>JAUIMM010000200.1:3240000-4672500 GCA_031769625.1 Taudactylus pleione | reverse complement strand
ACAACACACTGTAGTGACTGCAACCTGTATGCCATGTAATGGGGCCCATACATCAGCAATCAGTTGGGGGTAATTCTTTTGCAGACGATTGTGTAAAAAAATCAGCAATGTATAGGGTTTGTGGATTCCAACCAAAAAAAACTGATTGGGATCAACGAATGAGGTTATCCAACATGTTGGATTTCAACGACCAATCGGTGCTGTAGGTTACTAGTGTATGGTAACAATCAGACGATTTGTTCTCTCATATATTTATTTTATATTTTCGAATTTTAGCAATACAAAATTACCAGTGCAGAGAGACAATCACCCACGAAGTGGACAGTAGACAGAAAAAATAATACACATTGGTGAATAGATAAAAGCATGAATATATGCACGGGATGCTACTCTCTGAATAGAGAGAGCGGATCTGGGGTCATTTTCTTTATAAAGAGAGCTATGAGAATAGGTGGTGAAATACTCCCAGATTTAATTTGCTCAGTGAATTTATGTTTTATATTTTAGATGATCCAGTTGGGTCTTCGACGCATGAGGGGTGGAGCCTCTGTCTTAGTATAGTATAGTTGATCTTATAGCCAGAGATAGAACCGTAGTGAGTGAGGCATTTGATCAGGTTCGGAAGCGAAACATAAGGGTGAGTAGGACATCTGCAAATAAGAATACTTTAAAGTCACCAAGACCAACTTGGATTGCATTGACATCTGCAGATTGACTTATGCTAGCTGCCAGAGGTTCAATAACCAATGTAAATATTAAGGTAGACACCCCTACCTAGTACCATTAGTTATAGGGAATGGATGGGAGACTACTCCATTAACTGAGACTCTGGCTTAGGGGAAGGAATTAGGGCTAGGAAGCCTTGAAGGAAACGTCCACCAAACTGGAGAAGCGTTTCAAACATGAATGACCAGCTAATCCTGTCAAATGCCTTCTCTGCGTCCAGCAGGAGTCTTATGGGAATTGATAGCGTGGATAAGAATTATGGCCCATTTGGAGTTGTTGCAGGCCTGTTTCCCTGGTATGAAACCCACCAGGTCTTTATGAATAAATTGAGGTAACAAAGAAACCAAGTGGTTTCTAATATTTTGGAGCAGAGTTTAATGTTAGTGTTCAAAAACTAAATAGGCCGATAATGGGCGCAATTAGTACAGTCTTTTCATTCCTTATGTACTACTATAATTGTTGCTTCTAGAGCTTTTGGGGAATAAGGGTCATCTTTCAAAACACTATTGAACAGTGCAAACATCAGAATGTTATGAAACGCTGTTTAATGGGCTGCCGTAAGGCCATTTCGGGCCGGAGCCTTGTTAACTTTCATTTGTGTAATTCTTTGGGCTATTTCTGTGATGCCAAGGAAAAACAAAAATGATTCCGCACAGGACTTATAAATAAATGACAATATATGAAAAACCATCATATGTATTTATTCAAAATAGAAATACATTCCTTGTTTATGATGGGGGTTGTTGGTGGTGCACCTGTGGAGTAATGTAATGGGTATATATACAACTAAAGATCTCTCCGGTAAAGGAACACCTTAGACAGAAGGAAAAACTCCTTTTTTAGGCAACTCTTATAATAGACAATCTAAAACAAAAGGTGCCCATCACTGGCAGACATGAAAACGACTGCACGATTGAGACATTGTAATCGTGCAGTCGTTTGTCAATCTGTGATGAGCCTGCACTGAACGAGCAGTCGTTCAGTGCAGGCTCACCAATCATCTGCAAACATGCTCAACCTGACGTTATCGTCAGGTTGACCAGCATGTTTGCACGATGATAGATGTCTAAACGACCAGCGGGCACGCACATCACTGGTCGTTTTAGTATTTTTGCCAATGATTGAACGATCGTTATTGTTCAGTCACTCAACTCAATCGTCTAGTGGATGGGCACCTTTAATGATAACAAATAACAAAGAAAGAGACTTCGAAATCTTTAAACAGTGATGTTTGTCACAAGATAAACGGAATTATACATCACTAGTCTTAAAATGAGTATTAAATATGTTCATTTTTGTAAGGTATATTAATTTTTACTTCTTGACCGATAGTGGCGGAATATAGATGTGATTAGCACGTAAATATATTATCAAATGGTGGAGTAGATCCCTGTATCTATACTACGTAACTGTAAAACAGTGGGTAAATCCCTGTTTCTGTACATTACTGTTAAGTCACATCTGCGACATGACACAAACCATTTTAAAGATTATGTAATAGATCTTAAGGTGGGTACACATAAGACAATATGTCAATTGATCTGGCGGATCAGGCTGACATGTCGTGCACATCACTCAAGTGTCTACTCACCTTGCGCGCTCCCACCGGGGTCGTTCATTGCATCGACAGATCGAGCCTACATGCTGCTTAGTCTGTCAATTTGATGAATGACCCCATGCTTGTGGACACGGCTGGTGAACGTGATATTGTGTGGTCATTCACCAGATCATGCGCTGTCAAACGACTGCACAATGTCATTCATCGCATCATGCCTTGGCCAGGTACACACATTGGTCCTCATTCAGAGGCGCTCGTTTTGAATGAGGGTGGCCGCTTAATTTTTGAAGAGCGGCCTCCTGGTCGTTAGGTAAGCTGTAGGTTACCACCCACAGCTTAGCGACCGACCAGGTTGATGGTCGCGATGGTGATCACCATCGCGACCATCGGCAGCCGCAAGCCCCAGGGAGTTTCCTGCTCTAAAAGAGCCTCCGTTTTGGAAACCACCCCCCACGGCCTGCCTACAAAACGGGACGAGCTGTCGATCAACATCGACAGCCGCCCCTTTTGTAGAGAGCTCCGGAGCTAACTATCGGCCCAGTTGCGAGCACATCGGTGCTTGCGACCGGGTCTGAATGAGACCCATTGTGTAATGAGTACCCAGCTTTATTCCTAATAATAAATGTTTGTGTTGATTGAAAGCACAAGAAAATAGATACATGATATCACATTAGTAAATGGTAATAAATGGTTTAAATATGGATTTTGACACTGAAATCGGTTGAAAAATTATATCAAGTACTGTAGTGGAAGATGCATGAATCAGATATTCATATCACATAGAGATCCTACAATATGTAACACATATCAATTTTCAATAGTCCTATATGTACTGTTGGTAAATCATTTATTAAAAGCTGAATAGATTAAATAAGAAACTTATTGTTCACCATCATAGATCAGAAAAACAATATATCCAGTGCTACACAAGACTGTCCAAGTCAGACATAATTAGCGCATAAGGGAGCCGCAATATGTAAAACAAATAATTTTTCAGCAGTCATGTACATACCAATCACAAATGCTTAATGAGGTACAATATAGTGACTCATACATGGCATAGCAAAAATAAAAAATTCTGTGTATCACTCTGCACAAATGTAAGGGTTATAGCTCAACCATATGTGAGACATACAATATATATATATATATATATATATATATATATATATAATCAGCCCTCCAAGGTGAATATATTGACAGATGGAAAAATAGAGTGCAGCTCCTGTCCCTGAGTTTCGCTTCTGCGGTCGTGTCATGTGCTGTGCAGTGAATTACAGGATGAAAGAACGATTCACAGGGTGGAAGGCTGCAGAAAAAAACCCATACAGAGGCACTTCTTGTATTTCTGTGCTTACAGCGCTGAATGTGAGGACGCAACACTGGTTTCTGGGAAGCTTCTTGATGCCAACCCCAAACTTCAGCAGCATGTCAATCATGGTGAAGCTTTTGGGGCACTCTGACCCACGTTGCATCCCAGATCTGCATATGCCTAGTGCGGCTTCTGCACATGTGCGGATCTCAAAACATCAGATATTTATATAAACATTGCATTTCCATAAATCCATGAATTAGGCCCATAGCCCGAAGACTTATGGTTCAAGTCGAGAGCCCCTGCCTATTCCGAAAATTAACGTATTTAAATTTTTTAGAATAGACTGAGGCTCTGATGAAGTTACCTCATAT
Organism: Taudactylus pleione; assembly: GCA_031769625.1. NCBI lineage: Eukaryota > Metazoa > Chordata > Amphibia > Anura > Myobatrachidae > Taudactylus > Taudactylus pleione. The sequence continues at coordinate 4,668,530 of JAUIMM010000200.1, read as the reverse complement.
CACTGCCTTATGGGCCTCCCATAGGATAATCGGGGAGATAGTAGGGCCAGCATTTATAGTGGAATAATATTGTAATTTGGGTTTCCAAATAGATTTTTGTTTGAGCAAGGGCTCTAACATATATATACGCGACTATTGGGGGTTATGATTAACCTGGAGACCTGTGATGTCTACAATCATGGGGATATGGTCTGACCATGTTCTGGGGATGATAGATGCATCTAAGATGGTCTGGGCTAGTTAGAAAAATCATGTCAAGTCCAGTATGGACATTATGCATTTGAGAATATAAGGTGTAGTATGAAGGCTGGAATTTCTGACCCTCTATCCATCAAATAAAGGATGATGTGTGAGGGGTATGTAGTCAGGACTGTCAAATCCCAGCATGGGATTAATGATAGGCTTCGGGATTTCCGACGCCTATCATCCACCCGCCAGAATTCCTACGCCCGGCATACCGAACGAAGGTAAGCTGGGCGGCGGGTGTGGACAGCCGCTGGGGGGGAGGGTTAGGTTAGAGTCTCCCGGGGGGAACTTAGAGTTAGGCACCCCCCTGGGAGGGTTAGGGTCTGCCTAGGGGAAGTAGGGGGTTAGGTTTAGGCACTTATGGGGGGGAGGTTATAGGGTTAGGCACTAGGGGGGGAGGTTAGGGTTAGGCACCCCTAAAGGAGGATTAGGGTTAAGGGGGGGAGGGGGTTAGGGATAGTGAAAAAAATGTACCAGTCAGGATCTGCTGCTGCCGGTCTTCCGGCATCGGGATTTGAACACATACCGGTTCCGTGTGAGGAGTACAGACAGAACTTTAGGGCTAATGGAGGACACCTGAGAGATATAGATAAAGGTTTAGACCTGTCCAGATGACAGTTGAGAATAGCATTGAATTCCCCTGTCATAACTACAGAACTACTGCTGCGTATAGCTATATGGTCATCCAAGGCATGGAAGTATTACTTGTGAATGCTGCAACCAACTTAAAAATAAATTCACAACACGAATGCAAATGTATGTCAGAAAGTCTGTTTACAGGTTCATGTACATTACTATTTGGCTTAATGCGCTTTTGCAAAGTTTTAGTAAATGTATGAATCCTAAGATATTTGGAGCCTGATTCAGAGGCGCACGTAATGCTAACGTTTGCATAGTTGAGTGATTATTTTCAACTGCACAGGTACGAAAAATTCAGAAAACCCGGTCACACAGCGCGCACGCACGAAGATGCTGGTGTTATACGGACAGACCATATCAGAAATGGAACGGCAAAGTGATCGCATTCATGGGCGATGACTGGGAGGTGCCTAGAAGTGATTGCAATAAAGTCCATCTCATGGGCATGGTATGGGAGGGTCAGCTGCGTTCCCAACCGCGCAGCCACAGAGGCCTTAGGCAGATGGAGAAACTGCACCTGCCATAGGGCAAGTGCCAATGGTGCGCCTATGGTGGCGTCTAAAGAATCATTGGCGGTATTACAACGTGCAGAGATGCTGAAAGTGGTCATCTCAGTACTTGCACATTCAGACCCAGGCTACTATACCAGGGGAAGGACTGATACTATAATTTGCATGTTATGGCAGCTACGACACCGGGAAGAGCGCAAGAGTGGATGCAGCAGCGTTGACCTCTGAATCAGGCCCATAGGGTTAAGTCCTAAAAGCCAACCAAAGTTGCTTACAATCTCCTACTTCACCCAGAGATTTTAGACTGTAAGGGGTATATTTACTAAAGTGCAGTTTTCAAGTTGAGTTGATGCCCATAGCAACCAATCAGTTTCTACTTATCATTTATCTAGCACCTTCTAGAACAGGGGTGGGGAACCTTTTTTCTGCAGAGGGCCATTTTGATATATATAACATTATTTGCGGGCCTGATCTAGGCCATGCCCCCTCCGTGTGACATCATACAAGGGCGGGACCACAATCGCCGATGATTACAGCAGTGGCCGGAGCATCCTGAGGATGCTCCATGGAGCTGTATGGGCAGCGGTGTGACTGTCTGAAGCGTTCTAAGGACGCTCCAGGTGGCACTGCTGCATAGATTCTGGCTGCAGGGTGCCATTATAAGCACCCTGCTATCCAGATGAGGCTAGCAGAAAAAAGCTCATAGGGCCTTGACCAAATGATTCTGGGGGCCTTAGGTTCCCCATCCCTGTTCTAGAAGATATTGGCTAAAATCTGATTGGTTGCTATGGGCAACAACTCCCCGCACTTTAGAGTTTACAAGTAGACACTAATCCAGCTGATTTTCTATCTGATACAGTAGTAGAAAGTATGTGAACCTCAATGATCATCAGTTCAGTTAAGGGTATTATTAGGCAGAAGTTTCAATTTAATGGGATGACAAGCTGATGTGAGTTTGGGTGGCACTACCCTATTTAAAAAAATATTAACTGTAATCTCCACTACCAAAGTCTGACCTTCATCACACACATGCTATGTCTCAATCACAGGAGATGTCTGAGGACCTCAGAAAAAGATTTGTTGATGCTCATAAGGCTGGAAAAAGTTACAGAAGTATTTATAATCAAACCACTGTCGCACTCGTACAAATGAAGAAAATACAACACCATTGTTACCTTCTATAGGAATAGCTGAGCAACAACAGTCAGTCCCAAGAGCAAGTCATATAATATTCTGGGAGATCACAAAGAAGCCCATAGTAATATTAAAGGATCTGCAGCCTTCTCTAACACTGATACTAGTGTTCATGAATCCACCATCAGGCACACCCTAAATGAGAATACAGTCATGGGAGGATAGTAAGGAGGAAGCCATTACTCCCTAAGAAAAACATTGGTGCTAGCTTGATGTTTGATAAATGCCATTTGGATGAGCTAGAAGTCTCCTGCTAAAATGTTCTGTTGATGGATGAGCCTAAAAGAGAACTTTTTGTCGTAACGTGCATAGACACTAGATGATTTTTGGAATGTTATGCCCGATTCCGACGTTTTGGAATGACATATCGTTCATAATCATTTAGTGTGTATGCTCTAGGTCGTTCGGTGTGGGGTCGTCAGTCGCATTGTCAGGTTGACCAGCATGTAGGGCCGACCTGACGATGCGGCTGACGACCCCATGCAGCGAGATGCGGCATGGACCGTTATATCGGCCCGTCGGCAGGGAGAGGGGGGGGGGCGTGCTGGTCGCATCGCTTGGTACACACATCTTTAAGTGTGTACCCAGGTTAAAATGAGAAATGTAGTGATAGATCACCTTAAGCCCAGCTGTAAAATATTGGGGCAGTTTCCCATCTTTGATTAACATATAAACACTGGATTGTACCTGAAAATTCTACAGGAAAGGTTATCCGTGAACTAAAGCTCAACAGGACGTGGGCCTCACTGCAAGACAACGACCTGAAACACACAGAAGAGTCTACAGAAAAAAATATATATAGTTCAAACGAAAAAACTTTTTGCATCTTTAATTTCCTGTAGCAGGAATCGAAGTGGGGTGTTCGTGCAAAAAATCCCACAAACTCCCATGAGTTGAAGCAATCCTGTCAAGAGTTATGGGTCAAAATTTCTCCATGCCCCTGTGAGGGACTGATCAACAAATTACTGTAAACATTTGATTGAAGTCAGTGCTTCTCAATGAGGTCACGCCAGCTGCTGATTCTTAGAGGTTCACATACTTTTTCTGACAAAGAAATTTAATGTTGGTTCATGTCGATCAATACATGCATTACGTAGTATTGTCTTGTGTGTGGGATTTGAGTTATTGGGTTTTCTTTATGTATGTTATGAACACTTCACATTTATGTAGAGATTCAGAAAGGGTTTGCACACTTTCTAGCAGCTCTGTACATTGTCATTTTATCCCTTGCGGGTCTCTTCCTCGCCTTGTAGCTCTAAAGTCATTTTGTTGATCTGATCCATGATAAATCATGACATGTTGCTGGAATACCTGTCATAATATATTTATTCCATTAGACTGCACATACCTTAATATAGACTCCCTGGAGTCTTTGAATTTATGTCATAAAAAACTGGTGAGGTGCATATAGAAGAAATCCATTAAGACTGTACTTTACTCAGAAGAGGTAATGACCTATACAACTGGGAACTTTCGCCCTGAGCTCCACAATGGCTAGAACCGGCCCTGCATGCTTTCATCCCATTACTGTAATAGCTCTTAGAGTTTATATTTGCTTAATGCCTATTTTCAAGAGACAGCAACATCAGTCAAAATTTTTAAGAATTTGTAATAGCTGTTCTTTTGCTAGTTGTCAAATTGATGTGATTATACAGTTTCTAATGGTAGCGTTTAATAAATCAGTGGCACGGACGCTTAATAGTGATAACTGCGAAAATGCCTCCTATTGTTTGATAATAAAAATAGCAAATTCATCACTTTAAATGGTTCGAAGATCTCAACTGGTGATTTTTGCAGTGTATTGCACTAACCAATCGGGCAGGAATTCAGCAACACCCAGTGTGGAGGCAAGACTTAATTGTGACCATTGTTAAACCATTCAACACATTTCCTGATGAGACCTGTCAGGGTGGGTTCTGTCTGTTATAATTCGTCATATTCATGGTAATCCCTACCTCAGACTGGCCAGCTGAAACGTCCCAATGAAAATTCCCACACCTAAGGGCAGATGCATCAAACCTTTTAAGGAGAAAAAGTGGAGGTTACCCATAGCAACCAATCCGCACCTAGTTTCAGTATTATTTATCAAACACCTTCTATAAAATGATAGAAGCTGAGTTTTGTTGCTACAGGCGACTTCTCCACTTTTTCTCTTTAGAAGGTTTAATGCATCTCTCCCTTATATATATTTGTGGGATATTCCCCAAAAACATCTGGGGTGTATCCAGTTTTTCCTGGACTGCCTGATATTGCATTATAATATCCCTCATTCATATATTAGTCTTGGGCTGTTGCTAAATCACAGTGAACGTCTTCTGCATTTTCATTGTACTGTGGAACATCTTTATTCCACAGAACTGTGTCAGCCTAATAGCTGCTTGCTAGATTGATTTTATATTGATTATGGATTATTTTATATATGTTTCTGTGTATGAATTTATTTACCATGCATATCTTTTATAGGTATGTAGTCAGGACTATCAAATCCCGGCATGGGACTAATGATGTGCGTCTAAATCTAGGCACCCCCCGGGAGGTTTAGGGTGCGGGAAGGGGGGGGGTTAGGTTTAGGCACCGCTGGGGGGAGGTTAGGTTTAGGCACTAGAGGGAGAGGTTATGGTTAGGCACCCCTAAGGGAGTAGTAGGGATAACCTACTTATCTCCGCTTTCGTGATCTTCACCCATCGGGCTGCTGGCGTTGGGATTTCAACCGCTGGCCTCACATCCGCCAGTCATACATACCGATTCCCTTTTATGTTTAGGACTCCATACTCCCGGGAGCTGTTATATTTGTTGTTAGTTTGTTTTTATTAATTTGTTACTATTTACACATTATTTGTCACCTATTCACTTTGTTTTCTCTAGAGCTTAGTTCCATTCACATTGTATTTATTTTTCTGTTAGTTACTCCTAAGGGGAGAAGGCAATACCCTGTTTTTTTTCTTGTGGGCTGATATGGATTCCCTTTTGTTTCATTTTTTTTATTTTAGTTTATTTTCAGACTATTCAATTGTGCGAATGGTTAAATTTTTTTATGATTTGATTTTCTTTTAGTTGGTAAGTTGTGTATTCGGGATGTAGTCGGCATCTTGGCGGTCAAGATGTTGGCGGTCAGAATCACGGCATCGGAATCCCGACCGCAGTCTGAATCCCGGCTCCAGAATCCCGACCGCTGACATCCCGATGGTGAGGTTTAGGGTGAGGGTGAGGGTTAGACTACGAGAGGGGAGGGTAAGGGTTAGGCTGTGGGGGGGGTGCAGGTGTTTAGGCTGCAGGAGGGTATAGATAGGTATAGAGGTGGAGTTGATCCCCTTGGCAACCAATCAGTTTCTACTTATCATTTATCTATCAACTTCTAGAACAGGGGTGGGGACCCTTTTTTCTGCCGCGGGCCATTTTTATATATATAACATTATTTGCGGGCCCAGTGCAGGCCACGCCCCCTCCGTGTCATGTCACACAGGGACGGGGCCACAATCGCCAGTGATTACTGCAATGCCTGGAGCATCCTGAGGATGCTCCGGGGAGCTGTAAGGGCAGCGGCGTGACCGTCTGAAGCATCCTAAGGATGCTCCAAGCGGCACTGCTGCATAGATTCTGGCTGCAGGATGCTATTCTAGGCACTCTGCTATCCAGATGAGGCTAGCAGAAAAAAGCTCAGAGGGCCAGACCAAATGATTCCAGGGCCTTATACGACACCCGGGCCTGAGGTTCCCCATCCCTGTACCAGAAGATAATAGTTAGAATCTGATTGGTTGTTATGGGCAACAACTCCCCACACTTTAGTAAATATATCCCTAACTCTGTCTTAAAAACAGTTTTCAAGTAGACACTAATCCAGCTGATCTGCCTACTCTTCTGGTGCTGCGGGGGGGGGGGCTACCTGAAATTATCGGGACCCTCCCACAACTTTTGGGAGAGTAGGCAAGTATGGTATTCTTGTAATATTTTTTTTTTTCATACTGTAGACATTTTATTTTGATCATCGAACAAATATTTGTTCTTCTTCGTCATTGTTTGGAATAACTGACAATTACCAGCCATAAGGATGGCCTGCAACGCTTGCATCTTTCAATGTATTGATTTGTCCTTACATAAACAAGCTTGTTCTCTATTCTCTGCTTCAGTTTTGTCTATGTAATAAATAATATAACTTGTAACACGGTACAGTGGCTTTCTATAGAATGAAATACTATCCATCATTTTATCCGGCGGTAGAGAGTTCTAATAGAGAAGTGCCACTGTCAAAATAATATTTTACAACTATTTGCTGCTGTCTGTTCTTATTCATGTCCCTTATGTTGAATTTTCATATGAAGAGAGAAGTAGCGACTGGATTGGACATATTAAACCGTCCCGCAATTAGGAGTGTGCCATCTTTTTTCAGATGGATTTTATTCCAACGCTACATGGGGTAAATTTACTAAAGTGAGAGTTTTTAGAATTGGAGATGTTGCCCATGGCAACCAATCAGATTATCTATTATCTTCTAGAAGGTGCTAGCTAAATGTTAAGTACAGATATGCCCAGCTACATCCTTGCCTGTAGCGCAGCGAATCGTGCCATGCGTGCTGCGAGACGGACTCCCGCGATCGGAGACGCGCATTAGCGTCTCCATAGGAATGAATATGAGACACACTCCCATGATCGGAGATGCACATTTCGTGGCGCATAGTGCGATGCACGAGCACGTTTGTGGCTCAATCAGCCACAATGAACTTGGACGCATCTGTAGAATCCGATTGGTTGCTATGGGCAACATCTCCACTTCTAAAAACTCTCACTTTAGTAAATATACCCCAACGAGTCCCCAAATGTTTTTTCCACTAACATTCTGCTCTGATCATTTATTTCAATTAATCATGAGTGACGGGACGTTTAAACTGTCTTCATAGCAGTTTGTTTATTTTTATTACATTGCTCAGAGTTTGTTGAGAAATTCAGTTTTCAGTGAAATTTCAACTTGAAAGTGTAAAATGTGTTCCATTAAACATATAGTACAAGGTTTCCAGCACCCCTGCTGGTCCAGGGCATTCAAGTGCTTTTGCAAGGAGAAAATGGCAACACCACTAGCGATAAATTGGGGGAACACCTCCCTAAAATGCACCTGCTCAACTCCACCCAGCTAACTGAAATAATGATGTCCTATAAATACAGTAAAGCTGTCCACTTCAGCGCAAACCTTTATTCATGCATGCCCTAAAATGAACAACACCTATCTAATAACGTCCACCACTCGAAGGGGTAAGAATTCTGCTTAAAATTGCTTGCTTAAAATTCAGCAACACACTGCGCCCAGGACTGACACTTCTTAGCAACCCCCTCAACCAAGGAATTAATGAATGCAGTTTCTTTCCATGGTTAAAACAGCTACAAACAAGTGCTGAAATTCTGGTTTGTATAGGCGGGCAAGAAATAGTTGCGGCAGTTATACTGCACAAACGGAGACGTTAGCAGCCTTAAGGGCCGAATTCAGTTAGGTAAAAAAATTCTCTGGACTCTGGGCCTGATTCAGAGCCGGACGCTCTGACCAGAGCGCTCGCTCTGAATCAGGGCCGGCTTACCTAAAATTGGAGCGGCCTCCTGGCCACTCGTATAGCTGTGGGTTACCACCCACAGCTTATGCGAGCGGCCAAAAAGATGGTCGCGATGGTCATGACCATCGCGACCATTGGGATTGCGACGAGACCCTTGTGGTAGGGTCGCTGCCGCAAGCCCGGAGTGCTTTTGGCTCTATCAGAGCCAAAAACACTCCCACTGACATCACTAGTGATGTCAGTGGGGCCGGACCCAGACGGTTGGGAACGCCTCCGTCTGGGCAGCCATGTCCCCGGCACGCCCACCAAAGGGGGCGTGCTGTCACTCACCATCGACAGCACGCCCCCTTTGGTGCGAGACCCTGAGCGACGACTTCCCTGTCGCTCGCCGGGTCTCGAGCATGCGCACGACGGAGCATCCTCCGTCGTGCGTTTGCACATTTGGGTAACATCGACCCGCTTGCGAGCGTACAGCGCTCGTGAGCGGGTCTGAATGAGACCCTCTGTTCAAAACCCCTGGGGGAAACCCCCTAATAATAATAAATAAGGCACTTAGAAGTTTTTAGCTAGCATAATTTGGCCAATAATGATGTGACCTTTTGGGGTGATATTCTGCAGTAGAATAATGGGTTAAATGATGTGGAACGGGTATATGGGGGTGTTCTATTGATGGGACAGGTGTTTTTAAGCTTGCAGGTGGGAGTTACAGGAGTTTTTTTTTTACAGTATTTTTGAAAGTGGCTTAAAATGACACAAAAATCACCTCACATGCCTATTTATGCACCCCAAACTCATTGACAGCGTTTAAATTGCTGAAAAACAAGTGCTTTCTATAATTTGGTCATTGTTAGTAGAAAATGCAAAAATCAGCCTTTTGACACCTTTTAAAGCTCAAAATACTTTTGTTATGGCCACTAATAGCCTTTTATACAGTTATCCAATGTTATTTGGTGGGGGTACAGGGTGATATCCCTACACTTAACGTGTGTATTACCAACCACAATTACTGCACGACCACTGGGATAAGCCTTTTGCAACTGAATTGCATGATACCGCGTGATAAGCGAAATTACTGAGCGTTAAGTTAACCCATGGTAAACCAAGAGTTTATCGCTGCTAATTGAATTCGGCCCGAACACAGAAAAAACGTGTTCTGCATAAGTGATGTCTCAAATCTTTGAAAGTTATTAAATTGTAGCTATTTTTGTATAATTTTTGGGTTGGGTATGGATTCCTGGCGGTCGGGATGCCACCGGTCAGAATACCAAAGGCGGCATCCCAACAGTCAGAATCCCGACACCCGTAGGTAAGTATTCTACCACTAATCCTAACCCCTACCCTTACCCTCCATTCCTGGTGCCTAAACCTAACCTCCCCCCCCCCCCCCCCAGTGCCTAAACCTAACCCCCCCCCTCGCACCCTAAACCCAACCCTCCCCCCTTAGTGCCTAACCCTACCCTCCCCCTAGTTCCTAAACCTAACCCTCCCCTAACCCCCGATACATACTTTCGCAATAAAGCCCTCACGGCCATTAGACTGAGCCTCATATCAGTCATACTGTCCCTACATCAGCGAGTAAGATGGCGGGGCTGGTGGGAACATTGTCAAACATTGAGGTACGTAGTGTGATCAGATTTCTGCATCTAAAGGGCACATTAGCAGCTGAAATTCATTTCCAACTTGTCGAGGTGTACGGTGATAATGTCATGTCACAGAAACAGGTTTGTGTTTGGTGCACTGCCTTTGATAACAGCAGTACAGACGTTCAAGATGAGCAGCGATCCGGCCGCCCAAGCACATCCACCACAGGAACGAACTGCACTCCCTCCTCGTGGTATCATGTCACGTGCATGGGAGACAATCCCATCCTATTGGTTTTGTGAACCTCTGTGAGTTGCTTTGATCCCAGCATGAACACTTTTTCCTTATACCCCAGTTACTCATGAACGATTTTATGCACAGTACTCGCTGAGATGTTCAGTTCGTCAGCAATATCACTAACTCAAAAGCGTCTGTCCTCCTGAATTACACCTTCAATACGGCACAAATTGTCATCTGTGGTGGACATGATTGGCCGGCCGGCTCGCTGCTCATTGTGAATGTATGTCCTGCCGTTATCAAAGTCGGTGCATATGACATTATCATCGTACACCGCAACAAGTTGGCAGTGAATTTCAGCTGATGATGTGCCCTTTAATAATAATAAATTTATTTATATAGCGGTTTTCTCCATCAGGACCCAAAGTCACTTTACATCATCAGAAACAAAGCACAGGGGTTTAGTATTACAGAAAGAATAAAACAAACCGAAAACAGTTAACATAATGGTTACGATGGACATATCCACGGGTTATATATCCCACTCACAAAGGGTACCAGGTGAGGCAGCCATTTCGGCGCGCTACATAGGTTACCGTTGGTGGAATAGGTAATGCTTAGGAGAGATATCACAAAATGGGGAAGTTGCAGTGTACTAAATACAAGAGCACATGGACCTTACATAGCCAGCAGAACCAAGTATTTTTCATCCCACCCACGGGCGCACCAGGTGAGGCAGCCATCTTGGGCACATTACGAAGGTTACAGTGTGAGATACCATACAAGAAACAAATACCGGTCACTGAAACATGTTTGGTGTGATATGCACTTCATGATGTTGCTCTTCCTGCCATTGGCAGCACCTTTAGTCGCAGAAATCTGATCACACTCCGCAACTCAATGTTTTTACCAGTAAGTAACAATACAAAGGAAATGAAACAAAGAATCCCATACGAGAGCAAATTGTCTTGCAGTAAATTGTGGTTAAAACATATCTTTTAATATCTCATTAATATATACATAAATGGTTGATTAAAACACAGCAAAATAGAAAAACAAATATAAATGTAAATACATTTTTTTTTAAGTATATGCCAAAATGAAAGTATGAAAATAATTTAAAATACACAATCGTGCTCAGTTGCGATGTCTCTTATTTTTGCACTTAATAGTGTTCTGTTGTGTGTGAGTCCAATTTATATATTTAGCTCTTTAGAGCAATATATCATTGCTCCTATATTCATATCTGTGCATGTCATAGTAGTGTCATAATAATCTGGTTTAGACTCAAATCATGTTAACTAGATAGATACTTATGGTAATTTATAATGTGTATCCACAGTCCTTCCAACATCCAAATAGAGTGATATTTAAATTACATACAGCGTCCCTTAACCACATGGAACTATTATCCTGTCAGATCAGAGATTCTCTAATAGACCCTCCAGTCATTAGATATATTGAGGAGACTTATTTAGGAGTTCTAAGTGTCCACTCCAAATATCAGTTCTCCACATATCGGAAGTCTCTATCACTGCTGTATATTCAGTAATAGAATTCTGGTGTATAGAGAAATACTGCAGTATGATGTCATTTAAACTTTAGTTTTAACAATGAATTAGCCTTGGTCTCAAACACTTTGAGGCAGATTTCAAATTTACCAGTTATATCATATATTGTAGTGGTTTATAAAGTAAACCATGTGTTACTCCTGATTTTATATACTGTGATCACCTTATTAATGAATCCAACTTCTGGTATACAGGATGTTTAAATGGTATGCGCTCGGCTTCCCGGCGGTGGGGATGCCGACGCTTACATTACCGGAGCCAGAATAACTTCTTTTTAACATACTTAATTCATTAGTATACCTAGTTCTACAGCCTCATAAAAACATATCTTTCAAATGGGATGCGTTTGGCATCCAGGCGGTCGGGATGCCGACACTTACAATACTGGCGCTAGAACAGTGACGCCGGTCACCTCGGTGCCAGCATCCTGACTGCCGGGATGCTAAAGGTAAGTAGCGGGGTGGGTGGGAGTGTTAGGGATAGGCGCTAAGGGGGGGAGGGGGGGGGGTTAGGTTTATGGAGCGGAGAGGGGAGGTTAGGGTTAAGAACCAAAGAGGGAGGGTTAGCATACCGACCAACAAATGTCGGTATGTTATACCTGTCGGGATTTCAGCGTCGGGATTCTGACCGCCAGGATCCCGATTGTTGGTATTTCATACTGATTTGGTTTAAATATGAAGCTTCATGTTCACTAATATTTTATTACAGGTCATGCAAGCTTCTGGCAATCCCTTATATATCTATACATCTGGAGTACTCGTTCATCTGTACTAGTCTCTCCCTGTGTAATTGTTCATGAACTTGTAACTTAGGTATCCTATCACTCCGTATTTTCACTTTAATTCTATTAGCGGTATCACCTAATTCGTTCCCTTATGATACACAAAGTACCCATTAGGCTTACGTTTATTACAATCTTTTAAATGGTATAATTATATTTAGATTAGACCTAAATCACTGACACAGCCTCTCTCATAATCGTTCTCATATGGGGCTCTCAGCGTGGCGTATGGCGTCTGATCTATAATAGGAAATAGTTATTTGGAACAAATAAGGCGCAAAATCTAATAATAGCAGCTCCAAAACTCTACCTTGTCTTGCCCAAATACAAGAAAATTAGACGCATATACAATTTGAAATATAGATAGTGTTTTTAGAGCGCTTCTAACATAAATAGTGTATATACTCATAAACAATCCTTTTTGGCTTGTCACTTTCTTAAGACATTTACTCTTCAAACCATTCATATATGTAAAACAGAAGAAGGGACAAAAAAGCACATCTGTGTAGGATTGTTTCAAAAGTTCATATATATTTTTTCATGCATAGAAAATCTTGCAGGAGATGAATCTTTATAGTTTTCTAAGGTATAGTGACGTACAACTCTCACTTATAGTTAGTATGGTAGAAATCTTAAAAAGGTATATTTTTAAATCCTCTCAGACACAGTATTGACTTTCAATATATGGCAAAGAAGGGGTGAACGTACCCTACACACTTCAATTAGAGTGGGGTAAAATATATAAAGGTATCTTTTCCAATAGATAAAACACGCACCCAACTCCCATATAACAGGTGCAAATGAAGCGCATCAAGGTTTCTTTCATCCAAAAGATTCTCAATATATATCCACTATAAGTCAACAAGTGAGTTTCAGTATTTAATGATTTAAATACACAAAAGACGCACAGGATCAAAATATCAATAAAAACATAATAAAATATGTATGCACACAGTCCAGAGAGGGGAGAAAAATCACATTTTCCAGGTACAGCTGTTGTAAAGGATATCATCTCAAAAAGAACCATCCGGAACAGCATCCAAAAATATACCCAAGTAACTTACTTGAAGTGCGATATTTTACTATCCCCAATGTCCTCCTAATGGTGCAGCATACCTCTCACAACCAACGCATTTCGATCTGAAATCTTTATCAAGGTCTATTGAGAGGTGCACCTTACCTGTTTTATACTGGAGCTGATCTATGTATGTATGCACTGACTCTGCAACAGCGTCTAATCACATAACACATTGATTACTACTATCCACATATCATATTCCGCACACAACATTTGTATTTGACATTATCAGACTGGCACCACTGAACGTCTTCTGCGCGTTTCGCTAGTGCTTTCTCAAAACGGCAGAACAGAATGACCCACCAGACATGCATGTATCCACCTATTGCAATCAATATTCAGTATGATTGACACCTCAAACAAGCAATCACGGGAGGTGGTATGTCTCTATGATACATATTATGTATCTTGTAACATTTCTTGGGAGATTATATCATATTATCGAAACAAAGGATACCAGTATAGTAGAATATATTGTTAAGATTTTCAGTATGAATTGAAACATTGTGGTCTCAAAAATAACATACATAGTTTGTGCCCACTCTTTTATGTACAGTATGTCTCCATCGTGGTTGATGGAAGGAGATGATTTTATCTTCTGAGTCAGTGTAGGCATAAGGAGAACAACAAGCTCTGCCTGTGCTAAATCTACGAGGGTGAGTCAAAAATTATCCGCACTCAGGCTGTAGAATTTATTTTAATCAATTTTCAGAAAAAGACAAATACATTATTTTTCAACATAATCTCACTGCTTTTCAATACACTTTGGACCTCATTCAGAGGCGGTCGCAAGAAGCGATTGCTCTCTCTGAATGAGGGCGGGCGCTTCTTATTTTTTGGTGCGGCCTCCTGGTCGCAAGCTAAGCTGTGGGTTACCACCCACATCTTAGCTTGCGACCACAGTGATGGTCGCAATGGTGGTCACCATCACGACCATCGGGGCTTGCGATGAGACCCTAAGGTTGGGTCTGATCGAGCAGGAAGCTCCCCACTGACATCACTAATGATGTCAGTGCGGCCGCCCACAAAATGGTAGGCGTTCCTAAAGGAATGCCTTCGTTTTGGAAACCACCCCCCGGCCCGCCTACAAAAAGGGGCGAGCTGTCGATCAACATCGACAGCCGCCCCTTTTGTAGTGAGCTCCGGAGCGAGAGAGATTCTCTCTCGCTCCGGGGCTTGCGCACGAGCAGTGCGGCCGCTGCGCGTGCACAGGGCCACCCATCGACCCGGTTGGGAGTACATCGGTGCTTGCGACCGGGTCTGAATGACCCCCTTTGTCCATCTGTCAACAAGCTTTTGTATTCCCTCATTAATGTTTTGGGCTGAGCTGCGAGCCACTAATGCACCACTGTCTTCACCTCTTCATCAGATGTGAATCTTCATCCTTTTAGGGCTAATGAATTGCAACATAATCGACTGTCACTCGTCTTTCCAACAGAATCAGTTCATGTGCACACTCAATGCTCTTATCAGTCATGGATGGACGTCGGGCCTCTTTGAACTTATCTACCCAGTCATCAGGGCCGACTCCAGGGTTCTGAGCACCCTGTGCCGGACCCTTAGAGAGCGCCCTGTGTGACGTTATTTGGAGGCGTGCCCGCATAGCACGCCTTCAAATAACGTCAGGTTGGGGGTAAAGCCCAGCACTCCGTCACTGGCTGGGCTTCCCCCGGCCCTCTCCTGTCAGTGAATGGTTGCCGCGCGCATGCACGCGGCATCAATTCGCTCTCCGGGGGTCCGGCACCGCCGCACAACTGCGGCGGTGGGGGTCCCCAGCCTCCCGATTTGACCACCCGCGGGCCACTTCGGCCTGTGGGTGGAACAGAGGGACAGTACTGTCCCGCTGAAATCGGGATGCTGGGGAGGGGTGCCGCCCTCTACGGGTGGCGCCCTTGTCCGACCGCACTGGTCGAACACCCCTAGAGCCGGCCCTGCCAGTCATACACACTTCTTCGCGGCATAACACTTTCTTCATACTGTGCACAAAGTCTTTGATAAATATCGGCACCAGACACACTCTCAGACCACAAAAAACGAATCACTGCACGCTGCTCTTCTTTCGTGCAAATCACAAGTGGGGCAGCCAAATTGTTCTTGCACTGCAGTCACAAATGAAATCACGTAACACGTTCAAACCTGCACAGCAGTGACTGGGGTGACAGCGACCTAGTAAGGAAAGCGTTAATAAGACCAACAGAGGTTTTAATATAACTGGAGTGCTGATAATTTTTGACTCCCCTTCGTACAATTTCCTCTTGTTTTAGGATTGAACACAGCTAGAACTATAAGAGTTTATAAATAATTTAAATATTAAGTTGCTGATAATTGGAAGTTTTTAAACTACTTTTGAGATTTATCAGTCTCATCTGCCGCTTTTGCAGGGAAATCCAGTGGGGGACAGTTTCTGGTTGTATAAAGACATGTAGATAACAGACTTCATAAAAATGACTGTTTCTACTTCAGGGTCCACAGGGTGACCTTGGGGTATAGCTGGATCCTGGATCCTCGGGCACCACGGAGTTAAAGCTTTTAGCTGCTCCCAGGATGCACTTGGGTCCAACCTCCCCTATACCCCGCCCCCGAGCCACAGGCACCTCAGTTTAAGATGGTGCCCGGCCGGAGTTGGGTCACCCTGCGGGGGGGGCTGCAGGAGCAGCCCCGTAAAGCTTTTTTCAACTTAGTTAAATTTATTTATTTTTTTTACTAGAGTTTTTTTCTCCAGAGCGGCAGCGATGGGCTGTCTGTACAGACGCCCACGCTGCCGCTCCTTCTCCCTGCTGGCGCCGCGACGCCAGCACTGAACTGGGGATCGCGGCGGGGGAAGCCAGAGTCTGTACTAGCCGGACTCTGGTTTCCCCCGTCACTGCTGCCGGAAGACGCCGGGGAGATTAAGGTAAGCCGCGCACCGCTGATTAGCGGCGGTGCGCGGGTTCCTTGTAAATGCAGTCCCATGCCCCCGGTCTAGGGGACAGACCGGGGGCGCTAGCGGTGGCGGCGGGCCCCCCCTCCAGCGGAGGCATACCCCGCCAGACCACTAGACCACCAGGGTAAATTAAGCGGCAAGCGGGATGCCGGGGGTTAAATATGCTAGCCAGGGGAGGAAGCCTTCCCTGTCTAGCGGCTCCTCCCCTCAGCTCAGCGCCCCTTTCAGCTCGTAGTCTGGCGTCGCTGAGCTGCAGCTACTCGGCCACTCCTCCTCTGAGGTCTCCAGCAGCCATTTTCTTTAAGTGGCAGTGCAGATCTTTAGGGTGCACACGGACCGGTCCCCCTGTGTACCTCTCCCCCGACAAGGACAGTGTACACAGCACTATAGCCCTCCCAGACACTGAATCTGGGAGGTTGATTGTAGTGGAAAGGTGCAGTGAGTATATCTTCCTGCATGGTATGTGACTTTTGCTAGTGCTGCCTGTCTGTGTCTTTTTTCTACTTACTGTCAGCCTTTACCTATCCCTTTCCTTCTCCTACAAGCCCTACAGGTGTGCGGGGGAAGGGTGTTTCTACAGACCTCACCTATATAAATCACGTATTTGTGAGGTCCGTCACATACAGTTGTGTGCTACACAGTACCATATTGTGGGCTGTTGTTCAGCCCACTGGTGAGTGCGCACGTTTTTGTTCTCCTGCAGGCGCTGTTCTGCAGGAGTGGATAGGGAGGATTTGTCACAGGACGGCCTGTGCGGACGGTGCCAGGCGCTCCCTGGTATGTCTAAACCTCCCATGTCGCAGGAGCCACCATGGGCGATGTTTTCCCAGGTGCTGGTGTCCATCGCGGACCGTCTGTCGGTCCCGACTGCCGCCCCTACTAGGGCGTTGCCCCAGCCTGCCATCCCCCATTCCCCGGGTGTCCCACAATTATTGCAGACTGCCCCGGGGTCTCAGCCTGTTGGTCCCTATGCGGGGTTGCCAATGTATATTCAGTCCACCCCTGTGGCGCAGCAGGCTGTGGTGCCGTTTCAGGCTCCTGTGGCAGCTCCTCCACCCTGGGTGGATGCGCTTTCCCACACTGTCCAAGATTTGGCGGCAGCATCTTCGGCTTTTCAGTCGATGTTGCGCAGTGACGTGCCCTCCAGGGCGTCTAAACGCTCAGTCATGGCGCAGGCTGCGCATCTTTCGGATTCTGAGGGGTCTTCGGATGATGGTGAGGTGCAGGATGACTCAGCCTCAGATGCCTCAGTCCAGGAGGTAGACACTAAGTCTTCCATCAGTGTGCGGGCTCTGGTTAAGGCGGTGCGGGCCATTCTTCTGATTGAGGATGAGGCACCCGCTCCCAAGTCGAGGTATCCTAGTTTTAAAAAAGCTAAGGTTACTTCTGCAGCGTTCCCCTTGCCTGATCAGTTGACTGATCACATGGCGGTGGTCTGGCAGACTCCCAGTAAGCGTTTCCTGCCACAGAAACGCTTGGCGTCCAATTATCCATTCCCGGAAGCGCATTGTAAGAAATGGGAAACTCCGCCTGCAGTCGATTCCCATGTAACACGCCTCATCTGGAGTGCTACTTTGCCATTGCCGTCTATATCCTCGCTGAAGGATCCTACGGACAGGAAAGTGGAGACTTGTCTAAAGTCTATTTATTCTCTCTCAGGGGCTGTAGCCCGGCCGTCCATGGCCATCTCCTGGGTGGCCAAGGCCATTGAGGGGTGGGCCAACGCCTTGGAGGACACGTTTATGGATGAAGCTCCGGACGTCCAGAGGGCGTTGTTAGGACAGATGAGAGATGCCGCCTCCTACATTGGAGAAGCATCGTTGGATGCTAGCCTGTTGACCTCTAGGGTTTCGGCGGCAGCAGTGTCTGCTCGTATATCTTTGTGGTTGCGGTCTTGGAGAGCAGACGCGGATTCAAAGAAAGGCTCGGAGGCCTTACCTTTTAATGGAGAATTACTATTTGGTCCGGACCTGGACAAAATAGTAGATACCCTGGCAAAATCCAAGTCAGCCTTCCTCCCTTCAGCTACTACACCTGCTAAGGTCCGGAGCTCGGCCTTTCGTTCCTTTCGGGTTCAGGGCAAGGCAAAGGGTCAGTCCTTCCCGAGGCAGTCCGCACCCAAGACCGCCTCAAAGCCAAAGAAGCAAGCCTGGAGTGCTAGGCGCCCTTCTTCCAAGCAAGAAGATAAACCTTCTGCGTGATGGGACGGGCCTCCCTCTGGGGGACCCCAGAGTGGGAGGCCGACTTCTTCAATTCGCCCAGTGCTGGCACAATACCACCACGGATGCCTGGGTGCGAGAAGTGGTCTCCCAGGGGTACGCCCTGTCTTTTCGGCACAGGCCGCCTGGCCAGTTTTTTTGCACAAGTCCTTCTCAGGACAAAACCAAGGCCTTGCAGGTTCAGGAAGCCATAGAGGCCTTGCTAACGGCGGGGGTCATTATACCCGTACCACAGTCTCAACGTGGGATGGGGTATTACTCTACACTGTTTCTGGTGCAGAAACCCAATGGCTCTCACCGCCCCATCCTCAATTTGAAGTCCCTGAACAGGTTTCTCAGGGTTCCCAAATTCAGGATGGAAACTTTGCGTTCCATCATTCTGGCGATGGAACCAGGGGACTATATGGTCTCCCTGGATATCCAGGACGCCTACCTCCATGTGCCTATAGCAACATCGCACCAACGGTTTCTGCGGTTTGCTATTCTCCACAACCACTACCAATTCAGGGCTCTACCCTTTGGTCTCTCCACGGCACCAAGGGTATTTACCAAGGTGATGGCGGTCATGGCGGCTCATCTTCGGAGCCAGGGAATACGGTTGCTACCGTATCTAGACGACCTCCTCTTGCTGGCAAGCTCCCCAGAGGTACTGATCCAGCATCTCCACCTGACGGTCGCTTGTCTACAGGCGCACGGCTGGTTGATCAACTGGAAGAAGTTCTCCCTCATCCCATCACAGCGGATGGTTCATTTGGGGGCCCTGCTGGACTCTCGTCAGCAACGGATTTTTCTAACTCCAGAGAAGGTCTCCTCCTTACAGCTGCGGATTCACAGTTGTCTGAGCAGTGGCAGAGTGTCGGTGCACTCAGCGATGAGAGTTTTGGGGTCCATGGTGTCGGCATTCGACATGGTGGAGTTTGCCCAGTTCCATTCCAGGCCCCTGCAGGGGCTGATTCTTTCAGAATGGAACGGATTGCCACACAGGGTCTGCTCTCAGATGCTGGTGTTGTCCTCGGAGGTGCGTCTGTCCCTAGCCTGGTGGCTGCAGGCGGCTCATCTCCTAGAGGGGCGCCCCTTTTGAATCCCGGAATGGGTTCTGCTCACGACAGATGCCAGTCTCCGGGGTTGGGGGGCGGTGACAGGCTCCTTGTCACTTCAGGGTCGTTGGTCGGCGGAGGAAGCGATTCTTCCCATCAACATCCTGGAACTGCGGGCAGTATACAGAGCCCTGCAGTTGTCCGGCACCGCTCTTCACGGAAGGGCCGTTCAGGTGCAGTCAGACAACGCCACCACGGTGGTGTACATCAATCACCAGGTAGGGACTCGCAGTCGAGCTGCGATGTCGGAGGTGTCCCGCGTCCTGGCTTGGGCGGAGCGCTATCTTCCAGCTCTCTCGGCAGTTTTCATCCCAGGAGTCCTCAATTGGGAGGCAGACTTCCTCAGCCGTTACGACGTGCATCCCGGGGAGTGGTCGCTTCATCCAGAGGTATTCCAACTACTCGTGGACAAGTGGGGGCTGCTAGGGACGGACCTGATGGCGTCCCGTCACAAGCTGCCTGTGTACGGGTCAAGGACAAGGGACGCAGGCGCAAGTCTGATAGACGCGCTGTCAGTGAAATGGCTGTTTCAACTGGCTTACTTGTTCCCTCCGATATCTTTGCTGCCTCGGGTCCTGCGCAAGTTCAAACAGGACGGAGGCACACTGATCCTGGTGGCCCAGTAGGCCGTGGTACTCCGATCTGCGGAGCCTGTCCATCGACGCTCCGTACCTCCTACCTGAAACGGCGGATCCTGTTGTCTCAGGGGCCCTGTCTTCATCCGGATCTGGGTCGACTATCTTTGACGGCGTGGCTCTTGAGACAGCTGTCCTGAGGTCTCGGGGCTTTTCTAGCTCCGTTATTACCACCATGCTGAGGGCGCGCAAGCCTGCTTCCGCGAGGATCTATCACATAGTGTGGCACACTTACTTTCAGTGGTGCGAGGCCAGAAACTATGATCCCCAGGTGTTCTGGGTTTCGCGTATTCTGGCTTTCCTTCAGTTGGGTTTGCACTTAGGATTACGTCTTTCTTCGCTGAAGGTACACGTGTCTGCTCTGTCGGTGTGGTTCCAGCGCAGGATCGCTGCTATGCCGGACGTACACACCTTTTTCCAGGGAGTTTTGAGAATCCAGCCTCCCTTTGTGCCACCTGTGGCCCCGTGGGATTTGGCAGTGGTTCTTCGGGCCTTACAGGGTCCGCCTTTTGAGCCCTTGGAGTCAGTGGAGCTCAAGTGGCTAACTTTTAAAACTGTTTTCCTCTTGGCAATTGCTTCTGCCAGGAGGGTTTCAGATTTGGGGGCGCTTTCTTGTCGTCCCCCTTTTCTGATTTTTCATCAGGACAGAGCGGTGCTTCGCACTCGTCCTGATTTCCTGCCTAAGGTGGTTTCCAGGTTCCACATTAATCAGGAAATTGTTGTACCAGCCTTTCAGTCGCCTGATCTTTCGGCTGGGGAGGCTTCCTTAGACGTTGTCCGTGCACTCCAGGTTTATGTGGACCGGACTAGTTCTGTGAGGAAGTCGGATTCTTTGTTTATCCTCTTTGGTTTTCACAAGAGGGGTTGGCCTGCCAACAAACAGACTCTAGCCCGTTGGCTTCGTTCTGTTATTATTGAGGCTTATATGCAGGAGGGTTTACCTGTTCCAGCCTCTGTTAAGGCTCATTCCACTCGGTCTGTGGGCCCTTCTTGGGCTGCTAGCCGTGGCGCCTCTGCTGTTCAGCTCTGTAAGGCGGCCACCTGGTCTTCCATTCAGACCTTTTTGAGGTTCTATGCGTTTGACACCTTTGCCTCTCAGGATGCATCCTTTTGGCGCCGGGTTCTCCTATCAGCACAGGAGCGTCCCCGCCCTTAGTTGGACTGCTTTGGGACATCCCCAAGGTCACCCTGTGGACCCCTATGGACCCTGAAGTAGAAAACAAGAGATATGGTAAGAACTTACCTTTGTTATCTCTGTTTCTACGAAGTCCATAGGGTCCACAGGGCACCCGCCCTGACGCACCTGGCTTCATATGGGCTCTGTGACTGGTCGCTGGTTTTCCGTCTCCCATTTCTGTGAGTATGGTTCTTGTGTGTTCCAGTCTTCCTTCTCTCTGTTTCGTCTCCTCCTCCGGCCTGGGCTGCTTACCAACTGAGGTGCCTGTGGCTCGGGGGCGGGGTATAGGGGAGGTTGGACCCAAGTGCATCCTGGGAGCAGCTAAAAGCTTTAACTCCGTGGTGCCCGAGGATCCAGGATCCAGCTATACCCCAAGGTCACCCTGTGGACCCTATGGACTTCGTAGAAACAGAGATAACAAAGGTAAGTTCTTACCATATCTCTTGTTTTTTCACAAATTTGTTAAGCTTAAGACATGTAATTTAGCCTGTAAAGCCGAAATATTTTATGATTATTTTCACACCAATGAAGATCCCGGAATTATCAACACCACCACATCTATACCTATAAAGGTATTACATCTGTGTGGGGTCAGCTGGAAAGCGATTGGTATAGGAGCACATAGGAACATAACAAAAAATATAGAAAACACACTTTTGGCAAGTAGTTTTGCTAGACATATTATGAAGGATCTTAATGCAAGTTCTTTCGACATTGAATAGTAATAGTAAGTCAAATTCAGAATTATAACCAACATACATTAAGTATAGGAGTATAATACATGTTCTTAATTTTTCCGCTATTTTAAGTCACACCGAATATTCTTTACATGTGACTACATAATACAGATGTTCTAAGAGGTATTTCTCTATGCAGCCTTCCTAAACGTCTATCTTGTACCATTACAGCCCATAGACAAGGAGTCTATACTGTTATGCATATTGTTTGCAAATGAGAAGTCAGCTTCCTTTATTTTTGGAAGAGGCCCATCTACTGAGTATAGCAGCAAATCTTCTACCCCGCCGTTACATGTTCATCGGTATATGAGCACAAATTGGCCATAATTTATTGTAAGTGAAAGCAAAAGATTGTTATTTGTTCTTTGCAAGCTCATGCGTGTTACATCTGCATTGTGTGTCCCGGGGTAGCGATGAGTTAACCCTTACTGCTCTGAGTCAGCTGAGTATTGCTCAGATGACCTGGTGATATTTTCTGATAAAATACAAAACTAAAGAATTCCACATTTTAAAATAGTCTTAGGGGTAAATTTACTAAAGTGAGAGTTTTTAGAAGTGAGTTTTAAAAGTGATGTTGCCCATAGCAACTAATCAGATTCTAGCTATTGTCTTCCAGAAGGTGCTATTTAAATGTTAAGTAGAATCTGATTGGTTGCTATGGGCAACATCACTTTTAAAACTCACTTCTAAAAACTCTCACTTTAGTAAATTTACCCCTTACAGTCTTGACTTATAGCAATCAGGGCTCTATTGATAAATAAACGCTAATACTTGGAAAATGCCATTTATAACAGTGACCATGTCACCATGCAACCTTAAGGTGCGTACACACGGTACAATAAAGATGCACGATATGAACGATAACGATATCGATCATATCGTTATTGTTCTTATCGTGCATTTTTCGGTGCCTCCAACCCACCAACAGCCTGCGATGCGCGGGCATGTATGGACGATAAAGATATCGACCGTGCATACCGGCCAACCTGCTCGATATCAACCAGGTTACTATAGGGAACTGCGATTGTTGATCGCGGGTAGCTGGCCGTCGTTGGTGGTGTGCAGGATGATCGATATCTATCATCCAGCACACCGGGAAGGTGCAGGGAGATCGTTCAGCAAAATCGTTATCGCTGACGATCGTCCCGTGTGTATGCACCATTACTTTAAGCTCTCATTGCCATCAGCGTCTACACACTGGAGGAGATGTATCAAGCCTTTTAAATGGTGGAAAAGTTGTCCATAGCAACAATCAGCTTCTACATTCTATAAAATGATAGGTAGTAGTTGACTGGTTGCTATGGGCAAGTTCTCTTCTTGTCCACTTCTCCACTCCTTAGAAGGCTTGATACATTTCCCTTACAGCCTCTTGCCTAATGATTCCTGTGGGCAGCGGTTATAGAGAGGCTAGTCACAGTGTATGGAACTTGGCCATCTACATTAGAATTTTGCATTGCAAACCACTTAATGTTCCTGACAGTCCAACTCACAGTTCTATTGTTATTATCAAATGACAGCTCTTCCAGGATTCAGTGTGTTATAGATGGGTGAGTGTTAGATCCTGGCACCAAGCAACAGGTGATTACAGTTATAGCACTAATTCCTGGTAGTTGGCATCCGCAGGCACAGGGCCAGGTCCTGCTCCCGGAGCAGCTGGTGATCACAGGTGCAGGATATTCGCTGGTAAAATTAACATTTTCATTGAATGTTTTGTAACGGAAATCTGATTCTCTTGAGCCTAGATTTTAACAGATTATGTGTAGTTATACCTAAGTGTTGGCGTCAAGTAGAGAAGCCAAAGCTAACAAATTATATATAGAAATGGTACATCAACACACATATTGGATTGCTAAAATAATAGCTTGTATGAAACAAAAAACGGCCAACCTCAAAAGATGTCAAAGTATACAGAAACCTCAATAATAATTTCCTACCCACTCGTACGTTCAGAAGTTTACCCTCTCTCCTGCCCGTTAAGTGGGGCTAATTGAATAGCTCACGGCGATCAATTAGCACGTTGTAAATTACCACAGCTAAATGAATCTCCCCCATAGTCTGAAAGTAATTATATATTTAAAAGAAGGCACCAGAAGAGTGTATTTTAGTAATGTAATGCACATATTATGGTGGCTATATATTATTTAACAATAAAAGATATGGGATAAATAAACAGACACGCACCTGCTAACAAATGAAGGAAAAAGTAATAGTTATTTGATAAATGGGCCAGACATTAAAACATAATTAAAAAACAATTGGTAATGTTATCGTGAAAAAAAGGGATAGGCAATGCTGCTGGCTGTGCATTGCTGACTAGTATATCCATAAATCAGCCTATAGCCCAAGCCTTCTAAAACCCTAATTAATGATCAGGAATACAACATCAATTCTTGCTGGACAGATGAGAAATAGGAAACCTTGGTAAGGCGCTCACACATATCAGCGAAGTGATAAACACAATAAGTGAAAAATGCTGAATGTAGTTACAACATAATGCTCCTGCTCGTCAGTGTTTAGTTGTACACCCTTATAGGTCCTGGATTTAGCTATAACATAATGCTCCTGCTCGTCAATGTTTAGTTGTACACCCTTATAGGTCCTGGATGCAGTTATAACATAATGCTCCTGCTCATCAATGTTTAGTTGTACACCCTTATAGGTCCTGGATGCAGTTATAACATAATGCTCCTGCTCGTCAATGTTTAGTTGTACACCCTTATAGGTCCTGGATAGAGTTATAACATAATGCTCCTGCTCGTCAGTGTTTAGTTGTACACCCTTATAGGTCCTGGATAGAGTTATAACATAATGCTCCTGCTCGTCAGTGTTTAGTTGTACACCCTTATAGGTCCTGCATGCAGTTATAACATAATGCTCCTGCTCATCAATGTTTAGTTGTACACCCTTATAGGTCCTGGATTGAGTTATAACATAATGCTCCTGCTCGTCAATGTTTAGTTGTACACCCTTATAGGTCCTGCATGCAGTTATAACATAATGCTCCTGCTCGTCAGTGTTTAGTTGTACACCCTTATAGGTCCTGGATGCAGTTATAACATAATGCTCCTGCTCGTCAATGTTTAGTTGTACACCCTTATAGGTCCTGCATGCAGTTATAATATAATGCTCCTGCTCGTCAGTGTTTAGTTGTACACCCTTATAGGTCCTGGATAACACAATGCTCCTGCTCGTCAGTGTTTAGTTGTACACCCTTATAGGTCCTGGATGCAGTTATAACATAATGCTCCTGCTCGTCAATGTTTAGTTGTACACCCTTATAGGTCCTGCATGCAGTTATAATATAATGCTCCTGCTCGTCAGTGTTTAGTTGTACACCCTTATAGGTCCTGGATAACATAATGCTCCTGCTCGTCAGTGTTTAGTTGTACACCCTTATAGGTCCTGGATGCAGTTATAACATAATGCTCCTGCTCATCAGTGTTTAGTTGTACACCCTTATAGGTCCTGGATTTAGTTATAACATAATGCTCCTGCTCGTCAGTGTTTAGTTGTACACCCTTATAGGTCCTGGATTTAGCTATAACATAATGCTCCTGCTCGTCAGTGTTTAGTTGTACACCCTTATAGGTCCTGGATGCAGTTATAACATAATGCTCCTGCTCGTCAGTGTTTAGTTGTACACCCTTATAGGTCCTGGATGCAGTTATAACCTAATGCTCCTGCTCGTCAATGTTTAGTTGTACACCCTTATAGGTCCTGGATGCAGTTATAACATAATGCTCCTGCTCGTCAGTGTTTAGTTGTACACCCTTATAGGTCCTGGATGCAGTTATAACATAATGCTCCTGCTCGTCAGTGTTTAGTTGTACACCCTTATAGGTCCTGGATGCAGTTATAACCTAATGCTCCTGCTCGTCAGTGTTTAGTTGTACACCCTTATAGGTCCTGGATGCAGTTATAACATAATGCTCCTGCTCGTCAGTGTTTAGTTGTACACCCTTATAGGTCCTGGATTTAGTTATAACATAATGCTCCTGCTCATCAGTGTTTAGTTGTACACCCTTATAGGTCCTGGATGCAGTTATAACATAATGCTCCTGCTCATCAATGTTTAGTTGTACACCCTTATAGGTCCTGCATGCAGTTATAACATAATGCTCCTGCTCATCAATGTTTAGTTGTACACCCTTATAGGTCCTGCATGCAGTTATAACATAATGCTCCTGCTCGACAATGTTTAGTTGTACACCCTTATAGGTCCTGGATTTAGTTATAACATAATGCTCCTGCTCATCAATGTTTAGTTGTACACCCTTATAGGTCCTGCATGCAGTTATAACATAATGCTCCTGCTCGTCAGTGTTTAGTTGTACACCCTTATAGGTCCTGCATGCAGTTATAACATAATGCTCCTGCTTGTCAGTGTTTAGTTGTACACCCTTATAGGTCCTGCATGCAGTTATAATATAATGCTCCTGCTCGTCAGTGTTTAGTTGTACACCCTTATAGGTCCTGGATGCAGTTATAACATAATGCTCCTGCTCGTCAGTGTTTAGTTGTACACCCTTATAGGTCCTGGATAACATAATGCTCCTGCTTGTCAATGTTTAGTTGTACACCCTTATAGGTCCTGGATGCAGTTATAACATAATGCTCCTGCTCGTCAGTGTTTAGTTGTACACCCTTATAGGTCCTGGATGCAGTTATAACATAATGCTCCTGCTCATCAGTGTTTAGTTGTACACCCTTATAGGTCCTGGATTTAGTTATAACATAATGCTCCTGCTCGTCAGTGTTTAGTTGTACACCCTTATAGGTCCTGGATTTAGCTATAACATAATGCTCCTGCTCGTCAGTGTTTAGTTGTACACCCTTATAGGTCCTGGATGCTGTTATAACATAATGCTCCTGCTCGTCAGTGTTTAGTTGTACACCCTTATAGGTCCTGGATGCAGTTATAACCTAATGCTCCTGCTCGTCAATGTTTAGTTGTACACCCTTATAGGTCCTGGATGCAGTTATAACATAATGCTCCTGCTCGTCAGTGTTTAGTTGTACACCCTTATAGGTCCTGGATGCAGTTATAACATAATGCTCCTGCTCATCAATGTTTAGTTGTACACCCTTATAGGTCCTGCATGCAGTTATAACATAATGCTCCTGCTCGACAATGTTTAGTTGTACACCCTTATAGGTCCTGGATTTAGTTATAACATAATGCTCCTGCTCATCAATGTTTAGTTGTACACCCTTATAGGTCCTGCATGCAGTTATAACATAATGCTCCTGCTCGTCAGTGTTTAGTTGTACACCCTTATAGGTCCTGCATGCAGTTATAACATAATGCTCCTGCTTGTCAGTGTTTAGTTGTACACCCTTATAGGTCCTGCATGCAGTTATAATATAATGCTCCTGCTCGTCAGTGTTTAGTTGTACACCCTTATAGGTCCTGGATGCAGTTATAACATATAGCTCCTGCTCGTCAGTGTTTAGTTGTACACCCTTATAGGTCCTGGATGCAGTTATAACATAATGCTCCTGCTTGTCAATGTTTAGTTGTACACCCTTATAGGTCCTGGATGCAGTTATAACATAATGCTCCTGCTCGTCAGTGTTTAGTTGTACACCCTTATAGGTCCTGGATTTAGCTATAACATAATGCTCCTGCTCGTCAGTGTTTAGTTGTACACCCTTATATGTCCTGGATAACATAATGCTCCTGCTCGTCAATGTTTAGTTGTACACCCTTATAGGTCCTGGATTTAGTTATAACATAATGCTCCTGCTCGTCAGTGTTTAGTTGTACACCCTTATAGGTCCTGGATGCAGTTATAACATAATGCTCCTGCTCGTCAGTGTTTAGTTGTACACCCTTATAGGTCCTGGATAACATAATGCTCCTGCTCGTCAATGTTTAGTTGTACACCCTTATAGGTCCTGGATTTAGTTATAACATAATGCTCCTGCTCGTCAGTGTTTAGTTGTACACCCTTATAGGTCCTGGATGCAGTTATAACATAATGCTCCTGCTTGTCAATGTTTAGTTGTACACCCTTATAGGTCCTGGATAACATAATGCTCCTGCTCGTCAATGTTTAGTTGTACACCCTTATAGGTCCTGGATAACATAATGCTCCTGCTCGTCAGTGTTTAGTTGTACACCCTTATAGGTCCTGGATGCAGTTATAACATAATGCTCCTGCTCATCAATGTTTAGTTGTACACCCTTATAGGTCCTGGATGCAGTTACAACATAATGCTCCTGCTCGTCAGTGTTTAGTTGTACACCCTTATAGGTCCTGGATTTAGTTATAACATAATGCTCCTGCTCGTCAATGTTTAGTTGTACACCCTTATAGGTCCCACATGCAAATAAGCTAAATAAGAAAAACAGAATTGTCCGACTATGGATTATAAAGCCATAAGTATTAATGATATAATGTCTGGTCATCTATTTTAGACAAAAATAAGCGGTAACAATTAATACTCTAGGTCTCACACACAAATCAGCTAAATCACTAATATAGAATTATACCAGAATTAGTGATGAAGCTGAAAGTACAATAGTATTGGGATGCAGTCAGGAAGCCGACTGTCACAATGCCGGCTACCCGACTGTCTAATCCCGGCAAGGTACAAATGACAGGCATCGAAATCCTGACGCCTGTCAGACCTACGCCGGTTGCCCGGCAGCTGCGTGGGGGTTAGGGGCTCCCGGAGGGAACTTAGGGTTAGGTACCCCCTCGGGAGGTTAGGGTTAGGCTAGGGGAAGGGGGGGTTAGGGTTAGGAACCGCCCCGGGAGACTTAGCTCTAGGCTGCGGGGAAGGGGGGGGGGTTAGGTTTAGGCACTTGGGGGAGAGGTTAGGGTTAGGGGGTAAAAAAAAGGTTAGTTAATACTTACCTTTGTAGTTTTGGGATCTTCAACCCTTCCGGGCTTCCGCTGTCGGTATGTGAACCACCGGCCGTAAATCATACTGATTCCGTAGTATTAATATAATGCTTTTGCTTGCAAATAAAGGACATTCTTATATAGTACAGTATTCACAGTAGTATAATACACAGTTTCCAGCATCATAATTTTTAGATGTTTATTTTCAGACTCTGCTCATGAGAAACAGTAGTTCCTTCTGAAACTTTAAGTGATATTTACCTGTCTATATATTTATCGCTCTATCTTATATATGTATCTATCTTATATGGTGTGCAGTGGCTAACATTACTGCATCACAACTTTGAAGTCATGAGTTCAATTCCTGACCAAGGTGCACTCTGTGTGGAGTTTGCATGTGCTCCCTGTGTTGCGTCGGTTTACTCTGGTTGTTAGCTTCCTCCCACACTGCAAAAACACACTGGTAGGTTTATTGGCTTCTGACAAAAATATAATATATAGATTATAAGCTCCACTGGGGCAGCGACTGAGGTGAATGACTGAAAAATTCTCCGCAAAGCGCTGCCTAATACTGTACGTGTGTGCTACATAAATAATTGTTTTTACATAATTCTATGTCAGACATCTATGCATTAGAACATCCAGTGTTAAACTCTGACACAACTTCTGCTTTGTTCTGGATCTCAAATCCCGTCTTGTTGCTGAGCGCTTTAATGGTACTGCGTTTTGTTTTGTTTTTTTCTCATTTGATTTCTATACAGTAGGAATAGCGTCTTGTTCTGAAAACATATACTAGCCATTACATATATTACAATGTGTGCAACATGTTTTATCCTCAGAGGGATACTTGAGATACTGTCTGTACTGTATTGCACTATGTAGGTTGGAATTATGCATGCTCTCTATTCTATTGCTTTCAGTACATCTAACAATATAGCCGTACTTTTTAGAACAATGTCTTGATGAGTTCAGCTCAGCTGTTTTATTTTGGGGTCAGTGGACTGATTTATTTATTGCGCTATTCAGTTTTAGGAAAAAAGAAAAGAAAAGTAACTGTGAGAAATATGAATGCAGACAAGACAACACAAAGCCCAACGGGGAAGAAAGAAGAGTCCTCCATGATATTGAAGGAGGAGGAAACTGGTTTGAAGAAGAAAGCCGGTGGTTTGGGATCAGAGGTAGGGTACAGATATTAAGTTTGTTTTGGCAGCCTTGTATTTATTGTTTACCAGATATGTTCTGTGTTAAGAATCAAATGACAGATTTGTGGTTAAAGGGTTTAAGGCAGGGTTTCCCAAATTCTGCCATTAGAGTCCAGGTTTTAAGGATATCCATGCTTGAGCACAGGTGGCTTAATTAGTACCTCAGTCAATTTCATGAAAGGGAGAGGTTAGTCTATACAAGAAACAGCTAAGGGACTCGGCTATTCCATGTTGTGTCCAGGCTTGTCACATTTGTGAAATACATTCATGCAAAGTTTTACCTTTTTTGTCAAGTTGTTTTATATTTCTTTTTCTCTATAAATTACTATTAGGACATTACTTACATTATTTGAAACCCTACTGCAAATGTGACAAATAGTTGTTTTGTATTGACTGTTCCATATTGCCGATTAGCTTGGTCTATAAACCCGGGATGTAGTCAGCTTCTTGGCGTACGGTATGCCAATGGTCCAAATATTGGCGTCGGGATCATGGCTCCAGTGTCCCGACTGCCAGCATCCTGAAGGTAGGTATCGGGGGTTAGGGGATGGTCAGAGTTAGGCACTAAGGGTGCAGGGTTAGGTTTAGGGTGCGTGGAGGTTAGGTTTAGGCATCGGGGAGGGAGGGGTAGAGGTTAGCTTTAGCAGTACTTACCTATGGGTGTCGGGATTCTGACTGTCAGGATGCCACTGTTGGTATTCTGACCGGCAGCGTCCCGACCGCCGGGATCCCATACCCAACCCCTGTAAACCCTGCAATTTGTGGTGCTTATTTACAATGGCACACTTACTCCATAATAACTTAGCATTCAGATTCAATTAAAGGTGAATTGTTTGCATACTGTAAAACTTTGACACCTTAGGAATTTGAATAATCATAGTATTTATTTGTATTTATTTTTTCTACTTCAGGGTCCATAGGGTATCCACAGGATACCTTGGGTATAGGTGTGACGTCAGTCGCAGGGCACCAAAGAGTTAAGCTTTCAGCCTCCCAGGATGCACTAGGTCCCCCTCCTATACCCCGCCCCCGGGCCAAGGCACCTCAGTTTAGTTTGGTGCCCGGCCGGAGTCGGGTGCACCTGTTGGAGTGGGGGCTAGAAGAGCCCCTGAAGCTTTTTCTTCATGCAGCTGTGGCTGCACATCTGGATGAACAGCATGGACAGTCAGTCCTGACGTCCATGCTGTCTTCCCTACACCCCGCCGGTACCAGAACGCCGGTACTGATCCGGGGATGCTGGTGGGCGTCTGGGGTCACAGCTAGCGGTGACCCCAGATGCTCCGGACCATGGCCGGATTCAAGGGGGACAGAGGTAAGCAGCGGGGTCCCGCGGTGGGTCCCCGCTGATCACATGGTCCTAAGTCCCCAGGCAGGGGGCTCCCTGGGGACTGGCTGCAGCGTGGAGCCCGGCGACCAACCTGCGCTTCCACTACCCCCTGGGACAGCGGACCACAGCAGAGCGGTAGCGCTGCGGCGTCCCAGGGGTTAAATGCATGCCAGGGGAGCGCGCCTTCCCTGTCTCACAGCCGGCGCCTCCCCCGCTGCACACAGCCCTCTCTGCACTGTGTTGACTGGTCCTGTGTCAGCGCTCCTCCCCCAGGCCAGCTTCTCTCTGCTCCTCGGCGGCCATCTTCTCTGCAACGCATGGTGAACGCTGCTGGAAGTCTGGAAGGAAGCATCGTGGTCTGGGTCCCCCCGCATACCTCTCCTCCGCTGTGGCTCAGGTCTGTGTATGCAGCGCTGTGTCCTACCAGGCCCTGTGTCTGTGTAGTTGAGTGATCAGCGCTGTTAGTGCAGGAATTGTTATTTCTCTGCATTGTATGTGACTGTGCTAGCGCTGCCTGTAACTTTTCTTCTCTAAACTGTCAGCTTTATTACTGTCCCTGTTCTTTCTGCTAAAGCCCTTGCGGTGCGGTGCTGCAGGGTGGTCTCTCGCCTATTTAATACTTAATTGGTGAGAGAGGTCACATACGTGGTGCCATCATGTCTGAAAGTGATTTTCCCCTCCGGCTACAGTGTACCACGTGCAAAGTACCGTTAGCGGAGGGGGAGGGTAGCGCGGAGGGCCTTTGCCGGCAGTGTTTGTCCATGGCGCGGCCTATTACGGTTACAGCACCGGTACAGGAGCCGCCCTGGGCTTGTTTCGCTCAGGCGTTAACAGCTTTAGTGGGCCAGTTAGCTCTGCAGCCCGCGTTTACTCCGATGGGTTTGTCCCAGCAGTCTGTGGTGTCGTCACCCATGCAGGGGTTCCCACTACAATTGGTGGTACCCCACAGTCTCCCTATTTCCCCGCTCCCGGGTTCTCAGGAGCCAGCGTGGGTTAACTCCCTGACGAGTTCTGTACAGCACTTGTCGGATGTGTTGCAAGGGGAGTCTGTGATGCGGCCTCATAAAAGGCCGGTGGCGTCTCTGTCCGCTCCTTATGAGGATGACGAAGGGACGTCTGATGATGGGGAGATTCTGGATCCTTACGATCAGGAACCTCTCCATACTAAGGACGCTGATGCTAAGTCCAAAGTATATATTCCTGGACTTATTCGGGCGGTCCGCACAGCCTTGGTGATTGAGGACGAAGTTCCCCCAGCGGCTAAATCTAAGTATGCCTTTTTCAAAGATGTGAAGGGCGATGCCACAGTCTTTCCTCTTTCGGGTCAGTTGGTGGACCATTTAGAGGAGGCGTGGAAACAACCGGGCAAAAGATACCAGCCGCAGAGACGCCTGGCGGTGGCTTATCCGTTCGCGGATAATTATTTTGCTAAGTGGGAATCCCCTCCACAGGTGGATTCTCACGTGACCCGTCTTGTCTGTAGTGCCACATTGCCGATGCCATCCATGTCCTCCCTTAAGGATGCTACGGACCGCAAGGTAGAAATCTGCCTGAAGTCCGCTTATTCCCTTGCAGGGGGGGCAGCACGGCCGGCTATGGCCATTTGCTGGGTTGCCAGAGCGATGGAGCGCTGGGCGGATTCATTAGAGGCTTCTTTTGAATCCGACTGTCCGGCCGAACAGGCGGAGTTGATTGGCAATCTCCGTGATTCGGCCACCTACATCAACGAGGCGGCTCTAGACATTAGTACTCTGGTGTCTAGAATTTCTTCAGCAGCGGTAGCTGCTCGTCGCACCTTGTGGCTGCGATCCTGGAAGGCGGACGCAGATTCCAAGAAAGGTCTGGAAGCGTTGCCGTTTACCGGAGAAGTTCTCTTCGGTCCGGATCTGGATAAGATTGTGGCCACGCTGGCGGCAGCCAAATCTGCTTGTCTCCCGTCGGCCGCTGCTCCTTCTGGTTCTGGACCATCGTCCTTTCGGTCATCTAGGGCCCAGGGCAGGCCCAAACCACAGTCGTTTCCTCGACAGGCTGGCCCTAAGAAATCGGTCAAGCCCCGGAAACAGGCATGGAGTACCAGACGTCCGGCCCCCAAGCCAGATGACAAGCCTGCGGCCTGACGGTCCGGGTCTCCCCTTGGGGGATCCCAGGGTGGGAGGCCGCCTGCTGCAGTTCTCCCGGTGTTGGTCGTTCACTACGACAGACACTTGGGTTCTGGAGGTGGTCTCCCACGGGTACGCCCTCTCCTTCCGGCACAGACCCCCGGCTCGATTCTTCACCACGGGTCTACCATCAGACCGGAACAAGGCTACGGAGCTGCGGAAGGTATTGCACACTATGCTCCAGGCTGGAGTTATAGTGGCTGTTCCATTCTCCCAGAGGGGCCAGGGTTTCTATTCAAATCTATTTTTGGTACAGAAACCCAATGGGTCATATCGTCCGATTCTCAACCTCAAAGCACTCAACCAGTCTTTGCGGGTCCCGAAGTTTCGGATGGAGACCCTACGGTCCATCATTCTAGCGCTGGAACCTGGGGACTACATGGTGTCATTGGACATACAGGACGCTTACCTGCATGTCCCTATTCTTTTGCGCCATCAAGAGTTCCTTCGGTTTGCAATCCGCAGCGACCACTTCCAGTTTCGGGCGTTACCTTTTGGCCTGGCGACAGCACCACGTGTTTTCACCAAGGTGATGGCGGTCATGGCGGCTTCTCTGCGGCTGCAAGGAGTCCGCATGTTGCCGTACTTGGACGACCTGTTATTGGTGGCAGGATCTCCAGAGCTCCTGTTACACCACTTGGACCTGACCATTGCACTGCTGCAATGGCACGGCTGGCTAATCAACTGGCAGAAGTCCACTCTAATCCCGTCTCGGAGGATTCTGCATCTTTGAGCCTTATTGGACTCGGGACAGCAAAGGATCTTCGTGACGGAGGACAAGATCTCTGCTTTACAGTCAAGGGTGCGCAGTTGTCTGCACAGCCGCCGGGTGTCCTTACACTCGGCAATGAGGTTACTGGGCTCCATGGTGTCGGTGTTTGACATGGTGGAATACGCCCAGTTTCACTCCAGACCTCTGCAGCACCTGATCCTGTCCAAGTGGAACGGGCTGCCTCAGTCTCTGAAGTTCCAGACGATTGTGCTCACCCCGGAGGTTCGCCTGTCCCTTGCGTGGTGGTTAAAGACGACCCACCTCAACAAGGGACGTCCGTTCTGGGTTCCAAATTGGGTCCTGTTGACAACGGACGCCAGTCTTCGGGGCTGGGGAGCAGTTTCGGGTCCACACTTGTTCCAGGGCAGGTGGACGCCGACAGAAGCGGAGCTTCCAATAAATATCTTGGAACTCCGTGCGGTCTTCAATGCTCTCCTGCAGGCACAGCGGTTTCTCCAGGGTCACCCGGTGCAGGTCCAGTCGGACAATGCTACCACCGTGGCCTACATAAACAGGCAAGGAGGAACTCGCAGTCGGGCGGCTCTCGTAGAGGTCTCTCGGATCCTGGTTTGGGCGGAGCGCAATCTTCCGGCCATATCAGCGGTCTTCATCCCGGGAGTGCTAAATTGGGAGGCGGACTTTCTAAGTCGCCAGGACGTTCATCCAGGGGAATGGTCCCTGCACCCGGACGTTTTTCAACTACTGGTGGACAGGTGGGGTCTTCCAGAAATCGACCTCATGGCGCCCCGGCACAACAACAAGTTGCCGGTGTACGGGTCTCGCACAAGAGACGAAGGGGCGTCTCTGGTGGATGCTCTGTCCGTCCGGTGGACGTTCAGGTTCG
This sequence comes from Taudactylus pleione, assembly GCA_031769625.1. NCBI lineage: Eukaryota > Metazoa > Chordata > Amphibia > Anura > Myobatrachidae > Taudactylus > Taudactylus pleione. Next base: position 4,633,214 of record JAUIMM010000200.1, on the reverse strand, counting down.
CATACCTGTTCCCTCCGGTCTCCCTTCTTCCACGGGTAATCCGGAAATTCAAACAGGAAGGAGGGACGCTCCTGTTGATAGCTCCCGCGTGGCCCAGACGGCACTGGTTCTCAGACCTTCAGGGTCTGTCCGTGGACAGTCCTCTGCGGTTGCCGCTACGACCGGACCTTCTGTCTCAGGGTCCTTGCCTTCACCCGGACCTGACTCGGCTGTCTTTGGCGGCGTGGCTGTTGAGACGGCCATGCTGAGGTCCCGGGGGTTTTCCAGCTCTGTGGTGCGTACCATGTTACGAGCTCGGAATCTGTCTTCCGCGAGGATATACCATCGCGTGTGGCATACGTTCTTCCAGTGGTGTCGACCGAGAGGTTATGCACCGCGGGAGTTTCGTCTGTCTCGGATTCTCGCCTTCCTGCAAGCGGGACTAGATCATGGGCTTCGCCTTGCTTCTTTGAAGGTACAGGTTTCGGCCCTATCTGTCTGGTTTCACCGTAGGATTGCTACAATCCCGGATGTGCGCACCTTTATGCAAGGTGTTCTCCGTATTCAGCCGCCCTTTGTTCCACCTGTGGCGCCTTGGGATTTGGCTGTGGTCCTGAGGGCTCTCCAAGGACCGCCGTTTGAACCACTGGGCTCAGTGGATATTAAATGGCTAACAGCTAAGACTGTTTTCCTTCTGGCCGTTGCTTCGGCCAGACGTGTTTCTGAGTTAGGGGCTCTTTCTTGTAGACCCCCTTTCTTGGTTTTTCATGGGAACAGGGCAGTGCTCCGCACTCGGCCCGAGTTTCTTCCCAAAGTTGTTTCCCAGTTTCATGTTAACGAGGAAATAGTTGTTCCGGCCTTTAACTCACCGGGTCTTTCCGTGGGTGAGGCCTCTTTGGATGTTGTGCGGGCCTTAAGGACTTATGTTGACCGCACTTCTTCGTTTAGGAAGTCGGACGCTTTGTTGTCCTCTATGGCTTCTGTAAAAAGGGTTGGCCTGCTTCAAAGCAAACTTTGGCAGCCTGGATCCGTATGGCTATTTCTGAAGCTTATCTTCATGAAGGCCTACCGGTCCCTCCTTCTCTGAAGGCTCATTCCACTAGGTCTGTGGGTCCTTCGTGGGCAGCTCGACGTGGTGCCTCGGCAGTTCAGATCTGCAAGGCTGCTACGTGGTCTTCTGTCCATACCTTCGTGAGGTATTACAGGTTTGACACCTTCGCCTCTCAGGATGCTTCCTTCGGGCGGCGGATTCTCCTTTCTGCACAGGAGCGTCCCCACCCTTAAAGGATACTGCTTTGGGACATCCCCAAGGTATCCTGTGGATACCCTATGGACCCTGAAGTAGAAAATATGAGATATGGTAAGAACTTACCCTTGTTATCTCTATTTCTACGAAGTCCATAGGGTTCCACAGGACTCCCGCCCTGTCGCACCTGTGCTGCAGATGGGCTTTGCTCTGGTCACCGGTTTTCCGTCTCCCTCTGGTGAGAATGTGATTCTTGTATGTGTCCAGATCTTTGTTCTCTCTCTTCCTTCTCCTCCTCCGGCCTATGGCTTGGTAACTAACTGAGGTGCCTTGGCCCGGGGGCGGGGTATAGGAGGGGGACCTAGTGCATCCTGGGAGGCTGAAAGCTTAACTCTTTGGTGCCCTGCGACTGACGTCACACCTATACCCAAGGTATCCTGTGGAACCCTATGGACTTCGTAGAAATAGAGATAACAAGGGTAAGTTCTTACCATATCTCATATTTTAACAACCTAAAATATAAATTACATTTTCTCTGAAGATTTTTTGTTCTAATTTTGTCTGAAAGCTATGTAGTAGAAGTGGAAGCTGTTAGTGAAATTACTCCCAGAGGAATTGGAAAGCACCAAAAGTAAAGAGTAAGGGTGTGATTAGGCCAAGCGGAATCGGTATGTATTACCGCCAGCCGCATGGCCGGCAGTTCGAATCCCGGCAGCGGCAGCCCGACAGCGCTGGAAATCCTGATCGTCCCCAGGTAAGTACTAACTAACCTAACCTGCCCCCTAACCCTCCCTTAGGGGTGCCTAACCCTAAACCCCCCCTCCCCCCCGTGCCTCACCCAAATCCCCCCTCTAAGTGCCTAAACCTAACAACCCCCCTTCCCCGATGCCTAAACCTAAGTGGGGTGCCTAGCCCTAACCCTCCCTCCCCCTAGCCTAACCCTAACCTCCCAGGGGGGGGGTGGCTAACCCTAAGTCCCCCCTGGAGCCCTAAACTTAATCCTCCATACCCCCCCCCGTGGCTGTCCGCTCGCGGCGCCCGACATCCATTCGAATGGGATGCCAGGCGCCGGTCTCCCAGCGTCGGTAAAATGAGCGGCGTCTACATCTAGACGCCGGTCGTTTCACCCCCGCCGGGATATGACAGTCGGGAAGTTGGCTGTCGGTAAAATGTCAGCCGGCTTCACGATTGCATCCCGGCCAAGCGTGTACTGTATACAAGAGCTACAGTGTCTGTAAAATTATTCACGTTTTATACTCTTACAACATGGAATCGAGTTTAATTTTTTTTTTAATGGGAAATTTAAAATCCAAATAATTTTCACGCATAAATAATTTTTTTACAGATTGATTTGAATGCTACACTTGTATACCTGTATAGACCTTAGCGCTGGAAAGGAGCAGCTAGGAATTATACCAGTGTTATCAGAAACTGGACATACATAATGAACAAAAACAGAAATGTCACGCTCCACTGAAGGGGTAATCTAAATTAATTACAAACAGTGTAACAGACCTCATATAATGTTACCCTCCTTTTCTCTGCTCCAAACAACTGTTCTGATTCTTATGTTTTTCAGAGGTTTTCTCTCCCAGGATATGAAAAAAATAGAAAATGAAGAATCTTATAGTGTAGTAAGTTCAAATAATAGTTCACAAAGAAGGTAGATCCCGAATCTAAATTAATATAGCAGATGTTGCGTGTGTTCTTATTCAACTGAGAGATCACTTGGCGTGTATGAGATAATCACATCCATGCTTACATCTATCAAGATGCTCCGTATATATGTAATGGTATCTTTAACCCTCATGTCTTCGTAGATATACAAATACAACACCTTGTGCTCGTGTTACTGGAATAATCTCAGACTCGCTTGTATGGTTACATTTCTCAAATGTTGTAGGTTACCATAATGGTTTCTGTAAATACCGTCCTGGGACTCCTTTTCATGAATATACTTCAACTCAAATCCCATATAATTAATATGGATATTTATTTGAATAAACATCACAATAAACCTGTAAGCACATCAAAACAACAATTAATTTTTTTTTTTCTCCAATAGACCAACAAATCACAGTTTTCTGCCAGTACAGATCTTAAACAGCGGCTGGGATAAAGCAAAATGATATAATGGGGCCCCAATGGTCTCGCCTTGCAAAGACCATGACAAAGTCACGGCACGCGTTGGTGGTGCCGTGTTTCTCTTTTGGGACAAAACTAGCCAGGTACCAGTGATTGGTGATGCGAGGTGAGACCATTGGGGCCCCATTATATCATTTTGCTTTATCCCAGCCACTGTTTAAGATCTGTACTGGCAGAAAACTGTGATTTGTTGGTCTATTGGAGAAAAAGATTTTTTTTTGGTGACGTTTATTAAATAATAATAGACCATAAGATACTGTATGGTGGAACACTCATGGATATATTAGTAAAGCACACTTACTAATTATATTCATATAAACATGCAGCGGGACACTTTGTTTTAAATACACTCTTTATTTGTTATGTCAACACAACATTTGTTTAACATTTTGTTTCTTCCAAATATTTTTGTGCTTATGTGTTATATATCTTTTACGAATTAAGGAATGGGAGGGACTGGGCTGCACATCCTAATATTAAACATGATAATAGGTGCTACCATGCTGAGACCAGTAGTTCTACAGCAAAAAGGAGAGGCGGGGGGGGGAGCAGGTGCACACTATAAGCACTAAGAATACAAATGATCAAAATATCTATAATAGACTGCAATAATTAACATGTTTGGCCAAAGATGTTTTCCCACCTACCACGTCACGGTGAACCTTATACAGGTGGGTCCCTAACATCTCTAATACTAACACACTAATTAATTTATCTAGGACTTACCTATCATAGAGCCCATTTGGGCTAGCACTCTTCCTGCCTGGTGATTTTAACTGGTATGGGTCCTTGCATTGCAGTACACACATCTAATGGGCTCTATGATAGGTAAGTCCTAGATAAATTAATTAGTGTGTTAGTATTAGAGATGTTAGGGACCCACCTGTATAAGGTTCACCGTGACGTGGTAGGTGGGCAAACATCTTTGGCCAAACATGTACTAAGAAACCTTACATTTAAAACCATGTTAATTATTGCAGTCTATTATAGATATTTTGATCATTTGTATTCTTAGTGCTTATAGTGTGCACCTGCTCCTCCCCCCCCCTCTCCTTTTTGCTGACGAATTAAGGAATAAAAGTTTTGTTTTAGTTTAGCCTTGACAAGAGGAATTTTTTGAATCTTAGTGTACTTAAAGTTGTCAACAGGCTGCACCCCCAATGTCATTAATACACTACAATATCATTTGGATGTATACCATACATTATGATATGGGGTTTTTCAGTTAAATATACAAAAAATTATAGGACTTGTGCAGTAATTGCGTTCTCTTCTCTGTGAGTATAGATACTCAGTAGAAATTATTTACATTGGGGAATTCACCATTTGCCCTTATGTCTGCTTGAAAAAATCTATAACTTGTAAACGGCATCTATTCAGAGTGCGGGGAGAGCTTGGGGGCAGCCCAGCATCCCCATGAGTGCTGGGCATGCCCCCTAGAAAGGGAGGGGGGGGCCTAAGGCCCCACTTCCTTCTTAGGCGTGCGCCTCTTCGGGCACGCAGAAGTGCTTTCTTTCTTGACCGGCGTCCTGTCCGATCAAGAAGCTAGAATGAACACTACTCACAATGTCAACAGTCTGCATGGTTTTTATTGCGTTAATTCTATATTGCATCCTAACTCAAAAAACGATCCGGCTGTCAACAGTTTGTCTGTAGACGTTCTGATAATGTTGGCTTTATGTCAGTGTTGACATTGTGAATGTTGATGTGTTTAATTCTGTCAATTTTGACATTCTGAATGTCAACATGCCGAAAGTATACCCCCCACTGGGTTAGGTTGAGTTGGTGGTGCTTGTTTTCAGAAGTATTGAATTAATACTTTTGGTGATGAAGGCACTTTTATTGCTTGGTGAGAAAGGAGCTGTTGAATGTTGTTCTTATTTCAGTGCCTCTAAGCTGTGCCATTCAAGCTGTTGCTCTTGTTGTTTTTAATGATCCCTATGATTGAGAATGTCTACTCACATGTGTAAGTGAAACTAAAATTAGCCAACAACTCGTAACACACTGACCTTGCTTTAATGAAGTAATCATCCCATCGATGAAAGAGGAAAGGTCATGTGGTAGAGATAGCATATCTCTACTCCTCTACCTGTGATCTGCTAGTGCTGTCTGACCTTCTTGCGGTGTGCAGAGGAGGACACAAAAAGTTGGCTCCGGGCAAATAGAAAATATGGGGTAAATTTACCAAGGTTTGAGTTTGGTCGAGATTGCAATTTCGGGTGAGTTTAGGCATGTTTTTCATCTCTCAAATTTACTAAAGACAAACTCTGGTGCATTTGGGAGAGATTTCTCACCTCCCCTGAGATCCCCGGCTTGGGCTGACCGGCTTGGGGTGTTAATGCTTTGGCCCGGTGATAGGGTCTCATGGCTGTGGCATTACACCCCGGTCAGTTTGAGTCCTGTGCTGGTTTTAAATATAGGGGGACCCCTACGCATTTTTCCCCCCCTATGCTTAAAACCAGGACTGGCCCTGCAGCCAGGTGCTGGTTCCTAAATTATGGGGGAGCCCTACACATTTTTTCCCCCCATAATTTTAGGAACCAGGACTGGCTGAGCAGCCCTGGACTGATTATGCTTTTGGGGGGGGGTTTAAAAAACATTTGACCCTTTTTTTACAGGTGGGCCACACAAGCAGCCTTCACATATCTCACTGATATGTACTGGCTGCTTGTTCGGGAGAGTTAGGCAGAGAGAAGACACCGCAATCTCGGGTGTGTAATCTCCTTCAAAACTTGCTACTCGGAGGAGATATCGCGATCTGCTTCACCATCAGCCAACTCACTTTCAGCTAAACTCACTTCTTAGTAAATTTGAGAGTTTAAAAATGGGAAACTCACCCGAGTTTCGGCGATGCAAAGAGAGTGTAAAAAAACCCAAAAAACTATCAAACTCGAATCTTAGTAAATTTACCCCTAAGGCTGAACTTTCTTTTTTTTTTTTTTTTAATGACCCTTGGAGACTCAAAGCATGGAATAAGAGCTGGGGACAACAGGGACTAAAGCTGAGAAAAGGACTAACTGCCTTTAAAGAAAGAGCTGGGGCGGCCGATGAAGGTTTGGAGATCTGCAGGCTGTTTTAAGTCTGCATGTAGCCAATCATTGATCTTGACACCCCATCTTATTCTTTCTTTTGTGAAATGTCTGAGCTTTGTTCCAAACCATTGCTTTCCCACGTTACTACCTGCAAAAGTCAATTGATGGAACTGAAAATTGAGTTTACATTCAATTGAATAGAATGTGCTCGAAGATAAAATATGGCAATGGTATTATTAATTGTTACTCATTTGTTACATGCAGCACTTTGCAGACTGAAAATGCATACAAGAGTAATAAAGGCCCTTACCTGCGGCAAGCTATAAATAAAGGCACAGAGAGGGTAGGCTTCATTGTCTGAAGCTCCTCAGGACTGGACACTTAAATTTGAATTAATAGAACGGCCTTGAAAGTACATTGTGGAAAAGGAACCTTGCTGCTATAAGTATTATCCTTTGTGACCATATTTTCTTATATTATTCAGCCAATACTGACCTTATACCTTGCAAGGAAATATAATTTCTGTTCTCCTCACTCTGTGCTCACAATTGTCTAGTATTTTGAATTTAGCCCCAACTCATTCACATTGCAGAGCCCGTTGGCTTTGTGTTTGCTTGACGTCTACCTCTGTTGCATTACACATTCATTTCTTCCAGATTGTATACCATGACTGCAAACTAGAAGCACAGAAAAAGCTGTTACCTCAGCCATGTGTTTAAGAACTGAGAGATTGAAAGCAGATCATCCCATTTAGTCATGCTTATGCCGTATGACTGACTGCACCAGTCACAGGATGTCAGTGAGGTCCTAATAGTAAGAAATCATTGACTAGCTCTTTATCCAACTCTTACTAATGCATCATTCCTCAAAATGTGTCTGCTTCACTAAATAAAAGCAACAGACATCTTGACACATTGAATAATGTAATGTAAATGTGGGAGGCACATATAGAATCCGTTGTAATTCCTATACCGTTCACCTGATTTGGATGTAATTACCCTCAAATTAAATCTGAAAGTCTGCAGTTAAATCACATCTTGTTTGTTTCATTTCAAAGCCATTGTGGTGGTGAAGAGAGGCCAAAATATGAAAATAATGGCAATGTCCCAATATTTATGGACCTGACTGTGTGTGTGTGTGTGTGTGTGTGTGTGTGTGTGTGTGTGTGTGTATATATATATATATATATATATATATATACACATACATCTCAGCCATAACATTCAAACCACCTGCCTAACATTCTATGGGTCTGTCTCGTGCTGCCAGAACAGCTCTGGCACGTGGAGGTAGATTCCACAAGACCTCTGAAGGTGTCCTGTGGTATCTATCACCAAGGCGTTGGTAGCAGAACCTTAAAATCTTGTAAGTTGCAAGGTGGGTCCTTTGTGGCTCGGTCTTGTTTTCCCAGACTTTGTTTGAGGAATTGGAAGCCAAGTCAACACCATGAACTCTTTATCATGTTTCTCAAACCATTTCTGAAAATGTTGCAGTCTAGCAGGGAGCATTATCCTGCTGAAAGAGGCCACTCCCATCAGGAAAGGGTTGTACTTGATCTGCAGCAATGTTAAGGTAGGTGGTACATGTCAAACTAACATCCACATGAATGCCCGTACCTAAGGTTTTCCAGCAGAAGATTGCCTAGAGCATCACACACAAACCTACACAGGCTAGCACTCTTCCCATAGTGCATCCTAGTGCCATCTCTTCCCCAGGTAAATGACGCACAAGCACCAGACCAGGCCACTTTTTTCCATGGGTACTATGACCGGTCAACGGCTATGATGTAATGCATGTGTTCTCACACCTTTCTATCACAGACAGCATTAACTATTTCAGCAAGTTGTACTACAGTAGCTTTTCTGTGAGATACTGTAGGACCAAGAAGGCTAGCCTTCACTCCCCACAAACATCAATAAGCCTTGGGCACCAATGACCCTCTGGCCGGTTCACTGGTTGTTCTATCTAGAACCACTTTTGATGGGTATTAAGTAGATGTGAGCAGTTCAGTTTTGATTCATTTCTTTTCGCCAACTTTGCGCAAGTTCGGATCTGACATATTGGCTGCCCAAAACACGTAAGAGCCAGATAGCCAATATCATGATATTTTCAGTTCCAAGCTTAGCCATCACAATATGGCTCTTGTCAAAGTCACTCAGAGCCCATTACGCTTGCTGATTTCTCCTACTTCTAACACATCAACTTCAAGAACTGACTGCACTTGCTGCCTAATGTATCCCATTCCTTGACAGGTGCCATTGTGACAAGATAATGTTATTTACATCACCTGTTAGTGGTTTTAATGTTATGGCTGAGGTCTGTGTGTGTGTGTGTGTGTGAGAATATATATATATATATATATATATATATATATGTGTGTGTGTGTGTCGTGTATGTGTTTATACATACATACATACATTGATAAAAAATATCAGTCAAAATAAAATACATTATATGGGTGTATATGCTTTAGGGTGTATTTGTATACATGTAGTGTTATCTAGTAAATGTAAATATAGATTTTTAGAGATGCTCCTATCAAATTTGTCCATATGAGCATTTCTTAAAAGCTATTTTTGCAATTACTAGATAACACAACATAACACTACATAAACATTTTTATACAAAGCACCATAAAGACTATACACTTATATAAGTCAATTACTACATCTATTGCACCAAGGCATCAATTCCTTTTGTATATTCTAATCTAGTAGAATAGGGGGATTTTACCATGTGCAAGGGCTGCAGACTGTGCTTGCATTGTTTGCGCAGATAGAAACTTCTGTTATTGTTATCATCTACATAATAGAGCAGGAGCAGTATGCTTTGTATTAGCGAATGGTGATACATCAGGCATACAGTCTGACTCCAAAATACATATACAGGTTGAGTCTCCCATATCCAAAATGCTTGGGACCAGGGGTATTTTGGATAATGGAATATTCCGTATTTTGGAATAATTGCATACCATAATGAAATATCTTGGGAATGGGACCCAAATATACACACAGAATACATTTATGTGTTATATACACCTTATACACACAGCCTACAGGTCATTTTATACAATATATTCAATAATTTTGTGGCTCAAACAAAGTTTTAATTTATGTTACATATACAGTCAGGTGCATAAATATTGGGACATTGACAGAATTTTCATATTTTGGCCTCTATTCACCACCACAATGGCTTTGAAATGAAACAAACAAGATGTGCTTTAACTGCAGACTTTAAGATTTAATTTGAGGGTAATTACATCCAAATCAGGTGAACGGTGTAGAAATTACAACAGTTTCTATTTAAGGGGCCAAAAGTAATGGGACTATCAATTCAAAAGCTATTTCATGGACAGGTGTGGGCTATTCCCTCGTTATTTCATTATCAATTAAGCAGGTAAAAGATCAGGAGTTGATTCTAGGTGTGACATTTGCATTTGGAATCAGTTGCTGTTGACTCTCAATATGAGATCCAAAGAGCTGTCACTATCAGTGAAGCAAGCCATCATTAGGCTGAAAAATCAAAACAAACCCATCAGAGAGAGAGCAAAAACATTAGGTGTGGCCAAATTAACTGTTTGGAACATTCTTAAAAAGAAAGAAGACATTGGAGAGCTAAGCAACACCAAAAGACCCGGAAGACCATGGAAAACAACTGTGGTGGATGGCAGAAGAATTATTTCCCTGGTGAAGAAAAACCCCTTCACAACAGTTGGCCAAATCAAGAATACTTTTCAGGAGGTAGGTGTATATGTGTCAAAGTCAACAATCAAGAGAAGACTTCACAAGAGTGAATATAGAGGGTTCACCACAAGATGTAAACCATTGGTGAGCCACAAAAACAAGAAGACCACATTAGAGTTTGCCAAACAACATCTAAAAAAGCCATTACAGTTCTGGAACAAAATCCTATGGACAGATGAGACAAAGATCAACTTGTACCAGAGTGATGGGAAGAGAAGAGTATGGAGAAGGAAAGGAACTGCTCATGATCCAAAACATACCACCTCATCAGTGAAGCATGGTGGTGGTAGTGTCATGGCGTGGGCATGTATGGCTGCCAATGGAACTGGTTCCCTTGTATTTATTGATGATGTGACTGCTGACAAAAGCAGCAGAATGAATTCTGAAGTGTTTCAGGCAATATTATATGCTCATATTCAGTCAAATGCTTCAGAACTCATTGGACGACGCTTCACAGTGCAGATGGACAATGACCCGAAGCATACTGCAAAGCAACCAAAGAGTTTTTTAAGGCTAAAAAGTGGAATGTTATGCAATGGCCAAGTCAATCCCCTGACCTGAATCCGATTGAGCATGCATTTCACTTGATGAAGACAAAACTGAAGGGAAAATGCCCCAAGAACAAGCAGGAACTGAAGACATTTGCAGTAGAGGCCTGGCAGAGCATCACCAGGGATGAAACCCAGCGTCTGGTGATGTCTATGCGTTCCAGACTTCAGGCTGTAATTGCCTGCAAAGGATTTGCAACAAAGTATTAAAAAGTGAAAGTTAGATTTAGGATTGTTTAGTTTGTCCCATTACTTTTGGCTCCTTAAAAAGTGGGAGGCACATATAGAAACCGTTGTAATTCCTACACCGTTCACCTGATTTGGATGTAATTACCCTCAAATTAAATCTGAAAGTCTGCAGTTAAAGCACATCTTGTTTGTTTCATTTCAAAGCCATTGTGGTGGTGAATAGAGGCCAAAATATGAAAATTCTGTCAATGTCCCAATATTTATGCACCTGACTGTATACCTTATACACTGTGCCTGAAGGTAATTTTTCTACAATATTTTTAATAATTTGTGCCTTAGACAAAGTTTGTGTACATTGAACCATCAAAAATCAAAGGTTTCATTATCTCAGTCATGCCAAAATTATCCAGTATTTCGGAATATTTGGATATGGGAGACTCTAATCCAAGTGATATGTGTTTTGTAGTATATTAAAGATGGCTTAATAATTAATCAAGTATTCCTGATAAAGAAATACTAAATTTTCAATGTAGATTCGCCTAAAGTTCATTTACCACGTTATCCGGCAATAGAAATCCAGACTGTGACTCTCTAGTAATCTCAAATGTATATTGTTTCAGCCTTAATATAGATGAAGTCACTTAAGTTATGTGCAATGTTCATAGTCACTGTGGGGAATAAAATGCTCTGTAGCCGATATAACAATGTCATATGTACAGTTATAGCAAACACGTGGGACCGGGAAATCTGCTGAATTATAATTAGAGATGAGCAGGTTCGGATTCCAGAGATTCGAACCCACCCGAATTTAGCAGAACCGAGTCGGATCCAAGCAGGCTAGGAGTTTCCCGTCTGACTCGGATCTCGAAACCGAGGCAAAACGATAGTCTGAAATCTCGCAGTTCACGAGTTTTCGTCTCTATGATCAATTTGGTATACAAGGTACCACGCGACGGACGCCGTTTCACTCCGGCTGTGGAGACTAAACAGGGAGGGTGGGGGTAGTGTAGGGCTGGGAGAGGTGCTGGTGCTGTCTGCTGCGTCCTGTGCTGGTGACTGCTGATCCATTCTGGGCTGGTGCTGTCACTGTGCTGTCTGCTGTGTCCATCTGGGCTATTGCTGATCCATCTGGGCTGTCTGCTGTGTCCCGGGCCGGTGCTGGCTGGTGTTTTTCATGTCTGCTGTGTCCATCTGGGCTGGTGCAGAACTGTAGATACATCTGGGCTGGTGCTGTGTCCATCTGGGCCCAAGTTCTGGTCTCAAAAAAAATAAAATAATAAAATATATAGTCAAAAAATACAATCAAAGTGTCTTTTATATTTTTCTGTGTGCATGCGTGTTCGGTTTAACCGCAGTATCGCACAAGATCCAGCTAGCAACGCAAGTTGCAACCTAGTGCTGCCTGACTCCATTCGTGATCAATCTGTGCCCTGGGCCCAAGTTCTGGAGCTAAAAATAAAATAAAAATCAATTGTCTTTTTATCTAATAATTGTCTTTGTGTCTGTGCGTGTTAGGCTTAGCCGCACAAGCTCTAGAAAGTCGGCAACTCAACCTAGTGCTGCCCGACTCCAGTCGTCACCAATATGTGCTCTGGGCCCAAGTTCTGGACCCGAAAACCCCCCCACCCCCAAAAAAATAGTATCTTTTGTCTATTTATTGTCTGTGTGTGTGCGTGTTAGGCTTAGCCACACAAGATACAGCAACACAACCTAGTGCTGCCCGACTCCAGTCGTCACCAATCTGTGCTCTGGACCCAAGTTCTGGATCCGAAAAAAAAAAAAGTGTCTTTTGTATATTTTTTTTCTGTGTGCGCACGACTGCATGTGTGTGAATTTTGTAACCGCACCTTGGCTACACTCTTGGTGCTTGTGACACTGCTTCAAGACCGCAGAAAATATGGAGGGCTATCACGACAGGAGAGCAAGACCAAGAACCACATGTTGTAGCTGCTGCCAGCAGTCATCATGATAATGCAAGGCCATCAACTTCCTTGTCCTCTATGTAGGCCCATGCCTTCAATCCTCAGGGGTATCGCAACCATCATCTTTGCACAGTCCTCAACTCTATTAATAATTATGTCAATCAGTTTTGAGCCAGCAAGCTGGATGCAACCTTTTGGCCCTTTAACTAGATGAAAAAAATCTATATTGTGAGCTGTGAGGTAACCAAAATTGACTGGAAAAGAGTGTAAATAAATGTTATTGAGGTTATTAACAGTGTAGGAACAAAAAAGACCCTTTTTATGTGATTTTAGCTGTTTTTTTATTTTTTAAGAAAAAAATCCAGATCTAAAACCAAAACACGAAAACAAAACACCAAGGAAAAAAATCCAAAACCAGATTCAGATCCAAAACCAAAACACGAGGGTCGGCGCACATCTCTAATTATAATTAAATGAATTAATGTACCATTATGTTTCAAGTATTATTAAGTATAGAGATACTGGATTGGGAATGGATAGATTTAAGGTATAAAATCCCAAATCCAGCAAAAATGTAATTGCACAATATGGTGACTGCTGTATGTCCGCATAGTTGTTATATAAAGAGAATCAGACTGATATATTAGCATAGAATGAAATAAATATTTCATAGAAGCATATTAGAATAAAATGAGACTAATATATTATGGATGCATACAAGCTACAACATAAAGAAAAGAAAGATGGATAAAGACATTCCTTAAAATGAAAATGAGAAGTCCCCATATAATCAGATGGTACCACAAAGTCAGACATGTGCCCCCCATGGGTAAGCCTCCATCGACTTATTTTTTTACACAATGTGACCAGGGAGAAGTGCATGACAAAGTGACAACTGATATAGCAGGACCATATACAAGGCTGTCAGTGGCCATAAGGAAATTGCTGGTGGTTCTTAAAAAATGTCAACTGACTTTTTATTTTCGGTTTAAAAATGATAGTGAGCAAATGCTTTTCATCAAATTAAAGTCTTTCCAGCATTTTGGTGTACAGAAACTTGTAGTTTTTCAGTGTTTTTATACCAGTTCGTAAAAAGTTGGAATAAAGACTTTTACTTTTCAAACTAAGAACAAGAGAAAATAGTAATAGAGGTGCTGTCAACCATTTACAACTGGTTCATTACATTAAATGAATAACTTAAATCACATAAAAAACAACATACTGTACACGACCGGTATATAAAAGCAGACAAAGTAAACACTCAAAATAACAGACATCACTTATTAAAAAGACATGCTCAATTAAATGGTTAAATCACTAAAATCTTGTGCCAAATTATTAGTGCGTAATGTGGAAAATCCGAGTGGTAATTAGCATAAGGTGTGAGTTCATTCATCCAAAAATAGCCACGACTTGTTAATGTATCCACATTAGTTCAAATGCTTTCCTTCCAAATAATTGGCATAACAACTGGGAGAAAAACAAAGCATCCACTTTATCCTCATTTAGACATTAGATAATATGTAACTGATTCAAACAACTCCAGTTGGTTAGAAGTAAACGTGACACAATGTTAGAAATGGTTAGTGTGCTAGTATCTGTAGCACTTGATATCAGGGAGAGAGGAATATATAAAAGGTTATTTTGCTTATTAAAAGCATCCCCTCAATCCCTTATTATTTTCCAATTTAAATTTTAGTGCTCTACCACCATATATAGGTAGAAGCGAAAAGTCTCTCTTAAATGTAATTCGCAGTAGTAGCTCACCGCTCCTAGAGAGACAAATCCTTAGCTACAAAGTGGAGAATCTTTGAGTATTATGCTGCAGATCCGTGCCATAGTACAGAATCGCAAGGGGCAAAACACTTAACACATTTCTCCAACTATAATATTCTACAGCTTCCTCAGAAGATGTCTGTGTGTACTTTTATCTTTTGTTTGCAAGTTCAGAAACTCCTCTCCTATCACTGCAACACCTTTCACATACCTGTCCCATATCCTTTACACCACTACATACCTGTCCCACATTATATACACCTCCACATACCTGTCCCACATCATTTACACCTTTCACATACCTCTCCTACATCATTTACATCTCCACATACCTGTCCCACATCATTTACACCTTTCACATACCTTTCCCACATCATTGACATCTCCACATACCTGTCCCACATCATTTACACCTTTCACATACCTTTCCCACATCATTGACATCTCCACATACCTGTCCCACATCATTTACACCTTTCACATACCTGTCCCACATCATTTACATCTCCACATACCTGTCTCACATCATTTACACCTTTCACATACCTGTCCTACATCATTTACACCACATACCTGTCCCACATCATTTACACCTCCACATACCTGTCCCACATCATTTACACCTTTCACATACCTGTCCCACATAATTTACACCTCCACATACCTGCCCCACATCATTTACATCTCCACATACCTGTCCCACATCATTTACACCTCCACGTACCTGTCCTACATCATTTACACCTCCACATACCTGTCCCACATCATTTACACCTCCACATACCTGTCCCACATCATTTACACCTCTACATACCTGTCCCACATCATTTACATCTCCACATACCTGTCCCACATAATTTACACCTCCACATACCTCCCCACATCATTTACACCTCCACATACCTGTCCCACATCATTTACACCTCCACATACCTGTCCCACATCCTTTACACCTCCACATACCTGTCCCACATCCTTTACACCTCCACACACCTGTCCCATATCCTTTACACCTCCACATACCTGTCCCACTTCATTTACACTTCCACATACCTGTCCTACATCATTTACACCTTTACATACCTGTCCCACATCATTTACACCTCCACATACCTGTCCCACATCATTTATACCTCCACCTGTCCCACATCATTTACACCTCCACATACCTGTCCCATATCCTTTACACCTCCACATACCTGTCCTACATCATTTACACCACATACCTGTCCCACATCATTTACACCTTTCACATACCTGTCCCACATAATTTACACCTCCACATACCTGTCCCACATCATTTACACCTCCACATACCTGTCCCACATCATTTACACCACTACATACCTGTCCCACATCATTTACACCTCCACATACCTGTCCCACATAATTTACACCTTTCACATACCTGCCCCACATCATTTACACCTCCACATACCTGTCCTACATCATTTACACCACATACCTGTCCCACATCATTTACACCTCCACATACCTGTCCCACATAATTTACACCTTTCACATACCTGTCCCACATCATTTACACCTTTCACATACCTGCCCCACATCATTTACACCTTTCACATACCTGTTCCACATCATTTACAACTCCACATACCTGTCCCACATCATTTAACCTACTAATGAGCGTTTAAAAAAAATTCACCTGAAAACTGACATATGTGTTTATTGGACAAATTATGCTATTTAACCCCGCTCCAAGTGCGTGATTAGTCATTGGGAGGGGTGTACCATAACTGTGTCCCAACATTTTTTACCTTAAAATAAAGATTTTTCCCTACTTTTTCACAGCGGGTATGCACAAAAAAAAGTAAAAATTCCTGTAAAAAATCAATGCTAGCTTGGAATTGAATTACAAATGTAATTTGCAGTTTGAGTTCGCTGTGAGAATGGCTTGCAGGACCTGACTCGCACCTAATAGGATTGAGCCCTACTGTATGTGTTCTCCTGTGTCCACCTAACCTATGTTTAAGATGGGATTTGGTAGCGGGGACACAGGACCTTAATTGATCAACGTCATATCTAATTTTAAATACAGTATGCTTGCCCTCAAGACATGATAGAGTTTGTTTGAATATTAAGCCACAATTGAGAAATGATTGGACAATCCCATCATTAGTAACTATAACTATCCTGCTTGCCACAGTTTCATCAGCATGGTTTGGTGGATTGAGGAAGAACTAAATGGAATGTAGCAGGAAACAGAATATGTATTTGGCCGCATTCTTCTAGATTGCTGTATTTATAGATACTTTGCATTTCTTTGATTTTTGATTGATCATTCCTCATCATCCACGGTGAATCTCAAATTTCTTTTCCTTGTGTTCTTCTTAATAATGACAATCTATGGCTAAAACGACATGATAAATAGTTGAGGTTATTCCCATCTTTTCTGCGCAGTATGTAGACGAGCGTACATGTTCCTTCGATCACCAAAGCCTAATGCTGGGTACACACGAGACGACCTGCACAACCAACGATATCGCTGAACGATTTCCCTGTAGTGCAGGACAAACGATATTGGGTGTACACACTGAAAGATATCTTTCAGTGAAGTTATCCTGCCACATCTCTGAACATGCAAATCGTGATGAAATCATCCAAATTGTCCTGCATGAATGGACGACCAAAGATATCGTTATCGTCCAGCGGGAGTGTGCTTCATTGGTCATTCATTCACGTTATCGTTCAAAGATATCGCCTCGTGTGTATGCTCCTTAAGTGAGATTAGTTGTGATTGTATGAGACTGCAAATTTGTTATTTCTGAAAGTAATGTGTATTTTTCTAGCATCTCTGTAAATGAGGATAAGATTCTTCTGAAACATGTATAAATGAGTAATTTCCTTTACTGGCCCAATTCTGTGAAAATCAATGCTAATATAATAAGAACATTGTGTCTGTCTGTTTGTTCCAAGTTAGCACAAAAACTAAACATTTTGTAGTGGAAACTCCTAGAAACAACTTGCACTTTGTTTCATCTTGATCCATCAAGTTAAAGCTGAGCAATAACAAAAATAAAACTTATTGACCTCATCAATGCGAGAAATAGTTGAGGCATCATGCACACGACCGGTAAGGGGTGGGGGAGTGAAGCTTTGGGCCCGCAGTCACTTGAATAGGATAGGCTACATAGCAGTCTGTACACAGGGCACACAGTGACATTGGTGTGAGTGGTGGATGAATAGGATAGGCTACATAGCAGTCTGTGCACAGGGCACACAGTGACATTGGTGTGAGTGGTGGGTGAATAGGATAGGTTACATAGCAGTCTGCACAGGGCACGCAGTGACATTGGTGTGAGTGGTGGGTGAATAGGATAGGTTACATAGCAGTCTGTGCACAGGGCACACAGTGACATTGGTGTGAGTGGTGGGTGAATAGGATAGGCTACATAGCAGTCTGTGCACAGGGCACACAGTGACATTGTTGTGAGTGGTGGATGAATAGGAGAGGCTACATAGCAGTCTGTGCACAGGGCACACAGTGACATTGGTGTGAGTGGTGGGTGAATAGGATAGGTTACATAGCAGTCTGTGCACAGGGCACACAGTGACATTGGTGTGAGTGGTGGGTGAATAGGATAGGTTACATAGCAGTCTGTGCACAGGGCACACAGTGACATTGGTGTGAGTGGTGGGTGAATAGGATAGGCTACATAGCTGTCTGTGCACAGAGCACACAGTGACTTTGGTGTGAGTGGTGGATGAATAGGATAGGTTACATGGCAGTCTGTGCACAGGGCACACAGTGACATTGGTGTGAGTGGTGGGTGAATAGGATAGGCTACATAGCATTCTGTGCACAGGGCACACAGTGACATTGGTGTGAGTGGTGGGTGAATAGGATAGGCTACATAGCAATCTGTGCACAGGGCACACAGTGACATTGGTGTGAGTGGTGGGTGAAGGCACTGCTGCCACCAGTCTGTATAGCGCTGCTGGTCACGTTGGACACTCCCCTGACAGGGCCCCTATGCAAAGCAATACAACTAGGACACCTCAAATAAAATACATTTGTTGGCAGAAGTGATTTCATCGTGGGCAAATATTTCCTAATGGAAGTAGCGAGTTTCTAAATCAGGAGTTAAGGAATTCTGCAAAACTCATTTGATTATTAGTAATGTCCCAAACAGATCAATTGAATACTGGACACCACATTGGCAGAGGCAGGCATGTAACATTTTGATAACTACAATAGAAAGCTTATGCAGTTATTTTGTAATTATTCTGTCACCTTTAACATCTACCCATTTCTGTATTATAATGCCAGGATATAATATGATTTGATTGCACGGCTTGTATGAGTATTTTTGAAATATGGGAAGGTCAACCCCCCTCCTGTAACTGGTTTCATTAAATCGCTGTACTATGGTTTTACGTTTTGTCACTTGATCTATTTATGTACCTTATTGCTTTTGGGAATAATTTGTGTTTCCCAAATTTGAATAATACCATATTTAATTCCACAGATTTATAAAGTTTGTAAAATGTTCCTCTCTTTGTTTTTTGTTGGTAACCATAGAAAGTGAGCTTGTTAACGCTAAGTACTTAAGTTGAAAACGTGTTGATGGTAAAATGATGTGCTGGTAGTCGGTGATGTTTTTGGCTTTTTATTTCTAGTCTTGGTATTTCATTGACATGACACTTTCAGCATGATTTTTTTATACCTGAAAGCAAGCCTTTATGGCTAGTGATTTATATGCTGTTTGGTAGCAAAGCACTCTGAGAAAATGTTTCTAATTGAAAGCAAGCTTTAGATAGTGAAATAATATTTTCCAAAATGAAATAATTGTATCAAATAATTTTGTTGCTTTTTTGTATGATTTGATAGGCAACAGAGTATTGCCACTTGTAGTTAAATATCTGTTAAAATGACCGTATAAACGATACCACAGTTAGATACCACAGTGAAAGCGCCCACAATTCTCAATTCAATGATCCCCTTAAAATCAAGGGTATCATTATGAGGTACAAAATACAGCAGGAAGATGATTGTACACGGGCTGTAATAGGCTATTGTCAATCATCTTCTGATAGGTAGATTTTGCCCGATTTGGTTATACACATGTGGTGAAATGGCAAGGTATGCCGATGTGTGGGACAACTTCAGTCTCATTCTTGGAAGATGTATATAATTTATTGTGAACAAAGAGCTAAAAAGCAGTGTGCTGAAGTGAGCAAGCATTAAAGACAGAATAGTAAATAACACTTTCCTACAGAGAGCCTACCTAATCTTACTTAAGCAATGCAAAAACAATAATTGCTTTATCAATAATAAAAAATAGTCTCTTAGTAGATTTTTTTTATTTTGTTTCATATCTGCTGAACCATAAAGTCTAATGAGCACCTTGGTATTCCCTAAGGACCACCTTCAGTGTATTTATGTTTCTAGCGCTGGTAACATTTCTATATTTGTATGATTTAAACAACTTGTGTGAAAAACAGCTTTCGTTCGCTTTCCGATGTTTGGGAGCCAATTGCTGATTGTCATTTGCTCCCATACATTACTGGATTTTCATTCAAACCAACCAACTAGTTGGATGGTTGGAGGAAAGTTTGGTCTGGTGTATGGTCAGCTTTAATCTCTGTCCTCATGGGAACCCCAACAGTGTGCGTGTTCAAGGTATCCTCAGAAATAGTTACTGCCACCTGTAGATCTATTGTGTTAGACAATTAACACACCTGTGCTCCAGCTAGATGATCTGGAAAACATGCACTGTTGGGGTTTCATGAGGACCGAGTTTGAGAAACACTGCTCTAGATTAAACAGAGTAGTTTGTGTGTGGGTAAGCTTGCTTGTGACCATGACAGGTTGCAACCTTGCAAAAAAAACAGGGATGTGCAGGCTTGGATAGGTTCGAGCTTGCACGCCGAGTTCGGATTTTTCCCTCCAAAAACCAGGTCTCAGAAAGAGGCAAAACGTCATCTTTCATGGACAAACATCATCGTCCATGGACTTTTGTCCATGGAAGATGATGTTTGTCCATGAAAGATGACATTTTGCCTCTTTCTGAGACCCGATTTTTGGAGGGAAAAATCCGAACTCTGCGTGCAAACTCGAACCTATCCGAGCCTGCACATCCCTAAAAAAAACATGAATTATTAAGGGTTGGGGTACAGGATCCCGGCGGTCAGAATCCCGATGCCGCCATCCCGACAGGGTTAGGATTCCGACACCTATTGGTCAGTATCCTAACTCTCCCTACCCCTAAACTTCCCTCCTAGCTGCCTAAACCTAACCACCTCCCCTAGTGCCTAAACCTAACCACCTCCCCCACGCACCTTTAATCTAACCCCTTCCCCCTTAATGCCTAACCCTCCCCCTAACCCCAGTACTTACTGTTGAGATGCTGGCGGTCGGGATGCCGGCAGCCAGGATTCTGACAAGTGTTGTGATTTTTACACCAGCATTCTAAGCTCTGGCTTCCCACACATGGGGATTATGACCGCATCCCATACTGAGTGCTGCAATACACCACGGACTGTACAGATTTGCTGTGTGAATCATACATATTTACTGTAGTTATTGTATATTCAAAGGTCTCACCTGGAACATCATCTGGTAGTTTGCCTGGAAGAGGTGACTTGGAAATCTCACATAAGTTTAGTGTGATAGACAAAGAAGAGGCAGATATGGAAGCAGACATTTGTGACGACACTCCTGAATTATCTCCACCAGTTCCAACAATCGGTACGAACAGTCCGTCTGCTAAGCACCAAGTGCCTTCCAACTCCAAAGCAACTGGTAATGATGACCTCAGCCTAAGTCCAGGATCGCCTCCGATCTCTCAGCAAACCCCAAAGACCAGAACCCCTTGTATGTATGCAGAAAAGTGCTATAGGTAAGTCTAATTAAACTTTTATTTTAATTTATAAATTAAATACCAGTAGTATGAAGCAAGTTGTGCTATAAAGAGAAAATATATTTTAATGCCACATAGATATGGAATTGAGTTAACTTACGTTTCTATGTTTAATGTTAAAACCAAAATATATATCATATCATAGATATTATATTTACATAGATATTATAATTTGATTTTGGGTTTCAAGGGCAATTACTTTAACACATTAGCAGCTATCCAGTTACAAAGCCAACAGCAGTCATGTTTTTTTTGTTTTGTTTACGTAACCATAGTTCTTTTTTTGGCAAATTATATTATATACATCTATTTTTGTCAAGGCTGGAACAGGGCTCTATTCTTCCCCTAAACATATGACGTCATGCCTAGGGGACTGGGCTGCTGGCTGTAGGAAATAGAGCACTGTCCGGAGCATCCTAAAGATGCTCTTGCCAGCTGCACAGGCTGCAGGGTCCTTCCTGGATCTTCCCTTGGATGCTCTAGGCTGTTTTGCTACTGGCTGCAGGGTACCATTCCAGACACCCTTCAAGCCACATGCAGCTGCTGTTGGGCAGCGAGGATGCTTCCCCCAGGCACTGCGCCCTGTGCAATGTCACCACTCACTCATCCCTAGTTACGGTCCTGATTTTTGTTCACTAGGACATACATTGCTTTTGTGTTTCTTGATTTCTTATCTGTTTGATATGCAGGAACCTGCACTGGCTCCATTCCCCTACAGAATCCTCTTCAAACTCCTCACCCTCCCATACAAGGCCCTCTCTAACTCAACTGCTCCCTACATCTCCTACCTCATCTCCTTACATACTACCTCCTGCCCTCCCCGGTCGGCCAATGACCATTGCCCCTCCTCTGCCCTGGTTACTGCATCTCATGATCGTATCCAAGATTTTGCATGTGCGGACCCCCTTCACTGGTGTCAGCTCCCCCGCTCGATCAGGCTCTCCCCGACCTAGCATAGCTTCAAACGTCCCCTGAAAACCCACCTGTTCATCAAAGCATACCCTTTCATCACATAACCCTGTCACCAGGCTGCTCACCCCACCCTCCTAACTTAGCCATCTCTACATCACCTACTTCCTGCACTCAGGTCTCATGTCATCTGTCTGTGTCTTTTCTCCCCTAGATTGTAAACTCCTAGGAGCAGGGTCCTCCTCCCTCCTGTCCTCAAAGCCCTCTTCTCTAGCACTTCTATAACAGCTTCACCTTCCCAGCTGTACTGTTTACTGAGAATTGTGGTGCTGATTGTTACTTGCGCTCTGTTTATGTTTCAGTTACTGTATTGTAATGTTCTGTGTACCCTGTTCTGTCCTATTGCTGCCATAATTACAGTGCTGCAGACCACTTGTGGCGCCTTTATAAATAAAATGTAAAAATAATAATAATAGGATCATCTATTTATCTTACTTATTCAAATCCTTGTTTTCCAGACCTCTGACCATTCAGGAGGGCCAATCACAGCAAGGCTTAGGGAGACAAGTGTCTCATTTTCTTGCTGTTTACTGATGTGCCTAGATTGTATTGAAGATTCATATATATGTGTGTGTGGTAGGGAGGGAGAACTCTATAAATATTGGATTTCTGTGATCATAATAATTCTATGTCTGCAGAGTCAGAATTTGATTGTATTGATTTTTACAGCAAGGTTGACTATATAAAATATGACTGGTCAGCATTTTTCTTTCAAACTATAAACATTATGTCATATCATGGTAGATTAATATCCAACTGGAAGGTAATGCTATTATATGTGTGGCTAACGATAATAAACATTAGAATTATTATACAAAAGCAATATATTGTACTGGAAAATATGCAAAAACATTGTGGGTGAATTGACCCTGCTTTAACCCAGGGTTAGCGCGCGCTAACGCATTGATACCACGTAAATTGCGGAAACAATGGGTTTCCCAGTGCGCTAGCCCCCACAGGTGCCTTTTATCGCGGCCTTTATCTCTCAGCTCTTGAAGCAGCAAGGAAAGGTATAACTCTTTGGGGTGAACCCCGCTCTTTGAATCGTTCGCTGCAAGTAATTACCGCAAGGCTAATTGGCTTCCCCCCCAAGGGCCTGATTCTGAGTCACACCCAATCTTGATGCTCATGGAGTCCAGCGATTTTCTTTGCTCCTGCACATGCGCAGAAATCACAGTAGCGATTGAGGCGCACAGTGTGTGAAATGTGCTGAGCAGTGACTGGGAGATGGCTATGCACAGGCACGGAGATGTACCGTCTTCTAGGAATGTTATGGGAGTGTCGCGGGCAAGTCGCTGAGCTGTTTTGGAACTCAGGCGCTTACTAGCTCACATTTGAGGCCATACTGTGACAGAGGTTGTACACCTACAGTAGCATAGGGCTGGTGCAAGTTTTCTAAAGACACACCAAGCAGGATTTCAGCGTCTAAAGAGGCTCAAAGTGGGTGCCGCAGTCCTTGCACATTCAGACGCACGCTTGTTGTGCACCAAGAAAAGGGGTGACATGTACATTAGCGTAAAGTCACATATGTGACTACATCATAAGACGCTAAAGCGATGGCAGAAGCGTGTATGGGGGAGATAAAGCTCCAGCTACTACAGATGTGTCCTCATACATCTAGCCTCCTTGCGCGTTAAACAGCCCTTCTAGTTGCGCCATGTCATGGCGTGACTGTAGCGCTGAGCGTCTTTTTGTACGACTTTGTACCTTCAAATGCTTCTTTTTCACACAGTGATGTGAATAGCTAGCACAAGCAGCTTCTGCTGATTAAAATGATATACAGCATGCCTAGATTCTCTGTGCATCTGCGGGTGTATCTGCATGTGAAATGCTACGTTAGTGTTACAGCCGCTGGCACTATAACATAGCGCAGTCGCACACAGAACATAGGCATGCTGCATATCATTTCAATCAGCAGAAGCTGCTTGTGCTAGCTATTCTCATTGCTGTGAAGGTAAAAAGTCGCACGAAAGACGCTCGGTGCTACCAAGGTACACAGAGCTCCTGTGTTATGTGCGGCGTGACTTGCAGCGCATGGAGAATAGATGTATGTGGACACATCTGTAACTGTCACTTTACAGGCTGTGTTTGAAAAAGACAGTTAAGAACTGATTGGTTGGTACTTTATCTCTCTCCAAGGCTTAGTACATCTACCCCTGTCAGAACCAGCCCCTAAGAGTGACCACAGTGAAGCAAAATGGAAAGGAAAAGCCTGGCAGCTCGTTACATGCACGAGTCTCTGCTCAGATAAAAAAATTAATCATGGAGGTGACACATCCAAGAAGCAAAAATAATATAAAATGTAAATAAAAAGGAGTGCCGTGATGTAACTTTTACATTGGTCATTAAAACCCAACTGCAGCATAACTTATTATACAGTATAATAATACAGGTTGAGTCTCCCATATCCAAATATTCCAAAATACGGAATATTCCGAAATATGGAATTGTTTTAGCATGACTGAGATAGTGAAACCTTTGCTTTTTGATGGTTCAATGTACACAAACTTTGTTTAAGGCACAGAATTATTACAAATATTGGGCCTGATTCAGACCCACTCGCGAGCGGCTGTCCGCTCGCAAGTGGGTCGATGTTATGCACTGAGCATGCACACGACGGAGGGAGCTCCGTCGTGCGCATGCGCCAGGCGCGACGAGCGAAGGAAAGTCCTTCGCTCGTTGTGTCCGATCAAAGGGGGCGTGCTGTCAATGTTGATTGACAGCACGCCCCCTTTGGTGGGCGTGCCGGGGGCGTGCCTCCCTGACGGGGGCGTTCCCACGGGAACGCCTCCCGTCAGAAGCCGGCCCACTGACATCACTAGTGATGTCAGTGGGAGTGATTTTGGCTCTGATAGAGCCAAAATCACTCCGGAGCTTGCGGTTGAAAACCTCAACCGCAGGCTCCGGCTCGCAATTTCGATGGTCGCGATGGTCTCGACCATCGCGGCCATCAAAAAGCACGCTCGTATAGCCTGTGGGTGGTGACCCACAGCTATACGAGCGTCCAGGAGGACGCTCCATGAAAATGGAGCCCGGCCCTCATTCAGAGCGTGCGCTCTGCTCAGAGCGTACGGCTCTGAATGAGGGCCATTGTATAAAATGACCTGCAGGCTGTGTGTATAAGGTGTATATGAAACATAAATGAATTTCATGTATGTACACAAACTTTGTTTGAGCCACAAAATTTATTGAAAATATTGTATAAAATTACCTGCAGGCTGTGTGTATAACATGTATATAACACATAAATGCATTCTGTGCTTAGATTTAGTTCCCATTCCTAAGATATTTCATTATATTTCATTATGGTATGCAATTATTCGAAAATACGGAATATTCCGATATCCAAAATACCCCTAGTCCCAAGCATTTTGGATATGGGAGACTCAACTTGTAAGACTATTAATATCAGAGATATATCAACAAATCTCAACCAAGCACGTTTAGATGTATTTGCTAATCACCGTTCAAAGGAGCAAATTGCAACTTATTCAGCTGGAGTCCTGATATTATAGAACTAATCATTTTCCTGAAGGGCATTGTTGAAGTCATAGGTGATATTTTGCACCCTTGAACTACAAGTAGCAAATGTATTCAAAGTTACAAGCGTTTCTCAGACTCCCATTGTCCCCTATTATATATCCATTACAATTGCAGCTAGATGACAATTATATCTGTTATATGTACTTTCTCATGATTACAGCTACCAATTTAAAAGTGACAATTCTATTTGCTTTTTTAAAATAAATTGGTTTTATGTACAGGTTGCATCTCCCATATCCAAAATGCGTGTTTTTTTTCCGTATTTTTGAATATTTGCATATCATAATGCGATATCTTGGGAAAGGGACCCAAATCTAAATACAGACTGCATTTATGTTTCATATATACCTTATACACCTAGCCTGAAGATAATTTTAAACAATATTTTTTTATAATTTTTTGCATCAGTTTGCTTACATGCACAAAATTAATTTGTTACATAAACAGCTTATACACACAGCCTGAAGATAAATTTTATACAATATTTTTAATGAATTTGTGCATTAGACAAAGTTAGTGTACATTGAAACATCAGAAAGCAAAGGTGTCAGTATCTAAAGGGGAATCAGTATGTATTGGCCACTTGGCCGGCGGTTCTAATCCCGACAGCGGCAGCCCGGCAGGGGTGAAGATCCTGATTGTTAATTAAGGTAAGTATTGCTAACCTTACTCCTGCCCCCAACCCTAACCCTCCCTTAGGGGTGCCTAACCCTAACCTCCCCCCCCCCAAGTGCCTAACCCTAACCCCCCTTTTCCCACAGCCTAACCCTAATTTTCTTGGGGGGGTTGCCTACCCCTAACCTCCCCCTGGGGGTGCCTAACCCAAACCCCCCTTCCCCTAGCCTAACACACAACCCTCCCGGGTTGTGCGGAACCCTAAGTCCCCCTTGGAGCCCTAAAACCTAACCCTCCTGCCCCGCGGCTGACCGCGCCCGGCTTACTTTCGTTGGGAGCGTCGGGCTCCCGGCGTAGGTCTAATGACAGGCGTCGGGATTTCGACGCCTGTCATTAGTACCTTGCCGGGAAGAGCGGCAAAAGAAGAAGTGAGAGATAACCAGAAAGTAGAACCTTTAAGATGTTAAAAATCATGACAATTAATGCAAAAGGTTTGAACTCTCCACAAAAAATGCAAAAGGGAATTAAGATACTTTTATACCCAGAAAATAGATGTAGTAGCAGTTGAGAAAACACACTTTTCAAGGGGAGCACCTCCCTCTTTCGTAGGTAACAAATATA
Source organism: Taudactylus pleione (assembly GCA_031769625.1). Classification (NCBI taxonomy): domain Eukaryota; kingdom Metazoa; phylum Chordata; class Amphibia; order Anura; family Myobatrachidae; genus Taudactylus; species Taudactylus pleione. The sequence goes on along the minus strand of JAUIMM010000200.1, from coordinate 4,605,999 downwards.
TAAAAATGTATATGTTCAAAAGCGCTGTGTAAGAAGAGGGGAGTAGCACTCCTGTTTACCTGTAATATTAATTTTTAATTTAAATCACAAATCTCAGATAAAAATGGGAGATATACCATTGTGACGGGGTCATTAAATGGAAAAGAGATTACCCTTGCATCTGTCTATGCCCCAAATCACTTGCATTTATTTCTAAAATCTTTTTTGAAGGAGATTCAAAAGTTAACAAGGGCTCTTTCTCAGTTTTGGGAGATTTTAACGCTATCTTAGATCCATATATGGATAAGTCAGGCTCTTTAAATCTAAAAATTTCTCAATCAGTGTTTGGTCTTTCAAAAAAGTTAAACATTTTATTTGAGGAATTTGAACTCTATGACATTTGGAGATAAAACACCCATTAGGTAGAGATTATACTATTTTTTCAAATGTCTAGAGATCATATTCACGAATAGATTTATCACTTACAGATAAAAACACTCTTCAGCAAGTTAAGAAGACAGAAATTCAGTCAAAGACTTGGTCAGATCATGTACTGGTAATTGTTACATGGGTTATTGAAAGATGGACTCCCAGAATATGGAGGCTTCCGAGGTATTTAGTTCTAAATATAGAAACAAAACAAAGTATTAAAGAGTCATTGGATGAGTTTTTGAGATATAATTCATCTGAAGAAACAAACCCTGTAAATCTTTGGTGTGCTTTAAAAGCTGTACTCAGAGATAATATGATTAAAATGAATTCAAAATTTAAAAAAAACAGGAGGCAGAGGTTTAGGTGGACTTAGAAAATCAAATTAGAATTCTGGAGCAGCAACATAAAATAAACCATAAGAATGTTGCTCTTAATAATAAACTAAATAAAATAAGAGGAGATTTAGAAACATACAGTATTAAACAGAATATAAGGAATATGGATAAGATGAACCAGAGATATTACACAGAAGCTTTCAAAGTATCATGTTTGTTAGCCAGGTAAATTACAGGTAGGAGGATGAGAAACTCAGTTGCTGCTCTTTATAATACAGCAAGTGCTAAGTTAACAAACCTAGAGATCTCGAACTCCTTCGCAGAATACTATATAAATCTTTTTAATCTAAAAGTAGATTCAAATGTCCCTCAACCTACTACAGAAGAAATAACTAAATTTGTTGCGAAAATAAATTATTATTATTATTACATTTTATTTATAGGGTGCCACAAGTGGTCCGCAGTGCCGTACATACAGTAAATAGGTACACAGAACATTACATTACAATACAGTAACCAAAATATAAATAGAACACAAGTAACCATTAGCAACACAATTCTCCATACACAGTACAGCTCTGAAGGTGAAGGCTGTCATAGAAGTGCTAGAGAAGAAGGCTGTGAGACATTGGGGAGGAGGACGGACAGATGACATGAGGTGTGACTGTGTAGAGGGGGACCTGAGTGCAGGAAGTAAGCAAGGTAGAGATGGCTGAGGCGGGAGGTACCGAGACCCAGTAACATGGTTATGTGGTGGAAGGGTATGATTTGATGAACAGGTGCTTTTTCAGTGCACGTTTGAAGCTCTGCAAGGTCGGAGAGAGCCTGATCGAGCAAGGGAGCTCATTCCAGTGGAGGGGTGCTGCACGGGCAAAATCTTGGATACGAGCATGAAATGAAGTAACCAGGGTGGAGGAGAGGTAACAGTCATTGGCAGACCGGAGTGAGCGGGAGGGAGTATATAAGGAGATGAGGTTGGAGATGTAGGGAGCAGTAGAGTTAGAGAGGGCCTTGTATGTGAAGGTGAGGAGTTTGAAGGGGATTCTGTAGGGGAATGGGAGCCAGTGCAGGTTTTGGCAGAGGGGAGCAGCAGAAGTGTAATGGTGGGAGAAGAAGATAAGACTAGCTGCAGCATTGAGAACAGACTGGAGGTTGGCACGATGGCAATGTGGGAGGCCAGTAAGGAGAAGGTTGCAGTAGTCAAGGCGAGAAATAATTAGTGAATGAGTAATCAGTTTGGTAGCATTCTGGGAGAGGAAAGGCCTAATGCGAGCAATGAGATTGAATGTGGGGGGTGAAGGAGAGAGTGGAGTTAAGGGTGACACCAAAACAGCGAAGTTGGGTGTCAACAGTGATAGCGAGATTGGCTGGAGTGGAGAGACTATTAGGGGGAAAAATTATGAGTTTGGTTTTGTCCATGGTTGAGCTTCAGAGAGCGCTCAGATGTCCAGGAAGAGATGGCGGAGAGGCAGCTGGATACCTGAGAGAGGACATAAGGGGAGAGTTTAGGAGAAGAGAGGTATAGTTGCATGTTATCGGCATAGAGGTGGTACTGGAGGCCGAAGGAGCTGATGAGTTCTCCTACTGTAGAGGTGTACAGGGAGAAGAGGAGTGGGCCCAGGACAGAACCCTGCGGGACACCAATGGGAAGGGTGGTAGGGGGGGGAGGTGGCGCCGGAGGCAGACAGAGAGAAGGAGCAGTTGGTGAGATAAGAAGTGAACCAGGCATGGACAGTGTTAGAGATGCCAAATGTCTGAAGGGTGCAGAGGAGGAGAGTATGATCCACGGTGTCGAAGGCTGCAGAGAGGTCCAGGAGGATGAGCAGAGAGAAGTGGCCCCTGGATTTGGCTGCAGGCAGGTCATTGGTGACTTTGGCCAGGGCAGTTTCAGTGGAGTGAAGTTGGCGAAAGCCAGATTGAAGAGGATCAAGGATGGAGTTGTCAGAGAGATAGCTGGTGATGCGACTGTAGACAAGCCGCTCAAGTAGCTTGGAGGCAAAAGGGAGAAGAGAATTGGGGCGGTAATTGGCAGGTGAGGACGGGTCGAGGTAGGGTTTTTTAAGAATAGGTGTGACAAGAGCATGTTTGAATGATGAGGGAAAGATGCTTGTGGAGAGAGATAAGTTGAAAAGGTGAGCAAGGTGAGAGCAGACGGTAGAGGAGAGGGAGCGTAGAAGGCGAGAAGGGAGGGGGTCAAGGGGGCAGGAGGAGGGGGAGAGAACAAGATGAGGGAGTGGACCTCGTCGCCTGTGGTGGGACTGAAGGAGCTCAAGGTGGGGTGGCTGGGAGGTACAGATGGTAGGGGAGGTGGGGTTTTAGCAAAGAAATTGAAGGAAATACTGTTACAAATTGCCTCAACTTTGGAAGAGGAGGAGGCAAAGTCAAATGCAAATCTCAAAGGTAAATCTACCTAAGTTGACTCAAAAACAAGTAGATTACTTAAATGCCCTGTGGAATTTGCATAAAAAAATAGAGGCTATTAAAACCTTAAAGATAGCTAGAACCTCAGTACCAGGTGGATTTATCAATAATTTTTATAAAGATTTTCAAAATCAAAATGTCCCATTACTATTATAAGTTTATGAATCAGGTACGATTAGTGGTAGCTTTTCTTCTGAGATGCTAGAAGCATGCATAGTGACAATTCTTAAAGAAGGTAAAGATCCAACATCTCAAAATTATAGGCCTAATGCCTTATTAAACACTGATATTAAAATCTATGCAAAAATGATTGTAAATCGGTTGAACCAGATTCTCTCTGGTCTTATAGTAGGACCAGACCAATTTGGATTTGTAAGAGGTAGACAAGGTCCAGATAATATTCGGAAAGCAATTAATATAATAGAAAATTTCTCCTATAAGGAAGTAATACAATTTTACTAGATGCAGAAAAAAGCTTTCGATAGGCTGCATTGGGATTACATGAAAGCAGTACTTGAGAAATATGGCTTGGTAGGCAGTTTTTTAGAGGTAATTTTAGCTCTCTACTCGAACTCTGAAGCCCATGTTTATTGTAATGGATTTGTTTCTTCTAAATTCCAGATTAGTAATGGAACTAGACAAGGATGCCCTTTATCCCCAATTATTTTTGTTCTATCTATAGAACCATTGCCAGAAAGTATTTGTAAAAAACATTTTATAAAAGGGCCTATAATAAATACAGTGCGACATAAAATCCTTCTATTTGCTGATGATGTCCTCTAATTCCTTACTGAACCTAAAAATCTCTTTCTGTAGTTTTGGAATTGTCGGATAATTATGCAAAAGTTTCTTATTATAAATTAAACAAAACAAAATGGAAGCTCTTCCTATAAACATCAATCTGATAGACTTACTATCCTCTAAATCTAAACATAGATTTAATTGGAAATCCAATTCTTTAAAATACCTAGGGATAATACCTAGTTGCTAAAGAAGAAAACCTCTTAGATTAACTATGGCCTACTTTTACAACAATAAAATCAAAAGGTGAAAGATTGGATGAGTCATGAAATAACATGGCTTAGAAGAAAAGCTACTGTCAAAATGTTTTTTACAGAAGATTTTCTTTTTATTCCGGTCCATACCAAGATTTCTTCCTAAATATTGGTTGTGTAGATCCAGCGCGGTTCTGAACAGATATATTTGAATAAATAATAGGCCTAGATTAGCAAAAAAATATCTAGTGCTTCCCTAATTTAGAGTTATACCAAATTTCAACCTTATTAAATCAAATTAGCGATTGGAGAGCAAAAGATAATGTTAAAATCTGGGTAAAATTGGAGAAGGGACTCATGGGGGATATTCCTTGAGAAATCTTATGTTGATGCCACCTAGGACTAGAATTCTCCCAAAATTTACACCAAGATCCATAAAGCTACCTTCAAAGCTTGACCTATATTAATAGTCTACCAAGGCCAATTTTTAGGCCCCATAAAGTATCTTCCAATCCAGGCTGTCATAAATTGTATCTCAGATTTGAATTTGGACATATGGATCGCAAAAGGAATTTGTCTGTTGAAAGATTTATATTAAATAACGTTATAATATCCTTTGCACAGATCCAAACAAAGTTTGCATTACCAACAGATTCATTTTTTAAATTTCTCCAGATTAGACATTGGCTTCAATCCTTTCCTTCGTCTCCAAAGGTAGTGAGATATCGTCTAAATTATTTAAGACAAATATCTTCTCCGATACAAATAAGGGGAATTCTTGTTGGTATTCTATTTTGTCCAAAATAAATGTGACTGAGAAATCTGACCCTCAACATAAATGGGAACAAGAGTTGAAATTCTCATTCAATATGGAGGAATTGTCTCGATCTGTTTATAAAATGTAAAATTCTATATCGCATAGAGCAGTGGTTCTCAAACTCGGTCCTCAGGACCCCACACAGGTCACGTTTTCCAGGTCACCCAGCAGGTGCACAGGTGTACTCATTACTCACTAACACATATTAAAACATCCACAGGTGGAGCTAATTATTTCACCTGTGATTCTGTGAGGAGATCTGGAAAACATGTACTGTTTGGGGTCCTGAGGACCGAGTTTGAGAACCTGTGGCATAGAGAATATTATATAAAGATTTTTTATCGTATGTACTTAACTCCGGTTAAGTTACATAAAATTTGTCCAGATCAGTTTAACACTGGAGGTGTTTGGAAGAGGTTAGAGATAACACAAATATTTTGAGGATGTACCAAGCTAAGACCTCTGTGGATAGAGATATTTATCAGGTTTTGGGAATTTAGAATTAACATAACTCCTCAGATGGTTTTTCTGCATACTGTATATTCTCTCCATTTATAGAAAATTGTAATAGATGTATCTTAATTTCTATGCTTATGGCTACTAAAATAACTATTGCACAATCTGGAAACTGGATAATATACCACAAGTATCTTTGATAATAAATAAGATAAACTACAGTTACAAGATGGAAGTATGAATATTCTAGTATTTTTTTTTAAAAAGTGGCATAAATTAAGAATATATGTTGATGAATTAACAAACACTTGTTGAGCAGTTAGAGTAAGAAAAATGAGTAGATTAAATACTGGAGGATATAGAGATAAGGTTTACGTTTACTTTTAACTTAATTTTAAAATTGAAAGGAGTGAATGTAACTCGTGAATAAAACTTACTCTGGACTTTGAATTTAGATTCTCAATTTGTGTTTGTTTTTTTATATACATACTTTATAAGTTTATAAATCTTGTCTATAAATGTATGTATATATATTTATATATATATATATATATATGTCAAACTATATAGACAATTATATAGACAATCCACCTGGTAGACCCATTGTGGCAGGTATAGATTCGGTAACTTCCCATGCATCAGAATATATTGAAGTATTTTTAAATAAATATGTAAAAAAAATGCCTTATCTAAATGACACTACAAGTCTTTTAAATCTTTTAAACAATTTTAAGTGGGAAAAAGACTACATTTGGGTCACTATAGATGTACAATCATTGTACATTTGTATAGAACATGAGAAGAGCATTAAAGCTTGTAGAGAATTTTTAGCTAAAGGCAACGATATCTCTAGTGAACATAAGGATTTTATTTGTGAGTTGATTTTATATGTTTTAACCCACAATTATTTTAAGTTCCTAGATGCTTTTTATTTACAAACTTGCGGGACAGCCATGGGTACAATATTTGAACCTAGTTTTGCGAATTTACTCATGGGTTATTGGGAAGCAGAGTATGTCTACAGTAATAACTCTTTTAAAGACTATATTTGTTTTTATAAATGTTATATTGATGACATTTTAATTATTTGGAAGGAGATGAAACAGCGTTTTATTAATTTTTAGAAATCATTAATAAGAATGATTTTAAACTTAAGTTTACCTCTAATGTACAGAAATTTGAGATTGAGTTTCTTGATGTAAACTTATAAGGAAGGGGGGACATTATTAAGACCAATACTTTTATCAAAACTGTAGATACTAACAGTTACCTTCACTATAAAAGTGGACACGTTAAAAGATGGAAGGATAACATTCCATATTCCCAATTCCATCGTATTAAAAGGAATTGTTCTGACGCGGAGGTTTGCTCACAACAAATAGAGTTGTTTTCAGGCCGTTTCCAAGAATGTGGCTATCCTGTTAGCATCATGTCTCAGGCCAAAAATAGAGCTGAGACTCTTCAAAGAGAAACTCCTACAGTATAAAGTGAGAGATAAGAAAGAAGAGATGGTGCCATTTGTCACACAATTTAGTTCTGATGAAAAAAGATTTAAGAAAATTATGAATAAACATTGGGGTATTTTGAAGCTAGACCCAATATTAGAGGAGATTCGACCTGAAAAACCTTTGATCATTTTTAAAAAAGCAAGAAATTTGAAAGAAATCTTGGCTCCTAGTATGTTGAGAAATTAACCAATATCTACTAATGGTTTTAAGAAATGTGTATGTTCTTTTAAGTGTGGGAAGTGCAATATGTGTAAATATCTCCATCCAAATAGGAAATTTTTTTCAAATTTTAATGATTCCAGAATATTCTCTATAAATTTTTTTATAAATTGCAATACTTGTTCTGTTATATATCTGCTGGAGTGTTCTTGTGGTCTGAAATATGTTGGTAAGACCAAAAGAAACTTGAAATTACGTATTCAAGAACACATAAGAAATATTAAAAATAAAGTTGAAAGCCATTCCATTCCAGACATTTTAAAACACATCATGGGTCAAATCCAGAGTTCCTTACTTTTAAAGGTATTGAACTAGTAAATCTGGGACCAAGAGGAGGTGATCTGGCAATCAAACTTTCACAGAGGGAAATGTTCTGGATATTTGAGCTTAATACCATTATGCCTAATGGCTTGAATGAAAACTATGAACTAGCTCCTTTTTTAAATTAAATCAGCAACTCTAGTTTTATTGTAATCTTACTATGTTATTCTCCTATGCCTTCCTTTTAATGATTTTATCATTGATTTAAAACAATTTTTTATATATGTTTTTTATCTATGCTCTCTGGTTTCCCTTGCCTTATTATCCCGCATTAACCCCCTTTCTAAATTATTATGCTGTTTTATTGGTTGTGGTAAATTATTAAATTATTACTAGTCTACTCTGTACTGTAACCCTATTGTAGGAATATTGATATAGACCGTTTGTCACTTTGGTATTTTCCTGCTCTCAAATTATTCTTTAATGCCTATTGTTTGCTTATTTTAGGTTTTATTGATATAGATTTAAACCCTTTTTTCTGTAAGTTTGTTTGCTATTATTGTATAAAAGGATGGCTGCCAGTCGCTAGTCTAGCTTGGTTGGCCTCAACTAAATGTTAGATTTTTACCTAAAATGGTCCTTTTCTGCATTTACAAGTGGACTTTCATTAATAAACTAAAACGCTGAATATTAATATTGGTCGCTATTCAGGACGGCTACCACCAAAAAGATGGCCGCCGTCTTTCCAGTCTATTGCGGCCCTCCACAAGATGGCGAAGGCAACTTCCGCCCTCCACTAGATGGCGACGGCAACTTCCGCCTTCTAGTAAACCGGAAAGGTGCCCCCGATGGGAGATCTTCTGATCACCATCAATAGTTAGTCTCCTTCCCGGTGCGAGAGGAGAGGCAGCCTTTCTGGTGACCGCGCTCTCCCCTGTCTTTATCTAATGAAAGAAATCAGTAGATACGCTGATGATGCGGATACGTGACGTCACCAAGATGGCCGCCGCGCATGCGCGGACTGCATTTTTTGCAAAATTGGCATAATCAATGTACCACCCTTATTAGAGGGTATATAAAGAGGCACTTCTGAACCCTGTCACTACCCCTGGGGAAGTCCAGTGGGACGAAACGCGTTGAGACTGGTTCTCCTTAACCCTTTGATGGACTATTCTGCTACACCATTCAAAAGATAAGAGTTTTTAAACAACTTTATATTTTTACTCTGTGTATATTTGTGTTGTGTTTGGTCTAAATTAAAAACAATTTCCTTACGGAGGCTCTCTCCATTTTTTGGTCTGAGGTCCACCATGTGGTGACGTTGGGAGCTGGATTGTTTGTGACCTGCTACACATATGAGTGATAATATTCCATGCGTTGTTATGCGCTATCTGGTACTCAGATTTATGTTAGTCCTGTGTCATTTCTACCTTGTATAAGAAATACTACACTATACTACTTTTTATGGGCAAAAAATTCTAAGCCCTATTTAAGGTTACCACAGGAAGAATATCCCTGGGAAACCCCTTGAAGTGTGGCCATTGGGAACATCACCTGGACAGCAGATAAGCTCTTATTTTAATTCCTTTAAATATACTACACTATTAGGCGCACGTTTTCATTATTATTTTTCAGCATATATATATATATGTCAAACTATATAGACAATTATTGTATTCATGTGATATATAATTGATATTTCTTTAGACCAAATAAAAAAATAAACAAAACTTAAACATGAAGGGAGGGTAACGTGCACTCCCTTGACTTTGCATGTTCCCCTCCCTGATTCAGCCAACTTCCTAGTAAGATGGGTGATGTGATGACACAATTATCAGCTAATTGTGTCATCATTGCCCTGCCTCCCCCTGCATGATGCTGCAATTTGTGTTTAGGAATAGGTGATGCTCCGGAGATTTGAGCACGAATGAGGGAATTTAGTCATGCTCTAGATTCGATGGCTATATAATTAAATTAATGTGGGTACTTAAGTCAGGGTAAAATTATGTGCGAGGCAACTACCACTCCTTGATACCCAAAAGCACTACAGACACTTCTCTTTTGCTGGAGGAATGTTTTCTGTTTGTTTTTTTTCTTGTCTAGATTTAGTCCTCCCCTTACATGCACCTGTGATGGACCTACAAATTGATTGAGCAACCACCATTCTATTAATCACTGTTCTGAGAGACATGGATGTGATTAGTAGCTGGAAGGTATGCTGGTCCTTGTAGCGCCATATTTGGAGGATCCTGGGGTGCGTCCAGGTTAGTTAGCTCTCAACTTAGAAATACATAAATGTATGACCCAAAGTGATGCTATTATTATGTAGTGTAGGGACCACCAGAGCAGAGACGCCTTGCTGTGGCTGGTGGCTTACCAAATGTTTCCAAATATATGTAACTGAGATCTCTGCATTGCTATTATCATGTAGGATCTAAAGCTGCCCACACACATATCGATATTTTACCCGATTTGGCTGATTTCGATGAATCGTGACGACAAATCGTGTAAAATATTGCCAAATTGTGAGTGTCCACTCACGATGCCAATGCGCATCCCCGCTCGTCGTACATCGCATCTTCAGATCTGCCGTGCTGTAGGGCAGATTTGCCAATCTGGGACACAGTGCACTGGATGTACGATAGATCTTAAGTCAGATTGGACATTTTTGACTCCAAATCGTGAGTAGGACTGCCGGGGAAGCTGCCTGGGGAGAATTCAGGGGAAATCGCACACGTCGTGGGATCATGTGCATATCGCTATGTGTGTGGGCACCCAAGTCTCATTTGCTGGCCCATTACAGTGTGCTAGGGGATTTATTATTTTTCTTTCTTTATTTCCGCAAATGCCCATGGTGAATACTTATGATAAATGCCTAAGACAGAGACTGGAAAGAGTTTAATATTAGGCTGTGTTTAGAATATGTGACACTTTTTTTATTACATTGCTTGGAGTACTTCTAGAAATTAACTTCTCTGCTAAAGTATTACTTGGAGGTGAAGATTGCGTCTTATTAAAAGTACAAGATGAGACCTTAATTGCAAAGGTGGTGCAAAATATCAAGTACTTTTATGAGTTGATATGACTGTGCAAAAATTCCCCTAAATATGCACCTTCACCCTCTTACAGTATTTGCACCCTGCAAAATGAAATCTTGTTTCTGCGTTACTTGGTAAAACACGGTGCGCTGATTTGCATTCTATAACGAGACTGATGCTATCATTAATGTTTAATTATATTACATTTTAACTCCTTTCCCCTTCTATGTACTCCCCTTCTGCATCCACACACGGCTTCATTCCTTTTTTCCATTGGTCAAAGCCATGCTGTAGCTCATTATCTGTCAGCTGTTTTAACAGCTCCGTCGTTGTCTTCCTTACCGCAGTAACTGATGCAAAACGGGTTCCTTTGAGTACGGATTTGACTTTAGGGAAAAGAAAGTAGCCACATGGTGCTAGGTCTGGCGAGTATGGAAGCTGTTCTAGCATTGCAATCTGTTTCTCGGCCAAAACCTGCTACACACAGAGAGCTGTGTGGACTGGTGCATTGTCCTGATGGAGGATGAAACCATTTTTCCATAACTCTTTGTTCTGATTCTTCCCCTCAAAGTTGCTACAACATTTTTATAGTAATGTTGATTCACCTTTGAACTTCTGTTACCCACTCTTCCAAAACAACACCTTTGATATTAAAGAAAACAATTAGCATGGTTTTGAATTTGGATTTGCTTTGATGTGCTTTCTTCATTCTTGGTGATGATGGTATTTTCCAGTGCATGGATGGGCACTTTGTCTCAGGATCGTACCGGAAGATCCATGTTTCATCATAGGTAATAACTTCATCTAAAAAATGTGAATCTTCTTGAATTTGTCCAAAAAGTCTGTACAAATTCGCTTTCGATTTTCTTTCAGCTCAGCTGTGAGAAGCCTGGGAACCACCTTAGCACAAACCTTTGTCATGTTAAGATCTTGATGCAAAACTTGCCTAACAGTTTCTTCGTCAATGTTTACCATTTCTCCTATCATTTGGATGCTGAGTCAACAGTCAGTTCGACCAATTTTCTCAATTTCATCCACATTTTCATTTGTTTTTGATGTGCAAGTCCAGGACATTCATCATCTTTGACATTCTCACGACCATCACTAAATCTTTTGTGCAACTCAAACACACGTGCCTGTGACATACAATCTGCCCTGTAAGCCTCTGTTAGCATCCGAAAAGATTTGGTGGGTGTTTTGTTCTGTGACATCGCAGAGGCATCGGGACACATGCGCCATGTGAATTATGCTTGCGCTGTAATAAAAGCATTGGCCAACTGCGTATATATCGGCATAGAGTACATCTCTGAATCAGACCTATGTGCAGACCAACCTATGTCTTACTCTCCACAGTGATTCAATTAATTACCTTCCCTATGGGGACCATGCTGATCACCTTCTTGGAATTTATGTTCAGTAACTTGCCTTATTATGATGGCGACCTGTCACCTTCATTATAAAATAATACATTACTGGATTATTATAGAACTAGTGACCCATCTCCCTCCATGTGTCCTAATTAGCCATCTCTCCAGCTGTAACTGTATATAAGATCGTCATTGGGAATTTGTCATTGCACGCTCTTTTAGATTTTGTCTTTATTTTTTTACTTCACTATTGAGTGTGACAGATTAAGAAAAGACTATGGGCCTGATTCAGAGCCACTCGTAAGCGGCAGCTCGTTCGCTCCGAGCGATGTTTGCCCAACTGCGCATGCGTATGGATCGTTATACGCATGCGCGAACCAGTCAGTGCGGCCGAAATTCATGTGCTCGCAAAATAGCGAATGCCTGCTATTCTGAGTGACAGAATGAGGCGTATGTGGGTGGTAACAGGGGAAGGTGCTTGAAAACGGGGAGTGGAAATCCGATCGCAGGCGTGCTTAAAGGAGTGCATAATTAATCCAGCAGCGTCATTGACCACGTCACTTGTTTTTTTTTAACTTAGAACTGCTCGCAAAATAGTGGTTGAAAAAACCAGCCCCAAGAATAGCGAGCAGTTCAGACGCTGTTCGATGTACTCGATTAATCTAATAAATAGCGGACATGACGTATGGTGCGAGCGGCCAGGGGGCGTATTTTTCAAATTTACGTTCGCATGTTTTGCTCGCTCGTTCAGACTTAGAGGCGTGAACAGACCGCAAAGTGCGAACGGTTCATTTGAATAGCCACCCCTTTTTAGAAAACGAACGACCACAAATAGCGAGCGGCTCTGAATGAGGGCCAATGTATATATAGTATTACGGTTAACCTTAAATCAAAGCATAATACTGTATGCTAACACATAAGTCTCCTAACAGAATACTGTTGACTTGAAAGTGTTTTATTAAGCTTAACCCTGACACATTCATTTAACCCTTTAGAGTAGTAATGTCACTAGGTCTGTGTTCGCCTCGGACACCACAAGCTGTAGTCTGGAGTCCTACAGGTGGAAAGGAAAACAAAACAAGACTCTTTGAAGTACAAGCATACAAATGAATTTCCAACTTTTCTTGTACAAGGATTGTTAGGAATGAGGGCCTTATGAAAGCTGTGAGGTCTATTTATCCTAGTTGACTTGAACTTTAGTAAAGTGCTGCTTTCAATAAGTGAAAAAGAATGTGCAATTGAGTTGATGGTACACTGCCACCTACCGTTAGACATGGCCACGGGAAGGGGGCCATCAAATTGTTGTGGCATTGTCACCATGGCACCATACTTGCATGTAGCCAGCAACTGTTAACCTTTCGATTGTTTAAACATTGATGAAACGCTATTGCACATGTGCAGTGGACAGCCGAAGCTTTTGCATGTGCAAAGGAGCTATCTTACAGTAGCTCCTTACTTCTCTATGCATTAGGAGTGACATTCACTCTTCTGCTATCATGTGTGACCAAGTTTCTCTCTGCTATTTCCAAATGAATGTCCCAATACTGCTTAAAGTCCTGTTGGGGGAATTCAATTGTTTTTTGGGGTGCCCGTCAGAGCAATACAATTGTTGCTCTGATTGAGCGTCCATTACTTTTGATGCGCCCAAAAGCATCCCGTCTAAAGTCCGTGTCAGGGCACCATACTACCGTTTGGGTGCCCAAACCATGGACTTTCAGACAGTTTTTCTCGCCACCTCAGGAGGTGTCAGAAACGCCACAATTTTCACAGTCTCCCAAGCACGTGGCTTTGGTGTTCTCTTTGACTCTCTTGCTTCACTCATCATATTCAGTCTCTCTCCCAGTCCTGTTGTCTCCGCTATCAAAATATTGATAAACGCAACCAAAACTATTATATAGTCTCTCATCATCTCCCACCTAAACTATTGCAACCTCCTCCTATTTGAGAACTGTATATCCACGTTTCAATCTGACTTAAATGCTGCTGCATGACAATTCTTGCTCTATTGCAGCTACTGAGCCGCTACACCACCCTGCAAATCCTTACACTGGCTCTTTTATTTTCCTGATTTCAAATCAAATGAGTTAAAGTACCCTCATGTGCTAAGGGCCTGATTCAGAGCTGTATGCTAATGCCTTCTCAACTGCGTTTGCGCTCACAATGTACGTATTTGCGAAAATCCGCAAATGCCTACTAACAGACTCCCCACCTGAGGTAGTGGGCAAACGGAATGTGCAGATGTTTCTACACCCACTTCCCCCATCTGCGCATTCAGATCCTCCATGGGTTGAGAAGACCCCACCATCGACGCAACATCGGACGCACATCGACTCCATTAAGTCCTGGGTTGCGCAGATTTAGAGTCAACGGTTTCTCTGAGGCTGTGGTTCTGTGATTAGGAACGCAGCCCATAACACGCCTACGAACCCGGTCTTTTTTGGCGAAGACTTTCGTCCAAATTCCCGCCTCCACCCAGGAACGCCCATGGATTGCAGTGGTCTGCTCAGGACCTTGCGACCATACAGATATTTTGAATGCCATCTCAAACATTCGTTCCTGTACGCGCAATTTGGACTTTTCACCTCGTTTCACGAATGCGCACTAGCAAAAGATCTGTCAACTGCGTGAACATTGGCATAGAGTGCAACTGTGAATCTTGCCCGAAACCCTCAACAACACCATCTATGTACATGTTGAACCTCATATTTAGATTCTCTCCAGCATGCCCATTTAGCTCTACTGCCGACCTTTGCTTCATCTCATCCCTGATAACCACCTCGCGCTCTTCCAACAATATTTTCCCCATGCCACAACCAGATCAGACTCTCCTAAATCCTTTACATCTGATAACCTGCCTCTTTAATATATAGCTTATTCTGCTCCAACATATTTTACTCATTGTTACACCCTGGCGTAAGAAAGGAGGAGGATTCTGCACAAGCTTTTCTTTAGTGTCTAGTAATAATAGAACACTAACTATATCTGCATAGAAAATAACGTAAAGTGATATTTATCTATTGCTTATTTGTTGGTGGTGCATCGGAGAGTCAATGGGATCAGTTATATTGCATCTAGAGAAAGAAAGAAGACTATTTTGTGTTGCAATCTTAGAACAAAACAAATGTAGTTAAAATGTAACTTTTAATAACTATATAATATATTTATTAAAATTTACATTGTTTTCTTCTGTGAGTGCAACACAACTAGGAAAGCCAATCCCACTTCATTTTTTCAATCCCGGGATTCAGGATTGAAATAAATCTAAATCCCACAATAACCGGGATTGTGTTGATCAATGAAAATGTTATTATTCAGTACCCCCACCACCCCCCCAGGAATAAAATAACATGCATGGCCCAGCAGCAGCCCCACAGGAAAAAAATACAACTTTCCTGGTCCCCAGCCCCCACACCACTGGGTTGAGGAATAAAATAACATACATCATGAGCTGGCCTAGCCCCAGAGAAAAAATATAACACTTTCATGCCCCTACAGGAATAAAATAACTTTCATCTCATGGCTCCCCCAGCCCTAACATAACCCAGGCTGTGACAATGACAGACCGTGTGTGAGACCCTCTGTGTTACACACAGTCACACTGTACAGCTATCCTCTCCTCCAGTCCTCCTCCTCCTTCCTCTCTCAGGCCGCACTGGCACCGGTCCAGCGCACCCTTCACCTCAGGCGACAGGGACCAGGTCCAGCGAGTAGTACTATTAAGCCAGGCATCCGCTTAATAGCCGCCCACAGCAGACTCCTCCAGAGTGGGTGGGCGCGCATGGCAGTATGGGCGAGCTGGCATGCGACTGTGCAGCGTCATCACTATGACATCACACACAGCCATAGGAGGCATGTGGGCAGCGTCTGAGCCGACGGAACTAGTGCTCAGTGCTGCCCCTGGGGTGAAGAGTATGTGAAGATAATGTATGCAGATTAATCCAGAAATTCCTGGGATTGGAGACGCCAAACCCGGGATTCAAATCCCGGCGTTTTTCACGCTTAATCCCGATCCCAGGATTGGCCTCCCTACTCACAACTGTTCCATTTGTCTTAACTGTGCCCTTTTCCCACTAGATTGTAAGCTCTCATATATATTAACAAATTTGTTGTCAGCTATGTCATTATGTCATAGATAATAGATTATTGTATTATACGTGCAACAGCTTGGTTTTCCACAGCCGCACTGTTAGTCTTATGGATAGACTGCAACGTCAATTTTCTTTGATACTTTTTTGCTAATATTCTGCAAATTTTTAGCAGTTTTTTTTTTGCTATTTTACCCATGATAACATTTTAGCTTGTACCCCTTATATCACATGGGAGCGGGTTGCCATGACTGATTGGCGACGCCTGGAGCAATGACTCCCCAGGCATTCGCTTACACGGCCAATGCCCAGGAGCGGCTCTGGGTGGGAGTGTATGTTCATGGAGTACAGGCTAAAGATTGGATGGTACAGCAAGTGTATTTCTGTTTGGTGATATCAGATATATCTGCTAATCTAAGGAGTTTTTCCTGTCGCTAGTTTACAGTGTGTGATACAAATTCTGTTCTATGTGTTTTAAGTTCTGTTGTATTTTTGGATGTCTGTAGGCATGCTTATCTCCCTCATAATGTTTATAAGCCAGGACAAAAAGCATTTTGGGCATGGGAAAAGCAATTTAGTAGCAACATTCATGTGTAATTTCGTAGAACTTTTGTCCCATTTACTTTATAAATACATGCAATTAAAATATTGTGTTTATGCTCAGATTGAGTTTACAGATAAAATCATGTCAATTTAATCCACAATCTAAGACAACATTCTTGACTATGACTTTATTATCAAGTGTTGAAAGCAACAAGTGATTTGTGCCTGCACTGGTCGGAACTTATATCTCCCATTCTTCTCAATCTATTATGCTTTTATGTCTTGTTTATCAATCTCCCTCTCTTTTTACCATCCACCATACATACAGGTCTCATATGAATCTAGCAAGGCATGCATAAGCAGCAGTAACTTTGTCACTTGCATTGCTGACACTTACAATGACACTCATCAGAAACACTGCATTTCATTTGAGGGTTGTCCAGGAATTTCCTCTTCAGCCCACCCATTAATCCTGCTGACCGTCACCTATACTTCACCCTACCCCTGTTATTCCTGCTGACCATCACCTATACTTCAGCCTACCCCTGTTATTCCTGCTGACAATCACCTATACTTCAGCCTACCCCTGTCATTCCTGCTGACCATCACCTATACTTCAGCCTACCCCTGTCATTCCTTCTGACCATCACCTATACTTCACCCTGCCTCTGTTATTTCTGCTGACCATCACCTATACTTCAGCCTATCCCTGTTATTCCGGCTGACCATAACCTATACTTCAGCCTACCCCTGTTTTTCCGACTGACTATCACCTATACTTCAGCAGCGTATTCCATGTGAAACCAGTCACATAAATATAATCAGAAACAACTGTCTTAAAACATTTTATTTCTTCTTCGGGTTCCATAGGGTCCACAGAGGATCTACCTTGGGGGTATGTAGTTGGATCGCATCCAATGCACCAAACAGCAAAGCTTTGGAGTTCCCAGCATGCACTGGTCTTCCTCCCTATATATTCCGCCCCCAGCCACAGGCATTCAGCTTTTTTGTTTGGTGCGTGACAAGTATTTAGCCGCACCTGTTATAACAGTGGGACTGCTAGACAGGCCTAGGTTTTTTTTCTTTTATGGTTTACCTTAAGTTTTTTGCTTGAACCTCAGAGTTTAGCGATACCAGGCGTTGTGAAAGACGTTTACACTGCGACTCCTTCTACCTCCGCCGACGCTGAAACACCAGCACCGCTATATGCTATGAGTTTCTCGGCAGGCCTCAACGTGGCTTGGCTAGCGGCTTTCACTGAGGTCCAGGACTGCAGTTGGGTCACGGAGATGACCGAAAAGCGATTCCTCTCGGGGAATCATGCGCGAAGCAGACCCCCACCTCAGGTGTGACGTATCGGAGGCGGCTGTGGGTGAAGGCCTCGTGCAACGTGTCCTCACTAAGGGGGCCGGGGCCATATAGTCTGTCGCCGGGGACGGGTAGTAAGAGGCACTAGAGCGCACTAGTCAACGAGTTGTTGCTGCTGTGAGGTCAGCGTACTCGCCCATTAAATTCGCAGCCTAGGGGAGATAAGCGCTCACCCTGCCGCTCCTCCCACCAGACGCAAACTTCTGGGTACAGATTCCCGCGTCTGGCTTGCTATAATTGACCACCTCGTGTGTAAAACGCGCGCAGTTTAGCATTTGTCCGTGCACTGCTGTAGCGGTTGGTCTCAGGTTTGGTCTGTCTCTCTATATACCTCTCCCTTGGGTTTGGCATATAGTGCACTCTATATTCTACCATTACCCTTTTGGGGCTGGTCAGTTGATCCAGAGTCCATATTGCTTTAGCAAATATGCGTATTTATGCATTGTATGTGACTGTATGCTAGCTGCTGTGTGTACACTACCTATTTTTTCAAAGCTGTCGGGTACAGCTATCACTGTGTTTCTCCTCATCCCTCTGAAGGTGTGTATGGTGTTTCTTTGATACAAAGTCACAATGCATTTATATTGTATACCTTATACCATTTATACATTGTCATGTCTGAAGGTAAAGCTGAGGATGAGAGCCCTCCAGTGCTTATTTCCTGTAAGTCCTGTTCTGCAGGCTTATCGGACTAGGATGTTAACCAGTATGTATTGTGTAATAACTGTTGCAAACAGCTATCCAATATATCTGGTACACCTGCACCAACACCAGAGTGATATTGGATGGCCATTACACCTGAGGTTTTGTCCTATGCAATAGGCAAAGTCAAGGAGGTTAGGGCTCCGGCTGCTGTAGCCCCTCATGCTATGGGGTACGCACAGCATGTGCATCATCCTGTGTGTATGCTCCCCATGAATCCCTGTTGAGGTAATTTGGCTGCTCACTCTAGTCAGAGTATACTGCCATCTTCAGCCTCTCCGCAGGTGGATAGACCAGTGGTAGTAAAAAAGCAGGGGCATAAAAGAGGTTCTCGTCATGTGTTGCCTCAGGAGTCTGACTCGACCTCCTCATCAGACTCTGATAGAGTTCTGGGTCTGTCTCAGTGAAAGAGAACTATCAGTCCCTGGTGGATGTTCCCTCTCTAGTAAGAGCAGTCAGATCTGTCCTCAGTGTGGATGAAGAGGAGAGGTGTCTTTGGCATCTAAGGAGCCAATCTTTAGGCGTCAGGTGGTGGCTAAGGATTATTTCCCTCAGTCTGGGCAGCTGTCGAATCTCATGTCTGAGGCATGGGATACTCCTAGTAAGTATTTTCATGCCACAAGGAATATAACCTCTCGGTACCCATTTGCACCAGGAAGTATGTAATAAATGGGAAATTCCCCCCAACAATAAATGCTCATGTGGCCAGATTAATCAGGAGTGCTACGTTGCCCATTCCTGCAGCATCCTCTTTAAAAGACGTTACAGATAGAAAACTGGGTAATCACTTGAAATCAATGTTTTCACTATCTGGAGCTATTACTAGGCCAGCTATGGCTGTAGTTTAGGTGGCCAAGGCTATGGAGGAGTGGACGAAATCTTTGGAGGATACTATAGTTGATCCAACCACAGAGCAGCAGTCCCTTCTCGGCCAGATGCGGGAAGCAGCTATGTATATGGGGGAAGTGGAAATTGACGCAGGCATCCTGGCTTCTAGGGTCTCGGCTAACTCGAATGCAGCCCGAAGAACCCTTTGGCTAAAAACCTGGAAGGCGGACACAGGGTCTAAGAAGGCTCTGGAATCTTTGCCTTTTGCAGGGAAGGTACTGTTTGGACCAGGATTGGATGACATAATTATTTCTTTGGCAATGTCGAAGTCTGCTGAATTGCCATCTACGTCTACCTCTAGGAGGCAGTCGTCATCTCTGTCCTTTCGTCCACAGGGTAGGACAAAGAAACAGTTCTCGGCCAGGCAGAGTCAGTCCCACAAGAAACCGCAGGCCAAGAAACCTTAGTCTACTAAACACCCGGCTTCCAAGCCAGACGGTAAGCCTACTGTCTGATGGGGCCGCCCCCCCCTGGAGGATGTCTAGGTTGGAGGCCGATTTTTACAGTTCTCCCAGGCCTGGCAGCAGACAACTACCGATGCCTGGGTACGAGTGCTGGTCTCTCAGGGTTATGCCGTCACATTCCCGAGGCATCCCCTTGCTACAAACCTTCCTGCAGACCCGATCAGGGCTTCGGCCTACTGGGAGTCTATTGGGGCACTCCTGAGGTCAGGAGTCGTAGTCCCCCGTTCCTGTGACCCAACAGAGAAGGGGTTATTACTCAAATTTATTTTTGATTCACCGCCCTATCATCCATATGCCCAAATTCTGTATGGAAACTTTACGGTCAATTATGCTGGCGTTGGAGCCTGGAGACTTCATTGTCTCACTGGACATACAAGATGCATATCTGCATGTCCCGATTACAAAATCTCACCAGGCCTTTCTCAGGCTTGCGGTAGATCAGCAACATTACCAATTCCAGGCTCTACCCTTCGGCCTGGTCACAGCCCCTCGGGTATTTACCAAGATAATGGCAGTCATGACGGCTTGTCTCAGAAAACAAGGAGTCAGGATACTGCCATATCTAGACAACCTCTTGATATTGGCACAATCTCAGGGGTTATTACAATATCATCTACGGGTGAACATTGTCTGCCTACAGGAGCACGGCTGGGTAATCAATTGGAAAAAGTATTTTTCTTTCTCCAACTCAGCAGATCACTTGGGGGTGCTGCTGGACTATCTGGGACAGAGGATTCTTCATCCAGAGGACAAGATTGTAGCACTAAATTCTCCTGTGCACAATCTACTTTGCAAGCAAACAGTGTCAGTTTACTTGGCTATGCAGATACTGGGCTCCATGGTAGCCACATTCGACATGGTGGCTTATACCCAGTTCCACTCCAGGTCTCTACAGCTGTGGATCCTGGCCCAGTGGGATGGGCAGTATCATCGGATAAAGTATCAGAAGATTCCCATCTCACCAGAGGTTCGGCTCTCCCTTGCTTGGTGGCTAGAGACGACTCATTTAGACAAGGGTCGTCCGTTATGGATCCTGGAATGGGTACTCCTCACCACAGACGCAAGTCTGCGAGGATGGGGAGCAGTGACTGGTCATCACACCTATCAGGGAAGGTGGACGGACCAGGAAAGTCACTAACCAATAAATATATTGGAGCTTCGAGCAGTGCACAAAGCACTCAATCTGGCGCAGGACCTTCTTCAGGGCATGCCTGTCCAGGTTCAGTCCGACAATGTGACAGCAGTGGCCTACACAAATCAACAAGGAGGCACACGAAGTCCGGCAGCCATGAGGGAAGTGGCAAAGATTCTGCTGTGGGCAGAGGGCCATCTTCCAGCAATCTCTGCAATATTCATCCCAGGTGTTCTCTTAAGTCACCAGGACATACACGCCGGAGAATGGGCTCTTCATCCGAAGGTGTTTCAACTTCTGGTGGACAGGTGGGGATTACTGGATGTAGATCTCATGGCATCACGTCACAACCACAAGGTCCCCAGGTATGGGTCCAGAACAAGAGACCCCTCAGCCACCTTCGCGGACGCTCTGGTGGTGAGATGGAACTTCAGGTTGGCATACCTGTTTCCTCCAATCACCCTCCTCTCAAGAGTCATCAGAAAGCAGTTGGGAGGCAGGATGATACTAATAACCACTGCCTGGCCCAGGAGACATTGGTTCTCCGATCTGACACATCTAACTGTAGACATTCCACTTCCACTGCCTCTAAGACAGGATTTGCTAATTCAGGGTACCTGTCTGTACCAGGATTTACCTCGTCTGGCTTTGGTGGCATGGCTCTTGAGTCGTCCGTCTTAAAGGCCAGGGGTTTCTCTGTTTTTGTGATTCAGACGATGCTGAGAGCAAGGAAGCCTACTTCTGCTCGCAACTATCACAGAATTTGGCGGTAATTTTTCATTTGGTGTGCTCACAGAAAATATGACCCTAAAGTTTTCAGGGTATCGAGAATACTGGGTTTTCTTCAGGCTGGATAGGACTTAAGTCTTCGCCTAGCTACCTTGAGAGTCCAAATGTCGGCTTTGACAGTTTGGTTCCAGCGCAAGATTGCTCCTCTACCGGATGTTAGAACTTTCTTACAGGGGGTTTTGCGGCTGCAACCTCCATTTCTCTCACCGTTGGCAATGTGGGATTTGTCTTTGGTTCTCAGGGCACTGTAGTCAATTCCCTTTGAACCCTTGGATAAGGTGGACTTGAGATGACTGACTGCGAAGACACTTTTTCTTCTCACCATCTCTTCTGACTGTCGTTCTCCATATTTGATCTTCATCCAAATTGAGTGGTCCTCCGTACCAAGACATGCTACCTCCCAAAGGTGGTTTCCCGTTTCCATATAAATTAGGAAATTGTACTCCCGGCCTTCAAGTCTTCAGACCTGTCTACAGGTGAAGCTTCCTTGGATGTGGTTTGAGCGCTTCATATTTACGTGGATCGGACCAGTTCCATCAGGAAATCAGATTCTCTTTGTGCTATATGGATTTCACAAGAGAGGTTGGCCAGCAAACAAACAGACATTGGCTCGCTGGCTTCATATGACTATTTCTCTCGTCTATAGGCTGGTCTCCCTGTTCCTAGCAAGGTGACAGCACATTCCACTCAGTCTGTTGGACCGTTGTGGGTGGTAAGACATGGAGCCTCGGCTGAACAGCTTTGCAAGGCAGCCACTTGGTCTTCCGTTAATACGTTTATCAAATTCTATGCTTTTGATATGCTTGCCTCCCAGGATGCTTCCTTTGGGCGGCGGATTTTCCTCTCTGCGCCGGAGCGTCCCCACCCTTAAGGGAACTGCTTTAGGACGTCCCCAAGGTAGATCCTGTGGACCCTATAGGACCCAAAGAAGAAATACAGAATTATGCTATATGACATACCTTGGATAATTCTTTTTCTTTGAAGTCCACAGGGCACCCACCCTGACGCACCTGGCCTCAGTTGGGATCTGTTCTTCAGCCCATTTTTCACAGATTCCCTCTTCGTCTGTTGAGTGTTTCTTGTGCAATTTTTCTTCCTTCTCCTCTCTCCGGCCCTCATTCAGACCCGCTTGCAAGCGGGTCGATGGTGGGGCACTGCGCACGCGCAAGCCCAGTAGCGAGTGAGAAATTCACACGCTCCGGGGCTCGCTACAAACGGGGCGGCTGTCGATGTTGATCGACAGCTCGCCCCATTTTGTAGGCGGGGAGGTGGGTGGCTGGACAAACGGAAGCGTTCCTGAAGGAACGCCTGTCGTTTGTGGGCGGCCCTACTGACGTCACTCGTGATGTCAGTAGTGAGCGTCCTGCTCTATTTGAGCAGGAAGCTCACTGGGGCTTGCGGCAGATGAGACCCTACCACAAGGGTCTTGTCGCAAGCCCGATGGTCACAATAATCGCAACCATCACCTGGCTGCTCGCAAAAGCTGTGTGTAGTCATCCACAGCTTAGCTAGCGGCCAGGAGGCCGGTTTAAAAAAAAAAAGTGTCCGCCCTCATTCAGAGCGAGCGCTCGCTTTTTGCGAGCTCCTCTGAATGAGGTCCTCCGTCTCTTGCTGTTAGGCTTTGTTACAAACTGAATGCCTGTGGCTGGGGGCGGGTATATAGGGAGGAGGACCAGTGCTTATTGGGAACTCCAAAGCTTTGCTGTTTGGTGCATTGCATGCGATCCAACTACATACCCCCAAGGTAGATCCTGTGGACCCTATGGACCTCAAAGAAAAATAATTATCCATGGTATGTCATACCATAATTCTGTATTTTTTTTTCATGAAGTGTTTAGCTTGGTATGATGATAACTATTTAATTAGGTAAAAAAGCATCCTGTTAATATAAAACAATCCAAGTTTTCTTTCTAACTTGAAATGTACATCCCAGAATACACAGAAGTACTAACCCCATTGAATATGTATTTTCTCTTTTAGAAAAAACCCAGCTCACTTTCAAGAATTTAGTCATCCCGGAGACAGTGATTATGTGGAGAATGGGAGTCAGGATGACAGTGATGATAGGCAGGAGTGTCCTTATGGTACAAATTGTTACAGGTAAGTACAACACACAGGAACATTGGGAGATCGTATCCTTATAAGACCTCTTATTACCTGCACTTTTCTATTCAGCTTGTGGTGAATAGAATAGAATACTTTTCACATGTTATGTTTACCTTGTACTAGGGACAAACACAAAGGCTTTCACAAAGTAATTGCTTTGGTTATAAGAGCCAAGTTTGCTGTCTTTGAAAGCCCATCCATAACTGTTGTTTGACAAATTATAACAGAATACCTGACAGACAAAATTTAATTATGAAACATGCTACAGTCATATAATAGCACAAAAAGTTCCTCTCAAGTACACGGTTACCCACATTAACATCTGTTTCTTCTCAGCTGGAAAAATACAACTTTTTTTAAGCTTTCATCTACTGTATGTTACAATGATGCTTGGTTTATTGCCTTAGTTAATGGTTCATATTTGCATTGATGTGCCAGATCCAAGCACTGTGCTTACAGTGAGCTCATCAGCTACACAATGTCTGTTCAGCAACATCATATATATTTATATATATATATATATTACATAATATATATAAATAATTGTTTTTCTTTAGCTCCACCCACAGTTCCTGAACTTATTTATCCAGAAAAGTAGCCCTGCATACACCTATACTCAAATAGTACCAAATAGCCCCATTTGGTGAGCCACAGACTTTGCAACTTAGGGCATTATTTCATTAGTTTCGCACCCGCGGAAAAGTTTTGCCTGCCGGACTTTTCGCCGACATCGCGTCTTTTGGACACAGAAACTTATGGTGTGCTTCCCCGCTATTCGCCATATTCAATTGCAAAACACACAAAAACGGCAAGCGGCGAATTCAGAGCAGGCGGAAAGTACTGTCAGAATTGGAGAAATCAGCCTGAACCCCCCCAAGAAGATGCACTAACATTGGGGATCAATGTAGATGTGTCCGAATAGTCTAATAAAACGGTTTGGGGTACTTAAGTTATTTCAATAGCTTCTTATTAGCGTCTTTGCACAAGTGGTGAAGAATGGCATTAAGCAGCATTTTTGGTGACAATAAGTAGACCTGTCAAATTTGGGGTACATAAAAATGGACTTTTGTCCAGGAATGATGATGTTCGTCCATGTAGGATGACGTTTAGCCTCTTTCTGAGTTCCGTTTTTTTGGAGGGAATAATCCGAACTCAACGTGCAAACTCGAACCTATCCGAGCCTGCACATCCCTAATATATATAAATATATATATATATATATAATGTGTATATATGAATATATTTAAAACATATCTGTAGCCAAAGAATAGTAAAGTTGTGTGGCCGAAAATAAAACAATACATAATCTTCTACTTTTTACCAGTATCTTTGAGACAAAAAAAATTACTATTCTTAAGTACTTAGTATACTATTAGCGAATTATGTCGCAAAAATCCTAGAAAAAAGTACGTAATCTGGGTAAAAAGGAAAATAGGTCCTAAAAAAGTGACTCGCATCACGCATTGTTAGGCTTAATCTGCTACTTTATACCAATGTATTTGCAACAGAAAATACTTATCCTAAGTACAGTACTTAGTACATGATTAGCTACTTAGTACAATATAAACAAATTAATTTGCAAAATTCAGGAAAAAGTATGTAAATTGATTAAAAAGACAGGGGTCCTATGCTAGTGATTCTCACAACATTTAGTTATACTTAATTTGCTACTTTTATACCAATTCCTTTGCAACCAAAAAAATTCTAGTCCTAAAAACAGTACATAGGGCCTGACTCAACCACTGCTGATCGTAGATTCCCAATGCTCGTGAATCTGCGCATGCGCCTGACCAGTACTGCGCAAGGTGCTGAATGGGTCTGCGATCACGCAAGGAGTTCGTCAGCAGATTGTCAGTGATTGACAGTCTGCCGCCATTCCTGGGCAGGGAGGGGGCGGCAGCGACCTCCGTTTCTCAAAAAGGTGGTGTGTCAATTACTGAGCGATTGCACGATTACGATGTCTTAATCGTGCAGTCAATCAGTATAATCACCCAGTGTGTACGCACCATTAGATAATGCAAGTAACTGTGAACCTGGACAAACCATGTTGCAATGCAAGGGAAGCAAATACATATAGTTTATTTGCATGTGGGGTGAGTACTGGCTGCTTCTGCATGTAGCCCACAAATATTGCACAGCTTTATTTTTACACTGCAATTTAGATTTTAATTTGGACACACCCCTCCCACATCTAATCTCTCTGCACGTTTTAAATCTGCCCCACCTGCAGTGCAGCCTGGTTTTACCAAGATGTAGTTACTTGCAATATCGTACTCTAGTCTCAAAGCTGAATCAGGCCCACAGAACATAATAGCATTGAAAATATTTGAAGTCATATAATATAGCATAAAGGAAAATAGTAGAAGGTTACAGTGTAAACTATGGTTCATTAATTGAACATAAGAAACACATAATAAAAAAAGTTTTGTTTTTGATTTGTATATTTTGCAAGCACTCAGACTTTATTTTCTATTGTATTTAGCTTTCATTTTCCTACATTTATATTTTGTAATTTTCATGTACCTGTAAAACTGTTTTAGTGTAAATGTTCGTTAAATGCTATGATTCCTTCTTATGCAGGAACATATATATAATCCTTGCAGTTTTCCAAATTGCGCTTTTAGCCAATTACAGTTTTGGTATTTTTTTTTATTTTTGAAGGACCAGTAAGTAAACCATTTGAATGTCAGACAGTATAAATTCAAAAATTAAGTATTTTATTTTGCCCACATTCTGACATACATACCTAAGGGAGTAGTAATTCAACTGTTTCTTTGGGTGCCCGATGGAGCAGTTCAGTTGTTGCTCCGTTCGGACGTGAGCGCCATCGACGCCGTCATTCCTGCTCACACTCTCCCGAGGTGGGGCTAAATTTGTTCTTTTGGGAGTGAAAAACACGATAATTAATGGAAGCCCAAAACAATTGAAATACTCTTTCGGGTGCCCATTAATTATCGCCGCCCAGAAAAATGTAATTCCCCTCAATGAGTTTATTATACGATCTTATGGACTTTGATTACATAATTACTATTTAAACACAAAGGAACGCAATCTCACAACTATACCAAATCACTATACCAAACCTCAAGAACTTTAGGTATCCCTGTAAACATTAGCAGACGTGGAATAAAACAAGGCAAATATTTAGAGGTTTTCCTAAATTTTGTGAAAGTAGAAAAAAATTAAGAAAGTAAACAGAATTTGATAAACCTTTTCCCTGTATAATGCCCACTGATTAAAAATATATGTACTCAGTTAAAGTACCACATGCTGCCTCCAATAAAAAGTAAAATTTATTTGGATAGATTTAAATAGAAAAAAAAGCATATTCAGAGTGAAGCAGATGCAGCCTAAAAAGCCCCCCAAAAATGGCGGATTCCCTCTGCACAGACTTCTAGCATTGAAATGATCAAAATGTCTATTATTTGTTGAGTGGAGCAGCATATCTACCAGTAACTTTTACAGACAATTGTAGCCTGATCTTGTTATAAAGCCCTGCGTCTGTACTGAGGTAGAATCCCACATACTGCAAAGGAGCTTTTTCTATTGAAAACATTGGGGGAGATGTATGAAGGGTTGATATGGGGAAGGAGTGGTATCATCGCACGTTATCTGCGCTGATACCTCTTTTCCCCCATGTATTATTGTGAGGTTTAGTGGTATATGACGGAGCGCTATGTGCGTCTGTCATTATCGGTGCTCCTATCTTCAAGATACTGTGTGAGCGCCAATGTGCAGGCAGATGTATGAACGATCAGTGGCACTGACTGTTCCGACAGCCGCAGCTATCGATTACGACAGCTGCAGCTGTCTTTGCCTGACACATAGCACTGTCCCTGGATGTTGGTTTTGGCAGCCAGTGATTGTGCATACAAAAAAACCCCAAACAATAGTTGTTTTTTTTAGCCGCTGGGAGGAATATGACTGGAGCATGCACAGTATGGATGCAAGCGCCGGTCAGTGAAAGCGGCTTCGCTGAAAGAGGGAGAGCGCAATTCGCCGAGCAGGTTAATTAACACACTCTTCTGCACATATTCTTTTTATACATGTTGCGGTCTGGCGGCAAAATGGGTCTGCACAAATAACTGCTGGAGCTGGCCGCGGCATACATCTACCCCATTGTGTCAAAACAGATTATTATTTTATTTTATTTCATTTTTTAATAATGAAACACTTTAAAAGTTATGACGTCCTAAAAAGACAAGCAAAATTGAATTTCTAAATACCACTGACCTTGTCGGGATGCCGACGTCAGGATTCTGACCACCGGGATTCCGAGCACCAGCATCCCGTACCCAACCCTCCTTTACGTATTCACTACAATAGAACTTGGTAGGCAATCAAGTGTGATGTTATTTTTTTAAAATTGGTGCAACAATGTTACATAAGAAATAGAAAGAGCAAAAGAGTAGAACCAGGGCCTGATTAAAGCTGGTTACACACAAGACAATATATTAGATGATTTATCATTTTGAGTCGAATCGGAACGACAAATTGTCTACATTGTCCAGTGTGTACGCACTAACGTGTGCTCCCGTGCGTCGTCCATCGCATCTTCAGATCTGCTTACAGTGCAGGCAAATCTGAAGATATCGTTACCAATTTTCTGCAAATCGTCTAGTGTGTACGCCCTACCGTACGACCAGACAACATGATACTGTTATATAGTTAACGATCTAACGACCAAACGATGCAAGATACATAGTTCAGTCGTTTGAGGGACGCATTATATTGTTTGTTCTGGGGTTCAAGGGAAATCCTCACGATCTTCGCGCCATTTGCACATTATCTGGTGTGTACCCAGCTTAATATTGCAGAGCAGATATCCTGTAGGGGCCTACCTGACAACGTTTTCCCCAAAGTAATATGGCTGGACCACATACTCTCTTCTTGTGGCTTTCTAAAGGATCATGCAGGTAAGAACCCCCCTTCCCCATTTTGTGACAACCTAATGTTGTATTTTTGCAACATGGGAGCCACATCATTTGGGGGAGACTACATGAGGGTCTCTGTTGGGAGTCTATAATCCATCTTTTATTTTCTGGGGCATAATGACATGCCCCTCATTGTCATACCACAGAAAGGACACAGTGGCTGCATTTTTTAAACACATTTTTAGATTACGATAGTCATTTTACTGTTGTGAAATGTTAATGAGCCATAAATAGTTGTAAACATTGCTATATAAAGTCAACAAACAGTTCTGCAGGTATTTACTTTGGTTGTTCATTTCCTAAATTAAAAGTCATCTGCTGATCTGCGTTTTGCAAGACCTTTTTTTTTTTTTTACATGCGCCAGTAATAGGCTTATTTTGGGTCCTATTAAACTTTTTAACATAAGTGTTGAAAGCTCTGGTATGAGAGGACACTTCTCACAGAGGAGATGACCACAGCACTAAGAGCTGTTCCTGCATCTGCTAATGTAACTGCAGTTGTTTTCACTGCTAACAGTCTTTCTCCAGTGAGAATTTCTCTTCCTTCATTATTAATGAAATCCTGAAAGCTTTCCTTGACAAAGTCATTGCTCAGGTGAATCCAAGACCCAAGTTTATCCAAACTTTGAACAAAGTGCTTTTTGGGCGGAATTCAATACTTTCCAGCCCCTATATCGCCCGACGGAGCTATTCAATTCTTGCTCCTGTCGGGCACGATGAGCTGCCAGCGCTACATTTCAGCTCGCAGTCCCTGGGGGATGAGAGCTGAAATGTGCGAAAAGTGACACGTTTGGGCGCCCAAACATCACTTTTCGCAATCGCACCCAGCACTTTGGTCGAGTTGCTGCTTTACGCGGCTAAACCTGACCTCTATGGGCACGATCAGCACGAAAATCTTGGACAATTGCATAGCGGCCCGCGATCTCCTGTCACTTTAGACGGGAGATGCGGGCCGCGAAAACAATTGAATTCCGCCCAATGTGTACCAACCTGTGTGTTTCCTGAGTCTGGACACATCTGCGGCCGCTTTTCCAAATGGTCATAGCAACCTTCTTACTAGTTTATGCTAATGCTAGAATCCGCCTTTGTTCCCACACACAATTACAGTGGATGTTTAGTTATCAGAATGTCCTCTGGCTGAGTGACACATTCCTTCATCTGGCACATACTTAGTAATGGCCACGTGACACAGCGCTGCTCAGTTTATGTAAAAAGCGCTATGACTGCGGCCTTGCACATGCAAAGAGGTGAAAACGTTCAGAGGAACTACCTGGTCACTTTTGCTTACTGATTTTATGATCACTTACTGCTGCTGTTGTTTGGTTGCACCCTTCTGGACTGAATATTGCTGCTGGAGATTGCACACTGTTGCCACAACTGTGGTGTACCGCTGTTTGTGATTGCTACTGGAGCATCCCCCTGTGTGTATTCAACACCGCTGCCAGAGCACTCTCCATTCAAGTGCCAGAGTTGGGTGCTTGTTGGACCGCCTTGTATGTACATGCTGCTGTCATTGCGGCTTCTACATCCATTAAGTAGTGCTGTGTCAAGTACGTATGTGATCCTCCAAGGAGTGTGTCATTTAGCAGGAGGACCTTCAGGGAAATTAACATCCACCATAATTGTGTCCAGGAACAGACTGTTTATTACCATCAGCAACAGTTTCTATTTGGATTGATTACTGTGTAATGTGAGTGTGAAGCACCTTATACAAAGAACATTTTTAGATATATTTTTTTGTGAAGCTCCAATTTTTGACTATAGTTACAGTTACAACTCTAATTATAACAACATTTTTTGTCTGCAGCAGGGGTGTTTTACATGTGATTATAGATATATTCTATTTCTGAAGTTGCATATATGAGATTAGTAGAGATGAGCGGGTCCGGGTCTCCGAGAGCTGGACCCACCCGAACACAGGGGATCTGAGTCTGGCTCGGGTTTTCCCGCATAACTCGGAATCCAAAACTTGGCAAAACGTCATCATCCCGCTGTCAGATTCTTGTGGGTTTTGGATTCTATGAAGGTCCCGGTGATCAGCGCCATTTTCACTCCACCTATGGAGAGTGTACAGAACAGACGTGCTCTGTTCTTCTCTGTTGTTCAAGGGTGCAGTGTTGTCGGGCTGGGGCTGCAGTACATAAAGTGGGGGGTGCTGCTGTGTCATTGTTGTCCTATCAATCAAGGGGCTAGGGCTGCAGTTCATAAAGGGGTGCTCTGTCAATCCAGGCTCTTCCCCAGTGTAAAAGTTGAAAAAAGTTAAAATTAATAATCATCATTCCACAAATAAATAATGAAAAAAAAAATCTTTTTTTAATTTTTTTTTTTTTTGTGTGTGTGCTAGCTACACTATTATTGTTTGGTAAGTAGTGCAGTGTGTTATTCTTATTCATAAAAAATATTGACACTAAGCGGTAGCGCAGTGTGCTGTTCTTTTCTTATCCATAAAAAAAACTTATGACACTGTAAGTGGTAGCAAAGTGCGATGTAGAATAGAGGGAGCTCCCGCAGCTATTCAATACAACGCGCTGTTTAGGTTGCTTAAGGATTTCCTCTCGCAACCCCCTGGGGATGCGAGGAGAAATCCGACAAAAATGGCGGGCGCAGAGCTGTTTGCCGGGTTAGCGCGGTGCTAAGAGCTACGCGCCTGGCACTTTTGTTGGAGAATGCCATTTATCGCGTCTTAACACCCAGGTTAAGTCGCGAGAACAGTCATTCTCTGACTTACCTGCTTCCCGACAAGGCATACAGCACATTGAATTAAATAGCTGCGGGAGCTATTGAATAAAATTTTCCGCAAAAGTGTTTTACTCATAAAAAAACTTGTGACACTGTAAGTGGTAGGGAAGTGTGTTTTTCTTTTCTTCTTATTAATAAAACATATTGTGACACTGTAAGTGGTAGCGCAGTGTGTTATTCTTTAGTAAAAAATATTTTATGACACTAATGGAGCATACACACGGTCAGATTTGTCAGATGAACGATTTGAACGATTTTACCAAAGATTTGAACGATTGAACAATTTTTGACTGCATTAAAATGAATGGAATCATCCAAGTCTGACTGCAAACACATCAGATGTCAGATATCGTTATCTGACCATCGGGAACGTGCATCGTTCATCGTCCAGGCATGTCAGATATGTCAGATTTTCCTTCAGATATGAACGATTGAACGATTTTTTAATAATAAGTGGTAGCGCAGTGTCTTATTCTTCATAAAAAATATTGTGACATTGTAAGTGGTAGCATAGTGTGCTGTTCTTTTCTTCATAAAAAAATATTGTGACAGTTTAAGTGGTAGCGCAGTGTTTTACTCATAAAAAAATCTTGTGACACTGTAAGTGGTAGCGCAGTGTGTTATACTTTTCTTATTCATAAAAATATTGTGACACTAAGTGGTAGCACAGTGTTTTACTCATAAAAAAATCTTGTGACACTAAGTGGTAGCACAGTGTGTTATTCTTTTATTATTCAGTGTAATATTTAAAATTGGTACAAATTGTTGTGTGTGCTTTACCCCACTTCATTCGTGTTTGTTGATATTGAGAACGATCAGTTGAGAGGAAAGCAGTCCGTCTACATTATCTACTAAAGCTGATGCCCAAGGGCATACAGGGCTTAAGTCACAGCATCTAAAATCAAAGAACCAGTCTTTTACAGTGGTAAAGAAGAAAACATCAAGGGGAAAGTTAGCTGCAGAAAAACATAAAATTGGCAATATGCATTTAACCACACAAAGTGGCAAGGAAAGGATAAGGCCTTGGCCTTTATTTATGACTGGTGGTTCTGCCTCTTATGATTATGTAAGCCCTTCTCCCTGTAGACGTTTAAAAAAAATAATCGTTAAGGCACAGGAACCAACTGCGTTCAGAAATGTCACAAATCCCTGAGGAGAGTCAAAGTGTGTCGGATGGGTGCCATGTGTGAGCCTGACCTTTCCAATACTGTACTCGAAGATGAGCCTCCTTCCACCACTTGTGCATCCTCTGCAAATGTGGGGATGAGCAGCACAAGTCAACATGCTGACATAGAAATTGAGTATGCTTCTGTGGAATTGCCACCAGGATGAGGAGGATATTGTGTAGCTGACACTAATAAGGATGTTGATGAGGATGCTGATCATAAGGACGTTGTTTGTGTAAATCAGACCCCAGTGGAAACAGTTGTTGCCCATGATAAGGCAAACCCATTGTCATGCCTGGGCATAACACAAAAAAATCCACTTCTTATGTGGGGAATAATTTCTACCCAAATCCGGACAACAATTCTCAAGCCATCTGTACCCGTTATCATGCCAGGTAGGGGTCCTAACCATCTAGGAACCTCCTCCCTGTTAAGTCATCTACAGCGCATCCATCAAAAGTGTTTGCAAAATTCAGAAACTATGGCTAAAAAAGTAACAACAAGCAGTCCAGCATCAGCTAGCTCTCTACTCTACCAACACCTTCATCAACAATGTCCTCAATCATGATCGGAAGTAGTCCTGCATCCAATTTGATAAGGCTAACTCAGTCCTCCCCTATCCTGGATTCCTCAGAAGAATCCTTGAGCACTAGGCCTGCTGCTGGGAGTGGATCTTCATCCCAGAAGGGGGCCAGGAAGACTACTAGTAGTACTTATACAAAATGATTGACTGTTCAACAATCCTTTGCAAGGGGGAGCAAGGATAGCAGCAGTCAACAGTTGCTCAGCGGATCATTGACACCATAATATCTATGCTGGTATTAGATGTGCGTCCGATATCCGCCATTAGTGCAGTGGTTTTAGACAGTTAATTGAGGTCCTATGTCACCGCTACCAAATCCAATCTAGGTTTCACTTCACTAGAAAAGCAATTCCCAGCCTGTACAGGGACGTTCTAAAAAACTTAGTGTCCTCCAAAATGCAGTTGTACCCACTGTCCACTTAACCACAGATATGTGGACAAGTGGAACAGTGCAAACGCAAGATTACATGACTGTAACAGCCCACTGGGTGGGTGTATTGCCTTCTGTGGCACCGACAGCAGCAGCAGTAGCATCTAAGAAAAAGCAGCTCATTCAGAGGCAGGCTACTCTGTGTATAACTGGTTTTACTAAGAGGCATACTGCTGACAAACTCAGGGAAGTCATTGAAAATGGCTTACCCCGCTTGGACTCTCATCAGGATTTGTGATTTCTGACAATATTGTGAGCATTACAGCTGGTGAATTCCAACACAACCCATGTTTTGCTCACACTATTAACTTGGTGGTGCAAAAAATTTTTTCAAAATGACTGACAGGGCCATGCAGGAGATGCTCTCTGTGTCCCGCATAATTTCTGGGCATTTTTACCATTCAGCAGGTGCATGTAGAAGATTGCAGCACATGCAAGAAATGTTGAATTTGCCCTGTCACCAGCTGAAGCAAGTGGTAGTTACAAGATGGAACTCCACCTTTTATATGCTTTAGTGGATGGAGAAACAGTAAAAAGCTATCCAAAGCTACACAATGAATTATGACATAGGAAGAGGAGGGGGAATGTACCTTACTCAAGTTCAGTGGAAAATTCATTCCATGTTATGCAAAGTGCTGAAACCCTTCAAATTAGTCACCTGTAAAGTGAGTTCAGACACTGCCAGCTTGAGTCAGGTACTTCCCCTCATTAGACTGTTGGAAAAGCAGCTTGAGCAACTGAAGGAGGAGCTGAAACAAAGCGAGTCCGCCAAGCATGTTGGGCTTGTAGATCAAGTCCTTTATTCGCTTCGCCAGGATCCAAGCATTGTCAGGATCTTACAATCTGATCAATACATTTTGGCAACCATGCTGGATCCTAGGTTTAAGTCATATGTCATGTCTCATGTCTTTCTTTCCAGTGGACACAGATCTGAAGAGATGCAAAGAGCTGTTGGTAAGGAAATTGTCAGCTCAAGCGGCACGTGATGCAGCGATGGCTCCTCCTCCAGTTTCTCCAGCAAGTGTGGCTGCCAGGAAAAAACGAAACTTTCCCAAAAAAAGACCCAACCAAGTTTTAACATCTGGTTGGGTTTAAAAGAATTGCCTACAATTAATGAGACCTCTACCGTGACTCCATCTGATACGGTCACCATTCAAAGAATGATTGAGGATTGTTTTAATGATAGCGTCCAAGTAGGCATGTCAGACAGTCCATTTCACTACTGGCAGGAATAAAAGGCAATTTGGAGGCCCTGTCACAAACTGGCTTTGCTTTACTTGAGCTGCCCACCTTCCACTGTGTACAGCCGGGAACAATGTCAGCGATCGGCATAGGAGGCTACTTCCTCAAAATGTGGAAAGGATGATGTTCATTAAAATGAACTACAAATTTCACAAGGAAGACCTTTACCGCCAATTGCATCCAAAAATTACAGAGGCACCTGAGGCTGTAATGGTGGATTCCAGCGGGGACTAATTAATATTGTGTGAAGATGATGTACACACTGATGAGGGTGAGGAATCGGATGATGATGGCGACAATATCTTGCCTCTGTAAAGCCAGTTTGTGCATGGAGAGATCATTGCCAGCAATGTCAGCTGCCCGTTGGTCGCTTGTTTTGTGGAGGCCCAAACAAACCAAATTGCTTCAGCCACAATTGTCTTTCCCTGTCGCTGAAGTGATTGGTTTGTTAAACTGTGCATGTCCGGTTTACTATATACAACATAAAGGTGGGTGGGAGGGAACAAGGACAATTCCATCTTGCACCTCTTTTCTTTGCATTATGTGCTGTTAGGGGCATTGCTACCTGATATTTTTAATTTTTTAGTTTATTAAACTGCCATCCTGTTTGCCACTGCAATGCCACTCTGTGCCATGTTGGAAGCTGAACTGCCACATGTTAGTGTCGCCCACTGCTGTCGCTTAGCTTATTCAGCCAGCTAGCTCGACGCAACCTTTTGGCATAAACTGGATGAAATCAATATTGTGAGCTGTGAGGTGGTCAAAATTGACTGGAAATGACTGGAAATAAATGTTATTGAGGTTATTAATACTGTAGGAACAAAAACAGGCCCACATTATGTGATTTCAGCTGTCTATTTTTTCTTAGAAAAAATACAGAACCAAAACCAAAACACGCAAGGGTGGTTTTGTAAAACCAAATCCAGATCCAAAACCTTGAAGGAGATACAGATCCAAAACCAAAACACGGGGGTCAGCGCACATCCCGAGAGATTAGTATTATTTGTATAATAACTTTCATTCTAATAAAATTAATTAGGAATAAAAAACAGATACTTTATTCTGTACAAAAGCACTGCATAGATAATATTGATGTGGTATTTGTTGTAGTTGTGATTTTCACAGTGTTTAAAACATAGATAAAAAAAATCAGCAGTGACAAACTAATTCCTGTGAACTTGTGTAATGGAATGGCGAGTATTACTTTACAGTTTGATTGTGAAACCTTCAGAGAAAATTATTCTTCTGATTGTTTTCTGTAGCCATTGCTAGTATTTTATACTCATGAGACCCAAACTGCATCAGTATCTGTTTCTGGTGAAATTATATTTGAATTGCCCAGACAATGCAATGTTTACTCTGCCGTCCATGTGTCAGTGTCCACACATAGCGGATTCATATAAGTGCAGGTGTAGCTGGTAGATTCTTTACAACAAACTGGCACTTTTATATTTGTCCTAAGTTTAGCATGTAAAGTTGGCCCATACTCTATTAC
Organism: Taudactylus pleione; assembly: GCA_031769625.1. Lineage (NCBI taxonomy): Eukaryota > Metazoa > Chordata > Amphibia > Anura > Myobatrachidae > Taudactylus > Taudactylus pleione. The sequence goes on along the minus strand of JAUIMM010000200.1, from coordinate 4,569,505 downwards.
AATATAGTTCCATCGAGCCAAACAGTTGGCTGGATGGGCTGATACTATTTTAGTGTATGGGAGCAAACGATAATAGACAGCTTTCTCCCAAATAGTGAAAAATATCAGAAGACGGTCATTCCAACTAGTTGGACGATTATCGTTTCAATGTAGGGGAAAGTTGGAAATTTTCCACTCAAAATAAAAATTTTGACACTATCTGGGCCAAATGTAATAGGTTGAGAGTTTAGAAAAGTGAGAGTTTCTGACACTTTTTCAACTTTGCCAATGTAATAGAGTCCAAAAACAAAGTAACAGAGCGAACTTGCATGTTTTTTTAGACTTAAAAAACTCTCACGATTTAAAATCTCATTCAGATGTTTTCCCATTTTGAAGATAAAACTCAACCAATGTGAGAGTTTACTGCTAAACTCTCACATTTTCTAAACTCTCACCCTATTACATTTGACCCTATCTGTCTATTTCTTCATGTTAAAAATAATCAAATAATTGTATTTATATTTTTAAAAATGTGGAGGTCATCCCCACTTTCTAACCATAACTGGTGCTTTCAGCTCAGTGTTGGTTACTCTAAAATCACAGGAAATACTGAAGTGCATTAGCCAGCCTGGGCCATTGGAATCATAGATGGGTCCCCTCCACCATGATTCCAGTCAGTCACATGCCAGTTGGCACCAAGGCTGGGTTTTCCAGGGAGTGGGGCCAGCAAATAAAATGTGCGGGCTTCCCCTCCTGCAACTAAAACAATGCATAATTTAATGCAACTATATAGAAATGATTAAAGTAAAAATAGCTGGAAAGCCATTTATAATGCTCCCATTTCTGTCTAGAGAGGCGGCCTTCTTCCATCTAAAAAATTCCTTCTCTCTGTCCACTCTTTAACCAGTTAACTGCTAAATATCTTTCTAAAAAACGGTCTTAAATTGTCAGGTTTTTTTAATGATTGAATTAGGTCAAAAACATCTATTTATAACTTATCCAACACATAACATTAATATTTTTTTACATATCGGCCATCAATATATCGGACCATCGATGACCTGGCCATCGCGACTTTGGATTAGGGCTGCTATATTTACTTTTCCCTGGTGGCTGCAGAGAGCAGGCCTATGGGTTTGCGAATCGTAAGTGCGACATACAGCCGCACTTACTCACGGGTGCAAGGATCGAGCCCTAAGAATATCGGTGAGTATGTAAGGGTACAAGGCCACAGGATGTCTTTTATACTGGTCTCATGATTGTCATGGAATAGCTCTGCTTTTTGAAGACCAAAAGGAATGTGGGATATCGGAAAGGGACATTGACTCGGATTCATGGGAAATTTGCACATCTGAATGTATCGGTGCTTTTGTTTCAGTAGATCAGATGAATGGCCTAATTTGTTCTGTTCTCGATTTTAGTTATATTTGGAGTTATGAACAAAACTTCTAATAGGCCTATTTAGTTTTTATACAGAACAGTATTTTTTAAATAGGAAACGCTTTCAAAAAGTTATGTAACACAAATGTTAACAAACATAAAAAATGTTTAAATAAATTACAAAATCAGGGGACATAATTTTATAAGTAGTTGCTACGTCAAGATCTACAGATCTGGTACCTTTAATTATTATTTTTAAAAAGTACAAAACTGAATAAAAGACCATTAAATTCATACCCACAGTTAAAAAGAGAAAAGCACAGATGCATAACTACTTGAAAATGTATTCACATGTAATTATTGCATCATATCTTAATTATTGTATCTTATCTTAAATTTGAAAGTTTTCTCTACGTCAATCACTACAATAAGATGGAAATCATGAACAGCTTAAAATTTCCAATTTGACGGTACTTATAGTGCTGCATTCTAATATATTTCCAGATACATTTAGCATGTTGTTATCATATGTAATACAATATACATTATTATTCTTGTGGAGATGGTAGGAAAAGGAAGAGACAGAAGAAAAAGAAAACCCATATCATGCTTATAAAATTGTGATAAATATGTGAATACACCACCATGTTATAGAAGACAAGGGTGAAGCTAAATCATGCTCAAAATATGTTTGTTATAACCACAAAAGTCCAAAAGAAGAAAAAAGAATAAACAGGAAATTCAACCTAAAATTATAATTAAAAATCTGTTCATCCACATAAGTAGATCACATTTGTAATACAATGTAGCCGGCCCTGCAAGGCACATACTGTAATGGGTTTTCAGTTGCCCGCAATCCCTCTCTCCCCCTCCCCATGCTGGAATCGCCACAGCCTGATGCCAGCTGCCAGTAGGAGACCTTTGGCATATAATTTAAAGCAAATATGGATGGCCCTTCCTTCTCCTTTCTGTTGCCATTGTCAAGGTAGGGGCTATACATCCTATTACTGCATCGCATGGCACTACCTTCATACAGGCCATGGCAGTACTCACTGTCCTCCATACCATGCCACATACTGCCTATATGTAATAGAGATGAGTTCATTATTTTGTATGTGCACCTTTGTCCCACCATGTGTGTTTCTTTCTCCCCCCTATTTGTGTCCATATTATTAACTATCTGTACAGATTAAATTTATTAAAGTACATGAAATATTTAAAATCTTTTATTAATTAAAAATAAATGATTTATTCAAAGATTATTCTTTTTAATTATATTAAACTGTTAGTGCCATCCTGAGATGAGAATAGGTATTACAGCAGTCTAAGGACCTCATTCAGAGCCACTCGCAAAATGCGAGCGCTCGCTCGGAATGAGGGCGGCCTCTTCTTCTTTGAAAGTCAGCCTCCTGGCCACTCGCTAAGCTGTGGGTGACCACCCACAGCTTTAGCGAGTGACCAGGTGATGGTTGAGACCATCGGCACTTCTGACGAGACCCTTGGGATTGGGTATCGTCTCTCGCAAGCCCCAGGTAGCTTCCTGCTCTAACAGAGTAGGAAGCTACTTACTGACATCACTGTTGATGTCAGTAGGGCCGCCTACAAACGGCAGGCTTTCCTTCAGGAATGCCTCCGTTTGTCCGGCCACCCCCCCTCCCCGCCTACAAAATGTGGTGAGCTGTCGATCAACATCGACAGCCGCCCCTTTTGTAGCGAGCTCCGGAGCGAGTGAATTTGTCACTTGCTCAGGGGGGGCTTGAGCACTGCGGCCGCTGTGCGTGCGCAGGGCCTCACCATCGACCTGCTTGCGAGGGTTTCTGAATGAGGTCCTAAGTCAGCATTTTGAAGCCCCTGTATTGAAATCCTGAGTTTGGCCCTGCAGTCTCTTCTCTCAAAGTAAATTTGTTTCTCTCAATGCTCATCATCTGGAAAGTGTGCCTCTCCAGTTGAACTGTTTCACAAATAATAATTATTGCAATAATTCATGGATATAAGTACCTTCTAATAGGAATATATCCAAATATCCTGCTTTCATTAAGATTCTTTAAAGCTTAGCCAAGAATAAACCTTCAAAACATCTTCCAAAACCTATAATGGTTTAAGCATGCCTATTTCATATGGGAAAGACCATGGCCCCGCCAACAAAATTACTATTTATATCCTCATTACAGTAACTTCACTTAAAAGATTTATTCAGGTATATTTTTTTGACCACTTAATATTGCATATCCTTTGAATTGATAACATTTTTAAATTATGCTTTACTTTTTTAAAGAAAACTTTGCGACAGAATGCAGACCAAATTTATAATAACTTAAAAAATAAATGTATTTACTCAAATTTTTTCTACATTATTTGGTCAAGTGTTTGGAAGTTCTAAGATGGACACCATTGTCATAAATAGCTAAATCTGGGCCCTATAGCACAATTATGATTGGGCTCCCTATGTGTTTGTATAAATGTAATTTCCATCCCCAGTAAAACTCTGGGACAGTAATCTGAATGATAAATATAGACATATATTTTATCTTTATGTAGTTATATTAAACTTATTCTCTAAAACACATTTGTTTTGCTGTGCTGCTTGGCATTGTATGGATTGCTGCAGCTAAAGTTACACCCTTGAATAATCCTTTTATCATGTTTTCATCTTGATAAGACCGTTCTCTTATTCATAGATTATAAATATGTTCATTCCTATATGTTTCTGACAAAGGACCTATTCATTTGACTCGTTTTGTTCGGGAACTAATTATCTCCAAATGCGGTCATGACTTGACCTGATCTATATTCGTATGTCTTCTTGTCTCTGATAATTATCTTCAACATTTTTGTTGAAACATGACTTCCCTGTCAGGAACTGGGTCATCTGCAACTTGTGGGCTTTGGTTACAGGAAGGCTACCATTATTTTGATATCTTTTTTATATGTGGGATAATGTGATAACTGAACTTTTTGATAAAAAATCAAAGCCAATTCTGTAATTATGAAAACCCATATACAGACCAAAGAGTTTTGTAACTCCAGTGTGAAAACTGTATGGATAGGTTTGGTCTCTACCAAGGCTATGAAGTTGGTACTTCAAATCTTAAAATGTGACTTCTCTATTTTAGTACTGTCTGACTCCTTCATAAGTGGCAAATGTATATTAATTAGTAATAAAACATTTCCAGCTATTTTTGTTTCCTGTTTTTGAACAAACTTTATTGTCCAGAACAGAGAACAAACACTCCTGTGTTGATCTTTGTTTTTTTTTTTCAATATTGGTCAACAACACTTTATTGGCTCTCTCCTCCGGCCCAAAACAAAAATAATTACACTGAGGGGGTGTAAAGTATACAGTTTATAATAAAATAGGTAGGTTTACAGTATACCTTAGAATTTAAATGTCAGCGACTATAAAATAGGCTATGATAAAACTGGAAAGAACAAATCTATGGAGAGGGATAAGCAGCGCTCAAATACAGTAGACAATATGATAAATTATAATTTATAAACACATAGCTGTGGATGATATAAACTAGGTTTTATATAATATAATAATGTCTTACCTAAAAGTATATATGTTGCAAGGTGTTCTACCTGATCACATACTCGTATAGGAAGTCCATATTCATATGTGAAATGGAAAACACACATGGGATAAAATTTCTAACCATTGGTTTCATTTTTTTATGCGATTTTGTGTTGGTTTTGCAATCCGCTCATTTACTAAAGCTAATTTCTGAAGACATTCTCAATGTGAAAGAAACGTGTTAAGGGTCTCCCTGGAGTAAAGCCTGCACTCCTGACCTGTCATATCCTTGTGGGAGCTATTGTGGATCAAAGCTGCACTATCCCAGAACTGTAGCCATACAGTGGAGACTGAACTTTCTGCCGCGGCTGTTGGTTCTCCGGAGTTGATTGCTCGGACGAGCGCCTCCTTCTGCGTGTTCATCATTCACGGCTGGGACTCGACATTCACCGTCCGCCGCCTTACTAGGAGAACCGCTACATCGTGAGCAGTGATTCCCACACACACAAGTCTAGCGGCCGGACCCGGCTTTGTACAACAGAGGAGTATTCACAACCTTTGCTCAATACTTTGTTGATGCACCTTTGGCAGCAATTACAGCCTCAAGTCTTTTTGAATATGATGCCACAAGCTTGGAACACCTATCTTTGCGCAGTTTCGCCCATTCCTCTTTGCAGCACCTCTCAAGCTCCATCAGGTTGGATGGGAAGCGTCGGTGCACAGCCATTTTCAGATCTCTCCAGAGATGTTCAATCAGATTCAAGTCTGGGCTGTGGCTGGGCCACTCAAGGATATTCACAGAGTTGCCGTGAAGCCACTCCTTTGATATCTTGGCTGTGTGCTTAGGGTCGTTGTCCTGCTGAAAGATGAACCGTCGCCCCAGTATGAGGTCAAGAGCGCTCTGGAGAAGGTTTTCATCCAGGATGTCTCTGTACATTGCTACATTCATCTTTCCCTCTATCCTGACTAGTCTCCCAGTTCCTGCCGCTGAAAAACATCCCCACAGCATGATGCTGCCACCACCATGCTTCACTGTAGGGATGGTATTGGCTTGGTGGTGAGCGGTGCCTGGTTTACTCCAAACATAACGCCTGGCATTCACACTAAAGAGTTCAATCTTTTTCTCATCAGACCAGAGAGTCCTTCAGGTGCATTTTGGCAAACTCCAGGTGGGCTGCCATGTGCTTTTTTACTAAGGAGTGGCTTCCGTCTGTCCACTCTAATATACAGACCTGATTGGTTGATTGCTGCAGAGATGGTTGTCCTTCTGGAAAGTTCTCCTCTCTCCACAGAGGAATGCTGTAGCTCTGAAAGAGTGACCATCGGGTTCTTGGTCACCTCTCTGACTATGGCCCTTCACCCCCCATTGCTCAGTTTAGACGGCTGGCCAACTCTAGGAAGAGTCCTGGTGGTTCCGAACTTCTTCCATTTGCAGATGATGGAGGCCACTGTGCTCATTGGGACCTTCAAAGCAGCAGATATTTTTATGTACCCTTCCCCAGATTTGTGCCTAAAGACAATCCTGTCTCGGAGGCCTACAGACAATTCCTTGGACTTCATGCTTGATTTGTGCTCTGACATGTGCTGTCAAGTGTGGGACCTTATATAAACAGGTGTATGACTTTCAAAATCATGTTCAATCAACTGAATTTACCACAGATGGACTCCAATTAAGCTGTAGTAACATCTCAAGGATGATCAGTGGAAACAGGATTTTGAGCTTCATGGCAAAGGCCATGACTACTTATGTACATGTTGTTTCTTAGTGTGTTTTTTTTTTTATTACATTTGCAAAAATCTAAAAAAAAAAAACGTTTTGAGGACAAAAATGTATTTATTCCATTCTGGAATAAGGCTGTAAAATAACAAAATGTGGAAAAAGTGAAGCAGTGTGAATACTTTCCGGATGCACTGTACAACTCTGGATGAGACCGTGGATTGTAAATCTGAGATTCTCATTTATCATTTTTGTCTGTTTCTATCAGTATTTATGCATGCAGATCATTCATACATGTTACTAATTTGTCCATTGATTGTCTATCTAGATATTCATTTCATCTGGTATTAATAGTACAATAAATAGTTTTTTACATTTATCTAGAGTTGATGTGTCTCTCTCGGGTCCGGAATAGGCATTTTGGTGCTATCCTTCACTATATTTTATTACCTCGGACTTAGGGTGTTGGTGGTCCCCTAGGAGAGCTGCCGACTACGATTCGGCTCATAGTGGTGGGCACCCTAATATCTCATTCTGCTCATTTACTAAAGTCAGTATTGACAGAAAACCAACTAAATGACAAACTATAAAACATTGGACCAACAATCGATTATTTAACATACACAAGTATACAAACCGCAGGTTTACTAAGCATCGATTTGCAAACCGACCAAAAAACTGACGGCCAGCCCACCCAAATAAAAGACTACCAACTGACAGGGTTTGAGTTCTAAAACACATTCTATTGGATAAAGCTTCATCATGATGCCTATAAACAGGGACACAACCATGTTGGGAGCACTGTGCCTTTAGGAAGTTTAGCCCTTCAAGGGTACTCTATGCTCTGCACTTACCTGAGATATGCAGCACACCACAATCTGCCTGAGAGGAGCCAGGGGGCAGAAACAGAACTGTGAGGTTCGCAGAGCCTATACAGCCCCAGGTACTTCCATGGGCGGTTAAATCTCATTGCAGTATCTGATGGCAAGGTCATACAGATGTTCAGCTCAACCATACCAACTTAATGAACCTGTATGACTTGTTTAAGAATCAGCTTGAGCCAGACACTGGATGGTCACGTGCTATATCACAAACTGCCATGTGCTCTGCATTCTTTTTTTTGACACTGGCTCCTTCCAGTCAGTCTTCTCTAAAGTGCTAGTTATATCACAGTCAACTTTCAGCGGCCATCTTACCAAGGTCATGGCAGCCCTGAAGACACTTTCCTAGCCAGGAGTCACAGTGGCATAAACTAGGGGTAGCTTTCTCTAGTCTCGCAGGCATGCCTAATATCTTGAAGGTAGAGACTGCACACACATTGGGCTAAGACCACCTGGGCTCCTCTGCCATCTTCGCTTTCACTTTGTTCTTTATGTCAGAGAATCGCTTGCCACACTGGGACCTGCTCCTCCGGAAATGACTGTCCGCATTAACAGCCTCCACTGCCACCGTCCACATCTGCTTCTTACGCCTCGATGAAGTGCATGAAGCCTGCCTCCCAAAAGGACCTCATAATTTGTCCACCAGAGCCACATTTCCTTGTCTAGACTTGGTTTTACCTGCCTCCTTCTCTTCCTCTGAGTCAGACACTTGCTCCTCCTACTGCGCTGTCTCCTCTACCTCCCTCCCTATCCTCTTCTCTGCTACTTCTCCTCTCCCCCTCCATCTAAACGAATAACAAAGAATACAGACAACACCAACAAACACAGAAAAAAAAAACCTACACTCTTCACAAACACACCAAAGGCACACACAAATAGACACTGACAAGACAGAAAGAAATAAAATGCACAGCAGACAAAAAAATTAGACAAATTAACTAACAAAGGATTGCACACAAAAATACAAGACAACTTTCAAAAATTGTTATAGAACTCCCCAAACTGCTCTCAAAACTCAACTCACCTAACACAAACTACCTCCAACCACCCCGCTAGACCCTCACAATGTGCTTGAACGGGTTGTGGCATTTTTATAAGGGATTTGTGATGTAGAAATAGCATGTGGTATGCTTGGGCCAATGGAAAAGCACTAGGAAGTGTCGTCGGTTTTCAAACTATTTTTAATTTCTAATTGCTGTTGGTTTCCACCGGAAATAACACAACTGATGGACTTAACGCCAGCAAAAACAGACCGACCTTGCTGATAATAAATACACCTTGTTTAGAGACACATGCTATCGATATCCGTCGGCATCCATCTGTTTTGAAACGCAAAACCGCAAGTTAGTTAATCTGTCCCATAGTAATCTGTTTTATCGTAAGAAGTTCACCCTTGGGGATGGATTTACTAAAGTGAGAATTTTTAGGACAGGGGATGTTGCCCATAGCAACCAGTCAGATTCTAGCTATTATCTCCTAGAAGGTGCTAGTTAGATGTTAAGTAGAATCTGATTGGTTGCTATGGGCAACATCTCCACTTCTAAAAACTCTCACTTTAGTAAATATACCTCTTGGTGTCATGCAGAGAAAGTAAAGTGTTGTAATTCCTGATGCCTGATAAGTAGATAAAGAAAAAGACCACCAGCAATTCCCACTTGGAAGTAACCATACTGGACTCAAATGGGTAATGAGCATATCATAATACACTAACACCATCAGATCTTTTATGCTTCCTTCTGAAATAACCCCATCAACAAGAGAAGCAGTGGCCTTCCACAGTTCCTTTAAAATTGCTTGACAAGATAATGTAGAGATTAAGAATTAAACATATAGCATGTTAAAGGATTGGCGCTTGTTAGTACCCTACTTGGGTTAATCAAAATTACCCACAAATTGATAGGAATAAATATTTTGTTTTATTCAAAAAAAAAAACACATATAAAACATTAAGAATAAAAGTTAACAGACATAGGAGTGTGGTCCCCAAAAGTAAAGCCTTCTCACCAGGAAATTTGCGTTTCAAATTCACCAGGATTCTTCCTCAGGCAGTGTATCACTGCCTGAGGAAGAATCCTGGTGGATTCCAAACCCGTTGCAGCAATATTTGCATGTGATACCTGGGGGAGTGTATAGAACCAGAACCCACCTTGGACTCCATTAAAGCTTACTGCGGTGGTGTCAAGCTGTTGAGCCCTGGGACCTTATGCTATTTTAGCACCAGCTCGCTGCAGTACCATTTCCTGGTGAGAAGGTTTTTCTTTTGGGGACCACACCCCTATGTCTGTTAACTTTTATTCTTGATGTTTTATATGTGTTTGTTTTGAATAAAACTGAACATTTATTCTCATCAATTTGTGGGTAATTTTGATTAACCCAAGTAGGGTACTAACAAGCGCCAATGCTTTAACATCCTATATGTTTAATTCTTTTTGTCATTTTGAAGTTGGATGTTACTTCTTTTTAGTGTTATAGGAGGCTGCATGTTATTTTCGCACTTAGGGGTATTATACTTTTTCTTGTCAAGATAATGTAGAGAGAAAAAGATACAATCTAGTGCAACACTGTATTTAATAAGTATGTAATATACTGTATAAAAGACAATGCTGCAGTCACGTAAAACATAGGTAAAACATCAAGCATATAACATAAAACTACATCTTGGATCGTCATTCTATCGAGGCCGCTTACCAGATGGAATAGTAAATGAGACATGTCCGAGACAAGAAGGAAGACCCGGAAACTCCTTGTCTGCAGATGCAAACAAGATGGGAACAACACGTCGGAGTAGCCGCAGGTGGAAATAGTACAGCAGAACCTACATGAAAACAATATGTCGGATTAGCCACTTTAGATTACTCTGTGTGTATTTTATGTTCTTTTATTTCACACTAGTAAAAGGACCACAGTCTGCCCACCCCCATCTCTGTCTGCTCACGCTCCCTCTTTCCACTGCTCTGGACCCCACACACGCTCCATCCCACCCCCCTCCCATTTCCCACTCAACTCCATCCCATCCCGCAACACAAACACTCTCCCTGCACACTCTCTGTCCTAGCACACGCTACCATACCTAGTGGCCAGGCTGGGTTCTCCTCTTCTGCAGCACTAGGTCTGTCAAGCCTCCCTAAGCAGTGGGAGCCGGTGGAGGGGCACGAATGCTTGTCGGTGACGGTACAGACCTTACACGATTATTAAACAGATATGAGCAATATGGACTTCCTATAGGAGTACAAGTTATCAGGAAGAGCACCTTGCGAGTAATGCATTTTCATTTTCCTAAAGACTACATATTGAGAACTAAGGTGTATATTCTCTTGTATATCTACTGGCTGCTAATAATACTTGATCTTGTACGCAATAGTATTTCCAATATTTCTATTACTAAAAGTATATAAGCCATAGACCAATATTATACATACAATCTAATAAGAGCAGAAAATAAAACACATAGAATACTCACTTGTCTGTATCAGAGTGCTTAACGACCGACCAGGTTGATGGTGATCACCATCGCGACCATCTGGGCTTACGACCAGACCCTAAGGTTGGGTCTGGGCACTCGTAAGCCCCAGGGAGCTTTCTGCTCTGATGGAGCAGGAAGTTCCCCACTGACATCACTGATGATGTCAGTGCGGCCGCCCCCACATAACGGTAGGCGTTCGTAAAGGAACGCCTCCGTTTTGGAAACCACCCCCCTGGCCCGCCTACCAAACATGGCCAGCTGTCGATCAACATCGACAGCCGTCCCTTTGGTGGCGAGCTCCGTAGCGACAGAGTTTCTCTGTCGCTCCGGGGCTTGCGCACGCACAGTGCGGCCGCTGTGCATGCACAGGACTAACCATCGAGTCGGTTACGAGCACATCGGCGCTTGTGACCGACTCTGAATGAGGTCCTCTGTTCTCTTCAATATCAGATTCCCGCTTGTTGCATTATGAATAGTACGTCCAATACGGGATATCTAAGAACATTAGAGAAACATACTACATTGTTCCCATGACAGCGGCTCCCAGACATGCTTAAGCTTTTATTACAGTAACTTTGTACAGGACTTTTTATTTGTCAACATGACAAGTACCATTATTTAATTTTCAACATTTTTACACACAGAGAACATTGAAAGCTGAGATGCATTTGTGTGAAGCACAAGGAAATATTTTGTATATTAAATCAAGTGCAAACACGTTTTCCTCAAGGCAGTGTCGGTTTATAAGAGAACCAAAGCACTTTATTTTATAGCACTCTTTAATCCATCTATGAATTTGAAGGTTGTAAGAGGCCCAATAAACAGAATTATTTAATGGACACAAAAGTGATGTATATTTTTTTTTTACATAATAAAATGTAGTTGTTGAAACACAGAACTCTAATTTTACTTTTTTTTTGTTTGTTTTTTATTTGTTTTTGCTGTATTGATAATGCTGGTCACCTGTTATCAGTTTGCTTGCATTATTCAGTTACACAACTTTTTTGCTTTCTCTCTTTACAATCAATGTCATGTTTAATGTCACAGGATTATATGTCATGATGGGTTTCAAACCACAACAATATTTTTTTCTGTTACATATGACGTCATGTAAATATGTAATGACACCAAACTTTCCAATATGTTGACTAATTATTAATTGCCTCTACAGATGTGTCCTCATACACCTAGCCTCAATACACCATGTGGCCCAAGATGCCTGACACGAGCCAGGCTCCAGGTCCCGTACGACTCGGCTTGCACAACGCATCTTTTGCTCCCAAAAATGCATCTTAGTCACAAATGGATGTGCGATGATTAACTTAATATGCAACACTTGTTTATCTGTGAGCGACTGAATCTGTATACACGGAACCTGGCGTGGAAAAACGCTGCTGCTACTGCAACGTAGCACTTCAGTCGAGTGGAGTCACATGCGACCTAGCAAATTACAAAACGCCAAGTTGTCAAGCTAGGCTCATAATAACAATAAAACAAAACAAGTCTCTTTATGATAATATTGAAACTAAAATTTCAGATTATAAGGAGTTCAAGTAGAGGTGTTTTTGTTATGAGAAATTAATTTAATGACCTATATATTATTACAATTCAGAACCTCATTTTTGTATTTCCAAATTGTTTTACATTTATTTAAATAGAAAACTAAGCACCTTTAAAGCATGCATCAGAGGTAATTTTTCGTAACTGTCATTCTAAAATCATTATCGTCCTCAAATCATTATCTCTAATTCAAAATTTCTCAGGAGGGTGCAAAAAAAAGACATAAAATCCATGAAACTCTTAGGTGTGAAATATCCAGCAGTGCTTCTTCTGTTTATGATATAAATACCAACAAAATAAAAAATAATTCTCTTACTAGTTAACCAATTAATATAAACCATACTATCTTGTAGATAACTTTTGGAGTGATTACTATCAAAACAAGAAAATAAAATAAATTTGAATCCATTTATTTATTTATTGATTTTTTTTTATAAGATGGCATTATAAGATGGCACTGGTGTGTTTATCTTTAGTTTTACGTATCCAGCAATGCATGTAATTTAGTTAACCAGTGCAAATTGTGGCTGAACCAATTTAACCACAGATACCACAGTTGTCATCATCAGTTTGATAATAATGACTTCCAGACCATAGTGTCCTTAAAAAAGCCGTGTTGTTATCCACCCTATTCCAAATGAATTATCGGCACCAGTGTTATAGCCTGGGACCTGGTTACTGCTTGCACAGGGGGACTCCATGCTTGTTGTCCTCGAGCAAAGTAACTAGCCCATGCTATAGCGTTAGTGCTGGTTATTTTTTTAATGGATGGAGTGGTAATGGCTCACACTGTTTATATTTATTTATATACTTCCTAGGACTCACCGTGTAAGACCTCTAGAACCACTCAGGTGAGGTCTTCACCAATAACAGCCGCCCACTGTTCCCTTAGTACTGGACATGTTCAGCAGTACTTAGGTGGCTGCCTGGACTTAACTCAACATAGTAGAGGCTTACATGGTTAACCTAAGGCCATTAGATGTTATGCGACTGATGGAGGACTGGAAAGGTGAAGTAATCTCAGTGAAGTCTACAAGGTAGAGCTAGCGCAGTTGCAAAGATTGAGATGCGGCCTAGATGGCCGAGATGCGGCTCTGAGAGCTGAGTTGATATCAGACCTTGTGGGCCAAGGTACAGCTAGACAGCCGGGACGCGGCTTTAAGACCCGAGATTGTACAGGCTAAAATGCGGCCTTATGGGTCGAGGTGTGGCTGGACAGCCAGGAAGTGGCTTTCAGACCTGAGGTGGTGACAGGCTGAGAGATAGTAATAGAGAGGGGTGGCTGGAGTGACACCAGGGGGGGGGGGGTGGTTTGATTGTATTATGTGAATCTGTTTGTTTTTTCAATTTTTTTTTTTTGGGTATGTGGCTTTTTTTGTGTATTTTATGTGGACATGGCTTTTCAGTGTATTATTTGTGGATGTGGCTTTTGTAGTGTTTTTTATGTGGATCTGTTTTTTCAGTTTTTTGTTTTTTTTCATATTGTTCTGGCTTTTTTTTTCCCTTTAATAGTTACCTCCACGGTGAATTGTGTACATGCGCTTTTACATGATCCTACAAAAATCATAACAGTGGTGAGGCCTAGCTGGCACAATGCCATACCCATTTTTGCATGTGTGCCTTTGGCATGCACATGATCTCGGCTCTTTGACTCTGACTGGTTGGCCACCCCTGCTTTAAACCACCTATCCAGGGACAAGTGGAGTGAAAATAGGGCACATTTTTAGAGTTGAATTTGCAGTTTGGAAAAACTAGTTTCTTTACGTGGAGTGACTTATATCCAATTCTAAAAGAGGTCTTTAGTGTTCATAATATGGTGCAAACCACACTGTGCTGGCGCCCTAAGCAGCTTCCCTCCTCCTAAAGCGTTGCACCTTCTTCTCTGCTTCTTCTTACCTTAGCAGGTGTGACATGAGGTTGGAACCTTTTGCTACTCAAAGGCAGGGTGGTGCTCTTCTGTGACATCATAGCCAAGCTCCCCAATATACATCTCAGCACAGAAATGGTGGAGCAACAGCTGGTAGCTTCACAGTTTTTCCATCTGACCAATCAGTGCTCTGTGTAGGGCACCACGGAGCTTTAAAAATACTGGATGAGTGACATATCAGGCCCCTAGACAGGGTACTTTGCACCCACTCTACCACCCTCTCGGCGTCCCTGCTTTCTACTTCAGGGTCCATAGAAGGTCCACAGGGTGACCTTGGGGTATAGGTGATGCAGAGTCATCCGGGCACCTTACGCAGTAAATTTCTCTCCCAGGATGCAACGGGTCTCCCTCTATACCCCATCCCCGGGCAAGAGGCACCTCAGTTTCGTTGGGTGCCCGGCCGGAGTCCAGTTACTGAACACGCAGTGGGACTGTTACAATCAGCCCCTGAAGTATGAAGATTAGAAGAATACTTTTCTTCTAGTGCGCACAGTCCAGTGGAAGTACGCACTGCTGCGTCATCACCAAGCAGGCGCCGTTACTGATCCGGGGATCTCGGCGGGCCTCTGGGGTCTTGGCTAGCAGGGACCCCGGAGGATCCATAGAATGCGACCGGGGCAGCAGGTAAGCGACACGCACAGCGGTGGTGCACGCTGAATCGCAGTCTTTTTCCCCCAGGGCTGGGGATGACAGCATTTGGAGCCAGACACTGAGTCCTGTGCTTCCACAAAGCCGCCAGGACAGCGGGCTGGAGTTTTGCGGGAATGCTCCAGTGTCCTAGGTGTTAATCGCTGGCCAGGGGAGGCAGCCTTCCATGTTTTACAGCTGGCTCCTCTCAGCCGCACAGCGTGCCTTTCCACCGTGGTCTGGCTGGGCTGTGACAGCTTCCTTCTTCTGGCTCCAACCCCCCTGAGTTTTTCGGCGGCTATTTCTCCTGGCTGCATGTCGCAGACCTTGTCCTACTAGACGCTAAGTCTGTGTAGTTGACCAGTAAGTTCCATTAAGTGCAGGTATTGTTATTATTCTGCATTGTCTATTACTGTATGCTAGCGCTGTCTGTCTGAGTTTCTTTCTGTACTGTCAGCCATTTTGCTAAAGTCACAGTCTGTGACCTTACTACCCAGTCACATCTAAAGAGTGTTATCCTCTTCACAATGTCTGGCAGTGAGAGTGATATGCCTAATTTGGCTCTTACTAAGTGTTCTGTAAAAAAATGTACAGTGGTGTTAGGGGCGGGGGACATAGCCTCTGAGGAGTTATGTTTGCAGTGTTATACCCCTCCAGGTCCCTCTGCGGCTTCTGCCACTCAGCAGGAGCCGCCATGGGAGTAGTTTGCAAAAGCGCTGACGGCCATTGCGTGGCGTTTAGCAGGCCCTCCTGTGTTTACACAGTTCGGTTTTCAACAGCAGCACCTTTTGCCATCGCAGAACCTGTTACAACCATCTAAACCCATGCAGGTGTTGCTCCCACAGTGGGTTAATACATTTCCCCCTGTTACAAAATGCGACTGAGGTACGACAGAGTGACGCTCCTGTCAGCAGACCGGCTAAAAGGGTCTTGCTGTCGTCGCAATCTACTGTGTGGGATGAAGATGATGTGTCATCTGATGATGGAAAAAAATATATTTCAGGTCTGATACAGGCTGTGAGGGCAGCCCTGATCATTGAGGAGGATGAGCCTCCTGCTCCTAAGTCTAGGCATGCATATTTCATGGAAGAAAAGTCGACTGATGCTCTATTCCCGTTGTCTGACCAACTGATGAAGCACTTGGTGGTAGCATGGAAAATGCCAAGGTAGCGTTATCAGCTGCAGAAGAGTCTAGCCTCTGCTTATCCTTTTGCTGAGAATTATTTTACCAAGTGGGAGACTCCACCGGCGGTGGATTCCCATGTCACGCGCTTGGTAAAAAGCGAGACGCTACCTATGCCTTCCATGTCGTCCCTGAAGGATCCTCAGATAAGAAGGTAGAGGTCTGCCATAAATCTGCTTATTCCTTTTCGGGGACTGCGTGCAGACCAGCTATGGCCATCTCCTGGGTGGCTCGGGCCATGGAATGTTGGGCTAACAGCCTGGAAACATCCTTAGCCCCAAATGCTACCAGAGAACAGCTGAATCTTGTGGGAAACCTCAGAGATTCTGCTACCTACATAAATAAGGCAGCGTTGGATGTTAGCTTACTAAATGCTAGGATTTCCTCGGCGGCCATTGCGGCTTGTCGCTCTCTGTGGCTCCATTCTAGGAGGGTTGATGCAGAATCCAAGAAGGGGTTGGAATGTTTCCTTCTAACGGTAAAGTCTTGTTTGGCCCTGATTTGTACAAGATTGTGAATACCTTAGCAGCAGCTAAGTCGGCTTGTCTGCCTTCTGCTACAGCCTCTTCAGGGGCTCGGACTCCATCATTTCGGGCCCCAGGTAAGGCTAGAACTCAGTCCTTTCCCAGGCCATCCACCGCCAAGCAATCTGCCAGGCCTAAGAAGCAGCCTTGGAGTACCAGACGTCCGGCTGCCAAGCCTGATGACAAGCTCTTCGCTAGACAGGACGGGCCTCCTCCTGGGGGCCCCCAGGGTGGGAGGCCGACTACTTCAGTTCGCCCAGGGCTGGTGTCAAACTACAACAGATTCCTGGGTGAGGGAAGTGGTCTCTCTGGGGTACACGCTCTCCTTCCGCAGAAGGCCTCCCCTTCTTTTGCACAGGACTTCTGAAAAGCATGGACAAGGCCTTGGCTATTCAGGAGGTGGTAAAATCCATGCTGCAGGCAGGGGTCATTGTACCGGTCCTGATGTCCCAAAGGGACACGGGTTATTATTCAAGCCTTTTTTTCTAGGCCAGAAACCAAACGGTTCTTAGTGTCCTATCCTCAATCTCAAGTCCCTGAACAAATTCCTCAGGGTACCCAGGTTCAGAATGGAAACCCTATGCAAAATTATACTGGCTATGGAACCTGGGGATTTTATGGTGTCTCTGGATATTCAGGATGCATACCTGCATATTCCAATTGCTTCAACTCACCAACGTTTTCTCAGGTTTGCTGTGTCACAACAACATTTCCAGTTTCAGGCTCTGCCGTTTGGCCTTTCAACTGCACCTCGGGTGTTTACAAAGGTCATGGCGGTAATGGCAGCCCGTCTGCGGCTGCAGGGGATCCGCCTGTTACCATACCTGGACGACCTCTTACTACTAGCAGGGTCCCCAGGCGTGCTTCACCACCACCTGCAGCTAACGATATCTGTGCTCCAGGTACACGGGTGTGTTGATCAATTAGTCCTCACTGATTCCGTCTCAAAGGATGCTCCATCTGGGAGCTCTGTTGGATTCAAAACAGCAAAGGTTTTTTCTGACAGCAGAAAGGATCTACACTTTGCAGACGCGTGTACACAGATTCCTTTGCAGTTGCCAAGTGTCAGTCCACTGAGTAATGCATTTACTGGGATCTATGGTGTCAACGTTCGACATGGTGGAGTATGCCCAGTTTCATTTCCGGCCTCTGCAGAAATCGATCCTCTCCAAGTGGGACAGATAACCCCATCATATACGGACTCAAACGATGGTACTCTCTCCGGAGGCGCACCTGTCTCTGACTTAGTGGCTACAGATGGTCCACCTCACCAGGGGGCGTCCCTTTTGGATCCCAGACTGGGTCCTTCAGACGACGTATGCCAGTCTTCGGGGTTGGGGCGCAGTGACCGGTCCACACTCCTTTCAGGGAAGGTGGACCGCAGAGGAATCTGTGCTACCAATCAACATATTGGAACTTGGGGCAGTTTTCAGGGCCCTGCAACAAGCTAGGCTGCTGCTTCATGGAAAGCCCGTGCAAGTGCAGTCAGATAACACCATCGCAGTGGCTTAAGTAAAACCGCCAAGGAGGAACTCGAAGTCAGGCGGCAATGACAGAGGTGTCACTCATTCTGACATGGGCGGAAGGCCATCTACCAGCCATATCGGCAGTGTGCATTCAGGAGTGCTGAATTGGGAAGCGGACTTCCTCAGCCGTCACAACGTGCATCCCAGGAAATAGTCTCTTCATCAAGAAGTGTTTCAGCCCCTAGTGGACAAGTGGGGCCTTCCAGACGTGGACCTCATGGCCTCTCGCTTAAATCACAAGCTGTCGCAGTACGGGTCCAGGACAAGAGAAGCCAGGGCTCTGATGGTGGATGCTCTGTCAGTCAAGTGGACCTTCCAGTTTGTGTACCTGTTTCCTCGCATTCTTCGAAAGTTCAAGCAAGAGGGAGGCATGGTCCTGCTGGTGGCTCCTGGTAGTCAGATCTTCAGAGTCTCTCTATCGACACTCCGTTGCTGTTGCCTCAAGATCCTTGACTCTACCCGGATCCTGGGTCATCTGTCTTTGACAGCATGGCTCTTGAGACATCCCTCTTAAGGTCCAAGAATTTTTCCCTATCTGTGGTTAACACCATGTTCAGAGCACGTAAACCTGCTTTTGCTAGAATTTACCACAGGGTGTGGCATACCTATTTTGAATGGTGTCGCCCAAGGGGTTACGACCCCCAGGTGTTTAGAATATCCAGAGTTTTGGCTTTCCTGCAGGCAGGTTTGGACCTGGGGCTCCGCCTTGCTTCACTGCAGGTCCATGTCTCGGCCCTTTCATTGTGCTTCCAGCATAGGTTTGCTCCTCTTCCTGATATTCGCACCTTCTTTCAAGGGGCCCTTCGTACCCAGCCTCCCTTTGTCCCTCCTGTAGTGCCTTGGGATTTGGCTGTTGTCCTTAGGGCCCTCCAGGGCCCTCCCTTTAAACCACTGGGCGCAGTGGACCTCAAATGGCTTACTGCCAAGACTGTTTTTCTTCTGGCCATTGCTTCGTCCAGAAGGGTGTCCGATTTGGGGGCGCTCTTGTCGTTCCCCATTTCTGGATTTTCATCAGGACAGGGTGGTGCTTCAGATTCGCCCTGGTTTCCTTCAAAAGGTGGTCTCTAGTTTTCCACATTAATGAGGAAATTATTGTGCCGGCCTTTAATTCTCCAGACTTCTCGGCAGGTGAGGCCTTATTGGCAGGCCCGCCAAGAGCCGCGGCGGGCCCGGGTAATGGGAGGCGTGGCCAAGCCCCTTCCCGGAAAAAAAAAATTATGAGCCTCCTCAGCCCAGCTCAAAGCCAGGGGGGGCGCGATCAGTGTGAACACTCACCCCCACTGGCATAGGAGCATAGGAGACTGCCACGAGCAGTCTCCCACTGCAGCTCAGTACACTCTGCGTGCTGGGCTGCTGTGAGGGAGGGGTGGGCGGTGCCGAACCAGGCCCCCGCCGGGGCCCTCAGGAAGCCCGGACCCGGGTAATCTGTACCCGCTCCCCCCCCTCTCGGGGCCCCTGCTCATTGGATGTGGTACGTGCCCTCAAGATTTATGTGGATTGTACCAGCTCCCTTCGGAAATCAGACTCCTTGTTTGTACTTTATGGTTTCCACAAGAAGGGATGGCCAACCAATAAACAAACTTTGGCTAGATAGCTTCACATGACGATCTCTGAGGCTTACACTCATGAGGGCCTTCCTGTGCCGCCCTCTGTTACTGCTCATTCTACTCGGTCTGTGGGTCCTTCATGGGCAGTTCGTCGTGGTGCCTCAACTGTACAGCTTTGTAAGGCGGCCACATGGTCTTCTGTCCAGGCCTTTTTGAGGTATTACGCTTTTGATACCTCCTTTCTGCACAGGAGCGTCCCCGCCCTTGAAGGTGCTGCTTTGGGACATCCCCAAGGTCACCCTGTGAACAGTCTATGGACCCTGAAGTAGAAAAGTAGAGATATGGTAAGAACTTGCCTTTGTTATCTCTTTTTCTACGAAGTCCATGGGGTCCACAGGGCACCCGCCCTGACGCACCTGTTCTTCTGTTGGGCTTCGCTCTGGTCACCGGTTTGCCGTCTAATTCTGTGTGAGAATGTGATTCTTGAGTGCTCCAGACTTTCTTCTCTCTCTTTTATACTCCTCCGGCTTTTGGCTTGCTATGAAACTGAGGTGCCCCGGGAAGAAATTTACTGCGTAAGGTGCCCGGAACACTCTGCATCACCTATACCCCAAGGTCACCCTGTGGACTTTGTAGAAAAAGAGATAACAAAGGTAAGTTCTTACATCTCTACTTTTTAAGTTGAACATATTGTGTTAAAGTTACTTGTACCTCAAAAATCATCTTTGATTAATTGTGCCATTCATAGGAAAGCAGCTGATTTTCATAATATCTTTAGATTGTAAGCTATCACGAGCGAGGACTCTCTTCTCTCTGACTCATGTCTTCACCTTCTCTGTCCATTTTCTAATCTTAAGGTGCATACACACATAAAGATTTTCTGTCCAACCATCCAACAGAAAATCTTTACGTGTGTACCCAGCCTTACAGTATGTGAAATTTTTTATGTATGATTTGTCATACAGTACCGCCTGTCTGATGCTGCAGAGTTTATGGCTTTTTCTAATTAAACGATATGGATGATTTTGCTATATCTGTTTTGGTGATGGTATTGCTGTGCTTTGGGATTCATTATTTTTATTGTATGCTAATTTGCTGCACTTTTGATGAGCACATTTCCAAGTATGGTGAAAACTAGGACAAAAGGATTTTCTCTGGAGCTGAACAAATACTTGGAATAGATTTTCGCTGCAGTGATCATTACTTATAATCAATCATTCTGCATACTGCACTATCTACAATACAAAACAAGAAATAAGAGAGAGTTAATGACTATTTAAAAATAATCTATCCTGGCAAAGTGCAACAACTCAACGTAGCATCGATTCCACAAGAGGCCGGAAGACCTCTGTAGAAATGTTGACCCATGCCGTCTGGATAGCTTCCCACAGCTCCCTGATATTTGTAGGTGCAGGATATTGGCTGTGAATGGACCACTCCACCAAGTCCCTTAAATGCCCAATTGGGTTCATTTTGGGCGAACGTGGTGCCCTCACCATTCATCGGAACTCTCTAGAATGCTCCTTGAACCAATTCTGGACATCTTGGGACCGATGACACAGTGTATTATCCTGCTGGTATTTTCCAATGTTGTGGGGGTACATGAAGGAAGTCCTGCAAATAGTCATCAGTCAATGCAAAGTAGCGGTTACCGGTCATTGACATATTAAGGCGGACCATCAGCCAAAGCCCATGCTATGTGAACACACCCCATGCCATTATGGAACCACCAGCAGCCTGCACAGTGCCTTGTTGACATCTGGGATACCAGTCTTCCAGGGTCCAGGTAAGGCGCTGTGTCGTTGTGTTAGCAGGGAAGTTGGGTCTTCTGCTCCCATATCACCTTGAAACTAAAGAATACTGCACTGACCTGCTGGATATACATCTGGTACTTCCTGTGGATGTGCGGATATATTTGTGCACTGAGCTGGCACGCCACCAATCCAAGTCAGTCACTCTGGGTGCCTTTCCAATGAGAAATAATATGCAGGTACGGACGGATGGCACTCCACAAGGTTTTTCACAAATCTTAATCTACATAGAATAAGACTCGGACACTACCAAGATAACGTTTCATGATATACATCATTTCGACAGGAACAACGTAATACAGACAGTACATACCAGTGCAATCACCCCATGCAGATCCTACCATCACCACTGAAGGAAGCGCGATGATGTCATCATGGTGCTCGCCCCGTTCCGACATCCCAACAGCTGCCTGGGGGAGTGGTTAAAAGAGAGTGTATGCCATCACCATAGAGATAGGGGAGGGAATCAAGTGCAAATAGCCATGTCGCTGAAACCCAGGATAACAGGTTATAAACATATGACAATCCTCACTCAGCACTAATCTGAAAAGGAAACAATTAGTATCAACTGTACTAACAGATCTATGCATGTATAAAAGTTGGCAAGGTGTCAGACTCTTGCGTATAAAAACTATGACAGTTCTGGGTAAACCCTCTCTGCTCATATGATCACGGTAAGGCTGTAAATCTAGTCTAATTCTAGTACTTCAGTTGGATTATTTGATATATTTCTGTGTGAAGTTCTCTAGAGTTGCTGGCCTATATACCCAAATGGTGATTGCAACCATCTTACAGCTGTAATAGCTGGTATTTCTATTAATCAAACCACACTTAAACATATGAATCAAACATGTTAGTAGGAGATAATCTGAGTAATCCTGGTCTTATAGAATGGCTGTGAGAATTGAGACGCTGGCGCCGTATTTTCTGCATAAGGGATCGCAGATGTCTGCGTACACGCCAAAAAAATGGTCACGACACACCCACATTTTTGCTGCCATTCCCTGTTACTTCCCTCAAAACGGCCCCCGTCTGTCAATCATATAGGCGAATCCTCACTACACCCTTGGTCAAATTTAATTGCAATGCAGTCGCCGCACGTGCACATTGCGGCTAAGGCGCATGCGCAGTCGGACGATAATCGCTCAACTGCATAAATATCAGCATTTCGTACATACCTGAATCAGGCACACAGTGTAGTTTATCTCCTTTGATCAGCTGAGCAATTAGCCCCAGATGTAGCCTGTGTGTTAATCAGGCATACTATATCTTAACATTTAGCCAAAGGACAGTGTAGAAATGAACAGTGATACACACTTGTTGGGGCCGGATTCAATTAGCCACGACAAAACGAAAACTTAACCCCGGAGAAGTTTTCTCACTATTCGCGTGTTTTGTGCAATATTTACGCATCTTTTGGCAATACGCGCTGCCATTTTTCGCCCTATCCTTTTATAAAAGATGCAAAAACGCAATTATGTGAAAACTGCGCATGGCGAAACCAGCGAAAAGTACAGCACATTTTGGGGACATCAGTCTGTACCCCATAAAAAGCCTAACTGACATAGGAAATCAATATAGAAGTGTATTAATAGCCCTAATAAAAGTATTTTGGGTTCTTAAATTGTGAGAATGAGGGGGTGAGAGGCGCACAGGATAATTTTTTAGTAATTGTAGAAAACCAACATAATTCAAACCACAGATGGTAATTATTAAGAGCTGGTGGTGCTCCCCAGAGTCAAAAAGACACAATCAATTAGATCAGAGAAGAAAAAGAAGACTCTTGTTTGGGGGCACTACTTATCATGTAATATGAAAATTTATACATAAACCTTAACATTTATTAACACTATTTAAGATAAATTCAGACAAACATTAAACATATAGTACATATTCATATCTAACAGGGTGAATCAAAGAATCAAGATTCCCCTGAGTGTAATACCCTGCTGCGAAAATAAAATAAAATTATATCTGTTTCTATTGTTGATAGGCTGTTAACAATTGATACAGCCTAGTGGTAATTCCAGATTGTTAAAACAGCATACATCCAAATCTCATGCAAGTCCTGTAGCCATTTAGTATGAAATGATACAATTGTACGGCACCATATTCAGTTATTGACATATAACAATTATATACTCACAGTATCAACAGTAAGCTTATGTATAAATTTTCATATTACATGATAAGTAGTGCCCCCAAACAAGAGTCTTCTTTTTCTTCTCTGATCTAATTGATTGGGTTCCTTAAATTGTGTCAAATGGCTGTTATAGGCTTATTTGCTTAAGTGTTGAAAAATTATAAAAATCAATATTTTTGGGAGAAAATAATTGCTATAGTTAAATTGGGGGTACAGTAAAATGGGTGCTAGTATATTTTTGTGTCTATAAAGTGCAGTTTGCTACCTGCAATCCTAAAAACACCCGTCCCATCCATGCAGCCCGCCAAAATGCCTGACCCAGTACTTTAAACTCATTTTCCACTACTTTTAATTTTTTCACCCCAAAATTGATTTCATTAATGGCCAAATTAAGCTAATTAAAACATATCTTTTTGCCAAATTAGTCAATAGGGGGAGTGTCCAAGGGGCTCTGAATCTACATTTTTAACCAAAAATAGATTTTGAACAACTTTTCACCTGCTCTGAGATGGTGATAACTTTTCACCGGTTTATGTCTATTTAGTTTTCATATATGTGAAAACTTTGGCAATAGGTTTGCACAATACGCTGTTTTATCACCAAAACTCGGCTTTTCGCTGCAAATTACATTCGCCCTTTTGGTATGAGAACAGTGTAGTTGTTTATACAGTTTGTCTCCATATCCAAAATACTTGGGACCAGAAGGATATTGTTTTTTTCCGTATTTTTGAATATTTGCATACCATAATGAGATTTTTAGGGGATGGGACCCAAATCTAAACACAGAATGCATTTATGTTTCATATACACCTTATACACAACCTTAATTTATATACTATATTTGTAATAATTTTGTGCAACAGACAAATTTAGTGTACATATACGAAATTGATTTGTTTCAGATACACCTTACACACAGATTATTTTATACAATACTAGCTGGAGTACCCGGCGTTGCCCGGGATTTTAAGAATGTTTGTTTACACATCATCCTCCAACCAACCTCTCCTTAGGCAGGCCTCACAAAAAGTGTGACAAATTTCCCCATCAACAGTCCTAAGGTCTTCGAAGGAAGTAGGACCTGTAATGGTGTAAAGCAAACTTCGGAGATAGAAGCATTCAAAATGTAAAACACGGCCAAGAGCTTCTGTTGCTCTGATACCAGGATGACCCTCTACAGCAACTCCCTGTTTTCTGCGCAGAAAAACTTTGGGAGAAGTAGTCCATGTGTAATATTTTGCAGCTCACAGTACAGCAGGGTCCTTGCAAAGTCATCATGTTGACACAATTGGAAGAAAGAAGTAAATGTTTTTACGTAATTTGGTGTAGTCAGAGAGCTGAGAATGCTGGCAAAGCCTGCTAAGCTCTCTTCGATAATAAATATTAAGATCATGACAATACAAAATGCTTGTTCCGAGGCCCTACCCATATGCCGTGAGGCCCCACAATGAGCGTCCAGCAAAAATTATTTGTAAATGAATTAAAAATTAACAAATTTCGATGTTAAATTTTTTTAGTTGCCTCCGCCGTGTTTTAATACGCTCGTATGTAAAATGTCACGATCTTCGATTGTAAACTGTGGATTTGTATAGAAAGACAGTAGAGAAGGACACATTTTCGGTTTGATATAGTAGAGAAGATAGAAATGAAAACATAGTAGATAAGCTAAATCT
Source organism: Taudactylus pleione (assembly GCA_031769625.1). Classification (NCBI taxonomy): domain Eukaryota; kingdom Metazoa; phylum Chordata; class Amphibia; order Anura; family Myobatrachidae; genus Taudactylus; species Taudactylus pleione. Next base: position 4,544,050 of record JAUIMM010000200.1, on the reverse strand, counting down.
TTTTGTAATTCTGTACCTGACCCATAGAGGGCAAATGCTATGCAAAAAAAAATGTGTTTTTTAATTAATTAAAAAGTAACTAATTTCGATTTAGTAGAGAAGATAGAAAATAAAAAATAGTAGATAAGCTAAATCCTTTTGTAATTCTGTACCTGACCTGTAGAGGGCGAATGCTATGCAAAAATTTTGTTTTTTCATTAATTAAAAATTAACAGTAATTTCGATTTCAAATTTTGTTTAGTTGCCTCCGCCATGTTTTAATACGCTCGTATGTAAAATTTCACGATCGTGGTTTGTAAACTGTGGATTTGTATAGAAAGACGGGACAAATTTTTACTTTTATATAGTAGATAGATGTTTAATAATTTTGTGCCTTAAACATATAAAAGTTTGTGTACATTGAGTTATCAGAAAGCAAAGGTTATCTCAGTTGTGCTCCAAAAATTCTGTATTTCAGAATATTCTGTATTTCAGAATATTCTGTATTTTGGAATATTTGGATATGGGAGACTCAATCTGCAATACAATTACATAAACTAACACCAAAATGTATATGCCCGGGTTGGTTACCACTAATGTACAGCAGCACAGTGTTCCCCTTCAAAGTGGAAAGCCAGGGGCGGCGAGACTTGTGGACTTGATGATCTACTTTTAAAGCTAAAAACCTTTCGGGATCTTCCGAGCCTGAAAAAGGGGGCGTGCATGCATGACCTCGCAGCAAGGTCCTGCCGAAATCACACATAGTATCCCTAATTCAATTTACACCACACAGTAGCACAATCTTATTCACATTACACCACATAGTAGTGTCCCTTATTCACGTTACGACACACAGTAGTGACCCTTATACACAATGCCCACTGTAGTGCCCCTTATACAGTGTCCACTGTAGTAATGCACCTTATGCAATGCCCACTGTAGTAGTGCCTCTTATGCAATGGCCACTGCCGTGATCCCTGTAGTAGTGCCCCTTATGCAGTACCTCCTGTAGTTGTGCACCTTATGCAATACCCCCTGTATTAGAGCCCCTTATGCAATGCCCCCTGTAGTTGTGTCCATTATGCAGTGCCCCTTACGCAGTGCACCCAGTAGTGTCCTTTATGCAGTGTCCCCAGTAGTGCCCCCTATAGTTGTCTCTTACGTATGCAGTTTCCCCTGTAGTTGTGCCACTTTTGCTTTGCCCACAGTAGTTGTGCCCTTTATGCAATGCCCCCAGTATTGCCTCTTATGCAGTGCCCCTAGTAGTTCCCCTTATGCAGTGTCCCCAGTAGTGCTCCTTTTGCTGTGCCCTCTAATTTAGTGCACATTATGCAGTGCCCCCTCCCAGTGTAGAACAGCCCCCCACTTCCCTGTGCAGTACTTACCTGTCTTCACGCTGGGCACCGCTCCACGCTGGGCACCGCTCCAGCTGTACTCCCACAAGCTCCTCACATCACTGGGTGACGTCAAGTTGGTCGCGATCTACCGGCGGGAGCTCCACAAGCTACTGGTAGATCGTGATCAATGTTTTGGCCAGGCCAGTGGTAAGCGATATCAGGCAGTGCTAAACCAGGCTGGTCACACTATCATAGGGAGTCTGGTCAGAACGGCAAACAGAATGCAAGATAAAAAATAAAGACTGCAAAAGATGAACACAACTGCTCCTTACACCAGTAATTGTCATAGATCTGAATTGATCAAGTGTAATGATATGTTTTGTGTATGATGCATCTTTTCTGCTTCTGACGCAGCCATACGCCAGCATATAGGAGTAGTACATTTTACTGTAGAAAGGTATTTTTCCCTACTCTATTGTTATATTCTGCGTATGATGCATTCTACATTCTATATGCTGGATCTGTTTGCTGAACAGCATGGAACTGAATTGAGGCATAGAACCCTCATGTGCTTACTAGTTCAATAAAGGCCGTGCTATAGCCCATTGTACACCAGCATTTTCAATGTATTGTAGTAGACTGCTATAGTATACTGTTTTGTTTTGTTTTTGTTACCCAAGTGCACTGTTTTTTTTTCTGCATATAACACTGACATTTGTTATGTCTGGTAGTTAAAAACCAGATATAGGTGCAACATTAGTACCAGGTATGATGCACTTTTGCACCAGGACCATTCATAAACTGCCATCTTAAGGTGCGTATCCACTTGTAGATTTTGGAATGACAGTACGATTACAACATTGTCATTCAGTGCAGGCACCCTCCCTCATCTCTGAACATGGCCATTCTGTCGTTCTCGGCAGATTGACCAGCATGTTCAGGCGATGATTGATGTCGGAAACGACCAGCTGCAGCGCGCATCACTGGTCGTTTCCAACATTAAACTGCCCGATTTATGCACGATTAATGAGCGATTGAACGATAACGATGTCGTAATCGTTCAATCGCTCTTTTTAATCGGCAAGTGGATACGCGGCTTTGCAGTATTATGCATATAATAAACAAACAACTGTATAATATCAATATTGTAATGGAAAAAAAAACAACTCGGGGCATTTTCAGTTACCCGCATTGTTTACCGTGCTGGTAAAGCCCTGTGTTTAATGCCCAGAGCTATTCAATTATTCTACATTTTTCTTACGCAGTAAACCCACGGGGACGGCACCCTGCAGCCAGGATCGCTACTGCAGTGCCTTTAGAAGCACCCTGCGATCAGAGCGTCCTCAGGAATCTCTATTCGGCGCTGAACTTCCCCAGTGCTGCCATCCCCTTCCCCTCTGTGTGATGTAATGACGTCATGTACGCAACATCATTATGATGGGTGCTCAGGGGGCGGGTCAGCACAGGGCGAATCTTAGCCCTGTTACGGTGCTCGTTGACAGGATCTTACCTTCTGAAAAATATAACATACATACTTTAATAAACGACACAATATAAAATAATACATATAAAATACAGTAGGTACAATAATAGAATGTGTCTGCCAAACCAGATATTAAGTTTTTTGGATATAGGGCCTGATTCCGTAAGGATCGCTAATGCAACTGCGTACGCAGATTGAGTGATTGTTAGTTAATGTGTATAAGCCACACTGTACTTGCGCTGCGATCGCACTTCGATTACGGATGCACAGAGGAAGCCATCCTAGAGTGAGTGACAGGCTGTGAGCGTTTGGGGGTGATGACGGGGGAGTGGTCATAAAAACGAAGGCGTGCCTATCTGTTTGAACGCCGTTGCATGGGGGTGCATAAATTAGCCGCTGCGATTGCATATGCAGCTGGAGTACTCACTGCGAGCGACGAGAGTTGCAGTTTCTGCGGCTTGTCAGATCTGCTGTAAATGTGCGTGACTGGCCAATGTGCCTCAATGGCACCGATGTTTATGCAGGTAAGAGACGTCATATGCATGTGAGAAGGCATCAAGGGGCGTCTTTATGCCGGCTGTGCTTTGGCAGGCATTAGCATATTTTCCTAGCTGCGTCCCATTTGAATTTGCAGCTGCAATCGCATTAGCGATCCTTATTAGATCAGGCCTGTAGTCCTGGTTCAAGAAATTCATGCACAATTGTGTGAGAGAGAAACAGGGAACTCCTTTGCTATCCTGTATCTAATGTGATTCTGTGATCCCGATAACACCAACCGCCCTAACACAGGGCCTGATTCAGACCCGCTCGCAAGCGGGTCGATGGTGGCCCGCGCACTGCGCATGCGCGTGCACAAAAAACACTCGCTCCGGGACTCACTACAAAAGGGACGGCTGTCGATGTTGATCAACAGCTCGCCCCATTTTGTAGGCATGGCGGGGGGGTGGCTTCACAAACGGAGGCATTCCCATGCGAACGCCTGCCGTTTGTGGGCGTCCCCACTGACATCACTAGCACTAGTGATGTCAGTAGGTGGACTTCCTGCTCTAATAGTGCAGGAAGTCCAGTGGGGCTTGCGGCAACGAGACCCTACCGCAAGGGTCTTGTCGCAAGCCCGATGGTCGCGATGGTCTTGACCATCGCTACCATCATCATGGCCGCTCGCATAAGCTGTGGGTGGTAACCCACAGCTATGCAAGAGGCCGCAACAAAAAAAAAAGCACACGCCCTGATTCAGAGCGAGCGCTCGCTTTTTGCAGCTCTGAATCAGGCCCACAGTTCAGCTCTCAATGTGCGTGTAAGCGCAAACTAAGAAAATTCGAGAAGCAGTGATAGAGATTTCCCAGCATGTGCTGCTTCAGCCCTGATTAGCTACTTCTAGCTGCAGTTGTGAGGAAAAGATGAACTTGTGATCATAATTGGGGCCGGATTCAGGGCCTGATTCAGAGCCGGACGCTCTGAACGAGCGCACACTCTGAATCAGGGCGTGTTTTTTATTTTTCCGTCTGGCCTTTTGGACGCTCGCATAGCTGTGGGTTACCTCGCATAGGTTGTGGGTTGCGACGAGACCCTGCGGTAGGGTCTCGGTGACCGCAAGCCCTGGAGTGATTTTGGCTCTATCAGAGCCAAAATCACTCCCACTGACATCACTAGTGATGTCAGTGGGGCCGGAACCAGATGGTAGGCGTTCCCATGGGAACGCCTCCGTCTGGCAGCCACGCCCCCGGCGCACCCACCAAAGGGGGCGTGCTGTCAATCACCATCGACAGCACTCCCCCTTTGGTGCGAGACCCATAATGACGGCTACCCCGTCGTTATTCGGGTCTCGCGCATGCGCACGACGGAGCTCCCTCCGTCATGCGCACTAGGGCACCATCGACCCGCTTGCGAGCGGGTCTGAATCAGGCCCTCAGTTAGAGGCGAAAAGCCGCGGTTTAGCGAAAAGTTTTAGCATGTGCGATCTTTTTGTGCCACAAGCCGTTTTGTGCAATCCTATTGTGGAAGTTTTCGCACATGTGAATTCTCCAAAGACCAAAACCAGCGAAAACTTTTCACCATCTCAGAGTAGGTGAAAAGTTGTGCAAAATCCCTTTTTTTGATAAGTATGCCTGGACTTGGGCCCTGATTCAGAGCCGGACGCTCTGACAGAGCGCTCGCTCTGAATCAGGGACGGTCTTTTTTTTTTTTAGAATGGCCTCCTGGCTGCTCGCATAGCTGTGGGTGACCATCCACAGCTATAGCGAGCGGCCATGATGATGGTCAAGACCATCGGGCTTGCGACGACACCCTTGTGGTAGGGTCTCGTTGCCGCAAGCCCCAGAGAGCTTTCGGCTCTAACAGAGCCCGAAAGCTCTCCCACTGACATAATTTGTGAACGCCTCCGTCTGGGCAGCGGCCCGCCCACCAAAGGGGGCGTGCTGTCACTCAACATCGACAGCACGCCCCCTTTGGTGCGAGACCCGGAGCGACGGTTTGCCTCGCTATCCGGGTCTCGCACATGCGCACGACGGAGCCGGCTCCGTCGTGCGCATGCACTCTGGGCCACCATCGATCCGGTTGCGAGTGCGCAGCGCTTGCGACCAGGTCTGAATCATGCCCTTGGTTCAGAGCCCTTTGGACACTCCCCTCCCGTAATGACAAATTAGGCAAATAAAATATTTTAATTAGCTTAATTTGGCCAATAATTACATGTCACTTTTGGGGTGAAAAAAAAGAAGTGTTAGAAAATTGGTTTAAGTAGTCGATCTGGTATTTTGGGGGGCTCTATAGATGGGTCGGGTGTTTTAAACATTGCAGGAGGCTGCATCTGGTGTGTTTTTAACATTTTTTAAAAGTGGACCTTTTTTTTACTCAAAATATACTAGCACCCATTTTATTGTACCCCCAATTTAACTGCAGCAATTATTTTGGCAAAATATACTGTATGCTTTTTATAATTTTTCCACTTTTCACAGATTACTCCACGAACAGTTTTCATGCGAATGCCGGTTCGCGTGTTTTGCAATAGGATAGCGCAAAAAACGTTAGCATAGACAAAAGCCGCAAAAAATTGCATCTCAATGCCCGAAGTGTGCGAAAACTTCACCGACGTGAAGTTTTCGCTTTAACACATCTAATTGAATACGGGCCTTAGTGTCTTTTTGTGTATTTATTTTTAAATTGCCTTTGTATCAAGTAACTTGTGGTGGATTTTTTTTTCCAATGTTGGACTCCTTATCGCACTGGTTCTCAAACTCTGTCCTCAGGACCCCACACAGTTCACATTTCGCAGGTCACCCAGCAGGTGCACAGGTGTAGTCATTACTCACTGACACATTTTAAAAGATCCACAGTTGGAGCTAATTATTTCACTTGTGATTCTGTGAGGAGACCTGGAAAACATGCACTGATTGGGGTCCCTGAGGACCTTCAGCTTGGATCGCAGTTGCTAAAACGCACGCAATCGGCCGATTGTTGTGTTCTGCGCATGCAAATGCATCTCGGTGTACGTGCGAAAGCCGGCCACTGCGTTCAGGACTGTAATTGCAGTAACTACACAGATCCATCGCAGAGTGATTGACAGGAAGTGCCGTTTGTGGGAGGTGACGGAGGGGTAGTCGGGGAAACGCAGGCGTGCATGGGTGTACATAAATTATCCACTGCGTTGCCCTATGCACCCTGAGGCCTGATAGCCTGCGCTGAAGTTAGCAATTTCTGAGTAAGGTCAGAGCTTGTGCAAGTGTGCGTGAGGCTGCGATGGTGCTCGATTGTACCAATGGTTACGCAGTCTTGCTAAACATTACTGATGTGTGTAAGGTAATGTGCGGAGGCATAGCGATCTCAATGAATTAGCAGCCTATCACAGTTGAACTGCGTGAACTATTGCAATAGCAATCCTTACTAAATCAGGCCTAGAGTGTGAGAACCTGTGCATTATCTACTGCATTATCGTCACTGGCTGCTTTGCCTTTAATTTGTATTACGTATTCAAGTTAGTGACACTCGTTCTAAATGACACAGCCACTACCTACCTACATGCTATTTTTTTTATAAATAATGCACATTATATAATAGACAATATGATGTTTTATACTCTCAAGATTTGAATAACAACTTGACCTTTTTTCGTTTTGCAGACATGGTGCTAAAGGCCTTATTCAGCAGTGCACGCAGACTCCCGATGATCAGAAATCTGCGCAGGCGTGTGCAGAACGGGTCTGCGATCCCGCACAGAGACTGGCAGCAAACGGTCATTGATTGAGAGTCTGCTGCTGTTTGTGGCAGGGAGGGGCGGCGTTGGCCTCCGTTTCCCGTCGCCGCCGTTGTGGGGAGGGAAGAAGCCAGGATTTCCGTCAGCTGATGGATATTTTCTGGCTTCCTCCTCTCACCTGCGGCGGCCGGCTGCGTGACCCCATGGTTTACCTTAGCTGGCCGTTGTTCCGCAGATTATCTGACAATGCAGCTCGGATACGTAATGTAGCAGGAAGCGTGATTACATACGTAATGTAGCAGGAGGCGTGATTACATACGTAATGTAGCAGGAGGCGTGATGCCTCCTGCTGCGTTACCATATCTGCACAGATGGAATTGCTTGCGAGCAGCTTTGCAATTCCATCCGTAGCTGAATAAGGCCCTAAGTCAGCACAGCTCCTAAGGTTAGGCCTATTAGAATGCTGAATACTAGGGAATAGATGGTCATTTTGCAATGGAAAACAAAATAAATTTTTCGTAGTGTCATTTAGAAAATGAGAACAACCACTTACTGTGATCAACATAGCCTACTTCATCCACACCCTTTTTCATAAAGATCCCCAGTGTCGTATAGTCCTGCTTCAGGTGTATAAATTGACTTACGAGCTTCTGATTTCATGCTAATTTGTTGTCCAACATTTGTACATGCCACATAGAAAATACAGAGCTGCTAATTTCTTCAGTAGGGTGAATTGCTCATATTAAATTTCTGCTTCTCTACTTGTACTGTACCTGCCTCAATTTTTTTGCAGGAAGAAAATGCACGCCTTAGCTATTAAATGCACTTAGCTGGCACTGATATAGTAAAATACATTTACAATATGATCCTTTAAATGAATAAATAAATATCTTTATATGGTTGCATAATTTTGAGGTCTATTTAACCATTGCCATTACACAGTTGAGATAGCTGTTTTGTGGGTTGAACAAGCATTCACGTAACTCAATTCACTATGTACTGGTGTAATGGTAATCAGACTGGGAGAGATGTATCAATCTTTGGAGAGAGAACGTGCAGATAGATCAAGTACCAACCAAGCAGGATCTGATTGGTAGGTACTTGATCATTCTCCAAGCTATATCTCTTCAAGCTTTGATAAATATCCCCTTCATTTACTTATTTATCATTTACAAGTTTATTTTTTTAGAAAAACGGTTCGTTTGTTTTTTACAGTGATGTTATGGAGAAGTACTGTGCATATCTCACAAAAAAATAAACACCGCGTCTGATACATGTAATCCACGCCCCTATTTCCCCTAAAACATGCCTTAATCTGTTCAACCACACCTATTTAACATTGAACTGGTTGGCTGAAATTACGATACGGATTAGGGACCTCAATGATTCTGTAACATTTGATGTTATTTGATGTAGCAACGGTAAAGGGGCGTACACACTTAGCGATCTTTTAAACGATTTGCCCGAACGAAAAATAATTAAAATCGATTAGTGTGTACGCACTGTCTTGCAGTGCGCACACCCGTGAGGTCGTCAGCTGCATCGTCCGGTCGGCCCTACATGCAGCCCAACCTGGCGATGCGGCTGACGACCCCATGCTGCGGGATGCGGTAGGGGCCGTCATATCAGGCGGACGGGCACCGGATCGTCTAGTGTGTACCCGCCACCATATGTCAGCCCGTTGTCGGGTCGTCACCGTTCGCATTTACCCAGCTAAAGACAAAATTGTGTTCTTTGTAACTGAGTATTACATTATATTTCACTAGATCTCACAATAGCATCTATTATGGGAAACAGGAAGCCGATGGATGGAATCCCGACCGCCGGCTTCCCGGCTGTATAATCCCGGCAAGGGTTAAATGACAGGCGTCGATATCCCGACGCCTGTCATTTTCCCTACACCGGGATACCGACACCCGGCTTGCCGATCGAAGGGCGCGGACAGCCGCGGGGGAGGGTTAGGTTTAGGGTTCCCGGGGAGACTTAGGGTTAGGCACCCCCCTGGGAGACTTAGGTTTAGGCTGCGGGGGCAGGGGGGTTAGGTTTAGGCACTTACAGGGGGGTTAGGTACTAGGGGGGGATTAGGGTTAGGCACCCCTAAAGGAGGGTTAGGGGTAGAATAGGTTAGTGAATACTTACCTTGGGACGATCGGGATTTTCATCCTTGTTGGATCCTTGTTGGATTTTCCGGGCCGGCGGTAAATCATACTGAATCCTCTGTTACCCGTGTGTGTCAGCAGAAGAACACTTTAAAGTGGTATTGAAGCATTTATTGTGCATTTTCTTACACACTGAAGTGGTTAATGTCCACGTGAAGCTATTTATGCTAAATCATGATTTCCCAGTTAATAAAACATTTCTCTTAATATTCTACCCTGGGGTCTCAAATTACAGAAATGATAAATTTTAGGCATAAACTGTACATTTGGAGCACCGTCTGCTTTATAGAGATGGTCTCTCACACTGATATTTTGTTTTTATGTAAGATACATAAGAGAGAGAGCATATTTCAGCTGTTTGAACTCAACTGTGCAGTCTGATTCTGAAAGTGTTGACAGCATTAGGTTTTAAGTTATCTTCACAGCCTATACTTTGCGTTGATCCCAGCAGTCGGCCAATGTACTGTCTTGTATAAATCTGTGTTGTTTTCTTTTTCAGGAAAAATCCACAGCACAAGCTGGAATACAAGCACACAAAGCCACCAGGTAACAAACTGTACTAATTTCTAAAGGCTCTGAGTAAAGCTTATAGAACAGTGGAGGTCTGAGCCTCTTGCCCTAGAAATGCAGAGACTTGCACATTGCTGAGTTGTATCAAACTTTTGTTTAGTGCAATCCTGAAGAAGTTTATAGAACTAATTACTGAACTGAAGCACTAATTAGAGGCTGCTCTGCTCTTGTGTAGAACTTCTGAAGTAGGTGTTTAGTAGGGTAATGGGGGCCATACATTTAACAGGTGATTCCCCAATGCTGATCTGATGCGCCGAACGGCAGAGTCCGAATATTGGCGAATTTCTCGGGGGATTGGCAAAATACTACATGTTAAAAATCCCCGATTTGCCGATTGCGATAATTTTTGGTTCGTAATCGAGTTTGTCCAACATTTTGGATTTTTGCTGATCAGTCGACCAAGGCATCAGCAGAACGGGGAATTGCCCCAATTGATTGCTGATGTATGGGCCCCATTATTCAACATTTTTGTAATGACATACCCCCTAAAATGTGTTCCTATATGCCAAGAAATCTATGAATTTATTCAAGGTACCCCCATTATCAAAGGGTTACGCATTTAAATGTTATACAAATACCACTTTTCATCAGTTATGTATATGTTTTAGCCTTTGCTAATAAATTAATATTCTTTATGGCTATGTTTAAAGTTTAATATTGTTTTTGGTTATACATAGTATTTTTTTCTTTAAATAACAAGTTAAGTACTTTTTAAATATTCACTAGTTAGTGATTTTTCTTAGCTGTTCCAGTAATCACTATCTCCTTGTCAATACATCTGTGGAGAGCAAACAATAATGGCTACCTAAGGGTCACCGTTATCAGCATGACATGTGATTATACACATTGCAAAATACAAATAAAAAAAAGTCACACACAAAGAATGGTTAAAAAAAAATTATTGTGCATATAATATATTTACATAGTATCAAGAGACTGGTGACTTAAAACTCTGTTGTTCAGTAATAAACACTAGTAGCCATATTTCCTCTTGTTGTCAGCTTCTGTAGTACATACCCTCACGTAGCGACTGCGTATGTGCAAGCCCCGGAGCTCACTACAAAATGGCCGGCTGTCGATGTTGATCAACAGCTCGGCCCGTTTTGTAGGCGTGGGGGGGGGTGGTTTCACAAAACTGAGGCATTCCTTAAGGAACGCCTGCCGTTTTGTGGGCGGTGATGTCAGTGGGGAGTTTCCTGCTTGATCAGAGCAGGAAGCTCCCTGGGGCTTGCGGCTGTTGAGACCCAACCTTAGGGTCTCGTCGCAAACCCCGATGGTCGCGATGGTCTTGACCATCGCGACCATCACCCTGGTTGGTAGCTAAGCTGTGGGTGTTAACCCACAGCTTAGCTAGCGACCAGGAGGCCGCACTAAAAAATAGAAGCGGCCGCCCTTATTCAGAACGAGCGCTCGCTTCTTGCGAGCGCCTCTGCATGAGGGCCTTAGTCCTTTTCATTTATATCTGGGGCCTAACCTTTCGGAACAATAAGCTTTGAGTACAAGTCTCCAGCTCTTTAATCTTGTACCTTCAGCAAAATGTGGCATCCATGTTGTTATACTTGTTTCTCCACAAAGTATACATTTTCATATGGTTTAAACTAGGGATGTGCGCCGACCCCCGTGTTTTGGTTTTGGATCTGTATCTCCTTCAAAGGTTTTGGATCTGGATTTGGTTTTGCAAACCACCCTCAAGTGTTTTGGTTTGGGATCTGGATTTTTTAAATAAAAAATAGATAAAACGTTTTAAAAACCGCTAAAATCATGTAATTTATGCAGCCCCAAACCCAAAATTCGGATTTAAAATCCGAATTTCGAACCACAAAAAGATCAGAACCCTGACCCGGATTTACCCGGATCTTCTCCGGAGATAAGAACCGCGATTCACGAAATTCGGGTGAATTCGGATTTCTGAAGACCCAAACTGCACATCTCTAGTTTTAAACAAAGCAAATCATAAAAAATGATTATGCATGTCATTAAATTACAGATCTTTTTTTACTGTAAATTGTACTATCCATCTTTACTATAGATGCTGCTGTTGTTATTGCTATAGATTTATTATTTAGGTGAATGATGCCATTATTATTATTATTACGATAGATTTATTATATAGGTGAATTCAGGGCCACTACTAGCAGAGCAATTATAGGTGGACTTTTATTTTTAGTAGAGATTAGCGGCTTCGGTTCCCTGAGAACCGAACTTAAGAGATCTGAGTCGACTCGGGTTTTCCCGCCTGACTCAGATCTGAAAACGAGGCAAAATGTCATTATCCCGTTGTCGGATTCTCGTGGGTTTTGGATTCTATAAAGGTCCAGCGATCGCCGCCATTTTTCATTCCAGCTGTGGAGAGTGAAGAGGGCTGGCTACATTTGTGTTGCTTAATGTCCATAGGGGCTGGCTGTTGTCCATATAGGGGCTGGCTGGCTGTTGTCCTGTCCATAGGGGCCGGCTGGCTGTTGTCCACAGGAGCTGACTGGCTGTTGCCCATAGAGGCTGGCTGTTCTGCTGTGTTGTCCAGGGGGTGCTCTGTCCATAAGGGGTGCTCTTCACCCCCTTTGTGAAAAAAAACAACAATTTTTTCTCTGTGCGTGTTAGCCACACCTGTCCTCAACGTAGGTGCGCAGGGGTGCTGTGCTGCTGCCTCTTTCAGGGGTGCTCTTCACCCCCAGTGTGAAAAAAAAGACAAAATTATTTTCTGTGTGCGTGTTAGCCACACCTGTCATTGCTTGGTGACACTGCAGTAAGACCGCAGTGAGTATGGAGGACAGTCAAATGATTGGAGAGCAGGATCCAGATACCAGTCTTGTAGCTGCCGGCAGCAGTCATAATGACGATGCAAGGCCATCAACGTCATCTATGAAGGCCGATGTACCAGGGCTTAAGTCAGGCCAAAAGGTCAGGGTAAAAAAAAAAACAACTTTTACCTTGTTAAAGAAAAAAAAAATCTAAAGCTAAGTTAGCTTTAGCGAAAGAAAAAATTGGCAGTATGCCTTTCAGTACACCAAGTGAAAGGATAAGGCTTTGGCCTTTATTATTTATGACTGGTGGTTCTAGTGATGATTTAAGCCCCTCTGCTTGTAGGAGAGGTACCAAAACAATTTAAATTGTTAAGACAAGTAAGACACCGGAACCAACTGTGTGCTCCGAAAAATCACAAATCCCCGAGGAGAGTCCAAGTGTGTCCGCGGTTGCCATGTGTGAGCCTGACCTTTTGGATCCTCCTTCCACCATTTGTGTGCCCTCTGCAAATGTGGGGATGAGCAGCACAAGTCAACATGCTGACGTAGAAATCGAGGATGCTTCTGTGGAATTGCACGAGGAGGATGAGGAGTATATTTATGTAGTTGGAGATAACAACAAGGATGATGAGGATGTTGATGGCGAGGATGTTTGTGTAAAAACTGTAAATCAGGCAACAGTTGTTGCCCATGATGGCAAAAATACCATTGTTGCCATGCCTGGGCAAAGGACCAAAAAATCCACATCTAAGTGTGGAATCATTTCCTCCCAAATCTGGACAACTTTTGCCAAGCCATTTGTAACCATTGCCATGTAACAGTGAGTAGAGGTAAGGACCTTAACCATCTTGGAACTTCCTCCCTGTTAAGTCACTTGCAGCGCATTCATCAAATTGAAAAGGGTATAGAAACTTTGTGGACAAAAAAAGCAAACAATCATCAGTCCAGTGCCACCTAGCTGCACCCTTCTATCTGGATCCAAGTGCCCGCAATCTCCACCACCAACACCTGCATCATCAGCATCCTCATTCGTGATTGGAAGTAGTCCTGCATCCAATATCATAAGAACTGACTCCTCTCCTATCCGTTGTTCCTCAGAAGGATCCTTGAGTGGTACACCTGCTGCTGTTGCTATGACTGGATCTTCGTTCCAGAAGGGGACCAGGAAGAAGACTACTTTTAGTAGTCCAAGTACAACCAAACAATTGACTATCACACAATCCATTGCATTGGCAAACTAGCATGACGGCATACACCCAGTTGCACAGCGGATTGCTGACGCCATAACAGTTATCCTGGTATTAGATGTGCGTCCAGTATCCGCCATTAATGCAGTGGGTTTTAGACAGTTAATGGAGGTCCTGTGTCCCCACTACCGTGTCCCTTCTAGATTCCACTTCTCTAGAATAGCAATTCCCAATCTGTACAAGGACATTACAGAAAACCTTATTAATGTTCTCCGAAATGCCGTTGTGCCCACTGTCCACTTAACCGCAGATATGTGGACAAGTGGGGCATGGCAAACTAAAGATTACATGACTGTGACAGCCCACTGGGAATGTGCAAACAGTGCAGCATCTAACAAATTCCAGCTTATTCAGAAGCAGGCTATTCTGTGTATCACCGGTTTCACTAAGAGGCATACCGCTGAGAACCTCTTAGAAAAACTCAGGGAAATCATTGTAAAATGGCTTACCCCACTTGGACTCTCTTCGGGATTTGTGATTTCTGACAATGCCAGCAATATTGTGCAAGCATTACATGTGGGAGAATTCGAACACATCCCATGTTTTGCTCACACAATGAATTGCAGGAGATGCTCTCGGTGGCCCGAAAGATTTCTGGACATTTTCAACATTCAGCAACTGCGTGTCAAAGATGCAGCACCAGCAAGAGCTGTTGAATTTGCCCTGCCATCAGCTGAAGCAAGAGGTAGTAACTAGGTGGAATTCTACCCTCTATATGCTTCAGTGGATGGAGGAGCAGAAAAAGGCCATCCAAGGCTATACTGTGGCATAGGGAGAGGAGCGGGAATGCACCTTAGTCAAGCGCAGTGGAGAATAATTTCCATGTTGTGCAAGGTTCTAAAACCTTTGAACTTGCCACGTGTGAAGTTAGTTCAGACACTGCCAGCTTGAGTCAGGTCATTCCCCTAATCAGACTTTTGCAAAAGCAGCTGGAGAAAGTGAAGGAGGACCTAAACAGAGTGATTCTGCAAAGTTTGTCGGACTGGTAGATCAAGCCCTTCATTCGCGTCGACAGGATCCAAGGGTCGTCAATCTCGTGAAATCAGATCACTATATTTTGGCGACCATACTTAATCCTAGGTTTAAGTCATACCTTGTGTCTTTCTTTCTGACGGACATAAATCTGAAAAGATGCAAAGAGCCGGTGGTGAAAAAAATTGGCAGCTCAAGCGGAACGTGACACGGCAGCATCTCCTCCTTCATTTTTTACAGCTGCCAGGAAAAAACTAAATTTTCCTAAGAGACCCACTGCTGTTGGTGATGCAGATTAGTCAGCAAAACCTCATGACATCTGGTTGGGTCTGAAAGAACTGGCGGCTACATGACATGGCTACCATGACTTTGTCTGATACGGTCACCATTCAGAGAATGGTGGATGACTATTTTAGGGATAGCATCCAAATAGGCATGTCAGACAGTCCGTTTCACTACTGGCAGGAAAAAAGGCAATTTGGAGTCCCTTACACAAACTGGCTTTGCTGTACTTAAGTTGCCCACCCTCTAGTGTGTACGCTGAAAGAGTTTTCAGCGCAGCCTGGCAGCTTGTCAGTGATCATCGTAGGAGGTTACTTCCCCAAAATGTGGAAAAGATGATGTTCATCAAAATGAATTACAAATTCCACGAGAAAGACCTTTACCAGCACTTACGTCCAAAAAATACAGAAGCGTCTGTAATGGTGGATTCCAGCGGGGACGAATTAATATTGTGTGAAGAAGAGGAGGATGCACACACTGATGGGGATGGGGATGACGACATCTAATCTAATGTATTGTAAAGCCAGTTTGTGTATGGGATCATTGCCACCAATGTCCACTGCGCATTGGCAGCTTGTTTTGTGGGGGGTCCAAACAAACCAATCATTTCAGCCACAACTGGCAGTCCCTTCAACTGAAGTGATTGGTTTGTTAAACTGTGAATGTCCTGTTTCATATAAACAACATAAGGGTGGGTTGGAGGCCCCAAGGACAATTCCATATTGCACCTTTTTCCTTTCCATTATGTGCTGTTTGGGGCATTGCTGCCTGACATTTTTAATGTTATGGTTTATGAATGTCCAGAAATTGAAATGGCTACAGTCAGCATCTCCTGCATGCCCCTTTCATTTTTTTAAAGAAATTTCTGAACTCATTGCTGCTTGTTGTTTCAACCCGACGCACAAGCCGCACAATAGTGACATTCAGCCAAGGGTTCTCAGCCCTTAAGGCTGCTACATGGCCCAAAGGCTGCATCCTGCTTCACGGCCCAAAGGCCACCAGTCATCACTCCTCACCAGCCCTCAAGGCTGTAACAGCCGCAACTTGCCAAGAGTTCCAGGCCTCAAGGCTGTTGCAGGACTGGTTCCTTCCTAATCATAGTTCTGTATACCACTACTACTCAACCCGGAGGCTGCATCAACAATTAACTATCAATTATAAAATTCTTCAGCCAGTGACTGCACCAATTATCAATTCTTCAGCCAGGGGCTGCACCAATTTATCAATTTCAACTCTTCTTACTTCAGCCAGTGGCTGCTCCAACTATCAATTTTTCAGCCAGTGGCTGTACCAATTATCAAGTATCAACTCTTATTACTTCAGCCAGTGGCTGCGCCAAATATCAACTATCAATTCTTCAATCCTCAAGGGATACCCCAACCATCATCTTTGCACAGTCCTCAACTCTTTGTCAATCAGTTTTGAGTCAGATAGCTGAATGCAACCTTTTGGCCTTAACTAGATGAAAAAATCAATACAGTGAGCTTGTGAGGTGGTCAAAATTTAATAAATGTTATTGAGGTTAATATACTGTAGGAACAAAAACAGGCCCATTTTATGTGATTTAGCTGTTTTTATGATTTTTGTAAGAAAAAATCCAGATCCAAAACCGAAAAACAAAACACGAAAGTGATGTTTTGGCAAAACCAATCCAGATCCACTACCAGGGGAGATCCAGATCCAAAACCAACACCAAAACCAAAACACGGGGGTCGGCGCACATCTCTAATTTTTAGCTTTTAGTCAGATTTTTTATTTTCCAATGTTTCTCAGCATAAATATGCAAATAATTATGGGAATACACCAGATTTCCACTTCTATAAATTGACACAAACATTATTCTATCCCCAGTAAGGAAATAATGAGATATGTAAGCTTAGAAAAATGCATCTCTGCGGTCGCAGTTGTTTGCCGTAGACAGGCAGAAGAATAGTAATCTTGATATGCATGACAAGCTAGTTTATCTTTTAATGGCTTAAATCAATTCTCAAACAATCTTCCTACTTTCAAGCTTCTGGAAAAGATGAACAGCAGGGGGAGAGTACAGAGTCTGCAATCGTTTTAATTCAATACTATTTAGAAGAAGTTCTGTAAATAGGTCATTATGAAAAACACATCCCCACACTTTGTGACGTTCATAGAGCTTGAATCAGCAGGTACATTTGTTTCTGAGATATATATATAAAAATAAAAAAAATTCAACCGGTATAGATCATCTTGTTTGAATGTGCTAATTAAATCTGCCATCAAAATAAAGTGTTCCATCACTCTCCAACCTGCCATGGTCATTATATGCCCTAGATCAGTGGTTGCCAACCTTAATTGAAGTGTGAGCTACTTGAGAAAAATTAAACCTCCTGAAGAGCTACTAAAATTGTAGAAAAAAAATCTGGCTAATAACCGAACAATTGAAGGTAATGTAATGAAAATGAATAAAATGTTTCATAGAAAACAACAATGCATTTAATTATCACAGTGATATTGTTGTAGTTTGTAAATAAAGTGTAACAACAGGCACATCTCACTGTTAATTACCTGCTCCAAGGAGGTAAGTGCCCTAGAAGAGCAATAGATCTAGACAGGGCTGCTGTGTGATTTTCGGGCAGGGGTGAGCAGGAGTCACTCGCTCCGCCGTAGCGTAGACGCTGTGTGTGGAAGCATGTCAGCTGCTTGTTGTAGAGGCTGCAGCAATCACCTGACGTGCTTCCCTGTGGCCCCACCCATGGCATCGACGTCATTGGGTAGCGCGCGTCAGAGTTAATTTCCTCCTAGTTGACTGGCAGCTAGGAGAGCTACCAAAATTAGGACCGGGAGCTACGGGTTGGCGACCACTGCACTAGATAGTATACAATGTACAGTACACTTATTAGAATTTGGCATAAGGTATGCTTGGCGTTACATAATGATTCATTCTTTTCCTTGCAGTCCTTTCTTATAAGTATTTGCAGCATACAGTATCCTTGTCCATTTGGATGAAAACAATATACTGTGTTGCCGTGTTACATTTAAACAGATGAAATTGTTGAAGGATTGTTAAAGAACACCTCTCCCACCCACCCTCAGTTATCCTGCCAGTCTTACCAAACACATGGAGAATTATCTTGTCTATACTCACATTGTCCATTTATATATGTGTCCTGCGCAGCGCTCCTCCCACAGACATAGGGCCTCATTTAACAAGGAAGCAATACCCCTTCAGCGCCTGCTGATGGGGTTATGTCCTCCTTTCAGTATTTAACAAACAGCGGTAAACTAAGATTACTGGTGTTTGTCATTGTATCAGTAGAGCGGTATGGTCCCTATTGCCGGAAATGGAGACCCAGCAACAGGTATCCGGATAGAAGATTGACAATGTTTAGTTGACAGTCAGAAGGTCAATAGAGTTAAAAGGTTGATCAGTTCAGATGGTCAACACATATTTTTTCATGTTTTTTCAAAAAATTTTAGGTTACGGCTAGGCACTTGGGAGAGGGTTAGGCTGCCGGAGAGGATGGTTAGGGTTAGGCACTATTTAGACTGTTATGTTTAGGTACTTGGGGGAATTTTAGGCACTAGGGTAGAGTTATGGCTAGGGTTAGGCTTAATTTACAAAAATAAAGTGTGGATCATTTGTGTCGACCATTCAAGCCTACCGACTTTTTAACCATGTCGACATTCTGCATTGTCAACCATTTGTCAGTCAATCTTTTTACTATGTCAACATATTACCTGTTGACCATCTGGTGTCTGGTGACCTATTGGCTGTTGATCTAAAAATTGTTGATTTATTATACCATACCCCCAGTAATAGTCTTTTCGGCTTCAATGAAGACTTCCAGGCATTGAGTCCCCATCGGATGAAACTGTCACGCACATGCGTAGACTGGCCATCTCGCATGCACATGATACAGCAGCCCGTCGCTGGCAGTGGGGAGTATGCCACCGAGGAGGGGTACATCTCTTTACCTTGCCGGATGGGTAAATAATGTTAAATACCAGCAGCACATTTGTTAGTTTAACTGCGAATGTAAACAAAATATGGTAATGTGATGTTAAATGGGGCCCATACCTTTTATAAACACAGAGAAACAATGTTCTCCCACTCCCACATCCCCCCTCTCATCTCATTCCCCAAGGACATGGACTTGGTAATGGAGCTCGGTATAGAGACGAGTCTGTGCTATTGGTATGCCCTTTTACAGGGGCCATGCCAACTAAAAAGTACTTTTTTTTTTTTTCCTAACAAATGACACCAGCTGCTATTAGTCATAAAAGGGTATCTGGATAGAAGATCGACATTGAATAGGTCGATAGTTAATAGGTTGTCACCAGATGGTCGACATGCAATAGGTTGACAAAGACAAAGGTTGAATGACAAGTGGTCAACACAAAAATGGTTGTTATGTTTTTTTCTTTTTTTTAATAGTTTTTCAACATTTTTAAGGTTAGGGTTACGCACTTGGAGGAAGGTTAGAGTTAGGCTGGCATAGGTGACGGTTAGGGTTACGCACTTGGAGGAAGGTTAGAGTTAGGCTGGCATAGGTGACGGTTAGGGTTACGCACTAGGGGAAGGGTTAGGATTAGGCACTAGGGGGAGGTTAAGGGTTAGGCAACAGGGATAGGGATAGGATTAGGCACTATGAGGAGGGATAGGGTGAGGATTAGGGTTAAATTTGTGTGTGACCTATTGCATGTCTAGTGTTCATTGTAGCACCCTGCACCTGTCACAACCCGTGCAGTTCCTCTTTCCTGCCTGGGGTGTCGCTCTCTGCTCTGGTGCTTCTAGCATACACTGGTCTGTATCTCAGCAGTTGGTTGCATTAGCTGAGTGTGCGAGAATCACCAGAGCAGAGAGAGACACCTCAGGCAGGAAAGAGAAACTGCACGGGTTGTAACTAGGGGTGAGCGGGTTCGGATTTCTGAAATCCGAGCCCCCCCGATCCGAGTCAGGCTCGACTTTTCCCGCCTGACTCGGATCTGAAATCGAGGCAAAACGTCATCATCCCGCCTTCCGGGTCTCGCGGGTTTTGGATCCTATATAAGGTACCCGCGTCTGCGCCATTTTCTCAATCGGCTGTGGACAGTGAAGAGGGAGGGTGGGAGTTAGGGCTGGCTGGGCTGTGTAGTGTAGTGTAGTGTAGTGTAGTGCAGAGTAGTGTTGTGCTGTGCTGTGCTGCTGTTGTCCACTACTTCAAAGTCCATAGGGGCTGGCTGTGTTGTGCTGTGCTGCTGTTGTTAATAGGGGCTGTGTCCACTACTTCAAAGTCCATAGGGGCTGGCTGTGTTGTGCTGTGCTGCTGTTGTTAATAGGGGCTGTGTCCACTACTTCAAAGTCCATAGGGGCTGGCTGGACTGTGTTGTGCAGTCAGTTCTCCATAGGGGCTGTGTCCACTCCAAAGTCCTGTGCAGTGTCCCAGTCCTAAAGGGGTGCTGTAGTGTTGTCCAGGGGGTGCTCTGTCCATCAGGGGTGCTCCCCCCAAGTGCTAAAAAAATAATATTTTTTGTGTGTTTGTGAATTGTGTGCGCAGTAGCCGCACGTGCATCAACAAAGTAGTGCCAAGTGTGCGCCTGTGTCATAAGTAAAGGGCCGGCTGGCTTGACCGTTAAAGGGTGCTGTAACCCCCAAAGTACACTCCAGTCCAAACCAAAAAAAAAATTATTTTCTGTGTTTGTGAATTGTGTGCGCAGTAGCCGCACGTGCATCAACAAAGTAGTGCCGAGCGTGCGCCTGTGTCATAATTAAAGGGCCGGCTAGCTTGACCGTTAAAGGGTGCTGTAACCCCCAAAGTACACTCCAGTCCAAACCAAAATAAAAATAATTTTCTGTGTTTGTGAATTGTGTGCGCAGTAGCCGCACGTGCATCAACAAAGTAGTGCCAAGCGTGCGCCTGTGTCATAAGTAAAGGGCCGGCTGGCTTGACCGTTAAAGGGTGCTGTAACCCCCAAAGTACACTCCAGTTCAAACCAAAAAAATAATATTTTTTGTGTGTTTGTGAATTGTGTGCGCAGTAGCCGCACGTGCATCAACAAAGTAGTGCCAAGCGTGCGCCTGTGTCATAAGTAAAGGGCCGGCTGGCTTGACCGTTAAAGGGTGCTGTAACCCCCAAAGTACACTCCAGTCCAAACCAAAAAAAAAATTATTTTCTGTGTTTGTGAATTGTGTGCGCAGTAGCCGCACGTGCATCAACAAAGGAGCAGCGCCAAGCGTGCGCCTGTGTCCCATAAGTAAAGAGCCGGCTGGCTCATTTCTTAAAGGCTGGTGTAACCCACAAAGTGCACTACTCTCCAGCAAAAATAAAAAAATATTTTCTGTGTTTAGCGCGCACGTAAATATCAAATCGATATAACATAAATGGAGGACCAAACTTTCTCCGATAAAAATAAAATAGAGAAAGATCAAGAACCACTTCCTCCTAGTGCTGAAGCTGCTGCCACTAGTCATGACATAGACGATAACATGCCATCAACGTCGTCTGCCAAGGCCGATGCCCAATGTCATAATAGAGGGCACATACAATCCCAAATGACAAAGTTCAGGAAAATGACCTTGAAAAAAACATTTAAATCAGCTGAAGAGAAACGTAAACTTGCCAATATGCCATTTACGACACGGAGTGGCAAGGAACGGCTAAGGTTGATCCCTAGTATGTTCATGACTAGTGGTTCAGCTTCACATGACGATGGAAGCCCTCCTCCCACTAAAAAAATCAAAAGAGTTAAGCTGGCAAAAGCACAGCGAAGAACTGTGCTTTCTAAGAAGATATCACAAATCCCCAAGGAGAGTCCAAGTGTGGTGGTGGTTGCGATGCCTGACCTTCCCAGCACTGGACGGGAAGAGGTGGCTCTTTCCACCATTTGCACGCCCCCTGCAAGTGCTGAAAGGAGCACCCACAGTCCACTTGCTGATATGCAAATTGAAGATGTCACTGTTGAAGTACAACAGGATGAGGATACTGGTGTAGCTGGCGCTGAGGAGGAAGTTTAAATCAGGCTCCGGGGGAGACAGTTGTTGTCCGTGGGATGAAAAAGCTCATCACGGTCATGCCTGGGCAGAAGACCAAACATTCCACCTCTTTGGTCTGGCAATATTTCTATCCAAATCCGGACAACAACTGTCTTGCCATATGTACCTTATGTAAAGGTGGAATAAGTAGGGGTAGGGACGTTAACCACCTAGGAACATCCTCCCTTATACGGCACCTGCAGCGCGTTCATAATAAGTTACTGTCAAGTTCAGAAACTTTGGCTAAGACCGTAAGCAGTCCAGGGACACCTAAATCCCGTTGTCCTGTTGTATCCAAGCGCCTGCAAACCACACCGTCAACTCCCTCCTCGTCAATTTCTTCCTTAGTCAGGATCGGAAGTAGTCCTGCAGGCCATGTCACTGGCATGACTGACTCTCCTATCCGGGATTCCTCCGGAGGATCCTGCATTGCTACGCCTCCTGCTGCTGCTGTTGCTGCTGCTGGGAGTCGTTCATCATCCCAGAGAGGAAGTAGGAACACCACTACTTTTACTAAACAATTGACCCTCCAACAGTCCTTAGCGAGGAGGATGAAGTACGACAGCAGTCATCCTGAAGCAAAACGTATAACTGAGGCCTTGACTGCTATGTTGGTGTTAGACGTGCGTCCGGTATCCGCCATTAGTGCAGTGGGATTTAGACAATTGATGGATGTAGTGTGTCCCCGGTTCCAAATCCCGTCTAGATTCCACTTCACTAGGCAGGCGATACCGAGACTGTACAGAAACGTCAGAAAAAGTGTCCTCAGTGTCCTGAAAAATGCCGTTGTACCCAATGTCCACTTAACCACGGACATGTGGACAAGTGGAACAGGGCAGACTAAGGACTATATGACTGTGACAGCCCACTGGGTAGATGTATCACCTTACGCAGCAACAGCAGCAGCGTCACCAGTCGCAGCATCTCAGAAACGCCAGCTCGTTCCAAGGCAGGCTACGCTGTGTATCACCGGTTTCAGTAAGAGGCACACCGCCGACAACCTCTTAGAGAAACTGAGGGAAATCATCGCCCAGTGGCTTACCCCACTTAGACTCTCCTGGGGATTTGTGATATCTGACAACGCCACCAATATTGTGCGGGCATTACATCTGGGCAAATTCCAGCACGTCCCATGTTTTGCTCACACAATAAACTTGGTGGTGCAGAATTTTCTGAAAAGCGACAGGGGCGTGCAGGAGACGCTTTGGGTGGCCCGAAAAATTTCTGGTCACTTTCGCCATTCAGCGACTGCGTGCCGAAGACTGGAGCACCAGCAAACACTCTTGAACCTGCCCCGCCATCACCTGAAGCAAGAGGTTGTGACGCGGTGGAACTCAACCCTCTATATGCTTCAGAGGATGGAGGAGCAGCAAAAGGCCATTCAAGCCTATACATCCACCTATGACATAGGCAAAGGAGGGGGTATGCACCTGACTCAAGTGCAGTGGAGAATGATTTCCATGTTGTGCAAGGTTCTCCAGCCCTTCGAACTTGCCACACGTGAAGTCAGTTCAGACACTGCCAGCTTGAGTCAGGTCATTCCCCTCATCAGGCTTTTGCAGAAGCAGCTGGAGAAAGTGAAGGAGGAGCTAAGACGGAGCGATTCCGCTCGGCATGTGGGACTTGTGGATGAAGCCCTTCATTCGCTTTGTCAGGATTCCAGGGTGGTCAATCTGTTGAAATCAGACCACTACATTTTGGCCACCGTGCTCGATCCTAGGTTTAAAGCCTATGTGGTGTCTCTCTTTCCGGCCGACACAAGCCTGCAGAGGTGCAAAGACCTGCTGGTGAACACACTGTCAGCTGAAGCGGAACGTGACACGTTAACAGCTCCTTCTTCATTTTCTCCCGCAACTGGGGCTGCCAGGAAAAAACTTAGCTATCCTAAGCAACCCGCTGGCGGTGATGCAGGGCAGGCAGGACCAAGTTTGGACATCTGGTCCGGACTGAAGGACCTGGCAACAATTTCTGACATGTCTACTGTCACTGCATATGATACTGTCACCATTGACAGAATGGTGGAGGATTACATCGGTGACAGCATCCAAGTAGGCATGTCAGACAGTCCATACCTGTACTGGCAGGAAAAAGAGGCAATTTGGAGGCCCCTGTACAAACTTTCTCTATTTTACCTGAGTTGCCCCCCCTCCAGTGTGTACTCCGGAAGAGTGTTTAGTGCAGCCGGGAACCTTGTCAGCGAAAGGCGTAGGAGGTTGCTTCCACAGAATGTGGAGAAGAAGATGTTCATCAAAATGAATTATCAGCTCTTCCAGGGAGACCAGCCTCCAGAATGTACAGAGGGACCTGTGGTGGTGGATTCAAGTGGGGACGAGTTAATACTTTGTGAGGATGAGGATGTACACACTGAAGAGGGTGAGGAATCGGTGGATGAGGAGGATGAGGATGACATCTTGCCTCCGTAGAGCCAGTTTGTGCAGGGACAGATTAATTGCCAGCTTGTTTTGTGGGGGCCCAAACGAACCAATCATTTCAGCCACAGTTGTGTGGCAGACCCTGGCGCTGAAATGATTGGTTTGTTAAAGTGTGCATGTCCTGTTTATACAACATAAGGGTGGGTGGGAGGGCCCAAGGACAATTCCATCTTGCACCTCTTTTTTTTCTTTGCTTTATGTACAGTTTGGGGCCTAGTTTTTCAAACTGCCATCTTGTCTGCCACTGCAGTATCACGCCTAGATGGGTCACGTGTTTGTGCCGCCCACTCGTGTCGCTTAGCATAGTCATCCAGCTACCTCGGTGCAACCTTTTGGACATAAAAACACTATTGTGAGGTGTTCAGAATAGACTGGAAATGAGTGGAAATTAAGGTTATTGAGGTTAATAATAGCATAGGAGCAGAAAAACCTACAAATTCTGTGATTTTAGCTGTTTTTATGCTTTTTTTCAAAAAATTACAGATCCAAAACCCAGAACCCAAAACACGGAAGGGTGGTTTTGGCAAAACCAATCCAGATCCAAAACACGAAGAAAGATCCAGATCCAAAACCAAAACACAAAACACGAAAAGTGGCCGGTGCACACCCCTAGTTGTAACAGGTGCAGGGTGCTAGAATAAACACTACATGTCGACCGTTTGTTTTTGCCCTATTGTCGACCTTTATATTGTCAGTCTTTTATACCACACCTGATAATAGAACCCCTTTTAGAAATCCTGTAGTGAACTCCCATTGGCCTATTAGAACTGACTACAGGGGGAGAAGCGATCGCACCTGATATATTTTGGCCATACAGATTATAAACTCTGAAAATTTTTTTTAATTATAATGGACATGAGAAATTAACTTTTTTCCCTGTAACACAGTAATCTTTGGATGTTTTTTTTTCTCGCCAGTTTGACTTACTTAGGAGGTTAATCTACACTCATAGGGTCATTTGCACTTTCTGTTTGCTTCTATATACTGTATTTGTAGATACTGTTATGAAGAAAGAGACATTGAAGTTATTAAACTCACTGTGATCTAAACTGAGTAACCGCAGTGTAGTTTGCAATCTTTGTCATTATCTATTGAGTTGCCTTTGAGATACACTCATATATTGTTTTTCGTCTCTTGGAAATTAAATTACCGGTTCAAATTATTAATTCTTTATTTTTTGTATTTTTTTCCCCTTATAAAAAAGGACTGTAAAATGCATATTTGATTGACCACATTTGCATACTGCTGGAGAATGAACAAATTAGTTATGTAGATAGTCAGCCTATCCATCAATTCCCATGTGCTGGATTTCTCACGCTAAAGCTGGCGATCACACTACAATTATCGGGGCGATCCGCCTGATATCCGCAGATCGCCCCAATAATTGTAGCGTGTGTTTGCGGGCGACCGAGGGTTAAATATTGCTCGGTCGGGCATGCCGGATTGTCCAGCATGCCCGTCCAATGCGATATTTAAGAGGTTAACTGTCGGCCGCATCGGGCAGTGTATGCCCAGCCGGGACCGACAGACAGACATTTCCTGTATTCCTTCCCATTGAAGGAACAGGGAAATGTCTCCTCCCCCTGGCGGCGAAGCGCAGATGTCGGGCTAATACACTGTGAGTAATCTCACAGTGTATGCCGCCGACATCTGCGGCTGGCAGGCTGCCAGATAAAATGTCTGTCGGTCTGACAGGCATTTTATCTGGACCTGTATGGCCAGCTTTGGTGACATTTGCAGATTAGTATTTAAGTAAGCAAAGGTTTCTTTCTTTCTTTTTTTTTTTTTAACCCTGCCCTGTGATTAGTGGTGTGGGGATCTAGAAGTCATAATACATAGTAATAACATGACGTTTTTAATATGCATAAATGCCATGCATCACCACTTCAGTTCTGATTACATAGTAATGCCTGGGGCCTGAATATCTGGGCATTAGACATAACTCTCTTCTGGATTATGGATACACCAATTCCCTTTTGTCAATTAATGTATTTAAGATATTGATTTACTTAGAGCATAAAAATACAAATAGCATTATCTCCAAAGATACTAGTACCAATTATCTACACATTTAGCAGTTACAAATGTTTTACTTTTCCTCTTTTTATTTCACTAATATTTGCTTTTTGTTTCAGATTTTGCCGTGAAATTAAATAAGTTAAAGCATAATTGCAAATTCTACTGTGTTCATGTGATCCACCTGACCCAGCAAATGTCTTCATTGTCTTCTCTCCTGCCAACAGCAAGTTATCGTTAGCTTAGATGCAGCCTGTATTTTTTTTTTTTTTTTTTTTAGTTTTTTTGTTTATTTTGTTTTAAAAAAAAATAGGCAAACTGTTCTTCATTTACAACATGTTGCTGACAGGAATTGGCTCAGCTACCCCTGACCTCATAAAACTTCAGGGGAACCATCAGATTGGGTAGATCACTGGTACACAATATTTTTTATTTATGTCTAACTTATTTAATTCCTGCTAATATGTAATTTTAAATTGTGAGTAGCGCTAATAATTTAATGATTAATTTAAAGATGGCAGACATAACTTGTGAGTTGTGGTAATCATTTGATGATTAATTCAGAAACCGCAGACATAACTTGCGAGTAGCGGTAATTATTTGCTTATTAATGCAAAGACGGCAGACCTACTGTAAATTGAACAAATTGGTTATGCTGGTGGTTTTGCATTTCCCTTCATCATGCATGGCATTAACTGTGTATAAGTGTTTTCATATTATGCAGAGCGTATAGTGCAGAATATTTATAATTTTACTTTGGCATTTTTTTAATCTCGTAATTACGGAAAATATATGTTTTCTTTTTCTAGCAAGAAGTGTTTTGGACGATGACAGTGACAATGACGGTAACCCTAACGATTATGACCTGGAAGACAGCTTCATTGACGATGACGAGGATTTTGACAACACTGATGAAGATTCGGACTGGGTACCAGAGAAAGACAGTGAGGATGTGAAACAGCTCTTAAAAGAAGCAAAAAGATTTGTAAAAGGAAAACGCTGATGAACAGTTTTAGCCGTGTTTTAATGTATAAAATGATGCTCTATAATTTAGCAGTTTGCTATGTGCTGCTCATTTTCACGTTTACAACATGTAGCATGACATCAATAGTATAATTGTTTATTTTAATAGGATATATTAATATGATATATTTTCTACTTTACTGCTTAATAATCAAAAGATAAAGTGTGGAATTTTATTAAATAAAATAACTAAGACAAGGTTTATTTTCAGGCTTGTTCTAATTTTTTTGTTTTTTTAATATATATACTTAACAGTTTCCTTACAATATTTTGCTTGCATTCCAAATTCACTAATTCCAGAATCTTTATAAGGAAGTAGATGGATCCTGAAGAATTATAGCACTTTAAAATGAAATGTGGCTCCTGTTTCCATGGAGTTTGAGGCATAAGTACACACAGTCAACATGGCAAGCCTACTTTAATGAGGGTTAATCTTGTTTACTATACTGTACAAGTAATAATAATTATCTCTAAATGAGCAGTAAAAGCTAGAGCTATAATAGGGGACATTTTGGGACACCTTTAGCACATCTTTCTTTGTAGAAATAGTGGTATCCATAGCAACCAATCAGATTCTCTCATTTAGTGCAGATTAGAGGATAAAAGCAAATATCTGTTTGCTATAGGCCAGTGGTGGACAAACTCAGTCCTAAGGGACACTAACAGTTCAAGTTTTCCAGACCACTTTTAAAATGTGTCAGCTACTGGTGAATACACCTATCTACAAGCTAGGAGATACGGAAAACGTGAACTGTTGGGTGTTCCTGAGGACTGACTACTGCTGCTATAGACTATATCTTTGAATCTACACACTTACATTTAAGGGTTTTCCATAAGTTTCCAAATTAGTGTTGTGCACATAATAGCAGGCCTAATTTAAGTAGACCCAAATATACCCTCACTATGTCAAATGTAATATGAAATTTCTCTGCATTGCGACAAAGTATTTATTACAGTGGTCCCATAGAAGGACCACTGTGTTTTACTCTACGAGAGAATCTTAGGTCACCAGTCCTAATTGAATAAATGAATGCTTGAAAAGTCTCTCTTTGGACTTTTTACATGATTCATTAATGCATAAGAATTTGAATGTTTTAGTATTAGGAGTATAGGAGACAGTACTGATAACTATCCTCATAATGTGATATCCACTGGCTCCTCGGTAGACTTCTGTCTCTGAATTGTCTACTGCAAACACCATGTTACTTAAGGGTGTGTCAAAACTTGGAGAGAAATAAAGTATCAACCAATTACCTCCTGTCACTTCACAGGCTGGGTTTGAAAAATGACAGGAGCAGATTGGTACTTTCTCTCGCCACTTTCTCTACAAGTTTTGATACATATCCCCCATGGTTAGTAAGGTTGGCAAAGACGGAGGTTCATCAAGTTCATAATTTCTAAATAATCCTTAGAAAAGCAAAAAAAAAAAACCCTCAAGGGGACATGTATCAAACTGTTAAAGAGGACATGTAGAGAATTTGCTGTGTGAACCAATCAGTTTATAGCTATCATTTATCAAGTACGTTCTATAAAGTGATAGGTAGAATCTTATTGGTTGCTATAGGTAGCTTCACCTGTCCCCCTTGGTGTGATAGATGCCAATTTATTCTCACAGGGAACAAAAAATCCTTCTGACCCCAATATTGGCAACCGGGTAAGTTCCCTGGATAAGTGTGTTTGTCCCCTGTACTGTCCTGTGCCTAACCTTCTTCTAACGATACTATTTCCTGTAGGAAAGCCTTCAATCTATTTTTTTAATTCTATTTATGATTATGACTTCACCACATTGCGTTAAGAAATTACACAACATAAACACTGTCCAACAGTTCAGTAGAAGACCCAATGCTCATTGTGGAACCATCTTCCAGTCGCATGTGATGACTCCTTATCTTCTCTATGGGTATGAAAAGTTTGGTAGAAAAATAATGATATTGACTTTGAATATATTCATGCATATTAATTAGGTAACTTTCCTTGTAGTTTAACCATTCCATTCTCTTTATTAATGAGGTTGCCTATCTTTGGACCCTCTTGAGTTCCTTCTTACAGTGTAGTATTCAAAATTATGCCTTATATTAAATATGTCTCTAACTAGTGATTTATATAATTGTAACACTTGTTTCTATTATGGGCATTTATCCCTATTTTTATTTATTTATATGTATGTTGATTTGCATTCAGTGCCTGCACTTTGTGCTTCTTCTTGGTTTTCTGCCAACTAATATTATCTTTTTATGGAATTCCACAAGGGTTCTGTAGCTTCGTACATATCAGTAAAACATACAGTAATTTACCGCGGACTAATTGTTCCCGCAAAGTGCAGCACTTTCACAGCTAATTTACTTTTCCCCCCTAAGATAATATAGTACAAGGTGGACAGTTTAAAAAGTTGCGGATTCACAAATTAACATCTATACACACTTTCAAAATTAAGAAAAGAAAAGCACCCGCTGCTTTCTGAAAGGTGTAATTTTGTAAACTGCTGCTCCCCTTGTGGGTGGCTGAGCCCAAGGGATATATAAAAACTAAACTAGAAAGACACTGGGAGCGCAATATCATAAAATTACAGTTTAATAATATAAATAAAAAATAAATAATAGAAAACAATATGACAAGAAAAAAATCCCAATATATTAAAATGACAAAAAAAAACACTAAATAAAATAGATATAGTACTGAATAAGTTTTTATATGCACTTTATGCTGATTGTCTTATAAGATATCCAATTCAAGGTGAGTATACTATACAACGTGTATGATCTTGGATTGGGTTAATTGATCTGTACCATAGAGGTTAATTGATCTGTACCATAGAGGCTTGTCGTATTTATATCCCCATTTACAATATTTGACGTGTGGGAGGAAGTGATGACCTTATTATAAAGATCAGCGTTGCATTCTTCAACCACCGTAGGACCACCGTGAAAATTGAGTCCAACGCCTATAACTCACTCCTGAAGGGTGAGTGCATAGCTATCTCTCACAAATAATAAGATATATTTACTGTTTTACACTATTGTTGTTTGTTTCACATATTTTTGAGAACAAACACCAGAAAGAAAGGACTTTTATTAGATCAAAGAAAGTGCCGGGACCACCTTTTGAACCCAATTATTCTCTTCGACGGGCCCTGTTGACAGCTCCTTCTGTTCCTGGCTGCAATTCTGTATCTATTATTAGACCTCACAGGGAAAGTAGCTCCAGTCACTCACAATAGTATCCTAAATCTTTTTTGACATATACATTACCTTTATAGAACATAAGGATTTAAAGTGACCACTTGGCTTACCATATCTGCTCTCTTTCATAAGCTCTATCTGGAGATCTTGGGCTGTGGCTGCAGACGTCAAGGAGTAAATGTATCATGTGGTTTTCAAAATCGCAGATTTTCTGTGATTTTGCAAACAGGATATAAAATGTCAAGTTTATAAAATGCATAATCGCTGTTTCATATATTTAGCCCTATTCTGCTCTAGAAACCGTAACATCCCCTGCTTGGAGACAGAGCATGGGAACAATGAGGTTCTAGGAGAGAGCAATTGGCTGTGTGATCTTGTCGTTACAAGCAGAATATCCTTGATTTTACTTGTACACAGTGAATTTGTTAGGGGGGTTTTTCTTTCCTTTGTTTGTTTGTACATGCAGTTGCCTGTTTTTATCTCATATGTCTGAAGCAAATATTCTATTTTTATTCTTTTAAAACTAACAGATTGTAATTAATATATGAACACAAAGTGTTACCCAGAATTATATAGCTTTTGAATCATTAGGATAATTTCATTTCAATAAGAACATTGCACACACGATCTGATAAAGTAAAGGTGTATTTATATAACAAACAAATTCTCAGTACAGTATTTCATAAAACAGTATTTAAACTTTACAATATTAGTCAAAATACAATATTAACTACACAAAGATGATAAAAAAGAGCGAGAGAGCGAGAGACAGAGAAAAGATAACAGAGAGACGAAGAGAAAAACCAACATGGCTGCTAGGAAAGCATGTATGTTCTGTGTGGGGGGATGGGAGATCGCATGTTCTTCTTTTGTTTACAGACCTCATGGTCCCAAGACAAACTCCATTTTGAATGCGAGGAAAACTCTCATGTGGCTATATCTCTTTAAATCATCCTACAACATGGATATCCATCAATGTTCATAATTATAATAACTATAACAAACCTATTTGAACTATACAACACCAATTCAAGGCTAGGATTATAACGATGATCACAATATTAGCAATCTACAATCCCCATTGAGCCAAGCACATGTTTCAAAGCCTTATCACAGTAATACAAAAACTCCATTACAAATTCCTTTAACAAGCTACAATTAACAGCTGACATCAAGCTGAAATATATATTCTACAGCAAACAGCTCAATCCCAACTCTAACTACACAATCCCGTCAGAACCCAGTCAGCATTCACAGACTCAACCTTTCCAGGCCTCACTATTGTTCCATGCATATGGGAGGGGGAGGAGAGGATAGCATGATATCGGCCATCTTTAACTATAGAACACAATACCCAAGCCATCCATCCATATATATATATATATATATATATATATATATATATAAAACGAATATATAAACAGATAAAAACTTCACTATGAATCACTTTACTGTATGCTGTCCACAAAACACCAGAAACATTACTCTTTACAAAACAGACTAGAGCACACTGCATGACCTACTGCATGCTAACACCAATCATTACAAATACCCATATAGGCTAACTACAGTACAAATCACTACATTATTAAACATACAGTCAGGTGCATAAATATTGGGACATTGACAGAATTTTCATATTTTGGCCTCTATTCACCACCACAATGGCTTTGAAATGAAACAAACAAGATGTGCTTTAACTGCAGACTTTCAGATTTAATTTGAGGGTAATTACATCCAAATCAGGTGAACGGTGTAGGAATTACAACGGTTTCTACATGTGCCTCCCACTTTTTAAGGGGCCAAAAGTAATGGGACAAACTAAACAATCCTGAATCTAACTTTCACTTTTTAATACTTTGTTGCAAATCCTTTGCAGGCAATTACAGCCTGAAGTCTGGAACGCATAGACATCACCATACGCTGGGTTTCATCCCTGGTGATGCTCTGCCAGGCCTCTACTGCAAATGTCTTCAGTTCCTGCTTGTTCTTGGGGCATTTTCCCTTCAGTTTTGTCTTCATCAAGTGAAATGCATGCTCAATCGGATTCAGGTCAGGGGATTGACTTGGCCATTGCATAACATTCCAGCCTTAAAAAAACTCTTTGGTTGCTTTGCAGTATGCTTCGGGTCATTGTCCATCTGCACTGTGAAGCGCCGTCCAATGAGTTCTGAAGCAATTGACTGAATATAAGCATATTGTCCGAAACACTTCAGAATTCATTCTGCTGCTTTTGTCAGCAGTCACATCATCAATAAATACAAGGGAACCAGTTCCATTGGCAGCCATACATGCCCACACCATGACACTACCACCACCATGCTTCACTGATGAGGTGATATGTTTTGGATCATGAGCAGTTCCTTTCCTTCTCCATACTCTTCTCTTCCCATCACTCTGGTACAAGTTGATCTTTGTCTCATCTGTCCATAGGATGTTGTTCCAGAACTGTAATGGCTTTTTTAGATGTTGTTTGGCAAACTCTAATCTGGTCTTCCTGTTTTTGTGGCTCACCAATGGTTTACATCTTGTGGTGAACCCTCTATATTCACTCTTGTCAAGTCTTATCTTGATTGTTGACTTTGACACATATACACCTACCTCCTGGAGAGTGTTCTTGATTTAGCCAACTGTTGTGAAGGGGTTTTTCTTCACCAGGGAAATTATTCTTCTGTCATCCACCACAGTTGTTTTCCATGGTCTTCCGGGTCTTTTGGTGTTGCTGAGCTGTCCGGTGCGTTCTTTCTTTTTAAGAATGTTCCAAACAGTTGATTTGGCCACACCTAATGTTTTTGCTATCTCTCTGATGGGTTTGTTTTGATTTTTCAGCCTAATGATGGCTTGCTTCACTGATAGTGACAGCTCTTTGGATCTCATATTGAGAGTCGACAGCAACTGATTCCAAATGCAAATGTCACACCTAGAATCAATTCCAGACCTTTTACCTGCTTAATTGATAATGAAATAACAAGGGAATAGCCCACACCTGTCCATGAAATAGCTTTTGAGTTGATAGTCCCATTACTTTTGGCCCCTTAAAAAGTGGGAGGCACATATAGAAACCATTGTAATTCCTACACCGTTCACCTGATTTGGATGTAATTACCCTCAAATTAAATCTGAAAGTCTGCAGTTAAAGCACATCTTGTTTGTTTCATTTTAAAGCCATTGTGGTGAATAGAGGCCAAAATATGAAAATTTTGTCAATGTCCCAATATTTATGAACCTGGCTGTATCAATGCATAATTAACCATCACCATAAAACACATGATTTCAACTACATTTTCCCTGTAAGCCATGTGTGGTTTGAAGGACAGATACTTATCCACCAGGTAGGTAAGAGGCCTGATTCTCCATTGAGGAGTGTTGATATTCCATCTCTCTTCTATGGCTGCAGAACGGGATATAGTCAGAAAGCAGACTGTCTAAATCTCGACCGCCGGCTTCCCGACTTTCTAATCCCGGCGTGGGAACAATGACAGGCGTCGAAATCCCGACGGCTGTCATTAGACCTACACCGGAGCCCGACACCCGGCTTACTGATCGAAGGTAAACCGGGTTCAGACAGCCGCCGGGGGGGAGGGGGAGGGTTCAGTTACAAGGCTCCCGGGGGGGATTTAGGGTTAGGCACTCCCCCGGGAGGTTAGGGTTAGGCTGCGGGGAAGGGGGGGTTAGGGTTAGGCACTTGGGGGGGAGGTTAGGGTTAGGCACCCCTAAGGGAGGGTTAGGGGTAGAACAGGGCTAGTTAATACTTGCATTTTGACGTTTAGGATCTTCAAACCTGCCGGGCTTCAGCTGTAATACCTACTACACCCCCTGCAGAAGCATGAGTGTCTTTGTGTGTGTCCTGAGTGCCTGCTCTCTTTGGGCTTCCAACCCCCTTGCTATCACCTGTGAGGTGTGGTTTCAAGAGGAATTAGCCTATTGGTCAATTGAAACCCTTGGTCAGTTGATACTAGTGGAATTACAACAAAAGGCCAGAGCCATATGTGTTGAAATGCTAATTACCTTGCAGTGTGAGCTGGTAGAACCAGTTCTGGGTTATGGCTTTATCTGACTATAGTGAATAATGTTCACATTCTGTGGCTATAACTGTATAAGAATGTAATATTCATATAAACATATTGATTGATTAATAATTAGTCTACAAATGATTGTATTAATATACTCGCTCTTTCACAGAGTTCACAAATTACAACACTTCGTCTTTTATGGTATTAATTTAATTATCACCGTATGTACAGTCATGATATTCTTTGTCAGTGAAAATAAAAATCAACAACACAATAAGAGTAAAAACAACATGTGCCTACACTGGAAGCAAAAGGGCCACTCAAGCCTATATTCAAAAGTTTCCTGTATGACCACTAAGCTAAAATATATTGTTCTGCATTAACGTATTTCACATACAGTATATTTTGTTGCATAACACTTTAATATTCCCAATCCATTAGAGACTGTTGCACCCCCCTCCCCCCACACACACACCTTTAGGTCAATGATCTAAAACACAGGTTCTCAAACTCGGTCCTTAGGACTACAAACAGTGCATGTTTTCCAGGTCTCACTGAATCGCAAGTTAAATAATTAGCTCCATCTGTAGATCTTTTAAAATGTGTCAGTGAGTAATGAATACACCTGTGCACCTGTTGGGTGACCTGGAAAATGTGATCTGTGTGGAGTCCTGAGGACCGTGTTTGAGAACCACTGATCTAAAATGATCTTAAAAAGATCTCAAAATCCATATGGTGTATTTTTGCAGAGCAAGGTTGCAAATCTGTCACTCTTATTTTGCCTAGCCTATTAGGGAAACATCTCCTAATTAACCTGGTAAGCTGCTGCAAAGGGGTGAAAGAAACATATTTAGTATAGTGAAAACATCAGTTTTTACATGTATATTGTTCTGCTCAGTAATGGACAGCCGTTGACAAATTACTGTCTTATAGATATTTGTTCTTTAAATTAAAGAATTAGGTTATGGCATGCACATAATTTGTGCCAGTCTTTTGAATTACACATATCTAGCACTTTGTTCTCCATTCTCCTTATAACACAATTCAGGAATGATCATGTACAAGTGTAGTACCGTAAGTGCATGGAGAACAAAGTTAATCATGTGCCCCTGAACTGGTGACGTAATTTAAGTTAAATGTTTAAAATCGAAGTAGGTACAAGTTTAGTGCTTGTCATGCAAGTATTCTTTTGCCTGCTTGTTACATCTATTTTTATCCTTCTTTTATATGGCACCACAAGGGATTCGCAGTGACATACAAAGTACATAAACAGAGTTTGTGCAAACATAACAAAGTGCAAAAGACTTACAGTACAAAACATTGTATAAAATAGGATACAAACCATACATGCCTACCCTCCCGGAATTCACGGGAGGCTCACGATTTTTCGGGTAACCCTACGCAACCCCAGAAGGGTAGCACTTCTCCCGAAATCTGCCCACTTCCTAGTGAAGTAGGCAGAATGGGGAGACTATTAGCGTTGATCGGCGAGTCCGTGCATTGGGTGTGGGGCCTAATGATGCCACTCTGAGAATCGTGTAATTTAGCCCCGACCCCTAATTAAAAAATGCGTCACCACGTTAAATGCCCGAGAGTGGGCGGGGCTTAACACGATTTTGGACAGCCCCGTCCCCAACTCCGCCCACCTGCTTCTCCCCGGTTTTTTTCCGGGGAGGAGAAATTGTAAGTCGGCAAGTATGATATAAACTATATATACAATGCTGCATACACAGTTGTAATACCTACAAAAGCAGTGCATTTGCTGTTGGCAATGTGGAGGAGAGGCTGGTATAAGTGGAGGATGGAAAGGCACATGAGGGTAGAGAGCCCTGCTCGTGAGAGCCTACAATCTGTAAGCATTTAATGGAGGTACAACTAAGTCTTATGTAACTAGGTAGGCTGAGAGTTATTTAGGTTGGACAAGTTTACAAACCTACATGCAATGCTAAATCACTCCAAGAGACAAGTTATTGGGTAAGATTATTTATTTTAGGTAGTCATTTCTCCAGAGGGTACATTTAGTTAATTTGCATATTTTAGGAAAGAATGTAACATCTGCGTATCTGTATTCCATCACAAAACATGTCACTGGTGCCCAGTCTGTTTCCCATGATCTACTTACGCTGTTAGCAATTCAGTTTGCTTTGGGAAAGGGATTAAACCAAAGAAATATTTTCATACATATAAAATAATCCATGACCCATAATTTAATAGAACACAATATTTACATTTGCGGTTTTTCTAAATGGCTCACTCTTCTTTAAATATTTAATTGAGGTTCTCTACAAAATAATTCTCAGAAAATAAATTCTTTCCATTGGAGTCATATTCAGGTTTTTTTAAAGTTATATAACAAAATAAAAAGTTAATCTACTTTTAGAATGTGCTGAAACACCTTTTTATACATAGCCACAGGTTACGCAGCACTATTCAGATAGGTCCTGTAGCCAGGAAAGTCTTTATTACACTTATTGTAAAATTAAGGAAGGAACCGGAACAAATCACAAATGGCGCTTTGTGACATCATGGACAAAGATGCATCATTTGTAAATAGCACATCTATTAACATGTAATAATGATGACTGATGTGGGGCTGCAAAAGTTTACATCTATTAAAATATTAAATCTAAATGCAGGCTGTGCACAGTCATGCATCATCAATTGCACCCACATGCAGAAAGAGATTTCATGTGGTTGGATAAATTATTTATTATGAATTTACTGGTTTTGTGAACTTATAGAAGTGCTTGTATTTTTATACTAAAACATAAATGGAAATATTAATTTACTTAGACCAATAAGTCTAACAGGGTTCGTTAATGAACAGTGTAAATAAGTGAGGTAAGAGTAAAAATAATAAAGATAAAATAAATACAATGAAAAATAAATATATCTAAAATAAAAATACTAGGACCGGCAATGTCTAAAGAAACAAGGCATTCAGTACGTAACAATAAACAAGCACTTTCTGTGAGTATATGTGTGTTTTCCGAGTTCCCCGTGACTGGCAGTGATGTTAGGTCTGGAGCAGTGGCGTATGGTTACTCACCTTAACCAACGTGTTTCATCACGTGTGAAGCTGACATCAGTGATCACCACTGCTAGGGAAAGTTAGGTTGAGTAACCATACGCCGCTCCTCCAGACCGAACCTCACTGCCAGTCACAGGGAACTTGGAAAACACACATATACTCACAGAAAGTGCTATAAACACCCTTGTTTGTTAATACGTATTGAATGCCTTGTTTCTTTTAGACATTGCCGGTCCTCATATTTTTATTTTAGATATATTTATTTTTCTTTGTATTTACTTTATCTTTATTATTTTTCCTCTTATTCTTACCTCATTTATTTACACTGTTCATTCATGCACCCTGTTAGACTTATTAGTCTAAGTAAATTAAATTTCCATTTATACTTATGCTTTAGTGTAAAAATATAAGCGTTTCTATCCGTTCACAAAATCATATTTCTAGCCAGTTATACTCACTAAAATAATAGCTGCTCAAACGACATTGGAAGTGCAAGATATCATAAACCTATGAATTTACTGGTGGCTGGAAAAAAACTTTTTCTCCATGTAAAACGGCTTATATGTTTTTTGAAGCACACAAAATGACGTGTAATTAAGGACATAAAAATAATCGGGATAGTCTGTTAATTTTAAAGAGATTCGTTTTTTTTAGCCAGACCCTTCTTGAGCTGATATGGATTGGCTTCTGGACTACACCTATAATATATCCTCCACGCACATTTACAGTAATGCTTGTAATATCACATTAATGCCCCATTTTTCAGGATCATTTACCAAAAGCAGATGATTAGTGCACAGTATATACTTCCTAGACAGACAGCCACATCTGTATGTAATAAAATGTATTCTGTTGTATCTCTTTTGCAACTATGCTGATAATCCTTAGTGTATATTTTCAGCTTGCAGAGTGCAGGTCACAATATTTTCCTGCATTGAACCTTGTGCATATGCCATTAATAAGTAGGGACTCGTGAGCATCACTACTCGCATATTTCAATAGTAAAGAACCAAAAAAAGCTATCTCAGTGTGATAAACTAGAAACATCACTTCAAGGGGCTAAAGGTGTAAAAGTAAATAATCCAATAATACTGCAGTTTAGAGAAATTAGAAACAACATCCATGAAACAAGTAAGATATATACTCCAGCATATACAAACTTATATAGAATACACCATTTGATATAGAATTTATTTCCTCCTAAAGCACATTAAACATCAATGTAGAGAGTTTTGACTACATAGTGCTACAAACACATCTCACAGTAATATTTAATTTCTTGTGTCTAAGTAAATTCACAATTTATCAGACAAACCTTTATTAATCACTATACTAAAATATAGTAAAGTTATAATTAATATTTGCAAATGTATAGAATTAGTTCATGAAAATATCAGTCACAGTTATAAGCTTATTGTGTCATCTTAAAGATCTCTTATCTTAAAGTCTGTAGCCAAGATGAAATGAGATCCATTTTAAACAAAAAGAATACTCCCAAAAATGGAATAATATACTAATATACAAAATGTATAATATAAATATCCAATATATAGTTCATATAAATGCAAAAGAATATCCAGTAAAAATGCAAAATGTACTTCTCCTTCCATAAAAAAACATATTGTCATATCCATATACTGTATTCAAGTTGTATATGTTTCTATATAGAAAAATATAGTTTAATATATAAAACTCCTACAACTAGTATTTATAGAAAAAAATCCAACTATTTGTTTGATATGGTTGTAAAACTGATATAGTAAAACTCCTACAACTAGTGTTTATTAAAAAAAGAATACAACTATTATTCATTTGATATGGTAGCAAAACTAATAATAAATAAAATATGTAAAAAAAAACAATATGTATTATAAGTGAAAAGAGAAATGGGATGATATGTGGGTGAACAAGCCCTACAGGCGAAACGCGCGTCCCCGAGCGGCACAGCAGCGGTAATAGACGGATCTGGTCTGGCAGGTGCACATGCTGACCACCTCTCCCTCCATGTCCTTCTACAAAGGGTAAAAGTATCATCCTTGTGGGATTCTGATCCTGCGTGTATACTCTGCTACCATGTCTTATGTTATTACTTTGTAAAAGTGACTATGACGACACAGCAATATATTTGGCTGTAATGACTATGGCTATTGGGGCAGCTACAAGTGTTTATATTCATTAATGATTTGCATATCTGACTGCTATGTCTCATGCTATTTCATTATATAAATGATTATGGCTATATTCTATATCTTGGCAGCTACAGGTATTTGTGAGTATGAATGATCTGCACATTTGACTGTTATGTTTTATGCTATTACATTGTGCAGGTGATTATGGTTATACAGCACTGTCAATTTGTTGTTCTGGAGTAAGGCAATTTTTATGCCAAGAAGACAGTCAGATCCAGACCTAAACAACTAATGATATACTCCTCTATTCTCAGATGAGCGATCACAGATATATTTGCATATCTATACGTTGTTGTTCTATTTTTTGTACAAATGATACATCCTGTATGGTGCTGTGGATAATCAATTAAACACTTGGCAAGTTGTTCAAATGGAATACCAACCTAACGTCTGATAATTGTTATATATGTTGTGATAGCAAAGCACTTCAACATATTTTCCAGGGGTTGCATACTCGGATTTAATTGCCATTTGAATGACATAAGTATATGCCTGTGTTTTCAGAAGATAATCCACAGGCCAATAATAGGTAGCTACGTTTTACGCCCTTTTGTAACATCTGGTGATTGCCTACATTTACACTCTGTAGACAAGCACACAGACTATAGTACCCCCAATACTGGTATATTTGTACATTCACTGTCATAGGTACTTAATACATGTGAGGGGAACTCTGCATGAGAACTATTGTTCTCTACTTACTACACAATAATATTTTCGCCAAGTTTTTCTTATGTATGTTTTGTTAAACTGTCTATGTGTATTATATATTCTCTTTGACAGTCCCGGGTTATTTTGGACTCATTTTTCAAGATACTCTATAGAGATGTACTATTTTAATTATATTATTAAGTTACATTTTAATATAAATAACTTACACAAGAGTGCCCCTGAAAAAAGAGCCCTCTCTCTCTCTCCTGTTAGTTTATAAGTGAAAAGCTAAGATTATAAAACGGTCATGTAGAACTATATTTGTGCCTCATGTGTTTACCATAAGAAAAATCAATTTAGCTTTCTCCTGCAAGATCTTTCTATCAAAGCCCCAGCCTCTCTGAAAATATTCCATTTTCCTAATTACCGTAAGTTCAAGAGTCTGGACTGATAATTATGTACTTTTATAGAAATATAGGGTGTGTTATAGATTTTATTTTTTGCTCTTATGTTTTTTTGGTCTGTATACTGTAAATTGCAGTATATGACCCCATGTTTGACAGCTACTTTTCTCATTTATTTGC
The DNA here is from genome assembly GCA_031769625.1 of Taudactylus pleione. Classification (NCBI taxonomy): domain Eukaryota; kingdom Metazoa; phylum Chordata; class Amphibia; order Anura; family Myobatrachidae; genus Taudactylus; species Taudactylus pleione. The sequence continues at coordinate 4,502,991 of JAUIMM010000200.1, read as the reverse complement.
AATTTACATCTATAATGGGAAGTAAAGACACATTATAGATGCTTTTGTATTTGATAGCTGTACATTAATAGCAATTATGAACTTTCTCTAGTTTTTATTTTTCTCCTCTTTGTGCTCAACATTCTACATTTTCAGGCGTAGGAAAAGAATCTCTTTGAGGTTTATTTTATCTACTAGCAATAAATTCAGATTGCCTACAATATTTAAAATGTGTTTTAAATTCTCAGATGAACTGTCATGTTGTTAAAAAAAAAAATACTTTCAGTTTAATTTTCTAATGCCCATTTCTCTCCCTATAGGAAAGAATAGCCATTCTATCAAGCCTTAGGGGTAAATTTACTAAAGTGAGAGTTTTTAGAAGTGAGTTTTAAAAGTGATGTTGCCCATAGCAACCAGACTCTACTTAACATTTAACTAGCACCTTCTAGAAGATAATAGCTACAATCTGATTGGTTGCTATGGGCAATATCACTTTTAAAACTCACTACTAAAAATTCTCAGTTTAGTAAATTTACCCTTGCAGTTCAAATGCTTTATCTTGAGTACCCACGTTATTCATCTTTCCTTTTTTTCTGTTTAAGCCATGAATTTACTTTGTTCCATGTAGGTAGCTAACTCGGAGAAGTGCCTTCTGATTCTTTTGAATGCTGGAGATGTTAATTCATAATAATCCAGTCATCTTAATTTTTTTGCAATGATTATTTATTACAGTCACATTGTATTGTATGTGTGCAGATGCATAGTAATCCTTAATGCATGGTTACATATACTAAGCCCTCTTTTAGCTAAATATACCATATTTATTTATACAACCCGGTGGTATATTCACGAGTTGGCAGCTTTTCGGCAGGTTTGACCTAAAAATTTAAAGCGACACTAGTATTAAGGGCAAAACATGCTGGGCTTTGCCCTAAATATTCGTACCCCTGAAGTTTAGGTCAAACTGAGAAGCAGCAGCTTTTGCAAATCGGTTGGATTGGAAAAAACACTGTGTTTTAAAGAGGGTTTCTTCAGTGTCATTTATAATGCATTGAAGGGTCAGGGCCGTAACTAGAGATGTTTAAGCCGTGCCGCCGCGCAGGGACCTGGGGCAGCACAATCGCTGTTCCATGGCACCAGCATGTGGTCTGCTGCACACCTGCCCAGAGCATTCAAGGGACACTCCGGGAAGGCACCTTGTAGCCTAAGGAGCAGTTCTTGAGTGTCCTTAGTCTGCTCTGGACAGTGCTCTACCTCCCAGAGCCCGCAGTCCCGCCCCCTAGAAGTGACATCACAGGTTTAGGGAACAGGGTGCAGTGACGCCCCTTTATGACGCTGCCAAGGGCCACCGCAAAATGCCCAGCTTATTTAAATCTCACCCCTTTAAGTAAATAATGAGCTTGAGGTGACTTCCAGACTGTGTTTAGCACTTTTGTATGTGCAAAACTTTTTATTACATTGTAAAAAAAAAAGTACAGAATGAGACTCAGAACCTAGTTTACATTCCAGGCTGCGCCACTAGATTCTAGAACAAAACAGCTATCCCGGTGTTTATTGAGGTGAGAAGATTGAATTCTAGGGAGACCAATATCTCAGCACCTGGTATTTCATTTCCTGCATGCTGTAACGCCAGGGAGGAGATATTATTACCAATGCACTATAAGTTAATTATTGTTAATACAGACATCATTCATAAGTACAGAAATCATCTGTGTGAAAAACTATACATCCTGCTTTTCTTCTAGTTCATTTATCTATTTAATAAGCACAGCCATGATACAGACACCTCGGCATCCTTTATGTCGGAATTATAGACTCTGAAACATTGCATATGCATAATCTATTATTTTCTTGTTTTGGCCTCCAGCAATTGTATTTGATACTTCATCACATAATGCACATTTCCAGGAACCAAATACTCATTGCCGGGATAATTTCTTTATTTTATCTATCTGTAATTTCTATGATTTAGAGTTATTGGATAACAGACTTAATACACCAGTGTTGTGTTAGAAATATAACTTAATTTGCCAGGCCACTAGTGATTCAATTGCACGAAGGATATTCAACATGATGCCCACTAGCTGCTGTGGAACTAGACATCCCAGCATGCCCTTCCACAGTTAGGGCATGCCAAAACTGTGACCGGGTATGCTGGAATGTGTAGTTCCACAACAGGGAAAGCCGAATGTTGAATACCACTGATTTACACAGTGTAGAATATTAAGCGATAGCATCAATTAATAAACCACTGTTTGGCAAATTTGTTAGATAATCTTTTAATGACAGACGCTGATTGGTTAGTACTTTATCTCTCTCCAAGCTTCCCCTTAACCTGGTACATTTTCTTTTTTCTGCCAAGCATCGGATTGTGCAGTAAGGCATACCGCAGCTAAAGTTGTGACTGTAACACAAGAGAAGTTGCATAATTAGACTGTACAGTAGAACGACGGCTTTCTAAATGACTAGTCGTGCAAAATTTACTTCGAAATTATCAACAATTTTTGCATAGAACTTAATACAATTGTGTTGTAGGGTCTAAAATTTTGTGATGGAAATTAAAAAAAGAAAAACTATTTTATTGAAAAATTGCTTTGAACAATGTTAAAAATTTTTAGAATAAATTATTATGCAACCGAAATAAAAAAAAATACTTTAATAAATAATGTTGTTTTTTTTTAACCAGTAACTTATTCTGTACATCAGCCATATAAAATATGGTCTGAACTAATACATAAACCACATTTGTGCTGTGTCCACCTGTTCATCTAACTTACAATAGGATTATGTGCTCACCAAACATCCTATATCACTCACTTTGGAAGTGATTCACAGTGGAAGTAAAATAAATAACTCAGGTGTCACTAGCACAAGATCGCTGGAAAATGCCATGAAACAGATACAGGTACAGGATCTTTTGGTTAGAGGATTTTGGAAAACTGGAAAGAGGAAATTATTACTGCTGTTCTATAATAGTGTCATACACACAGACACGCTTTTAGGTCAGTACCCTTTGAGATAATGAAAACCATAGAATCACTTCATGCGGTCTTCACCCACAGCAAGTTGCCTTTCCCATACAGCTCTTTTTGTTCAAGGTACTTAGATGCCTTATGTATCTATTACTCAGAACTTGAAGACATATTATCACTGGGTATTGCCCGAATAGGATGGTTGGAACATAATAGGCAAACATAGGGCCTCATTTACCAATGAGTTTTATCACTCACGAGTGATAAAACTCATTGCATATGATGATGGTGCTCCAGCCAATCAGCTCCCAACTGTCATCTGTTTGAAAAATGACAGTTGGGAGCTGATTGGCTGGAGCACCATTTATCATATGCAATGAGTTTTGACACTCGTTGTGAGTGATAAAACTCATTGATAAATGAGGCCCATAGTAAGGTAGCCCATAAGTTATCAATGATGATGCTTCAAGCACTGGATCAGACAGGCATGGTATAGGAGCAGGCAGTGTTATGGTGTGTACACAAGGTACAATTTTAATGAATGATATGAACTAGAACTATATCGATTAACAATAAAACGTTCATATCGTTTATTTTTAAGCAGCGAACGATCAACGAACGACTAACTATGTGCGTTCCCGCATGGATGGTAACGATATCCATCATCGTCCGTACATGCAGGCCAACTTGGACGATTCAACACGATTTGCATATTAAGAGATTAAATATCTGTCAGTGTGTACACCCAAAATCGTTTGCCCTGCACTACAGAAAGTTGAAGGGAAATCTATCAGTAATATCGTTGGTTGTGCATGTTGCAAAATTACATAGATGTCTAATAAAAGGCTGATGTAAGGGACTTTCTGTGGTCAAGAGCAGAATCGACTAACTGGCCAAGGTCAATGTCTGGCAATGGTCAAGAGCAGAATCCTAAGGGGCTGAGGTCAGGGACAGGTAGCGATCAAGAGCAGAATCCAGTGACTCACCAAGGTCACTGGTCAGCAGCGATCAAGAGCGGAATTCAGTAACAAGATGAGGTCCGACAGGCAGCAGTCAAGAGCAGAATCCAGTAACAGTAAAAACTTATTGGCAGGAGAAAGAAGCACAGTCCAACAGGTTCAGCACACTGGGTCACAATAACCTGTGACCAGCAGAATTGTGACAGGCAGCCTTAAAATTGCCTGAGAAGCCAATAGGACCATGTTTTCAGAAAAAGTCTCCCGATCACATGACCTACCTAAAGTACCCCCGATGATGAAACAGTGACAGCCTAGTTTGTATGAAAACTGGCTGCAGTTTCTTAGCAACAGAAACTGAAGAAGGAAGAGTGGGAGTATTTAAGTTAAGGATTGTCAGTGCCTGTCCCCATGTGTGTCATCCTAAAGACGCCGCTAAACGATTTGATGAGTATCGGAATGCCAGGTACTACAAGCCAAAAGACAGGTCATTTTGAAATAAATCTTCGTATATATTAGGCATGGTGCATCAAATAACATAAACAAAAACCCTTATGTGGACAATGCTAAGTACCAAGCAAGCATTCTGGATACACAATCTCATACCTGTTCATCATTTCATGTTCGACATTCAAATTTTACTTTAATTTGACGATAGTACAATGTTTCTACCATGACATCCTTTGTAATTCCCCCCTAGTTATGCCATGCTGAAAATCTTTGCTCTGCATCCTTTGAAGTAATATATACTCCTCTAAGGAGACAAACCAATTTTGTTTCAAATTTATTTCCAGAATGTTTCAACACTACTTTACATGTAATCAATTTTCCATATGATTGCTTTTTGATGAAAAAAATAATTTGACAACACATCCAAAATTTATTAATGAAACTGAAATTGTGTTCTGCGAAGGCTCCTGCCCTACTGTCCTGGAGAAGTGAAATAAAAATGCACTCTTTTAATGTCATAATTTCCAAGCAATTCTCCAGGTATTCTCTTGTAATAAACTTTTTGAGCACAACACAGAATTTAACTTTATGCTATATATAATAGATTCAGAGCAAAAGTAAAAACACTAATCAAATAATATATTATAGTCCATCAAGAGGGCTTCCAAACTGATATAGGTCCTTTGAGCCAATATTAAATTATACAATCCAGGATGATATAGTATTTTGATCTCCAGATGCTTCTCTGCTTCACCCACTGCCGGGCTGGCCTTGCCATCTGGCACTTCTGGTAAATGGGCCAACCTGGCCGGCTGGAGCCTGACATAGCAGATCCGCCTGCTGGCACTCTGTTAGGCACGTGGGCTTCCTGTAATGCACAGCAGTAACATGACGTCACTTTGCACAGGTGCATACTAGGGGAGTCGTTCAAGGAGGACACAGACTCCGTCAGATCTCTTAGGCGGAAGCGATAACTGGGAAAAGAGAGCTGAGGTAGTAAAAGTGTTGACTGGATTTGTGAAAGGCTGGTACTGGCAGTGCATATAGGGATTGGAGCTGGAATTGGTAGGCACTGGCAGTGAATATGGGGACTGTATCTGGAAATGGCAGGCACTGGTAGTGAATGTGGGGAATGGCAGTGAATGTGGGGATTGTACATGGAAATGGCAAGCTCTGGCAGTGAATGTGGGCACTGGAAGTGGAAATGGCAGACACTAGCAGTGAATGTGGGGACTGGAGGTGGCAATGGGAAACTCCAGCAGTGAATGTGGAGAATTGTGGTGGGCTTGACATGAGCTGTCATTAAATGTGGGTACTGGAGCTGGGATGGCAGGCACTGCCAGTGAATGTGGGCACTCTTGATATAAATGGTAGGTGCTGGCAGTGAATGTGGGGATGTTAGGCACTGCCAGTGAATATGGGGACTGGAGCTGGAATTGGCAGGCAATGGTAGTGAATGTGGGTACTGGAGGTGAGAATGACAGGCTGAGGCAGTGAATGTGGGGACTGTAGGTGTTAATGGTAGGCACTGGCAGTGAATGTGGGGACTGTAGATGGAAATGGTAGGCACCGGCAGTGATTGTGTGGGCTGGAGGTGGGAATGGCAGTGAATGCATGGACTGGAGGTGTTAATGGTAGGCACTGGCAGTGAATGGGGGAACTGGGAATGGGTTGCAACAATATTTTGCATTTAGCCTACAGCCTGTGTCTGCTTTAAATTCCAGGGATGATTCTTAGTCCTTGCTTTACCAATACTTATGTACTTTGAACAATTTAATATTTGCTGAAACTGGGTTTGTACCAAAGGAGGCAATATAAGCCAGGTGACATATAATGGAAGCAGAGTCATAACTTCATCCATGGCAGTGTAATGTGACTCCTATGCAGCAGTGAGGCAGGGCCTGGCCCCGCATGTCCTCTGTGACAACTGAAAGCACAAGCGGAATGGGATTGAAATGTCGGTTCAAATTCCGACAGCGGCTCCCCCCACAGGATGAAGATACCTATAGAGGCAGGTAAGTAACCTAACCTGCCCCCCCCCAACCCTCTCTTAGTGGTACCTAACCCTACCCCCCCCCCCCCTAATGCCTAACCTCTCCCCGGGGGTGCCTAAACCTAAACCCTCCCCTTCTGCTCCCTAAACTTAACCCTCCCAGGGGGGGAGATGACTAACGCTAACCTCTACCTGGGGGTGCCTATCCCTCCCCCCCTAGGGGTGCCTAATACTAACCCCCCGCCTCAAAACCTAAGACTAACCACACTAACTTCCCCAAACCTAACCCTCCCCCCCCCCATGGCTAAGAGGACGCGTGGCCCGTACTTACCTCATTCTGGCACGAGTCCTCCTGGATTCCAGCGTTGGGATTATGATAGGTGTCAGTATTTCGTCGCCTATCATGAATCCTTTGCCGGCATTCAGCAGTCGGTATTGTGACCGGTGGCCTTGCGGCCTACTGTACATCCCGCCAAGTATCACACATTCAGTAGTGATGAGGTTAATAAATATGTATCCCAGGCACCGCCATCCAATAAACTGAACTGTTATATCTTTATATTATTTGTACTTTTATTTGTGTATTTCAAAGTGCTTCATTACCTTGAAAACTATATATGAGATTACAGGAAGTAGTGCTTAGTAAAAGAGCTCAATAAATCTCTTTACGACCTTGGTTGTGCTATTTACTTCCTTTTTTCCATGGCAGTGATAGAAGTATGGAACTACACATCCCAGCATTCCCTGGCACATGCTAAAACATGTCGAGTGCCCCTAATCTAGAACATTACTATGAACTGTAGGAGCCATGTGACTAATGATACCATTTGTATTGTTTAAAGAATGTTTACTACAGTTCAAGGCAGGAATAAAATAGAAACACATGGCATTGCATGTGCAGAAACATATACAGTTGTATTCACAATTCCCGAGCAGTTTTTAAATTTTTCCAAAGAAACATCCACCTAATGTAATTAAAAAAAAAAAGAAAATCTAAACCACCATGTTAATAAGGTTAAAGGTGCAAGAATAAAGGGTAGATAGGAATTTGGAGGTACGGGGCATAGTAAGGAAGTGTTGGATCTTTGCAGTGAATTATCTCTTACAACAGAGGAGGGGTTTATATCACATAGGTTTGAAATCCCAGCTGCATTATGCAAAGCTCTATTAAAGCAAACATAGAGCCTAAACTGAACAAATTTGTGAGTTTTGTTCTATAGGTGACTTTTTCCAAAGTTGCTTTTTCCAAAATTGTACTATAGAGTGTAGACATGGGAGGTGTGTTTATTGTCTATGGTGGCTAGTGACTAGATACTCTGGCATTGATAAGCTGAGAGGCAAAGTCACATTCATACTTATCAAGGCTTCTATGGAGAAACCAATAAGGAATGACCAGGGCTCCTTTCATACAGGCTAATGAGTAATTCTCAGGAACTGAAAAAATTATTGCAAAAAGCCACCAGTTGTGGATGAAGGACCCCAAATGTAACAGTTTCCCAAACATAGAGGGGAGGTTTATCAATATGTTTTTTAAGCCTAGAAGACACTAAGGGCCTCATTCAGACCCGCTCGCAAGCGCTGAGCGCTTGCAAGCGGGTCGATGTTGAGGCCCTGCGCACGCGCAGCGGCCACACTGCGCGTGTGCAAGCCCTGGATCGAGAAATAAATTCTTTCACTCCGGGGCTCACTACAAAAGGAGCAGCTGTCGATGGTGATCGACAGCTCGCACCGTTTTGTAGGTGGGGTGGCTGGTCAAACGGAGGCGTTCCCGAAGGAACGCCTGCCATGTGGGGGCGGCCCCACTGACATCACTCTTAATGTCAGTGGTGAGCTTCCGGCTCTATTAGAGCCGAAAGCTCACTGGGTCTCGTCGTAAGCCGCGATGGTCTTGACCATCGCGACCATCAACCTGGCCGCTCGCTAAAGCTGTGGGAGGTAACCCACAGCTTGGCGATCGGCCAGGAGGCCAGCTAAGAAAAAAAAGCAACCGCCCTCATTCAGAGCGAGCGCTCGCTCGCTTTTTGCGAGCGGCTCTGAATGAGGTCCTAAGTACCATCTATAGTATATTTTATTAGAATTTTCTTTTATTAAAGTAAACAAAATCATGATTTATCTCTCTAATTGTAGTGTATGCATTATCCTCTGATGGTGGTTTCCCATTTATTGTCACGGATGTCAGGTGTTGTCGTAAAGCCAGAATTATAGTACTGTATACAGACATTCCTCATTCAACAACCGAGTTACGTTCCTACGACTTGGTCGCTAAACAAATTGGTCAGTAAGTGAGGATGTATAGTGGCTGGGAAGCAGCAGGACCCAGGCTGAGGGTGACACGTGTCTGTGTGTGCCCCACCTCATCCGAGAGCGCGCCGTGGCCCTGTCTGTCCTTCCCCTCATGAGAGGCAAGGTCTCCTGTGTGGCCCCTCTCGGACAGAGTCTGTCTTTTTATTCTATCTGTATCAGTGCAGGCCACAGTTAGCTGTTCGTAGCGCCGGCCGTACGGTCACTAAACAGGTAGGTCATTAAGTGAGGAATGTCTTTATAGAAGGGAGATCATTCTTTTATTGAAATCTTTAAAAATAATGAGGTTGGCTTTTATATTTGTAAGAATTTGAAGGATGAATTCCTTATATAGAGTCGTACTTACAGTACTTTTAATACTGTAGAAATTCCAAGATACATTATACAGTATTATCTGATTTCCAGGTAAAATTATAGTAGTTTTTCAAAATCATAACTAGGGAGAATGATGCTTGGAGGGGAGCCCCTCTGCTTTGGAATAGCTGATCTTATACCTTATATCAGGTTATACGATTGTATGATTTGTTTGTATTAGTTTGGAAGGGAGGTGTGAGGGGAGCTTAGGGTTAGCAAGCTGTTGTCTGCATATATGTATATTTTGTACACCTCTGAATCAAAAACTACTCCCCGAACCAGATGAAGCCCAATGTGCAGTGCTAGGAGCTCTTAACCAAGGCAAAGATCAAAAGCTGTGGGCAGCACAGACGGTGTAATGGTTAGCGTTACTGCCTCACAGCACTGAGGTCGTGGGTTCGATTCCCACCACGGCCCTACCTGTGCGGAGAATGTATATTCTCCCTGTGCTTGCGTGGGTTTCCTCCGGGTACTCCGGTTTCCTCCCACACTCCAAAAATATACTGGTAGGTTAATTGGCTCCCAACACAAATTAACCCTAGTGTGTATGTGTGTGAGCATGTGATAGGGAATATAGATTGTAAGCCCCACTGGGGCAGGGACAGATGTGAATGGCCAAATAGTCTCTGTAAAGTGCTGCGGAATATGTGTGCACTATATAAATAACTGATAATAAATAATAAAAGCAACAGTGGGCAATTGTTTTTAGTCTCATTAGTTATGGTAGGAATTTCAGATATACTGTAGTGCTGTTTTTCGAGACCATTTCAAGTGGAGTTGACCATGGATCACAAGAAAAAAAGCAGCGCTTGAAGCATTAAATCAATAGGGAAAGAATATTTATTCATACATTGATCAAATATTAAGATGTAAAATAACATGTACAATTTTAAAGCACATATAAAAAGAGAAAAGATCCTCACATATACAAAAATAAAAAATCACAGCCTATGCATGTAGTTGTAGCACTGAAGGGTGTACACTGTTTAAATACCCTTGATCCTAACCTTTCTAACTACCGACCTATCTCTCTCCTCCCTTTTGCCTCCAAACTCCTTGAGTGGATTGTCTACAAACGCCTTACCACTTTATTTTCCTCCCACTCCTTGACCCTTTTCCGTCCGGCTTCCGTTCTCTCCACTCCACTGAAACTGCCCTCACGAAAGTCAGCAATGACCTCCTTGCTGCCAAATCCAAGGGCCACTACTCTCTTCTTATTCTCCTTGATCTCTCTGCTGCTTTTGACACTGTGGACCACCCTCTCCTGCTGCATATCCTTCACTCCCTTGGTCTACGTGTCACTGCCCTCTCCTGGCCTCTCTGACCGATCTTTCTCAGTTTCCTCTCATGACTCCTCTCCCCCCCCACAGCCTCTTACAGCAGGTGTTCCTCAAGGTTCTGTTCTTGGACCTCTTCTATTCTCCCTCTATACTTCCTCTCTAGGTGAACTCATCAGCTCTTTTGACCTCCATTATCATCTCTATACTGATGATACTCAAATCTACATTTCCTCCCCTGATCTCTCCCCCTCTCTTCTGACTCGTATCTCCAACTGTCTCTCTGCCATCTCTTCCTGGATGTCCCAGCGATTTCTTAAACTCAATATGTCAAAGACAGAGCTGATCGTCTTCCCACCCTCCCACATAACTTCACTTCCCACTATTTCTTTATCAATTGATGGTATAACTATCTCATCTAGCCCCAAAGTGCGCTGTCTTGGAGTTATCCTGGATTCATCCCTCTCCTTCAAACCACATATCCAGAACCTTTCACAGTCCTGTCGTTTCCATCTCAAAAATATTTCTAAAATCAGACCCTATCTCATCCAGGATGCTACAAAAACCCTCATACACTCACTGGTCATCTCCAGATTGGACTACTGTAACCTCCTCCTATCTGGCCTCCCCAAATCCCATCTCTCTCCTCTCCAGTCTATCCTTAATGCTGCTGCACGGCTTATCTTCCTCTCCAAACGCTCTACATCTGCCTCCCCTCTCCTTCAAGCCCTCCACTGGCTCCCCTTCCCTTTTAGAACCCAATTTGAGGTTCTCACGCTCACTTACAAAGCCCTCACCCAATCTTCCCCCATATACATCTCTGATCTCATCTCCCTTCACTCTCCTCTCCGCTCTCTTCGTTCAACTAATGCACGCCGCCTTTCATGCCAGCTGATTACTTCCTCCCACTCCCGCCTCCCAAGATTTTGCCCGCACTGCTCCCCACTTCTGGAACTCTCTCCCACTCCCCATCAGACTCTCCACCTCTTTGCAATCCTTCAAACAGGCTCTCAAGACCTATTATTTCATCAAAGCCTTCCAGCTGTCATTCTAACTCCCTGATACATACACCTTCCTCCCCATCTGTGTCACCCCTGTTTGTCTTCCCCTCCCCTTTTAGAATGTAAGCTCTTATGAGCAGGGCCCTCTAACCTCTTGTACTTTTCCCTACTTTAGTTTCATCTACTTCTTACTCACCACTAGGGCACCTAACACTTGGCTGCTTATGCTCTGTTGCTTATCTGGGTGTTATGGTCACTAATGTAGCAATATATATTATCCATGTCCTGGTCCTGTATTGTATTGTTCTGTAAGTCGCTTGTGTACAACTTGTTTATGTGCTTTGTAAGGCGCTGCGGAACATTTGTGGCGCCATATAAATAAATGATAATAATAATAATAAAATAAGGGAAGGAAACTTGCATTTGTTCAGCTTAAAGTTTCCTATGTATCAGATTTGTGTCCAAACAGTTCCAGAAGCAGTTATGTCAATTTCTGTTTGGTAACAGTTTAGTGGTGAGTTTGAATAGAGTGAACTCAAAAAATTGTCCCGATGTAAATGAGAGCCAAATAGGGTAATTGGGGTCACCGTGAGTTGCCCCGTGCCAGCTCTCTAATGTGCAGGTAGTGGGTGTCTCACATCCAGGTGGGGGGATGATCACCTGGGATAAATACCTGCTGTATTGTCCCTGGTGTTATCACCGGGTGGATGAAAGGCTCGGGGTGCTGTGCGGTCAGCGGTGATCGTCTCTGCCGTGGGAGATAGTCTCTCGTGCTGGGAGATTCTTTATGCCCCTGGCCTCCGTGAGTTTGCGGCAGTAGTAAATTTAGGTGTGACCCAAAGCGTGTGTCTCACGGTGCAGCCAGACCGGGTGTTGAGTGGAGTTCGGCAGCTGCAGTCTGCGGAACAACCTGCCCAGAAGGGAAAGTCTGGTGGTGTGCGGCTGGAAGCACTACATGGGTAGTGACTCCTCATTCCAATTGTCTAGTGTGTCCCAGAAACTCCGTGTGTGCAACAATCCACTTGTTGCCGGCCACTGATTAAAACCAGCTGGGTGTCCCGGAGAGGTGAAATACTCAGTTTTTGGAAATGATGAATATTGATCTTTGCAAGTTGCTTTTATCAGCCACCCTTCAGTGAGTTTTTTCTAACACGTTTCCCTGTGTATCACAACTTTGTCAGAAGCGATAAGAGAGGATTGTCTCTAGTTACTCCTGATATAAATACCTGCTTTCATGATTGCTAATTGAAAAGTTCTGGAGACGACCTCATTAGTAGCATAGTATTCAACTGTGAGTGATGTTCTCACATAGTCCTAAAATAAATGGTGCTGTGCAAATGCAATCTCACTTTTATCTTTACTGTTGTATATAGAAAACAACTGAAAAAAACATAAGAGTTAAAATAATTTAAATGTAAAACTGTGTCTAAAAATCACAGGTAGAATTGTTAGTTCTTAGTTTTTATACAGAATTTTTTCCCACTAAATAGTACAACAATCCTTAATCCTTTTAACAATTAGATTTTGTTTAAATGTAAAATGGTATCCACAACCAAAAAATATATAACTGTTGTAAACATAGATTATTATTTTTGGGACATATATCCTTTTTAACAGTTGAATAGACAATATATAGAATCTTCCTTTCTATATATCTTACACATAGGTAAACCTTTAAATTTAGATAATATATAATCTTATTTGTACTAAAAACATGAAATAGTGGAATACGTAGTACTTATAATTATTGTAAAAATATTCATATAGACCTCTCTTGCTAAAAATCCTAATGAGAGTAGTTTCAACATTGCATGTAAAAAGATGTTCTATATGGTGTGACTTTATTCCACAGGGGAGATACCCTCTAAACAATATTGTTCCTTTGTTGAGTGTAGATACATCTTTTAAATAAAGACGTTTGATGATCACATGTTTTGCTATTTATATAGATCTTTGTAGACCACATTACTGATGGATAATAGGGGGTAGGGTGAACAGACCGAGAGACTGGTGCGATCTCATGTTGAAGTATTGTACAATACTGAGGTTATGTCTGGTGCAGACGAGGTGGTGCGGGATGCGGTGCAGGAGGGTGGGACCACATAGTCCCTAGAATTCTGCATCTATGTCCCACATCTCCTCTCTAAAGAACACAGAATGCTTGGGTCTCGCACTAACAAATCCCCATCAATCCAGACTGACATAAAGTGCTAAACAGAAAGGAATGGCCTTTGGATTATACTGACCACCTTCTCCATAACAAAGGAGGGCATAAGGGCTGTCATTCGTGTTGATTTGATGTATCAAATTAACTATTATGTACATCTCATTTTATCCCACACCTCTTTCCTGGTTTGAATCCAAGTTGACCACTATGGAACATTTGCAGGAGGACATGATTAAAGCAGTTTGAAAGGTTTTTGGAACAGATCATGGCATCTGTGCTCATCGATGAAATGGGTCTATAGAAAGAACAAGTAGTAGGATCTTTCTCTTCATTTGGAACTACAATCATTTTTGCCTCCATAGCTTGTTTTGGCTTTTGGGAAGGGATTACCTTACATAACACTACTTAATAGAGATGCCAGGTGGGGAAAATATTGCTAAACTATTTAAAGTTGTATTCAGTGATGACACCTGGTCCTGGGGATTTCCTGCTTTTTTTTAATACTTGTGGTTTGGGCTGTTTCTTATGTAATTGGGGTATTCAGGTCTTCTAACATACACGGTGGGAAATGGCTGACAGTGAGGAAATCGAGATGGAATGCTGGGCAGAATTGTGAGGTTTATCATACAAATTGAAAAATATGACAGAAATCTGTTACTGTGAACTAGTTTCTCTCTCAATCTCATAAATAGGATCCTATTGCCTTAGCTGTTAAAATAATATTCAATTCACCGCTAGTTTCTTTTAATCTAGCATGGTTTTTCTTGAGACTTTTTTTTGTGTTTTATCTAGGAGCTTGATTCTGACTTAGTATATAGATATATATTTACTATAGTGTACAAGGTTTTATTCAATTCCCCTCTGCCTTCTAAGTATTGAACTAACATGCTGCAGGCACAAGTGACTCACTATTAGGATGTCAGTGCCTACAGTTATATGACTAGACCAGGGGTCAGGGAACTTTTTTACCTTTTACCACAAAATATATTTAGATACGCCGACGTTACCCCCTTGATTTGAAAGGAAGGAAATCATATAGTAGTGCCCCCATATAATGCCCCTGTAGTAAAGCCACCATATAGTGCCCCTGTAGTAGTGCCCCCATATAATGCCCCTGTAGTGCCGCTTGTACAAAAAATACCCACTTACCTTAATCCCTGCTCCTGCATCCGCCGCCGTCCTGTCCTTCCGGCTGCTCCTCGGAACTATGGGAGAGATGTCATGACGTCTCTCCCATAGTGCGCATGGAGAGAGGCGGAAGCTGGAGTTCAGAAGAGAACTCCAGCCTCCGGCTAACGCGGCACTGCAGGGAAGGAGCCGGGCGCCCGCTGGTAATAACATCTCAGCGGGCATCGGGCTTAGAGCCTCCCTGCGGCACAGCCAGGTATGCATATGAATCATTCTATATTATAGAATAATTCATATGCATGCCCGGCTGTCCGTCCATTACCCCCAGGAATTTAATTTTTACCCCATGTGGGGTAATTTACCCCTGTTTCCCGACCACTGGACTAGAATCACACATGTGGAGGGGAAGGGTTTTCATGGGTGATTATATGCTACAAAATGTGTCTTTTCTAAAAATGCAAATTTAAATTTTTATGGCTTTAGAGAGGCGTAAGTTAGTCCTTTTACATTGAATGTAAAATATTTTAATAGACATTTGGTTGTGTTCGAATGGGAGAGTCAGTGGAGAATAACACTTCTGCTAGAAGCACACCTTTCACCATAGAGGAGATTTATTAAATGTTACTAAATGAGATGTGAAAGAGGAAGGAGAGTGGATATGAAGGGAGGTTATTGGGTGGGGTAAAAGTACAAGGCAAAAGTTCACCTATCCTTTGTGTCAGACCCTGTGGGACAGAGGCAATATTAGCCATACTCGCCTACTCATGGAATATCTGGAAGACTCCAGAGTTTCCTGAGCATTTTGACCAGCCTTCCAGATCCAGTCCACTGAAGTGTTTGGTATAGTGGCTCAATTATGTGATTTTCAGTGAATAGTGTGATTGTATTCCCGCTCCGACTCCACATGCTGCAAATC
Source organism: Taudactylus pleione (assembly GCA_031769625.1). Taxonomy (NCBI): domain Eukaryota; kingdom Metazoa; phylum Chordata; class Amphibia; order Anura; family Myobatrachidae; genus Taudactylus; species Taudactylus pleione. Next base: position 4,487,497 of record JAUIMM010000200.1, on the reverse strand, counting down.
CCAGCACTGTACAGCAGGAGGTGGGTCTGCAATGTCAATTTGTAGTGCCACAACCCATAGACTTTCCACATTGACATCACCATCCCAATTCTCCCAAAGGCAACTGCAAACCAGCAGGTAAGTAAGTATGGTATTAGCCCCATTTTCCAATGATGGTTTGGTAAATAGGTGTCTGTGCACAACAGTAAGGCAGTGATTCCCAACCTCGGTCCTCAAGGCACACTAACATTCCTGGTTTTAGTGATATCCATGCTTAAGCACAGATGGTTAAATGAAAATAACAAGTACTAATTAAGTCACGTGCTCAGGTATGGCTATCCTTAAAACCTGGACTGTTAGTGTGCCATGGTTGGGAATCCCTGCAGTAACGGCATGAGTAGATCAAAATGCAGAAGGAAATGTAGCACCCAAACCTGTGGGGGCCATCCAAAAATGCATAATAAAGTACATCGACATGGGAATGAATGCCCTTGAACTCGTCCATACTTTAACGAGTTAATGAACAATGGAACAATCACTGTTGCATCTTTTATTAACTTACCATAGGTCACTGGCGATGTCATCAGGTTTAATGTGCAGCACATCAAACCGGCATGCCTAGGGTCGCAATGCCGACCGCTGGCTTCCCGACTGTCTAATCACAGCATGGTTCAAATGGCAGACGTCGAAATCTTGACACCTGTCATCAGACCTATGCCGGGAGCCCGACACCCGGCTTACCGATCGAAGCTGCGGTTCGGGTGTGAGGATTAGGGGGATTTAGGGCTAGGCACTCCCTGGGAGGTTACAATTAGGCTGCAGGGAAGGGGGGTTTAGGTTTAGGCACCCCTAAGGGGAGGGTTAGGGGGAGAATTAGGTTAGCTATACTTACCTTAATGGACGATCAGGATTTCCACTTCTGCCAGGCTGCCGCTGTCGGGATTAGAACCGCCGCTACTGATTCCATCAAACCTAGCTACCTTTGCTAGTGACCACAGGAGCGTTAAATTGCCGGTACACACTGAGCGTTATAGGCGATTTGACATTATGAAAGGGCAAATCAGAACGACAATACTCCAGTGTGTACCCAACTTGAGTAAGCATAAAATAGTAGAGACACCAGTAGTAGTGGGTAAAATAGACATGAACCATAACACATAACATAGTAGAGCATCTATTTGTATAGGCAATGTAAAGATATGAAACAATAATAAACTAGGGGTGAGCGGGTTCGGATTTCTGAAATCCGAGCCCCCCCGATCCGAGGCCGATCCGAGTCAGGCTCGACTTTTCCCGCCTGACTCGGATCTGAAATCGAGGCAAAACGTCATCATCCCGCCTTCCGAGTCTCGCGGGTTTTGGATCCTATATAAGGTACCCGCGTCGGCGCCATTTTCTCACTCGGCTGTGGACAGTGAAGAGGGAGGGTGGGAGTTAGGGCTGGCTGGGCTGTGTAGTGTAGTGTAGTGCAGAGTAGTGTTGTGCTGTGCTGCGCTGTGCTGCTGTTGTCCACTATTTCAAAGTCCATAGGGGCTGGCTGTGTTGTGCTGTGCTGCTGTTGTTAATAGGGGCTGTGTCCACTACTTCAAAGTCCATAGGGGCTGGCTGGACTGTGTTGTGCAGTCAGTTGTCCATAGGGGCTGTGTCCACTCCAAAGTCCTGTGCAGTGTCCCAGTCCTAAAGGGGTGCTGTAGTGTTGTCCAGGGGGTGCTCTGTCCATCAGGGGTGCTCCCCCCAAGTGCTAAATAAATAATATTTTTTGTGTGTTTGTAAATTGTGTGCGCAGTAGCCGCACGTGCATCAACAAAGTAGTGCCAAGCGTGCGCCTGTGTCATAAGTAAAGGGCCAGCTGGCTTGACCGTTAAAGGGTGCTGTAACCCCCAAAGTACACTCCAGTCCAAACCAAAAAAAAAATTATTTTCTGTGTTTGTGAACTGTGTGCGCAGTAGCCGCACGTGCATCAACAAAGTAGTGCCAAGCGTGCGCCTGTGTCATAAGTAAAGGGCCGGCTGGCTTGACCGTTAAAGGGTGCTGTAACCCCCAAAGTACACTCCAAACCAAATAACAAAATATTTTTTCTGTGTTTGTGAATTGTGTGCGCAGTAGCCGCACGTGCATCAACAAAGTAGTGCCAAGCATGCGCCTGTGTCATAAGTAAAGGGCCGGCTGGCTTGACCGTTAAAGGGTGCTGTAACCCCCAAAGTACACTCCAGTCCAAACCAAAAAAAAAATTATTTTCTGTGTTTGTGAATTGTGTGCGCAGTAGCCGCACGTGCATCAACAAAGGAGCAGCGCCAAGCGTGCGCCTGTGTCCCATAAGTAAAGAGCCGGCTGGCTCATTTCTTAAAGGCTGGTGTAACCCACAAAGTGCACTACTCTCCAGCAAAAATAAAAAAATATTTTCTGTGTTTAGCCGCACGTATATATCAAATCGATATAACATAAATGGAGGACCAAACTTTCTCCGATAAAAATAAAATAGAGAAAGATCAAGTACCACTTCCTCCTAGTGCTGAATCTGCTGCCACTAGTCATGACATAGACGATTACATGCCATCAACGTCGTCTGCCAAGGCCGATGCCCAATGTCATAATAGAGGGCACATACAATCCCAAATGACAAAGTTCAGGAAAATGACCTTGAAAAAAACATTTAAATCAGCTGAAGAGAAACGTAAACTTGCCAATATGCCATTTACGACACGGAGTGGCAAGGAACGGCTAAGGTTGATCCCTAGTATGTTCATGACTAGTGGTTCAGCTTCACATGACGATGGAAGCCCTCCTCCCACTAAAAAAATCAAAAGAGTTAAGCTGGCAAAAGCACAGCGAAGAACTGTGCTTTCTAAGAAGATATCACAAATCCCCAAGGAGAGTCCAAGTGTGGTGGTGGTTGCGATGCCTGACCTTCCCAGCACTGGACGGGAAGAGGTGGCTCTTTCCACCATTTGCACGCCCCCTGCAAGTGCTGAAAGGAGCACTCACAGTCCACTTGCTGATATGCAAATTGAAGATGTCACTGTTGAAGTACAACAGGATGAGGATACTGGTGTAGCTGGCGCTGAGGAGGAAGTTGGCGAGGAGGATTCTGATGGTGATGTGGTTTGTTTAAATCAGGCTCCGGGGGAGACAGTTGTTGTCCGTGGGATGAAAAAGCCCATCACGGTCATGCCTGGGCAGAAGACCAAACATTCCACCTCTTTGGTCTGGCAATATTTCTATCCAAATCCGAACAACAACTGTCTTGCCATATGTACCTTATGTAAAGGTGGAATAAGTAGGGGTAGGGACGTTAACCACCTCCCTTATACGTCACCTGCAGCGCGTTCATAATAAGTTACTGTCAAGTTCAGAAACTTTGGCTAAGACCGTAAGCAGTCCAGGGACACCTAAATCCCGTTGTCCTGTTGTATCCAAGCGCCTGCAAACCACACCGTCAACTCCCTCCTCGTCAATTTCCTCCTTAGTCAGGATCGGAAGTAGTCCTGCAGGCCATGTCACTGGCATGACTGACTCTCCTATCGGGGATTCCTCCGGAGGATCCTGCATTGCTACGCCTCCTGCAGCCGCTGCTGCTGTTGCTGCTGCTGGGAGTCGTTCATCATCCCAGAGAGGAAGTAGGAACACCACTACTTTTACTAAACAATTGACCCTCCAACAGTCCTTAGCGAGGAGGATGAAGTACGACAGCAGTCATCCTGAAGCAAAACGTATAACTGAGGCCTTGACTGCTATGTTGGTGTTAGACGTGCGTCCGGTATTCGCCATTAGTGCAGTGGGATTTAGACAATTGATGGAGGTAGTGTGTCCCCGGTTCCAAATCCCGTCTAGATTCCACTTCACTAGGCAGGCGATACCGAGACTGTAGAGAAACGTCAGAAAAAGTGTCCTCAGTGTCCTGAAAAATGCCGTTGTACCCAATGTCCACTTAACCACGGACATGTGGACAAGTGGAACAGGGCAGACTAAGGACTATATGACTGTGACAGCCCACTGGGTAGATGTATCACCTTATGCAGCAACAGCAGCAGCGTCATCAGTCACAGCATCTCAGAAACGCCAGCTCGTTCCAAGGCTGGCTACGCTGTGTATCACCGGTTTCAGTAAGAGGCACACCGCCGACAACCTCTTAGAGAAACTGAGGGAAATCATCGCCCAGTGGCTTACCCCACTTAGACTCTCCTGGGGATTTGTGATATCTGACAACGCCACCAATATTATGCGGGCATTACATCTGGGCAAATTCCAGCACGTCCCATGTTTTGCTCACACAATAAACTTGGTGGTGCAGAATTTTCTGAAAAGCGACAGGGGCGTGCAGGAGACGCTTTGGGTGGCCCGAAAAATTTCTGGCCACTTTCGCCATTCAGCGACTGTGTGCCGAAGACTGGAGCGCCAGCAAACACTCTTGAACCTGCCCTGCCATCACCTGAAGCAAGAGGTTGTGACGCGGTGGAACTCAACCCTCTATATGCTTCAGAGGATGGAGGAGCAGCAAAAGGCCATTCAAGCCTATACATCCACCTATGACATAGGCAAAGGAGCGGGTATGCACCTGACTCAAGCGCAGTGGAGAATGATTTCCGTGTTGTGCAAGGTTCTCCAGCCCTTCGAACTTGCCACACGTGAAGTCAGTTCAGACACTGCCAGCTTGAGTCAGGTCATTCCCCTCATCAGGCTTTTGCAGAAGCAGCTGGAGAAAGTGAAGGAGGAGCTAAGACGGAGCGATTCCGCTCGGCATGTGGGACTTGTGGATGAAGCCCTTCATTCGCTTTGCCAGGATTCCAGGGTGGTCAATCTGTTGAAATCAGACCACTACATTTTGGCCACCGTGCTCGATCCTAGGTTTAAAGCCTATGTGGTGTCTCTCTTTCCGGCCGACACAAGCCTGCAGAGGTGCAAAGACCTGCTGGTGAACACACTGTCAGCTGAAGCGGAACGTGACACGTCAACAGCTCCTTTTTCATTTTCTCCCGCAACTGGGGCTGCCAGGAAAAAACTTAGGTATCCTAAGCAACCCGCTGGCGGTGATGCAGGGCAGGCAGGACCAAGTTTGGACATCTGGTCTGGACTGAAGGACCTGGCAACAATTTCTGACATGTCTACTGTCACTGCATATGATACTGTCACCATTGACAGAATGGTGGAGGATTACATCGGTGACAGCATCCAAGTAGGCATGTCAGACAGTCCATACCTGTACTGGCAGGAAAAAGAGGCAATTTGGAGGCCCCTGTACAAACTGGCTCTATTTTACCTGAGTTGCCCCCCCTCCAGTGTGTACTCCGGAAGAGTGTTTAGTGCAGCCGGGAACCTTGTCAGCGAAAGGCGTAGAAGGTTGCTTCCACAGAATGTGGAGAAGATGATGTTCATCAAAATGAATTATCAGCTCTTCCAGGGAGACCAGCCTCCAGAACGTACAGAGGGACCTGTGGTGGTGGATTCAAGTTGGGACGAGTTAATACTTTGTGAGGATGAGGATGTACACACTGAAGAGGGTGAGGAATCGGTGGATGAGGATGACATCTTGCCTCCGTAGAGCCAGTTTGTGCAGGGACAGATTAATTGCCAGCTTGTTTTGTGGGGGCCCAAACGAACCAATCATTTCAGCCACAGTTGTGTGGCAGACCCTGGCGCTGAAATGATTGGTTTGTTAAAGTGTGCATGTCCTGTTTATACAACATAAGGGTGGGTGGGAGGGCCCAAGGACAATTCCATCTTGCACCTCTTTTTTTTCTTTGCATTATGTACAGTTTGGGGCCTAGTTTTTCAAACTGCCATCCTGTCTGCCACTGCAGTATCACGCCTAGATGGGTCACGTGTTTGTGCCGCCCACTCGTGTCGCTTAGCATAGTCATCCAGCTACCTCGGTGCAACCTTTTGGACATAAAAACACTATTGCGAGGTGTGAGGTGTTCAGAATAGACTGGAAATGAGTGGAAATTAAGGTTATTGAGGTTAATAATAGCATAGGAGCAGAAAAACCTACAAATTCTGTGATTTTAGCTGTTTTTATGCTTTTTTTCAAAAAAATACAGATCCAAAACACAAAACCCAGAACCCAAAACACGGAAGGGTGGTTTTGGCAAAACCAATCCAGATCCAAAACACGAAGAAAGATCCAGATCCAAAACCAAAACACAAAACACGAAAAGTGGCCGGTGCACACCCCTATAATAAACCTAATAAAAAAAGTATACATGTGAGTGCAATAATCAATAAAGTTAAATACCTACAAAGGCCTTTGATTTAACTTATCTGTGCAGATCAGAGATACTGTAAGTGACTGCATTACATGCACTGTCCTATTGGCTACATATTTGAGAAGGTTACTTTGACCCTCTGGGCAGGTAAGTGTAACTGGTGTGGTGAAAAATGTTTAGCGTTATCTAAGGTGGTTGGTATATGGAGGGGAAAGGGGTGGATTTGTTTTTTTTTCTGGGGGATGCTGTGTTTTAATATTGTCTATGGTGGTGTATTAGTGTTGTATGTGTGTGTTGGGGTGGGGTGTATTAATATTGTGTGTGTGTAAAATGTGTACTCATATTTGTGTTATATGTGGGTCACTAATGCTCTCTGTATTATATCACATCCACTGCGACAATCTCTGCATTATATGATAGGTACTGCGGCACTCTCTACTATATGGCGGGAACTGTGGCAATCTCTGTATTACATGGCAGTCACTGCTGCACTCTGCATTATATGACGATCACTGACACTCTGCATTATATGATGGTCAATGCGACACTCTGCATTACATGGTGGGCACTGCGCCAATCCCTACATTACATGGTGGGCACTACGACACTCTACATTATATGGTGGGCACGGCAACACTTTGCATTATATGGTAGGTACTGCGACACTCTCTACAATATGGAGCTAACTAAGGCACTCTCTGTATTATATGGTGGTCAATGAGGCACTCTGTAAATATATGGTGGTCACTGCGGTACTCTGTATTATATGGCGGTCACTGCGGCACTCTGTATTACATGGCAGTCACTGCGGCACTCTGCATTATATGACGATCACTGACACTCTGCATTATATGGTGGGCACTGCGACACTCTACATTATATGGTGGGCACTGTGGCAGTCTGTATTATGTGGCAGTGACTGCGGCACTCTGCATTATATAGTGATCACTGCAACACTCTGTTATATAGTGGGTACTGCGACACTGCATTATATTTTGGGCACTGCAACACTATGCATTTTATAGTGAGCAATGGGACACACTCTGCATTATATGGTGGGCACTGCTGCACTCTCTGTAAATATATAGCAGTCACTGCGGCACTCTCTGTATTATAAGGCGGTCACCGCGGCACTCTCTGTAGTACATTGCGGTCACTGCGGCATTCTGTATTACATGGCAGTCACTGTGGCACTCTCTGCATTGCATGGCGGGAACTGCGACACTCTGTATTTTATAGTGAGCAATGCGACACACTGCATTATATGGTGGGCACTGTTGCACTCTCTGTATTATATGGCGGTCACTGCTGCTCTCCCTGTAAATATATGGCGGTCACTGTGGCACTCACTGTATTATATAGTGGTCACCACAGTACTGTCTGTATTACATGGCGGTCACCGCGGCACTCTCTGTATTACATGGCGGTCACTGCAGCACTCTCTGCATTATATCGCCGTCACTGTGACACTGCATTATATGGTGAGCACTGCAACACACTGCATTTTATGGTGGTCACTGCAACACTCTGCATTATATGGTGAGCACTGCAACACACTGCATTATATGGTAAGCACTGCAACACTCTGCTTTATATGGTGAGCACTGCGACACACTCTGCATTATAAGGTGGTCACTGCGCCACTCTGTATTATATAGTGAGCACTGTGACACTCTGTATTACATACAGTATATGGCGGGCACTGTAACACACTGCATTATATGCTGGGCACTGCATAATATAGTGAGCAATGCGACAATTCTCTGCATTATATGGTGGGCACTGTGGCACTCTCTGTATTATATGGCTGTCACTGCGACACTGCATTATATGGTGATCACTGTAACATTCTGCATTACGTATATGGCGGGCACTGTGACACTGCATTATAAGGTGGGCATTGCGACACTCTGTATTATATGGTTGGCACTGCAGCATTGCATTATATGGAGGTCACTGTGGCACTCTATATTACGTACATGGTGGGTACTGTGACACTGCATTATATTGTGGGCATTGTGACAATCTGCATTATATGGTGGGCACTGTGACACTATATTATGTATATGGCGGGCACTGCGACACTGCATTATATAGTGAGTAATGCGACAACTCTCTACATTATATAGTGAGTAATGCGACAACTCTCTGCATTATATGTTGGGCACTGTGGCACAAAGTGCCGGAACTAACAATGGGTTTTTCCATTACCGTACATACATTTCAGACCAATGCTGATAGCTGTATCCAGCGTAGCCCATAGTGACTATACTAGAGCTACAGCTTCTAAACCCTATGCCTTCTGGAGACTGGACATAAAAATTATTACTTACCTGCTTTTAAACTATAACTAGAATACCAGATTCAGCATTATTGTTGTTTTTTTTATTTTTAATTTGGCCCTGTTCATTTTTTTGTTTTTTTTTGCTCCTCTGCTAGCTAGCCACACCCCTTTAGCTTTGCACCATCTCCCTTCAGTGGGCCCCTACCATTGCATTCCCCCTGTGGGCCCTTCATGACCCAGTTTGACACTGGATGGAAGGCACTCTGTGGAGCCAAACTGTCGACTCTGTAGATAGGCACAACAGGGATGAGTCATCAGAATGTGGACTGGCAATGAGTCATGGCCAGGGAGAGAATTATATAGAATGCCTTGGTTGTGGATTGGATACAGGAGTCGTTTGCTGGAGTTCCGGAGCAGGATTGGAGGAACAGTGATCAGCTGACTCTGAGCAAAATGGCAGACCCCATGTCCCGTAAGTGCCAGCTCCAGATGAAAGTAAACAACCACCTAAGTGCAGTGGCGTAACTGAGGCAGGGCCGCCGAGGCTCGTGCCCCGGGCGCCGCCGGCCACTATACCAGCCTGTCCTAGTTAGCCAGTATAGTGCCGACCGCAGTGAGTGCGGTCAGCACTACACATTTACTCAGGACCGGCGCTAGGCTTCCCTGCGCTGGTCCTGTGCTGCACAGCCAAGCCCCTTCCCTCCCCCTGAGCGCTTACCCAATAGCGCCAGGCAGAGGGTGGGAGGCGGGCTCAAGCTGGTGTAAAAAAACACATTGCCGCAAGCGCTGCAGCGACGTGTGTGTTTCAGCAGCCAATGAGAGTCAGAGAGACTCATGAGCTCCGTCTTCCAGCTCCTGCAGTGGGTAACGGGAGAGACGTCATGACGTCTCTCCCATAATGCAGAGCGCGCCAGCTCAGGAGGACTGATGTGTGGACGGCAGCGGGAGCAGCAGCTGGAGCGTGGATTCAGGTAAGTGCATTTTTTTTCTTTTAGTTACTTGCGTGTATTTATTGGGGGAGGGAGGGGAACTACAACTACTGGGAGCAACACTGGGGGGGGGACTACTACTGGGGGGGACCTCTACTGAGGGCACCGCTGGGGGGGACCTATACTCAGGGGCAGATGTAGACTTTTCTTTTAGGGGGGGCGGTTTACGAATTAATCCTGACTTCTCTCCTCATATACACACATACATACACTGTGAAATCAAATAAAAAATGTCAACTAACTGTATACACTCACACAAACACTAACTTCAAAACAGTTGGCTGCAGGGGTTCTGGTGCCGTTGGCTGATCCAATTCCGTCTTTTGCTGAACTCGGTCTGGAGGTTCTGTATTATTATGCCAGCGGCTGCACTTATATTCATCCAAGACTCTCATTCCAGATCCCCCAACCAAACAGAAATACCCCCCACTCTCCTATGTCCCATGTGCTCTCTCCTCCATGTTTTAGCTTTATCTCCTGCTCTTTCCTTAGCTGTCTGTCCTCTCCTAGCTTTCCCTCCTCTGATCCACCCATGCTCCACTTCTGGCCCGACACCACTGTGCCTTCGGCCCACCACCTACAGCCAATTATGCGACCGGGATAATAAATGTGTGCTTGTGGGGTAGGGGACCAGGGACATGTGCCTCCTCCACCTTGACTTGGCGCCGCACATAATACAAGTTGCGCTGCAGGACGAGCACTACCTCCAGGGCTCTGACCTGCAGCAGCTGTTTAGTGGTGTGTGTAGGGGTGGCAATCGCCCTGATCGCCCCCCCCCCTGGATCCGCCACTGCCTCTACTGGGGGCACTACATCAGGGGACCACTACTGGGGGCTCTGCATAGGGGGGGCTACTAATGGGGACACTATATAAAGGGCACTGCATAGGGGGGACTAGTACTAGGGACACTGTATAAAGGACACTGCATAGGGGGACTGCTACTGGAGCACTGCATAGGGGGGTCTACTACTGGGGGCACTATATAAGGGGCTTACTACTGGGAGCACAAGGGACACTGCACTGGGGGGACTGCATAAGGGGGCACTATATATTGGGTACTACTGGGGGCACTGCATAAGTGGCACTACTACTGGGGGCACTGCATAAGGTCACTCTCAGGTCTGGGCATGACTTCCCCTAGTTTGTTTTCATCAGGATGAGGACCAGGCTGCATTTATAGGGGTAGGTGACACTTTACAGAAGTTGAAGATGATGTTTGGTGATCCCTAGTATTAAAATCATAATGAGAGCACGATCTCTTGGGGGAGATGTATCAAACCTTGGAGAGAGACAAAGTACCAAAAGGTTCAACTGCCATTTTACAGGCTGTGAAAAATGACAGTTAGAAGCTGATTGGTTGATACTTTGGGCCTGATTCAGAGCCACTCACGAGCGTACAGCACAGATCAGTTGCAGCTGCTTTGTAGTCCACAATGGCCCCGCCGAGCGACTGAACTTCAGTTGCTACGGTGCTCACTACAAGACGGGGCGGCTGTTGCTGGTGAGTGACAGTTCGCCCTGTCTTGTAGGCGGGTAGGGGGGGTGGCTGCACAAACACAGGCGTTCCCTTAGGAATGCCTGGCGTTTGTGGGATGACCTACTGATATCACTACTGATGTCAGTAGTGGACTTCCTGCTCTATTAGAGCAGTAAGTCCACTCGGCCTTGCGGCAGCCTAGACCCTACCACAGGATCTTGTCGCAAGGCCGATGGTCATGATAATCGCGACGGTCTCCAGGTCGCTCGCAGCTTTGCGAGCGGCAGGAGAGGAAAAAAAAAATGACCACAGACCCTGCGAGCTGCCTGCGGGTCTGAATCAGGACCTTTATCTTTTTCCACTTTATCTCTCTCCAATGTTTGATACATCTCCCCCACTGTGTGTTTTGCCACCAGATCAGTTACAGCTGATATGTAGTCAAATGTCACCAAATAATATATGAAGATAAAAGACACAGGGGATATAGGGCCTGATTCAGAGCCGTTCGCTATTTGCGGTCGTTCGTTCAAAAACAAGGGGTGGCTATTCAAATGATCCGTTCGCAAATTGCAGTCTGTTCACACCTCTAAGTCTGAACGAGCGAGCAAAACATACGCTCGTTTATTTGTTAAAAACGCCCCCTGGCCGCTCGCACCATACGTCATGTCCGCTATTTATTAGATTAATCGAGTACATCGACCAGCGTATGAACTGCTCGCTATTCTTGTGGTTGGTTTTTGCTACCACAATCTTGCGAGCAGTTCTGGCTATAAAATAACCCAGTGACGTGGTCAATGACGCTGCTGTATTAATTATGCACACCCATAAAACGCCCGTTTTGACCTTTAAGCACGCCTGCGTTCTGATCTCCACTCCCCGTTTTCAAGCACCTTCCCCTGTTACCACCCACATACGCCTCATTCTGTCACTCAAAATTGCAGGCATTCGCTATATTGCGAGCACATGAATTTCGGCCGCACTGACTGGTTCGCGCATGCGTATAACGATCCGTACGCATGCGCAGATGTGCGAACATCGCTCGGAACGAGCGTACTGCCGCTAGCGAGTGGCTCTGAATGAGGGCCATAGTCACAGTAGTGGTGCTGCACAACTAACAACACAAAGCACCATATCTACTGTATGTCTCTGTAGGTATTTGATAGTATAGTCACAACCTGGTATAGATGTGAGTGTACAGTATAAAACATGCTACTGTAATATGAAAGTAATGTATTGGGGAATCCAGGCACTCACTCCTTACTAAGGGGGAGATGTACAAAGCCTTGGAGAGTGATAAAGTGAATAGAGATAAAGAACCAACCAATTAGCTCCTAGCTGTCATTTTTCAAACAGATCCTGTAAAGTGACAGGAGCTGATTGGTTGGTACTTTAGCGCTCTCCACATTATCACTCTCCAAGGTTTAGTACATCTCCCCCTGAGACTGTTTATTATTAGTATTATTCATCAGGTGTCTCAGTCCCAGGTGTCTAGGTAATAGGAAGTGCTGGCATATCACATGTAATCTCCTGCTCTGTTAGGAGACCCTGTATGTAGTATTTATGTATCACATATAGGAATATTCCAGAAAGAAAGCAATTACTTATTCTCCAGTGGGTGTCGAGAGGGGTGGTGCAGGCAGTGGCATAACTATAAATTTTGTTCCCCCCCGCCAAAAAAGTTTCTGGTCCTTAGGCTGTGCTTCATGTAATTTTGCTCCTTATGCTGTGCTTCCTGTAGTAGTGCCCCCTATGCTGTGCTTCCTGTAGTAGTGCCCCTTATGCTGCGCTTCCTATAGTTGTGCCCCTTATGCTGTGCTTCCTGTAGTAGTTCCCCTTATGCAGTGCCCCCAGAAGTTGTGCCTATTATGCAGTGCCCCAAGCAGTAGTGCCCCTTATGCTATGCTTCCTGTAGTATTGCCCCTTATGCTGTGCTTCCTATAGTAGTGCCCCTTATGCAGTGCCCCAAATAGTAGTGCCCCTTATGCTGCACTACCTATAGTAGTGCCCCTTATGCTGCGCTTCCTGTAGTAGTGCCCCTTATGCTGTGCTTACTGTAGTAGTGCCCCTTATGCAGTGACCCAAGTAGTAGTGCCCCTTATGCTGCGCTTCCTATAGTAGTGCCCCTTATGCAGTGCCCCAAGTAGTAGTGCCCCTTATGCTGTGCTTTCTGTAGTAGTGCCAGCTATGCAGTGGCCCTAGTAGTAGTGCCCCTTATGCTGTGCTTTCTGTAGTATTGCCGCTTATGCAGTGCCCCAAGTAGTAGTGCCCCAAGTAGTTGTGCCCCTTATGCAGTGCCCCAAGTAGTAGTGCCCCAAGTAGTTGTGCCCCTTATGCAGTGCCCCAAGTAGTAGAGCCCCTTATGCTATGCTTCCTGTAGTAGTGCCCCTTATGCTGCGCTTTCTGTAGTATTGCCGCTTATGCAGTGCCCCAAGTAGTAGTGCCCCTTATGCTATGCTTTCTGTAGTATTGCCGCTTATGCAGTGCCCCAAATAGTAGTGGCCTTTATGCTGTGATTCCTGTAGTAGTGCCCCTTATGCAGTTCCCCAAGTAGTAGTGCCCCTTATGCTGTGCTTCCTATAGTAGTGCCCCTTATGCTGCACTTCCTGTAGTAGTGCCCCTTATGCTATGCTTCCTGTACTAGTGCCCCTTATGCTGCGCTTCCTGTAGTATTGCCGCTTATGCAGTGCCCCAAGTAGTAGTGCCCCTTATGCAGTGCCCCAAGTAGTAGTGCCCTTTATGCTATGCTTCCTGTAGTATTGCCCCTTATGCTGTGCTTTCTGTAGTAGTGCCGGCTATGCAGTGGCCCAAGTAGTAGTGCCCCTTATGCTGTGCTTCCTGCAGTATTGCCGCTTATGCAGTGCCCCAAGTAGTTGTGCCCCTTATGCAGTGCCCCAAGTAGTAGTGCCCCTTATGCTATGCTTCCTGTAGTAGTGCCCCTTATGCTGCGCTTTCTGTAGTATTGCCGCTTATGCAGTGCCCCAAATAGTAGTGGCCTTTATGCTGTGATTCCTGTAGTAGTGCCCCTTATGCAGTTCCCCAAGTAGTAGTGCCCCAAGTAGTAGTGCCCCTTATGCTGCGCTTCCTATAGTAGTGCCCCAAGTAGTAGTGCCCCTTATGCTATGCTTCCTGTAGTATTGCCCCTTATGCTGTGCTTTCTGTAGTAGTGCCGGCTATGCAGTGGCCCAAGTAGTAGTGCCCCTTATGCTGTGCTTCCTGTAGTATTGCCGCTTATGCAGTGCCCCAAGTAGTTGTGCCCCTTATGCAGTGCCCCAAGTAGTAGTGCCCCTTATGCTATGCTTCCTGTAGTAGTGCCCCTTATGCTGCACTTTCTGTAGTATTGCCGCTTATGCAGTGCCCCAAATAGTAGTGGCCTTTATGCTGTGATTCCTGTAGTAGTGCCCCTTATGCAGTTCCCCAAGTAGTAGTGCCCCAAGTAGTTGTGCCCCTTATGCTGCGCTTCCTATAGTAGTGCCCCAAGTAGTAGTGCCCCTTATGCTGCACTTCCTGTAGTAGTGCCCCTTATGCTATGCTTCCTGTAGTAGTGCCCCTTATGCTGCACTTCCTGTAGTATTGCCGCTTATGCAGCGCCCCAAGTAGTAGTGCCCCTTATGCTGTGCTTCCTGTAGTAGTGCCCCAAGTAGTAGTGCCCCTTATGCTGTGATTCCTGTAGTATGCCCCTTATGCTGCACTTCCTATAGTAGTGCCCCTTATGCTGTGCTTCCTGTAGTAGTGCCCCTTATGCAGTGCCCCAAGTAGTAGTGCCCCTTATGCAGTGCCCCCTGTAGTTGTGCCCCTTATGCTGCGCTTCCAAAAGTAGTGCCCCTTATGCAGTGAACCAAACTAGTAGTGCCCCTTATGCAGTGCTTCCTGTAGTAGTGCCCATTATGAAGTGCCAGTTATGGTTGTACCCCATATGAAGTGTTTCCTGTAGTAGTGCCCGTCTGTATTGGTGCCCCCTGTAATTGTGCCCCTTATGTAGTGCCCCCTTCCAGTGCAGAACAGCCCCCAGTGACCCCCCCACATCCCTGTGCAGTACTTACCTTAACACGCTGGGTATCGCTGGCTCCATGCCGTCAGGGCTCCCGATGTCACTGCCTCTGCCGCTAAATGGATCTAACTGGATCGAGCAGGTGCAAAGGCTCCTCACATCGCGGGTAACGTCATGACGTTACCCGCGTACTGCATCACTGGGATCGCTGGCCTCTGCAGAGATCAGAGCCTTCTTTAGCCTCTGATCTCTTCAGAGGCCGGCGTTCACAGTTGCTGGATCATAATCGACGTTTTGTGCTGTAGCAACAGCCCCTTTGAACCCCCCTTAATCCGGCCCCCAGCGCCACCAAGCCAACGCGCGGTCTGCGGGGGCTGTTTTTTACGCCACTGGGTGCAGGTACTACTTACCTGGGCCTGCTGAAAGGCCCCAGGCCGGCTGGAGAAGTTCAGCAGCAGCAGCAGCCGCCTCTCTTCCCAGCCTAGCCCACACTGCTGAACTGCAGAGGGTCCAGGGAGGCTGCTGCCTGCAGTCTCCTCTCCCCACATGTGGTACGCGTGGGGTAATCGCATTAATTGCCCTCCAACCCTGCCCGATCTGCCCCCTGGTTGAGGGGGATAAATCCACACATAGTAGGTTTTTTAAAAAAAATACACTGAAATTTTACAGAAAGACAGATCAGGCCAATTTCCATCTGAGGGCCTGATTCACTACGGATCGCTATTCTGCTTATTTGCATTGCGATCACAGCCTGACATAAGGACGCCCACTTTCCCTTACTAACATCCGTATACTTGGCCAACATAGAGAGACAATCGGTAACATCGGACAGTTACTGAAGCCCAGACCTTACTCAGGAATTTCTTACTCCAGCGCACGCTATGAGGCCTCAGGCGGCATCTGGCATCACAGTGGATAATTTATGCACGCCCATGCAATGGCGTTGAAACGCACTCGCACGTCTGCATCCACCCGACCACCCCCCTGTTACCGCCCACAAACGGCACTTCCTGTCAATCACTCTGCCATGGGTCTGCGTATTCTCTGTGATCGCTGTCCCGATTGCAGTGGCCAGTTCGCTCACGCACACTGTGATGCATATGCATGCGATTGCAGTGGCCAGTTCGCTCACGCACACTGTGATGCATATGCATGCGCAGTACGCAACAATCAACCGATTGCATGCGTATAAGCAACTGCGTTCCTTGCTGGCCCTAAGTCATAATAGAACAGATATACGCAAAATGCGGAAATTTGCTGTTTGTGCCCATGCATAGAGATCCATCTAACTCCGATTCAGACCAGGGGGCTTATGTAATAAGGTGCGACTTGCAGCTGCTGCGGAAACTCCTGCAAATCTTCCTGTATTTTTAAAGCGGCAATCATTTTAAAGGCAAAACCAACTTGGTTTTGACGGGAAGACTCACAGGGGTTCCCACAGTGGCTAGAAGTCACACCCTATAACATTAGCCCCCCAAAGTGTTTTTGCTGGGACCCTTGGACTGTCTGTGCCCAGCTTCTATTTGTGCCCTGTAAACACTTTGCTTGATATCTGGAAAATTGTTCTCAGATTGTATTTTCCCTGCAAACCTCTGCTGGGTATCTCGAACTTGACCTCGGATTGAACTGGTTACCCTGTGTTCACTGAGTTCTAGGCTGTATCTGTCACCTGTTGAACCTGATGTCTAAAGGTGCATACACACACAATGATTTTTTTAACGATTATCGATAAAGATTTTCGATTATCGTTCAACCGTTGAAAAAAATCGTTCACTTTCTGAGTTAAAATGATGAATGATTATCGGTCATGCGCGTTCACGTTTGTAGTTCAGACAGACTGACCAACTGAACTATTTTCATTAAGGGAATATGCAAAAATCATTTGTAGTTCAAAAAAATTGTTCATTACACTTTAAAAAATCTGACAGATAATCTGACAGAAAATCGTTCATAAAATCGTTGGTAACAAAATCGTTGTGTGTGTATGCAGCTTAACAGGTAAGAAACTATATATTTTACCTGGTTGCTCACTACAATTGCCATATTGTGAATAAAATACTGCCACTGAGATCCTATCAGAGTGTAAAGAGTTAAATAACCCACATATTTCTGTGACAAAAACATTAAATTAATTTTATGGTAATGGACCGGGCTTTGTGATATCATTCTTATTTGCACAAGACATTTGCTTTGGTGTACCATTGGTGTACCACCTCAGAACATGCTATGAATTCCCATAATTGGTATGCAAATGAGCATGACCTTAGTAGGTGTACATGTGGAAAGGTCAGCCCACACAAGCCTTGCATTCATTAATACCTGGCACAGAAACAGACAAATCACAGGTGCACAACTCCAAATTATTAATAATATATATTAATGCAATAAAACTTTGCAATCAATAGAGGTTTTTAGCATAATCATGGCCAAGCTTATGGGCCTACCCACAATATCCAGGTAACCTCTTTCGGGTAGGTCCCTAACATACTAGGGTTCAAATCCAGAGTGCAGGACCCCCCAAAAAACCGCCCCAGGGCACCAGCATAGTAAGAAAAGTGCAGTGTAAAGAGATAGTTAGGAGCAGCTACAGCTGCATATAAAGAATGAAAATAAAAAAGTGAAGTACATATATATTAAACACACAGTGAAGGGTTAAAATGTGTTATAATGGAAAATGTGTTATAATGCAGTGCCCTGAGACAGATTAACCAATGCAATCCAGGGGGACCCACGCCCCAAAAATGAACCAAAGTTGCACTACAGTATATAACTTTTAGGACTTACCCAGAATTGTCCCTAATACAGTGTGCATATACATTACCATACTCCATGCTTTTAAACCAATGAGGTAGGGTGCTAGTCCAGAATGAGGGCGTCTCATTTCCCTCAGAAGTGCAGTAAAGCACATTAAATGGAGCATATGGGAAAGATTTCTGGACTGCACAACCTGACTATATATATAATGGGAGGTGCTACCTGATGAGACTAATTGCAGACACAGAAACAGACAAATCTCAGGTGCACAACTCCAAATTATTAATAATATATATAAATGCAATAAAATTGTGCAATCAATAGAGGTTTAAAAGCATGTAGTATGGTAATGTATATGCACACTGTATTAGGCACAATTCTAGGTAAGTCCTAAAAGTTATATACTGTAGTGCAACTTTGGTTCATTTTTGGGGTGTGGGTCCCCCTGGATTGCATTGGCTGATTTGTCTCAGGGCACTGCATTATAACACATTTTCCATTATAACACATTTTAACCCTTCACTGTGTGTTTAATATATATGCACTTCACTTTTTTATTTTCATTCTTTATATGCAGCTGTAGCTGCTCCTAACTATCTCTTTACACTGCACTTTTCTTACTATGGTGGTGGCTTGGCTGGGGCGTTTTTTTTGGGGGTCCTGCGCTCTCGATTTGAACCCTAGTATGTTAGGGACCTACCTGAAAGAGGTTACCTGGATATGGTGGGTAGGCCCATAAGCTTGGCCATGATTATGCTAAAAACCTCTATTGATTGCAAAATTTTATTGCATTTATATATATTATTAATAATTTGGAGTTGTGCACCTGAGATTTGTCTGTTTCTGTGCCTGCAATTAGTCTCATCAGGTAGCACCTCCCATTATATATATAGTCAGGTTGTGCAGTCCAGAAATCTTTCCCATATGCTCCATTCATTAATACCTTCCTGTAGATCCAGCTGTATTAATAATGATATAAAAAGCTGTGTAAAAGACGTTTTACGTTGTTCTCATTACACTTTATATCTATAATAACAATTATCACTGGGATTGGTATGAATGACCGCTGGACCTATGCCCGGCGGTTCAAATCCCGACATCAGAAGACCGGCAGGCATCTAAATCCCGGTCGGTAAGTATACTGGCTAACCCTAATCTTCTCCCCCCCTAACCCGCCAGTGCCTAACCCTCCCCCCCCTGTAAGTGCCTAACCCTAACTCCCCCTTCCCATAGCCTAACCCTAACCCTCCCGGGGGGATGCCTAACCCTAAGTCCCCCTGGGAGCTCTGAAACCTAACCCTCCCCCCCGCTCCCACCACCCAGCTTACCTTTGTTCGGTATGCCAGGGGTCGGGCACCCGGAGTAGGGATAATGATAGGCATTAGGATTTCAACACTATCATTAGTCCCCTGCCGGGATTAAACAGTCGGGAAGTCAGCAGTCGGCATTTCTACTGTCGGCTTCCTGACTGCATCCCTTATCACTATAATAATGGCGCCTTGCAGTAAACATTTATGCTGTAGGTGAGTAACTTTCAGTGTATAATCATATTTAGGAACAGTACTTTTTCCAAACAGTGATGGGAGAGCATTTGTAAATCACACACATTAACGTTGTTTGCATTGACTGTATACTCAGACTATATAGGATGCATATTTAAAGTGTTGTATACAATTAACATGAAAAGAAGCACTGCAGCTAATTTTGTTTCCATATATATAATTATAGCATATCAATTTGTTTTATTTTTTTGTGTTGCAGTAATTACTTATATGTGCTTAGCATTTACCTACATTACTTGTTACCATGGCAACTGATTAAAATGCCTACTTATTTTCATAACGTTGATCATTTTAAATTTCAAGAAAGCCTGATGCTTAGCACTTGGTGATTTGCACAGGCGCTTACAGCAAGGTAACATTTAATATATTATATGGGTACAAATATCACAGAGTGATGCCAGAAATCTGTCCACTGCATACGTACAGTATAACTAATCGGCATATATAAAAGGGCCATATTTTGGATAAGATGAGGCAATATAAAAGTATAAATAGAGATATGTCATATTTTATATTTTCTAATGGAAATATGGGAAGGGACAGACCCGCTTCCTGCCTTATCTGGTTGTACAGTCCTGTGAAATATGTCGAGACCAGTAAATTTATACTTATGGGATTATGCTCTCACAAGGGGGAGATTTATAAAAGCTTGCAGAGAGATAAAGTGGAGAGAGATGCAGGGGTCTATGTACTAAGCCCTGGATGGAGATAAAGTACCAACCAATCAGCTCATAACTGTCACTTTTCAAACACAGCCTGTACACTGACAGTTAGAAAATGCAAGAGATGAGAGAGCACATAGAATTCTAAGACATGTAATATGAAAATTACATATGATTAAAATGAAGTTTAAAATTAAACTGAAATAACATAAAATACACAGTGGTAAAGGTGAGGCATAGGCCCTGAATTCAGCCAGGATCACGATTGCAATACGCACGCAGTCTCACTGTGATTGCTATGCCATTTAGGCACAACAATAGGATGCCCACCTTAACTTACACACATCCGTAATTCTTAGCAAGACTGTGAAAACATCGGTAACATCAAGTACAATCGGAGCCTCACGCACACTTGCAAATTGTCATCACATGTAGTGAAAGCCCAAGCTGCATATGGCATCGGTGTGCCTAATATATGCACGCCCCTGCAACGGTGTTCAAAGGCATTGGCATGCCTGCATGTCGCTGACCACCCCCACATCACCACCCGCAAATGGTACTTCCTGTCAATCACTCTGTGATGGGTCTGCGTAGTGACTGCAATCACAGTCCTGATCGCAGTGGCCAGTTCGCGCACTGCAATGCATGCTCAGAACGCAACAATCGGTCAATTGTGTGCATAATCGCAGTTGCGATCGGTAGTGAATCAGGCATATGGTTCACAGTTTGTCATGGAATTTTAACCCTGCAAGTGGGTTGTCACTTAGCTCCCATCCCACCCCCTTGAATTCCTTTAAAAAGACAAATCAGCCTCTGATCTTGCTAGTCACACGCATTTCTTTTATTGTGGGTAAGACCGATCACATCTGCACAGGAAGGTTAAGCTGGGTACACACTAGGCGATACTGTATGTCATTTGTACAGCTAAACATAGGGCCTGATTCTGAGTTAGTAGTAAAGAAAATTAACAAAAAAGAGCAAGTAACTATGCACAAGGACAAACCATGTTGCAACACAAGGGGTGCAAACAGGGCTGGTCATACCATTACGCATGGTGCGCAGCTGAGTAGGGCACCACATAGTGGAGGGCGCCTCAGGTGAAACCATGCGGGCCGCAGGCAGACTGTACTACGCGTGTAGTTCTGACCGGACGGAGTTCGGTGAGCACTACACAGTGACAAACACACAGCCGCAGGCGCCGGCAGCTGTGTGTTTGTTTTGATTAGCAGCCAGTGAGAGTCAGTCAGACTCTCATTGGCTACTGAGCCAGGTTGGAGCTTTCCGGGTCCCGCAGTGAGTAATGGGAGAGACGTCATGACATCTCTCCCATAATGCAGAGCGACCAGGCCCGGGAGGATGGACTAAGGAGCGGATGGTGGAGGCCAGAGCGGGAGCGGGGATTCAGGTAATTACATGTGTGTCTACTCGGGGGGGGGGGCTACTACTGGGGCACTGCATGGGGGGGAACCTCCACTGGGGCACAACAAGGGTGGGACTACTACAAAGGGAGGACTACTACAAGGGGGTGGCTACTACTGAGGCACTGCATAGGGGGGGAACCCCCACAGGGGGCATTAAAAGGTGGGGGACTACTACAAAGGGGTGGCTACTACTGGAGCACTGCATAGAGGGGGAATCTCTACTGAGGACACAACAAGGGGGGGACTACTACTACTACTAGGGGTACTATAAGGGGGGACCACTATAAGGGGGGGACTACCACTGGGGGCATTACAAGGGGGAAAGTATCACTGGGGCACTGCATCGAGGCACCACTACTGGGGACACTATATAAAGGGCAATACTGGGAGTACTGCATAGGGGGGGACTACAACTGGGGCCACTGTTTAAAGGGCACTGCATAAGGGGTACCACTATTGGGGGCACTGCATGGGGGGGACTACTACTGGGGGCATTATATAAGGGGCACTGCATAGGGGGTACCACTACTGGGGGCACTGCATAGGGGGAGTACTACTGGGGGCACTATATAAAGGGCTTACTACTGATGGCACAAGGGGCACTGCACAGGGGGACCACTACTGGGGGCACTGTAAAAGGGGCACTGCATAGGGGGGTGCCAAAAATATACTCGCTTACAAAAATTTTTGGCTAGGGCCGGCCCTGGGTGCTGTCAAAGTCGAATAATTGCATGCGACCGCAATTCAACTGTTATCGGATGATTTGGTCATCCGCTGTCCGATTTATGTTGGTACAATCCATGATGCACCATTGCTTGCGCACGCACCCAGTGTGCGCACAAATCCACACATTCGCACAACACTAAATAGTGAATATACAACACTCTCACACTAACAAACAAAATATTCATGCAGGGTTTAGTTAGTAATGAGAAACAGCTTCTGTATACATGTCTGAGAAAAGTAATTAAAAAATATATACACCAGGATACTGTGAGTGTTTTACATATAAATTGAGAAGCTCTGCATACAGACAAGTATGGCTGTGGCAATTGAAATATAGCCCAGACACTGATATGCACAATTGAATTTGTGTGAATGAGTACACATTGCACACTTACATAAAAAGGTTCCCTAGCATTAAGGTTAATATTCAAGGTTTATTCATTATTAATTATGTAATGAAGCGACTGTATTTAAGATCTCAGGTTTAGTACATGATAAGCAGACTGTGTTTGGTGCTATTCTAAACCACTGTTTATTTGCAGACTTCCGGTTCCATCGGCAAGGAGATTGCAGCAGGCATTCGCAAGATATGAATTATAGGTTAGAATGTATCTCTGTATGTAGTGTCTACAATACAAACTGACCTATGAACTACATCATAACAGGAGAACCAGGAAGAAGAACCAATGGGATTATGCCAACTTGTTCTATTGTATTGCCTATCCCTGCAAAGGTTTATATGCAAGCTCCCTGAACCTGCTAGTCAGTCATCATATTCTTTCTGTTGACGGAGTCTTCACTTTTGATGCCAGAAATCTGGATCCAGAGCGCCTGCGTAATGTGTTGACTGTACCTTGTTTATGTATAATCTTTTGCGCTAATTGTATTTAGATCGCAGCGTGTAACCATCTGCTTTTTGGTGAATAATATCTTTATGTGCTACGGAACCACAATCCAAGTCTGGCAAGCAATTAATTCTTGTGCGACCTATAAGCCTATTTAGCGACATTTAGAGTGTATAGATTGGTAGGAATCAATAGTGCAAATATATATATATATATATATATATATATATATATTTTGCATTCAGGGTAAACACTGGGTCATTTTGCATGTAGCCCACAAATTCTGGATAGATTTGTTTTTACACTGCAATTTATATAAGACACGCCCCTCAAATATTAATCTCTCTATAAATTTCAAATTTGTCCCACCTGCAGTGCAACATGGTTTGCCCATGTGTAGGTATATTGAAAATAAAATACAATGTATTATATAGTACAATAGCTATTAGTCACAAAATGAATACTAGTAGATGAAAATTGCTATTAAGAAAAACCCTTCTGAGGAAACTGCCATTGTAAAACAGGCAGAGAAACACGTCAAGGTATCAGTCCTGTGACAACTCCAGACAGAGGTACCCTGTCCTTACTATAAAATTCTGTTCATGAGTAGATGGGAGGATTCCCACATCTGGACAGGGCATGACTGGGAGACGAACTTGGTCCTATGGACCAGATATATAGATGACATCCTCTGCATATGGAAAGGACCCCTTCAAACACTTCTTGACTTTATTCAGTACATCAACAATTACAATAGAAACCTCAATTTCACACCAAACTACAGACAAACCTCAGTCAATTTCCTCGACCTTGAAATCTTTATTGAAAACAAACAGATCCAGTTACATTCTGTCCAGCAGTGGTGATCATCCCAATTGGCTTGAAAATATCCCCACAGGACAATTCAAATGCATCAGATGAAACTGCACCAAACTCACAGACTACCTGGAACAAGCAAAAACACTCAAGCAACAATTCATTGACAAGGCATACAAACCAGAGAAATTATAAGAAACAGCGGCCATATTAGGGGAGGAAGACAGAAAACGTCTCTTGGAATACAAACAACAACCACAGAACACACACAACCACACCCCCTTCATCACACAATACAATACCCATGCAACACACATCAGAAAAATAATCAATAAACATTGGCACTTTCTTTTGAAAGACAAACAACTCGCCGACATACTGCCAGCCAAGGCCAAGGTAATATACCGCAAAGCCCCAAAATGCACAACAAACTGGTCTTCAATCACATCCCACCCCCAAGTTTAACACAAAGCACCCTGGATAGTTCAAAAGTCACGGAAGTTTTCTTCCATTGTGGTACATGTACAGACTGTAAAACCCTACAATACAGAAACACCACACCAGCTATATCATTCTCATCCACCCAAACAGGACAAACATACAATATAAAGGTAAACATCTCGTGCAACACCACAAATGTAATATATCTTATACAATGCCCCTGCAATAAGCAATATATAGGAAGGACCATCAGACCACTCAGAACCAGAATCGCAGAGCACCTCAGAAATATAACCAAACAAACAGACAATCACAGTATACCCATACACTTTAGCGACCACCACCACGGCAAAACTCAAGGCCTCAGATTCACAGGGATCAAACATGTGAAAAAAAACTGGAGGGGTGGCGACCACATTAGAATCCTTAACAAAGAGGAGCTCAGGTGGATATTCACGCTCCAAACCCTGACACCCAAAGGCCTCAACATAGACAATGAGGTGAAATCCGTCGTAACTAAATTAATTCTACCAGCTAACTGCAGCAATCTCCTGCCCCCTCATTTATACCGACCTTTGCATGCAACTTCACACCTCCCTACCCCACCCCTACAACCCCCCACCACACACCAATCACACACCCCCTTCATGTCCACATACACCCCTCCCGCCTATCTGTCCCCCCCCTTTCTACTTCAGGGTCCATAGGGTATCCACAGGATACCTTGGGGTATAGGTGTGACGTCAGTCGCAGGGCACCAAAGAGTTAAGCTTTCAGCCTCCCAGGATGCACTAGGTCCCCCTCCTATACCCCGCCCCCGGGCCAAGGCACCTCAGTTTAGTTTGGTGCCCGGCCGGAGTCGGGTGCACCTGTTGGAGTGGGGGCTAGAAGAGCCCCTGAAGCTTATTCTTCATGCAGCTGTGGCTGCACATCTGGATGAACAGCATGGACAGTCAGTCCTGACGTCCATGCTGTCTTCCCTACACCCCGCCGGTACCAGAACGCCGGTACTGATCCGGGGATGCTGGTGGGCGTCTGGGGTCACAGCTAGCGGTGACCCCAGATGCTCCGGACCATGGCCGGATTCAAGGGGGACAGAGGTAAGCAGCAGGGTCCCGCGGTGGGTCCCCGCTGATCACATGGTCCTAAGTCCCCAGGCAGGGGGCTCCCTGGGGACTGGCTGCAGCGTGGAGCCAGGCGACCAACCTGCGCTTCCACTACCCCCTGGGACAGCGGACCGCAGCAGAGCGGTAGCGCTGCGGCGTCCCAGGGGTTAAATGCATGCCAGGGGAGCGCGCCTTCCCTGTCTCACAGCCGGCGCCTCCCCCGCTGCACACAGCCCTCTCTGCATGCTGCCGACTGGTCCTGTGGCAGCGCTCCTCCCCCAGGCCAGCCTCCTCTCTGCTCCTCGGCGGCCATCTTCTCCAGAACGCATGGTGAACGCTGCTGGAAGCGCTGGACGGAAGCATCGTGGTCTGGGTCCCCCCGCATACCTCTCCTCCGCTGTGGTCAGGTCTGTGTATGCAGCGCTGTGTCCTACCAGGCCCTGTGTCTGTGTAGTTGAGTGATCAGCGCTGTTAGTGCAGGAATTGTTATTTCTCTGCATTGTATGTGACTGTGCTAGCGCTGCTGCCTGTAACTTTTCTTCTCTAAACTGTCAGCTTTATTACTGTCCCTGTTCTTCTGCTAAAGCCCTTGCGGTGCGGTGCTGCAGGGTGGTCTCTCGCCTATTTAATACTTAATTGGTGAGAGAGGTCACATACGTGGTGCCATCATGTCTGAAAGTGATTTTCCCCTCCGGCTACAGTGTACCACGTGCAAAGTACCGTTAGCGGAGGGGGAGGGTAGCGCGGAGGGCCTTTGCCAGCAGTGTTTGTCCATGGCGCGGCCTATTACGGTTACAGCACCGGTACAGGAGCCGCCCTGGGCTTGTTTCGCTCAGGCGTTAACAGCTTTAGTGGGCTAGTTAGCTCCGCAGCCCGCGTTTACTCCGATGGGTTTGTCCCAGCAGTCTGTGGTGTCGTCACCCATGCAGGGGTTCCCACGACAATTGGTGGTACCCCACAGTCTCCCTATTTCCCCGATCCCGGGTTCTCAGGAGCCAGCGTGGGTTAACTCCCTGACGAGTTCTGTACAGCACTTGTCGGATGTGTTGCAAGGGGAGTCTGTGATGCGGCCTCATAAAAGGCTGGTGGCGTCTCTGTCCGCTCCTTATGAGGATGACGAAGGGACGTCTGATGATGGGGAGATTCTTGATCCTTACGATCAGGAACCTCTCCATACTAAGGACGCTGATGCTAAGTCCAAAGTATATATTCCTGGACTTATTCGGGCGGTCCGCACAGCCTTGGTGATTGAGGACGAAGTTCCCCCAGCGGCTAAATCTAAGTATGCCTTTTTCAAAGATGTGAAGGGCGATGCCACAGTCTTTCCTCTTTCGGGTCAGTTGGTGGACCATTTAGAGGAGGCGTGGAAACAACCTGGCAAAAGATACCAGCCGCAGAGACGCCTGGCGGTGGCTTATCCGTTCGCGGATAATTATTTTGCTAAGTGGGAATCCCCTCCACAGGTGGATTCTCACGTGACCCGTCTTGTCCGTAGTGCCACATTGCCGATGCCATCCATGTCCTCCCTTAAGGATGCTACGGACCGCAAGGTAGAAATCTGCCTGAAGTCCGCTTATTCCCTTGCAGGGGGGGCAGCACGGCCGGCTATGGCCATTTGCTGGGTTGCCAGAGCGATGGAGAGCTGGGCGGATTCATTAGAGGCTTCTTTTGAATCCGACTGTCCGGCCGATCAGGCGGAGTTGATTGGCAATCTCCGTGATTCGGCCACCTACATCAACGAGGCGGCTCTAGACATTAGTACTCTGGTGTCTAGAATTTCTTCAGCAGCGGTAGCTGCTCGTCGCACCTTGTGGCTGCGATCCTGGAAGGCGGACGCAGATTCCAAGAAAGGTCTGGAAGCGTTGCCGTTTACCGGAGAAGTTCTCTTCGGTCCGGATCTGGATAAGATTGTGGCCATGCTGGCGGCAGCCAAATCTGCTTGTCTCCCGTCGGCCGCTGCTCCTTCTGGTTCGGGACCATCGTCCTTTCGGTCATCTAGGGCCCAGGGCAGGCCCAAACCACAGTCGTTTCCTCGACAGGCTGGCCCTAAGAAATCGGTCAAGCCCCGGAAGCAGGCATGGAGTACCAGACGTCCGGCCCCCAAGCCAGATGACAAGCCTGCGGCCTGACGGTCCGGGCCTCCCTTTGGGGGATCCCAGGGTGGGAGGCCGCCTGCTACAGTTCGCCCAGTGTTGGTCGACCACTACGACAGACACTTGGGTTCTGGAGGTGGTTTCCCACGGATACGCCCTCTCCTTCCGGCACAGACCCCCGGCTCGCTTCTTCACCACGGGTCTCCCATCAGACCGGAACAAGGCTACGGAGCTGCGGAAGGTATTGCACACTATGCTCCAGGCTGGAGTTATAGTGGCGGTTCCATTCTCCCAGAGGGGCCAGGGTTTCTATTCAAATCTATTTTTGGTACAGAAACCCAATGGGTCATATCGTCCGATTCTCAACCTCAAAGCACTCAACAAGTCTTTGCGGGTCCCGAAGTTTCGGATGGAGACCCTACGGTCCATCATTCTGGCGCTGGAACCTGGGGACTACTTGGTGTCATTGGACATACAGGACGCTTACCTGCATGTCCCTATTCTTTGGCGCCATCAACAGTTCCTCAGGTTTGCAATCCGCAGCGACCACTTCCAGTTTCGGGCGTTACCTTTTGGCCTGGCAACAGCACCACGTGTTTTCACCAAGGTGATGGCGGTCATGGCGGCTTCTCTGCGGCTGCAGGGAGTCCGCATGTTGCCGTATTTGGACGACCTGTTATTGGTGGCAGGATCTCCAGAGCTCCTGTTACGCCACTTGGACCTGACCATTGCACTGCTGCAACGGCATGGCTGGCTAATCAACTGGCAGAAGTCCACTCTAATCCCGTCTCGGAGGATTCTGCATCTTGGAGCCTTATTGGACTCGGGACAGCAAAGGATCTTCGTGACGGAGGACAAGATCTCTGCTTTACAGTCAAGGGTGCGCAGTTGCCTGCACAGCCGCCGGGTGTCCTTACACTCGGCGATGAGGTCACTGGGCTCCATGGTGTCGGTGTTCGACATGGTGGAATATGCCCAGTTTCACTCCAGACCTCTGCAGCACCTGATCCTGTCCAAGTGGAACGGGTTGACTCAGTCTTTGAAGTCCCAGACGATTGTGCTCACCCAGGAGGTTCGCCTGTCCCTTGCGTGGTGGTTACAGACGACCCACCTCAACAAGGGACGTCCGTTCTGGGTTCCAAATTGGGTCCTGTTGACAACGGACGCCAGTCTTCGGGGCTGGGGAGCAGTTTCGGGTCCACACTTGTTCCAGGGCAGGTGGACGCCGACAGAAGCGGAACTTCCAATAAATATCTTGGAACTCCGTGCGTTCTTCAATGCTCTCCAGCAGGCACAGCGGTTTCTCCAGGGTCGCCCGGTGCAGGTCCAGTCGGACAACGCTACCACCGTGGCCTACATAAACAGGCAAGGAGGAACTCGCAGTCGGGCGGCTCTCGTAGAGGTCTCTCGGATCCTGGTTTGGGCGGAGCGCAATCTTCCGGCCATATCAGCGGTCTTCATCCCGGGAGTGCTAAATTGGGAGGCGGACTTTCTAAGTCACCAGGACGTTCATCCGGGGGAATGGTCCCTGCACCCGGATGTTTTTCAACTACTGGTGGACAGGTGGGGTCTTCCAGAAATCGACCTCATGGCGTCCCGGCACAACAACAAGTTGCCGGTGTACGGGTCTCGCACAAGAGACGAAGGGGCGTCTCTGGTGGATGCTCTGTCTGTCCGGTGGACGTTCTGGTTCGCATACCTGTTCCCTCCGGTCTCCCTTCTTCCACGGGTAATCCGGAAATTCAAACAGGAAGGAGGGACGCTCCTGTTGATAGCTCCCGCGTGGCCCAGACGGCACTGGTTCTCAGACCTTCAGGGTCTGTCCGTGGACATTCCTCTGCGGTTGCCGCTACGACCGGACCTTCTGTCTCAGGGTCCTTGCCTTCACCCGGTCCTGACTCGGCTGTCTTTGACGGCGTGGCTGTTGAGACGGCCATGCTGAGGTCCCGGGGGTTTTCCAGCTCTGTGGTGTGTACCATGTTACGAGCTCGGAAACCGTCTTCCGCGAGGATATACCATCGCGTGTGGCATACGTTCTTCCAGTGGTGTCGACCGAGAGGTTATGCACCGCGGGAGTTTCGTCTGTCTCGGATTCTCGCCTTCCTGCAAGCGGGACTAGATCATGGGCTTCGCCTTGCTTCTTTGAAGGTACAGGTTTCGGCCCTATCTGTCTGGTTTCACCGTAGGATTGCTACAATCCCGGATGTGCGCACCTTTATGCAGGGTGTTCTCCGCATTCAGCCGCCCTTTGTTCCACCTGTGGCGCCTTGGGATTTGGCTGTGGTCCTGAGGGCTCTCCAAGGACTGCCGTTTGAACCACTGGGCTCAGTGGATCTTAAATGGCTAACAGCTAAGACTGTTTTCCTTCTGGCCATTGCTTCGGCCAGACGTGTTTCTGAGTTAGGGGCTCTTTCTTGTAGACCCCCTTTCTTGGTTTTTTATGGGAACAGGGCAGTGCTCCGCACTCGGCCCGAGTTTCTTCCCAAAGTTGTTTCCCAGTTTCATGTTAACGAGGAAATAGTTGTTCCGGCCTTTAACTCACCGGGTCTTTCCGTGGGTGAGGCCTCTTTGGATGTTGTGCGGGCCTTAAGGACTTATGTTGACCGCACTTCTTCGTTTAGGAAGTCGGACGCTTTGTTTGTCCTCTATGGCTTCCGTAAAAAGGGTTGGCCTGCTTCAAAGCAAACTTTGGCAGCCTGGATCCGTATGGCTATTTCTGAAGCTTATCTTCATGAAGGCCTACCGGTCCCTCCTTCTCTGAAGGCTCATTCCACTAGGTCTGTGGGTCCTTCGTGGGCAGCTCGACGTGGTGCCTCGGCAGTTCAGATCTGCAAGGCTGCTACGTGGTCTTCTGTCCATACCTTCGTGAGGTATTACAGGTTTGACACCTTCGCCTCTCAGGATGCTTCCTTCGGGCGGCGGATTCTCCTTTCTGCACAGGAGCGTCCCCACCCTTAAAGGATACTGCTTTGGGACATCCACAAGGTATCCTGTGGATACCCTATGGACCCTGAAGTAGAAAATATGAGATATGGTAAGAACTTACCCTTGTTATCTCTATTTCTACGAAGTCCATAGGGTTCCACAGGACTCCCGCCCTGTCGCACCTGTGCTGCAGATGGGCTTTGCTCTGGTCACCGGTTTTCCGTCTCCCTCTGGTGAGAATGTGATTCTTGTATGTGTCCAGATCTTTGTTCTCTCTCTTCCTTCTCCTCCTCCGGCCTATGGCTTGGTAACTAACTGAGGTGCCTTGGCCCGGGGGCGGGGTATAGGAGGGGGACCTAGTGCATCCTGGGAGGCTGAAAGCTTAACTCTTTGGTGCCCTGTGACTGACCTCACACCTATACCCCAAGGTATCCTGTGGAACCCTATGGACTTCGTAGAAATAGAGATAACAAGGGTAAGTTCTTACCATATCTCATATTTTTTCCACCCAACCCACCCCCCCACTTTCAACACCATCTGAAAAACAAACACTTCTCACTCATTAGCACACACCCCCTGCAACCCAGCCACCACTCCCCTACCTTATCCCCACTTTCCTGGCCCCCAGCGCACCACCCCCCACCCATAGCATACTGCACACCACCCCACAATGCCTCCGTACCCGGAACACTCACCAATCCCACACTCCCATACACCCACACAACTTCAACAACATCATCATAAACACCCCATATCCCCCGGTTACCACTCCGGCTCAGTGCTTTTGTCCACCATCCTCCAGTCATAACATCTCCGCTCACAGACATGCAAACACTATCCGCTGGTCATGGTATACCGGACCCCACCTACCCAGTCCTTAGCTCAACATTCACACTGCCATCCAGACTCTCTCCTTATTGGCCAGTCCACACACTCCCCCGTCATGCGACTCTCCCGTACCAAAACAACATAAGCCCATCAGTCCCCCATTTAGCCTCTCCTCCATTGACTTTAGCAGTAAACATGTCACTTCGAATTCCCCTAACACTACACCCCGTACATATCCCTATGTTATCCACCTGCCCCCTCACCATTCGCCATCACAAGTCATGTGCCTGCCCCCATACCCGGAACTATAGTTTCGTGCACACACTCATTCGCCACACCACAGTCCATCATTCACACACCACCATCCAAACCCTCTTCCCACATTGCCCAGCACACACAATCTCCCCCTCATTGCCCAGCACACACCATCCTCCACACACTGTCACACCAAGCCCGTAAGCTCCCCACCCAGCCTCTTCCCCATTGGTTCATACATGGAATTCCCGCACATTCCACATCACAACTACACAATGCCCACTTGCCCCTTCACCATTGGTTAACTTTGAATCACGTGCCCGCCCCCACACCCGGAAGTACGGTTCAAATACCGACACCCACACTGCCCTCTCAGTAACCTCCTTGAAGACGGCTATAACCACCGAAACGCGTTGGTGACAATTTGCACCCATCATACCTCTACCAGGACACACCTACACCCGAATCTGGGGCCGACGGTGTCAGTCTGCACTACCTCCCCCTCTCTCTGCCCACAGCAACCAACTCAAAAGTACACAGACACTGTACTACGGGATTAACACATGGAGCCGCCAGCACCTTCAGCAACCGGCACCCAGCCCTGGACCAGTTCTTACAGCTCCAGTATCCATCACCACTGGGGCCTCACACCAACAACGCGACATGGAGTTGTTCGCAGAAGAGGAGGGTCACCCCCAAAGCCAGCCCAAGCCGACCACCCTTTAGCGAATGACAACAGTCATTGGGCTTATGGGGATTCGTACTCAGCATACTCCATGTGGACACCCAAAGCATACGGACATCCAAAGACCCCACAGGCTCGTGGGGCACATCCACCAACCAGGACAGTCAGCTCTCCTCCTCCACAAAGCATCCTGCATCTCTTGCATTCCAACTACTGAACCAGCAGAGCACACCACTCTACACATATTGGCGCACCACCCACAAATCCTACCGGTAGGTAAGTATCCAGTCACTTTAAACACCACCGCGCAGGACCCCGCCTACAACAGGACACTTAATCAATTATTAGCTACACCCAATAACACGGTACCTGCACATTCTCAGAAGGCTCATAAGACTGTAGACTAGCGGTTGCCAACCCATTGCTCGCGGCTGCAGGCATGGTGGCTCGCCAGTGATTGCAAGAATATGAGGACCGTGGACTCACTTTTGACAATGGTTGGGCTCCTGGGGTCGCGCTGCACTGACTAATACTCTGGCTCCTTATTCAATGATTGATGTCTCCCTGGCCTGGCCAGGGAGGACTATACAAAGTGGAGGAGAAACCAGACCTTTAGCACCTTACCTCCTGGATGCTGCATCCCCCAACACCACAGGGACACAAACATCCCCCAACACCACAGGCATCCCCCGGCGGCACCCAGCATGAGGATGGCCCCAGTCACCACAAGCAACCCCCAGCACCACAGGCAGTCCCCGGCGAGAGGACAACCCCCAGCACTACAGATATACAAATGGTCCCCCGGCTACACAGGCGGGCCCCAGCAGCACCCAGTGTGAGGATGGCCCCTGGCTTTACAAGAACACAGAGGCACCCGGGCAGCATATTGTGAAAGTGGACCAGGCACCCGGCTACATGAGGAGCTGTGACGAGAAGACGGTGTCTGCCCATGTGGCTGCACTCTCTGACCAGGATAATTGAAGTAAGTGGGTGGGGGTTGGTTTGGTGCACTGGTGGTGCTGTGTCAGGTGTGGGAGGGCTGAGGAGCGGCTGCTGCTAACAGTTAAGAAGGGCAGGCAAGCGACCAGAAGGGGATACCACCAATTGGCAAAGTGGTAGTGCTGGTGTTTGTGGTGGTGGGATGGAGATGATGTCCCTGCTGCTGCTACTTTTAAGCTGCCCTTCTATCTACCCTTACCCCCTCCCTGCACCCAGCACTGCCTGGCCCTAACCTCCTCCATGTACTGCTAGTACTGCCCAAGCTGATATCTATCTGATATCTACCCTTACCCTCTCCCTACTCCTAACCGCCTCCTTGCCCCCCAGTACTGCCCTAGCTGCCATCTATTCATGCCCACTCCCTACCCCCAGTACTTCCTGCCCCTGACCCCCTCCTTGCTCCCCAGTACTGCGCCAGCTGTTGTCTGCACTTATCCCCTCTCTACCCCTCGGCCCCCTGCTTCCCGCTAACAGCTCTCAGGCATCAGAGGTAGAGTCAGGCACTTTGAAAGGGGTGTGTGGGGCATGTCAATCCACTGTCCCGCCTGCACAAATCATCCAGCAGCCCCCTGATCCCCACTGACAGCTCTCCACATTTTATTTTTGAAAAACAAAATCTGGCTATTAACCAAATTTTTCATATAAAAACAACAATGCATTTATTAATACAGTGATAATTATCACTGTATTAATAAATGCATGTTTTCTCTATGAAAAATTTGGTTGTTAGCCAGATTTTAGTTTTCAAAACGTCTCATATTTCTCTCAAGTAGCCAGAACCGCATGGCAAGGAACCCCCTGAAAGGGTCCACCCACCTTCCCACCCAGAGCCAGTCCACCAACACCTTCCCTCCCCCCCCTCCCCCCCCCCTCCCCACCCCCAAGGACCTCATCAGAGTAGCATTGTGCCTGCTCAATAAACGATTTGGCCACCCACCATTGTCTGTCTCCATTCTTTCTCCAACAAGGTACACCAGCACAACCACCACACACACTGCAACCCCCCCTAGTAAGAGCGCATCTGACCACCCCCATATTATATAAAATAAAGTAGTTGTGGTAGTGCGCACCCTCCGGGGTATAATGTTCTAATATTGAAATTCAGTGAAGTATAATATTCCTGGATCACATTCAACATCCGTGTTTCATAGGGTTAATATCCACTACGTTTATCCACCTTCACTTTGTGTATTCGCTCA
This sequence comes from Taudactylus pleione, assembly GCA_031769625.1. Lineage (NCBI taxonomy): Eukaryota > Metazoa > Chordata > Amphibia > Anura > Myobatrachidae > Taudactylus > Taudactylus pleione. Next base: position 4,453,260 of record JAUIMM010000200.1, on the reverse strand, counting down.
TAATTCAAAACCTCTAACTGGGAATGCTTTCTTTCAATAATGAAAGAAGACATATTACCAGACTATTCCAGAGAGAGGAAAAAAAAGCAAGACTTTTCTTATGATTCCTGAAAAGTTTTTACATACGAGTCCACACACTGACTCTAGATTACAGCTGACATTATTGGTTTACGTTTTTCTTTCTTTGCAACTGTCTCCTTTTTATCTTCATATGCAACTAATGTTTCTTTTTTTTGTAACAATATGTGCTATACTGTAACTATTTGCCAATAGCATGGAATTTTAAATGTAAAAGATCTTTTCCTTGTAAACTATAATCCTACCAAGATTTTCCACCTTTCTTAATAACAATTTTCATCTACTAGTTTTAATTTTGTGACTAATAACTATTGTATAATAAATTGTATTTTATTTTCAATATATCTATCCAAGTGTATTTATCCAGAACCTCTGAGCGCTTCCACCTTTTCCCCCTTTTGTGTCATTATGTTCATATATAGAGAGCCCACATCTCTCTAAAGGGCAGATGCTGTGAGGTTCCCCAGACGGGATATAGTCAGGAAGCTTCCCGACTGTCAAATCTCGGCAGGGGTCTAATGGTAGGCGGCGAAATCCTGATGCCTATCATCCCTACGCCGGGAGCCCGATGCCCAGCATACTAAATGAAGGTGAGCCAGGCAGCGGGCATGGACAGCCGTGGGGGTGGGTGGATTAGGTTAGGGGCTCCCAGGGGGATTTAGGGTTAGGCACCCCCCCAGGAGTGTTAGGGTTAGGCTAGGGGAAGGGGGGGTTAGGGTTAGACACCCCCAGGGGGAGGTTGGGTTTAGGCACTTAGGGGGGGGGGATTAGGGTTAGGCACTAGGGGAGGAGGTTAGGGTTAGGTACATCTGTTTTTTAAAGAAATATCTACATAGGTGTATAGAGGCCCATTTCCAGCAACCATCATTCCAGTGTTCTAATGGTACATTGTGTTTGCTAAGTGCATTAGAAGACTAATGGATGATTAGAAAATCCTTGAAAACCCTTGTGCAATTATGTTAGCACAGCTGAAAACGGGTTTGCTCGTTAGAGAAGCTATAAAACTGGCCTTCCTTTGAGCTAGTTGAACATCTGGAGTATCACATTTGTGGGTTCGATTATACTCTCCAAATGGCCAGAAAAAGAGAACTTTCATGTGATACTTGACAGTCTCTTCTTTTTCTTAGAAATGAAGGCTATTCCATGCGAGAAGTGGCCAAGAAACTGAACATTTCCTACAACGGTGTGTACTACTCCCTTCAGCACAAGTATGCTCTAACCATAGTAGAAAGAGAAGTGGGAGGCCCCAGTGCACAACTGTGCAAGAAGACAAGAACATTAGAGTCTCTAGTTTGAGCAATAGAGGCCTCACAAGTCCTCAACTGGCAGTTTCATTAAATGGTACCCGCAAAACACCAGTGTCAACATCTACAATGAAGAGGCGACTTCAGGATGTTGGCCTTCTAGGCAGATTGGCAAAGAAAAAGCCATATCTAAGACTAGACAATAAAAGGAAAGATTAATATGGGCAAAAGAACACAGACATTGGACAGAGGAAGATTGGAAAAAAGTGTTATGGACAGACAAATTCGAAGTTTTAGGTGTTTGGATCACAAAGAAGAACATTTGTGAGATGCAGAAAAAGTGAAAAGATGTTGGAAGAGTACCTGACGTCATCTGTCAAGCATGGTGGAGGTAATGTGATGTTCTGGGGCTGCTTTGGTGCTGGTAAAGTGGGAGATTTGTACAAGGTAAAACGGATTTTGAATAGGGAAGGCTATCACTCCATTTTGCAACGCCATGCCATACCCTGTGGACAGCGCTTGATTGGAGCCAATCTCCTCCTCCAACAGGACAATGACCCAAAGCACACCTCCAAATTATGCAAGAGCTATTTAGGGAAGAAGCAGGCAGATGGTATTGTGTCTGTAATGGAGTGGCCAGTGCAGTCACCAGATCTCAACCCCATTGAGCTGTTGTGGGAGCAGCTTGACCGTATGATATGCAAGATCATTATTTCTAACCTTGCCAATGTCTTGACTATATGATCTATTCATTTTGCAGCTCATTTAATAAATACAAGTCAGTTTTCATGTAAAACATGAAAGTGTCTGAGTGACCCCAAACTTTTGAACGGTAGTGTATATTGTACTATGACTTTTTTCAGGTTGTAATTGTAATGGTATGTATCCCTATGTCTGTGAGGATCATTACCATTCCACCCCTCCCCCTCCCAAATGCTGGACAGTTGGCCTCTTGTCTGAGGAACTGCTTTAGGCTGTTTTCCCCTGGTATGAGGTAGCCAGCTACCACACTAAGGGGCAGATCTGAATCAAGTGGGAAAAATGACTTTCCTGTGGATTTCAGCATAATGCGCATTGACACTTGCGCATGCACATTGATGGACCACACTTTCTGTGAAATGGGCATTTCTGGGTGGCTACCATGCCTTCACAAGAATCAGCCCCACTTAGTGGGAGTGTCGTGGGCAGGTAATGCAACCTCCATGCATGATCACAGCAATCAGATGGAGATAAAGTAGGACATCTTTGAACACCAAACATTATATACATATGCACAATTATTCTTTATTCATAAAAATATAGATTTTCTTTCCACATAAAAAAGAACAATTGTTAAAACACTTAAGAATAATATTTGGACAATGACAATAATAAATAACTATACATAAACATATATTAAATGATACTATTGAACTTTCATTTTGCTTAGGCACATGAGCTATTAATTCCTTGCAGATGTATTAGTTAATGTCCATATTAGTAGGCTCAATTGTGTAGTCCATATTGGACTGTTTTTGTTTGTTATCTTTTTCATATGATCTACATTGGAATGGAGTGAATCACCACTAAATACAAGAAGAATAACTTAATGATAGCATTCAGCTAATAAGGGACATATTGAGATTTATTATATGCAAGTACATTTGTTTTATATATACCGACATAGCGCCATTTTTGCTGGTATCACAGCCTCAGAAGGATGATAATCCCATAAGCAGTCACAATTCACTGACCCAGGCACCGGTATCTTCAAGTGACTTCAGCATGTAGTAGCAAATAAAGTTAACGCGTTTCTCCGCCTCTTAATATCAGCAGCTTCCTCAGGAATTATCACTAAAAGAGCCTGAAGATCTTTCATGGTATGTGAAATCTTACCTGTTTAAACTAACGTACTAACCAAGCCTCAATACAGACTGGACTCTGTATTATTAACACTTTACAATTGAGCCTACTAATATGGACATTAAACAATACATCTGCCTGGAATAAATAGCTCATCTGCCTAAGCAAAATGAAAGTTCCATAGTATCATTTAACATATGTTTATTTATGGTTATTTATTATTGCCGTTGTCCAAATATTATTCTTAAGTGTTTTAATAACTGTTCTTTTTTATGTGGAAAGAAAATCTATCTTTTTATGAATAAAGAATAAATGTGCATATGTATATAATCTTTCATTGAATAGTGCTTCTTAGTGGGGGGTTTCATTTACTACCATTTGTGTAATTATTTGTCATAGAAGAGGTTAGCAATTCCTCTATTGGGAGCTGGAGTTAAATCAATTTTATTATTGGCATCGGTCAGACTACCATATGCCCTTCTGCTCCACAGGAGGTTTCTGTCCTCCCTGAGCTTGCCTTATATAAGGTGTTGTTGATCTTTGGACACAGCTATCGGATCACAGAAGCCGGCAGTGGGCGCCTTTTTGTTTAAGATACCTCTTGTGGCTTTTGCATATTTTAGCATACAAAGACACAGCGACTGTGCCATTAATGTAATTCAATCAGCCCCCTAGTAATTGGCTACAGTGACAGCCCCCCAGCTTCACTTTTTGCAGACACAAGTTTATTTTCTATTGTCTAATTACAACACCTGGCATTATGGATCCACAGAGGACAGTGGGGGTTACACAGGCAAGATGATTATATATTATAATTTTTTATTTATACTATTGTTGCTGTAAATAAAACATAAGATTCAATTTGGGCACTTGTGTGAAGCAAGTTAATGCGTAAAGGGGCATTGAGAAGATGGCTTTCCCTCTCTGTCACATTGCCCACTGTTTCATTTCCTGTTCTAATTTAAATCTGAGTAAAGTTCAAATAATCTGCTGTAAATTACATTTCCTCTCAGATAATGAGATTTGTTTCTATACTAAATAAGGACAGCTGGTGACTTACACACATACAAGAAATGTTACTGAAATCATCCTTTAGGCGCTGCATACACAGGAAGATCATATTTGCCAAAGGAATTACTGGTCTTAAATTTAGTCTAGGAGCTAGGAAACTTCTGTTGCAATTTTAAGAGCCAGAAGTTTGTTTTGTTTTGCCTATTTCTACTATGTATAGTAAATAGAAAATTATCGGTCATAAGTTGTGAATGGTGGTCATTATTTTTTTAAATATCCGCCATCTTGAATGATATCTGATTTAAAAGATAATCAAATAAAAAAAATAAATGAAATATCTATCTATCTATCTATCTATCTATCTATCTATCTATATATATATATATATATATATATATATATGATGCACAATATACTGTTGTTGTATATCAATTTATTTGTTTTCAGGCATGCTACAGTAAGTTCAATAATAACAATGAATGTGCTCCAAATGTAATACCAAATTGTGTTTTAAACCTTTTTGTCTGAAATTCTCAACTAATCAAGTTGCTATTCCATTCACATGGCAACAGAAAAGTAGAACACAAAATTATATAATACATTCTTTTAATTTCACTTTTGATTAAACATTTAAACATGGATTCTTCTCTTTACATGTACAATATGGACAGCAAGGTATCTTTTCAAGTCTGCAAAGGGAAAAATTAGCTCTTGCACATTTCTGGCAGGAGCATGGAGACCCAAATTGAGGAAGTCTTAAATGTTCCATCAGCTCCGTCTTCTTCTGTGTAACAATATTGTAGTGTGTCCAGTGATGGGTTTCCCTTCAGCACATCGCTCCATATGTAGCATTGCAGGTCTGCACGCTTGATATGAAAGAGCATTGTTGAGGAAGGTGGACACAGCTTTTATGCACCGAAGAGCATCGCTCATTTCTTGGAGTGCAGACTCCGTTGTAGATTTGTCATTCTTCTTTTTGGGAAATTCCTTGTGTATAGGATCTAAGATATCTTTGGATTTTTCAATAAGTTTGAAAAGAAGACATACTGTATATAATCAAAAAGGAATACATAAAAATGGAGTATAAATATGAAGAACCTTGTAAAGTATGCCAGGAAGGAATAATACAAACATATTAGAATAAAAACATATCATATCAATTTTGAACAATAAAACATTAATCAGAAATTAGAGAAAAAAACATATATATACATATGAAAAAACAGAAAGAAAGGGGGAGGGAACTGAGGAGGGGAAGTCAGTAGGGAAGAGATCCATGTAATAGTCAATCTTTCTGAACCAATCCTTAATGGAGGGAGGGGAGGTTGATTTCTATAGGACCTTTATGACCGCTTTAGCTGAATTATTTAGATGACCTAAAAGAGATTATTTTTTTATAGAAAGCTGAGGAGGTTGATGTGATATTTAAGAGCCAAAACTCTGGATCTCTAGGAACTTCTGCTCCAAGAATTGACTTGGAGCACTTGAAAATGTTCAGCCAGAAAGGAACGAGCGAAGGACAATCCCACCAAATGTGGAGGAGACTACCGGGTGCTGTGTTACATCTCCAGTCATCCTTTGTAATCCCTGAATAATTTATTACACAACTATGGGCCTGATTCAGAGCCGGACGCAATTAGCGCTCGCTCGTCCAGAAAATAGGGGTGGCTATTCAAATCAACCGTTCGCTGTTTGCGGTCTGTTCACGCCTCTAGGTCTGAATGAGCGAACAAAACTTGCGGTCTTTTTTTGAGAAAATACGCCCCCTGGCCGCTCGCATCCTACGTCATGTCCGCTATTTATTAGATTAATCGAGTACATCGACCAGGGTATGAACTGCTCGCTATTCTTGGGGTTGGTTTTTGCTACCACAATTTTGCGAGCAGTTCTGACTATAAAATAACCCTGTGACGTGGTCAATGACGCTGCTGTTTTAATTATGCACACCCATAAAATGCCCGTTTTGACCTTTAAGCACGCCTGCGTTCGGATCTCCACTCCCCGTTTTCAAGCACCTTCCCCTGTTACCACCCACATACGCCTCTTTCTGTCACTCAAATTATCAGGCATTCGCTATTTTGCGAGCACATGAATTTCGACCGCACTGACTGGTTCGCGCATGCTTATAACGATCCGTACGCATGCGCAGTTGGGCAAACATCGCTCGGAGCGAACGAGCGGCCGCTTACGAGCGGCTCTGAATCAGGCCCTATGTTTTACCCATTGAGAGTCTGGAGGACACTGGATGACAATTTGACAGAATTTTCTTCCCCAGAAATTATAACATTATTTTTTACCTTAGAATACAATGCACCTGATATGGATGCTTCTAAAGAAGTAACCAGGGAAGTCAGGGCCTGATTCTGGGCAGGACGCAGCTGTCCTTGCGTCTTTTGCTGCCTTCCCATCTGTGATTTTATGCTAATGCAGCTACAAAGACGTTCCCTTGTGTACATCGGTGCGTCCTATTGTGCAAGAATTGAGACACCCACTGACCGCGTCCATAGACGCTGAAATACCACTTGCTGCATATGTAAATGCATCATCAGTTGCACCATAGAAACTTGCACTTGCCCTTTGGCAAGTGCAGCCTCTCCACCTGAGTATGGGCTCTTAAGTGCGCAGTTGAGCATCTCTGTACACAACTGCTCTCAGCAACACACCTGTGACACTCCTATAAGACACAAAATCTTCATGCATCTGTTCAGCCACCCCCCTGTTACCTCCCAGTCATGCATATCTGTACTGTGTCTCAGCATGAACACCATCGGGTCGCATGCGTAGTGTGACTCAGAAGCATACGCATACAAAAAACATTGCTCTGCTGCATCCGATATCTCCACTGCATCCAACTCAGAATCATGCATTTTTCATTAGGGCTGGCCGTCGAACATCCACGGATAGCAATCATCGATGGTTTGCTGGAGATGGCTGATGGTTTTACCATCGATGATGGGAGTCCACCAATTTCTGCATTACGTGTGCGCATTCACAGTCCCCTTTCCTCGGGGCATATGTGATGGCCAAGCATTGATGGTGCAGTCATCTATGGTTTTCCCCAGAAGGTTAAAAACAATCAACCATCAATAGTTACCCTGTCGATGGACAACTCTACTTTAAATCCGCTGCAGGGACAAGGTGGATGTGGAGCCTTTTGTGAGGTACGGTGTTAGAAGTGTTAATGTGAATAATCTGCATAGCTCATTAGAGAGAGCAAGAAATATATATTCAGATAAAAAGAGCCTAAAAAAAGAGCTTTGGCTGATGGAGGTAATATCTGTCATCGCTCCCAAATGAACTCTGTAATATATTTTAAAAGAGCTTCAGTTCTGGAAGTAATGTTCTCACAGCAGGGTGTTAAAAGACGTTCTTCATAAATGTACAAAATCTTTAACAAATATAATGTTATAATACAAAGGGGGAGAAACAAATGGCACCTTGATGCTGTAAAAATTACGGCACAGCTGACTCACGATTACTGAAAAGTGCTGGATAGTCTGCGGAGATGTTAGCGCTAAAAGTATATTTAATAAATGTCTCACTCATCAAGCAGCAGCTACTTCATTTTTCTCAAAATTCACTAAATCTGAAAATTCTTGGCATATAATGTATGTTTTGCTGTTTTAACTGACCGTGGGCCTGACTCAGTAAGGATCTCTATTGCGATCACAATAGTGATTCCATACGCAGTCTCACTGCGAAGAAATGCTAATGATTGCAATGCCATATGCAGCCTAACATAAGGACGGCCACTTTACCTAACACACATCCGCAATACTTAGCAAGACTGCAAAACCATTGGTAACACTGAGTACAATCGCAGCCTCGCACACACTTGCACAAGGTCTGAACTTACTCAGGAATTGCTAACCTCATCGCACGCAGTGAAAGCCCAAGCTGCATATGGCATCCCAATGGCTAATTTATGCACGCCCCTGCAACAGTGTTCAAACGCACTGGCACGTCTGCGTTTCACCAACCACACCCCCGTCACCAGCCCCAAATGGTACTTCCTGTCAATCACACTGCGATGGGTCTGCGTTGTCACTGCGATCGCAGTCCTGATCTCAGTGGAGTCTTTGCGCACAGGCACTGCGATGCATATTCATGTGCAGATCGCAACAATCAGAGACATAACTAAACTTTTTGGTGCCCTGTGCCAGAGAGAGAATTGGTGCCCCCCCTCCCATTTTTTAAATAGGGACATAAGATAGTGCTCCTGAAAAAGGGCCATGGCCTCATGGGGAAGGGCCAGGGAAGAGATAGGAGAGACCAAGAGATGCTGGGGATAAAAGAAGAGGAAGCTACAAGTGAGAATGATAATAAACAGGAAAATTGACAGGCACAAACAGCGCCCCCTGCCCTGTGGTGTCCTGTGCGATGGCACTGGTCGCACCACCCTAGTTACGGCCCTGGCACCAATCGCCCGATTGCGTGAGTAATCGCAGTTGCGATTGGCAGTGAAGCAGGTCCTATATTAGCTGGACATAAATTGCAATTTAGAAAAAAATTATTGTTTATCACTAGCTTGGAAAGATGAATTAAACTTCCTTATAGACTTTTTTCTGTAACTGAATTTTTGAAATGTGCCTGAGCATAGTGTTACCGACTGTGGATGATGTGTCTGACTGTGCGTGCAAATCCTTATGGTTGACAGTAAATCACATTGGTAACAAAAATGTACTAAGCCTTAGAGAGAGATAAAGTAGATGGAGATAAAGTACCAACCAATCAGTTCCTATCTGTCACTTTACAGGCTGTGTTTGAAAGATGACAGTTAGGAGCTGATTGGTACTTTATCTCCATCCACTTTATCTCTCTCCAAGGCTTAGTGCACAGATCCCTTAGTCTATTCTGACTAGCTTCACCCTGATGTGCAGCATCTGAAACAGGATGGGACTGAAGACTCAGCGCGCGGGACAGTCGTGACTGGAGACTGACCTCGGGTAAGGGCAGGCAGCACAGTTGCTACGTCACAAACAGACAAAAATCAGTTATGATAAAAGGGGGGGATGGGCTGCACATCCTAATTTCAACATAATAAGAGGTGTTACCATGATGAGACCTGTAATTCTAATGCAGAAAGAAGGAGGGAAGCAGATGCACACTCTAAGTACTAAGAATAATAAATATAAAAAATATATATAATAAACTATCAATTAACATGGTCGTCTATAGAGGTTCTTAGTACATGTTTGACCAAAGATATTTGCCCACCTACCACGTCATGGTGACCTCATCAGGTGGGTCCCAAACATCCCTAATACTGACACATTGTATGTATATGTATGTGTGTACACTTGAAGGTGTGAGACCCCTTCTCCTGGGCTAGCACTCCTCCTACCTGCATCAGGTGATTGTAATTAGTATGCGTCCTGTGCATTGCAGTACACACATGTAATGGGCACTATTATAGGTTAGTCCTACATAAAGTATATTATGTGTCAGTATTAGGGATGTTTGGGACCCACCTGATGAGGTCACCATGACGTGGTAGGTGGGCAAACAACTTTGGCCAAACATGTACTAAGAACCTCTATAGAAGATCTTGTTAATTGATAGTTTATTATATATATTATTTATATTTATTATTCTTAGTACTTAGAATGTGCATCTGCTTCCCCCCCCTTCTTTCTGCATACAAATCAGTTATGGTCAGACAGGCTGGGTCAGTATCGGCGTGACAACCATATGGCAGGCACAGGGATATTTAGGAAAACATAGTAAGTAATGGATAGTCTGTAATATGAAGATAGAGGAGGGAATCCCATGTACCAGGGTTATATCCTGCTCCTATGATTATCGGCCATGCTCTACAATAACTGATTACAGGAAGAAGTGGGAAGACTCAAGCTCCTGTGAGCAGTTGGTTGGGACCATCTTATGTGGCTGTATTAGTGGGACTTTTGGAAATATGTGTGTACAGGTGGTGTGGTGTTTATGTACACACCAGCGTATGCCTTATCACTATGAACAGCCAAATTGCTTAACCAGTAGGATGGTTTATTGAATGACAAATGAGGTACAGCCGTGCTCACTGTGATACGCACTGTTTTGAGTTTGTAGCTTGTGGGTGAAGGAGGCTGGAACAGCGCTAAATGCAGGTAATAGTGCAGGTCTCACCAGAGCCACAGTAATAAGATGGCACCGTGCATGCGCAGTATTAACCTCGGTGGCCATCTTGGAACAAGGAATGAAGCATCCCTGGAGGAACAAAATGGAGTGTAAGCAATAGTGCACTCCACTATCAACAGGGACAACAGGTCGAATATTTCCTTCCTTTCCTTCTGCTACTGCACTTACTGTATGTCAATAACCATGGTCACCTAAATTCAGGAAGAAGTGCAAATGGGAATCGGTATGTAATACCGCCGGCCGCATGGCCAGCAATTCGAATCCCGACAGCGTCAGGCCGACAGAGGAACAGGTCCCGGCAGCGGCAGCCCGACAGCGCTGGAAATCCCGATCGTCCCAAGGTAAGTACTAACTAACCTAACCTACCCCCCTAACCCTAAGCCTCCCTTAAGGGTGCCTAACCCTAACCTTCCCCCAAGTGCCTAACCCTAATCCTCCCTCTAAGTGCCTAAACCTAACCCCCCCTTCCCCGCTGCATAAACCTAAGTCCCCTGGGGGGTGCCTAACCCTAACCTCCCCCTGGGGGTACCTAACCCTAACCCTCCCTCCCCCTAGCCTAACCCTAACCTCCCAGGGGGATGCCTAACCCTAAGTCCCCCCCGGGAGCCCTAAACCTAGTCCCCCCACGGCTGTCCGCTCGCTGCACCCGGCGTCAGTAAAATAAGCGGCATCTACATCTAGACGCCGGTCATTTCACCCTGGCCGGGATTTGACAGTCGGGAAGCTGGCTGTCGGTATAATTTCAGCCGGCTTCCCGATTGCATCCTGTGCAAATGACCTGTGTTACCACACTTCTTCTTGTAGTCAGGTAACACTGACTATACTCAGCTAGTTACTGATGACTTGAGTGTCAGGGAAGGAATGAAAAGCTGGTTGGCCATGGGAGGAGAGATTAGGATGTAGTTCCTTCTGCTGGCCCTACGTGATGCTATTTTCCCAAGTTGCATCTTGAAAGGAAGAACCCCTGGACAAGATGTACAACATCACAATGTTCAGTGCCATAGTGGGTTGCAGAGGTGCACTGCCCCCCCATCCTCTGTGATGTCATGATGTCACAGAACAAGCACTGGGGGAGCCCTGGACCAGGAAGGTGGGTCTAGGTGCAGCCTTTCTGTGTAGTGGGGTCCTTTCAGGGCAGGGGTCATATCACCCCAGTGGCCTTGCGTCTTTGCCCACAGCAGCAGTTGCACACCCATTTTCGGTAACTATTGGACAGGTACTCACATACTGTTATAGTAGATACTTTACCAATCAAATGGAAAAAGGCTATTGCATGTTTATGAAGTGTTTAACCAATATATTCAGTCTACCTCAAATTAGTCGTATGATTATTATTTCTGCACTGAACATTTAGGATTTGTGCAAACTCAGAATGTAAGTAAAAACTGTGCATTTATTGACAGACATTGGTTCAAATATCACCTACAATTCACCACATAAAGGTATTTTGTTTAAACAAAAAGTATTACATTATTCTCCAATCTGTGTCTTTTATGCTGTTGTTCCATTGGAAATTGGATTTCTTTTAAACCAAGAGTTGAACCATAAAAGTACATTATCTTGCTGGTTACCGCGTATAACATAATTGTTAGATGATAAATAGAAACCAGCCTGTTGGATAAACCTCATTAAGTAACAAACCGAGTCCGGCCACAGTCTAACGTGTGCTGTTGGGACAGATAATTTTGTTTTTTAGTGTGAAATTAATTAATTTTAGCACTGTACAGAGTGTTTTCTTTTTTATCTATTTGCATTTACATACTAATCAGGACACTCTGTAATTTATTAGTTTATTACACAACTAAGTTTTACCTATTGTGGGTCTGGAGGACACTGGATGACAATTTAGCAGGATATTCTTTCCCCAGAAACTATAACATTATTTTTTACCTTAGAATCTAACTGTGCAATATTATTATGTATACTGAGAATTAGTGGTTGAAGTGGAAATTTTAAAGTGGAAATATCAGGAGGGCTTTACTTAGGCAGGCCCAAATCCTTAGCCCCCACTTCCTCGCCTCACAGTTTACACACCACACCTCACAGCATGCCTCAAAAGACAGCACACACCACCACACCACACAGCTTACTACACCTCACAGCACCACTCCACAGCTCACTGCGCTGTGCTGCGCTCTGTTCCAGTGACCACGGCGCTACCAGGCTTCCTTCCCCTCACTCCTCGGTGGCATTTTGAATTCAGCGCTGGCTGCGAGCTAATGACAGCTCACGTACCTGGAGCCCAGCCAATTAGAGGTGGTCACGTGGCCACCCCTGATTGGCTGCCGGTCCACGAACTGTGATTGGCTCACAACCGGAGCCAAATTCAATAAACTGCCAACTGCCCGATTGGCTACCGGTCCACAAACCGATCGAATTTAAACAGCCTGTTGACCGGAGCTGGGACAGTGACAGTCCCAGCGTCGGTCAGGTGGTGAAGTGAAGTGCCATTTTATACCAGCACACTTTGAGCACTGCTGAGAATACAAAACAATGAACCATACAGTATATTATACAATTATGGAACAGTGATGCAATTGTGCCTTTTATCTTAATGCTATTGGTATAAAGTTTAAATTATTTAATTTTATAATATCAAAAGTTTGATTTCTTTTTTGATTACTAACGCCAACTATTTACAATGTACTTTCATATATAGAATATGTACCTGTGACAATACCATCAATGATTATTTTATTTATTAGCCTTACATAACATATGCTCCACATGTTATTTTTTACATTAGACCTATATAACTTGATTTGCTGTTGGGTTGAATAGATGGAGCACATTCTGGTAACAAGCTGTAACCCAGTCCCTGTGAGTGGGCACATTTGGTGCACAATTATCCTATTTAACTCCACATATATCCACATAAAATATATAAAGCATTCTTATCGTACGCAGGCCCTGATACAGAGATGTACGCTAATTCCGACATAGTTGCGAATAGCGGCTGTGTGAAAATATGCAAATGTCGCAGCTGCCGGGATTTGTATTGAGACGCCCCCCAGCATTTTCGCAAATCTAAGCGACTGCTTACAAAGATGCACCATCGGTTGCAAATCAGTTGATTATCGGAGTTCGAAGTAGCCCTAAGGTCGTGCAGAAAGGCAGCAGGAACTGAGATGCTGGAGCCATTTTTGCTGTGCACGACTCTCACAGGCAGAGACATGCACCAAAAATGGTCATGACACCCCTGCATTTAAGTCCCTATCTCTCCATTGACGCCCACAAACAGTCCCTTTCTGTCGGTCAGTTTGCGAATAAATCCTTACCAACTCAGACGCATGCACAGGCCACTGATAATCGCTCAGCTGCGTAAATGTCACCATTCTGACCATTTTTGAATCAGACCCGCAATGCGATGGAGAATAGGAGATAATTACTTCCCACAAGGTGGAAATCTTATAGAACTCTCTTATTCAGGGGCGTATTTATAATGGGTCCAAGGGAGCCCACACATCACACACCCTGCACCCATTTAAAATATACTTATCTCTCCATCGGCCCGGCGCTGTCTGCTGAGCTGCAGAAATTACAGAAAAAATGGCCACGTGGCCATTTTCCGGTGATTCGCTCATGCGCAGTAGAGTGAATGTGGCACGTGCTCCATGCTCCCGGTGACCTGTGCATGGGTAGTAGACTCTGGCACATTGCCAGAATCTACTGCACCACCAGATGAAAGGGGGGAGCCCGATCAGAGCCTGTACACGAGCCCCCTCCTCTCTTAAAGAGCCTCTGCTTCCATTTTATATGAATGGTAGTGTGAGAGGTGGTTGGATGGTGGTGCAAGCCAGCTGCCATGCAAGTGTCACCTGATGTCTACCCTACTCCATCCGCTCTCAACTTCCGGCCATTGACAATCATGGAACAAAGGATGCACACAGCTACAAGATGAAGATCAGGAATATACTGATCTCTGGACCCTGCAAGGGAAGACAGATGCGCTAGGTCTGGATGACCTCCACTGGTATCAGGAAGGTCATAATTGGCACTTTTGTCCTCAGACTTAGCTACACCAGGGTGCCAAGCACCAGGATGCAACTGATTGGAATCACCCATTGAAGGGAAAGGGTTGAGACCACAGACAAACAAAAATTGTGCTCACCGTTATAACCTTGTCACCTTGATTGTAGCTTCACTGCATTCTTCACAGGTCTCTAGGATGAACACATACATCCCACCCATATGATCTATAACTACTGATACTTCCTATATATAGTAGGACTATCAAATGAACTGCATTAAAAATTTCCTACAACAACTGGATCTGTTTCAACTCAGACTGCATGTAGTGTAGCTGACCTGGCACTGATAACATGACCAAGGTACCCCATTTACTGTAAAAGAATTTTGCCGCCTGTTTAAAATTGATCATTTAAGAACCTCTGTGTATCACCCCCAGACCGATGGGTTAGTGGAGAGGTTTAACGAAACTTTAAAACACATGCTAAGGAAAGTGGTGGACAAAAATGGTAGACCTTGGGATTACTTGTTACCTGATTTGTTGTTGGCCATAAGAGAGGTTCCCCAATCCTCCACCCGGTTTTCACCTTTTGATTTATTGTACAGGAGACACCCAAGGGAATTACTTGACATTGCCAAAGAGACATGGGAGAGACAGTCCAGTCCGTATAAAACTGTTATTGAGCATGTTTCCCAAATGCAGGAAAGAATTGCTGCAGTGGTGCCGATAGAGAGCAATTGGAACAAGCCCAACAGACACAGCAGCAGGTTTACAACCGCAATGCCCAGTTATGCGTCTTTGCTCCTGGGGACAGAGTGTTGGTGTTTGTTCCCATAGTACAAAATAAACTTTTGGCTAAGTGGCAATAACCCTTTGAAATTCTAGAAAAAGTGGGAGAGGTTAATTATAAGTTTACCAGCCTGGGAAAAGAAAGCCAGAACAGAGATATCATGTAAATCTTATAAACCCTTGGAAGAATATAGCAGCTCTGTCAGCCATCCTAGCACCTCCGGTAAACCCAGGGCCGCTGGTTCCCGAAGTGACAGTAGCTAAAACCCTGATGGCCGTTCAACAGCAGGAAGTTAAATAATTTCTTATCAGAAATAGGGTTTTGTTTTAAGACATACTTGGGTAAAACCACAGTCATTAAACATGACAATCTCTAACCCAGGGGTTAAGATTAACCTAAAGCCCTATAGATTACCAGAAACCCAAAGGGAATCAGTGTCCAAAGAAATTTAAAAAATGTTGGAATTGGGTATAATTGAAGAATTGCATAGTGAGTAGTCAAGTCCCATTGTGCTTATTCCAGAGCCTGATGGGAGTTAGGAACAGCCAGGTATTTAACTACTCTAGTCTTAACCAAAGGTATTGGCAAGTGCCGTTAACTGAGAATGCCAAAGAAAAGACAGCTTTTTCTGCACCGGAAGGGTTATTCCAATACAAGATGTTGCCATTTGGGATACATGGGGCACCGGCTACCTTTGAAAGGATGATGGATAAAAATGTAAGGCCCCATAAACAGTATGCTGCTGCTTATCTAGATGATGTAATCATTTATAGTCCTGATTGGCAGTCTCACTTACCCAGAGTAAAAGCAGCGTTGGACTCCATCTATAAGGCAGGATTGATAGCCAACCCCAAAAAATGTTGCCTAGGGATGGAAGAAGTAAAGTATCTTGGATACACCATTGGCAGGTTTGATAAAGCCCCAACTTAATAAAATTGAGGCAATAAAAAATTGGCCACAACCCCTAAATAAGAAGTAGATGAGAGCATTCTTAGGAATCATGGGGTATTATAGGATATTTATACCTAATTTTGCCACCACTGAAATGGATGTCTGAGAATAAAGAGAGCAATGGGAGAATAACAAGGTGGTTCTTGGCATTGCAAAACTTTAAGTTTACAGTAGAACACAGGCCAGGAAGCCAACTGGCCTATGCAGACGCTTTGTCACGTGTTTATAATTTGGGGGCTGCAGTTGTTCTGCCCCACAGGTCAAAACAAAGGGGTGGGGGGATATGTGATAGAAGCACTGGTGAAGTGCTAAATGGAGTGTTACAGTGTGTATATTAAAATATATAATAATAATTCCTTATACAACTGTGGTCACATGATGGTGTGACATGCTTATCCCAGAACTGGTATGGCCAGATGGTTTAACATATCCATAGATGGAAACAGATCCCACAATACAACCTAATTAGTATTTGTTTACCCCTAGCTAGAGCCACAATTCACATATATAGACCTCCTGTCTGAGGCTCTACATAACACAATAAGGTTTGGGATGTCCTTATATGGGCACGACACCTTGCAGGTGGGAGGCTGGGAAAATAACAGATACTCAAAACACACAGCTGGCTCTCACACTGTTGGGACATGAGTTTCAAAGTAAAGGATTGAAACACCCCCTTTAAAATATCCAAATAGGGGAATGACATGCTCCTGAGGAAGCTGGATGTATTCCTAACCAGCGAAACGCATTGAGCCTGAACCTACAGACCCTGTGACACTCATTCCTATTGCTGGCATCATTCACCTATTTGGACTTTAATCCCTGTTTACTTTGGCATCAATATTCCTTCTCTGGTGGAACACTACAGCCCTGGAAAATTACTGAAGTGGCCGCTGCATGCTGCCAAGGACTGTGACAAGTTTGTGACCCACACCGGTAATGCCATCACCTAAGGGACATTTTAAGTCTTACCTTTGATTTATCCAGCACAGGATTGTGTTATCTCTGGAGGGAATATTCACTTAGGAACTTTTAAACATTGTTCTACTATATTTCTTGTGGCATTTACCATTCACCACCATTATTTTTCACTTTATATGTTTATTGTGAATAATTTTAATCATTATATTAAATTGTTGTTTTTATGATATCAACTGTCCATCAATATATTTTGTAGCATCATTAGATTTAGCGCTGGTATTTTACACATTGTTTCTCATATCATAAGGGCTTACATCCCCTATATACCAGCAACTCTCTGACAGCGCTTGGTTTTTCTTTGTTTCTATATTTTTATTGACAATTACATTAAGTTTGTGCAAAGAGTCAATATTTGCGGTGTTGACCCTTCTTTTTCAAGACCTCTGCAATTCGTCCTTGGCACCAGGCTGTCCTCCTAAAGTCTTCGTCCTGTGTCATGCTAACAATAAAGTATCCTGAGACCATTCATGTGTGGGGTTGCTTCTCAGCCAAGGGAGTGGGCTCACTCACAATTTTGCTTAAGAACACAGCCATGAGTGTATAAATGTAATTCATAAAAATAGAAAAAACTCCCAAATGACTTAATAATCTCTGATAATCTTAAAATGATAAATATAAAGTGCCTTTCACAGTGTGTGTAAGAACCTTTATATAAAATGAATTTGTATGTACATGTACACCAGTACATAATTACCAATAATTATAAATATATCTGCAAAAATAATGGTCTTAAAACTATATGTAAGATATATAAACAATTCTTATTCAAGACAAAAGGACTGGCCCCATACATGTAAGGCCATATGCATAAAATCCACAAATATACATATACATGAATTTTTTTTTTTTAAAAGTTCATAAAAACAACACCAATAAAATAAGGGTAAAAATAGCTTATCTGATCATAAAAAGCAGTAAGTTTATGAAAGGTAGAGAATACGAGCCATATTTGTATAACAATTCCTGCAAAGTAAGAGTGCTTTCAAAAATAGAAGTGTTAATAGTTTTTTTTATCAATTAACAAAATGCAAAGTGAATGAACAGAAGAGAAATTTAAATCAAATCAATATTTGTGTGACCACCCTTTGGCTTCAAAACAGCATCAATTTTCCTAAGTACACTTGCACAAAGTCAGGGATTTTGTAGGATTATAGTCAGGTGTATGATTAACCAATCATACCAAACAGGTGATAATGATCATTGTTTTCATATGTAGGTTGAAACACAGTCATTAACTGAAACAGACGTAAATAAACCCAGGCGCTTTAGGAGTTTAAAAAATACCTTCAATCTCAATGCGGCTGTATGAGGAAGTCACTCTCATAGGTATAAAAAGATAAATTATGGAAAAGACAGTCACAGAGAATGGAGGTAATAGTAAATATACTAAAATCAATTATCCTTAGGAATATATACTCATTTATTTATAAAACAACATATTAGTAATATCAGTAAGAAAAAACAGTGAGTAAAAATATATCAGTAATAATGGGACTTGTAGCATAAAATGTGATCCCTGGGTTTGGCCCAATATAAAGAACTCTTCTTTCTCCAAAGAAATAAATGCAAATGCAGTCTTAATAGCAAAGTCACTGAATAGTGATGAGGCTAATTAGCGTGTGTAATAGGTAGAAAGTGTTCTTGCAAAGAAGTATTATTACCTGCAGACTCCTGTCCCTTGTTGTAAGAACGTTTGGCAAAGGTCAGTTGTTAATGCGCTCAACTGACCTATGGGGAGTGTCTGATGACAAGGGCTGTCCTTTGGATTCTCTGAAACAGAAACAGCTGCATAGGAGGCTTAAAACTGGGTGAGGATCAGCCAAACTCTGCTCTGCTATAAAGGTAAGGTTGTGGAAGACAGTTTCATGTCACAGGTCATACACCATGGCAAGACTGAGCACAGCAACAAGACACAAGGTATCAAGGTCTCTCCCAGGCAAGATTTCAAAGCAGACAGGGGTTTGAAGATGTGCTGTTTTAGCCCTTTTGAAGAAGTACAAAGAAACGGGCAATGTTGAGGACTGTATGTCACGGCCAGGGTATTTCAGCATGGCGCTAGGCGGGTGTTACCTGTGAGGTCGTTGTGGCATGGGCTATCTGGTGGCGGAGCTGGTGTCTGGCGGGGGGCTTTGGCTGCGCGCGTTGTTGTGCAGGCCTGTTGTCACTCTGCGTTGGTAAGGCCTGGCGGCATCTCCGTTCCGTTTGGCATGGGCACCGCCATTTTGCCTTCTGGCCATGTGATGCGGCTGGCCAATCCTGGTGAGTCACATGTTCCCTTTGGCCAGTAACAGCACGGCATGGGGTATTTAGGAAGGTTCAGTGCCTTCCTTCTTTGCCAGTGCAACATGTATCTCAGCCTAGCTGAGAGGGAGTTCTCTGTGCTTATCCTGTTCCTGTGAATTGCTGTCTGCCTGTCAGCTCCTAGCTTCCACTGGACTACCCCACTTCCTCCACCACCCTTGCCCATACCTGAGTGCCTGAGCCTGCTCACATCCTGCTCATTTGCCTTAGTTCACTACCTGCATACCTGGCTTATTATTTCCTGCATCACTACCTGCATACCTGGTTGATTATTCCAGTCTCACTACCTGCACACCTGGACAGTTCTAATTGTTTCTACTTGGACATTAACCCATTACTCCCACCACATAACTCTAGTGCATGTTTATATATACCTGGACTTTTATTTACTGCCATATCTTATGTCTACTCAAGCACATATTAAAAATCCTAGTTTTATATTCAAACCCGCTTCTGTGATCGCTCTTGCTACCACCCCAGGTCCACAAACAGCCCAGAACATAACACTGTAGATGCAGTGGTTGGCCAAGGAAACTTAGTGCATCACATGAAAGACACATCATGCTTACTTCCCTTACAAAGATGTCCAGCAGTGCCATCAGCTCAGAACTGGCAGAAACCAGTGGGACCCAAGTACACCCATCTACTGTTTGGAGAAGGCTGGCCAGAAGTGGTCTTCATGGAAGAATTGTGGCCAAAAAGCCATACCTTCAATGTGGAAACAAGGTGAAGCAACTATGCACAAAAATATAAGAACTGGGGTGCAGAAAAACGTCAGCAGGTGCTCTGGACCAATGAGTCAAAATTTGAAATATTTGGCTGTAACAGAAGGCAGTTTGTTCGCAGAAGGGCTGGAGAGTGGTACAATAATGAGTGTCTGCAGATATCAGTGAAGCAAGGTTGAGGTTCCTTGCAAGTTTGGGGCTGCATTTCGGCAAATGGAGTTGGGGATTTGGTCAGGATTAGTGGTGTACACAATGCTGAGAAATACAGGCAGGTACTTATCCATCATTCAATACCATCAGGGAGGCATCTGACTGGCTCCAAATTTATTCTGCAGCAGGACGATGACCCCAAACATACAACCAATGTCATTAAGAGCCATCTTCTGCGTAAAGAAGAACAAGGAGTTCTGGAAGTTATGATATGGCTCCCACAGAGCTCTGATCTCAACATCATAGAGTCTGTCTGGGATTACATAAAGATACAGAAGGTTTTGAGCAAGCCTACATCCACAGAAGATCTGAGGTTAGTTGTTTGAGATGTTTGGAACAACCTCCCTGCTGAGTTCCTTCAAAAATTGTGTGCCTAGAAGAATTGATGCTGTTCTGAAGGCAAATGATGGTTATACCAAATATTGATTTGATTTAGATTCCTCTTCTGTTCATTCACTTTGCATTTTAATTGATAAAAAAACTATTAACACTTCTATATTTGAAAGCATTCTTACTTTGCAGCATTTTCTCGACATCTGCCTAAAACCTTTGCACAGTACTGTATATTGTAAGTTTCTCCTTACAAAGAAACACGCATGATCACAATTTCACTTGTCAGATGGCTTTTACTGATGAAAATGTTCTATCATCACATTTCCCAAAACAGCATATGGCTCCCTAACATTAAGCTAACATTAGCAGCTCTCTATCACTTGGCCGACTAGTTCAGCATCAGAGAACTAAAATCCCTCTAAATCCCAGAATCCTTTATGCTAACCACACACACAGCAATCATACCCATGTGGTGCAGCTGTGTTTGAAAGGTATATAAAAGGGGAAGTGACGACGCACAGGCAAGGATAATTAATTTGAATTACAAGTAATGTTAACCACTGTTCCTGAAATGATAAGGGGAAATGTATGAATATATATTGGCAGTGGTGGTGCTCACTAGAGTTAGTAATGGGCTGTCAAAGAACAAAAGTAGAAAGAACTCTGTTTTGGTGAGCACTCCTTATGTAGGTAAATGATTAAATAATTAAATCTTAACTTTTAATAAATATATTTTAATATATTTATTAAAAGTTAAGATTTAATTATTTAATCATTTACCTACATAAGGAGTGCTCACCAAAACAGAGTTCTTTCTACTTGTGTTTTAAAGGTATCCAGCATGGAACAACAACATCTTTACTCTATGTTCCATTGAATATGTTCCAGGGGATGAGTTATTTTCTTTATAGCATAACATGGCAAAGAACCTTTTTTGCCACATACCCTTCCCCTTCACACACTTGGTAAAGCTGTCCCTTTAATTTAAAATGATTTTCCTTTTCCCAATCCCTCTCACTTAACTTTGCCAACTTTAGTGACTCAGCTGCCCTGTGCACCGCAAACTTCCATGAGCGGGCATCAACATTATTTTAGGGAGCCCCAGTTTTGATTTTCCCATCATTCTGTAATCTGCTGAGGTGGGGGTTGAGGACAGAAGGGTCTACAGAACCCTATAACTTCACAATGGCCTATTACATTTGCACACCATTTGCCCTTTTGAGTGGACACTTGGTCAAACCCCTTGTCATCTGGATTATAGGAGCATATGGAGGCTCGGGCATCAGAACCCCTCTTTTGCTGCCCTTGTGCCTCCTTAAAGTGATGCTTTACTTTTGAATCTGGAACTATAGGAAGGGGTTTGCCAGGGAACTCTATAATTAAGTCTAGGGACGATCTGTTGGCAGACTGTGCAAGCTTGGCAGTATCTCCGAACTGCCATGCAGATGCCTGGCCAGTGAAACCTCTGGAGTACCCAATTGTGAGTTTTCTCCTCTACCAAATGCCTGTGGCACCAAGAGCTGTTTAAGTAGCTTCCCTTGAACCACTTCTACTCTACATAGCAGGTCCCCTTCTATAATAAAGTAAGGTTCTCTTTTAGCCAGTCCCACAGTCTTCCACACCCCATTCACTTCTATTACATTTTTATAGGCATTCGCCAATGCATAATCCTTTAATTGGTCTCTAGAAAATTTTTGGAGTGTTATAGTCCTGGACACAGGAGACCAGTCTTCTCCACCAGCTGGCCAGGTTTCTGCTTCCTCCCATCCTTTGCCGAGCAGGCCTCCTCTTTCACACTTTCTCATAGGTGATGCTGGTCTGATTGTAGCCAAAGCCTGGCACTCAGGCTCAAGATCTTGCTGCTTTCTGATTTCTCCCTCCACTTTTGGAATGTTAGCAGAATCATGTAGGGTCAGATGTTCGGTTGGTAATTTAGTTGTTGGCATGTCTGGACCAATCCATTCGAGTATAATCTCCCAGAATGGGAAAGTCTCTTGCCCCAGAATAAGGGGATATGGCAACCTTAAACCTGTCAGCCTACCCCTAAAATTACCCCTGGCAGCCCCACACTATCAGCCTAAGAAGTGACATGTAGGTGGGATCAGGGTCGCCGAGACATCACGCAGGCCCCACTACTAAAGGCGGCTTATCGAATGTGAGGGGCGCGGCAACTCTGCATATAATTCCCTGTGAAGCCCCGAACAGGGGCTGTTGCTCCACCTCTCAAGCCAACCTGGGCCTCCACCAGGCCCCCCAGACAGGTATGGGCCTGTATAATCTGTATCTGACACCCCTCTTTCCACACCCCTGGGCAAGGTAGGAAGGGTGGGGATCGAGGGGTTTCTGGGAAACTGGACTCCCCCCTGCGTTTGGCTATGTAAGTGGAGAAAGTGGAGAAGGAGAAAGTTGTAGGAGACACATATAGGGCCAGATTTAATTAGATGCAGTAATTTACCACGCCGGGAAAAGGGTGGTAGCCTCAGGCTTTAATGCCCAGGAATAATCAATTACAGCCCCTTTTCCTGCGGTAAATTACCCGCTAACGCGTGTTAACCCTTTAAAACCAGAATAAGTTCCCGGAGCTATGGTTTAATGCATTTGCAGCACCCTCAATCAAGGCAATTAACACGGATTTCTATTTGAGCTTCCTCAGGCAGCCTGCAGTTATTTGAGGTGTGTTTTCAATATTATCTTTTTTTTTTTAAGTCCTGCATGTTGTTTTTTTTATTGTGTCTGAATGTGGTGTGATTGTGTGTTTATGTTTTATTTTTTTAAGTTTTATGTTTGGTTGTGTATTTCTGTTAAAGTCCAATCATGTCTGGTGAGATACATCATAATCCTCCATAGCCCAATTGGATAATATTCCTGTCAATCAGTCTTGTCTGTCAAAATCAATTAATTTGACTGTTGTTTCAACAATCACATTCATCTGAGCCTAGTCAGTATTTAGGTGTGTTTGCTGGTGGCTTTTCCAGTGGTTTTCAAATCTGGCGCTTGAAAAACGAGTTTTTAGTCTAATATATTTTTTACATGGTCTAAAAAAAAATCTATAGCGCTTTGATATTTTTTTCTATTCTAACGAGTATCTCGGCAGTTTGTAGCAGATTCGGCTTTAGTAAATTGGCGGGTTGCAGATCTACGCAAAACCACCGTGATTTATAACCCGCCATTAGTAAATTAAGCCCTTGGATGTGACACAGGCAATGTCATGATGTGGAGCAATAAGACAAACTGGAAGCCAGCCGCTAAGAATTACATAGTGGAAGCAGCACGTTCCCCATACAGTGCACACAGTAGTGAGCAATGAAGCTCTTGTCAAACTAAAGGCACACATTCACTAGAAGACAGGCAAAAGACTGCACGATTACGATATTGTAATCGTGCAGTCATTCGTCAGTCTGTGATGTGCCTACACTGAACGAGCAGTCGTTCAGTGTAGGCACATCAATCATCTGCAAACATGTGGAACCTGACGATATCGTGAGGTTGTACAACATATTTGTACGATGATAGATGTCTAAACGACCAGCGGGAGCGCACATCGCTGGTCGTTTAAGACATTTTTCTTAACGATTTTCAAACTATTATTGAACGATTGAATGATAACAATATTGTTATCGTTCAATCGCTCAATTTAATCGTCTAGTGGATCGGTGCCTTAACAAATGGTTTTGGGTCAAACACACTGTTATATTAAGCAAAGCCCAATACACACAATTTGTTTTTGCTATTAAACTTTCCTATGAAACCATAGACAGATTTATTAGGTACTATAACCTTCTGTAACATTTACGATAGCCTGCCCCAGCGACCAAACCGGATCTTGGTGAATGTTATAGTATGTGAGAGTTTTGAAAATTAAATTGAATTATTATGTGTCAGGAAGGGAGAAAGTAAGAAGAATTGTATCGAACAAAGGTCATTGTTCTTATTTTAGATGTTAAAGCTCATTTTAATCCAGTGAAACATTTGAGCAGGCCCTTGTTTTTGTGGGAAATGGAATAAAGATAAAAGTGAAGACATAAACAGAAGACTGATATACTAGATTCAGCTATGCTTGGATAACTTGGAGGAAATATAATGAGCAGTGATTTCTCAAAATCACAGATATTATTTATTAATATTATTGTTATTTTTATTATTATTATAATGTTATTTATATAGCACTTCTCTCCCAGTAGCACTCAAAGTTTTACATTTGCATTGTAAAAAACACAAGATTCAAAATAAACTAGACTTAAGTATTACTATAAAGAAAGGAAGAAAAAAAAATGCGCTGCAATGGTGAGAAAAATCTATGATGGTGCTTGATAGACCAATTAACTACAGACTACTTCTGCCTATATATAACATTTATTTCAAAAACACATACAATATGAGATTAATAATATCAGTAGTACGTCCCAATACTGCTGTCAATAATGGAATAAGTTAGTAACAAATTCACAAAAATATGTGAATACAATGTATCTAATTAGGTGTATGGCTTATGCACTCATAGTGAACACTGCTCACCAGAAGATAATTAGTCAGCTCTCCATATATTTTCTCCACAGAGCCATTCATATGCTGGATCAGTAGTAATAGGATGTCACTTGAGTAGTATAAAATTACAGCAATTCCTGAGATTAGTTAGTATGATTCTCCACTGGAATATTCCCCAGTGGACAGACTCTGATGCCGGGCTGTATTCAAATTAAAAGTATTGTACCTGCATATACGGCTGCTCATATAACACTTGTAGTGAGTAAATAGTGTGCAGCACTGATTGTCCCAGGCCAGGTCTCACTGTGCCCGATCTTACATTGCTTCAGCTGCAGGAGTGGCGGAGCAGACATGGACGGCAGATATCAGCTGGTATGAATGGCAAGCCTACCTGTACTTCCTGTGTGTGGCAAGGACCACAGCTAACAGCCACACCCTTCACTGATGCTTGTCCACAGGGAGGGTGGAGCAACCAGTCCACTATAATACCGTTTTTACACCTAAATTTTGGGTCTGATCTGGAGGTTGGAACAGGGTTTCCGACCCAGGATTTTCCCAAGTCGGCACCATTCACACCGGAGCCGGGTCTGCAGAGACCTGGCTTTTCCAGCGTTGAAGAGGACGATTGGCGATGACGTAATCTCCAAGCACCACTGAAGCCAGCCAATCGGCAAGCAAGTGGCACGATCCAGGTCATCCTGACCCAGATCGCGCCGTTTACACTGCAGGGTTTCACAGGTTATTCCTGTGTTAAACCCTGCAAGTTACCCGAGTTGGATTGCCGGGTCACTCGACCCGGCAATCCAACCCTTTCCCCTTTTACACCAAGTAGCTACCCAGGTTAACCCTGCAATAACCCAGGTTTTAGCTCTGGTGTAAAAGGGGTATAAGTTTGAATGATGGTAAGTCCACAGCTGGGCAAACAGGAGATCAAGGCTGGTGAGCAGTGAGATTGATAAAGCAGTAATACAGAAAGGCCCCTATATACTAGTTTCGCTCCTATTCAGGAGCTTTTTCAAGATAAGGGACCTAGCAGAATCACTTCCTTTATACCCTGCTAATTAGCAATGTTCATCAGATGGTGCTGATTCTATCCAAAACATATGTTAACATTCAGACTATAATGCAAGGCATATACTATACAATTTTCTGTCAGATATCTGTCCAATCTAGCTTGTTGGAATGAAAATCTGGTAATGTATGGGAGCAAATGCCAATCGATTATATAGTTTTAAACACTAGAAAATAGACAAAAACTATTGTTCAAATTGGTTAAATTTGTTTTATTTAACCAATTTGGCTGAACGTCCATTTTTTGTCTGTTTTCCAGTGTTTGTGAACAATTTTTTGATTGTCATTTACTCCCATACATTACCAGATTTTCATTCCAACCAGCCAGATTGGACAGATATCTGACAAATAATTGTATTTATCTGGCATCTTCTGTAGGTCAGAAGATGCCAGATAAATTTCAGTTTAAATAGGTCCTATTATGTTTTACCCTTAAAGAATTGTTCACAAAGAACAAATAGAAAGAACAATATATCATGCCATACATATTTGATAGAATTGATAATAACGTAAAAATTAAATTTAGATAAAATAAAACATTAATAGAAATTGGATAAAATAAAAAACCATGAAAAAGAAAAATTATATACACATACATACACACACACACACACACACACACACACACACACACACACACACACACACACACACACACACACACACACACACACACACACACAAAGATGTAAGGTTGAAAATCTAAAAAGCCAACAATTATATTCTCGTATAATACATAAATCTTGGGTTACAGACTATTTTACTTATACGAATTTTATTTTTTTTATATATTATTATTATTATTTCTTTATTAATTATTCTTTTATTTCTGCTTCTCCAAAGATATCATTGTTGTGCAGAGAGAAAGAAAGAAAACTGAGATACTTATTAATTAATTCATATACTAAACACATTAAAAGACCCGCCATATACATCAGTTCTTTCAAAATACTACAATAATGTTATCCCCATTTGATAGATATATTTTTAAAAAATTTATCTCTAGTAAACAAACTTCTTGAGATACAGTGTAGTATTAAGAAAGACGGTACCAAAAAAAATCAATGCACAGGGATCACTAGAGGACTATTATTATTATTATTATTATTATTATGAAATGAGGTAGATGATTGGGGACATCAATCATTAGAAGTTAGGATCCCAACAGACCACAGATACTCCAATGGTCTTACTAAGAAATATATGCCGCAGGGTCCACACCAGAACAGGACCTGCAGTGACAGACGTCTCTTGCAAGTCCATGTTCTAATGCAATCCCAGTGCAAGTTAATCTAACCCAATATTTCTTGATCTAAAGATAAAGTCAAAGATGAACAGCAACCAACTTTTGGGGGACCCTCAGTAGACATAGAAACTGAAAGGGCCTTGTATATAATAAAATACACATCTCAGAGTTTACACCTAGGCACGGCTGCAGCGACCAACATCCCTTGCAGATACCCACCACAATGCAATCACAGGACCAACAGTTAATCTATACATGTATAATCTAAGGATGTATTTAGACCCTTAGAATGTAATGTATCCAACGTGAATATCCAGGAGAATTCACTTAAACACAGTCTTCTATATATATCTCCTCCTCTTGTAGTTTTCTTAATCTGTTCCACAATAGTCAGAGTAAGGCCCCTGGGATCTCCCCCATGTACCATAGAGAAATGTCGTGATACACTGTGATTTTGAACGTGTTTGATGACGTTCCTTCGATGTTCCTAAATCGCATCTTGATAGATCGCATAGTCCTCCCTACATATTGTAGGGAGCATTGGCATTCAAGGACATAAATACAGTAGCAAGATTCACCTTAAGTATTAATAGACTTAATTGTTAAGTGATTTTTCCCATAGTATTTAAAGCAGCAATTTTTTAAAATGGCAAAAGGAGTCTGGTTTGGCCTTATTAAAAACATTTGACACTTTAAATCCCATGGTAAAAACCCCATAAATCTGCAATTTGACAAATTGCCATTGACCAAATTATGTAGGCCCACCGTAAAAAAGGACGGGGTCCTATGTAACCTGATTGGCTGATATTACCCAGTGACAGATATATGTGGTGATATTCAGAAAATGCACTGACACAAAATAATTCCTATAACAGACATTACTTTGGGATGATTTCATTCATTATTAAGCTGCTATCTGTACCAATTACAGATGAGCAGTTACAGATTACGTTGGGATATAGTCGTCATCCCGGTGGATGCAATGCCGTCGCTCAGAATCCCGGATGCTGCAATCACGACGGTAAGTAACAGGGTTATGGGTTAGGTTTATGTTTAGGGTTAAACTGCAGGAGGGGGAGGTTAGGGTTAAGCTGTTTAAGGTTAGGATGCAGGAGGGGAGGGTCAGGGTTAGGCTGTGGGAAAGGTGGGTTAGGGTTATGGTAAGGGTTAGAGAACTTACCTCCATGCGTCGGGATTTCCACTGTTGGGATTCTGTCACCGGGATTCTGACTGCCGGCATTGTGTACACCGAGATCGTGTATCCAACCCATTTCATTTAAATATGGTAAAGGATAGTGCCACAATGCCTATCCTGGACCCAAGAAACACACGTCAACTTAAAATTAATTGTAAAAAACAGTACTTTACATATAAATTAGTACCAGATAATATTAATAGCGAAATGAACAATTAATGCACAACTTAATAAAGGCGCTCGTCCGAGCAATCAGCTCCGGAGCACCAACAGCCGCAGCATACAGTTCAATCTCCCCTGTGTGAATACAGGTCTGGGATAAAGCATCTACGCTCCACACAAGCTCCCATGAGGATAATTGCAGGTCAGGGGTACAGACTTTACTCCAGGGACACCCTTAACGCGTTTCTTTCTCATTTGAGAATTTCTTCACAAGGATGTCTACTAGCAGGAAGTTGCCATATTTAAAGGGACTACCTACCAATCAACTTCATTCATTAGTACAGACAGCACCTGCAATCTATTCTGTCCCTGTTTGAGCTGCACTACACTGCACACATATCATTTCAAAGACTAAGTGACACAGACGTGCTAAGATCATTTGTTCACCATACTATGTGACTTAGAAATGCCATCTCCATTATATACTGAAATAGATGTATAAGATTTCAAATATAGAAACAATATATTACTCACATTAATACATTATTATAAAAATGTGTCACCATATTATTCAATAATTCTTATGCACAAGCTTAAAAGAGGCAGGTGTCATACCTAACTTTAATCATTTATAATTTGTATTCATTCTAACTGCACTGATGTCATAATTACTGTATGGCTATTACTGGAATATCTTGCTCATATTTGACATTATCCTGCAATCAGTCTCTCATATAACTAATTTTCATCATAATACTTCCTTCGCTATCCTTTCTTTTTGGTTGTATTCAAATGAATAAGAATAATCATAATAACAACATCAGGTTGTAATAACATTAGAACTACAAAACAAATAAATAGACAAATAAACGCAAAACAAAATCTAAATTGGCCATGTATACCACCCTCCAACAACTCTAAATAACACGACCCGCCCTGCAAAAAGTTATTTGGCATATATGTCTATAAATATATGACCACTTCTTGTTCAATTATTTGACTAAGATCTAATTCTGGTAACCCATAGATAAGGTTAATCTCCTCACAGATAGAATATAAGTGATAAATATAGGCACACAGGTAAAACTAGAAAAATGACAAGTGAATTGACAATATGCCTAATGATCGATATCCAAAAATTGTATTTTGAATACCCTACAAGATGGTTCTGGACAATCTTGCTCTTCATAATAATCTATTTCTTAAGTCCCAAGTACATTCAGGTCTATATCAAAACAAGAAACTTTATGGTCGAGACCATAAATACTTGGTAGTTTTTGTGTGGGCATGCTAGATGTTTAATGTGGGTTTATACTAAATAAAAGTACATCTTTTAGATCCATAGCTACAAACTCCATTTACCAATCGACCGCATTCATAATGTTAGGGCCTGTGTTTGTTGTGGACCCGGGGTGGTAACAGGAGTAGACACCGGAACAGGTTTAAACTGAAAGGTAGGTTCTTTAATGTGAATGTTGGTAGACATGAACAATAAGATAAACTAAAGTCCAGTAATAACAAACTGATATATGTGGCAATAGGGAACTGTAGTGGGTGGGAATAAACAAATATCCAGATCAGTGACAGAGATGAATGAGGTGAATCCAGATAGACTGTAAGGGTGAAATGGATATCCTGGTATGCTGAATAGTGGCTGAGAGGGATATCCGGAAATGCTGTCATGATGGCTGAAAGGAGAATCCAGTAATGCTGTGATGATGGCTGCGCGGGAATGGGTTAACTGCGGAGACAGGTTCAGGCAGGAGTGGGTCTGGTGGAAGGTGCAGGGCTGATCTCCAGTGGAGTGCAAGGCAGAGCGGTGCAGGGTATGAAGGGAGCCGGAGGCTGACAAGGCGCTAGGGCAAGCATCGGAGCACAAGTCTCAGGTTCAGGAGCACAGAGAACTCTCTCTCACAGCTGATGCTGTGAACAAGTTGCACTGGCATCTACAGGGTGCTCCAAACACCCTTACGTACCCAGTAATGGAACATGATAGGCCAGAGAGCAGGTGACCCACAGATGATTGGCCTGCTATGTCACATGGCCAAAAACAAGATGGTGGCACCCAGACAGCCATGACGCGGAGACGTCACTAGACTTACCCTTGCCAGGATGGCTCAATGCTGGCAGACCTCTGCATACACGCAATGCCAGTCTCCACACACCAGAAGGACCGCGCCACAGCGCCCTCACGGTAAGGACTGCAAACTTCCACGCCGCGAAACCCTGGTCATGACACAAATTGTGAAACCCCATATGTAATATATATGTTACAATGTAAATGTGGGTTACAGTACGTTGGCCGTACCACTCGTCCTTTAAAGTAGCGATTTTTAGAACATCAGAGGAGTATAATGAATAAATTAACAACCCACAGTGTACCCGACACAATTAGAGAAAGATTGTAGAGACATTGCAGGTCTGAAATTGTGGGGGCTGGAACATATACCCAGAATACTGAGACAGGGAGATAGATACACCAGACTGTGTATGAGGGAGGCGCACTGGATCCACTTATTGAGCACCCTCTGTCCGGCTCACTGAAACCGTGGATTTATAGTTCCTATAAACTCAGTATAGTACTAGAGGTCTTTTCATTTGCGACTTAATAGATTATTATGTAGAGGAAGATTGTGCAGAACCATCTTGTAGGGTATTCAACATACAATTTTTGGATATTGTTATGAATTCCGCTGCCTACTCCATTTGACACAAGAACCCAGCTAGCGAGATCATCCGTCAATAACAACTGCCCGTTGTTCCCTTAGAACTAGGATACGTTCACCGGTACTTAGGCGGACGCCTGGACTTATGCTCGAGGTAGTAGTGGCTCACATGGAGATACATGGGAATTCAATAGGTAAATAATGTACAGTACGGATATCGATGGTCCAGATGTTGTGAGAGTACAGTTTGTTTTTTTGGACAATAGCTTGGGAGCTGAAGATGTGGCAGCTGTGCCGATGGTGCAGCAATGGTGTGACAGTGATGCTGATGGTGCGGCAATTATGCCAATGGTGCAGCAATGGTGCCGATGGTGCGGCTATAGCCGTAAATAAACAGTCTAGGGTTAGTAAATGGCACTGAGAGACGATGGTGCGGCAACTGTGCCGATGTTGCAGCGATGGTACCGATGTTGGGGCAGTTGCCATAGATAAGCAGTCTATGGTTTGATATTGGCTTTGAGAGCTGATGGTGTGGCAAGTGTGCAGATGTTGCAGCGATGGTGCCGATGTTGAGGCAGTTGCCGTAGATAAGCAGTCTATGGTTTAATAATGGCTTTGAGAGCCGATGGTGCGGCATGTGTACCGATGTTGCAGCGATGGTGCCGATGTTGGGGCAATTGCCGTGGATAAACAGTCTATGGTTTGATGATGGCTTTGAGGGCCGATAGTGTGGCAGGTGGGCCGATGTTGGGGCAATTGCCGTAGGATGAACGTTGGCAGCACGGGAGCTGTTGGATACGGCTAGGAAGTCGTTTGGAGATTGGTGGTAGCACGAAAGGTACTTGGAGTGGCCTGGAAGCCATATGGTGAACGATGGCAGCACGGGAGCTGCTAGATGCGGACAGGAAGCCGTTTGGAGATAGGTGGTAGCAGATGCTGCAGTAACACATAATGGAGGCAGTGAGGTGGAAACACTGCAGGTAAAAAGATAAATGCAGACAGACAGGACTGTGGTATATTACTGCAGGGCTGAATGGAGACAGGATCCAGATTCAATAACCAAAGTACTCACTAGGCCGGCAAGCACTAGGAACTGAACACAGCAAACATACACTAGTAGTGACACAGTATAACCGGCAATGAGATTAGGGCTGGGTGTATACTTATGAGATGCAGGATCCAATCAGAGAACATTCCTGGAGATTGATTCCTAATTAAAAGGCATGTGTGTACCTGTTCTGCAAGGAGAGAGCTGGTTAATTAGTGAACACATGAAACAACACAAACACAGACAGACCTGAATGACAGGCAATTAATTGACACAGACAAGACAGTTTTTCCAGCTTCCTGCAAAAAGCCAGAACAAGGATAGGACATGATGCAGTATCCCAGTAACAACTAAGACTGGGAATTGCCACCAAGATGATTTGCTAACCGCAATCCTAACAGATATTTATCATTAGGCATATTGTCAATTCATTTGTAATTTTTCTAGTTTTACCTGTATGCCTATATTTATCCCCCATATTCTATATGTGAGAAGATTGACCTTATATATGGGTTACCAGAATTAGATCTTAGTAAAATAATTCAACAAGTTGTGGTCATATATTTATAGACATATATTTCGAATAACTTGAATTTTTGCTGGGCGGGTCGTGTTATTTAGAGTAGTTGGAGGGTGGTATACATGGCCAATTTAGATTTTGTTTTATTTTTATTTGTCTATTTATTAGTTTTGTAGTTCTAATGCTATTACAAACTGATTTTGTTATTATGATTATTCTTATTCATTTGAATACAACCAAAAAGAACGGATAGCGAAGGAAGTATTTCGATGAAAATTAGTTAAATGAGAGACTGATTGCAGGATAATGTCAATTATGAGCAAGATACTCCAGTAATAGCCATACAGTAATTATGACATCAGTGCAGTTAGAATGAATACGAATTATAAATGATTAAAGTTAGGTATGACACCTGCCGCTTTTAAGCTTGTGCATAAGAATTATTGAATAATATGATGACACATTTTTATAATGTATTAATGTGAATAATATATTGTTTCTATATTTGAAATCTTATATATCTATTTAAGTATATAATGGACAGGGCATTTCTATGTCACATAGTATGGTGAACAAATGATCTTAGCAAGTCTGTGTCAGTGTCACTTAGTCTTTGAAAGGATATGTGTGCAGTGTAGTGCAGCTCAGACAGAGACAGAATAGATTGCAGGTGCTGTCTGTACTATTGAATGAAGTTGATTGGTAGGTAGTCCCTTTAAATATGGCATCTTCCTGCTAGTAGACATCCTACTGAAGAAATTCTCAAATGAGAAAGAAACGCGTTAAGGGTGTCCCTGGAGTAAAGTCTGTACCCCTGACCTGCAATTATCCTTGTGGGAGCTTGTCTGGAGCGTAGGTGCTTTATCCCAGACCTGTATTCACACAGGGGAGATTGAACTGTACGATGCGGCTGTCTGTGCTCTGTAGTTGATTGCTCGGACGGTATTCAGAGAAACATTGTGGAGATATTGCGGGTCTGAAATTGTGGGGGCTGGAACATATACCCAGAACACTGAGACAGGGAGGGGCTCAATGAGACAGTGGATCTAGAGTTCCTATAAACTCAGTATAGTACTAGAGGTCTTTTCATTTGCGACTTAAGAAATAGATTATTATGTAGATTAAGATTATCCAGAACCATTTTGTAGAGTATTCAACATACAATTTTTGGATATTTATCATTAGGCATATTGTCAATTAATTTGTAATTTTTCTACTTTTACCTGTGTGCCTATATTTATCCCCCATATTCTATCTGTGAGAAGATTAACCTTATCTATGGGTTACCAGATTTAGATCTTAGTCAAATAATTCAACAAGTAGTGGTCATATATTTATAGACATATATTTCGAAGAACTTGAATTTTTGCTGGGCGGGTCGTGTTATTTAGAGTAGTTAGAGGGTGGTATACATGGCCAATTTAGATTTTGTTTCGTTTTTGTCTATTTATTTGTTTTGTAGTTCTAATGTTATTACAACCTGATTTTGTTATTATGATTATTCTTATTCATTTGAATACAACCAAAAAGAAAGGATAGCGAAGGAAGTATTTCAATGAAAATGAGTTATTTGAGAGACTGATTGCAAGATAATGTCAATTATGAGCAAGAGATTCCAGTAATAGCCATACAGTAATTATGACATCAGTCCAATTAGAATGAATACGAATTATAAATGATTAAATTTAGGTATGACACCTGCCGCTTTTAAGCTTGTGTATAAGAATTATTGAATAATATGATGACAATTTGTATAATAATGTATTAATGTGAGTAATATATTGTTTCTATATTTGAAATCTTATATATATATTTAAGTATATAATGGAGATGGCATTTCTAAGTCACATAGTATGGTGAACAAATGATCTTAGCAAGTCTGTGTCACATAGTCTTTGAAAGGATATGTGTGCAGTGTAGTGCAGAATAGATTGCAGGTGCTGTCTGTACTAATGAATGAAGTTGATTGGTAGGTAGTCCCTTTAAATTTGGCATCTTCCTGCTAGTAGACATTCTTCTAAAGAAATTCTCAAATGAGAGAGAAACGCGTTAAGGTTAAGGGTGTCTCTGGAGTAAAGTCTGTACCCCTGACCTGCAATTATCCTCATGGGAGCTTGTCTGGAGCGTAGCTGCATTATCCCAGACCTGTATTCACACAGGGGAGATTGAATTGTATGCTGCGGCTGTTGGTGGTCCGGAGTTGATAGCTTGGATGAGCGCATCCGTCTGCGTGTTTATCACATCACGGCTGGGACCCAACATTCACCACCCGCCGCTCCACTAGGAGAACGGCCTCATTGCTAGCAGTGATTCTCCCACACACACACACAAGTGAATCGACGAGACCTGGCTTTATATGACAGAGGACCGACACCAGGTGAGAAGTTTATCTGCATATATTCCCTGGTTCTAGACGCCATAAGTGGGCTACGGAGGGGCTACGCAAGTCCGGTCCCAGTGTCTATATCTCCTCATTATTTAGTGCACAGCGATAGGAGTTATATTGATCGGCCATTCATTTTACATCTGCACTAGTTGGGACTGTCTGTGGAATAGCAGCTGAATTTTCAGTATCACACAGGTACAAGTAAAGTGGAGTCCCACTAAGGATAAATCAAAAGTTGGTCAAAGCTGGCCTTTATACACTTGCAGAAGGGATACATTGTCATATGTATATGCTACATTATAACTTTTTATTTTCCAAAACAGACTGACATTAAAGAAACAGCACAAATTGTTTGAATGGAGCATACAGCTGGTGCTCCTTATACACAATTCTGGATGAGACCGTGGAATGTTCATCTGAAATTCTCATTTATCATTCGTGTCTGTTTCTAACAGTATTTATGCATGCAGATCATACATGTTATTAAGTTGTGCATTAATTGTCCATTTCCCTATTAATATTATCTGGTATTTACTATTTATTTATATGTAATAAATTGTTTTTTTACACTCATTTTAAGTTGACGTGTGTCTCTCGGGTCCGGGATAGGCATTGTGGTGCTATCCTTTACCATATTTTCTTAACTTGGACTTAGGGTGTAGGAGAACCCCTAGGAGAGCTGCCGGCTATGATTTAGGTGCATAGAGGTGGGTGCCCTAATATCTTTTTCCATTTTATTTAAAACCTTTGCAACATTTTCCACAGTGTGCCCTGCTGTTCTGTGTATTTCCAACTAGGGCCTATATTCAATTTGGAGCAAAAAGCTGAGATTTGCCAGGTGTAAAAGTATAGCCGTATTCAATTTGAAAGCCTTTACGCCTAGGTGGAAAGTCAATGCAATGTAATAGGTGAAAAAGTTTTGCTTATGAATAGCAAGCGGATAAAAAGTGCAGCATTGGGGTTTAGGGGTGCAATGTTGCGGGAACCTCCTTGCAGCCTTAAGACCGTCCCCTAAAGGTAAACTGCATAATAATTTTTTATAAAAAGACTTAAGAACACCCCAAAAATTTACTTTCATTGTAGGACAGAAAAATAAAAAAGTTGGGGGGCAAAGTTAAACACTAGCGAAATACACTCAGGAGGGTCCCCAAATATGCTCCAGGTGTTTTTGATTGTAGGTGTTTGCAGCAGGTGGATTTCTTACGATTTTTAAAACGAGACTTTAGCAACTTTAAAATATGCCCCCCCCCATTTTCAGGTACCCCAAATTTGCAGGGACTAGTTATTTTCTCCAGAAAATAAAACAAAATGCTATTCTTCACAAATACACAAAACAGCGCCTATTGAGACCATTTAATAACACTAAATACCTTCAGCAGGCCAATTTGGGGTATCTATAGTGATCCCCTATGTCAGAGCATCTTTTGGGGGGTGCCAGGCTGATTTCCCCATTGTGGAGAGGACTTTCCGCCTGTTCAAGTATCACCGGGTGCCGTTTTAGCATACTCTCATATTGAATATGGGGAGTCGTGGGGATGCGCGCAAAAAGTTTCTGCACCAAAAACATGCGATGTAGGTGAAAAGTCCACCAGGTGCAAAAGTATCGCAGGTGCGAAACATATTGAATACAGGCCTAGCTGGGATACCCGGCATTGCCTAGGTTGAAGACTGGACCCTGAAGTACACCTGCAGCCTTTATTTGTTTATATTGTCCTCGTCTATAACCCCATTCCAATGATCCTTAAAAGGACCTCACTGTTGCTAACATGCATGCAAGCAGTAGTGTAACTACCATGGGTGTAAGGGGTGCGGTTGCTGTCGTTCCCGAGATGTCTCTGTGGCCCACTGCTCCCCCTGCACCCAGTCACGCACACAAGGTGGGCTGGTCCAATCAGGGCCGCCGGGGTGAGCCCGGGTGTCAGTGCTGTTGAATTGGTGCCAGCCCGCCAGCTGATTACAGCTGGTGCAGTGGCAGGTAGACATGGAGAGACATCACCACAAGTCGCAAGGCAGTCAGAGCTCACGGGCAGGCAGCCAATCAGCAGTGGCAGCACCTGATTGGCTGCCAGTCCACGAGCCCTGTTTGACTCGTGAATGGCCCCAGATTCAAATTGTGCGGTGCTGTCTGTCCATGTCTGCCGCTGTCTGCCAGAGTGCCAGCTGTAATTGACTGGCGGCCCGGCACCAAATCCACCCCTACTGGCTGCCGATGGCACATGGGGAGGTGAGAGGCTGCTAGAGGGATACGGGGAGGTGAGTTGTTGGGGGGGGGCAAAATGTGTAAGGGGCACTACTATTGTGTGGAATAATGTGTTATATCGGGCACTACTACTACAGTATGTGGCATAATCTGTAAAGGGCATTACTGTTTGGTATAATATGTAAGGGTCATTACTGTGTAGTGTATGGGGCATTACTCTGTGGCATAATGTGAAAGGTGCACTACTACTGTGTGGCATAATGTGTATATGGGGTACTACTGTGTGGCATAACCTGAATGGGCTCGGTGTGGCATAACATGAATGGGCTCTGTGTGGGGGAAAATGAATGTATTTTTTTTACCTCTGGGATGGCCCTTTTAAGATCTTGCTATGTGGCCCTCAAAGTTCTAGTTATGCCCTTGCATGCAAACACAGAGGGCTGACTAATATATATGGTCACTTTAAAAAGGACTAACTCTGGATTTAATATGAACTTGCATGAGTCATAAAGTTTGACACTTGCTCAGACTGAGGTTGAAAGGATACTTTTATAGCTTTCACACAGGTTTTTGGCAGACTGCCCAATTTCCACTGGAGCCAGCCCCGGAACCTGTGTAATTTAAGAGTGACCCATTTTTAGAGATTGTGTGACAGTGTGTGGCCCTGACGAAGTTCAAACCTAGGCAAAACCTAATCCTGGTCACACTGCACCACCATGCCAAATCTGGTGGAGCTAGGTCCAAAACTTTGGCCATGCATAAAGGACAGACAAGACAGACACTCCTTTTCGCTTATTATATATATTTATGGTCCATTATGGAATACGAAGATGTGTTTCTGCTAAGAGCTTAATATCAACAAAGAGGCTGTGGTTGCATGCAGCCATGGAGGGCTGACACCACCTAATGCTAATGCAAGAATCCACATGGCTAATGCGGGGGACGGGGGGTGTCTGTGAGTCTGCAAGCAGAAAGCCGTGCCACCAATTGATTATACACTGCCTACGCAGCCGTCACCATTAGTATCAGCACTTACACCAGCCTCATGCTAGGTGCAACAGATCCATCACAAACAGGCTTCCCTTCCCCATACGCATGAATCAGAACTGCATGAAGCTTCGGGTAAAAACACTACAACACTTCCATAAGTCTCGTAGGTTACATGCGTTAGCATTGTAATCGCCTAAAGCCCAACCTGAAATGCCCTATTTTATGGTAAAACAGACCCAGCTAAGTTCTGTCCAACTTAGATTAGGTAGATGTGTAGAAATGTGTAAATTCGCATCTGCGCATGTGCTGTATTGAAAACCAGATAATTTTGCCAATGCAAAGAGATCTGTCTGACTCAGAATCAGGCCTATAATTCTTTTGTTTAGTTTCTATTTAAAATCTTTAGTATACCTTGCTATGAGAGTGGTCTGAGGAGAATGACCATAGTAGATAAAGCTGGATGGAATGTTATAGAAACTCTGCTGTATGCAGAAGAGCATCATAGTGTTATGGTCTCCTAGGACATACCGTGTAAGAATCACTGAGACAAGGTCTTCACCCGCTGTTCCCTTAGAACTGGACATGTTCACTGGTACTTAGGTGGCTTCCTGGACTTAACTCGAGATAGTAGAGGCTTACGCAGTTATCCTAGGGCCACAAGATATTATGCGACTGTAGGATCTCAGGTGGGAGTGAAATATGCAAAGGAAAAGTTGATAGAGTGTGGCTAAAGAGCTGATGGATATTCCGCCTTGAGGGACAGAAATTTACTTTAAAAGCCGAGGTGCAGCTTGAACAGCTGATAGAAATACAGACTGAGATGCGGCTTTGAGAGCCGAGGTTCGACTGTGAGAGCCGAGGTTCCAGCAGAGATGCGGCCTTGAGGGCCGAGGTGTGACTATGTAAGCTAAGGTGTGGCTTGAGAGCCGTGGTGCAGCTTGAGAGTCCATGTGTGGCTTGAGAGCTCTGGGTGCATCTGAGAGAGCCAGTGTGCGGCTGGAGTGCCGAGATGTAAAATACAGAGATGCGGCCTTGTGGTCCAAGGTGCGGCCTTTGAGCTGAGGTGCAGCTTTGAAAGCAAGGATGCTGCTGCAGCTTTGTAGGCCATGATGACAAAGACCCAGAGAAAGCCACAACTCGCAGAGAAGCATCGACACTTGGAGCATAGGTAAGTATTAGGCACGCTGGCGACTTGTGACAGTACCTCCTTCCTTGATGAGGGGTAAAGGAACCTCTAGAACTGGGCTTGTTGGGGAAGTCCTTGAAAAATCTATCTTTAAGCTTCAGAGCATGTAAAGACTTTTCAGGTACCCAAGAATGCTCCTCTGGTCCATAACCTTTCTAGTGGACCAAGAACTGTAAATTTCCTCGCATAAACTTGGAGTCCAAAATCTTCTAAACCACAAACTGTTTTTGACCTTGAACGAGCACATGAGACAGTCTTCCAGGAAGTTTAGATCTGAACTTAAAGGGGAAAAATGCTGGAGCAAGGAAAAGTAAAAAGTGTTATTAATTTTGAGTGTGTTGGGCAGTTTAAGACGGAAGGCGACAGGATTAACCAGAGAAATGATCCGGAATAGTCCTATATATCTAGGACCGAGCTTCTGCAAAGGCTGACAGAGCCTGATGTTTTTAGCAGATAACCAGATCAAATCCCCAACTATGAAATTACATGATTCTGTTGTCTGTCTGCCAGCGTTTTGGAACATAAGGAAAATTAGAGGAGACAATGGTGTACCTTATTCCAGACGGAGCGGAGTTGGAAGACTGAAGACGGGGATTAAGAACTCCTGGCATTAGGTTCAAAGTAATTCGCTCTGGGATACAGTCCTGTGGTACAGAAGAAAGGTGAGACTGTTCAGGCAGAGTGACATGAATTATTAAATGCAAATTCGGCCAAAGGTAAAAGGCTGACCCAGTCGTTCTGGCATTTGGATACAAAGCATCGGAGATACTGTTCCAGAGACTGGTTAACCCATTCCATTTGCCCATTGGATTGAGGATGGTAGCCAGAGGATAAGCTAAGACTGATTCCCAAAGAAGAACAGAAGCCTTTACAGATGCAAGCAATGAACTGTGGGCCTGATTCAGAGCCACTCGCTCGCTCTGTACATTCACAAACGGCCCAATGTTCTGTGTCCCTTGGTCCAAAACAATGTCCTGCGGTAACCCATGGAGTCGGAAAATATGTTGGAGAAATAGAGTGGACAGCTCCTTAGCAGTGGGGAGTTTGGTTAACGGAATGAAATGTGCCATTTTACTAAATCGATCCACCACAGTCCAAATGACAGTACATCGTGAGGAAGTTCCACCACAAAATCCATAGCAATATGGGTCCAGGGTTCAGAAGACACTGAGCGTGGCAGTAGAAGGCCAATGGGGCCAACCCGAGGAGTATTATTCCTGGCGCAAATCTTGCCGATCAAAACTAACTAACGAACATCTTGTAACAAAGATGGCTACCATACAGAATGGGAGAGTAATTCAAGAGTCTTGGAAATACCCAGATGACCTGCCACTTTACTGGAATGAAAATCTGCCAGAACTACTTCTCTGAGTCTTTCGAGAACAAATAATAGTCTCAGCAGTTTCCCAGATGAAGCTTCCGATTAAAAAGATTGAAGGGTATCAGCCAAATTACAGGTAAGAGCCACATTTATCTGAGAACTAGGAATAATGGGCTCATCAGAGGCAGTAGACTACTGAATCATAGAAAAACTTCAAGAGAGAGCATCAGCTTTAATGTTCTTAGGTCCGGGCTAAAAGGAACTTTCATAATTAAAATGTGTAAAGAATAATACCCAACAAGCTTGCCTGTAGTTCAATCTCTTAGCTGTCTCAATGTTGGACACATTTTTATGATTGGTCAGGACAGTAATCTGATGTTTGGCCCACTCCAGCCAGTGTCTCCAATCCTCAAACACCCATTAATTCACAAATGACCACATCGTAATTTCTCTCAGAACTGGAAAAGAAAGAACAGGGATGCAATTTGTTCAGGATCCTTCTCAGATAAAATGGCTCCAACTCCAACCTCAGAACATCCACCTCCACAACAAACGGAAACTCAGGATTTGGGTATCGAAGGACAGGAGCAAGGGTGAAAGCAGTCTTCATGTTGACAAAAGCCAGAATTTGTGGACCAATTAGCTGTGTCAGCTTTTTTTTAGTCAGCTCCACTATTGGCATAACAAAAGTGGAGAAGGATTTGATGAATCTCCAATAATAATTTGCAAATCCGAGAAAACATTGGATTGCCTTAAGAGTCGTTAGCTGGACTCAATCCACCACTGCCTTCAATTTGCTGGAATCCATGGAATTCACTGGAGGTGATGATATAACCCAGAAAGAATATCTGTTTAACCTCAAATTCACATTTCCAAAGTTTGGCATAAAGATGGTTCTCACGCAGTCTGATCCTGAAAGACTGCTGGGGCAATGGTGAGACCAAATGGCATTACCAAATTCTCATAATGTCCACAGTGTGAATTGAAGGCAGTTTTCCACTCATCACTATTTCTGTTACAGATCAGGTTGTAAGCTCCCCGGAGATCTATTTTTGAAAAAAATAGTTGCTTCTCTTAACTGGTCAAAGAGAATGAAGATCAACGGTAAAGGGAAAGAATTCTTGACTGTGATTTTGTTGAGGCCTCGAAAATCAATACAGAGTCAGAGCGACTTGTCTCTCTTCTCCACAAAAAAACACCTGCGCCAACTGGTGGCTTGGATGGACGAATGAAGCCCTTGGCTAACTCTTCCTGGATATATTTGTCCATAGCCTTACTCTCCGGAATAGATAAAGCATATAAACTACCTTTGGGTAGCTTAGCATCAAGAACCAAATCAATGGCGCAGTCATAAGGCTTATGTAGGGGAAGAGTATCGGCCTTCTTTTTGAAAAAACATTGAGGAAATCATGGTATGAGATAGGCAATTCCAAAGAAGCAGACAATAGATTAAGTTGTACTGTCTGGACTGGTAGAATAAGACACCTGGATATGCAATCAGAACCCTGTCAGACGATCTTGCCTGAGTTCCAGTCAAGAACCGGGTTGTGGTTTTTGAGCCATGGTAAACCGAGGACAATCGGACCCAAGGGACATTGCATCAGGAGAAGGGAGATGGACTCAGTATGTAAAGCTCTAACTGAGCGTTGGATGGATGGGGTCCAAGAGCTAATAACACCACTGGATAATGGACTACCATCAAGCCCAAAGATGGAGATGGAGGATGTAGAGTCTTAAAGAAGGAAACTTCCATAAAATTACCGGCCGCACCACAAAGTCGGAAGGACCTTC
Organism: Taudactylus pleione; assembly: GCA_031769625.1. Lineage (NCBI taxonomy): Eukaryota > Metazoa > Chordata > Amphibia > Anura > Myobatrachidae > Taudactylus > Taudactylus pleione. The sequence continues at coordinate 4,410,422 of JAUIMM010000200.1, read as the reverse complement.
TCAACCCTATGTTCCCTTATGCAGTGGTCAATCCAGATAGCAAGATGCATAAGATTATCCAGTGTCTCAGGCACCGGATGTTGGACCAGGATATCATTAATTTGTTCTGACAGACCGAGATGGAATTGACTACAGAGTGCAGGGTCATTCCATATGCTATCTACAGACCATTTATGGAACTCGGTACAATAATCCTCCACGCTTTCCACCCTTGCTTAAGAGAATGCAGATTTGCCTTAGCTGCTTTATCTGGGTCATCATAGAGGAGACCTAAGGCTTGGAAGAAGGCATCAACAGATTGTAGGGCAGCATAGGTAGAAGGCAAACCGAAACCCCAGGTCTGATAATCACCTTGGAGCAAGGAGATAACTTCACCAACACACTGAAATTTGGTACTAGAAGAAAGAGGACGTAGTCTGAAATCTAACTTGCAGCTCTCCCTGAAATTCAGGAATTCCTTGTGATCCCCCAAAAAACGGTCTGGAAGATTTACTTTAGGCTCCTTGACAGCCTGCGCCAAAGCTGAGCGAACATCCTCCACTCATAAGGACAGTTCTTGAACCTTTTAGGTGAAAGCTGGGATTTGAGCGGCAAGAACTTGCACAAGATTCTGGGCAGTGTCAATGTCAGTCCCAACTGTTTTGGGCAGACTATTTTGAGAGCTGGGTTGCAGCTGAGAGAGCCGGTGTGCAGCTGGAGTGCTGAGATGTAAAATACAGAGATGCGGCCTTAGGGGTAAAGGTGCAGTTCATGAATTGAGCTTTGAGAGCAAGAGTGCGGCTGGAAAGCCGAGATGTTAAATGCAGAAATGTGGCCTTAAGGGCCAAGGTGCGGCTTGAGAGCTGGGGTGCGGCTGGAAAGCCGAGATGTTAAATACAGAAATGCAGCCTTGCGGGCCATGATGACAAAGACCGTGATGAGAAGAAAGCCACAACTCACAGATAAACAGAACTCTAGATGATGCAATGAGAGCAATTTGCTGAGAATCTCTGAAGCACAGGCAAAAGCAGGCACAGACGGGCAAATACACGACTGGCAGGAACCGGAGGCACACATCAGAAATGCTATAGCCGGCGATGAACCAACAGGCTTAAGAAAGGTTCTGAACCAATGGATACGAGGCAGGTGATTAATGGAATTCACAGGTGAGGAGGAACGTCATCCAGTATCAGATGCCGCAGACCGGTGTTCCAAACTCCTAGCAACTAGAAATTCTGTCCCAGTATGGCGTATACTTTGCCCAGGAGCAGGATTACGGGAGTGTGACTGGCAACCTGGAGAAGAGACACCCGATGCACAAGTAACAAGGCATGCTGGCGACTTGTGACACATAGAATGTACAACATTTCGGACCTTGAAGTGATTGGCCTACAGTATTGGAAGACCACACTGGGTTCCTCTGCAGTCAGCTAAGAGCAGGAAACTGAGGCGGGCACATAATCATCAAAACTGGGCAGCTTAAAGTTGTAAAAATGTTGCCTGGTTTGACAAATCTCGATAACCCCTTTGTCATGCAAGTAGCAGGGCCAGAGTCAAAACAACATGAATCCATAGACCCATCCTGCCATGTGCAATGGTTCACACTGGTGGTGTAATGGTGTGAGGAATGTTTTCTTGGCACACATAAGGCCACTTAATACCTATTGAGCATAAGTTTAAATGCCACAGCCTAGCAGAGTATTGTTGTCGACTATGTGCATAGCTTTAGGGCCATAGTTGTTTTAATGGGTACTTCCAGCAGGATAACGTTCCATGACTCAAACTGGTTACATGAACATTACAATGAGGTCAGTGTACTCCTATGGCTTCCACATTCACCGAATCTCAGGCCAATAGGCATCTTTGGGATGTGGTGAAACAGATTTGCAGCATCAATGTACAGCCTACAAATCTGAAGCAACTGCGTAATACTTGTTGAAGGTGGAGTATGCTACTAGAGGACACAACACTTATTGAAGCATGGTCCAAGTATGAAACATCTCAGAACCTTTGGAAGTACAACCTATGGGCCTGATTCAGCAAGGACCGCAACTGCTAAGGAAATTGCTATTATGTATGCATTTCCACTGCGAAAGTATGTTAATCCATTGCGATCGCTATACCCTTGCATCACTACCTAAGGATGCTCACTTTACCTTACACACATCCATAATACTTAGCAGAATAGCGAAACCATCGGTACAATCAAGTTCCATCGGACCCTCATGCACACTTGCACAAGCCCTGACCTTACTCAGAAATTGCTAACTTCAATGCAAGCTATCAGGCCTCAGGCTGCGTAGGCCCTCACAGTGGCTAATTTATGCCCGCACCTGCAACAATGTTCAAACGCCCTGGCACGCCTGCATTTCACTGACCACCACCCCGTCACCACCCACAAATGGCACTACCTGTCAATCACTCTGCAATGGGGCTGTGTAGTCACTGCGATCGCAGTGGCTGGTTTGCGCACTGCATATGCATGTGCAGAATGCAACAATCATCCAATTGCGTGCATATTAGCAACTGCAATCTACACTGAATCAGACCCTATGTGCATACACCAAAGAAAGAAAAGGTGAAAGCTAGATTCAAAATCAGTAAAGTGCATAATTCTTGCGGATTGCCGTGAGAGCAAAGGTTACAGATTGTGGAATACAAGTAACAAAAAGCATGTTTAGTCACAAGATGCTATCTATAAAGAAATAATACAAACTGCAGAAAAGCTGGAAGTTGATATGCAGAACAAGTATGTGTTACTGTACATACCAGCACCTGGAGATGTATCTGAGATGGAGACTAACAGTGCAGAAGTTCAGCCACAGAAAATGTCTTCTGCAAGATCAAAAATCGGAAAAACACCTAAGAGTTAAGATGAAGAATTTGCATTTAGATGAAGAATTGCATTTAGTGAGCCTCTAGAGATCTAAAAGTCAAAGTTCGGTTGGTGTGAGTGGACGTCCAAGATAGGAAAAAAGAATTTGCAATATCAAGTAGTAACAAGTGTGAAAACCATCAAGAATCGTTATAATGACAGGAGTCCCAAGATCATGATTCGAGAGAATGTTGTTATGAACCATTCTGTCAGTGATGGAACTTTAGTAAATGTATCTTCCAAGAAGGAGAAACTAAAATCCTGTGATATGTTGATGCCTTTTCATGTGTGTAAAGCAATTTTCCTTACAGGTTGCTGCAGAGAAGCTGAAATTAAAATGTTTGTGTAACATGGAGAAGCTTGTAGCAAGGGGACGTGTTGAAAGTGGAGTATGTTACTGTGCAAACTTCATCTTACTGTCCCTGGTGGGAGGCTTCAATCCTTATACCAAGATGGCAGCTGAGTTTAGTAATGCATATGCCTGGTTCCATATTGTTACTGTGTTAAGTGTAACAGTGGAAGAAGGATTATACCCTACTTAGCTACCAATAGATACCCATGATTACCTGTGATAGTAACATTGTTCCAGCATCCTGCACCACTAACCATTAGCAGCATACACTCACCGGCTGGTGAGCTGTACGAAACCCCGCTCCGCTCAAGCTACACTCCATCCACCAGTGTGCATTACATCTAACTCCAATAAACCACCACTGGTTAAATAACTGGGCTGTTCATAGATCGAGTCATCCGCTGGTGTGTGCATAACTCTTCCGCAACATCCACACCTGTACACACACATAATTTCCAACACTATATCATGTAACTATAGCCTATTACCTAGTACTAAGTGTGCACCAGAAAAAACTAAGAGGGTGTGGTCCCATGGGAAAAGCCATGCCTGGTGGTCACACACTCAGAGAGTGCAGGCAGTGCCACACTCCCATAGCAAAATACGTTTGTGGGTATGATCTCTGCTGCATCTACTATGTGTGTGTATGTATGTACGTATATATATATATATATATATATATATATATATATATATATACAGTCAGGTGCATAAATATTGGGACATTGACAGAATTTTCATATTTTGGCCTCTATTCACCACCACAATGGCTTTGAAATGAAACAAACAAGATGTGCTTTAACTGCAGACTTTCAGATTTAATTTGAGGGTAATTACATCCAAATCAGGTGAACGGTGTAGGAATTACAACGGTTTCTATATGTGCCTCCCACTTTTTAAGGGTCCAAAAGTAATGGGACAAACTAAACAATCCTAAATCTAACTTTCACTGTTTAATACTTTGCTGCATATCCTTTGCAGCCTGAAGTCTGGAACGCATAGACATCACCAGACACTGGGTTTCATCCCTGGTGATGCTCTGCCAGGCCTCTACTGCAAATGTCTTCAGTTCCTGCTTGTTCTTGGGACATTTTCTCTTCAGTTTTGTCTTCATCAAGTGAAATGCATGCTCAATCGGATTCAGGTCAGGGGATTGACTTGGGCATTGCGTAACATTCCACTTTTTAGCCTTAAAAAACTCTTTGGTTGCTTTTGCAGTATGCTTCGGGTCATTGTCCATCTGCACTGTGAAGCGCCGTCCAATGAGTTCTGAAGCATTTGACTGAATATGAGCATATAATATTGCCCGAAACACTTCAGAATTCATTCTGCTGCTTTTGTCAGCAGTCACATCATCAAGAAATGCAAGGGAACCGGTTCCATTGGCAGCCATACATGCCCACGCCATGACACTACAACCACCATGCTTCACTGATGAGGTGGTTTGTTTTGGATCATAAGCAGTTCCTTTCCTTCTCCATACTCTTCTCTTCCCATCACTCTGGTACAAGTTGATCTTTGTCTCATCTGTCCATAGGATGTTGTTCCAGAACTGTAATGGCTTTTTTAGATGTTGTTTGGCAAACTCTAATCTGGTCTTCCTGTTTTTGAGGCTCACCAATGGTTTACATCTTGTGGTGAACCCTCTATATTCACTCTTGTGAAGTCTTCTCTTGATTGTTGACTTTGACACATATACAGCTACCTCCTGGACAGTGTTCTTGATTTGGCCAACTGTTGTGAAGGGGTTTTTCTTCACCAGGGAAATAATTCTTCTGTCATCCATCACAGTTATTTTCCGTGGTCTTCCGGGTCTTTTGGTGTTGCTGAGCTCTCCGATGCGTTCTTTCTTTTTAAGAATGTTCCAGTTGATTTGGCCACACCTAATGTTTTTGCTATCTCTCTGATGGGTTTGTTTTGATTTTTCAGCCTAATGATGGCTTGCTTCACTGATAGTGACAGCTCTTTGGATCTCATATTGAGAGTCGACAGCAACTGATTCCAAATGCAAATATCACACCTAGAATCAACTCCAGACCTTTTACCTGCTTAATTGATAATGAAATAATGAGGGAATAGCCCACACCTGTCTATGAAATAGCTTTTGAGTTGATAGTCCCATTACTTTTGGCCCCTTAAAAAGTGGGAGGCACATATAGAAACCGTTGTAATTCCTACACCGTTCACCTGATTTTGATGTAATTACCCTCAAATGAAATCTGAAAGTCTGCAGTTAAAGCACATCTTGTTTGTTTCATTTCAAAGCCACTGTGCTGGTGAATAGAGGCCAAAATATGAAAATTCTGTCAATGTCCCAATATTTATGCACCTGACTGTATATACATACACACACATATATATATATATATCTATATATATATATACACACACACACACACAGAGGCCTCTGGGAGTGTGGTGCTGGTGCTGCCTGCACTCAATGAGTGACCACCAAGCAGGCCAGAAACCAGCACCCAGGAGGGACTCCCACCTGCATATTCTCTTACATTATTATTGGAGCTGCCGATGGTCGCGGCGCCGCCCACATTCTCCGAGTCCCCAGGTCCGGGACTCCTCTTCAATGATGGCTGTAGGTATCCAGGCTGGCCAGCCCCAGCCTTTTTTGCGCACTGTGAGTGCGATGTGACATCATGTCGCCTTGCCAACCTGTCCATAGATACTGAGGGAGTCGGAGCCACGACGCGGCTCAAGCCAGCCTCTAGTAATATGGTGATAAAAGGGGATGTCCGCGCTATTATAAAAGGGACAGAGCTAAATTCTTTATGGTGTGTTGCTAGGGCTGCCACAGATCAATGTGATCCCAATCAAGATCACAGGGATAGCAAAATACGTTTGTGGGTATGATCTTATAGGGCGCACCTAACAGAATCTAATTAGCTAAACATTTTGTCTGTTGTATATGGAGATACAATATGTTCACTGATGTGGATAAGATGTAAAATTGATTGGTTACTTTACCATTTGGATGTGTTTCAAAGACAGAATGGTTTAATAACAACAATAGCAGTATAATACAGGCGTTGGTAACATGTATTAGATAAAACTTATGTATCAAGTAAAAAAAGGTTACATATATAGTTCATTAAATCACAATGAATAAAATATATAAAAACGGTGTATGAGCAGTGGCTGCTCCTCTCATAAAGTCCTTTTACTTTGGGCAAAGTTCTGTGAATGTGAAGCCTTTATGTGTAGATCTGAGTGATGATTTTGTACTGATGTGGGGGGAGTAGGTCTGCTCCTGTTTCTCCCTTTTGTAAAGTAAAAGCTCCGTGTGCAGAAGTTACTTTACTAAATTAAGTCCAGTTTGAAAGCAGATCTTTGCTGCTGGGTGGTCAATGGCAATACTTGATTGATTGTTTAGTTTCACAGAAAAAAGGTACTGGCAATAAAACAGTGAAGTCTGTGTCAGAGTGGTGCGCGCACCTCCTACCTTGTCCTGTTCATCTCTGCAGACAAGCCTAGACTTCAGCTGGGCTTGCTGTGAGTGCAACCTCATGTGTTTTTCTTTAGTATTGCTGTGCTGTGCTAATTTAGGCCCTCATTCAGAGCCACTCGCTATTTGCGGTCGTTCGTTCTAAAACAAGGGGTGGCTATTCAAATGAACCATTCGCTGTTTGCGGTCTGTTCACGCCTCTATGTCTGAACGAGCGAGCAAAACTTGCGTTCGTTTTTTGGAAAAATACGCCCGCTGGCCGCTCGCATCCTACGTCATGTCCGCTATTTATTAGATTAATCGAGTACATCGACAAGGGTATGAACTGCTCGCTATTCTTGTGGTTGGTTTTTGCTACCACAATTTTGCGAGCAGTTCTGACTCTAAAATAACCCAGTGACGTGGTCAATGACGCTGCTGTTTTAAATATGCACACCCATAAAACGCCCGTTTTGACCTTTAAGCACGCCTGCGTTCTGATTTCCACTCCCCATTTTCAAGCACCTTCCCCTGTTACCACCCACATACGCCTCTTTCTGTCACTCAAAATAGCAGGCATTCGCTATTTTGCGAGCACATGAATTTCGGCCGCACTGACTGGTTAGCGCATGCGTATAACGATCCGTACGCATGCGCAGTTGGGCTAACATCGCTCGGAACGAACAAGCGGCCGCTTACGAGCGGCTCTGAATCAGGCCCTTAGTAAAGTAACTTCTGCACACGGAGCTTTTACATTACAAAAGGGAGAAACAGGAGCAGACCTACTCCCCCCACATCAGTACAGAATCATCACTCAGATCTACACATAAAGGCTTCACATTCACAGAACTTTGCCCAAATACAAAAGACTTTATGAGAGGAGCAGCCACTGCTCATACACAGTTTTTATATATTTTATTCATTGTGATTTAATGAACTACACGTGTACATATGTAACCTTTTTTTACTTGATACATAAGTTTTATCTGATACATGTTACCAACGCCTGTATTATATTGCTATTGTTGTTATTAAACCATTCTGTCTTTGAAACACATCCAAATGGTACAGTGTGAACTGTGCCAATCCGGAATAGCCCGGATCGGCGCCATAGTGGAAAAGGGGTCTGACCCGTTTTGGAACTGTGGAGCTCATTCAGACCCGGACGCAACACAGCGCACTTTTGCAGCTGTCATTGGCCGGGTATGAAAATTCCGCGATCGCACAGCCAGGCTTAAGGACGCCCTCTATGTCTTAGAGAGAGACGGCAGAGTGATCGCACGCCGGTGTAATGACTCCCACTTTTCTTTCTTAGCACACGTCATCTCCAGGAAGTGTATGTAATATCAGTAACATCGAGAGCCATCGGAGCTGCTCGCAGGCCTTGTGGTAGACCCTACCCCACCGCATGCACTGCGATCACTGCAGGCTAAAATACAACCAGGTGATGTGTACAATGATGCCTCCATGGTAATTATGCACGCCCATGAAACGCTGTTAGAACACACAGGCATGCCTACGTTCACACATCCACCCCCCTGTTTTCATAGACCATCCCCTGACACCACCCACAAACGGCACTATCTGTCACTCAAATCAGTCTGTGTACTTCGAGCGCTCAATTCACGATCGCTAAGACTGGCTTGCGCACGCACACTGTGGCTTATACGCATGCGCAGAATGAGAAAATCGGCCAGTTACGAGCGAACCATAGGTGACTTTATAATGGGTGCAAGGTGTGCGGTGCACACAGGCCCCTGGGTCCAGGGGGGCCCACACTGGACACCCTGCCCCCATAGGTAATTATATTTACCTCTCCGTCGATCCCAAAGTGCTGCTCCGCAGAGCAGCAAACACTCACTGGGAAAATGTCAGTGACCATTTTCCCAGTGATCTGCTCATGTACAGAAAAGATGTCCCTGGGGAAAGTAGGAGCGGGCTACATTTTCCCGGAGACCCGCGCAGTACATTCTATCAGGAAGCCAGAATCTACAGCATTAGTGCGCTGAGGCAAGCAGCTGACAGAGAGGAGGGGGCCCAAATGGAGGCTGTACACGGTCCCACTCCTCTTAAAATGCCCCTGGAGCATACGCCGCATTGTGTCCGGGTCTGAATCGGGCCCAGTGTTCCAAATCTCTGGTCAGGCCATGGACCATACTTGCCAGATCTCCCCCATTGTCAGGGAGACTCCCTGAAATAGCAGCGGTCTCCCTGAAGATTCTAGCATTCTCCCTGATTGTGCCTTACCCCCATTATGAAGCTGTTATATTAAGAAAAAAACAAAAACAAAAAAACCCAGAAATATATACATTCACATGGGATCATTAGCATCATTTCCCTGCATTGGTTATTAGGCACAATGATCCCTATGGCTACATGCATTTTCTGAAAAGTATCAGTGCGTTTTCATCAACAAATAGATCTCAGTAACTGCTTACATGTGGATATAAGTCAGTATTATGACACGCCTCCCAGATGTAGCAGTACACGCCCACTTTATTGCCGCGCTCATAGGTGGTGTTTTCACAATCTCCCAGAAATGCTTTTTCAAAAGTAGGCAAGTATGCCCTGGACTTAGGTGGAAAAGTAGTATTAATGTAGCCTAAATGACTAGATGCAACATTGCAAAGGACCAGTTTGAAAAGTGTGTTGGTGGTTAATGAGCCTAGCAACAGCATATGGGAATGGTGGGTACATAATCACTTATTTATTATACCATTCTTCTTTAACAGTTATACTGCTGTTGTTTCTCCTAACTTTATTATCCAGGCACTTTTGCAGAAATTGCAATAAGTATGATAGGTTGAAAGCGCTTGAGCTGTTTATGAGTGGTCTATTCTATTGCTGCCTTCATTTAATTGGATCTCTAAGGAGTACAGCTACTAAAATCACTGAACAGCTGCACAGCATGTGGCGAGCCCTAATGTAACACTGCATAGTGACTAGTTTGCTTAGCATGCTAATGGTGCAGATTAATAGCGTGATGACTAGTCATAATGACTCAAAGTATCTGTTGAAGTGTTTATAGCACCTCCAGACAAGCATACAAATTTGCTCAGGGCTTTATTGCTTCAAGGAATCAGAGCTTGGTGTATATTTTTTTTCAATCTCTGTCTTTAAGGGATTGCATACTGCGGTGCAACATCTGATTAGTGAACCCTACAAATTGTGGTCCTGAGTTATAATTGATAGAAGAACTGTAATTTAGCTGAAAGCGAAAATATAATGAGTATGCTTCATTATAACTTGCTCTTTCCAGAACACATTTCAACTGTCTCTGTTACATAATGGGTATTTTTAAATCCTTCCCCCAATACTTCCATGATTTTGCTCGCATCACTCTACGGTTAACTCAGCAGGGTCTTGCTATATAAAATAATTGTGGCTGTGCAATAATGATATAATATCTGAAAGCTGGTGGAGGGCATCACACAGGGCTAGAAATATCATCTTATCTTTATTTTATCACTGAGGTTCACTAAGAAAAAAATAACATGATGTTTGGCTGTAGTTAGGTCAGGATGAAAGCGTTCACTCTAACAATATATTACTAGTGATTGCTGTTACTATAACTGTAACCCCCCTTCTACCACTAAAGGGTCACCAGGTTACTAACACCCATATATTCTGTACCCACCCTTAGCCTCTCTTTACCATTACTCTATCAGTGCCTCCACCCAAGTATCGGTGGTAGGTATGGGCCTACTTGAGAAAACCCTATTATGTAAATATTATAACGAGGTAATCCAGTTAAGTAGAGTTGTACTTTAATACAGATGTCTATCACACTTAAAACATATACAAACTATAATCATTAATAATTTCCTGCATTACCATATACCCGGGTAGGGCAGCACAGACGGTGTAATGGTTAGCATTACTGCCTCACAGCACTGAGGTAATGGGTTCGATTCCCACCATGGCCCTACCTGTGCGGAGTTTGTATATTCTCCCTGTGCTTGCGTGGGTTTCCTCCGGGTACTCCGGTTTCCTCCCACACTCCAAAAATATATTGGTAGGTTAATTGGCTCCCAACAAAAAATTAACCCTAGTGTGTATGTGTGTGTGCATCTGACAGGGAACATAAAGTGTAAGCTCCACTGGGGCAGGGACAAATGTGAATGGCCAGATATTCTCTGTAAAGTGCTTTGGAATATGTGTGCGCTATATAAATAACTGGTAATAATAATAATAATAATAATAATAATAACACATTTACACTGGGAAGCTTAGACACCCAAAGTACATTTCACCCTGCTACATTCTTAAAATCATAGCATACAATAGAAATTACATAACCGGTACACAGAGTTGAGGATTATATGATACCCTAATCCCCCTTCTAAAGAGGTAATACACAACGATTAAAGAGTCTTATTGTTTCCTCAATAAAACATTTAGTATACGAGTCAATGTACTGCTCCAGGATATCTACAATTTGAGACATGTCAGCGTATCCATGTTTCCACTCTCTCCCTTCCTCTGATAAAGGGCTATAAAGAACAAATCTCACATTAGATCATCAGTTTACAAATTAAATGACTATGAGTCCTAGAGGAGTGGGAGCCAGTGCTATAGATACTATATGGAATTTCTTCCTAAGTAGGGCTAATGTTATAACTTATAATCCATCAATTTATGGTTTGTTTCTCCCTTAGAATTGTATCCAATAGAGCTGTTATTACTCTGACAGAAGTTGCAGTCTTTTCCACTCTGTATATTTAGATACTGTTGTGACAGATAACTGATCTCAGTCCTTAAGTATCCTCAAGCCTGGCTAAGGTTTCTTGCTTCACTCCCCCGAATTCCTCCTATAGTACAGAATTTCTAGAAGTGGTTACCTTAGTTCTTTTTAATGAGCAACGTGTCTTCTATATTCCTCTCTATTATTATGTAACACTACTTAACTGCGCAACAGTAGTAGTCTAATAAACAATCCACTATATAGTAGTTTTGGCTTATTTTCTACTATGGGAAAAAGGGTGGAAATCCTTATACCCCTCAATACATCCTAACTAGTGCTGATATACAGTAATTGAGACAGGTACAGTATACTGTACTGAGCTGTAATAGTATGGCATCTATGGGAGTGGATTGTTTTAAGGTCACTCACTGCCGCGGGACACACTTTTGCCAGTCGGCACTACTGTTGCATGTACCCCCTCCTTAGTACAGACTAGTCCACCTCACATGTAATCCACCTCCGTCCCTTCCTGCACAGTTCTGCCTCCTGTTTGCTCATGTCTTGATAAAGGCTTTGGTTTCCCATTGGGGGTAAGAGCAGCAGCTACTCACTCCAGCACAGCACTGCTGCTGTCCTGTCCGATTTGGATTCCAGCCACTGCTCTGCCTCCTGAACATGACGGGCACCTGTCTGCCTCTTACAGCTATTGCAGGACCCACCTCCTGTCAGGCTGTAGTAGCCGCCGCCTGCTCCATGACACCGGCAGTCTCATTGCGACCATTGGCTTCCAGTCTGAGCCAGCTGCCTCCTATCACAGGGAACGCCCTGACCAGTGCGGGTCTCTCCGTTCCTCTCCGCCACCAGGAACATCTCCCACGATGCCACCTCCTCCTGCATCACCAGCAAGATGCGGTGAGTACTGCCATCCCACCTGCTTCCCCAGCTCCGGCTGGGCTCCCTCTCCGGCTCTGCCCCCCTGCGCCCGGAAGCTCATTGCTGTTCACTAGCGACCCGGGTCACAGGAGGGTAGACACTGGAGGGAGGGATCCGCACACTGGATGGCAAAGCTGCCGGCCGTTCTATTTATACCCCTGGCTATAGAGGCACGCGACCCTTACTTTGGCCGCGAGCCTCACTCCTTCCCACCTGCAGCGCGAGCCACTGATGCTCACGCTGCTTCTAGAACACTCTCCTACTATTGCTCATGCTATCTACCTCACGCTGACCACTGCACACTCTGCCTATGTGAGCAGGGTTTCCTCAGTATGTGCTCGTGTAATTTCTGGCACATCCTATCAGCAGCCTATGCTGCATTGGATGCCATCTCTGAAAGTGTACACAAACACTACTGTACATAACACAAAATTCAGTGTTCATATATATCAATTGAATATACATGAACTGCAATCAAATTTTATATATATATTATTTATTAACTCTAAATAACATATTTCCGTAACCCTTAACTAGGGTTACATAACATTTACCAGTGCCATAACTAGGAGTGTGCGAGCAGTGCCACCATAGAGAACGCAGAGCTCTGTGGGCGGCACCTCCGCTCACCACAGCCCCTGCATCTGGCCAGAATCTCTGCAGCACTGCCGTCTGGAGCTTTCTTAGGATACTTCAGATGTGCACACCGCTGCCCTTACAGCCCCCTGCAGCATCCTGAGAATGCTCTGGGCATTGCTGTGATTCCTGACAATTGTGGCGCAGCCCCCTCTGTCACATGGAGGGGGCGTGGCCTGCACCAGATGCCAGGGCCCCTTGTTCCGGCTCTGACATTTAGGGGTCTATTTACTAAGCAGTGTTAGGAAACAGAGTGAAAAGTGATAAGAAAGTGATAAGGTGCCAGCCAATCAGCTCCCAATTGTCATTTTTCAAAACACAGCCTGTGAGATGACAGTTGGGAGCTGATTGGCTGGCACCTTATCACTTTTTTATCACTTTTCAATCTGTCTCCTAACACTACTTAGTAATAGACCCCTTACTGTATTTTGCTATTGTATGTGTTGTTATATTATTGCCAATTGCAGAGAGTCAGGGCCTGGCAGAGAATCTGCAATCTTGCATAGGGCTGTTCAAGTTCCTGGTGCGACCAATGGTGCGTCTGTAGATGCACCAACCGTTATATCATAATGACAAGTAAATGGAATCGGTTTGCTCAAGACACCAGTCAGCATTTGGTTTTCCTTTACTTTGTTTAGAACTTTTCCACTGGTACAAATTATATTGTGAGATGGTTGATTTCATTATTAGCATGTTGGGCGTCAAGACTCTGTTAAGCCTCAAAGAGGTCTAGAGTCTGGGTTTGGTTTACCTTTATACCCATGTGACTTGGCTTACAGCTTGGGGTAAGTTCAAATTACATTACAGCTTGGGGTAAGTCCAACTTAGTGACTTGTGCTAACAGATGTAAGCTTAGTACTGTTACTATTAAAATAAGCTGGGCATACATTGTCAGATAACATGTCTTTCAGACCAACAGACATTTTAGCTGACAGCCAGCAGATATAATGGCCATACACTGTGAGATATATCACAGTGTATGGCCACATGTATCTGCTTCTTGCCCTGGGAGGAGACATTTTCCCTGTTCCATCTCTGTGAAGGAACTGGGGAAATGCCGGCTGCTCGGCCAGGGGCAGTACATACACTGCCAGATGTGGTCTATTGCACTGCTGGACGATTTGGCATGTTCAACAATTTGTGATTGGTTGCACAAATACACTATACAATTATCTGGATGAACGGGCAGATAATTGTGTCATGTATGCCCAGCATTAGTGTTTGTTTTATTTATTTATTTTTAACTAATTTTCTCTTTAAAATGAGGCTTGTATTTTCTTCCATAGCATCTTACACATGCTCTATTAGAGCCTTTAATGTGTTACTATGGTGAGTATGCTTGTTATGGCCTACAATTTACTGTAAGCCTTGTTCTTTATCTGGTACCTTACCTTGGCCATCATCAGTCCTTCCGTTACCATAGCCGACTCTAGACACTAACCATGCACAATCCATCTTAGTCTATTTTACTACTAAAGATTACCTCAAAGCATCATCCAGTACTACAGCTTGTCACTATAACACATTGCGCTATCAAATTTTCCTATTCCAAATCTTGTTTTATGTGTCATCCATTTCCACCGTTTTCCTTGGCCACGACTTTCCAGTAGCCCTGACCCTTCCTTCCACTTCTGTAAGAGTTATATGGTGGGGTTTTTTTCCAGAAAAAGTCTGCCTGAGGCAAGGCCAGATTAACAATGGGGCAGATGGAGCTACAGCTCCAGGCCTCCACATTAAAATCGTCCCATCATCATGACAGCATGATGATGAACAACCACCAACTGGCCACACGGTAGGCCACATCAGAGATATTATAATTGTATTTCTATTTTCCTCATAAAATTATGCAATTTTTATACTTTTACATGTTTATGAAGACATAGTGTAACGGTGTACACGCCCACATGGCACTGGCCACACCCACACGGTAATGGTCACAACTTCTCTTAATCCAGCCCTGGCCTTAGGGGCGGTGCCGTAAGTAGGGGTGTGTGAATTATGGTGTCACACAGAGAGCAGTGCTCTGTCACATTCGCCCCACAGCCCTTTGTTTCCGGCTAGCAGGGTGTCTGGAACAGCACTCTGCAGTCCTGATCACTGCTGCGTCGCCGCTGGAGCACCCTTTAGAAGCTCCTGGCAGGCACCCTGCAGTTTATGCCACTGATTAAATGCTCCAATCAGTTCTGTACTTACCACTGCTGCCCATCTGTGCAACGTAATGACATCATGCGCCCGACATCATGATGTCAGGCGCTAATGGGACGGGCCAGCAGAGGGCGCTATTTAGTCTTTAATGGTGCTATTAATGTGCCACTATACAATATATTTTTCAAACTATTTATAACTATACCTGAAAGCATTCTCTGTGCAAATTTGTTATAAATAAAAAATCTGAATTAAAATAATTGTAAAGGAAATATTTTAATATAACTTTCAGTAGAATTTTTTTTAATTTTAATTACAAAACTTTTTTTCCCCTTTTTTTTTTGCATCTGCTATTGTCATCCTGAGATATCAGGACAGCTGGCGGAACAGGTCTTCTAACACCTCCTATGTCTAAAATTGCACTGTAGGAAAAAAGTATATACAGTACGCCAATATATTCATCTCAGCACTGCTGGCTGTGTGCACATACAGTAAATGCAAAATGCAAATTCTGCTATATGGACACCCTGCTGGGGAGGTTGTTTATAGTACTTTGATAGAGTGGTTTTCAAGCCTGTCATCAATACCATTTCAATAGACACATATAATATGTGAAGCAATACAATATGTGGTCTAATACATCTTGGCTGCAAATCACGCCAAACACTCTGCTAGAGCCATGGCGTCTTTTTCACCTGAAAATGCATCTATGTTGCATCTAGTCTCAATATGCCATGTGGTGGAGAGGCCTGGTGGGAGTGAGCCGCCAGGTCTCCTGCGGCTCTACTGATGTGTCTTTGTCGCAATGTGATGGGAATAGGACACACCAGGAGACTGTGCTGATTAATTTGATATGCGACACTTGTATATCCGTGTGCCACTGAGTCTGAATCTGTATATGAAGTTCTACAATGCAACAGCTGGGGCTTTTTTCCACGCCAAGTTCCATTTTGCTTCATATACAGTCTCAGTCGCATACAGATATACAAGTGTCACATATCAAATTAATCTGCACAGACTCCTGGTGCCTCTTAGTCACATTGCATTGTGACTTTGACACATCAGTAGCGTCGCAGTAGACCTGGCGGCTCACTCCTGCCAGGCATCTCCGCCACATGGCATATTGAGGCTAGACATATGAGAACACATCTGTACTGTAACTAGCCTACTACCATCTAGTATTATTGTGATACCCTTCCCCGCTATAGGGTGACACTCACCAGCGATGTCCGGTGGATTGGGTAGGTTCTGAGAATCAGGTACACTGCAACAGGGATGTTTTCTCTTTCTTCCTTCGCAGAGAGGTGAAGACAAATCAACCCCAGACCCAAGAATCACACAGGGTTAGAAAATCTCAGTTTATTTAACAGGCCGCGGTTCTGACTTTAAATGATGAAAAAGTTAGTCAAATTGAAACAGTAAAATTCATAACATCAATGGTACTATAGCATTTCCATAGGTAGTTAAGATAATTTACATATAACACATAACCATGTAATTACAAATCCTTAAATAAGCATTCCTTTGAACTAGAGGTGTGCACCTGCCACTTTTTGTGTTTTGGTTCTTTCTTCGTGTTTTGGATCTGGATTGGTTTTGCCAAAACCAGCCTTCCGTGTTTTGGTTTCTGGGTTTTGTGTTTTGGATCTGTATTGTTTTGGAAAAAAGCATAAAAACAGCTAAAATCACAGAATTTGGGGGTTTATTTGTTCCTACGCTATTATTAATTCATTTCCAATCATTTCCAGTCTATTCTGAACACCTCACAATACTGTTTTTAGGCCAAAAGGTTGCACCGAGGTAGCTGGATGACTATGCTAAGCGACACAAGTTGGCAGCACAAACACGTTGCCCACCTAGGAGTGGCACTGCAGTGGCAGACAGGATGGCAGTTTGAAAAACTAGGCCCCAAAGAGTACAATCATTGTCTCCTAAGGAGGCCGCTGAAAGTATTGGAGGCAGAGAAACACGTAGAGACCTTTCCTGCATTCTCTTCAACCCGCCAAGTGCTGACCAGGTCAACGCCGTAATACTATACAGGACGGCACAGACTTGGTGCTACAGACAGAGCACAGCGGTGGTGGAAGACGGATCTCCTACCCCGCGCTGAACGAGACTTAGACCCTATGGGATAACTAACAGCAGTGAGACAATTACATGTTACAAAACAGCTACCACTGTACATAAATACCTTACGGAGATCTATCCTATATATCGCCTACAACAAGTGTTAGCAGGCACAATTCAACTTATTTTCATACCTTCTATGTGCCCTGCATGTGACTCTAATAATTGTTGGACAAACGGGACTCGTATATAAACTGGCAGACTGTATTTAAGTTTTGGCTATTCCTTGCCTTATAAAGCCATGCACTAAGATCGATCTATTGGAAATACGAATATATGATTTCCCACGTGTGTTTTCCTATCTCCAGATATAAATAGGAACTGAACAACAAGCTCATTACTGTTATTGGAGATTTTCAGTGCTTTTATCAGCTTGATTGATACATGCTGTTTTTATATAGAAAGGAAAGCGGTGGATACTATTTGTGCACTTAAAAGGATACAGAATTATAACTGTGTTGCTATCAAGTGGAAACAGAATTATAATTGTGTCGGTACTAACAAGATACAATTTCTGAATAACAGATTACCAACTGGCTCCCTTTCCTTGTCCTTTCTGCATTGGGATATTAATTATGACTGACCATCTGTGCTAATGTTATTTGATTTAATTGTGTTTTAATCTGATATAAAAAATTGTTTCAAGAGAATTATATATATCTATATATTATTGGTATTAAATTATCATTTTTCTGACAGCGCTTATGTACTATTTTTCCTTCTACTTCTTGGTAGGTGTATATATTTCCTACCTCTTGTTCAATAAGCAGCAGTCAGAATATTAATTATTAAGAATTCCTCATCATTATTAATTTTATTATTACATCCTTCTAATTCACTTGGAAGGTGCAGCCCCAGATTATTGTTTGTTGCCCAAAGAGTACATACTGCAAAGACAAAAAAGAGGTGCAAGATGGAATTGTCCTTGGGCCCTCCCCCCACCCTTATGTTGAATAAACAGGACATGCACACTTTAACAAACCAATCATTTCAGCACCAGGATCTGCCACACGACTGTGGCTGAAATGATTGGTTCATTTGGGCCCCCACAAAACAAGCTGGCAATTAATATGTCCCTGCACAAACTGGCTCTACGGAGGCAAGATGTCATCCTCATCCTCCTAATCCACCGATTCCTCTCCCTCTTTAGTGTTGTCCTCATCCTCACATGGTATTAATTTGTCCCCGCTGGAATCCACCGCCACAGGTCCCTTTGTACTTTCTGGAGGCTGGTCTTCCTGGAAGAATTGATAATTAATTTTGATGAACATCATCTTCTCCACATTTTGTGGAAGCAACCTCCTGCGGCTTTCGCTGACAAGGTTCCCGGCTGCACTAAAAACTCTTTCGGAGTACACACTGGAGGGGGGGCAACTTAGGTAAAATAGAGCCAGTTTGTACAGGGGCCTCCATATTGCCTCTTTTTCCTGCCAGTACAGGTACGGACTGTTTGACATGCCTACTTGGATGCTGTCACCGATGTAATCCTCCACCATTCTGTCAATGGTGACAGTATCATATGCAGTGACAGTAGACATGTCAGAAATTGTTGGCAGGTCCTTCAGTCCAGACCAGATGTCCAAACTCAGTCCTGCCAACCCTGCATCACCGCCAGTGGGTTACTTAGGATATCTAAGTTGTTTCCTGGCAGCCCCAGTTGCGGGAGAAAATGAAGAAAGAGCTGTTGACGTGTCACGTTCCGCTTCAGCTGACTGTTTTCACCAGCAAGTCTTTGCACCTCTGCAGGCTTGTGTCCATCGGAAAGAGAGACACCACGTAGGCTTTAAACCTAGGATCGAGCATGGTGGCCAAAATGTAGTGGTCTGATTTCAACAGATTGACCACCCTCGAATCCTGACAAAGCGAATGTGTCACGACTGTAGAAAATTGGACCTCCGGCGGAGGATCAGACTTAACTGGAGAAGATTCTGGGAGCACAAACAGTGGAGGCTTTAGGTAAGTTTTCCGCATAGAGAAATGTTGGAAATGAGGACTGACCCAGGTTGTATGAATAAAGGAAGAGTATTTATTGATATCTTGAGGAATTACTGAGAAAGTCCATAGATGTGTCTGTAGACAGGTGCAGGATTGAGCCCGGATATGCATCTGTAGATAGGTGCAGGGTTGAACCCTGAGATGATCTGAATACAGGTGCTGGACAGCACCAAGTGATGAATTGAGTACAGGTGTTGGGCTGAACCCAGTGATGAGCTGAATACAAGTGCTGGGAGCAGTGAGAATCTTTAGGGAAAAAGTGATACACAGCAAGAGTTCAAAACAAAAGGGTGCAGAGCTATGCTCAGTATAGCCAAGTTCCAGAGCAGAGGCTGGGTAGCGCCTAGTATAACAACAACAGGAAAAGAATAGAACGGAGATCTGGCAGGAGCCAAAAGGAGAGGAGACTTTGCACAGATACTGACTGAGTGTCTGTGATGAACTTTTATACCTAGTGTCTAATGTTGATTGAAGCATGTGGACAGCTGACCACAAGGGACCTTAGGATTGGAGATCTATACACCACCTGACAGAACCAATATGGCCATGCCCATGCACCAGAGGATATTGGCTGAAGCCATAGGACATGCCAACAAATGGAAGACACAGAGGCGGACATCACTCAGACAGAGCTAAGTAACTTCACGCGGCCGACACTGTACACCACCGCGTCCAGGGCAAGCGCGCCAATGTAGGCATTTGAATCTGGGCATGTGAGGCACAGATGCCCTGGGACTTGGTTGCAGTCTGATAGTCTGGGTCCTGACAGAATGAAGGGCTTCGTTCACAAGTCCCACATACCGAGTGGAATCGCTCCGTCTTATCTCCTCCTTCACTTTCTCCAGCTGCTTCTGCAAAAGCCTGATGAGGGGAATGACATGACTCAAGCTGGCAGTGTCTCAACTGACTTCACGTGTGGCAAGTGCGAAGGGCTTGAGAACCTTGCACAACACGGAAATCATTCTCCACTGCACTTGAGTCAGGTGCATACCCCTTCCTTTGCCTATGTCATAGGTGGATGTATAGCCTTGAATGGCCTTTTGCTGCTCCTCCATCCTCTGAAGCATACAGAGGGTTGAGTTCCACCGCGTCACAACCTCTTGCTTCTAGTGATGGCAGGACAGGTTCAAGAGTGTTTGCTGGCGCTCGAGTCTTCAGCACACAGTGGCTGAATGGCGAAAGTGGGCAGAAATTTTTCGGGTCACCCAAAGAGTCTCCAGCATGCCCTTGTCGTTTTTCAGAAAATTCCGCACCACCAAATTTATTGTGTGAGCAAAATATGGGATGTGCTGGAATTTGCCCAGATGTAATGCCCGCACAATATTGGTGGCATTGTCAGATATCACAAATCCCCAGAAAAGTCTAAGTGGGGTAAGCCATTGGTTGATTATTTCCCTCAGTTTCTCTAAGAGGTTGTCAGCAGCGTGCCTCTGCGCGTATCTGAGATGCTACTACTGGTGACGCTGCTGTTGTTGCTGTGTAAGGTGATACATCTACCCAGGGGGCTGTTAGAGTCATATAGTCCTTAGTCTGCCCTGTTCTACTTGTCCACATGTCTTAGCCACAGTTTCTGAACTTGACAGTAACTTTTTATGAGCGTGCTGCAGATTAACATCCCATCCCCTACTTATTCCACCTTTACATACGGTACATATGGCAAGACAGTTGTTGTCTGGATTTGGATAGAAATATTTCCAGACCAAAGAGGTGGAATGTTTGGTCTTCTGCCCAGGCATGACCGTGATGGGCTTTTTCATTCCACGGACAACTGTCTCCCCCGGTGCCTGATTTAAACAAACCACATCAGAAACCTCCTTGTCAACTTCCTCCTAAGCGCCAGCTACATCCAATATCTTCATCCTGTTGTACTTCAACAGTGACATCTTCAATTTGAATATCAGCAACTGGACTGTGGGTGCTCCTTCTGCACTTGCAGAGGGTGTGCAAATGGTGGAAGGAGTCACCTCTTCCTGTCCAGTGTTGGGAAGGATAGGCATCGCAACCGCCACCACACTTGTACCCTCCTTGGGGATTTGTGATATTTACTTAGAATTAGAACGCACAGTTCTTTGCTGTGCTTTTGTCAGCTTAACTTTTTTCATATATCTGGGAGGAGGAGAGCTTCCATCGTCATGTGAAGCTGAACCACTAGTTATGAACATAGGGAAGGACCTTAGCCGCTCCCTGTCGTAAATGGCATATTGGCAAGTTTACGTTTCTCCTCAGACGATTTAATTTTATTTTTTTATGGTCATTTTACTGAACTTTGGCTTTTTGGATTTTACATGCCCTCTATTACGACATTGGGCATCGGCCTTGACAGACGACGTTGATGGCATTTCATCATCTATGTCATGACTAGTGGCAGCAGCTTCAGCACTAGGAGGAAGTGGTTCTTGATCTTTCCCTATTTTATCCTCCAAATTTTTGTCCTCCATTTATGTGATATTAATACGTGCAGCTAAGGCGCACACAAACACAGAAAAAAACACTTGATTTATTTGGGCACTTGGGGTTACACCGCCCTTCAACAGACCAGCCGGCCCTTGACTTATGACACAGGTGCATGCTTGGCGCTTCTACTTTGTTGATGCACGTGCGGCTGATGCACACACAAACACTGAAAAATAAACACTTTTTAAATGTTTGCATTTTTTTGGCAACTTTGTGGGTTACACCGCCCTTCAACAGACCAGCCGGCCCTTAACTTATGACACAGGCGCACGCTTGGCCCTGCTACTTTGTTGATGCACGTGCGGCTAACGCGCACACAAACACAGAAAAATACACTTTTTAAATGTTTTACATTTTTTTGGCACTTTGGGGGTTACACCACTCTTCAACAGACCAGCCAGCCATTGACTTATGACCCAGACGCACGCTTGGCGCTGCTACTTTGTTGATGCACATGTGGCTGATGCGCACACAAACACAGAAAAACTAAATTTTTTTGCACATGGGGGGAGCACCCCTGATGGACAGAGCACCCCCAGGACAACACTACAGCACCCCTATAGGACTACAGTGACACTGGAGCCACTGAAGCCCCCCTTCTTCTGTCTGCACACAGCTCCTATGGAAAACACAGCCTTTATGGGACAACAGCTCTGCACAACACAGCCCAGCCAGCCCCTATGGACTTTGGACACAGCCCCTATGGACAACAGCAGCACTAGCACAGCAACCCCCACCCTCCCTCTTCACTGTCCACAGCCAGAGTAAAAAATGGCGCCGACGTGGGGACTTTTTATAGAATCCAAAACCCGCGAGAATCTGACAGCGCTAGGATGACGTTTGCCTCGTTCCGGGAACAGAGTCTGGCAGGAAAACCTGAACCGGACTCGGTTCCCGGCTCGGATCAGGGGGGGTTCGGTTTTCTAAAATATGAACCCGCTCTTGCCTACTTTGAACTAATAACACTTAAGCAAATTAATATATATTAATTTCACTCTGCCCTAGATACTGTAGGACTCAGATGTCCTGACTTAAACCTTGTTGTATCAATATTGGTGGCGCTCATAAATTGGTCCTATGAATCTGCCCCGGATCCATAACAGATGATAGTCCTGTTTTTAGTTCACTTGTAAATAATAGTCTTAAAAGGCAGACCTTGGTGCGTTGCAAATTTACAAATATATACGCACGCACACACACACACACACACACACACACACACGTTGAGTCTCCCATATCCAAATATTCCGAAATACGGAATATTCCGAAATACGGAATTTTTTTGGCATGACTGAGATAATGATCTTGATTTTTGATGGTTCAATGTACACAAACTTTGTCTAAGGCACAAATTATTAAAAATATTGCATAAAATTAACTTCATGCTGTGTGTATAAACGAGTCCCGCACTCACATCTATATCGGCCACAACATCGTGGTGCATTCCAGCCAGTTCAGTCCCATCCGGAGACAATAGGCAAAATATAAGTATCCAAAAGGACGCACTCACCAAGGAGACCATCAAGGTATTTATTATAGCATCAAAGTACTGTAGTGGTAATAGGTTATAGCAGCAGCATATGGATAGCAGTGACGTTTCGGTCCCCTCAGGACCATTATCAAGCCAGCAGCATATCACACCAACCTTTAGGTATATAAAAGACACAGCCTGCTAAATTTAAGGTGCAGGTGCCATTTACAGTCGGTGGAGCAGAACTCCATCACCTCTCCTGAGGTAAATTACTAAGGCATAGTTACCAAACTCCCAAGGATACTGAGGGGGATTATTAGTTGGCAGTCAGTATTGGCTGTTGCAGTGGTGAAATTCTATTTTTCCTGGCTGATTTGTGTCTGGCTATTCACTGTTATAACTACAGACCTCTCTAGATGGCTTCACATCAGCATCAGATCAAAGTATAGAGTCTCAGCTTCTCTTCTCTGTATCTTTTCTCTGTGCTGTCACATCCCAGTCTCTCAGCACTGGTTTCCCTGCACAGCCTACTACCTCTGGCTGCTGCACAGCCCTCTCCTCACAGGCATGGCTCTCCCACTCAGACAGTGCTCTCCTTCACACAGCAAGGACAGCACCCCCTTCTTCCTGTGTCTCACCCTGTCCCTCTTTCTCTAACTGGGCAATTCACCCAGATCTGTATCACTCCGCCTCTTTTTCTCTAACATTGAAAATCACAGGAGTCATCCAATATAGTTTCACAATATATATTCTCATAACTCATACTTGCCGACATTCATATAATAGGATCCTGTTTGGGTGAACCGTGACGTCACTTCCGGCATCCAGCTCCTGGCTTCATGCCCCTGGTCTGTATTCAGATGGAGGATTGGGTAGATATACCCATCCGCCACATCCAGATCTTACATTGATGTCCGCACTCCACCCTGAGTTTCAAGACCTTAATAGGGATGCCGCGATGTCACTTCCGGTTTCCGGATCCCAGAGATAGCCGCTCCATTCTATTTTCACGGGTAATTTTCTTGAAATCGGTGGATGTAAATACCTCCTGAATGAGATGATGAAACAGAGTTCTCTGTTCACACACCCATCTAGTGAATATATTACCTTATACACCAGTTATCTTTAGGTGGGAATGAACACTTCCTGCAACATATAAGCGGTTGCCATGGTAACATATGGAATTTAGTGCATGCTTTTGATTTATTGATTGTTATATACATTGCAACTACGGTACAATGATTGGGGTATGTCCACCACATTTGTATTTATGTATATATGAAAGTTAGTGTGTTTTTTGTCATAAACTGTCTTAATGATTGACATCAATACCTTGATGCTTGAATTGGCTGTTCATGGTTTAAATACCGGGCTGACTCCCACTGTGGACATGTCTTGATAAAGGCCTACTATAGGTCGAAATGCGTTGACAGCACCACGAGTGTGAAGAGCCTTTGTCCTGATACATCAGGTTTGCATCATTTTTTACTTAATTTTTTTCATATTTTTTGTTTATTTACTTGTATTGAAATTTGGTGAGATTTTGTATGTTTGAATCACTGTATAGGCTGCTTTCTTTGTGCGCCAATCACTAATGATTCATCCCATTTTTAATTTCTAAAGGAGCCACCTTAGTCTTATGTACAGTCAGGTCCATAAATATTGGGACATTGACAGAATTTTCAGATTTTGGCCTCTATTCACCACTACAATGGTTTTGAAATGAAACAAACAAGATGTGCTTTAACTGCAGACTTTCAGATTTAATTTGAGGGTAATTACATCAAAATCGGGTGAATGGTGTAGGAATTACAACAGTTTCAATATGTGCCTCCCACTTTTTAAGGGGCCAAAAGTAATGGGACTATCAACTTAAAAGCTATTTCATGGACAGGTGTGGGCTATTCCCTCGTTATTTCATTATCAGTTAAGCAGGTAATAGGTCTGGAGTTGATTCTAGGTGTGACATTTGCATTTGGAATCAGTTGCTGTCAACTCTCAATATGAGTTCCAAAGAGTCGTCACTATCAGTGAAGCAAGCCATCATTAGGCTGAAAAATCAAAACAAACCCATCAGAGAGATAGCAAAAACATTAGGTGTGGCCAATTCAACTGTTTGGAACATTCTTAAAAAGAAAGAATGCACCAGAGAGCTCAGCAACACCAAAAGACCCGGAAGACCACGGGAAACAACTGTGGTGGATGACAGAAGAATTATTTCCCTGGTGAAGAAAAACCCCTTCACAACAGTTGGCCAAATCAAGAACAATCCCCAGGTGGTAGATGTATATGTGTCAAAGTCAACAATCAAGAGAAGACTTCACAAGAGTGAATATAGAGGGTTCACCACAAGATACAAACCATTGGTGAGCCACAAAAACAGGAAGACCAGATTAGAGTTTGCCAAACAACATCTAAAAAAGCCATTACAGTTCTGGAACAACATCCTATGGACAGATGAGACAAAGATCAACTTGAACCAGAGTGATGGGAAGAGAAGAGAAGGAAAGGAACTGCTCATGATCCAAAATATACCACCTCATCAGTGAAACATGGTGGTGGTAGTGTCATGGTGTGGGCATGTATGGCTGCCAATGGAACTGGTTCCCTTGTATTTATTGATGATGTGACTGCTGACAAAAGCAGCAGAATGAATTCTGAAGTGTTTCGGGCAATATTATATGCTCATATTCAGTCAAATGATTCAGAACTCATTGGACGGCGCTTCACAGTGCAGATGGACAATGACCCAAAGCATACTGCAAAAGCAACCAAAGAGTTTTTTAAGGTTAAAAAGTGGAATGTTATGCAATGGCCAAGTCAATCCCCTGACCTGAATCCGATTGAGCATGCATTTCACTTGATGAAGACAAAACTGAAGGGAAAATGCCTCAAGAACAAGCAGGAACTGAAGACATTTGCAGTAGAGGCCTGGCAGAGCATCACCAGGGATGAAACCCAGTGTCTGGTGATGTCTATGCATTCCAGACTTCAGGCTGTAATTGCCTGCAAAGGATTTGCAACAAAGTATTAAAAAGTGAAAGTTAGATTTAGGATTGTTTAGTTTGTCCCATTACTTTTGGCCCCTTAAAAAGTGGGAGGCACATATAGAAACCGTTGTAAATCCTACACCGTTCACCTGATTTGGATGTAATTACCCTCAAATTAAATCTGAAAGTCTGCAGTTAAATCACATCTTGTTTGTTTCATTTCAAAGCCATTGTGGTGGTGAATAGAGGCCAAAATATGAAAATTCTGTCAATGTCCCAATATTTATGCACCTGACTGTACATATACAGTGTAAAGGTTCGGCACTCCTGGTCACATTGAGGGGCCTCTTTGATTATTTGCCGGTATTCTCGATGACGCGATTCACAGCGAATTGCATCATCCACTTTACTGGGAGTCAGGAGACTCTTTCCCAAATTCTGAAATATTTCTGCGACTTCTGGGACTGTGGGGAATTATGGCGGCCGCGTCACCTAAGGGCAATGCAGCGAGTGCCAAAGGCTCCCTCTTCAAAAAATAAGGACAGCTAGTAGTCCATAGGCTACTATAGGTTAATGCCATTTTTGCAGCCCTCAAAGAAACCTATAGGCAATGGCAATAATTGGGGGCTACTGCAGTTTCCATCTCTGCCAGTGCCGCCTCTTCTGCAGCCCAATACCAACAGAACAGCTCCTTGGCACAAGGCACTGTGGGACTGGACTGGGAGAGCCATCATGACATCTCTTATACTCCCTGAAGACAGTACAGGAGATGGGGGAGGGGGTAGAGCACACGGTGCAGGCAGCCGCAGAGCTGCCCACTGTAATGAGTAGTAGTAGCTGTGTGCCTGTAAAGAAGAAGCGGGTGCACTGCTACTATTATACATTGCAGAAGGCAGTAAAAGACAGCTAGTGGCTGTGGCGCATACTTAATCGATGTTCGCTGGTGGAGGCGGCCAGTTCCGCCCACAGGCCATGTGTGCTCTGTGCTGGCGCACAGGCCACATCACCCTATTACGGCCCTGAAAATAGCAACACATAAATGGATTCTTCCTTATTCTTTTAGTATTGTTGGTTTCTGGGGGAAATTGTATCAAAACTTCTAAAAAGGTATAATGCACAAGTTACTCATCAACCAATCAGCTTCTACTGTAACTATCATTTATCTAGTATATTCTATAAAATGAAAGATATAATCTGTTTGGTTGTTTGGGCAACTTCTCCACCTGCATAATTATATTTACCTAGATATTTTTTCCCACTTACACATAATAATATTGTACTGCTGACATGACTACAATACTGCATTATTTACTTATTATTTTTTAACCTTTTCCCATCTAGGGCCATATTCAATTGCCGGCGAAAAGACCGTTGCCGGACTTTTCGCCGTCGTCGCTTGGTTTCTGAGTGAAAAAGAATCGCGCTCGCCCCCGCTTATCCCCGTATTCAATTCCGAATCCTCAAAAATGGCACACGGCGAAATCGGAATGAGCGAAAAGTGCTGTCATTTTTGGGGAAGTCAGCCTGACACCCCCCAAAAGGTGCTGTGACATGCGGTTTCTCTATGCAGTCCCCCGAATAGCCCTGCTGCTGGAATTTTGTGGTGTGATTAAATGGTCTCCATAGCTGATATTTTGCGTCTTTGAAAAAGTGTTGAAGAATAGCATTTAGCAGGTTTATTTGCAGAAGATAAGTAGTCCCAGCAAATTTGGGGTACATGAATATGGGTGCAAGCATATTTTAAAGTGGCTAATGTGAACTTAAAAAAACGTGAAAAATCCACCTGTCGCAACCACTTGCAATCAAAAAAACACCTGGCGCATTCTTGGGGACCCCCCCAGAGTCCATTTCGCTAGTTTTAGAGCTTGTACAAAGAACTTTGTTTTTTTTTGCCCCCAAAACAAAAGTACTTTATTGGGGTGTCCTGTGTACATTTTTTTTCATTTTTTTTACACAGTTTACCTTGGGGGGACAGTCCAAGCGGTGCTGGGTGGTTTCTGGAAGTTTGTACCCCAAAACCCCAATTCTGCACTTTTATTCGACACCTATTCATAGGTAAAAACTTTTCGCTGGTTCTTTTGCATTGACTTTTCGTGCGAAAAGTCTCCGCTATTGAATACGGGGATAACTTCAGATTGGCAAAATGATGTCAGGTACGAAAAAGTATCGCCGATAACGACTTTTCACCGGCAATTGAATATGGCCCTTAAGGCCTGATTCAGAGCCGCTAGCTATTTGCGAGCGCACGCTCTGAATTAGGGCGGGGAGTATTTATTTACTTTTTTCCTGTCCGCTCACTAAGCTGTGGGTGCTCACCCACAGCTAGTACGAGCGGGCAGTAGATGGTCGTGATTATCGCGACCATCGGCATTGCGAGGAGACCCTAATGTAGGTTCTCAGCGCTCGCAATGTCAAGTGGCTTCCAGCTCTAATAGAGCCAGAAGTCCACTACTGACATCACAAGTGATGTCAGTAGGGACGCCCACAAACGACCAGCCATTCCTTCGGGAACGCCTCTGTTTGTTAAGCCACCCCCCCTACCTTCCTACAAAATGGGGCAAGCTGTCGATCAACATCGACAGCTGCCCTGTTTTGCTGCGAGCTCCGTAGCGAGTGAAGGTCTCACTCGCTGCGGGGCTCGCGCACGCGTGTTGCGCACGCCGCGGGCCACCATCGACCCGCTTGCGAGCGGGTCTGAATCAGGCCCTTAGTCCCAACTTTTCTTTTTGTGTGTGTACATAAGTTTAAAGCATAGAAACATTTAACTGACTGTGCTCAGTTATAATACTTGCTTGAATGATAATTAACATAACAGTTTTATGTTACAATGTGCTTTTATAACTGGAAGGGAAATAAAATTATTTTAATAATACTATTCTATTACTGCTGGGTGCTGTAATGTAAGAAATAGTAGAAACACAGATCTACAGTAATGGAGAGGATCAGCTTAATCAACTAATAGAATCCACTGCTTCATCAAATAATTAATTAAATAAAGGCTTTTGCAAAATGTCTCTTGCTTTCGGATGTGATCCAGGAATAGGGGTCTGTGCTTTAATTGGTAATTACGTGTCCTTTGCTCTTCAGTGCTTCCGTATGTAATAAGCTTTTTAGCCAGGGAGATGATCATACAGGTTTTTTTTAAACATCACAAGTGCTCTAAAGATTAAAGGGAGGGACACAGTGTAATAATTTGTATTTAATAATGACAAATGCGCTTAAACTAATTATACTCACAGAGAAGAGCTCAATAAAAACATGTATAGTCCAGTACACATTGGAATGCCATCCTTTTGTGTCTGCATTGCACTGCATATGACGTCATTTGTAAATAGAGATTTCCAACTAGTTTCACTTGCCTTCATATCATTTACACATAGCCATTGGGGATAAGACAATTACGCTATTATTATCATCAAATTAAATATACAATTAAGGTTAAATATAGAGTTTGACGTCAGAGAGTTTGCCCTGATTGCACTGATTGTATAGTTATTTGCGTTGCTACTTATGGATCCAAAATTAGCAAATAATTCTTATAAATAATACTGTACTAGCAAATCTTACCCATCATTCCTTGGGTTAAGGGGTCTCTTTTCCCTCTACACTTATAGTTCTAGATGAAGCATTCCATTTATGTATAAACAAAGAATGTTGTGTTCATGTACGAGACTGAGCGCATTGCTCACAGCAGCTTAGGGATCTATTCATTATGATAACATTGTTAGCAGTGATGGTTATGTTTTGAACTCGCTGCGAGTTCACTGTTGATTTTGGAGGCATTCATCATTCCTCATTACCTAAAGTATCACTTCTGAGTCAGCTTTTCGGAAGTGTGATACTTTTCCCTAAAAGCTGTGGTGAGCCGGCACAATTCGCTTAATTTCCTCAAACTGCGCATGCTCAGTGCACCATCACAAGTTTACTGAGGGGCTGTCCTGGTTGAAGGCCCATATCTCAGCTCCCCGTGGGCTGCTGGAGGTGCAACTGGACTGAAATTGTAAAAGTGGAGTGGGGCTATTTGGGGATACCAGCAACATGCCAATGCCGCCCAGTGAACTGGTGATAACCGTGGCTTGAATTAAGCGGGGACTTGGAACCAGGTGCCTGGGTAAGGAGTATTATATCCTGTGGTTGGAAGTCCCTGTGGGCTTCTGGAGCTGCCCCTGATCTTGAAATGTAGAGAGGGATCGGGGCTACCAGGGCGTGCCTGCAGCATGTCCCTGCCATCAGGAAATCAGAGATATCAGCAACTGAACTGAAGCAGGGAATGAGAACCATGCGCTAAGGTAAATATTCTGCAGGAGCGGTCCCGGTTTGAGTCCCATATATTGGTTCCCGTGAGCACCTGGAGCTGCCCCTGGTCTTGAAATGTAGTAAGAGATCAGAGTTATCAGGACACCTGCAGTAGGTGAATGCTCCACAGAGAACCGGAGATATCACTGGCTAAAGTCAAGTCGGGACTTGGAACCAGGCACCGGGTAAGGATTCTGACCGCCCATAGTTGGAGGCCCGTATCTCGGCTCCCCGTGAAAATTTTAATTTTCATCTACTTTTGCAGAAATTAAAAGATGATGAATAGACCCCAAAATGTGATATTATTATTATCCTTTATTTCTATTGTGTCACAAGTGTTCCGCAAAGTCTTACAAAGTATATAAATAAAAGAAATAAGAAACCAGTGACTTACAGTACAATACAATGCAGGACAAGGACATGGTTTATACACATTGCTGCATTAACAATCATAACACTCAAAATAAGCAGCAGGGCATCAGCTACCAAGTGTTAGGTGTCCTTGTGGCTAAGTCAAAGTATAAGTAAGGAGAAGCACATGAGGGAAGAGGGCCCTGCTCGTGAGCGCATACAATCTAAAGGGGAGGGCTAAACAAATAGGCGATGATATCTAGGAATCAAATCTGAAGTGGTAATGATGTAAGTTAATTGCTTAATTGTAGTGGTTATTACAAATACTGTAGTTCAGTTTGCTTATTTCAGAGGAACAGTGTGTACAGTACAATGTGCATATTTCGTCCTGAGCATGATAGACAGGTTATTCATCAGAAGCACTAGTTTACTGTAACATTTGTCTCAGCATGTCCGATTAGAGGGACAGTGTGTATAATGTGCATATTTCGCCCTGGGCATGATAGACAGGATATTCATAAGAAGCACTTTACAGTAACATTTGTCTCAGCGTGTCCAATCAGATGGACAGTGTGTATAAATAGTGTGCATATATTTCGCCCTGAGCATGATAGACAGGATATTCTTAAGAAGCACTTTACAGTAATTATTGTCTCAGTTTTGTCCGAGCAGAGGGACAGTGTGTATAATGTGAAGGATAGGTACAATATTTAAAGCAAGCACTCTATAGTTACTATTGTATCAGTGTATCCGATCTCAGATTATTATTGTGCTTGCGTGTACGTTCTGTCCACTTTGGGGCTGTCACCGGGCCCCGAGATTTCTGTTGCTGGCCTTGAATATATGCACAGGGTCTCTGGAGCTAAGTGGAACATGTCTGTGGCCCACTGTGACACTCTAACACAGTTACAAGATGGTACTGTGCCTGCGTAGAATACCTAATGGTGTCCATCTTGGTAGAGTAAAATGCTTCAGTTATGGGAGGTTCTTGACTATTGTCCAACTCAATGTTGATGATATCTTCCTTGTTTATGAGACTCTGTTCACTCAAAGGACCTCATTCAGAGTCGGTCGCAAGCGCTGAGTGCTCGCAACCGGCTTGATGTTTTTGTCCTGCGCACGCACAGCGGCCGCACTGCGCGTGCGCAAGCCCCGGATCAAGAGAAACTCTCTCACTCCGGAGCTCACTACAAAAGGGGTGGATGTCGATGTTGATCGACAGCTCGGCCCGTTTTGTAGGCGGGGCGGGGGGGGTGGCTACACAAACGGAGGCGTTCCTAACGGAACGCTTGCCGTTTTGTGGGCAGCCGCACTGACATCAGTAGTGATGTCAGTGGGGAGTTTCCTGCTCGATCAGAGCAGAAAGCTCCCTGGGGCTTGCGTCTGCCGTGACCCAACCATAGGGTCTCGTCGCAAGCCCCGATGGTCGTGATGGTCTTGACCATCGCGACCATCAACCTGGTCGGTCGCTAAGCTGTGGGTGGTAACCCACAGCTTAGCTAGCGACCAGGAGGCCGCACTTAAAAAAAAGAAGCAGCCGCCCTCATTCAGAGAGAGCGATCGCTTCTTGCGACCGCCTCTGAATGAGGGCCAAATTCTCTTTAAGGCATAGAACTTCCTTGGCTATTTTGGATTTCTATTCACACATGTCAATTTGACTTTTCCTCTTGGATATTTTGTGGTTCGCAGAATGAGATATTTTCAAACTCTTCATTATACCTTTTTGGTGGTTTTCCACTGTTTCATCTTGCAAAGGTTCTTTTCTGTGGTTAGATGTCCATGCTGTAGTCTCTGGTACAGGTGTGTCTCCAGCTGCTAGCATATCCAATAATATATACTTATTCTGTATTTTCAACTGCACAGTTGTTTTAAGTGGTGCTGTCTCTTAAAATACAGTATAACATATCTTGACTTGACAAGCTATTAGGTCTTAGGATTCCAAAGTCTATAACCTTTACTCACTTAATATACCTAAGCATGATGCATTTCATGGACTTGAGATCCAGCTTAGGTCTTCTTTCTTTGGGGATACACCCAACAAATCTGAGATGTTTGATACCACGCCTCTGATATTGTCTTGTCTATTTAGGTAACTGTGGGAGCACAATTTTTTAGATAAACTGCTGTAGACACTGCTTCTGCTCAAACACTTCTTTAGGTTTGCAGATTTTAACATAGATTGTGCTCTCTCCATTATGGCTCTATTTGCATCATACTGTTCCGGCGTGTATGCAACGATCAGTTGATGCTCAATGCCATAATTTTTCAGGAATATTTACACATCTTTGTTGAGATATTCTCCTCCACTGTGTCATTCTTGTGAAATCATTAATGAATGTTATGAAATACCTGTATCCACTTATCGATTTAACCTCCATTAGACCACACATACAGTCAGGTGCATAAATATTGGGACATTGACAGAATTTTCATATTTTGGCCTCTATTCACCACCAAAATGGCTTTGAAATGAAACAAACAAGATGTGCTTTAACTGCAGACTTTCAGGTTTAATTTGAGGGTAATTAAATCCAAATCAGGTGAACGGTGTAGGAATTACAACGGTTTCTATATGTGCCTCCCACTTTTTAAGGGGCCAAAAGTAATGGGACTATCAACTCAAAAGCAATTTCATGGACAGGTGTGGGCTATTCCCTCATTATTTCATTATCAATTAAGCAGGTAAAAGTCTGGAGTTGATTCTAGGTGTGACATTTGCATTTGGAATCAGTTGCTGTCGACGCTCAATATGGCTGAAAAATCAAAACAAACCCATCAGAGAGATAGCAAAAACATTAGGTGTGGCCAAATCAACTGTTTGGAACATTCTTAAAAAGAAAGAATGCACCGGAGAGCTCAGCAACACCAAAAGACCCGGAAGACCATGGAAAACAACTGTGGTGGATGACAGAAGAATTATTTCCCTGGTGAAGAAAAACCCCTTGACAACAGTTGGCCAAATTAAGAACACTCTCCAGAAGGTAGGTGTATATGTGTCAAAGTTAACAATCAAGAGAAGACTTCACAAGAGTGAATATAGAGGGTTCACCACAAGATGTAAACCATTGGTGAGCCACAAAAACAGGAAGACTAGATTAGAGTTTGCCAAACAACATCTAAAAAAGCCATTACAGTTCTGGAACAACATCCTATGGACAGATGAGACAAAGATCAACTTGTACCAGAGTGATGGGAAGAGAAGATTGTGGAGAATGAAAGGAACTGCTCATGATCCAAAACATACCACCTCATCAGTGAAGCATGGTGGTGGTAGTGTCATGGCATGGGCATGTATGGCTGCCAATGGAACTGGTTCCCTTGTATTTATTGATGATGTGACTGCTGACAAAAGCAGAAGAATGAATTCTGAAGTGTTTCGGGCAATATTATATGCTCATATTCAGTCAAATGATTCAGAACTCATTGGACGGTGCTTCACAGTGCAGATGGACAATGACCCAAAGCATACTGCAAAAGCAACCAAAGAGTTTTTTAAGGTTAAAAAGTGGAATGTTATGCAATGGCCAAGTCAATCCCCTGACCTGAATCCGATTGAGCATGCATTTCACTTGATGAAGACAAAACTGAAGGGAAAATGCCCCAAGAACAAGCAGGAACTGAAGACATTTGCAGTAGAGGCCTGGCAGAGCATCACCAGGGATGAAACCCAGCGTCTGGTGATGTCTATGCGTTCCAGACTTCAGGCTGTAATTGCCTGCAAAGGATTTGCAACAAAGTATTAAAAAGTGAAAGTTAGATTTAGGATTGTTTAGTTTGTCCCATTACTTTTGGCCCCTTAAAAAGTGGGAGGCACATATAGAAACCGTTGTAATTCCTACACCATTCACCTGATTTGGATGTAATTACCCTCAAATGATATCTGAAAGTCTGCAGTTAAAGCACATCTTGTTTGTTTCATTTCAAAGCCATTGTGGTGGTGAATAGAGGCCAAAATATGAAAATTCTGTCAATGTCCCAATATTTATGCACCTGACTGTATCTGTATGCACCAATTCCTGGGGTATCTCAGTTCTGCCTGATGGCTTTGGGAATGGATAATGCAGGGGCATCTTTAGAGAGGAGGCCCATGTGCACCTCCTCTCACTCCGGTCGCCGGCAGCCGTCTGACGCGGCTGGCCGGCCACCGCAGAATCAACAGATTCTGGGCAGATCACTGGGGAACCGGCACGGACGCCATTTTCCCGGAGATCTCATAGTCCATGTGCAAAACGCTGGAAAAATGACCGCGACGGCCATTTTCCGGCATTTGAATAGCACTGGGAGACCCGATGCGGGACTTCGGAGAGGTAAGTATTACAAAGTATGGGTGCAGGGTGTGCGCGGCAGGGCTCCCCTGGACCCGGGGCCTGTGTGCACCGCACACCCTGCACCCATTATAGATACACCCCTGGGATAATGGCTTTGCTTGCCTGTAAAACAACTTTCAGTATCAGTCACCTGTAACCATCACATCTAAAAGTTTGTGGACATTGTCATATCCAAGATGACCTAACCTTCTGTGCCAGGGTTCCCTAGAGTGTGGGCTAGAGGTCATCATCTCTTAACATTCTTGTGTGTCAAGGACATAAAGCTGATGGCAACCGGTACCTGTTGCTATTACAGTCACTTTTTTATTCTGTACAATACACTTTCCTTTGGTGAACTAGACTCTGTGGCCTCTTTGCTCTAGGATACTTATGGCTATTAGGTTTGTCCCCATATTTGGCACTACATACAGCACATCTTGGATTTCTGTGACTTTCGTTTCAGTCCCTATTTTCAGGCGGTAGTGACAGTCCCAACTTCTGCAGCTGTAAATACTTAACTTCCTATTCTTTTGATTATTATAGGATCACACGTTTTCAATCTAGTGAACCACTCTCTATTACAACTGCAATTGTCTTTTAGTCAATATACCAGCAATATTTTCTGTGACTGACTCATCTTTGTGGTGGCACTTCTTACTTTGTGTAGCGTTAACATTTTTTAGTTTGCATTCAGATGCTTTGGGGCATATTCAATTGGGGGTGAGAATAGAAATAATCATGCACCCGCGGGGTTTTCCTGCAGGTGCGGGGTTTTCAGCTCTGAAAACCCTGCAACCACTTTTTTTTAATTGGATACCGCGGGTATCGAGAGCGCGCATACCCACGTTAATCCAAAATTGAGCGCGAGGGACGTGATGTTTTTTTCCTCACTAAACCTCACACCCAATTGAATATGCCCCTTTGTGTCCTATCTTATGACATAGATAATTATTGTAATTGAATTTTCTGGGCTTTTCACTTGTAATTCAATATTCTCAGCATTTTATTTAACTGGCACACGTTTTGTAACTGTAGCAGTTTGTCTTGAAAATTTCTGTAGTTAGCTCATCTGTGTTAGTTTCTAATGCTACTACCAGGAAATCATATTCAGGCATTAAGTTTAACTTTAGCATTGCCATGGCAATCTCCTCATCATCAACTTGGACTTCTACAGAAATTAACTGCTGGAATATGGGCATCATTTTATCAATGTAATCACTCATACTTGTGCATTCACTAAACTTGACATTATACAGTTTATGCCCAAGACTAATTCTTCTTATCAGACCCTTATCCCATATGCTGCCTTCAGGGCTGTCCACATGTCTTTAGCTGACAACATCTGGGCTTGGACTGTCACCTGGGTTAACTGTAACTTTCCACAACCTTTCACGCTTAAGTTGCATTTGCATTATAAATGTCCATGTGGTTTAATTCTCTGAGCATTTCAGCTTAATAAACCCATATTGGATGCAGCTCCTGTGTACATGCTGTGTACTAAAAACACAGATACAGCCTCACTGTTTAACTACTCTGGCTTACTCTGCTGATTTACTTTTACTGACATGTTTTGTCAATTTTGGCACCTCGTGTGTCCACAGCGTTTAGGTATCTGGGCCCATAATAACCTGTTGATATGTGTGTACTTTTTATGGTGGAAAGCAGGTTAATAGACACCAGTGGAATCCGGATACAGTAGGCAGCCTTAGTACTTAACCAAGTGTTTGATTTATTGAAGTGCATCAGAGATGTTTGTACAGTTGTACTCACATTTACACACTTAGCAGATGTGGATGGAGTGGAGCTTGAGTGGAAAATACAGAGGACCAGGTGGTCATGTATGATGGTAGTGGTGCAGGTATACGCAGGATATACAGGGTCTTTGGAGTTAAGTGGAACACATCCATGTTCCACTGTGTTGCTCTAACACAGGGACAAGATGGCGCCGTGCATGCATAGAAGACCAAATGGTGGCATTATGGTACAGTGAAAACACTTATGGGAGGAATATGGAGATTGCAAGGCAGCGCACCCCAAATTTCAACAGCATGCTGACATTGATCACATCGGCATTCATCATATCAACACTGATGAAATGTCAACATTCTAATCAAAACGTCCCTGGTGGTTTAGTAGTGACTTACCTGGTAAGGAGGTTCCAGAGACTCAAGCTGTGTCTGCCGGAGCCTGCGGTGATGTCCTGATAACTTTCAGCTCATCCTGTGGTGCTTCCAGCAGTAAGTTTTGCTAACCTTAACCCCTATCCCTAACCTAGTTCCTAGGTCTAACCTCCCCTTCAATCGCCTAACCCTAATTCTCCCCCTAGTGCCTAACCCTAACAATCCCCTCCCATAGCCTAAGCCTAACCCTCTGGTCCCTGCAAAATATCGACATTTCACATGTTAACATAGTGAACATGTCGACATTCTGCAGATGATCACATGTTCAATGTCAACATTTAAACAATGTCGACGTAACTGTCAATATTGTGGTGTCATCATTATGACTACATGCCCCTCAAATCTAGGGCATTGAAGCACAAATATTTGTTACTTACTGTATGTTACGACCCACCGGCCGATTCTCCAGATACCTCAATCTGAGAATCGCCACTAGTGACTTATGGTTATCTCAGCATGTGAGGTTAGTCTAACATGGTACTACCACCACCAACGAAGTTCACGGGAGTC
The DNA here is from genome assembly GCA_031769625.1 of Taudactylus pleione. NCBI lineage: Eukaryota > Metazoa > Chordata > Amphibia > Anura > Myobatrachidae > Taudactylus > Taudactylus pleione. The sequence goes on along the minus strand of JAUIMM010000200.1, from coordinate 4,372,701 downwards.
GTTAGGTTCTCCCTTCAAATACCAATATTGCACACTCATTTACATATAGGTACGTAGCTTTGACCTCACAGGCTCGTGAATTCGACAAGGACACGAGGAATACACTGGATTAAGATTATTTAATTAATTGGTTCGGCGTCCATCTGTATTTTGGCATAGGGATTAAGATAGGCATCGGTATTATCTTAAGTCCCCCATCAGGCTTTCGTTGTCGGGATATAGACCAGTGGCATGTAGTCCGAAAATATCACATAGAGAATATCACTGGAGAATGTAACCTAGAGAATATCACTTAGTGATTATCACTAAAGAATAACACTGTGGGATCACAATGAGGAATAGTACTGCAGAGAATCACTGAAGATAGTCTTGCAGAATGTCACTGAAGAATATCATTGCAGTGTGTCACCTGAAGAATATCATTGCAGAATGTCACTGAAGTATATCACTGGAGATCAGTACACAGAATAGCACTGAAGTATGCAGGATTTTGACACCTATCTTTAGTCCCATGTCGGACTTTTAGTGTAGGGATTCTTTTTCACCTGGTGACACACATAGCCCCAGGGGGTACAAGAGAGAGACTGAGATAGCCGGGGATACTCTTGAGTGTGAGGTAGGGCAATTACACACCGGTAAAGAGGGTTTCCATTTTTGTTCACTATTTTTTTTGTCTCAATGTATTCAATTAGAAGCGAAAAGCCGACATCCGCAAAAAAGTATCTCCGAATGCGAGTTTTCACCTGTCGGAAAAGTATCGCCGTATTCAATTACGTCCGCTTTTCACATACGCGGAAACTCAATGCAATGTAATAGGTGGAAAAAATTTGCCTCTGAATAGGTGGAGAAAAGAAGTGCAAAAGTTTTGTTTGGGGATGCAAATGTGAGGAAACCACTCAGAACCCTTGGGACAGCCCCCCAAAGGACAACTGTGTCAAAAAAATTCCTAAAACAAACTTAAGAACACCCCAAAAAAGTATTTTGAATTTTGGGGTGCAAAGTTGGGGGACAAGTTCGCAAACTAGCGAAATAAGGTTCTGGTGGGTGCACTAAGAAGGGGTCAAGTGTTTTGGGGATTGCAGGTGCATTTTTGGGAGTGGAATTTCAATTTATTGAACAGTTCACTTTAGAGACATCAAAATATACTTGCACCCATTTTCATGTACCCCAAATTTGACAAGACTACTTATTTTCTCCAAAAAACACTGCTTTATGCCATTCTTCACCACTTGTGCAAAGACGCTAATTAGTGGCAATTGTGCAATCTTAAGTACCCCAAATAGTTTAATTAGGGCTAATCGGGCACTACTACATTGATCCCCAATGTTTATGCATCTTTTTGGGGGGTTCAGGCTGATTTCCCCGATTCTGACAGCACTTTTCGCTTGTTCTGACTTCGTGTGTCTCAGTTTTCGCGTCTTTTGGAATTGAATAAGGCAAATAGCGGGGGCGTGCATGATAAGTTTTCAGCGGCTAAAATACGCAATGTAGGCGAAAAGTCCAGCAGGCAAAACTTTATCGAAGGTGCGAAGCTAATTGAATACCTTTTTGGCTGTGTGAGTACTGTTCAGGCCCATTGCTCTCGATGTACCTCTATTCAGAGCCGGGCTGTCCGATTGGTGAGACACGCTGCCACAGAGCACCACACCATGTATTGCAGGACAATGTTTAGAGGCATTCGACTTTCTACACCAGCACATAAAATCTCTTCCCTTGTGCAAAGACAATGTAGGTCGTTGTCATCAGCAAATGGGCTTCGCTGACTGACTGTGACAAAGGAGCTTGCTTGTCAAAGCATACCTGCTGACATTATGGCTGCCCCCCCATGTATTTGTAGTGTATGGCTAGTAGCTAATTGTCAGCAATGCTTTCTGAGTCACTCATTTTCCGATTTATATAAGCTCCCTATTGTCTGATGTGTGACTGCCTCTTTTATTGCAAGAATAACCACTATAAACTTTAACCTTAAATCTAAAAAATGACTTGGAGGCATACATGCAGGGAAACACCAACACGTAGATGGGTGGCCAAATACCCTAACCCTAACCTCCACCCCCTTAGTGCCTAAACCTAACCCCCCCTTCCCGTGCCTTAAACCTAACCCTCCCGGGAGGATTCCTAACCCTAACCTCCCATCTAAATGCCATCTCATCCCACCAACTCAAGGTATCCACCTACACAATGAGATAAAAGGCCAACCTGGAACGGAGATGCCATTGACCCCAGTAGGGTTGTATCAGCCTAATCCCAGTATTGTTTGGGATAGCATTTCATCTAAAAGGCAGATAACCACTGCTACCGTTCTTTTCTGCCACACGAAAGCCAACACCTAACCAACCAAAACACAATGGGAGTGTAGGTGGCAAATTATTCATCAGAAGAGACTGAACTCAAAATGGAGGACACACTAAACAACAAAATGGCCCTGAAAACACACCTATAACAGACAGCTATAGGCTAACCTAACCAAATCAGCCAGCCTACAGCACACCTCTAACAAACTGTAACTTTTGCAGTACCAGGAGCAGCCACTGCACAAACTAGAGCTGGGTACACACTGAGCCTGGGGCTGAACGCACATTCTTGATGTTTGGGAATCTGCGCAGACACCAGACCCATTCTGCGCATGTGCAGAACGGGTCTGCGAGGCTGCACACAAACTGGCAGCAGACTGTCAATGATTGACAGTCTGCTGCCATTTGTGGGCAGGGAAGGAGCGGCGATGCTCTCCGTTTCCTGAAACGGAGGGGTGTCGCCACCGTTGCGGGGGAGGGAAGAAGCCGGATGATGGAGATTTCCTGGCCTCTTCCTGCGGCAGCAGATGGTATGCAGATTAACCGATGCTGCGTTGGACAACGCAGCTTGGTTAAGCAATGCACAGGAGGCGTGATGCCTCCTGCTGCATTACCATATCTGCCTGCATGCAGCTTTGCAATTACGATCCTTACAGAATCAGGCCCACTGTACGATGTGTACCAAACTGACGGAATGTCGCAATGGAACGATACATCGCGATGACCGTACACACTGTACAGTCCAGTGCAGAGCTGGACTGGCCATCTCACAAATGCCAGAATGGCCAATGGTCTGATGGGCCTATCCAGACTGAAATCTGGCCAAGCAACTCCAGCCGGGTTACTGAGAGATGAGGGTGTGCGGTGAGGCCACGCTTCCCATGCGGTGAGACAACACCCCCATGTGGTGAGGCCATGCCCCCGAGCGATGAGGTCACACCCCTTTGCATAAGTGCACATGCCTACGGAACGCACACAGAGATTCATGCTAGGGCAGGTATTTAGAGCCAGTCCAGCCCTGGTGCGGTGTATAACACGTGATATACAGTATATCATACCATGCTACATGTAGCAGCATGGCATTGTTCACCACATCATCCCATCTGCCGTGCAGCACAGCAGCTGGAACGATGCAATGAACAACCACTGTGCACGTGCCATCGGGCGCACACTATGAGATCCGTATGATATATCGCTCCGATCCGCGTCGAAATGATATATCGTATGTAATATATCTTATAGTCAGTCCCTCCATTGGTTGCCGGTTTTCTACCATATTCAGTACAAATATTGTTACTTACACATAAGGCCATTAACCAAATTACACCAACATACATCTCTTCACTCATCTCAAAATATCTCCCTACCCGACCTCTCCACTCAGCGCAAGATCTGCGTCTCTCATCCCCATGCATTACTTGCTCCCATTCACGCTTACAGGACTTTCTTTGGGCTGCACCCACTCTATGGAATGCCTTACCACGCACAATAAGACTTACCTCTAGTCTTCAATCCTTCAAGCGGTCCCTGAAAACTCACCTCTTCAGACAAGCTTATCAGATTCCAGAACGAACCACATAACCTTCATAGCTTCCATGTATTATTACATCCCCTCTCACAGTCCACACATAACATCACACATTGGACCTCATTCAGAGTCGGTTGTAAGCGGCCGCTCGGTCGTATGCATCTGATGTTTCCAAACCACGCATGCGTATTGCGTACGGTTAGTTGTGCGCATGTGTGTACGAGACCTTGCGATCCAAAATTCTGTTGATCGTACGGCTTACGAGCATGAAGTGGCTTCCGAGAGTTGATTGACATGAAAGGCCGTTTGTGGGTGTTGGCGGGGGTGGTGGTCTAAAAACGTAGGTGTTCCTCACTGTTTTCAGGGCGTTTCAGGGGCGTACATAAATTTCCTGCTACGACCGACATAGAAGGCCGGAAGTAGGAAAACGTCACTCTGCGAGCAAGTTAGAGGCCTGTCTGATCGTACAGCTTGAGGTTGGGTATGTGCTCTCTCAAGCCCCAGAGTACAATCGATACTATCGAATGTGACTGATGTTATGTTTGATGTTTCTATTTTGTGCCACACAATGCAATCAGCTAATAATCGTTTGTTGTTGCTAATAACACTGCTAATTGGCTTGTAATTAATTCAGTTGTGTTAGCATTAGCGAATAATAAGAATAAATAAATTTCATGGGGATGGCTTATTCTATGCGTTTTTTTGTTCATTTTTGGTGTAATTTGCACACAACACAAGAGGCCGCAACCATCAGAAGAAAATTAATATACAGCGACTGACGACTGACAACGATTGACTCAATCGCTAACTGCTATCACTCGCTAGCTAGAGGAGGTGCTTTGTTCATGTATGGGCGTCACTTTGGTTGCGATCGCCTGGCCGTGCGATTGGTTTTTTTTTCTGATTCTCGATCGTTAGGCGTACGGCCGCTTATGACCAAGGGCCTGATTCAGAGGCGGTTGTAAGCGGCCGCTCGTTCGCTCCGAGCGATGTTTGCCCAACTGCGCCTGCGTACGGATCGTAATACGCATGCGCAAACCAGTCAGTGCAGCCGAAAATCGTTTGTTCGCTAAATAGCGAATGCCTGCTAATTTGAGTGACAGAATGAGGCGTATGTGGGTGGTAACAGGGGTAGGTGCTTGAAAACGGGGAGTGGAGATCCGAACGCAGGCGTGCTTAAAGGTCAAAACGGGTAATTTTAAGGGTGTGCATAATTAATACAGCAGCGTCATTGACCACGTCACTGGGTTATTTTATAGCCAGAACTGCTCGCAAAATTGTGGTAACAAAAACCAACCACAAGAATAGCGAACAGTTCATACCCTGGTCGATGTACTCGATTAATCTAATAAATAGCGGACATGATGTAGGATGCGAGCGGCCAGGGGGCGTATTTTTTCAAAAAACGACCGCAAGTTTTGTTCGCTCGTTCAGACATAGAGGCGTGAACAGACCGCAATGAGCGAACGGTGCATTTGAATAGCCACCCCTATTTTCTGAACGAGCGAGCGCAAATAGCGTCCGGCTCTGAATCAGGCCCCAAGTCTGAATGAGGTCTATTGTCTTTCTTTCACATACTCCTGACATTTGGCCGACATTCCTGTGTGACTGGATCATGCAGCCCACCAAGTTGCTCTGCATTCTAGCTTGACCAAATTGCAATATATAGCACCTATCCTTGTGTATCAATGCCTATTTCCCTATAGAATGTAAGCTTGCAAGCAAGGCCCTCTTACCTCTATGTCTGTCTGTTATTACCCTGTTTTGTTCTATAAATGTTTCCAATTGTAAAGCGCAACGGAATATGCTGCGCTATATAAGAAACTGTTAATAAAATAAAAATAAAATAAATATTGCGTACCCAGCTTAGGGATTTAAATTCCGACCTGCATATGAAATGCATTCTGTCACCATTCTAAATAATAACCTTATGCATGTCTAATTTTAGTGGGGGGTCAGGTGATGATAATGGATAGTTTTATGGTTTTGATTATTACATCATAGCGACCATTAACCAATTTACTTTAATACGCAGCCACATTCTTCTCTATTTACAGTTTTGGCATGTAAGACAACTTGGCTATGTACTCCACATCGCAGGCTATTACTTTTATAACAAGTATTGGTTGGACATAATCCTTTAATCATTGATCCTGATTGTGTATGATGTACCCTCATGCTGTTTCCATCTTCACAGATCCAAATGATGAAACTGTTCAGCGTTGCTCTAGCACACAGTGTGCTAGACATGTTGTGACTTCGCTCAAATCAGGTTTTATCTGCTGAGAATATTTTTAGCATCTAATGGGTTATAGATTTTCCTGAATGGTGGTTTCACAGAACTCTCTCTATAACAGTAAAAGCCAAGTAACTATTCTTCAGCTGCTCAAGGTATAAGGTATAAAACAAATCTATTGAACAAGGATTCCAATACTGTAATACTTAGAAATGTATTTGATCATATGTGCACTTCATTAGATTTATAAAAAAAAAAAAAGCATAACAATTGCATTAGATTTGTCAAAGAGAATTTATTTTAAAGATGGAGAGCTGCATTTATAAATAAATTTGACTTCTAAAGACATACGGGCGATTCAATTCAACACAATGTGAATAGCGCCGGGGAGGAGTTCCCGGATCTATTCAATTGTCCCCATTGCTCCCTACAGTTAGTCAGGAGATGCCGGTTACTGCACCTATTTAGTTGCGCTAACCGGCATTCACCAACTAAAGTGCCGTCTGCGATGCTGTTAGCGCCACGCTAGACCGGAAACAGCATCGCAGACAGTATTTAGTAGGGAGCGAGCAGAAATCCTCCAGTTGGACTTAACAGCACGGTCAATTGAATACCTCCAGGACCTCCTTTCTGGTGCTATTCACATCGCGTAGAATTTAATCAACCACATAGAGGGGCTGAGTTCCATACTGGTGTATCTTTTGCCATAGTCTACTAATGCTAGTATCAGCCCTTCCTCTGGTGTATAAGAGTGCCTCTGAATGTGCAAGGACTGTGACACCCTCTTTGAGTGTCTTTAGAAGCTGTAATACCCAGGACTGTCTTTACAGCAATTTGGGCCCTGGGCAAAGCAATGCACCGGGCCCCTACCCACCCATTCATGGGAAAAAAAATGTACTGTGTCTGGGTAATTGATAGGATATAGCTACCCAAAATTACATATATAAAACACATGACATATATAAAACATAGGCGTTGGAGTGCTGGTGGTTGCTCCTGGTAACGATACTGAATTTGAACCTCTATACTCTCCTGCCTATACCTTCTAATATCCTTCCTATAAACCTCTAAGGATGATGCTATTTTGCGTACGCAGTCATACAGTAAATAAAGACTCCAGACCTTGAACCTGTGGTTCCAAAGCACAAAGTATTATTCAAGTAAAAGTACAGTCAGTTACACGCTATGATCTAAGTACAATTTAGCGCAAAGAAATTATACAGACCCAAGTACAGTTATACATACGCAAGCGCTCTGGACCAGATCCCGGCATCAGCAAGATAACCTCCGTCAATCAGCAATTAGCAAGAAGACTTAAAACCCAGGGTCAGATCACACATATTTATACCCCCGCAGAAATAGACAACACAATAGAGAGGCTTGTTGCTGATGCCATTGGTTCCCAAGGGGGATGCATCTGTTTACAGAGCATTTAACAGGTTGATTCAAATAGACACAGTCCAGCCTCCGACAGCTGGTTGCCTCTGTTTCCCACCTCATGCAAATCCTAATAGTTGGTCATATAATGTACATTTCAGTGCTTGAAGTCTCTGCGGTCCATAAGTTGAGAATGCATGTTGCGATCTCCACACCGATGATACTGGAATACTGTTGAAAGAGTGCGGATCAGTATAATACCAAGCACGGCATACTTATCATGTATTAAACCTGAGCTACTAAATAACCTTTATTTCACAGCAATTATAATAAATGAACAAACTTGAATCTTATACTTTAAAGCTTATGGAACCTTGTATGTAAATATTTAATGTGTAATAATAAACAGCATTTTCATACAGGATCTTATGCATTCGCTACTGTGCGACTTGTTAACAGCGCAATTGTGCGTATTTATGTGTGAATGAGAAATGGTGAAAGATGCAGTCGCATGATGCTAATAGTAATATCACCATATGTACTTAATTGTGAGTTTAGCTAAAATGGCGTTGGGCGGCCATTCGCAAAATGGCGTCTTGCGATCTCATTTCCAAGATGGCGTCTTGCAGCCAGTCGCAAGATGGCATCATTACGATCTAATTTTAAGCTGATCTTGTCTCAGCTAATTATCCAGCTTCGACAGTCCACCCTTTGATAGTGAACAACATGCTATCACAATCTGATTTTAAAAAATTAATTTAGGCTTACATTTATATATTATTTAATGTTATTTTGGGATGACACAAGGTGGTTCTTAACCCATCAATAATGTGTCTCTGATTGGGAACATAAAACTACTATTATACGCACACCGCGGATCTTGGAAGATCATGGGTGATGTGGGAATGCATCAATCCTATAAAGGCAGTTTTGAAGGGAAATTGAGACTTTACATTATCTGAGGTGTTTCAAAAGAAACATTTCAATAATACATTCTATGCACGTCTAAATATAATACATTAGATGATGGTATCTCTTAGTTCAGGGTTGTAATGCAGTTCTATATTTACCTCAGTATTCGTATTGCCATTACTGACCACCATTATAATTTCGTTCTTTCGTTTTACTCTATTTTTACATTTTCCACACTTCAACACAATAGGAACACACCGGACACATAGGCCAATTATTATGATGACAATCAGTATAAGGATCAAGAATTTGCCTATGCTGGCGATCACTTCCTGGACCCATTCCCCTAGGCCTGAGAATCATTTCACTGGGTTCAACCATGAGACCCATCCTATTTTCTCCCCTACTTCAGCCACTGAAGCATTATGGTTCTTACAAAACTCCCATTTTAGTTGCAGAATTTCGTCCATCTTCTGGTCTATCACCTCTTTGGGGTCGCTGGTATCATTGGTGACATAGGTGCAACACTTTACTCCAAATTGGGTGGCCAAAGTTACGCAATACCCTCTAGTAACAGCAGTTAAATAATTTAACACTAGTCTGTGTTGCACCAGTTCTTTCTTGTACACTTGCAATTCTCTCCCTGTATACCTGAATGTGTCATCATACATCTCGGTGATATTATCTATCAATTTAGCAAGTTCCTGAATATATCTAAAATTTAATGTAGCCTGAGCGATTCTGGTGGGATCTAATGCGACTAAAACTTGGAAGCCAGTTGTCTCACTAATTAACTGAGTGGCTTTATGCACGTCACCAGGTATCATATTTTGTTTGCCTCTGTGTTCATACTGCGTGTAAAGATATGGTGATGGTGTGTTTTTATGGATACCAAGCATTTCAACATGTGTGAGGGTCATAACTTCTGGGACTACTCTTCCCAGGTAACACAAACCTTCGGAACTCGGGGAGAGCCATTTATACGCTTTTCTTCCACATATAAAATATACATTATCGGGGAGAACATAAGGAATGGTATGCTTCATTATCATTAATCACATTTCCCTTGCAAACAATCCTATTTCTGTTTTTTTTTTACATCTGGTACATGCAAGTCTCTGGTTGTATTATTTTAGCACAATAACCATCTGGCACCTTACCAATAATTTCTTTGGTGGAACTAAATGTATACCGGTATCTAAAATGTCTCCCACTAGATTTAATTGAGTGTAACAGATCATGATTTATGGACTCATTATCAGCTCTCTGTGAAAAGGTCATCATCTGATTATTCCCTGTCACTTCAGAACTCCCAGGTTTATTGGGGTTGGTTATGTTTAAACACAAAAGTGATCTATCTACTTGGAATTGATAGAGTTTGAAATGAGGTGGTGTGGATGAGAGGAATTTTCCAACCAATGTTTTCCATTTTGCAATTCTAAATTTTCCGTGATATTCAGTGGAAATGGCACCAACCCTATGTTATGCTGTCCCTGTGGCACATGTGAACACACCCAGCAATCAGTTTGATTTAATACTTTGCCTACCATGCTATGATAATTCTCTAGAGGATACCCACCCCAGTATGGGTTATATTTAGGCTGGCACCATTGAATACAGTTCTCATCAACTAGGGACCCACAAAGCTCACAAATACAGGAATCTTCAGATGATAAACCTCCACACCGTCCCCGATTATCTGGAATTATAGCTCTCTTAACAATACCAGTACTAAGATTGGTCAGACACTCCCCTGATTGGCATTGCACTCTTCCTGACTCCACTCCATCAGCACTGCCATCAGCTCCCATCTCCTCAATTGGTCCCCTGTCACAGAAACTGGATATCCCAGAACCAACCAGAATGGTGAAAACTCTGGAAAAGAATATGAAAATGAACACAGCAGGCCAGTCCATTGTCACAACAAAGACCTGCAAATTTCTTTTAGTTCAGGTATCTCACTATGACCTTTTCAATCCTCCCGGAACAAGCTCACGATAGACAGGTCCATGTTATCAGCCTTGTCTCTGACTTGTTTCTCCACCGGTTGATTGACCTTTTTGCAGTGAGTAGAATGGACCCAGGTATCTCTCTCAGCCACCTTCAAAGATGTAGTACTTGTCAGCAGCACCTGGTACGAACCTTCCCACCGATCAGACAAGCAACCTGAACACAAGAAATTTCTGATCATAACATATTCTCCTGGTTCAACATCATGACAGTTAGTTTCAGGCATATCATTGGACAACAATTTCAGTTTCTGCTGCTGTTGTTTTAACTGCTTACTCATTGATATAAGATACCTTACAGTTACCTCGTTGTTACCCTTCAAGTCTTCCTGTGGACATAATCAAATGAGGTTGTCTACCGAACAGTATTTCAAAGGGGGACAGATTTAAAGGGGGTCTAGGAGTGGTCCTTATACTATGTAGAACCAACGATAATGCTTCTGACCATCCTAGTCCAGTCTCTGTCATGATTTTACTTAACTTATTTTTAATAGTCCCATTCATCCTCTCTACCTTGGCGCTGGCTTGCGGTTAGTAGGGGGTGTGAAGTCGGCTATTAATACCCACCAGCTTACACATATTTTGAAAAACATCACCTGTGAAATGAGTACCCCTGTCACTCTCGATGATTTTAGGGATGCCGTACCTGCATACAAATTCCTGAACTATTTTCTTGGCAGTAAATGCAGCAGTATTAGTGGCCACTGGGTAGGCCTCAACCCAGTTGGAAAATACATCAGTGCACACTAATACATACTTAAGATTCCTGCAGGGTGGTAATTGGATGAAATCAATTTGTATTACCTGGAAAGGTCCATCAGTTGGTGGAATGTGGGATGGTTCAGTAGGGATCGCTTTCCCTATGTTCTTCCTCAAGCAGGTCAGACAGGACATTGCTCTCTTTTCTGCTTGTGAAAAAAAACCTGGTGCACACTAGTATGCCCTCACCAATTTACACATACCTTGCTTTCCCAGATTAGTCAGACCGTGGGCTGCCTCAGCCAGGCTGGGGTAATATGCTATGGCTTACCTTGTCCGTCCCTCCAGAGCCCGGAGGGCTCTTGCCCACATCCTTTGGACTTCCAGATGGACTTTTCCTGGATTGAACACAAATTTTGCATCTCAATTAATTTCAGCATGTCAATTGTTTGAAAATACATAATTTGTTCAGTTGGAGAAAACATTTTCAACCCTGCTGCCCATTTTGCAGCTTCATCGGCTCTGTTGTTACCCTGTGACACCGGATCATCCTCACATGTATGGGCTTTACACTTAATTACTGCCACTGTTTTGGGCAGTTGAATTGCTTATAATAATTGTTTTATGTGTCTAGAGTGTGCAACTGGGGTGCCTGCTGCTGTCATAAAATTTCTCAGATGCCATAGAGCCCCAAAATCGTGCATCATCCCGAACGCATACCTAGAGTCAGTGTAAATGTTAGCAGACTTGCCTGCTGTCAGTTCACACGCTCTTGTTAGTGCTACTAACTCTGCCCCTGGGCTGAGTGAGGAGGACCAAGAGGTTCAGCTTCTATGATGTCTGTGTCATTTACAACAGCATAACCTGTACATAATTCACCTGAGTCTGTTTGCCTATGACAACTCCCATCCATGTAAAAAGTCACATCTACATTCTCTAAAGGTGTGTCACGTATGTCAGGTCTAGCAGTAAAGGTCTGATTCAGATATTCCATACAATCGTGTGCATCGTTATGTCCGCTGAACTCACCTCCTGCCAGCAACTCGTTTCCTTCCACCCTTTGTACATCATGTTGTACATACTGTATGGTAAATATGTTGCTGGATTCAGCGTGCTACAACTTTTAACAGTGATGTTTGCAGGTGCAATTAGAGCTAGTTCCCATTTGGTAAACCTAGCTGAAGAAACATGTCTGGTTTGGGCAGAGTTCAGCAGAGCAGATACAGCATGGGGAGTGTAGACAATCGTATCATGGCCCACTACTACGTCCTCACTTTTACTCACCAATAGAGCAGTAGCTGCTACACTTCTCAAACAGGAGGGGAGTAATCTTGCCACAGTGTCCAATTGGGCCCTGTAGTATGCTACGGGCCTACTGGCATCACCATGTTTTTGTGTGAGGACACCTGCAGCATAACCATCAGCTTCCATACAATACAAATCAAAAGTTTTTTCATAATCCGGTATTCCCAATGCAGGTGCTTTTGTCAGACTATCCTTAAGATTGAGGAAAGCCTGCTCTGATTCCTCTATGTGTATGACATGATCGGGCTTTGAGGAAGAGACTAAGGACCTCATTCAGAGTCGGTCGAAGCGGCAGCACGGTCGTACGGGAAAAGGGGCTGGATATGCAAATGATTCCCTCGCAAGTTGCGTCCCTAAGTTCGGATCGGTATCTGGCCGACCAAGGGGAGGAAGCGGCCGGAATTCAAAATAATACGCCACCTTCTCGTACGCATTGCACGTCATCTCCGGGCATATAAGGATTAATCGAGACCATCGGAACTGGTCGTAGAGCTTAAGGTTGACCATACCCTCTCTTAAGCTCTACGATCATGTCAGTGTAAAAACCTCCCATGTCACATGTGCCATGATGCTACTTTGTTAATTATGCACTCCCATAAACCGTATGCACTCCCATAAAATGCTGTTCGCATAATTAGGCACGCCTGCATTCGGATTTCCACCCCCCCGTTTTCAAGCACCTTCCCCTGTTACCACCCACAAATGCCTCAATATGTCACTCAAACGACTGACCTGGCTGTGTTCAAGGAAAGAGAACATCAGAACATAACAATAAATCGTCCACATATTGAATTAGAACAGATCCATTGGAAGGTTGAAAAGATTGTAAACAGTCGTGCAAGGCCTGGGAGAAGATACTGGGGCTGTCTATGAAACCTTGGGGTTACCGTGTCCATGTATATTGTACACCTCTGTATGTGAATGCGAATAAATACTGACAGTCAGGGTGGAGAGGCACAGAGAAGAAAGCAGAACAGAGGTCAATGACAGTGAAATGGGTTGCATTTGGTAGGATCTGCATCAGGATGACAGCTGGATTTGGCACTACGGGGAATTGGCTCTCTACTACTTTATTAACACCTCTAATGTCTTGTACCAGCCTATAACCCCTCCCACCACTCTTCTTCACTGGAAAGATGGGACTGTTGGCTACACTAGCTGTACGAACTAAAATACCCTGTTGCAATAATCGCTCAATTATTGGAGAAACCCCTAATTCTACCTCCTGTTTTAGTGGGTACTGTTGAATTTTTGGAGCTTGCCTACCGCTTTTTAAATTTACCATTACGGGACTTTTGCACATTAATCCAGTGTCCTGTCCATCCTTAGTCTAGAGGGAATCTGGAATTTGGGACATTTGATCTACCTGAGATGGATTTTCATTTAAACTGGTAGAGTGATACAGTATCCTTTGGGGAGTGTCCAACATATCCCGCACATCATTCGCAACTCTCTCTGGGATATCTAGAAATACACCATCAGGGGTGCAGTATATGACACATCCCATCTTACATAACAGATCTCTACCCAGCAGGTTAGTAGGAGCCACTGCAGCCAGAAGAAAAGAATGCCTGGTATGCAATGGCCGATAGTAACCTCTGTGGACTTTGTTAAAGGATAATGTTCCACTTTACCTGTTACACCCATTGTTGGTACTGTCTCGTTGGTCACCTGTAAATTAACGGGAGATTTTATCACTGACCTGGTCGCCCCTGTGTCTACAAGAAAAGGATATTTAGTACCAGCTACATCAACCATCATGACCGGTTCTTCCTTAGTACTTCCCGTTAACCTGACTATCTGTAGACTACAGGTATGACCTGACCCCTAGCGTTGGCTACCATTCTCCAATAAAGCAGTAACGGCCACAATTGGAGCTGGTGCCTGTTGGACATTTGCTAGTCTCTGTGCATATCCTTTATGGGGATATACAGGTACTCTCTGGTTTGGGGGTCCTACCCTTTTTACCGGACAGTTTCTATTTAAATGTCCTGTTTGTTTACAATTAAAACATGCTCGTGGATCAGATGAAGACACAGGTTGTTGTGAGATTTGAGCAGGGGGGAAAGGTGGTTGATATGGCTAGGGATATCGAGGAAAAAGGTATTGTGGGGAGCATGAAGTTTGTGGGTAGTATGGGACTTGTGGTTGTGTAGGGTATGTGGGATAGAGCTGTGTTTGCTGTTGCATGGGATTAGTGAGGGCGTATAACTGTTCAGGTGTAAGTGTGTGTGTGGGTGCAAGTGTGTCTGCTGGCTATGATGTTACCATCATTCCTTCCATGGATACTGACAGCTATTAGTTTTTCGCTCTGGGTCTCTCTCTTCTTTGAGATGTGTTTATCATGTTCTATGGCAGATTCTATGAGGGTATCTATTGTGACTCCCCTCCAGCCAGGCTGTGAGGTCTGAACCCGGGTCTTTAGGTTCTCTTTAAGACCGTCCATGAGTATGGTGACTATGATTCCCCTGTGGTGAGTGCTATCTTTAATATCCTCTAACCCAGTGTACTGGGTGATAGCCTGCAGAGCCCGGTCACAATAATCTTCTGCAGATTCACTCTTCTTTTGCTTTATGGTGAAAATGTTGTCCCAGTTAACTACTACTGGAAAATATATACCCAATTGAGTTACAGTGCGGGAAATGTTACCTTGGTTTACTTGGTCTGTTAAGGTAACGTCACCATCCAATACACAATCCGTGATAAATTTTGTCACGTCGATATTGCGTGGTAGACAGGCCCTTAACATCACTCGCCAATCTTTATTAGTTGGCTCATGAGAACTACCAAAATTCCGCAAAAATCTTTGACATTTGGCTAGTTCCTTTTTGGGATCGGGGAAATCATTTATGATGGAATTTAGGGGGTCATTCAGACCCACTCGCAAGCAGCAGTATGCTCGCAAGTGGGTCGATGGTCCCCACTGTGACGGAGGGAGCTCCATCATGCGCATGCGCGAGACCCGGACTGCGACAGCCGAGCTGTCGCTCCGGGTCTCGCACCAAAGGGGGCGTGCTGTCGATGGTGACTGACAGCACGCCCCCTTTGGTGGGTGTGTCGGGGGTGTGGCGGCCAGACGGAGGTGTTCCCATGGGAACGCCTACCGTCTGAAGCCGGCCCCACTGACATCACTAGTGATGTAAGTGGGAGTGATTTTGGCTCTGAGAGAGCCAAAATCACTCCAGGACTTGTGGCTGGGAAACCCTACTGCAGGGTTTTCGTCGCAAGTCCGATGGTCGCGATGGTCAAGACCATCGCGACCATCTTTTTGGATGCTCGTATATGCTGTGGGTGGTCACCCACAGCTATACGAGCGTTCAGGAGGACGCTCCATTTTAATGGAGGAGGGCCCTGATTCAGAGTGAGCGCTCTGGTCAGAGCGAGCGGCTCTGAATCAGGGCCTTAGTTCTGCTCTTGTCCAAGGACAATGCATTACCACTTCCCTCGTGGGCACTACACCATTCGCATCTGCATTTCCATTCGGAACA
This sequence comes from Taudactylus pleione, assembly GCA_031769625.1. Classification (NCBI taxonomy): domain Eukaryota; kingdom Metazoa; phylum Chordata; class Amphibia; order Anura; family Myobatrachidae; genus Taudactylus; species Taudactylus pleione. The sequence goes on along the minus strand of JAUIMM010000200.1, from coordinate 4,356,853 downwards.
GTTATTGTCCGAATGGGATGCAGACTGGCAGCGCTGCTACCTTTGACCTTGTTACCTGACTGGGGGTTTAATCTGTTGCTACTATGTATGGTATTAACAATTTCCTCTACGGGTGCAGAGGGCATTAGCACTTCCCTTGCTGTTACCGATGGAGATGGCGGCACCACTCGTGATTGTCGTGGTACAGCATCTATCATTTGTACAGCATGGGAAATGGCAGACATTACAATAGGCTCATCATCCACATCATGAACATTTTCTTTATGGTTGCTTAAGAGAGGGTACAAATTGCTTGTTACATTTTTATGTTTTTTTTCGATAACTGTACTTGCACCCCCATCCACATAAGGTGGCAGTGGTGCGTGTGAACTGCTGGCAATACTTTCCGCAACGCTACCTTGCCACACGCGCGCGCCATTTAGTGGCTCGTCCGCATTGTAATTTAGCATCGTGGATGTATTCTCTGGCAATGTGCTTGCAACGCTAGTTTGCGTCGCTTGCGCATTTTTAAGCCACGCATCCCCTTCATGCTGCCACAATTTTAAACATTCATAATATTTTACCTTTTTCTCTCAGGAGCGCATCAGACTGATTTGATCCCAGACATTATCCAATACATCTTTATCAAAACTACCAATTCTGGGAAACGGTCTAACACTCTTCATCGTTATCTTAAACCATACATCACAATACCTTATTGCATAAGTACCGTACTTTGTATGCATAATACGATGGGCCGATGCAAGCGGCGCTCCATTAGCAGCACATCATTGTCTAACATCTCTATTGTTTGCGTGGCTCCCATCTTGAGACAACTCCTACGTTTTTCAATAAAGATTTAAACTGGTGAAAGACAATCAAGATACTTTCACTTACCTGCGGACGCCTTTGAAAAAGGGTGTATCCACGAACCCTATGAGGGACCTCTAGATGCCCTCACTCACCTATGGAAGGAAGATGCTCCCATACAATAAATCCCTTTTTGACTACGTTTCAACTGCTAGGGGGCAGCAAAGTACCCTTTTTGTTCCAGTTGATTTCGTCCACCCTCTCACCAGCTCACAATCACAATCTAACCAAGATTATGCGGTTCATTTATAATGTTCAAATAAGCCTAACAGAACACACACACACTGATTGCTGAACACTATAATCACGCTGAGAGCTGAACCCTAACAAAAATAACAAACCATACTCCTGCTCTGTGTAAAAGTAAACGGTATGCTGCTACCGAGTCACTAGGCCATCTTCCTGCACCTAGCACTTAAGGGTCCTACGATACCCTTAACATTTAGGTCCCGTGTTACACCCTAAACAAACACTCACAGTTACACACTTTTTGACAATAATTGAAAAAAGAAAATGTAAACCTCAACTGCTTTGTTTAAACACGTGGCAGCAGAACCGGAAGTACGTATACGCTATTGTGCGACCAGTCGCATACACAATAATGCCACTACCACACAACTGTTTGACAACCTTTAGCTGCGTACGCAAAAGTGCTTCTTTTACTGTGCACGCAAAACTGTAACTCAGCCACGTGCGCAATACTGCGCCGCCCCTTTAAACGTATGGTTCTATCAATAAAGGAAAACAAACTTTTTCCTATCTTGTCCCTGGATTCTAGTCAGCATCCCTGGCTCACACGATAACGGGTAGCGATCTCTCAGCACCGAGCAGTTGCAGGTAAACCCTGCGTGTGGCCACTCCACCCTTTGGTGAGATATCGATAACCATATGTATCGTGTGAGTAGGTAAGTGACCTCACTCTATGAGCCCCCAAACTAACGATACTGAATTTGAACCTATATACACTCCTGCCTATACCTTCTAATGTCCTTCCTATAAACCTCTAAGGATGACGCTACTTTGCGTTTGCAGTCATACAGTAAATAAAGACTCCAGACCTTGAACCTGTGGTTCCAAAGCACAAAGTATTATTCAAGTAAAAATACAGTCAGTTACACACTATGATCTAAGTAGAATTTAGTGCAAAGAAATTATACATTATCCGTCAATCAGCAATCAGCAAGAAGACTTAAAACCCAGGGTCAGAGCACACATATTTATACCCCTCCAGAAATAGACAACACAATAGAGAGGCTTGTTGCTGATGCCATTGGTTCCCAAGGGGGATGCATCTGTTTACAGAGCATTTAACAGGTTGATTCAAATAGACACAGTCCAGCCTCTGACAGCTGGTGGCTCTGTTTCCCGCCTCATGCAAATCCTAATAGTTGGTCATATAATGTACATTTCGGTGCTTGAAGTCTCTGCGGTCCATAAGTTGAGAATGCATGTTGCGATCTCCACACCGATGATACTGGAATACTGTTGAAAGAGTGCGGATCAGTATAATACCAAGCACGGCATACTTATCATGTATTAAACCTGAGCTACTAAATAACTTTTATTTCACAGCAATTATAATAAATGAACAAACTTGAATCTTATACTTTAAAGCTTATGGAACCTTGTATGTAAATATGTAATGTGTAAGTATGTGGGGTTTGATAGAAAGACGCTAGTTAACTTGGGGCACATGCATGTGCATGAGGCTAATAAACAGCATTTTCATACAGGATGTTATGCATTCGCTAATATGTGACTAGTTAACAGCGCAATTGTGCGTATTTATGTGTGAATGAGAAATGGTGAAAGATGCAGTCACATGATGCTAATAGTAATATCGCCATATGTACTTAATTGTGAGTTTAGCTAAAATGGCGTTGGGCGGCCATTTGCAATATGGCGTCTTGCGATCTAATTTCCAAGATGGCGTCTTGTGGCCAGTTGCAAGATGGTGTCGTTACGATCTAATTTTAAGCTGATCTTGTCTCAACCAATTATCCAGCTTCGACACTGGTAACCAGAGGAGTGGAGTTGCAGTCAAAATACGTGATGTACCTACAATTTTTGTATATATATATATATATATAGTATATCCACACACACATTTATATATATACACATATACACACCAACGGTGGCATTCCGGATGAACAATGCGACTACTAGATTAGCGCTTTTGTCAAGCCTATATCAAAAATATACACTTACCCCATTTATAGAGCCAGTACCAACAAGAAAGCTCCCCACCAGTTCACGTGTCCGGCGCCCGTAGGCAATCGTACCGGAAGTAGTGTCAGCTGTCACCCCCCCGTAACCATGGTGATAAACGTCCACAAAAAATCATACATTACATACAATAAAGAATGACAATATAACCAGTGTGATGTTACAGGTAAAAAGCCCGACATGAACACAGGTAATAACATATTAATATTCAAAATTTCAAATAGTTTGCTGGCAATTTGTCTTATACCTCATTCCATTACCAACATCATAACATCATCTGTATATGTCATATCATAAAACATGAAAAACATATATTGGCAACACTGACACTTAGTAATAGGCATCAACACTGTGTCAATATATAACTCAACGTAGTATAAATATCCACATATATCATATTGTATATATACTGATTACAAAATCTATGAGGGATAAAGACCAATGCCAATCGTTCCAACTAGGAGTGTAAGTACATCAGAGTTTAGCATAACAAGCAGCTACATTAGTGAGTAAGTAAGACACCACTGTGGTCAAATACAGCTGGTATTAAAACACTAAGTCAGACTAAATGAAACATTGTAGACCCAATGTTTCATTTAATCCTTGCGCGAACAACGTGTCAAGACGAATAATCCAATTCATCTCACATTGCAACAATTTACGGACACAATCTCACCCCCTACGTAGGGGTGGAACGTGATCAATGATTCTGTACCTAAAGGAAGCAAGATTATGTTTGGCCAAGGCAAAATGCCTAGCCACGGGCAGTTCACTATTGCCCGTAGTTATGGCAGCCAGGATTGCCAAGTGGTGCTGGGCCATGCACTCCCTTAAAGTGCACTCTGTTTTGCCTATGTATACTTTAGAACAAGGGCATGTAATGGCATAGATGATAAAACTGCTCGTACACGTAACATGATGACGGATATTGAATCTAGCACCTGTGTACTGATGGAAAAAAACAGGGCCCATTTGTAGGAATCTGCAAGTAGGACACTTAAAACATCCGGGTTTCGGTGTACCCAAAAAATGTTGTAGAAATACTCTTACCCAATTGAGTAACATCATTACGTACCAGGTAATCCCTCAAATTCTTACCCCTGCGATAACAGGACATGAGCTTGGTATTGTGTAGTGATTTAAGATCTTTATCAGAAGTGACAAAAGGCCACAATGATTTTGCTTTGCGGTTGACTACAGTGGCCTTAGAAAATAAAGAGGGAACAAGTTTCCCATCACATCCAGAAAATTCACACTCAAAAGATCGGTCGTATAGGTGAATTTCACCGGTTTGTTTAAGTTGTTATGATGATCCACAATATCGATGAATGATTGTGCATTGCCTCTCCACACAATAAATAGATCATCAATATACCGATAAAATGCCAAGATGTTATTAGCTACTTCTGGATTGTCAAAGAATAATTCCTGTTCGATGGCAAACATGTAGGCATTGGCGTACGATGGGGTAACATTTGACTTCATCATACAGCCCAATAGTTGTAAAAAGAATTCTCTTTCGAATACTAACTAATGTAATTGCATAAATAGTTCTATGCATGGTCCTTTATAAAGTGGATTGTTAGAAATTAATTTCTTAGTAGCTTGCATCCCCACTGAGTGAGGGATGCAGGTGTATAAATTGCATACATCGACTGAACATAACACACAATCAGAAGGAAGATCAGATAAATTCGACAGTGAAATTAGCAGACTATTAGTATCTTTCAAAAAAGTAGACCTAGCCTGCACAGAAGGTTGCAACAATGCATCCAAATAGGTGGAAATGGGCTGATAGCGATGATCGGACGCCCAGGGGGTTTTCGCAGGATTTTTGTGGATTTTTGGTATCAGATACAACAAAGGTTTAATAGGAAATTTAACCTCCAACACTTTTTTAATGTCTGCTGAAATCATCCCTTGTGCACAGGCCATATATAATAAGGAATCAATCTCCTTTTTAAATATATAAGTGGGATCCTGAGCTAACTTTTTGTATGTGGCCATATCACTAAGCTGTTTGATGGCTTCATCTTTATAATCCTGTAAATTAAGGACCACAATGCCTCCTACCTTATCCGCCTGGCGGAACACTATGTCATCATATGTGGTAAATTTTTTCAAGGCTGCTCGCTCATCACTGCTGAGATTCCAAAATCTGGGTTTCTTTATATCTGGATTGTCCACAACTGAATTGTCCAGAAGATGAGAAAAAGTTTTAATAGACGCATTGTAGCTAATCGGCTCAAATGTTGATTTCTCTTGTAATTTTAACGATTGTGTCAGAATAGTAGATGGCACTTGCTGTTTACCAGAAAATAACTATTTTATATTTAAACTCCTATTAAGCATATAGGATTCAATCTTCCACTGATATAGGATTCAATCTTCCACTGTGTGCTTTCAAAAGGCACAGTGGGGACAAAGGACAACCCTTTGCTAAGTACTGCCAACTCACTAGAAGATAATATTCTGTTCGACAGGTTAAATACTAGGTCTTGCAATGCTTTGGAGGCCTTCCTCTGGGGATTTTGTTAGGTCTTATTTTCAGGGTAGAGCTTATTTTGGACCATTTTCCAAAAGTAAGGATAGGGCTTATTTTCGGGGTAGGTCTTATTATCGGGGAAACACGGTATTGAATGCTCATCTAAAGAGCGGTCTTCTGTTGGTTTTAGTCAAAAAGTTGTAAACTATCTGCTGTTCATAATCAATGTCTACTTTCTTTATTTTCTCATTTTTGAATTTCACCAGCTGGTTTTTAAAAAGCTCCATCTGAGTAGTGAGTTTGGACATCCAGTCATTCTGTTTGTCCACAAGTAATGTAGGCATGTGAATGACTTCTAAAGCTTTAATCTTTTCTTTGGCATTGCTAATTTCTCTCTTGGATTCATCAATAACCAAAAGTAGAAGGTCGAATGAACATTTGTTCAGAACTAAAGTCCATTTCTTACAAAATTCTATGTTGTAGCGGCCAATCGTAGGAACATTTATTATCCTAAAACCCCTAGGGATTTTTTTATCCTTTTAATAATTGGACAATGTGAGTCCATGATAGAAAAAAATCTATCTCCCTCTTCTTGTGCTGTATCAGCTCATTATAGATCTCAGCCGCTGACAGTGTAGATATATATATATATATATATACACACACACATATATATATATATATATATATATAAATCTACTATAATAAAGCGAAAATTTGTCCTTCTGTCTGTCTATACAAATCCACAGTTTACAAGCCACGATCGTGACATACGAGCATGTTAAAACACGGCAGAGGCCACTCAAAAAATTTGAAATCAAAATTAAGTACTGTTAATTTTTAATTAATGAAAAAACACAATTTTTGCATAGCATTCACCCTCTACAGGTCAGGTAGGGAATTACAAAAGGATTTAGCTTATCTAATATTTTTTCTTTTCTATCTTCTCTACTAAATCGAAATTAATTACTGTTACTTTTTAATTAATTAAAAACCACAATTTTTGCATAGCATTCACCCTCTACAGGTCAGGTACAGAATTACAAAAGGATTTAGCTTATCTACTATTTTTTCTTTTCTATCTTCTCTACTATATAAAAGCAAAAATTTGTCCTTCTGTACTTCTGTCTTTCTATACAATAAAGGACCTCATATTGAGACCTTTCGAAGATTGATGGAAAAAGATATTGCTATTTTGCCAGAAAAACAAAAGATAAAAGCAATTTATCCGCTGAAGAGAAAAAAAGCTTGAGAGCCCTGAAAAAAGACACTTCAATTATTATTAAACCTGCCAACAAGGGAGGGGGAATTGTGCTGATGGGCAAACAAAAATGTAAACAAGAGGCAGAAAGATTATTAGGTGATGTAGACACATATAGAGGGGTATTCAATATGAAAGGTTAACTTCCCTGACGAAGTTAACATTTCATATCAGAGTTTTTTTCTGCGTAAAGGTATGGTGCGCGCTCCCGCTTATCCCCGTATTCAAAATAAAATTAACGAAAACGGGAAACTCCGAAGTTGGATTTGCGTAAAGTTACAAATTTTTCCTTAAAATAACTATAAGACCCCCCTAAAGTTGTAAAAACATGGGGGAACACTATGGGTACCCCCGTTTTAGCCTTTAATTGAAAGTCGGGGATTTAAATAGCCGCAGCAGGTGTTTTTTTTCCGACATTGAAGAAGTGATGCAGAAGAGCACTTAGGTTATTTTTTTCGTTTTTTTAAGTGGTTCCATCAAATTTGGGGTACATGAAAATGGGTACTAGCATATTTTGGTGTCCCTAAAGTAATTTTTAAAAAATTCTGCATTTGTGCACCTGCCGCTATAATTCTATTCTAGAAAACATCTGCCGCATACTTGCAGAATAGCCCTGAACCTATTTCCCTATTGTTTAACAATTTTTTCCCATTTTTTTTTGCACCCCAATTTTTAAATTTATTTTTTGGGGTGTCCCTATTTTTTTTAAAAAACTTTTTTTGACACAGTTCTTTTTTAAATGTTAATCTCAGGGGTGCAGGCTATTTTTTTTAAGCCTGCACCCCTAAACCCCAATTCTGCACTTTTTTTCAACACCTATTCAATGGTGAAAAGTTATCACCGTTTTTTATCAAAGACTTTTCAAAACTGCGATAAGTCTTTGAAATTGAATACAGTGTAAAACTAAAACAAGTGATATTAACGCAAAAATGTTAAAAAGTGCGATATTAATGCAAAAAACGATGTTATCGCACCCATATTGAATACCCCTGATAGTCTATTACCAAAGGACCCAACTGGAAAATACACAAAAGAGCTAGAAGCAATCTTGAATGAAGGTCTAGAGATGGGAATCATTAAGAAAAAGGAATCTGACTATGTTTGGGAAAAAGATCCAAACATCCCAACATTTTATTTCTTACCAAAAATCCACAAGGACTTACAACCCCCGCAGTCAAACCATAATATCAAGTCTAAACTCTATTACAAACAACTTATCAAAATATATAGACTTTTTCCTCTAGGATCTGGTATCTCAACAAAAAAGCCACCTTAAGGATACTATAAATATATTACAAGTATTAGACAATTTGACTTGGAGAGAGAATTACATTTTGGAAACAAGTAATGTTAAATCCTTGTATACGTGTATCTCTCACGAAAATGGATGTGAAAGTACCAGATTTTTCCTTTCCACGATGACTGAAATTGAGAACGAACAGGTCAATTTTATCATGGACAACATTGAATTTATTTTAAAGCACAACTATTTCTGGTACGAAGGAGAATTCTATCTACAAAAATGGGGGACTGCACTGGGAACTTCCTTTGCACCCAGTTATGTGAACTTGTTCACCTCGAAATGGGAAGGAGACTATATATGGGAAAATAATGAATACAAGAGAAATATAGTCTGTTGGAAAGGATACATCGATTATGTTTTTTTCGTGTGGGATGGACCGAATGAAGAACTACAGGAATTCACTAATTACATCAATAGGAATGAACTCAATTTGGAATTTACAACTACTACAAGTAAGGAAAGTGTAGTATTCTTAGATCTGGAAATTTATATAAAGGAAAATAGACTATAGTCGAGAGCACACATCAAAGAAGTAAATGGAAACAACGCCTTGCCATTATCAAGTAATCATCATAGGAACTGGATTCGAAATATACCTGGAGTTCAATTCAGATGGATTAAACAAATTGTACGGATAATTCAGAATACTATCGAGTGAGAAATTAAAGACTAATTTTATAAGTAAAGGATACAAATCTAAAGATATATAAATTAAATTAACAAAAATAGAACAACTTGAGAGGAGAGATCTAATTACTTGCAAAAACAAAAACAGAAACGCAGAAAGGGAACTCTCATTTATTATGCAGTTCAATAGTAATACTAATGCCATAGAATATCTAATAAGAAAACACTGGCATGTTATAAAATTAGATGCTGACCTGGATCCTTATATTTTAGATCACCCGCATATTATATATCGAAAAGCCAAGAATATGAAACAAGAATTAGTAAAGATCTTCATCACCCTTGGAATAAAGGACACAATTACTGCCTTAAATGTGCAGCTTGTAAGACCCAAAAAGTAACAACTACAAAATCAACACAGGAATTTAAATCAAATATTACTGGAAAAAAAGTATAAAATAAAAGAATTTATTTCCTGTGAAAGTGAAGAATTAATCTATCTACTGGAATGCCCTTGTGGGCTCCAGTATGTAGTACAAACCAAGAGAAAAATTAAGATGAGATTGGCAGAACATATTTATAATATAAAGAGAGGTCTACAGGCCCATAGTGTTTCCAAACATTCTGCAGATGTACATCAAAAGAATCCGGTAGGTTTAAAATTTATAGTAATACAAAAAATTCACAGAAACTGGAGAGGTGGGAATATTGTAAACAGCCTAAAAAGAATAGAAACATAATGGATTTATGATCTAAAAACTCTGCAACCATTCGTTCTAAACATAGATATCGGACTAAATGCATTTTTATAACTGCCATTTAAAATTCTTAATCATTTAAATATTTTTGTTATAATCTTATAAAATTATATTTATATTTTTATTCTAATTAATATTTCATATTTATAAATTTTTATATATATATATATATATATATTTACATTTCAACCTAATTTGTAAATTTGTGGCACCTTATCTGGATTTATTTTAAATAACAGTAATTTATCATCATAAATATGGAGTATAGCACATGGATACCGCTTTTTTTCTATCCACTTTCCGGTGACAACTTCCGGTTTTTAATTGAAATTAAATAAAGTTGTTTAGCTATTTAAACAACCTCTGTGTACTCATTTGCCATCATTGACAAAGTGCCTGAGGGCACGAAACACGTTGGTGGCAGGAGGTGATTCTGATCCGGTATTGGAACAACCTGGCTTCAAAGTCGCTCGCATTTCCCCCTACATCCCGCTGACGTCATCACCTGTGGCCGCCTCCAGCCAGACGCCAGCGGCACATGTGGAACTGAAGCCAAGGCCAGGCTCAGCTCCACCAACTAACATCTCAGCCCAGACCTGACCTGACCCGCAAGGAATACCCCTTGGAGGGACAAGGTAGGGACAGTCAGGGCAAGTAGCATTACAGCAATAGCGATTCTAACCAGACTTCACCTCATATTCTCCTAAAAGGAGCTATAAACATATGTTTTATTGATTAATAAACATTTTTTTTACAGGTGCCACTAACTTATTTACATTATATTATAGATAGCGCTCATAACCCCCTTTTTATTCTTTCTATACAAATCCACAGTTTACAAGCGAACATCGTGACATTTTACATACGAGCATATAAAAACACAGCGGAGGCAACTAAAAAAATGTAAAATGTAAATGAATTGCTGTTAATTTTTAATTAATTTAAAACCACAATTTTCGCTGGACGCTCATTGTGAGGCCTCACGGCATATGGGTAGGGCCTCGGAGCAAGCGTTTTGTATTGTCATGTTTTGTCATGATCTTAATGTTTATTATCGAAGAGAGCTTTAGCAGGCTTTGGCAGCATTCTCAGCTTTCTGACTAAACCAAATTACGCAACAACATTGACTTCTTTCTTCGAACTGTGTCAAAATGATGACTTTGCAAGGACCCTGCTGTACTGTGAGCTGCCAAAATATTGCACATGGAATGCTTCTCCAAAGTTTTTCTGCACAGAAAACAGGGAGTCACTGTAGATTATCATCCTGGTATCACAGCAACAGAAGGTCTTGGCCATGTTTACACTGTCCATCCTACAAATTTTGAATGCTTCTATCTCCGAAGTAGACTATAGGACTGTTGATGGGGAAGTTTGTCATCCTTTTCGTGAGTCCTGCCTAAGGAGAGGTTGGTTGGAGGATGATGTGTAAACAAACATTCTTAAAATCCCGGGTAATGCTCGGTACTCCAGCTAGTGTATATATATATATATATATATATATTCACATACATATATATACATATACACTGCATAAATGATGACAGCATCCCCGTTCCCTACCAGTCACTGCTAGGCTTGCTCTTCTGCCGTCTACTTGGGCCATCTAATTAAGCCACTCAGCCACTCCTCTCACTCCCTGTCAGTGCCACCTGCCGTAGTAGAGAGTTAGCCGAGCCAAGGGGCATGGCCTAATTGCGGGTGGGCGTGGACACGCCCCCTTAGTGGAAAAAAGCAAACACTTTCTGCAGTGTGGTGCGGCATGTCCCCGGGCTGCAGAGGTAACCATCTTTAGAGTGGCTGTGTGTTACGGGGGGAGGGGGGTTGCGATTTGAATGCAGTACTTTATAAATAGCTGCAGCTGCAGGACCCGGTTTGGTTGGCCCCTTGAAGCTTTGGGCCCTTGGGCAACTGCCCAACAAGCTCAATGGAAGAGACAGCTCTGGTAATACCGCTTGGTGCGTCTTTAGATGCAACCATAAGTCACACCAATGCTTGCAGCAGCTCCATGCATAATGCAGATCTCTTTTTGTTTATGGTTTCCAATGTAAAATAATAATAAAACAGGGTAGGAGAAGGAGGGGGTGCAAAAAATTTGGATTTTTACAGGTGGGGGGTATATAACACAGATATTTTTATTACTATTAAGGGCGTGTGTGTGTGGGGGGGTAAATGTTACTAATTAGGATTTATGACCACTTTATTGCCTATTGCCAATGGGGGATGGGAATATATTTTATAATGGGGACCTATGGACACAGGGTTGTGTGTGGATCATTAGGTCTACTCGTACGTAGACAATGTTTGGGTAGACAATGGAAGTTAGACTGGCAATAGGTCTACAGGGTCTGAAGGTTGACACACTAAAGGTCGACTGGTAAGAAGGTCGACATGTACTGAAGGTCGACACTGTCATTAGGTCGACACACATAAGGTTGACACGGAAGTGGTCGACACTTTTTTTTCTAGCCCTAATCTTCACCCTAACCCTTCCCTTGGTGCATAACCCTAACCCTACCTCCTGGTGCCTAACACTAACCATCGGGGTAGGTGCCTGACCCTAACTGTCCATTCTAGTGCCTAACCCTCCAGTAAGTGCCTAACCCTAACCGTCCCTCCTGGTGCCTGACCCTAACCATTGGAGTAAGTGCCTAACCCTAATCATTGAAGTAAGTGCCTAACCCTAATCCTCCAGTAAGTGCCTAACCCTAAAAAACTTAAAAAAAAAACATGTCGACCATTTCTATGTCAACCTTATGTGTGTCGACCTAATGACCCTGTCGACCTACAGACCCTGTCGACCTATTTCCTGACTAACTTCCATTGTCTACCCAAACCTATTTACTGTAGACCTAATTGACCGAATATCCACAGGGGGATGGGAGGTGCAAAACACCTCCTAGATATAAACATATATTTTTTCAAATATCATTTTTATTAGATTTTTCTAAGATAATTCGTACACCATACATATGTATAAGATACATAACTAAGACAGTAGAATAGAACAAAATGTATTACATGGATGAATCAATATATTTGAACGCCAATAGAGAAAAGAGCAATAGCCAGGAAATAAGATGTCTAATATAGTATTAACTGCATTGTAAAATACCTGGTTAGCATTAGTAACAACAACGTTTCTTAATATGTATGAATTTTACCTTAATATTGAGCCAAAAGATAAAATATGTTGAGTCGATGGGGGGTGGGGGGAGGGAGAAGACGAGGAAAGAAAACACATAATGGAAGAGGAGGGAGATGATCAATAGCTTTGCAGTTAAAGTTGAAAATCATGCACCATATGGAGTAACCATAAGACGATACAATATGAGGTATTTGGAGGATATAATTCACCCATCAGGAAATTGTGATACCAAGGAACTGCAATCTGCAGATAAGTGTTTTAGGATTAACCAGTCTGTATCTTGAAATACTTTAGAGATGTGATTTTGAACTGAGGCATCTAAAGTGTCTATATACCTTTCCCACTTTATATAAAAAGATCTGAAATTTTTGTTAACAACATCTGGGAGTGTAGAGCGTCTGTCAAAATAGATCAACTGCAACATTTTCTGTTTGAGTTCACACAAGGATGGAGTAGATTTTGATGTCCAGTGTATCAATATTATTTTTTTTGTTAGAGTAACTAGTATCGTGAGGAGCGGTTAGATGTCTTTCCTACTTGTTCCTAAGTTCCAGTTTTTAAAGCTTGAACATAAGCATGCTAGTGAATCAGGATGTACATTAATTGAAAATGTGGAATTAATGAAATTAATAACCTTGTTCCAGTATTTTTTGATTGTACCACAGTGCCACATACAGTGCATGAAATTATCTGAGAGCATTTTACACTTTAAACAGGAAACAGTTTCTTCCGGTGTCATATATTTACGCTGTGCAGGGGATATATATGCTCTGTGGATAGTGTGTATGTGTACTTCCTTTAAATATGCAGATTGTAATCGTCTAAGAGTACCATCATAGTGTGAGGTCAAGTCTGATATTGAGGTTAATTGAGGAATATCATTCTTCCACCTGTCTCCCAATTGATCCCATTGCTTATGGGGTGGATGTGCTAAGAGATGAGGATATAAGTATTTAGTCCTATAGGAGTAACTTCTGAGGGACTGCAATAGAGATATTAGAATGTCTCTGTTGGTTAAAGAGGGAGGAGATGTAATGCCTTACTTGTAAGTACATATAGAAGTGTTGATTTTGGATTTGATAGATTTGTTGAAGGTTACTGAAGGAGATCAGATTGCCTCCAGGATCAAATACCTTGAAGGCACATGAGAGACCCCTGTTCCTCCAAAGCAGAAAGTTAGAGTTGGATAAGGATGGAGTAAATGCAAGGTTGCCCCAAAGTGGGACATATGGAGAGGAGAGATGAAGTCTGTTAAGCTTTTTGTTAATAGAAATCCACGCTAAATAAGTGTCATGAAATATAATGTGTTGTAGAATATGGGGTGGGATGTCTGATTTTTTGGTGTGTAATAGGGAACTTGGTGAGAAAGGGGTAAAAAGATTTCTTTCCAATTGACGATCTGTATATGTATTTTTTTCCAATAGCCAATCACTGACGTATCTGAAAAACACTGATAGGGAATAGAATGTTAGATCTGGAGCGCCTAAACCACCATTAGGGCGAGTTGCTGTTAGTTTTCTCCAAGCAATTCTGGGGCATTTGTTCTGCCAAATAAAGCATGAAATTAGATTATGGAGTTTGGAAATGTCATTCTTTGTTAGAGTAATAGGGAGCATTTGTATAGCGTAGAAGATTTTGGGAAATATTACACTTTTTATAACTGCTAAGCGGCCCAGGAGTAACAACGGGAGAGATCTCCAGTAGGTTAGTCAGTTTGGACATTATAAGCGTAAAATTTGCCTTGTAAAGGGTTGACAAATTTGAGGGTATATTAACTCCTAAATATCTGAATTGCGATTGAGTAATTTTAAAGGGGAGCATATTTAAAATAGAAGTTGAGAGAGAATGGGGGCCATTAATAAAGAGGAGTTTGGATTTGGTGACATTAATCTTTTATCCTGAAATACAACCAAATGATGTAATTATTTCCATGACTGCTGGAAGAGAATGCTCAGGATCAGTCAGAAAGAGCAGCATATCATCTGCAAAAAGGGATGTTGAAATTCCCCGAATATTGTCTGATGAGCGGATTGCAATTGCTAAGGGCTCTATAGCTATGTCAAATGAGAGCAGGGACAAGGGACATCCTTGTCTAGTACCTCTAAATATATGAAAAGGGAGGGTGGGGGGGGAAGATAAAGCCATTGCAGGAGACTTGGGAGTGAGAGGAGGTTTATAGAGTATGGAGAAGGTCAATAAAAAGAGATGGGAATTAACATTTTTGCAGTGTTGTAAAAAGATGAGGCCACAGTATAAGGTGGAAAGCCTTTTCGGCATCTAGTGAAATTATAGCACTAGGTTCGGATTCAGGGCGGGAATTTTTTAGGGGTGAGCGGGTTCGGTTTTACTTGGTTTTACTCGGTTCTTATCGCCACTTTACCGCAATTTCGGCTCGATATCATTCGCTATCCAAAACACGTGTTCGGCGATAGCCAATAAAAAGATCTGAGTAAAACCGAGTAAAACCGAGCCCGCTCACCCCTAGAATTAATATGTTGGATTGCCGATAATACTATCTTGATGTAGACCACTGAGTGTCTGCCCCGTATGAATCCCATCTGATCAGGGTGAATAATATGTGGTACAATAAATTTCAATCAATCAGATAGAATTTTTGTGAATAGTTTGTAATCAACGTTCAGGAGAGATATGGGTCTGTATGAGCTGGGTGATTAGAGGTCTCTTTCTGGTTTGGGGAGAACCATTATTATTGCCGAGTTAAAATATAAAGGGAGAGTATTGGACTGCATAATATTATTGAATAAAAAGATTAATGAACTATTTTGGGAGCCAGTAATTTATAGAATTCTCCAGATAAGCCATCTGGGCCTGGAGCTTTTGTTGGTTTAAGTTGTTGGATTGCTTTAGTGACCACCTCTTCAGTGATTGGCAGTAGCAGGAGATTTTCTAAATCGGTAGGAATTCATGGGAGGGATATGTCACTCCTTGGGAATCCTGTGGGTTGCATTAAGGGTGCAGAGGAGTAAATTTCCTCAATAGGAGGAGGTGGAGTAGGGGGAGGGGTGGAAGAGGTAGTGATGGAAATATTGCAAGTAGGTGAAAGTGATTCTGAAGAGTAAATAGACTGGTAAAATGCCTTCATAACGTTAGTGATCTGGCTATTGGATTGTGTGAGGGTATCATCTGAAAGTTTTAGGGGGTGAACCACCATTGGAGGACGGGTACCAGTGAGGAGATTAGTGAGTAATTTGCCAGTTTTGTTACCGAATTTATGAAATTTGTAATTTACGTTATAGACATACCTATCACCTTTTGTTTTGAGAAATTAATCGAAATGAACCTTAGCAGTATGGTAATCTTGCTTTGTGGTAGTGTTAGGGAGCATCTTGAATTGTTGATAGGCCAATGTAAGCTCTTGCTGGAGCTTCAAGAAAGTGGCTGTGTGATGCTTGTGTATGGAAGAGACATAAGAGATAATATTACCACGAAGGACAGCTTTGGCGGTTTGCCAGTAAAGTGCAGGGTTAGACTTGGACGGGAAGATGAGTTAGGAGGTGCTTGTCCCACCTTATGTACTCTCTCTATGACCAGATCCACGCATTCACTTTCTATCTCCAGTAATGCAGGTAATGTGTTGTGCACAAACTGGGCAAGGGAGGAGCTCTTAACAGAGCTGTGTGCTGTTTGTGCACAGAGTGTTTAAGGAGAGAAATATCATGGAAATTTGCCCCAATTTTCTCTTCAGCCTCTGTAACTTTAATAGAGAGATGCTGCAGCTGTGCTGTAATGTCAGACACCGCTTGCTGTAAAAGTGGAACCATTGTTGTTTTAATGGCTTCCACGAGGTCACCATATGTAATGGGGGAATCTAATGCCCTCCGTACCTGCGGGGTGTCAGCATGATCCACCAGAGAAGCTGCAGTCTTCTTAGCTGCTGGGGACACAGCCGTCGTCTCATGGGGATCAGCCCAGCTTTTCTCCTGCCTCTGGTGTTGTGGCGCTGCGGGCTGTTCCGGATGCTGCTGCTGTGCCAGGTATTTGTCTATGGCTGTCACAAGAGGCAATGGCCGAGTGTCAAGCTGGTATGGAGGCTGGGGATGCAGCCGAGAAAAAAGAATAAGCCGGGGTAGCAGCGGAGCTCAGACACAGAGCTGCTCACTCTGTCATACCGGAACCGGAAGTCCTCCTAGATATATTTTTAAGTAAAATATTTAAATATATCATGAACAATTATATTTAATATTAAAAAAACACTTCAATTTCTGAGCGGTTTTGTGGGAAATAAATAATCAGTGAAGTGGCTAAATACACCCCTTAATACTTTCTGGGGAAAAAAAAAAATATATATATATATATATATATATATATATATATACAGCACTCACAGCAGTGTGTTCAAAATAATGTACGGTCCATAAGCAAAAGTACAGCAACACTCACCTCACCTCATGCTCTGACCCCGATAATTAACATAATGAATAGACCCCTTAATGATTAAAGGGCCTATTCATCATCTGAGGCTGTTCTCGCTGCTAGGCATACTTAAGTATCCAACTTCCAACTCGCAGCAGGGATTAGTTTACACTAGTGTTTCCGCATGGTTACCGGGCCATTTATCGATAATGAATAGGCCCCTAAATCTAAAGCTGGGCATACACGTCCAGATAAAATGCCTGTCAGACCGACAGACATTTTGTCTGGCAGCGTGCCAGCCGCAGATGTCAGCGGCATACACTGTGAGATTACTCACAGTTTATTAGCCCCGACATCTGCGTTCCACCCCCCGGGAAGGAACACAGGAAATGTTTGTATGTCGGCCGCGGTTGGGCATACACTGCCCGATGCGGCCGACAGGTTACCCCTAAATATCGCATCGGACGGGCATGCTGGACAATCCGGCATGCCCAACTGAGCAATATTTAACCCTCGGTCGGCCGCACACACGCTACAATTATCGGGGCGATCCGATAATTTTAGTGTGTACGGCCAGCTTTAAACATATATAAAGTTCAATTGTATATTGATCTTTAATTGTTTCTGGAATTGTCAGCTCGGTCTTTTTCTCCTTTGGCATGATACCAATTTCTCTCGGATAATGTTCTTCTCAACTAATTAAATATAAGCTAAAACTTCAAGGATAAAACACCTGCTATTGATATCACCAATTCAAAGCAGATAATTATGTGAACAAACATTAATTGTATTCACAAAATGTTATGTTTGACACAATCTATTCACAATCTATTGTCGAATTAACTAGAATAAAAGCAAAGACATTCCTGTCTTACATCTAGCAGACAAGATGGGTTCTATAAGGTTTTAAACCTTTTGTATTCAACCATACATAATAATTAATACTTTATGTTAATTTTCCCTTTTTATATTGACACAAATCATTGATTGTTTAATTACTAAGGATAAATAGGTAATGCAGGTAATAGGTAAAATATCCAACATGCATGCAACAGGCCCGTGACCTATTGGACAGATGCGGTGCCAGTCTCACCTGTAATACCCCTTAACCACAGATAAAACCCAGGTTATTGCATGGTAAACCCGGATTGCTCATAGGCGTAAAAGGGGCTAGGGTTGGATTCCCGGGTCGAGTGACTCAGCAATCCAACCCGTGTAGCTTGCAGGGTTTAACACACGAACGACCCATGTAATCCAGCAGGGTAAACGAGTAACCTGGGTCATCCGACTTGGGTTTCATTTACAGCATGGGGACTTTTGGGTTTCTTTGTTGCTTGGAGAGAATGTCATCTCCAAGCACTGGAAGAACAATTCCACTGCACCCGTATGCTGGGTGAACGAATCAGAACTGGGAATAGCCCTGGTTAGCGCTGCAGTGGGAATGGGGTCTATCCCGGGCCTAACCCTGATTTGAACCATGTTCCAAATACCGGGATAGCCTCGGGACTTTAGTGTTAAAGTGGTACTGTATATGACATATGAGGGAATTAAGCAGTAGTGGTCTATTAGGAAATGCTACTAATTTAAGTGATGTCTAGTGTAATGTAAAGATAGGTATAGCTAATATATGGTTAAATCTGTTTAGCATATATTTGCACTTTAACAACTGCTTGTTCCTTTCCGTGCTGTGCAGAGAGGTGTATTTCCATTTTCACTTTGCTAGAGGACTTGAACTTGTCAGCCTTCAGGTTTAATCTTGTAATGCGATATATTTTCCACCTTCATATTGATCTTTGGTAGACTAGTATGTGTTTAATTTACAGTAAGACACTAAGAGTCCAGGTTTTAAGGTTAACCTGCTTAAGAACACGTGACTGAATTAGTACCTCAGGGCCTGATTCAGCAAGGATCGCTATTCTGCTTATACGTATGCACCGCAGTTGCATTCACATTGCGATCGCAGCCTGACATAAGGACGACCATCGGTAACATCGAGTATCATCGGACCCATATGCACAGTTAATGAAGCCCTGATCTCATTCAGGAATTGCTTACTTCCGCGCACACTATGAGTCCTCAGGTGACGTCTGGTTTCACAGTGGCTAATTTATGCACGCCCATGCAACAGCGTTGAAACGCACTGGCACGCCTGCCTCGCCCGACCACCACCCGTCACCACCCACAAGCAGCACTTCCTGTCAATCACTCTGCCATGGGTCTGCATATCCTCTGAAATCGCAGTCTGAGCGCAGTTGCTAGTTCGCGCACGTGCACTACGATGCATACACATGCGCAGTACATAACAAATGACCGATTGCTTACATATAAGCAACTGCATTCCTTGCTGATTCAGGCCCTCAGTCAGTTTGATTTAACCAATTGGACATCCGTAAAACCTGGACTGTTGGAGTGCCTTAAGGACAAAGTTTGGGAAACCCTGCTTTAAGCCATGAATAAGACTAAATCGAGTAGTGGTTTACTTGGTTTTAAAATAGTAGGAGATCAGATTAAGCTAGAACTTTTACACTTTTGGAGACTGTGGCTCTTCAGATTTATCCAACGCTTGATACACGCAGACACCAGTGCCGTAACCAGGGGGGGTTGAGCGGGGCACATGCCCTGGCCGCGGTGAAGGCCCATTAGAGGGGGTGTGCCATCAACCAGGGCATTGTACCCGCATGGACTGCCCACCTGCCTGCCACCATTCAGCCGCCCTCCCTCTCGCCTATCCCCATTGCGCCACCGAGCAAGTTCCGTTGTGCTAAATGGCGTTACTACAGCAGTGGCCACTTTATTAGGGCTCCCGCTAAGAGCGTGACCACAAAACCAGCGTCACACTCCCTGGATTCGGAGCTTCAGCCTGCTGCCTGACCTCATCATCCTGCCGGCAAAATGCGATCATATCATCTGAATGTACCATCCGACACATGCAGAGACAGGGGGTCTGAAAGGAGCCCATACCTGCGATGTGCTTGAAGTACTCCCGGGGCTGCTGTGCATGCTAATTATGTGCAGTGTAGCTCATAGGCTACAGCGGCTAACACCATCTTCAGTAGGCGTTAGCTGCGGGGGCCAATATCCTATGTTGGTAAATCTGGCAGCATCGCATCCCACATTGAAACCTTCATACTTCTAAGGGAAACCTAATATTTGCAGTTAACCCCAGAAAATGAGTGTTTTCTGAGATTAAGCCGGAAATATGAAATTATAAATGAGCCCCAGAGACACATAGAGACATAGAATGAAGGGGGAGATGACGCAGGGAGGGAGATGATGGTGTGCTGAGGGACAACGCAGGGGGTAGGATGATGGTGTGGCTGAGAAACAATGTGGTGGGGAGTAATGGTGTGGCTGAGAGACAATGCAAGGGGAGATGATGATGTGGCTGAGAGACACAGGGGGGAGAAGATGTGGCTGAGAGATGCAGGGGGGAGATGGTGTGGCTGAGAGATGCAGGGGGAGATGATGGTGTGGCTGAGATGCAGGGGGGAGATGATGGTGTGGCTAAGAGGTGCAGGGGGGAGATGGTGTGGCTGTGAGATGCAAGGGGGAGATGGTGTGGCTGTGAGATGCAGGGGGGAGATGGTGTGGCTGAGCGATGCAGGGGGGAGATGATGGTGTGGCTGAGATGCAGGGGGAGATGATGGTGTGGCTAAGAGATGCAGGGGGGAGATGGTGTGGCTGAGAGATGCAGGGGGAGATGGTGTGGCTGAGATGCTTGGGGGAGTTGATGGTGTGGCTAAGAGATGCAGGGGGATGATGGTGTGGCTGAGAGATGCAGGGGGGATGATGGTGTGGCTGAGAGATGCAGGGGGATGATGGTGTGGCTGAGAGATGCAGGTGGAGATGATGGTGCGGCTGAAAGACGCAGGGGACAGGAAGTTACACAGGGCGCATGAACAGGCATCTTCTGGACAATGTGACCTAAAGTACATGAAAAATGAATACCGACTGAAGACGCCGTCTTCCCAGGGAGGATACATTTCTTCAGAGGTTCCACAATGTGAGAAACCACCATATAGGTAAGGTCTATATGGAAAGGAATGTTCCCAGAGTGATGAGAAACGGGTGGCGTGTCATGTTGGCATGCCGCATTTTCAGTGGCCACGCCTTTTTTTTGCCGGACGATGTGACCGAAATGAATAGTGAATACCGACTGAAGATGCCGCCTTCCCAGGGAAGATTCATTTCTTCAGAGGTTCCACATTGTGAGAAACCACCATATACTGTAGGTAAGGTGCATATGGAAAGGAATAATCCCAGAGTGATGAGAAACGGATGGCGTGCGTGTCATGTTGGCATGCCCCATTTTCTTTCATTTTCAGAGGCTACGCCCCTTCTGGTAAGTGACCACGCTCATTTTTGGTGTGTGCCTTCGGGTCACACATGCAGTTTAGTTTGTGTGTGTTGGGGGGGGGGGGTGCGCCGTTCTTCATGTTGCCCTGGGCTCCAAAAACCCTAGTTACGCCTCTGCCAGTTACACTTCTGAAATTGACTTCAGAGAACATAGAGTAGGCTTGCAACTTCATTGTTGCTTGCACCTTGATGTGCACTGAATGGATCATCTAGGTGCACCGATGCAAAACCAAGGTATTTTGCGATTCACATACAGTGCCAAAGGGTAGAACCAGTTATCTTTGTTTGTGATGGCATGTATCACCATAGGCAAGTATATGTAACAGTCCAGATGGTGGCATCTGGTGGGGGGAAGGGGGTGCAAAACGTTTGCACCTTCCAAAGAGACCAGAGACTTTCAGGGATATTCCTTTTTAAATACGGATTAGTACTTTTGTACTTACATGACAAATCCCGATTTACATATATACAGATGTGTCCACATTCACCTCTGCTCACATTGCGCCAAACTGCCCCATTTGGCATGCCGCAGACTTTGCGACTTAGCTGCGTCAAGCATCTTTTTCCTTTTATATGCGTGTTAGTTGCATCACTAATGTGACAGACGTACAATGCAAGGGTGCAAAGCCCTGTGTGACTAAGTGGCAAATCTGGGTACAAAAGTCAAAAGACAGAAGGTCTGGTTCATTACGGGTCACTATTGCGGTTGCAGCTGTGATTTCACACGCAGTTCTACTGCGATTAATTGCTAATGTTTGCAGCTGCTCAGCCAGCATAGAGACGCACGCTGCCGCTTTTCTCACATCCGTAAGACTTCGCAGTCCTGTGTATACATCGGTAACATCGGCCCCTCACGCAGAATTACAGCAGCTCTGACATTTGCTCAAATGCGCACTCTTAGGCACAGTTAAAATATAGTAAACACAATCAAATAAATATGCAAGTGATACATAATAAATATCCCAAACTTCTTAAATTAAATGAAATCTGACACAATCAGGGCAGGTTAGATGAATGAATGAAGTGGTAGGTGAAGGAAAGTTGAGTTGACATTTTACTATTTGTCTGTGCATTATGGCCCTCATTCAGAGCCGTTCGTAAGCGGCCGTAGGCTCGTAGTCATCCGATGTTGTAAAACCACGCATGCGTCAGTGTAACAGTGCGCATGTGTGTACGGCTGATTGCGATCATTTTTCCAGTCGTTCGCCGAATAGCGAACGGGAAGTGACATGTCAAATGTGATTGACAGAACTGTCCGTTTTGGGGCGGTGACGGGGGTGGAGATGGGAAAACGCAGGCGTGTCGAGGCGTTTTTGGGGCGTACATAAATTATCTGATGCGAACGGCCAATGTGAACGGAAAAAGTGATTTGTCACTGACTGATCCCCTTTCCATTAAAACTTCTCGCTCAGCTTGTGGTCTGGTATACTCTACCGCAATGATGATGGTCTCTTCGTCCTTCCCGAGGCACATCGATGCTCTATCGATTTATCAATCGATGCCACAAAAACAATCAGTGTTGAATTTTAAAAATGCTTGTAAGGTGTTTAGCAAATAGCTTTTTTTTTGTAGCAAAAAACCGTACGCAGGTGAACTACTCAGCTACTAATTTCTGGGTTATACAATCAATTAGTTTACAAAATTATTTAAAAATCGCGTGTTTTTGCCACATTAGTTTTTTAAATTTTTTAGGGCAACAATATTGTACGCATGTTTGTTCTTTTTCTTCATTTTTTAGGGGCAAAGAAAACAATCTTCCTTTTGTTTTTTGCTGTGTTAATTAAAACTCATAAATTGTTTTTAACCCTTGGCTTTTTTTTGCCAAAATAATGTTTAGATTTCCATTGTATGGTTTGTAATTTTGTTTGCGTGATTACCTTTTAACCAGTTTTTAAAAAAATTACCAATAGAATTGTGCAGATTTTAAACAGTATTTTTTTTTTTGTCACATTTTTTTTATATTTTGTGTTTTTTCATAAATGAAATCTGTATAACGTAAAAACAATAAACAAAATATTTTAGAAACACACAAACAAAAAAAGTGGCATTTGAAAAACACAAACAAACAAATTTTAAAAACAATTCACAAGAAAGGAGAGGGAGGTTTTGGGCATTAAGGAATATGGGGCAAACACAGAGAAGGATTGTGGGAAAATTAGCCAGTGCTGTCATCGCCTTTTGGCCGGGGTAGGGAGGGAGCCTGAACGGGTCCGGGAGGTCCTTCGGCTGGCCTGTCCAGAGGCAGATGTTGTGTCCTCTGGACTAGGCATAGGGCTAGGCACATTTGGAGGGATGGCTGTTGTTGTGCCCGAGGTGGAGGGTCCTGATGTTCCGGCAGGAAGGGAGGCTGGCTCCAACATCTGCTGGCGAACTAGCTGCTCCAGGGCATTTGCTATTCGGACGTTGGCCCCAGCATTTTCCACCAGGGCCTTAGCAATGGTCACGTTGGCCGCAGCACTTTGCTCCAGGGCGTCCGCCACCCGTAGCAGACTGGCATCCAGCCTCAGCAGAATCTCGGTGTGCTGATCTGTTTTAATATTGAGATCAGTGAGGAGGCCCACTGCCTGCGAGGGGGAATGCCCTGGACTGTCTGCCACAGGGTCCCCAGCCAGATCTACTGCTTCCTCCCCTGCAGAGCCAGCAGAAATTCTGCGGCCAAAGCTCCCCTCTGGAGCAGACTCATCTGCCTGTGTCTCTGTGATAAAAAAGAGAAAAGAGTAACATTAGAATCTAGATATTGTCCCAAACACATTTCTGAGTTGTTAACATTACAACATTTACCTTGGCCAACATGAGGAGCCGCAAAGTCTGGCATGTTGGTATCCATGTTCGACACGCCAAACACCTCCTCATCCTGCACACACCCCTGGGCAATCTCCTCCAAATCGGTGAGCTCCAATGACACAGGGGTGGGACCCCCACCTGTCCCCGATGCATGCCTAGCCCTATCAGCCAGTTTTTGCTTAAGCCGATATTTGAAGTCGCTCCATCTGTGGGTTAAAAAGTTGGCATTATTCCTGCAGTATTTGGACCTGTAAACAATTTTTTTTCAAATGTCATTTTTACGTACCGGCGTTTGACCTCCCGGGTTGAATGTTCAAACTCACCCACCCTATTGACAGCCTGGCTATGTCAGCCCGCATTTTCCATTTCTGGCTTGCACCCATATTCCTTGGTGCCTGTGGCAGGTTGTCATTGCACATTTGCACCAAAACCTGCATCTCCTTTCTTGTGAATTGTGGCTGCCTTTTTTTTTTGTTTAGTTGGCCTACTAGGCCCAGCAGCCTCTTCCATGGCATCCTCCACTCCTTTTATTAAAAAGATTGTAAAAATTATAATGTAAAACGTTACCAAAATTATTGTTAAACATAATCCTTTAGTCCAAAAAAGACAAATACTTACCTGGCGCCTCTTGGCCAGTGCTTTGCTGCTCTCTAGCCATTTTTGACTTTCAGGTCTCACTACAGCAGACCGATTGGGGTTTTCAGTGACGTTTTTATACATGCATCAGCATTATTCGTCCGCATCATTGATTGTGCGCTCCTATTGTCCGTCCTTAATTTGAGCGGGAAAATAAAAACTATTTATGGCTTGGTGTGACTCGAGTTGAGGTGGCGTGTTATGAATGTTGGAGGTTTTGCATAGGAGTTGATTGTTGGCGGAATTTGGAGTTTGAGGCGGATTTTTGACTTGTGATCTTTTTTTTTGTTTTCTTACTTATTTACTTTCCGTTCGCTTTTTTTTTATTGTTTAGCTTTTTTTTGGGATTTTTTGAGTGTCTTTTTAAAAACCACCGTAAAAAATAATAGTAAATAGTTTACAAATGTTTGTACTAATTTTTTTTTTTTTTTTTTTTTACAGTTGTTTTGGCATTGCCCCATTGAAGTTTTTGTACTTTGGGATATTTGTCTGTTTTTGGTAAGTGTTTTTAGTTTCATGAAGTTACAATTTCGATGTGTTGGTCTTCGCATATGTTTCGCTAAGTAATCTTGTTTTTTTTCTTGGACCAATCACGTCTTACCACTAAATATAGCGTACTCTTTTGCGAAATAATGTTTGAGTTGTTTTTAATTTAAAATGAACGTACTATTTAGTGCACTAATGTCTCCTTATTTAACTGTAAAAGTTGCGTACTATTTAGCGCACTAATGTCTCCTTATTTAACTGTAAAAGTTGCGTACTATTTAGCGCACTAATGTCTCTTTATTTAACTGTAAAAGTTGCGTACTATTTAGCGCACTAATGTCTCCTTATTTAACTGTAAAAGTTGCGTACTATTTAGCGCACTGTGTTTGGAATTTTTCATTGTAAAATCATGTTTTACCACTAAATGTAAAACTGTAATGTCTCCTTATTTAACTGTAAAAGTTGCGTACTATTTAGTGCACTAATGTCTCCTTATTTAACTGTAAAAGTTGCATACTATTTAGCGCACTAATGTCTCCTTATTTAACTGTAAAAGTTGCGTACTATTTAGCGCACTGTGTTTGGAATTTTTCATTGTAAAATCATGTTTTACCACTAAATGTAAAACTGTAATGTCTCCTTATTTAACTGTAAAAGTTGCGTACTATTTAGTGCACTAATGTCTCCTTATTTAACTGTAAAAGTTGCGTACTATTTAGCGCACTAATGTCTCCTTATTTAACTGTAAAAGTTGCGTACTATTTAGCGCACTAATGTCTCCTAATTTAACTGTAAAAGTTGCGTACTATTTAGCGCACTAATGTCTCCTTATTTAACTGTAAAAGTTGCGTACTATTTAGCGCACTGTGTTTGGAATTTTTCATTGTAAAATCATGTTTTACCACTAAATGTAGCGTGCGATTTTCCAAACTAATGTGTGCTCCCTTCTCTATTTTTTACCCCCAAAAAATGTGTTTACAATCCAAATTTTCCAAAAAAAAGAGAAAAATATTTTCTACTTTTGAAATGTAGGTTGTTCTACTCATGACAAGTTCCCGGCCTGCAAGCATCTTTGGATTTCTTAGAAAAGATAAGTATTTTTTTCTTTACACATTTGTCTAAAACAATAACTACCTGGCTTACCATTTCAGGTTGATGTTGGTCGTATTATATTGGCCATGGTTCCAGAACCCGGCCAACCTCAACTTCGTCCCAGGCATAGGCCTCGTAGGCGTGCAAGGCCCCAGATATATAGAACACGTGTCACCCTTTTTGGAATGCCAGATGATGAGGTATTAAGATGATACCGTCTTCCTCCACAAATCATCATAGACACTCTTTCATTAATAGAGAGTGATCTTGAACGGCAAATTGACAGTCCTACAGCAATACCACCACTTACGCAATTAATGTCGGTGTTACATTTTTGTGCCTCAGGATCCTTTCAAACCACTGTGGGAATAGTTGCCGGAATCTCCCAATCCTCCTTTTCAAGGATCCTGAGGCCATTTTTAAACACCTCCATAATTTTATTAAAATGCCATTGGATATGGGTTCCCTTAGTGTGGCGAAGGCTAATTTTTACCAAATAGCTGGCTTCCCACACATCATAGGGTTTGTGGATGGCACTCACATACTACTTCAGCCTCCAGCAAGGCTGGAGGCTATATTTAGGAACCAAAAGCACTTTCATTCGATTAATGTAATGGTGGTATATGATGCCTACCTCCAGATCCTGTCCCTGAATGCCAAATTCCCCGGACGTGCACATGATTCCTTCGTCATCTGGCAATCAGGGATTTGGCACAAATTAAACAACCTACAAGCTGGTGATGCGTGGCTTCTGGGTAAGTTTAGACCTTCTGTTGAAACCAATGCAAATCTTGTTACACAATGGTCCTGATGTTTTTTTATATATTTTCACAGGAGACAGTGGTTACCCTTGCACGCCCTGGCTGCTCACTCCTTATTTGGTTCCCACACCAGGGCCACAAAGTGAGCATAATTCCGCACTTACAGCCACCAGGCAGGTGGTGGAGTGCTGTATCGGCCTTTTAAAAGGCCGATTCAGATGCCTCCACCGCTCTGGTGGCGACCTCATGTATTTGCCGGCTATGTTTTCCAAAATTGTGGTCCTGTGTGGGATATTTCACAACATCGCCATAAGGAGTGGTGTCCCAATGCAGCCAGAGGATGCCTTGCCTGAGGATGGCCCCCCCGAGGTTGGTCGGAGGTCAGTATGTAGGGGGCCATACGCGATGATGTGGTGGCCAGATTTTTTAGGTAATTATTTTTTTAAAAAAAGTTAATTGACACAATGTAGACATATAAGATTTTAATGGCCAATTTTAATTTGTGTTTTTTCTATGTTTGTCTTTTATTCCATAAAATTAAGCTAAAAAACGATGCCTACTACCTGATCCAAAAAATTGACTTCATATGGACACATTGGATATAACTTCTGGAACAATGATTTCTTCACCTCATTTGTGGATTCATGTTGGCATGCTACTTTTTCAAACAGTTCTTGATTGTTGTTATTTTCTTCTTTTTGGTGTTGGTTGTATTTTTGTGTGTATTTTCACTGTGTGAATTGATTGTGACAATTCACTTTGTGCTTATTATTTGTGTGCATTAAATTTTTGTTTAACGTTAAACAAACATTTCCTTGGTAAATTACAAGCAAGTGTAACCTGGTCCAAAAAAGGCAAACCTGCTTAATGGCTAATCCTGTAATGTGTTAAATTGTAAAGTATTTTACCCTGCTTTGTGGCTAAAAACAAACATCAAAGGTATTATGGTGAATCAGTATGTTTTCTAATCTTGGCCTAAGCAGGTTTGTTTACATTTCTACATTACCCACAAAAATGTTATAAAAATTAATGCAGTTAATTCTACAAACCTATTGGTATTGTTAGGTATTTAATGTGCCAGCTTACATACTTACTTGAGCTTTCTACAATCTAATTTACATTACGTAAAAAATCATGCTACAATAGTCGACTTATGTAAGGTTCAACAATCTAATATTTACAGACAAGGAATGAGACTTTAATAAATCAAAATATTATTTATTTTATGGAACATTTTTAATGTGATAAAAAAAAAATGAGTGCCGCTGGAGCGCCAATAAATGATCCAGGACCACAAGCATGCCTACTACATGGCCCCTCAAGCTCTGCAATCTGGAAAACAGGTCTTGGTTCTGCCTCTGGTCCTCTGTGGGTTATAAAAAGGTGTGGATTACTAAAATGACACCTTAATTTATGTTACCAGCCAACTTAAAAATCAGACTATACTTAAAAAAAAGAGAAAAAAAAAAAGTAATGCCAAATGCAAAGATTGACAAAAAAAATAAAAAATAAAAAAACCCCTCAAAAAATAGGGAGAACTACGCAAAAATACTACATTTGTTGGTACCGTAAACAAGAAAGACACAAGTATGAGTGTTTGGACATGTGTCATATGTGTAAGGGGAACACATCCTAGACATTGTTTCACAAAAATATATATCCAAAACATTAGAAATACAAATTTGAAATGCACAGGCAAAAGGACAACATCAACCAAAAACAAAATTATGCAAAAGCAACCATAGTTTAAAAGGGAAACATACCGGTCATAATGATGACTGGGCCTGGAGCCCCGACATCATCCTCCTCAGAGGTGGGCCAGTGGTGGTCAGATGGAGGAGGGGTTATTTGGCTTGAAGTTGAGGGTGAGGAAAAGAGAGGGGGGTGGAGGGGAGGGTGATGAAAAGAGAGGGAGGGGTGGAGGGGAGGGTGAATTTTGAGGGATGGGAATGTAATGAGAGGAAGGGGCATCATGGACTGCCAGGTCTGGGGTGGAGGGGGAATTAGGAGAAGGTTGGGGAGAGGAGGTTTGGGTGGGAGTGGGGGATAGGGGATGAGCCCGATGTCGTTGACGTCGTAGTCTGCGCTCAGTCCCTAAATGATGGATACAAATTTATATTATTAAATTTTTTATTTTTTAATTAAAAAATGTACACACCCAAAATTTTTTATAAAAAAAAATGCTATACGGAAAACATGCACACGCAGGTATGTCCTAAATAAAGAAACAGGGCTATACGGAAAACATGCACACGCAGGTATGTCCTAAATAAAGAAACAGGGCTATACGGAAAACATGCACACGCAGGTATGTCCTAAATAAAGAAACAGGGCTATACGGAAAACATGCACACGCAGGTATGCTTACATTTAAAATGTTAAAAAAAAAAACACTTACTTTTAACAATTTACTGACACAAATTGGCCAAAAGGCGTGGGGATCTGCGGCGTAGATCAGACCATGGCCTTTCGAGCCGGCCAATATTGCGGTGGTAGCCCAATGTACGCAGCCGGCACCGCACCTCCGCATAGGCTTTCCGCTTGCGGAGGTTAGTGATGGGGGCCGGATGTTCTGTTATTCTCCGGTCCATCACATCTGTGAGGACCAGGAGTTCACGGCGACAAAATGCTGCGGCTCTCATGATGGCAATGATTTTTTCCACACAAAACAGTTTTAATAAAGGTCCCAGAAAAAATTTGATTGGCTAATGTACTTTGAAAATTAACAGAAAGCGTTCTATTGGTTATTGTATGAGTCATGTGACCTACACCCTCACAAATATAATGTGAGTTATGATAGGCTTGATGCAGTGACATGCGTAAGCTAATTAAAATATTATTAATAAAGCTGAAAAATCTGCATATAAACAAACGCAAAACAATAGTAGCATTCAAACAAACTGTAACATTTGAAAAACCATCCCCTTGGTACAAACGTACGTATTCTGCGGAAGGAATGAACACACACGAACAAAAATAAAGTTTATTGACATTGTAAAAAAAAAACGATTGCAAAGATGTGAATACCAATTAAGCTAATGATTATACTGATTGCTATTAATCGATTCAAGTATGTTTGCAGAATGAAATAGCAGGCAAACGATAAATGACAGACCCACTTCCGGATTTGACTTGTGCGAGCATTCCCTGCATCCAAAGAGGAGACGGACGGTCGCTATTTTGAACGTTAGCTAGCTAGAGGAGGGAGACTATGGGGCGGAAGATTAGCTGCAAGCAAACATACCAGCGAGCGCTTGATTTTAAATTTTTTTGCTCGTTTGCTGAACGAACGAACGGCCACTTGCGTCCGGGTCTGAATCAGGCCCTATGTCCACAAAGCCAGGTATACTGTATACCAGGGCCGGATTGGGACTAAAAATAGGCCCTGGATTTTATAGCACACAGGCCCACCTCGTGTCAGCATCTGCTCCTGACACAGACTCCTCCCCTTACTATTCCTGACTCCTCCCACTAAGGTTATGCCATTACAAATATAATTAATATTAGAACATGCAAGTGTACATCAATCTCTGTATTAAAATACACATACAGAGCTGAGAGCTCACCCTACAGGGGATTCAAACATGTGCCATAGTCATAAATTTGGGGCAGCATGTAATAGAGATAGAGTTTGCCAGAGGTGCGGGATGCCGGGTGATCTCAGTCGTTTTTTTAAAGTTGCAATCATTTACAAGGCAAAACTAGTTCAGGTTTGCCTTGTAAATGATTGCAACTTTAAAAAAACTATCGAGATTAGCCGACATACCGCACCTCCAGCATACTCGATCCCTATTACATGCCGCCCTTGGTTGGTTCTGTTAGTTAAAGCTGGCACTCAGGGATGTTTCTAGAGAGGAGGGGGCCCGTGTGCAGTCTCCGACATGGACCACCTCCTCTCTGCCCGGCAGCCGGGAGCGCACTGAGCTGTGCCCGGCCAGCACCGGAGTTATAGACTCTGGGCACTAGAGTGCACCCAGAGTCTACAGACTATGTGCAGGGCACCGGGAAAATGGCCACGACGGCCATTTTCCCTGTACTGCGCATGTGCAAACATCAGGAAAATGGCCGCTGCGGCCATTTTCCAGTCGTTTTTTCAGTGCCAGACCCCCACGCCGATGTGGGACTCCGGAGAGGTAAGTAACCGTATGGGTGCAGGGTGTGCGGTGTGGGGCCCCCCCTGGACCCAGGGGCCCGTGTGCCCTGCACACCTTGCACCCATTACAGATACGCCCCTGCTGGCTCTTCATTAATGTAAGTCACACCTGTGAACCTGCTAGGTGACCTGGAAAACATCAACTATGGGCCCGGATTCAATTACCGCTGATATTATCTCATGTTTTCATGGAAAAATAGAGAAAACTTTTCTCCATTTTGAGAAATGAGGAAATATTAGCAAAATCTCTATTTCGGGGTAAAAATGTGAGGATTTCTTACAGAACCCTTTGGACAGTCCCCCTAATGACACTTTAGCGAAAAATGTTTTCGTAAGTTGCTTACTTTGGCGAAAAATGATCGCTGAAAATGTTTTTTTTTTTTGAAATGTGTTTAACGCATTGGGTCTGTGTATTTCAGAGGGCCATAAAGATGCGCCAAGTGTTTTAAACATCGTACGTGGCTGGTGCAGGCATGTATTTAGAGTTTTGAAAAAAATGCCTGTGCCAGCCAATTGTGATGTTTAAACACTTGGCGCATCCTTATGGCCCTCCGAAATACCAGACCCGATACGTTAAACGCATTTTTAAAAAATATATATATATTTTTGCCAAAGTACACAACTTACAATTTTTTTTTTTATAAAGTACTATTAGTAGGACTGTCTAAATGGTTCTGTAAGAAATCCCCACATTTTTACCCAAAAATAAAGATTTTGCACATTTTTTTCGCCTGCCATAGGCTGTGCAGGTGGAAAACTGACTTTTTTTGCCGTCGTTGGCGAAATCGGCCGATTTCGCCTCTAATTGAATTCCCCCATGTTGGGTTCTGAGGATCGAGTTTGAGAACCACTGGTGTAAGTCACACACAAACAAAAGGGAAGGTATTTTCCCAATTGACCAAGGCCTAGCTTAGAATGTTGTAGAGGATTACATGGTGATCACTGTAGGAATTGTTTAGAAAAGAATCTGGAATAATGAACACAGAGGAGGACACATCTGTGCACACCAAAGCAGAGCCGAAACTCCACATTCTGGTTCTTTGTGTACATAAAGAGCATTGATGCCACACAGTAGTGCCCCTTCATCACATTACACCCATACTTGATAACTCATCCTCATTGTCAGGGAGACTCCCTGAAATAATAGTAACACTCTCTGACTCCCTGAAGAGTCTAGCAAACTCCCTGATTGCACCTTACCCCCATTATGTAGCTGTTATATACTTGGGGAAAAAAAAATCAAGAGATATATACATTCAAATGGGATTATCAGTGCCATTTCCCTGCATTTGGTTATAAGGCACAATGATCCCTATAGGATGTAGTCAGCATCCCGGCATGTGGGATGCCAACCGTATAAATACCGGTGCCAAAATCCCAACAGAGTCGGGATCCCAGTACCAGTATCCTGCCCGCCAGCATCCCGAAGTTAAGTATCGCCATTTAGGGGAGGGTTAGGGTGCAGGGTTAGGGACCGGGGAGGGAGGGTTAGGTTTAGGGTGCGAGGAGGAGAGACTAGGTTTAGGCACTAGGGGTGAGGTTAGGTTTAGGCACCGGGGAGGGTTAGGTTAGGGGTTAGACTTACCTTGTTTTCTTATGGGTGTCGGGATGCCGCTGTTGGTATTCTGACCAGCGGCATCCCGACCACCGGCAATCCATACCCAGCCCGATCGCCATTGGCTACTCACATATAAGGTTTCCAGTGGCCACTTACAGTATATGGAACCACTTGTTAAACGCAATGCTTGTAGATCTTACCAACTGCTTTATGGCTCATTAACATTTGGATGTAAGTGATTATTATGACAATCCTCTCAGATGTAGCAATACACGTTCACTTTAACGCTGCGTTCATAGGTGTTGTTTTCACAATCTTCCTGAAATGCTTCAGAAGTAGGCAAGTATGATTACATCGCACAGTAGTGTCAGTGTCCCTTCACAATACACCACACAGTAGAACCCCATATCCACGTTACACCACTCAGTAGTGCCCATTAACATTACACCACAAAGACCCCATTCACGTTATGCCACACTGTAGTACTCCTTATACACATTATGCCACAGTGTAGTAGTGCCCCTTATACATTATGCCACACAGTAATGCCCCACACAATAGTAGTGCCCCTGATATTATTAGCCAATCAGACAATACATTATGGAGATAGGAGAAGCTAGCCTATAACACAATAAAATGAAGTCTTGCAAGCAGTGAACCACATACGAAATTCACCTGACCTTTTAAGGATATTTGAAGGCACCCTCACCCGACTAAGGGCCTGATTCAGACCCACTCGCGAGCGGCTGTCCACTCGCAAGTGGGTCGATGTTATGGACTGAGCATGCGCACGACGGAGGGAGCTCCGTCGTGCTCATGCGCCAGACGCGACGAGCGAAGGAAAGTCCTTCGCTCGTTGTGTCCGATCAAAGGGGGCGTGCTGTCAATGTTGATTGACAGCATGCCCCCTTTGGTAGGCATTCCGGGGGCGTGCCTCCCTGACGGGGGCGTTCCCACGGGAACGCCTCCCGTCAAAAGCCGGCCCACTGATAGAGCCAAAATCACTCCGGAGCTTGCGGTTGAAAACCTCAACCGCAGGCTCCGGCTCGCAAATTTCGATGGTCGCGATGGTCACGACCATCGCGGCCATCAAAATGCACGCTCGTATAGCCTGTGGGTGGTGACCCACAGCTATACGAGCGTCCAGGAGGACGCTCCATTTTCATGGAGCCCGGCCCTCATTCAGAGCGTGCGCTCTGCTCAGAGCGTACGGCTCTGAATGAAGGCCTAAGTTTGCAAAGTGTAGCCCTTAGGCTACAGCAGTGGTTCCCAAACTGTGTGCTCAATGTAATGCAAATATGTGCACAAAAAGAGGGCAGTGAGATGGGGGGGACACTGAAATGGGGAGAGAGGGGGCACTGGGCTGGACATGGGGGAGACACTGGGAAGGGAGGGCAGTGAGATGACGGGGGACACTGGAATGGGGAGAGAGAGGGGGCACTGTGCTGGACATGCGGGAGACACTGGGAAGGGAGGGCAGTGAGATGGCGGGGGACACTGGAATGGGGAGAGAGAGGGGGCACTGGGCTGGACATGGGGGGGACACTGGGAAGGGAGGGCAGTGAGATGACAGGGGACACTGGAATGGGGAGAGAGAGGGGGCACTGGGCTGGACATGGGGGAGACACTGGGAAGGGAGGGCAGTGAGATGGCAGGGGACACTGGAATGGGGAGAGAGAGGGGGCACTGGGCTGGACATGGGGGAGACACTGGGAAGGGAGGGCAGTGAGATGACGGCGGACACTGGAATGGGGAGAGAGAGGGGGCACTGGGCTGGACATGGGGGAGACACTGGGAAGGGAGGGCAGTGAGATGGCAGGGGACACTGGAATGGGGAGAGAGAGGGGGCACTGGGCTGGACATGGGGGAGACACTGGGAAGGGAGGGCAGTGAGATGGCTGGAGACACTGGAATGGGGAGAGAGGGGGCACTGGGCTGGACATGTGGGAGACACTGGGAAGGGAGGGCAATGAGATGGCAGGGGACACTGGAATGGGGCGAGAGGGGGCACTGGGCTGGACATGGGGAGACACTGGGATGGGAGGGCAGTGAGATGGCAGGGGACACTGAAATGGGGAGACAGAGGGCACTGGGCTGGACATGGAGGAGACACTGGGAAGGGAGGGCAGTGAGATGACGGGGGACACTGAAATGGGGAGAGAGGGGGCACTGGGCTGGACATGGGGGAGACACTGGGATGGTAGGGCAGTGAGATGGCGGGAGACACTGGAATGGGGAGAGAGGGGGCACTGGGCTGGACATGGGGGAGACACTGGGAAGGGAGGGCAGTAAGATGGCAGGGGACACTGAAATGGGGAGAAAGGGGGCACTGGGCTGGACATGGGGGAGATACTGGGAAGGGAGGGCAATGAGATGGCGAGGGACACTGGAATGGGGAGAGAGGGGGCACTGGGCTGGACATGGGGGAGACACTGGGAAGGGAGGGCAGTGAGATGGCAGGGGACACTGAAATGGGGAGAATGGGGGCACTGGGCTGGACATGGGGGAGACACTGGGAAGGGAGGGCAGTGAGATGGCGAGGGACACTGGAATGGGGAGAGAGAGGGGGCACTGGGCTGGACATGGGGGAGACACTGGGAAGGGAGGGCAGTGAGATGGCAGGGGACACTGGAATGGGGAGAGAGAGGGGGCACTGGGCTGGACATGGGGGAGACACTGGGAAGGGAGGGCAGTGAGATGACGGCGGACACTGGAATGGGGAGAGAGAGGGGGCACTGGGCTGGACATGGGGGAGACACTGGGAAGGGAGGGCAGTGAGATGGCAGGGGACACTGGAATGGGGAGAGAGAGGGGGCACTGGGCTGGACATGGGGGAGACACTGGGAAGGGAGGGCAGTGAGATGGCTGGAGACACTGGAATGGGGAGAGAGGGGGCACTGGGCTGGACATGTGGGAGACACTGGGAAGGGAGGGCAATGAGATGGCAGGGGACACTGGAATGGGGCGAGAGGGGGCACTGGGCTGGACATGGGGAGACACTGGGATGGGAGGGCAGTGAGATGGCAGGGGACACTGAAATGGGGAGACAGAGGGCACTGGGCTGGACATGGAGGAGACACTGGGAAGGGAGGGCAGTGAGATGACGGGGGACACTGAAATGGGGAGAGAGGGGGCACTGGGCTGGACATGGGGGAGACACTGGGATGGTAGGGCAGTGAGATGGCGGGAGACACTGGAATGGGGAGAGAGGGGGCACTGGGCTGGACATGGGGGAGACACTGGGAAGGGAGGGCAGTAAGATGGCAGGGGACACTGAAATGGGGAGAAAGGGGGCACTGGGCTGGACATGGGGGAGATACTGGGAAGGGAGGGCAGTGAGATGGCGAGGGACACTGGAATGGGGAGAGAGGGGGCACTGGGCTGGACATGGGGGAGACACTGGGAAGGGAGGGCAGTGAGATGGCAGGGGACACTGAAATGGGGGGGAGAGAGGGGGCACTGGGCTGGACATGGGGGAGACACTGGGATGGGAGGGCAGTGAGATGGTGTGGGACACTGAAATGGGGAGAGAGGGGGCACTGGGCTGGACATGGGGGAGACACTGGGAAGGGAGGGCAGTGAGATGGCGGGGGACACTGGAATGGGGCGAGAGGGGGCACTGGGCTGGACATGGGAGAGACACTGGGAAGGGAGGGCAGTGAGATGGCAGGGGACACTGGAATGGGGAGAGAGGGGGCACTGTGCTGGACATGGGGGAGACACTGGGATGGGAGGGCAGTGAGATGGCAGGGGACACTGAAATGGGGGGAGAGAGAGGGGGCACTGGGCTGGACATTGGGGAGACACTGGGAAGGGAGGGCAGTGAGATGGTGGGGGACACTGAAATGGGGAGAGAGGGGGCACTGGGCTGGACATGGGGGAGACACTGGGAAGGGAGGGCAGTGAGATGGCGGGGGACACTGGAATGGGGCGAGAGGGGGCACTGGCCTGGACATGGGAGAGACACTGGGAAGGGAGGGCAGTGAGATGGCAGGGGACACTGGAATGGGGAGAGAGCGGGCACTGGGATGGGAGGGCAGTTATATGGGGTAGCACTGGGCTGAGAGGATTAGAACACTGACCTGGTGTTCCAGTACCTGCACTTCAGCTACAGCACCGCGTGCGTACATCTACAGCAGCTTCCAGTCCTGGGCAAATAAAGCCCTTCTGCTGGGCTCTGGGAGACCGGACCTTGCTCACAGGCACTCAGGAGGCAGAGTCACAGGAAGGGGTAGGCTGTGGCTGCTGTCCTATTCAGCGCTGGGCGCCATGCATCGCACTGTAGTTAGCGGGCGCCCAGTACCAGCAGATAGACAGATTGAGGTAAGCGGCCGCGTAAAGACGTCACTACGTCATGACGCGGCTGCACATAACACATTACACACGGCGCAGATTCTAAAATGCCCCCATCATGTTTCTCACACAGGCGCAGGCCGCGTGATGATGTCATGACGCGGCCGCGCATAGTAAACACTTGCTAAACATGGCGCTTTCCTGGGAGGCGGTGCTGCAGTGTCGGGTATGTCTGTGTTCGGCCGGACCGGCCCATTTGGCCATTGGCCCTTCTGGCATTTGCCAGAAGTGCCCGATGGCCAGTCCGGCCCTGCTGTATACTGTAGATTGCTTTTTGAGGGACATTTCAAAGGACAGGTAAGTGGACATTTATATTGAAAGGTATCAGGTGGGCAAGTAGGCAGACGTGTGCAAATAAAGAAGTAGCTTTATGCATTAGAGGATTATTTCAATATAGGGTTTGCCATTTGGAATTGTGTTTTCTTACTGTCATTTTAGCTGGTGTTTGTGAATACACCTGATGGGTTTCCTATGAAGATACTGTACATTGCTGCAATTGCAATACCAATTACTGGGGAATTGGTATGTATCGGTTCGATTCCCGGCAGCACCTGGCCGACAGAAGAGCAGAGCCCGGCAGCGGAAGGCCGACAGCGCTGGAAATCCCGATCGTCGCTAAGGTAAGTATAAACTAACCTAACCTAACCCCCTAACCCTCCTTAAGGGTGCCTAACTCTAACCATTCCCCCAAGTGCCTTACCCTAATCCCCCCTCTAAGTGCCTAACCCCCCCTTTCCCGCTGCCTAAACCGGGGGGTGCATAACCCTAAGTCCCCCCCGGGGGTGCCTAACCCTAACCCTCCCTCCCTCTAGCCTAACTGTAACCCTCCAGGGGGGGTGCCTAAACCTAAGTCCCCCCCGGGTGCCCTAAACCTAACCCTCCCCCCCGCGGCTCTCCGCTCGCGGCGCCTGGCATCCCTTTGATCGTGATGCCGAGCGCCTGTCTGCCGACGTCAGGAAAATGTCAGGCGTCTACATCTAGACACCCGGCATTTCACCCTCGCCGGGATATGACAGTCGGGAAGCCGGCTGTCGGTATTAAGGCAGCCGGCTTCCCGATTGTGTACCATTACTGGAGACCTGTCCTACAGTACTACATACAGTACAGTAGGCTGTTGTTTCTATTAATTGAATTATGTTTTTTTAAACGTTAAACTTTTTTTTGCCAATCCATAAACTTGACTACTCTTTTTTATGTTTGTCATTTCTGTTCCCACTAATCTGATTGCCCTTTTGTATGATTTGTTGTATTCTTCCTTGTTGGTGACTATGGACCTTATTCAGAGTCGGTCGCAAGCGCCAATGCGCTCGTAACCGACTCGATGGTTTGTCCTGTGCACGTGCAGCGGCCGCACTGCGCATGCGCAAGCCCCGGAGCAACAGAGAAACTCTGTCACTCCGGAGCTCGCTACCAAAGGTGCGGCTGTCGATGTTGATCGACAGCTGCCCCCGTTTGGTAGGCGGGCCGGGGGGTGGTGGTTTCCAAAACGGAGGCGTTACTTTGCAAACACCTACCGTTTTGTGGGCGGCCGCACTGACATCATCAGTGATGTCAGTGGGGAGCTTCCTGCTCCATCAGAGCAGAAAGCTCCCTGGGGCTTACGAGTGCCCAGACCCAACCTTCGGGTCTGGTCGTAAGCCCCGATGGTCGCGATGGTGATCACCATCCCGACCATCAACCTGGTCGGTCGTTAAGCTGTGGGTGGTAACCCACAGCTTAACGATCGACAAGGAGGCGGCCGTTCAGGATGCAAGTGGCCGCTCCTGATTCAGTGCGACCGCTTGCAACTAACGACCGCCTCTGAATGAGGTCCTATGTGCCTGTCTATACTGATCTAAATCTTTATTTTCTTACTTAGATTATCATAGAGCTTGGCATGATGAATTGTTGATCGCTATTCTGTAAACTACAGGTATGTACTCTATACCTAAGAACAATATGTTTAGGATCTATAATATAACGCAAGATTGTCTGAATAGTTTTTGTGCTGTTGGTTTGTGAATTCTATATTTGGCGTCAGGGTCTGCCTGGATCTAATGAAGTGCTCTGGCATTCTAGGCTCAGCAGTTTATCATACAGTATATCTGGCCAAGTCCACAAATAACATTTTTTTTTTTTAATATTGACCTCATGGATCTGCATCATTCTCTAATCAGCTGTAAGGATATTAGATAATATTTTTTTCACCCTAATGCTGGCCATATACGCTACAATTATCGGGGCGATCCGCCCATCGGCGGATCGCCCCGATAATTGTAGCGTGTGGGGGGGCGACCGAGGGTTAAATATTGCTCGGTCGGGCATACCGGATTGTCCAGCATGCCCGTCCGATGCGATATTTCCCGGTAAACTGTCGGCTGCATCGGGCAGTGTATGCCCAGCCGCGGCCGACAGACAGACATTTCCTGTGTTCTTTCCTACGGAAGGAACAGGGAAATGTCTCCTCCCCCGGGGGCGGAGCGCAGATGTCAGGCTGATACACTGTGAGAGAAATCTCATAGTGTATGCCGGCAACATCTGCGGCGGGCAGCCGGCCAGATAAAATGTCTGTCGGTCTGACAGGCATTTTATCTGGCCGTGTATGCCCAGCATAATAATTGTTTTTCACCCTAGCAACTAACTGATCTGCTCATAGGTCAACTTTATCTGTCGCCCTGGACTGGGACATCAATATGGATTAAATGACTCACCTGGCAGTGATCGCGCTGAGCAAAAAAACGTGTGGATCCCAGAGACCCCTCGCTCTAAAAAATTGGGCTCCTACTCCACTGTTTCTGGGTCTCATCACGTATTATAGGGGGTGAGGGCCGGCAGCAGTTGGGAAAGTGCTGGGGGCAGGTAGCAGTTGAGGTGGAGGGGGTTAAGGGCAAGCTGCCATTGGGGTAGAGCTGAGGGTAAAGACAGGGAGAAGTTGGCGTAGAGCTGGGGCTAGGAGGGAGTAAGGGCAGGCAGTCTGGGGGTAGGGAGGGGTAAGTGCAGACAGCAGTTGCAACAGTGCTGAGGGGGTGAGGAGGGGGCTAGGGGCAGGCTATGCTGGGGGTAGGGAGGGGGTAAGGGTAGATAGCTGGTGCAGTACGGAGCGGCATGGGGGGGTTAGTGGCTTTCAATGGTATTGCACCAAAGGGTTCCACCACACACTGGGCAGCACCCTGGCACTGCACAAATGTATTCCAGCAAACACTGGCACTGCACAGTAGGGTCCCATGGGGCAGTGATGACATTGTGGTGGAGGGGCACAGGGCAGTGATGACATTGTGGTGGAGGGGCACGGGGCAGTGATGACATTGTGGTGGAGGGGCTGTGGCAGTGAAGACATTGTGGTGGAGGGGCATGGGGCAGTGATGACATTGTGGTGGAGGGGCACGGGGCAGTGATGACATTGTGGTGGAGGGGCACGGGGCAGTGATGACATTGTGGTGGAGGGGCTGTGGCAGTGAAGACATTGTGGTGGAGGGGCATGGGGCAGTGATGACATGATGGGATGGAGGGGCATGGTGCAGTGATGACATGATGGGGGGGTGCAGGGCTCTGATGTCATGATGATGTGTGTGTGTGAGCGGGGGTATAGAGCTGTAACTACAATTCCTGTAAAAAACAATAGGTGAATGGAAAGGAAAAAACACACACACAACAGCGACAAGATGGCTTTACACAAACAGTACTGCTGTTCTGCCACAAATACACTTAGGTACCCACTATGTCAGTGGACAGCCTGAGATAATAACATACCAAACCTAATACTGACATGACACATACATGTGACATAATGGGAACAGGCAGCAACACTGCAGCTATCTGGGCAGATTAATTCACAACAATGTATTTGGCATCACAAACATGACAGTGCGGTCACAGAGAGAATGCTGCCGCAAAGACAGTGTGCGACCTTTGTCACTTAAGTTGCGTACACACTGGGCGATATTACTGAGCGACTGCACGATTACGACATCGTAATCGTGCAATCGCTCAGTAATCGTGCACAAATCGTGCACTTTTATGTCGGAAACGACCAGCGATGCACACTCCCACTGGTCGTTTCCGACATTGTCCATCGCCTGAACATGCAGCACAATCTCCCAATAAGGACAAATTGGCATGTTCAGGAATGATGGACAGTGTCTGCACTGAACGACTGATCGTTCAGTGCAGACACTACAGGGGATCAGGAACGACGGTACGATTACGATGTCGTAAACGTACTGTCTTTCCCGATCGCCTAATGTGTAAGCACCTTCAGCTGTCCACCACTGCTGATGTTGGAGATGCTTCTTGTGGGAGGAGCCGGAGCCACTTGTCTCACCAAGTTGCCGGGGTTGGAGAAGTAATCCTAGAGCCAGTCTCCAGCAGGTGTGCAGCTGTGTGCACTTTCAGAGCAGTGCAGCAGCTGTACTGTCTCTGCATCCTATTGTATCCAGACCGGCTTCCCTGCCGGTACAATGGACTGGTGCCTTGCTGACTGCAGCAGCTGGTGAATGCTGTGTCATCCATAGATACCGGGCACGTGAGCTGCGGATGGTGCGGATGTGTAATGGACATATTCTCCTCCTTATAGGATGAAGAGGTGCTCTAACCGATTGGTTAGGGAGATGCTGGGGGAAGTTACTGAGCCGGCTGCTGCGGTGTGCACACAGCATGTCCTGCAGAACCTGCTCATTTTTTAAAAGTGAGTCCCTCATTCCTGTAGCGCGTAAATACACGCTATAGTGCGTATTTTGTGATCACTGTCAAAAATACCAGGTGATTCACTACTATGCAAATTAGACACTCCTATGCTATCTACTGTTTTTTTTGCTAGTCGCTTGACTCACTTCAATGCCTAATCCTGGATGGTAAGTCCTGGATGGTAAGCCACACTCTTTACTACTCCACCCATGTGGTAGGGACTGTCCTCAATGTCTTTATGCTTTTAGTGTCTATACAGTAGCAAAGTGTGTGGTGGATTCACATTTCACTTGCAGTCGAACCCTCACCCCTCTGACCAATCCATCCAGAGCCATACATTATGTTCACTAGATCACCCCCTTCTGTCCTACATTTTGTTTAACACCTTTCACATTCTTATTTAACAAGTCTTTGGCACACTTGCAGGCACCATGTGGTGTGTGGCTCCAGCATGTCTGCAAAAGCAGGATGCGACTTAATGGAATACCTGTGGTTTGCATATAGATGCAACAGACAGGATTCATATAAATATACACACACAAGAGACTTGTTTACATAATAGTAGCAGTGTATGCAGCCCCACCTGGCAACATTTACGAATTGTACAATGTACATAAAATACATACAAACATGGTTAACACATTACAATACAATACTCTAGAAGCAATGGTAAATGCAGTTTGGATGGAAAGAGGTGTCCATCAGACTAAAGACCTACAGTATACTGGCACCCTGGCCAGCCTACAGCTGTTTTATTAAAAGCAATGCTGGGGAATGTTAAATCAGACTATTTTAACAACATTTTGTAACCTCTGCTCAGCCCACTTATATTATTAGCGATATTATAATTGTTGTCTGTTTGCGAGGCAAATAGAAAGAGAAGAGCATAAATAATTGTCACTGAAGGTAGACAACATAAATGCAGACACAAAAATACCGGGCCAATACTTTCTAAGAAGCAAATATAAAAGCAAAAATATGTAACTTACCGTCCATAATTTTTTTTAATGATCCCTAAAATACATGTGAAAAGATTAATTATTCTTAATGAAGGCATATTTTCCATCCAGTGATGCATTTAAAATAATTACAGTCCTTACATTTTTGTCATTTGTATAATTATAACCGTACTCTCTAATAAGGACTCTTTACATAATTGAAGCTGAGATAATAAAATCACCAGGTTTAATTTCTCTATGAATAAATATTTTTCAAATTAATTGTCCTATCCACAGTGATAATTCTAAAAAAAACAAAGGTTCTGTTAAGGAAACATGAGGACATGTTGCTTGGGAATTTTCTTTGAGTAGTGCCGGATTTAAGGTACAACTGGTGCTGTAAAAATAAAATGACGGCATACGTAGATAGGCTAATTATAAGGAGAATAAGATAATGAGTTGGCAGTAAAGTGGAGAAGGGCATTGAGTGTACAGTGATGATGCTGAGAATTGTGATGATTGCATTTGGGGAGTTGAATAGGGCCACTCGCGCACGCAGGGGGGTTTCCGAGTACCCAGAAACCCCCCCTGGCTGCCGATTTATCACAGCTTACTATTTCAATTTTTTATATTCTAGTTTAGTACATCGCCACCGGAGCAGTGCAGCCACCGTAGTACAGTATGTCACTCACTCACTGCGTGGCTGCAGAGCTCCGGCGTGTGAGAGGCTGGCCGCAGCTGGCAGGTAGGGGGAGCTGCTCTCAGCAGCTCCTCTCAGGCTGCTCTGTCACGTGGGATAAGCGGCGAGTGTCCTGTGTCCTCCGAGACGGCTACACAGTGCAGGCGCAGGTAAAGTTGTTCACTCACGCCTGTATGGGGTGAACGGGCCGGTTCCGGTAAAAGCCATTCACCAGCATGATAGTCGGGAGGCAGGGAGGGGAGAGGAGGAGGGGGAAGGCAGATTA
This sequence comes from Taudactylus pleione, assembly GCA_031769625.1. Taxonomy (NCBI): domain Eukaryota; kingdom Metazoa; phylum Chordata; class Amphibia; order Anura; family Myobatrachidae; genus Taudactylus; species Taudactylus pleione. The sequence goes on along the minus strand of JAUIMM010000200.1, from coordinate 4,313,078 downwards.
TGGTGGTAGTACTGTCTATGTAGGGTTGGTGCTGGGGTGGGAATGACATGGTGGCTGCGCTATCTGTGTATGGGGGTCGGGGGTGCTGTCTATGTAGGGGTGGTGCTGGGGTGGGAATGACATGGTGGCTGTGTTATCTGTGTATGGGGGTCGGGGGTGCTGTCTATGTAGGGGTGGTGCTGGGGTGGGAATGACATGGTGGCTGTGCTATCTTTGTATGGGGGTCGGCGGTGCTGTCTATGTAGGGGTGGTGCTGGGGTGGGAATGACATGGTGGCTGTGCTATCTGTGTATAGGGGTCGGGGGTGCTGTCTATGTAGGGGTGGTGCTGGGGTGGGAATGGGCATGATGGCTGTGCTGTCTGTGTATGGGGGCTGGGGGTACTATCTGTCTATGAAGAGGGGGGGGTGCTGGGGTGGGAATGACATGGTGGCTGTGCTATCTTTGTATGGGGGTCGGCGGTGCTGTCTATGTAGGGGTGGTGCTGGGGTGGGAATGACATGGTGGCTGTGCTGTCTGTGTATGGGGGCTGGGGGTACTATCTGTCTATGGAGAGGGGGGGGTGAAGCCACATACTTTAATTTCTGATGGCAGCTCTAGTTAATGCATCTTTTTTCCTTGCGTTTGCCTTCGGCCTCGCTCACGCAGATGTCTATTATTGCTCAGCAGAACTAATTTTATTATTATTTATATTAAAACACTTGAAGTACACAATAAAGTGAATGTTGCAGTATTATTCTGGTTAGACTTTTTTGTCATTGGTTCTGTAACCAATTATTTGGAAACCCCCCTTTCAAAATCCTGCGTTTGCCACTGAGGGCATAAACAATGGGCTTGAGATAAAGGACTACAAGAGTGACGCTGGGTACACATGAATGATATATCGGTAGTGCATCGGCAGGTGTGTACCCCCGATATGTCTGTGAACGACATAATTCACAGACATATCCAGTCGGCCCTGCAGCACCTATAACGGTGCATATGTGTATGGGCGACCCGCCTACCAACACACACTGGCTGCAGGAACTGCTGACACTGACATCACAACTGGACAGGCAAATTTAAATGCCCACCCAATTGTGATGTCAGACCAGACATACCGAGCGGCCGATTGGTAAATGTGTATCAGATTGGCCGCTGGAACGGCACGATGGCCACTTGGCCGCTGGGTCAGGTAAGTGTGTACCCAGCTTGAGTGGAAGAGGAGTTTAGAGGTGGACATAAGTACTGTATGTCGGTGTGCAATGCAAGTATATCTGACAATAGTGAGCACTCACTTTTATCCAGTAAAGATTATATATGGGGATGTATTAAACCACCTTTAGAGGACAAGTTGAGAAGTTGTTATAACAACCAATTAGAGTCTACCTATTATTTTATAAAATTTACTAGGAAAATTATGGCAAGAAGCTGATTGGTTGCTATAGCCCCCACTTGTCCACGTCTCCACTTCTTAGGAGGTTTTTTGCAGAATATCTCTCGGTATGTAGTCAGGAAGCTGGCTTCCCAACTGTCAAATCCCGGCATGGGACTAATGATTGGCTTCGAAATATCGACGCCTATCATTATCCACCCACCAAAAGCAGGACGCCTGGCATACCAAACAAAGGTAAGCCGGGCATCGGGACCTCTTAGCCACGGGAGGGGGGGTTAGGTTTAGGGACTTCCGGGGGAAATTAGGATTAGGCACCACCCTGGGAGAGTTAGGGTTAGGCTAGGGGAAGGGGGGATTAGGGTTAGGTACCCTAGGGGGGGTTAGGGTTAGGCAGTCCCTTGGGAGGTTAAGGGTGCAGGGACGTGGCGTTAGGTTTAGGCACCCCTGGAGAGAGGTTAGGGTTAGGCACTAGGGGGGGGTTAGGCACCCCTAAGGGAGGGTTAGGGGGGGAGAAGGGGCAGGGATAGCCTACTTACCTACGCAGTCGGGATCTTTACCCATCGTGCTACCGGCATCGGGATTTCAACCGTCGGCCTCACGTCCCACGGTCATACATACCGATTCCATATCTCCCTTACAGTCTGGTGTACAAGATGTACTTGATGATTATTCCACTGGGAAAGTTTATAGCTCTGGTTTGATGTTAGTCTAAAGCTAAAGCATTTGACTTTTTTATTATATTTGGCTTTAATAAAGCAAAAATTAGTAATGTTTTTTTTGTCTTGTTTTTTTTAGTAATGTTTTTTTTTCTTGTCTCGGTGTAGCTATAAAAGCCATTAATTTACCTAAAACATGATCAGCTTGTGCTCCTGATTATAATAAAAAAACAAATGTAATTAATTTTAGATATGAAGCAGTATTATTGCTCTCTGGTTACTAGGTATAGTGTATAGCATGCGCTCGCAAGCGGGTTGATTTTCCCCCACTGCGCATGCGCCGCCTCCGGCGTGCGCATGCACGAGCCCAAGCAAGCGACGGCAGCTCTGTCACTCCGGGGCTCACTACTACGATAATCGTGACCATCGCCAGGCCGCTCACACTAACTGTGGGTGGTCACCCACAGCTTTGTGAGCGACCTGGAGGCCAAATCCCCCCCAAAAAAGCCCTGATTCAGAGCGAGCGCTCGCAAACAGCGAGCTCTGAATCAGGCCCTCTGTCATTTGGTCCAATGGCGGATGCACAGTACCACGAGTTCCATTGCGTAGACTGACTTACTGTATTATGACTCTCAACTTGATTATTTTGTCATTAACTTCCTCCTCAACAGCAGAATGGTGGAACCTGATACCCATCCCAAGTACATTGCAAAGGGTTTCCCCCTCTTTCTATTGCTGGCAGGAGACATTTCTATCTCAGCACAGCTGTCACTTTGAATCGAGAGCAGTTAATTGAGCAGGTGGCGCGGCCAGCTACTGACACCTCTATTTTATGATCGATTGGTCAAAACAAGTACAACTATTACATTTGAAGTCTGCCAAATTTTGAAAAGATTTACTAAAAGATGAAAGACCAGATCCATTTCATGCCTTTCATGTGATATTTGATTCATAGTGCTGTTAGTTCCAGCACTTATTTCCTTGTAAATCTGAATACTATGAAAGTTCTAGTGTTGAGAGCCTTGATTGATTCCAAATCCCCTGCATTATTTATTCCTGACATAAGGCATTTTTTTCTGTACACACCAAAACTATTCAGAGGTCAGGACAAAACAATTTGTGTAAAAAAAAAAAAAATTCATAGTTCTACATCCCAAATGACAAAGTTTAACTATGTCCCTAGAGATTGTAAGCTTGCGAGCAGGGCCCTCTTACCTTTATGTCTGTCTCTTACAACCCAGTCTTGTTCTATTAATGTTGTTTCAAATTGTAAAGCGCAACGGAATATGCTTCACTATAGAAGAAACTCTTATTTAATAATAATTATAATAATTATGATATTAAAACACAAGGTTAAGTATTGGTCAGGTGAGTCAGACCCCTCTTCAACAAAATTAGCCTACTGATGATAAAAACAACAACTCACTTCTATTTAGTTTGTAAATGAAGTGCATTCATAAGAGCAGTTACAGTACTGGCTGATACAATCTCTTATTATAATTATTAATCTCCTCTCTGAAAATGCTCTGACTTCAAGGTCAAAGACTTCCTGTTGCATTAATATAACCCACAGAAATTAATAGAAAAATCAACTTTTACAACAAATAGCTGTGGTAGTTTGCTTTTAATGTTCTGCAAAATGGAATGTAATTAAATGTTGCAATTAATTAAAGTACTCTAGTTTAATAAAAGACATATATATTTCCAAGTCAACATAGATCCCAATCATACTCAATGTGACATATATCATAAAATATAGAATATATTATGAAAAAAAAAAAAAATAATGTCATTAAATTGATGCATTGCTGTTAAGATAGCCGTTTGGTTAGTGACTAGTGTTTAGGTGCAAGACATGGGTTTCCACCAGGTAAATAAGAATTTATAGCATAAATTAGCTTTAAATAGTGGGCAGTTATGCCACTTAATACTCTCTCTTTAATGGATATAGGGCCCGAATCAGCAAGGAACGCACGCAATCGGCCGATAGCTGCGTACTGCGCATGCATATGCATCACAGTGCGCATTTGCGAACTAGCCACTGCAATCAGGACTGCAATTGCTGTGACTAGGCAGACCCATCACAGAGTAATTGACAGGAAGTGCCGTTTGTGGCTGGTGACCGGGGGGTGGTCGGGCGAATGCAGGCGTGCTACTGCGTTTCAACGCTGTTGCAGGGGGCATGCATAAATTATCCACTGCGATGGCCTACGCAGCCTGAGGCCTGATAGCATGCGTGGAAGTTAACAATTTCTGAGTGAGGTCAGGGCTTGTGCAAGTGAGGCTGCGATGGTACTCAATTGTACCAATGTCAGCCGGTGCACTGCAGCAGTAACTTGTACTTTATACTCCCGGCCTCCCGCTGGCTCCATTCAAGTACAGGTCAGAGGGAATTAGAGAGAGGGGAGGGTGTGAGAGAGGGGCAGACAGTGGGAAGCAGGCAGTTAGTATTGTAGGGAGCGAGAGTGTGAGGGGATCTGTTAGTGAGAAGATCAGGGTGTGAGAGGGGGAGCAGGCAGGGAGAAGTGTGGGGGATGAGAGGTACATGGGGTGATATGGAAGCAGGGGCTGAAGGGGGGGTATGGTGGAGAGATTCAAAACTCCATACCCCCACCTCTAAATTACCACTTTGAGCACTGATTAGTATACTATCGCAGTTGAACTGCATGCTTAATCGCTATTGCTTATCCAGCTGCATACGGTAGTGAATCAGTTCTTGTACTACTGAGGTCTCAGGACCTTGGAAAGGGTCAAGAAATATCAACAAATATGACCCAAGATTATTTGAAAAGCAAATCCTTTAAAACTACAGAAGACTGGACATTATGTAATGTGAATTAATATGACAAGAAATAGCCACAATAATTACTAATATTATGGTTATACAAATACCTACAGATATACAAAACGTAGAAAAGATTTTAAGATAAAACAGACATAAAATAGAGAAACCTGCACATCTAGATTAATGTAATTTCTGGTATAGCTCAACAATAAATGCTAATTAATTTAATTATTTTTTAACATGCTTTGGTTCATATCTTATCTCTCTGTAACATAGAAGTTTGACCTCCAGGCTGATCAGCTAGACATTGACACATCTATGTTCTTTTTTTTATCCTAGAAGAGGCCGATTCATCGCGGGCTGATCGGCGGCAGGACCAGTGAAAATAAACAGTTTGGGAAATAATAACATTCTGTTTTCATAATTATGCTGATTACCCTATTATCATGGTATGATAAACATATTAGTTTCATAATTATCCTGATTACACTGTAATTATGATAATTGCATTTTATTTCATGAAGGTGGCAAAACACGTGTATTATAATTATAGGATAAAATGGACGATCTTAGACACCAAAAAATAATATCAACAAAAAATACTTAAATCCTACATGATAATAGAGATTCAGAGGTATTAGTTACATACATTTGCAAATATATGAATAAGCGCTAGGACATCGTCAAGGCTCCTCTATACTGGCGTCCCTAACATTATGGGGTTCACGTCCGAGAAGCAAGGTACCCCAAACAATTCCAGCCAAGGACCATCCCCAGGGCATCACACAAAAAGGGGAAAAAAGGTGATAGTGAAGTGTAAAGAATAGATGTGTAAAGATAAATCAATAAGTGTTAATGAAATGAGAGAGAATTAAAGTGACATAAATAATAAACAAACAATTAGAAAAGTGATAAAAAAATATCTATGTGAATTAAGTGGTGATGCCATGAAAAAGGTCCATCCAGAGCAACTCCAGTGGCCCTGCTCCCAAACGCTCACCCCAAAATAATTATTGCTACATAATAGTAGCACCCACTCTGGGTCATATAATTACAAATTAGTGTACTGCATAACAATAGCACATGTATAAGCTGAGAGCTTCCTGGGGATCGAGTTCTGTACTGAACATTAAAACGTGGCAAAGTACCCCCTTTGCTAGCTAGGCAATATTATTTTTGGGTTTTATTACTCTTTAAACTATTTTTTATAAACATTTTAATATATTGATTAATTGGCACTTATAAACACAACTCATACTATTACTTTACAGTATTTATTACATAGTGTTGCACAGGTTGCACAAAGTGACATATTAATTTGCTTATCATATTCATCCTGCTGTTATTAATTTTCTTTTTTTTTAATCATATATAGTTTTTATTAAGTTTTGTTAAATTAACAACAACATGGAAAGGGAAGGGAAAGAATACAGAAAAAAAGGGGGAAATATGAGGGAGGGGGAGGGGGAAGGAATCAGACATTGCTGTCAATATAATAAACATCTCAATTACAATAATTTGAGAAAAATACAAAAGAACCCACATATCATAAACACAATATTACATATAAATACAGATATAAATACATATAATAACAAACTCTCTATACTGACAATTTACGCAGTATACTAGATAATAAAGTATCCGGCACACAATAACATCGACCTCAATAAAGGCCAGCTCATAGATAAAGATCAATTAGCCTCAAGGAGCAGTGCGGCCCCCTCACCATCTGTGACACATTTGTGCCATTTAGACCATTTTACCAGTGGGGAGGAGGCCGCTGAGAAGTATGGAATACCTAAAGTCTCCATTTGGAAAGCATATTGAATTTTACCCAAGATTTTATGCAGGGACGGGAGAGACAGGCTTTTCCAATTTTGCGCAAAAGCCGCTCTAGTGGCAATCAAAATATGACCTACAATATATTTAACTGAGGTGGACATCTCTGTGGGATAAATATGAAAAAGAGCTATGGTAGGGGACTCTTGAAACTGGGTATTAAGAATCTTTATATGCTAATGCAAATACTTCATGCCAGAGGTTTCGGATTTTTGGACAATTCCAAAATATATGGAATATATCTCCCTGCTCCGAACAGTTCCACCAACAGAATTTTGATGTGATGGCCATATCTTGTGTAGCTTAGTCGGTGTAAAATACAACCTATGTAGGAACTTGAATTGCATCTCCATATGGTTAGAGCATTTAGAGAAACGGTGAGCCGTTAAATAGATTCCTTCCCATTGTTGGGGGGTGAATGTAATCTTTAAACCCGTTTCCCATTGTAATTGTGAAGAAGATTTAGTAGGGGTCTTGTCCTCTATATATATAAGGAATACCAAAATCTAATAGCCCCTCGAGCATTACCAGATGTAATTTTAGCTCCAATAGAAGAAGGGGGCAGAGCTAAAGAACCATTGATTCGAAACATAGCAGAGGCCCAATGATTAATACGTAAGTAAGTAAAAAATTCACTTGAGGGTAAGTTATACTGTCTGTAAATATAAAAAGGGGCACATAGAATTGTTATTAAGTACGTCTGCATTTGTGTTTATACTACTAGAGCGCCATATTGTAATACACAAGTCTGGGATTAAACGGGAAAGAGCCAATAGAGAGAGATTACGTGTGGGTAAAATCATACATTGTGAAGTTCCTATAATGGCAACCCACACTTTCAGGGAGTCCAATATTGCTCTTGGTGATTCTGGCAAAATTGTCCTAAGTTGCTTAGGGGTCCAGATAAATTCTGCCAGGGGGGAATGGAGAAACAAAGCTCTCTCCAAATCAACCCACGGCTTCGAATTGCTAGGAAGCACCCAATCGCTGATCTGTGCCACCAAGCATGCATGGTAGTATGCCAAAAGATCTGGGACATCTAGGCCACCCTGGTGTTTGTGATGTGTTAAACGGCTATAAACAATTCGTGGAGTCTTTCCCTTCCATATATACTTTAATATAAGTTTATGTATTTGGGCTATATAGCGCTGTGGAACCATATAAGGGATTGTGCGGAACAGATACATTAACTTGGGTAGTACCATCATCTTAAATGCTGCCAACCTGCCCAGCCAAGACACCTCAAAGCCCATCCAACTTTTTAAAAGATTAGCAATGTGTATTATATTGGGAGAGAAATTAATCTCAGCAAAATTGGAATCATTATTTTGAATATGGATACCAAGGTATATGAGGGATTCTTTCTTCCATTTATATTTATAAGTATTTTTAAGATAGGCAAGTGTCTTCTGGGGGATAGAAAAGGGTAATGCCTCTGTCTTGGAGGTGTTTAATTTATAGAAAGACGCACTGCTGTATCTATCTATAACTTCATGTAGGGCAGGCAGAGAGGTCTCCGGGCTGGTAACAAATAGTAAAACGTCATCGGCAAATAAACATAGTTTGTGCAGCATGGACGCTACTGCAATCCCTGGGAAACATAACAAATCTCAGATGAAAGCAGCAAAGGGCTCAATAGCCAATACATACATTAAAGGTGAAAGGGGGCAGCCCTGTCTCATGCCATTTGAAATAGCAAACGGGGAAGACAAGAAACCATTGCTCAATACTTTAGCAGTTGGATTGCTATATACGGCTGCTACAGAGGTGAGTATTTCTCCTTGACAAACGAACTTTGTTAATGTATTGGTAAGGAATTTCCAATGTAGTCGATCAAACACCTTTTTGGCATCTAGGGAAAGTAAAAGAGCTTCTTGTTTCCTTTTAACTAACAGTTCAGCCAAGTCAAAAACCCTTCATGTATTATCTGCAGCCTGTCGTCCCCTAACAAAACCCTCTTGATCAGGATGTATGAGTTGGGGAACAAGTGGAGAGAGGCGGTTAGCAATTAATTTAGAGAAGATCTTCACATCAGAATTGAGGAGGGCAATTGGTCTGTAATTCTGACATAAAGAGGAATCTTTCCCAGGTTTAGGGATAGTGATAATCTGGGCCTCCAACATCTCAGTTGGTAGGGACACTTGTCTAGTGGCTGAATTAAAAAGAGTGGTGAGGGTAGAGGCAACTTCATGTGAAAAATGTTTGTAAAAAGAGTTAGTGAATCCATCTGGGCCGGGTGCTTTACCCAAAGGGAGTGCCCTAATAACATCTAGTACCTCTCTTTCCGACCATGGGACGTTAAGAGACTCTGGGGGTCATTCAGAGTCGGTCGCAAGCGCTGAGCACTTGCAACCGACTCAATGTTGCCCCACTGAGCATGCACACGACGGAGCCGGCTCCGTCGTGCGCATGCGCGATACCCGGCTACCAAACGACGCTCCATCGCTAGGGGTCTCGCAGCAGATGGAGCGAGCTGTCAATGGTGAGTGACAGCTTGCCCCATTTGGGAGACGGGAAGGGGGCGTGCTTGCCCAAACGGAGGCGTTCCCGCCAGAATGCTTTCCTTTTGGGAGTGGCCCCACTGACATCATTGCTGATGTCAGTGGGGAGCTTCCTGCTCGATCAGAGCAGGAAGCTCCCTGGGGCTTACAAGTGCCCAGACCCAACCTTAGGGTCTGGTCATAAGCCCCGATGGTCACGATGGTCTTGACCATCGCGACCATCACCCATGTTGGTCGCAAGAGCTGTGGGTGAGGCTTAGCGATCGACAAGGAGGCGGTCGTTCAGGATGCAAGCGGCCGCCCTGATTCAGTGCGACTGCTTGCAACTAAAGACCGCCTCTGAATGAGGTCCTCTAACTCCTTAGCTGTCAATTTGGGGAGATGAAGTTTTTCCAGAAATGAGGAGATAAGTTCATGCATGGGTTAAGGGGTATTAGGATCACTGCATTGATTATACAGTTTTCTATAGTAATTGGCAAACACATCTGCTATGGACGAGGGGTTAAGCAATCTCTGTCCTTCTGGAGTGATAATGGCTTTTATGCTATTCTTTGTGTGACGTAAACGCAATTTACGAGCTAAAATACTACCTAATTTGTTGCCTAAGGAATAGAATTTCTGTTGCAGTTTAGACAAAGCACTTTTCATATGGTTCATAAACAATTTTTGGAGTTAATTTCTAATAGATACCAATTCTCTCTTAAGGAGACGAAATGGATGGGCCAGATTTAGAGATTCTACCTGTGCCAGTCTCTTTTCTAAATTAGACTGTTGCTGAAGGTATTGTTTACGTTATCTAGAACCTGTCTGAATAGCCACCCCTCTCAGTACTGCCTTTAAAGCACAACAGTAAACAGAAATTGACATGTCTTCTGGGGAGTTAGTGGCCTTATATGTGGAGAAAGCATCCGGCAGAGGTGTGGTGGCTTCAGGGGATTGCAACAGGTACTCCATTGTCTAGAGGGAAACTGAGAGCAACCGTAATCCCACGTCCATGTCACAGCTGCATGATCAGACCAGACCACAGGGACAATTTTGGACTGTCGTGTATTTTGTAGTGTCCATTTATCTAATAGAATTAGATCTATCCGAGAGTAGGAATTCTGAACATGCAAAATATATGTAAAATCTCTAACCCTCGGGGACTGAATCGCCATACATTGTAAAGATCGAATTGACTCAATAGATTACGTAAAGTAAAGGAAGGGTCTGGGCCTGTTCCTGTAGATCTCACTACATTTGATTTGTCTAGTTTAACATCTGGAACTAGGTTGAAGTCACCCATGATCACTAAGCTACCTTTTTGAACTTTTCGCAGGGCCTCCAACATCTTCCTTAAAAAAAGTACTTGTCTCGTGTTAGGTGCATACAGAGAAATCTCTCATCTAATTTCCCAACTAAAATCAAATATCTGCCATCTCTGTCTGTTATCTTGCAGGAGAGTTCAAATTGTATCGGGCGATGGAATAGGACAGCTACCCCATTACGCTTAAAAGGACCGTTAGCATAATAGGCGGTTGGGTATCTAGATTAACAAATCACAGAGGGTGCTAGTGAAGAAAAATGTGTCTCCTGTAGGGCCACCACCTTCGCCTTCTCCTTATGAAATGTAGCCAGGGCCAGTCTTCTCTTATTGGGAGAATTAAGCCCATGAGTATTCAATGAAATTTTTTTTCCATTTGGAGTTAGAGAAAATCTGTACATAGCAGCATATCTAGATTCCTTAACATTAACAAAGACGGAAAGGGCAGGGGGAAAGCAAAAAAACATCATGGAATACATAACACAAAAGAGAATGTACAGAATTAGTCCAGAAATTGGGGCTAGAATGTTTGCCGCAAAAAAAAAAATAAAACGGCAAAACAAAAAACATTGGCGAAGTGGCCCAGCATAACAGCCACCCACCCATGCAGCTACCGAAACATAAACTAAAGAACAAATACTGGGAGGCACTGACATTGCTACTTATATCAAACCTAAAAATCCCAGTATAGATAACAGTAACATAATCACTACCTTTAATTGAGAAATAAACATCTAGTTTATAGAACATTTAAATACAAATTACTTCTTAAAATGAATGAACAGACTAGGGTGGTAGGATATTGGGAACCTCCTACAATCCTATAAACAAGAAGCAGGTACATCTCTATTGAGAACCTAAAATATAAACAGTAGTTGTAATGTAAAATTACATAGACAACTCTATTAGGAACAAAAATTATAAACAGTAGTTATGGTGCGAAATTACAAATTGCAAATAGAAATAGAGATCTGACAAATCTATTAAAGCACTAGCATCATCAGGGAATCTGTATTTATCGAAACATCGGAAAATATAACATTCTCACGTGCACCAGGTCAATCAGGTGGAGCACTTTTTGAGGATCGAGTTGTGCCTGGATTGAAAGGTATGTCCCCAGGTGGAGCACTTTTTGAGGATCGAGATGTGCCTGGATTGAAAGGTATGTCCCATTCTGCCAGTAATTTAACACCAGCCTCCACTGAAGAAATGACATATGAAGATTTACAATGAACTAGCAATTTAACCGGACATCCCCAGCGGTAGGCAATCTCGCAATCTCGAAGTGCTGATGTGATGGTGTGAAACGAACGTCTCTTGGCCAATGTGTGAGCCGATAAATCTGGGAAGATCTGGAGACCCCCCAGATTGTCAGAAGCTTCTGCTTGTCTGGCCGCCTTTAGAATGAGTTCTTTAATGTGGAAGAAGTGAATCCTCATTAGGGTGTCCCTAGGGAAGACATTGTTCCCCACTCTTGGCTTAGGTGAACTCGGTCAATGATTAGGTCTTGTGTAGAGGCCGAAGGAAGGAGTTTCTGAATTAACATGGTCACATATTCTTGTAGTTCCGCAGGGGCAACTGAGTCAGGAATACCGCATAACTTGATGTTATTCCGTCTCGATCTGTCCTCTAGGTCAGCCATTTTATCGCGGATTGAGGGTACTTCAGATTGTAACTCAGAATGCGCAGTAAGAAGGTCATTATGAGAGGAGACCAATTTACTCATCTTTCCTTCCAAATGATCGGTATGGCTGCCCAAACCCATGATTTCAGTTCTAAGCGATTGAACCGAGGTTCCACTCCAGCTAGAATATCAGTGCAGAATGCTGTGAACATTTGGAACATCAATTGAGTGGTTAGAGGAGCTGAGACATCTATGTCTAGACCCAAGTCAGCTGGTGACATGGAGCTTTTAGAGAGTGAAGCGACAGGAGTTGGGGCGGACTTCAATAATGTAGAAGAGGATCCCTTCTGTTTATCTGAGGACGGATTTGAAAATTGGACCGTGACGGTAACCGCTGTGTTTTCCCTCCACGTTTAGGTGGCAATGCAATAGGGAATGTAATCATATTAAATGTTAGAGAGGGTAATAAAAAATATATGGCATTTGGTAGTAATGTGGTAGATAGTTCTGGCAGTTTACTGCATGGGTGAGGGTGTCTTCATCCCTAAAAGGGAAGCATGCTGTGAGAGAGCATAAACTGCAATAGGTTGTTTATCAACTTCTCCAGAGAGGATCTTATACCACTCACACAGGAGGGGGTGCAGGGAAACGGGCTGCTCACTATTAATGCGGCCACTCAGGAATAGCAGGTGAGTGATGGGATGTATGCTAGCACCAGGAGGGTAGAGATACTGGGAGCAAGCCCCACTTAAATAGCAGTTAGGAGTTCTGGAATATCAGAGCTTGTGGAGCTACACTTCTGCTCATATAGCTGTCCAGGCCATGCCACCCAATGGCTGCCAGCTCTTACCCAGTCTTGTTTCTTCTGCAAGGCCATCAGCAGAGTGGAAGACTGGTGCTGAAGGGACCCATCCAGCCAACCGGGACTGTGTCCGGCTGCGAGGAGAGGCGGTCATGTGGGCAGAGGCAAGCAGCAGCTTCGGCCGGAGACAGATCCTCAGGAGACCATCAGCGCCAGTGGGAGGAGGTGAGAGCCACATCAGGGACCCAGGAGGCACTGCAGCCAGTGATCGGGCACCATATCCAGGGGCAAGCAGAGGACGTAGCTCCGGTCACGTGGGGACACCGGGGTTCCGCTCTGGAGCAGGTAAGTAACAGAGGCCGTGGCTTCTCCAGGCCGGACAGGCCGCAGGCTGTGGGGAGGCAGGACATGACCCCCGACTCTGTGTCAGTGGTCTCCAACACGGGCAGGCATCAATGCCCGAGCCCAAAAACAACCAGAGGCTCTGTGTACTGAGGAGGGGCCAAAAAAATGATTCTCAGGCAACACACGTCTCAGGCAACACACGTCTGCTCAGCTCTGCTGCTAGGCCATGCCCCCATTATTCATTTTCTTAATATCTGGCTTGCCTTTATGCACCCAGAGGGCACTTTATTAGGTACACCTTTCTACTGCCGATTAGGATGCTCTTCCCCACTTCCCTCTCCCGGCAGAACACACTGAATTAATTGACTTAACAAGGTGCTCGAACATTCCTAATAGATTCTCATCCATATTGCTGCACATCTCCTGTTTCATCACATTCCATACTGTAGGTATGGATTGAGATCTGGTGACTACAGAGGCCATTGGAGTTCTGGAGCCCACTGAATTCATTGTCATGGTCATGAAAGCAGCATGAGATGATGTGTGCTTAGTGACATGGGAGTAGATGTATTAAGCTCTGGGAAGTGATAAAGTGGAGAGTGATAAACGACCAACCAATCAGCTCCCAACTGTCATTTATCAAACACAGCCTGTAACATGACAGTTGGGAGCTGAGTGGCTGGTAGTTTATCACTCTGCACTTTATCACTATCCAGAGCTTCATACATCTGCCCCATGGAGCGTTATCCTACTGGAAGTAGTCATTACAAGATTAATACACTGTGGCTCAAAGGGATGCATATGGTCAGCGCCAATACTCAGGTAGACTGAAGCATTTAACCTAGAGAAGAGCAGTTTGGTTTTGACTCTGTTCTTTTTGCCAAATTAGCGCAATTTCGGTTTAGTTTGTATTTATTTTATTGGCTATCCAAAACACGTGTGAGCCGGCTAGCCAATATAATGGCATTTTTGAGATTCAAACAAAACCAAGTAAAACCGAAATGCTTATCGCTAAACAATGCTCAATTGGCATTAAGGGGCCCAATTTTTGGCAAAAAGCATTCCCCACACCATTACACCACCAGTAGCCTGAACAATTGACACAAAGCAGGATGGGTCTATGGATTAATTTTTTTATGCCAATTCTGACCCTGCCAGCATGAGGTAGTAGAAATAGAGATTTGTCAGATCTAGTGACAGTCTTCACCAGGTCTGATAAATCACGATTTCTGACAAATTTCGTTTTTACTGAGCCGGCTCCTATTGTAATCACCAGGTCTGACAAATCTCAGTGTTGATGAGCCTGGATCCATTGTAGAGATGAGCGTGTTCGGTTTCCAGAGAGCTGAACCCACCCGAATTTAGCATATGCAGTCGGATCCAAGCAGGCTCAGAGGTTCCCGCCTTACTCGGTTCTCAAAACTGAGGCAAAACCATAGAGACGGAAATCTCGCGGTTCGCGAGCTTTCGTCTCTATGATCAATGTAGTATATGAGGGACCACGTGACGGATGCCATTTCCACGCCGGCTGTGTAAAGTGAACAGGGAGGGTGGGTAGTGTAGGGCTGGGAGAGATGCTGGTGCCATCTGCTGTGTCCTGGGCTGGTGACTACTGATCCATTCTGGTCTCTGGTTACGGTGCTGTCACTGTGCTGTCTGTTGATCCATTCTGGTCTCTGGTCATGGTGCTGTCACTATCACTGTGCTGTCTGTGCTGATCCATTCTGGTCTCTGGTCACGGTGCTGTCACTGTGCTGTCTGGTGATCCATCTGGGCTGTCTGCTGTGTCCTGAGCTTGTGCTGTGTCCATCTCTGGGCCCAAGTTCTGGCTTAGCCACAGTAGCGCACAAGAGCCAGCCAGCAATGCACTTGCAACCTTGTGCTGCCTGACTCCAGTCGTTCTTAAAAAAAAAAAACAATAAAAGTGTCACTGTCTTATATATATTTTTTTCTTCTTTGTGTGCGTGGGTGTTAGGCTTAACCACGGTAGCGCACGAGATCAAGCAACTACAGTCGTGTTCAATAAAAAAGAAAACAATACAAGTGTCACTGTCTTATATATTTTTTTCTTCTGTGTGTGCGTGGGTGTTAGGCTTAACCACAGTAGTGTACAAGATACAGCGACTACAATCGTGTTCAATTAAATAAAAAAAACAATACAAGTGTCACTGTCTTATATTTTTTTTCGTCTGTGTGCATGTGAGTGTTAGGCTTAACCACAGTAGCGCACAAGATCAAGCGACTACAGTCGTGTTCAATAATAAAAAAAAACAATACAAGTGTCACTGTCATATATTTTTTTCTTCTGTGTGTGCGTGGGTTTTAGGCTGAACCACAGTAGCGCACAAGATCCAGCGACTACAGTCGTGTTCAATAAAAAAAACAATACAAGTGTCACTGTCTTATATATTTTTTTCTTCTGTGTGTGTGTGTGTGGGTGTTAGGCTGAACCACAGTAGCGCACAAGATCAAGTGACTACAGTCGTGTTCAATCAAAAAAAACAAACAATACAAGTGTCATATTTTTTTCTTGTTTGTGTGGGTGGGTTTTCGGCTTAAACGCAGTAGTGCACAAGATCCAGAAAGTAACGCTAGTTGCAACCTTGGGCTGCCTGACTCCAGTCATTCTTAAAAAAAAAAACAATTAAAGTGTCATATTTTTTTCTTATTTGTGTGGGTGGGTTTTCGGCTTAGCCGCAGTAGTGGACAAGATCCAGAAAGTAACACGAATTTGCAACCTTGTGCTGCCAGACTCCAGTCGTGATCAATCGTTACTCTGGGGCCAAGTTCTTCTGGAGCGGACAAAAAATATAAATCATCATTTGTCATTTTTTGTGTGTGTGCACGACTGCACGTGTGTTCATTTTGTAACCGCACCTTGGCTACACTATTGGTGATTGTGATACTGCTTCTAGACTGCAGAAAAAATATGGAGGGCTGTCACATGACAGGAGAGCAAGGCCAAGAACCACATGTTGTAGCTGCCGCCAGCAGTGCAAGGCCGTCAACTTCCTCGACCTCTAGGAAGGCCCATGCCCCAGGGCTTAAGTCACGCCATCGATATGGTACTAGTAGTAAAGCAGGTTTTACTGAAATTAAGAATAAAAAAATTGAAAGGATATTTGACTTTAGATAAACAAAAAATTGGCAATATGCCATTCACTACATGAAGTGGCAAGGCCTTGGCCTTCTTACTTTATGAAGAAGACTGCTGATTCTGATAGCCCTTCTGCTTGTAGTAGTAGTGGTGGTGGTCCAATTAAAAATGTGAAAGTTGTTAAGACCGCTCCGGAAAAACCAACTGTGTGCCCCTGAGAAATCGAACTCACAAATCCCCAAGGAGAGTGCAAGTTTGACCGCGGTTGCAATGTGTGAGTCCGACCTAAATACTAGTGTACTGGAGGATCCTCCAAGTTCCAACATTTGTGTGCCCTCTGTAAATGTGGGGAAGGGCAGTCAACATCTTGCACACGTAGTCATTGAGGATGCTTCTGTGGAATTGCACATGGAGGAGGAGGATATTTTGGTGGATGAAGGCGCTAAGGATGATGAGGATGTTGATGAATTTGGTGTTGGTGATGAGGATGTTGATGCTGAGGACGTCCTTTGTGTAAGTAAGGTAACAGCTGTTGCCCATGGTTTGAAAAAGCCAAAGCCCATTGTTGTCATGCCGGGACAAAAGACAAAATAATCTACTTCTCACGTGTGGAATTATTTCCATCCCAATTCGGACAACAGTAGTCAAGCCATATGTGCCATGCAAGAGGGAGTAGAGGGAGGGGCCTAACCCACCTAGGAACCTCCTCCTTGTTACGTCACTTGGAGCGCATTCATCAAATATCAAAGTGTACATCGCCAAGTTCCAAAACTCAAAACGTATCAAGTCCAGTGTCACCTACCTGCTCCCTCTCTGTGAGATTCAAGCGCCTTCGATCTCCAACACCAACACCTGCATCATCAACTACATACTCATTCATGATTGGAAGTAATTTAAAACAACAATTGACTATTAAATAGTCCTTTGATAGGGGAAGTAATTATAACAGCTGTCACCCAGTTTCACAGCGGATCACTGATGCCATGACAGCTGTGCTAGTATTAGATGGTGAAATAATAAAAAATGAGGCTGATAGTGTGGAGGAAGTGCAAAAGGAGGATTAGGGGGAAATTTGTGTCCTATCTGACGCTAATGTGGATGTTGATGATAAGGATGTGGTTTGCGTAAATCAGCCACCAGTGGCAGCAGTTTTTACTAATGATAAAAAGAAAGCCAGAAAAGCAACATCTTGGGTGTGGAATTATTTTAATCTAAATTCTGACAACAGTTGTGAAGGCATCTATTCCATTTGTAAAGCCAAAGTTAGCAGAGGAAGGGACGTTAACCATCTAGGCACCTCCTCCCTGTTACATCATTTGCAGCGAGTTCATGCAATTTGTTTAACAAAATTATAATTTGTAAATTAATAACAAGTAGTCCAGTATCAGCTACGAGCAGTTTGGACCATAACATGCAATCTCCACCACCAACACCCTCATCGTCAACCTCCTCCTTAATAATTGAAGGTAGTCCTTCCAAAAATGTTTTGTGGGGCCCAACCAAACCAAGGAGTTCAGCCATGAAAGTGTTAGTCCTAGTGGCTAAAGTGCTTGGTTTGTTAAACTGTGCATGTCCTTTTAATATCCCACATAAGAGTGGGTGGGAGCAGGGCCGGATTACTAATGGGGCTGATGGAGCTACAGCTCCAGGCCCACAATCAGAATAGGCCCACACAGAAGGATCTGTGCTGTGCCTGTATGCACTGCTGTAGACAGACAGGTTTTTTTTACCCTTCTACAGCAGCCTGCAGTGCTTATCCGAGGCCCCGCCCCCTGGCTGCGCACCCCACCCGCGGCACCTGTGGCTCAAAGTTGAAAGCAACAACATGATTGCGGCCCCCGGAGGGCTTTAGTAGCCCTCAAGCGCCACTAACTCGCAGTCAATCGGCAGTGCCGCCTCCGCACCACGTGACGCACTGCGTGTGACGTCACATGCTTGCCGTCCGCCACCACCGCACCAAGAGCCTGAAGCAGCCCAGCCAGCCCCGCCCCCAGCTATATCCACCAGTATGGCCATGGGCAGACCCAGCAGGCACACACAGAAGCTCAGCGTGAAGGTGGTCCGGCAGTCCTGAGGTAAGGTACATGTCAGTCCTGCTGGCCAGGCTGCCTGGCTGCTGCTGTCTGTACTGTAGTAGTATACATTGTACACATAATGCAGGGAGAGCAGAATTAGTGTACTCAAAATATTTATAATATATATACACATTTATACTAATTAATATATATATATATGTATATATATAATGTGTGTGTGTGTGTATATATATATACATTTTATATATGCTGTGCAGATATATATATATATATCTATATTAGTACATATGTATATATATATTTATATATACATAAAAATACATATCTATATATAATAAAAAAAGTATGTTAATAAAAATATATAGAAATATATACATATATATATATATATATATATATATATATATATATATATATATATTATGAATATATATAGAGAGCATGTTTGATTTTTGCATGTCTGGGACAACGGCAAATAAAAGTTTAATATTTGAGATAGGAAGGGAGGTGAAAGATTAACATTTTTATCAGGTTGCATACAAACACTGGGCCTGGTTCATTACCGATTGCAATTGCGATTACGCACACAATCGGGCGATTGTTGCATTTTGCGCATGAGTACGCATCACAGGGCGCGAACCGGCCATTGCGAAGGCTACGCAGACCCATCGCAGAGTGATTGACAGGAAGTGCTGTTTGTGGGTGGTGACGGTGGGGTGGTTGGGGAAATGCAGGCATGCCACTGCGTTCGCACGCCGTTTCAGGGTGGTGCATAAATTAGTCACTGCGAAGCCATACTCAGCGTGAGGTCTCAGCGTGCGTGGCTGTTAACATTACTGAGTAAGGTCAGGACTTGTCCTACTGTGCGTGAGGCCGCGATGGTACCTGATTGTACCGATGGCTTCGCTATTCTGCTAAGTATTACAGATGTGCTTATGGTAAAGTGGGCGTCCTTATGTAGTGCTGAGGATGCATTGCGATCGCAGTGGTTTGGCTTGCTATCGTAGTTGAACTGCATGCGTACGCAATATTGCGATGCGTAGTGAATCAGGTCCATAATAATTACAAAACTAAGGGCCTGATTCAGACCCACTCACGAGCGGCTGTCCGCTCGCAAGTGGGTCGATGTTATGCACTGAGCATGCGCACAACGGAGGGAGCTCCGTCGTGCGCATGCGCCAGACGCGACGAGCGAAGGAAAGTCCTTCGCTCGTTGTGTCTGATCAAAGGAGGCGTGCTGTCGATGTTTGTCAGTGGGAGTGATTTTGGCTCTGATAGAGCCAAAATCACTCCGGAGCTTGCGGTTGAAAACCTCAACCGCAGGCTCCGGCTCGCAGTTTCGATGGTCGCGATGGTCACGACCATCGCGGCCATCAAAATGCACGCTCGTATAGGCTGTGGGTGGTGACCCACAGCCTATACGAGCTTCCACGAGGACGCTCCATTTTTATGGAGGCCGGCCCTCATTCAGAGCGTGCGCTCTGCTCAGAGCGTACGGCTCTGAATGAGGGCCTAAAATACTGACACTGGGCCAACAATGGTGCAGCAGGATCCCGATCACACTCTTTGTGGAGACTGCGGTCTGACCCCTATGTACCAAATTCCAAACAGTGTACCTTTTTGCAGTTTGGCCCTATACTTATGGAGCCATTTTTGCAGTCACACTTCACATATTTCATATTTATTTAATATTTAATAATGTGCATATTATTTTAGCTTTATTTAATATTTATTTAGTATTATTTATTATGTCTTCATGTTCTGCACCTTTTACTTTGTAAATATTGTATAATTGTAAATATTAATGGTGGATATTGGAAACTAGCAATTCTCAGATATGTTTCTGTTAAAACACTTAACACGTAAAATTTGTTGTATTTTATTAATAAACCAGGTGGTATATGGTTCATATAATCAAAGAGGGGAGGGAGATTGAGACAGTTGAATGTAGGTGGGTAGCTATACTTCATGGTGTTAGCCACGCCCCAGACCACGCCCCCACACCACTAGTCACACCCCCATATCAGTAATCACACCCCCTGCAGCAGCACGCAATAGGCCCTTTGTAAATTTCAGCTCCAGGCCCATGAGGGCCTTAATCTGGCACTGGGTGGGAGGGACAATTCCATCTTGCATCTCTTTCCTTTACATTTGGCACAATTTGGAGCATTGCCGACTGACATTATTATAGTTTATTAAACTGCCATCCTGTCTGCCACTGCTGTGTGGCAATGTTTCATAGACATCTGGTATTTTTTTATACTGCCATACGTTTGTGCTGCTGCTCTGTTGCTTACTTTAGCCAGCCAGCTCGCTGCAGGCTTTGGCCTATATTGGTGAAAAATAGTGAAATCAATATTGTGAGCTGTGAGGTGGTTAAACCTAGAAATGCCTGAAAATCATTGTGATTAAGGTTAATAATACTATAGGAACAAAAACAGGCCCAAATTATGTGGTTTTAGCTATTTTTATGATTTTTTGCAAAAAATCCAGATCCAAAACCAAAACACGAAAACAAAACATGGAGGAAAAAAATCCAAAACCAGATTCAGATCCAAAACCAGGGGAGAACCAAAACCAAAACACGGGGGTTGGCGCACATCTTTAATCCATTGTAATCTCAGTTTCCTGCTTTTATCTAACAAGCGTGAAACATGATGTCTTCTGCTGCTGTAGGCCATTCACTTCAAGGATCGATGTATAGTGTATTTACTGATGCTCTTCTACATACCACTGAGTTGTGGGAAGCCAATTTAAACGTTCTTCCTCCACCATCTGATCCACATTTAAATGTCTTCTTCTTTAAAACAAAATCTAATTTTTACTTATCCTCTCTTGGCTTGGAGTGCCGCAATCCACTTGGTTCTTCTCAATGTTCCGTCCACAAGGGCTCATCATGAAAGATGAGCTTATCATAAAAGACTGATATTGTCCGCATTTACTTTTTCGTGACATCACACTGGTACTTGACGCTTCCTATCTCTTCCTCTCTTGGTTAACAACTTGATAGCATCTACTGTATTTGTATTAAAAAAAATGTAAACAAGCAGATAAAGTAAGTGTTCTAGTCCGAATGATTTATGATTTATATTAGGTGAATAATGGGTGAAAATACAGATGTGTCCTCATCAGGGGCCCTTGCCTGTGTACAGTCTCCATCCGGACCCCCTCCTCTCTAGCTGGTGGTGCAAGTAGACTCTGGCACTGTCCCGGAGCCTACTGTGCAAGTCTACAGCAAAATGGGCAGTGCACCATTTTTCCAGTGTTTTGTGCAGTGCTGCCTCTGCTAACGCAGGACTCCAGAGAGGTAAGTATTGAAGAAAAAGGGGTACACTGTGTACACCACACACCCTGCACCAATTATAGATATACCACTGGTCCTCATAAACTGAGTATCTTTATGCCATACGGTGCAAGATGCCCAACACAACTGAGATGCTCCGAGAAGAGTAGTATAATGCATTTTTCAGAGGCACAAAAAGTCCACTCACAGAGGTATATTTACTAAAGTGCAGATTTTTAGAAGTGGAGATATTGCCCATAGTAACCAATCAGATTCTAGTTATTATCTTCTAGAAGGTGCCAGATATATGTTAAGTAGAATCTTATTGGTTGCTATAAGTAACATCTCCACCTCTAAAAACCCACACTTAAGTAAATATACCCCACAGTGTACTAGAGATGATTGGCTGTGATTTTAACAGTACAGGAATTGGTTTTACCCACGTACATAGTCACAGATGAAGCACAACGTAACTGTTGAAAATTCTGTGTGTGCAGGCAGAGCCGGCCCTAGCCAATTTGGTGCCCTAGGCATAATTTTGACTGGTGCCCCCTAGCAGATAATCCCACCACCAATCTAAGGCCCGCAATTATCAATGAAGCGTAACCCCTATAGCGCTCACTAAAGGGGTTATGCCATCTTTTCTGGAGTTAACAAACAGTGGTAATCTAAGATTACCGCTGTTTGTCAAGCATCGCTCTCGCTATCTTTTAGATGGCAAAAGTGATGCGGGCCCCATGCTGGCAATGGAAACCCGGTGGTGCCTTTCCGGCTTCAGCAAAGCCTACCAGGCACTGCTGGGTGCCTGTGTTATGCACATGCGCAGACGGAGCGTTGCGCATGCACATACCACCAGAGCTCTGTCGCTGGCAGCTTTAATCAGCTGGCAGCCCAGCGCAGGACCTCATAGAGGAGGAGGACTTCACAGGACCTCGCCGGAGGGTTAAGTATTGGTGAATACCAGTACATTTTAGTTTGTATCACAGTGATACTAAATGAAAAATTGCGCTGGTGTTTACCATCTTTCATAAATGGGGGCCTAAGTGTTTAAATGTGGGTGCCAAAAATATTACAGTGGCATATATAGATATTTATATAAACAGATATATATATATATATATATATATATATATACGACAGGTGCAATTACAAGCATCTGAAACATTGAAGGTTAGCTTTTATTTATTTAATCAAAGTCTGAGGAATGCTGCCCATGTCGTGTATATCTATATAATATGTATATATAGATATATACAGATGTATAACATTGTTGTTGTTTGGGACCTTGGGGTCCTTGGAAGCACCCCTATGTTGATATTTGACGATTGATAGTGCAGGACTATTTATGATAGTTTGGATATCATTGACTGGAGTCTGTTATACCTTTCCTGACACCCAATAATAATAATAATTATGTAGATATCTCTTTCTGTGATAATTGATCAAGTCATCATAACAATATTGACAGTCCATTTATTCACAGACTGCATTGAATGTCACATGTTATATTGTGTTGTTATATGTCTTCTTATATTTTATTCTGGTTTCCAGATTATATGCGAGTTATATTATATTGATTAGTACTATTAGGTGTGGTATATTCACCCATATTCAAAACTATCAACTTTTTTGCGCACATTTTACCTATATTATACCATCAATATTTGTTCTGTCATGGCATATGGAGGCTCAGGCCTACTAGATGAGGGACTTCTTTCTCAAGCAGAGAGTGGGGCTATTTCTTTCACTGATGATGAAATCAGTAAAGTATTATTCGATAAATTAGATTTCAGCACTTTGGCCCTCATTCAGAGCCGTACGCTCTGAGCAGAGCGCACGCTCTGAATGAGGGCCGGGCTCCATTTTCATGGAGCGTCCTCCTGGACGCTCGTATAGCTGTGGGTCACCACCCACAGGCTATACGAGCGTGCTTTGTGATGGCCGCGATGGTCGAGACCATCGCGACCATCGAAATTGCGAGCCGGAGCCTGCGGTTGAGGTTTTCAACCGCAAGCTCCGGAGTGATTTTGGCTCTATCAGAGCCAAAATCACTCCCACTGACATCACTAGTGATGTCAGTGGGCCGGCTTCTGATGGGAGGCGTTCCCGTGGGAACGCCCCCGTCAGGGAGGCACGCCCCCGGCATGCCCACCAAAGGGGGCGTGCTGTCAATCAACATTGACAGCACGCCCCCTTTGATCGGACACAACGAGCGAAGGACTTTCCTTCGCTCGTCGCGTCTGGTGCATGCGCACGACGGAGCTCCCTCCGTCGTGCGCATGCTCAGTCCATAACATCGACCCACTTGCGAGCGGACAGCCGCTCGCGAGTGGGTCTGAATCAGGCTCTTTGTCAGCTGAAACATGTGCCGATCTTTTCCATAGAATATTAAGGCTTCAGAGGAGAGAAATTGATCTACAATTGCACGGACAATTTCTCTCTGAATATCATGGCCGTAAACAGATACCACAAGGATTCAGAATACATAATGTTCCAACATTAGGAAGAAATAACCCTGTGTTTTGTAGTAGGTGGTGTGCAGTATTAAATAAATGCTCATTAGATCTGATGGTCCTTGTAATAGAAGAGGTTGGCAGTGAGTTGAAGAAGGTTTTGATTGAAATAGAGCAAGCTAATATTGTTACGTTACCTACATTACGTGAGGATAAAGGTACTAATTGGCTTGAGAGATTGCAGACACAAGTTGAGAATTATAAAAGAGATCTAACCTCTTTTAAATGGAAGAAACTTGATGTAGTCACTTTAGACTACCAAAAACACACCGTCTACCGGTGGCTATTGGGTGATAACAATTTGCCCAGATCTGGACATCAGGGGTATTCTACAAAACGTAGACGGATTCCACGTATTCCCTTTGAATCTGGGTCATCACTTTCTACCTCGGACACTGATGCCAACTTTGAGTCACAGAAATCTAGTGGCCATTTTTTAGATTCAGGTCTGAATCAGGAGTACATTCCTCCCAATATAGACGACGAAAGAATCGCAGACCGCACCCGCGGAGGGGTAGTCACAAGGAGAAGGCGAAGGGGACGATGGATTTAAATTCTGTGTTTAATCTATTGAGTCAGATTCTTGATGAGAACCAACTTAGTGTGTTAGCTAAAGGCCTCTCATATGTCCCGACATATAGACATAGCGATTTTAAG
Source organism: Taudactylus pleione (assembly GCA_031769625.1). Lineage (NCBI taxonomy): Eukaryota > Metazoa > Chordata > Amphibia > Anura > Myobatrachidae > Taudactylus > Taudactylus pleione. The sequence continues at coordinate 4,288,260 of JAUIMM010000200.1, read as the reverse complement.
AGAACGGTAGATATGTATAAATTTGGGCGAACGTTAAGATTAAAAAAATTCTTTTGCAATAAAGGAAATAATTCAAATATTACAAAAAAATGTAAAAGACCATCTACATTTGATCCTCCAACCAACAATGCTAGTCTTAAGACGTTTATTCGAATGGTTACTAATGAAATGAAGTCCCATGAAGTACCAAGAATATACAACAATCTAACCACTAAGGAAGAGCAGGCACTGCATTCTCTTGTTGAAAACCCTAATCTGGTTATTAGACCTGCAGATAAGGGTGGAGCGGTGGTGGTACAAGATTGGGCAGATTACGATGATGAAATCATGATGCAGTTGGCTGATGATACAGTTTATCGGAATGTGGTTATGAGACCAGTTGATAGGATTAAGGCGTCAGTTGACATTATATTAAAAAATGCTTTGGTACAAGGATGGATCGATGATGATGAATTTCACTTCCTCATGGTAGACAAACCGCGTTGTCCCATATTATACACATTACCTAAGATCCATAAGACTATTGTAAAACCACCTGGCAGACCAATCATTTCTGCACAAGGTTCGGTCCTACAGCCTCTAGCTATATTCATTGATAATGAACTGCAACCCCTAGTGAGCCAAAATGATACTTACCTTAGAGACACGGGACATTTGTTAGATTTATTTGGCAATGTAAGAGACCTGAATTATGTCATATTAGCAACCTTGGAAGTCAAGTCATTGTACACGGTCATGCCACATCAGGAAGGCCTAGAATCTCTGAGAGAAGCATTGATGGTCCGCACATCTAAGCGTATACCTACTGAATTTTTGATTGAACTGGCAAATCTAGTATTAGGTGAAAACCATTTCCAATATAAGGTTAAATTTTATCTACAAATATCGGGGACGGCGATGGGCTCGAATTTAGCACTGTCATATGCCAATCTCTTTATGGCCAAATATGAGAGAGAACATATCATCTCCAGATATGGAGAACATATTGCATTCTATCGACGGTTCATTGACGATATTTTTTTGATATGGCGAGACTCATCTGAAGGTTTCAAACATATGGTTGATAATCTAAATACATTAGTAAGTCCTATACGCTTCACTTTTGAAGCTGATACTAGATCCATCAATTCTTTGGATGTCAACATCAGTGTGATTGATGGAAAATTAGTTACATCATTATTTAGGAAACCAACAGATAGGAACCTGGCTTTTTTGCCCACCAGCCATCACCCCGCAGCCTTAAAGGATAATTTGCCAGTATCACAATTCCTGAGAGTGATGCAGATTAACACTTCAACTGAAATGAGAGAACTACAGTTGCAGGAAATGACTACTAGATTTCTTGACAGAGGATATCAGCAATCAACATTGCATAGATGTCTGAGAAAAGCCAATTGTATCTTTAATAACATCTCTGACAAAGTGACCCCTAAAGCAGCTAAGGAGCCACGGATGATCTATACCACTACCTTCGATGGTAATGCTGGACGGACTCAAAAATCTATTAAAAAATTTTGGCCTATATTACAAAGTGATAAGTCACTTCCTTTCCAACACATGCCACCACCGATGATGGCGTAACGCCGAGGCCCGAATTTAAGACAGATGCTAATGAGGCCAACTACATATCCAGGCAAAAAGAGTGAAGTATCAAATTTACTGTTATTAAGACCGGGAAGTTATTCTTGTGGACAGATTACATTGTGCATTGGACCATCTTATATATATCCTCATATGTCCTTGCGGCCTGTATTATGTGGGCTTGACCGCCCGGAGATTCAGAGATAGGATGGCCAATCATCGAGCATCCATTAGGGCAGCCTTGCAAATGGGTAAAAGTGATAAGCCTGTTGCCAGGCACTTTGTTGAAAAATTATACCCAGCTGCATCCTTACGTTGCAAATTAATTGATTGGATCCCCCCGGATGTTGAGCATGATCGGTTTTTGAGCCTAAAAAGAAGAGAATGTTTTTGGATACACAAACTTGACACAGTGATGCCTTGAGGGCTCAATGAGTATAATCCTTTAGGAGTGTTCCTGTAGTTCTATCCTTTATATTTGCTTTGTAGTAAACCATACTGACCTTTTTAATCACATTTTATTTTTCACTAAGAGGTGAAATTTGAGTTCCCTAACTCATATATACATATACACTGGCAAACAGATCCATTAGTAATGCTGCATAAGTTATCCTTTAAAACATTCATTTAGTGTCTGTAACAGTGTCTTTAAGTCTTTCAAATATTATTGTTCATGCAGTCTTTTATATTTATTTATATATTATTGCACTGATAAACTGTCAGTCATATCAGGTTCCTGTAACCTTTAATCTGTGTGCTCCGTTATCCTTCTGACCATGTGACTGAGAAGTCACATGGTCGCTAGTATTAGCCGCTTAGACGAGGCGTGCGTGTCATCCTGACACGCGGAAGTCATACAGGTGATTATAACTTCCGGTCAGGTGGCTTCTTAGCCACGACGGAGTAGGAGGTTTCACATCCACGAGGGTACATGCTTGTACCCGCGGCGATGTACCGCCAGTGACAGCACGCGATATGCACATACATGTATCTTGGGGTAAGTTTTTGCGCATACTGTCTGATGCTTATATTATGCACGTCAGTTGGCCTTATAGATGATTACCATTATGCTGCATTTTTTAGGTCTCATGGTCTACGCTTGGACCTAATACTTATTTGCACAATATGAGATGTCTCTGCTTTTGACCATTTAACCATACCGTCGCTGGAAGTTATTAGAGGTATTGTAATACCATATCATTCGGTAGTCTGCATGCTGGGAGCACAGGCTAATTGGCAGCTTTACAGATTATATTTGCACTTTGGTGTGGTGTTAGTTTTATTCACATTTTGATATTTATACACAGATATATTCTGTATTATTGGTATCACTTGGGTTTTACAGGAGCCTGATAGACAGGTTATTTCGTTTTTTTCTTATTCTCCACAGATGTATAACATTGTTGTCTGAACACAACATTTCTGTGATATGATTGTATTGAGGTCTTGAAAAAGGTCCAGACATGTACCGAAACGTCGACCATAATCATATTCTTCTGATCAAGCCGTGTGATGAATAAAGTTTGAGATGATATATTGAATTGCGAGTGCATCCTTCCTTCCAGGAAATCCACGTCTATTGTTTGGGACCTTGGGGTCCTTGGAAGCACCCCAATGTTGATATTTGACGATTGAGAGTGCAGGACTATTTGTGATATATATATATATATATATATATATACATATATATATATATATACACACACATATATATATATATATATGTGTGTGTGTGTGTGCAGGTAGCACAGGTACAGGTACCGATGAAAAACATATATATGTATGTATACAAACACACACACATGTATATACATATATATATGTGTGTGTGTCAGGTACTACAGGTACCAATGAAAACATATATATATAATACATACATAAGAATGCGCCACAGTCCTTAAATGTTCATAAATATAACAGTCTTTTCCAACAGGTAAAGATGCAATGCATCCCCTCAGATGAGCACTTTACCACAGGTGTTAAGAGATAACATGGAAAGGAAAGAAACAGGATGGTGCACTGGTGATTATACATACAGATTTTAGCTCACTTACATCAAAGAAAGTAACAGCAGGTATGGTTAGTGAGTCCCGGGGGTCCGTTCCGATACTTCCGGATAGTAAACCGATCCGTCTCCCGTTACTGGACAAACACTCGTACACTTACAAAAAGTAATCACACCGGACCATAGTCTTGGGTGTCGGAAAAGCAGCGCCTGACGTCACCACATCTACATCCTAGAGGCCACACCCACCGCGTTTCGTCATCAATCGGACTTCGTCAAGGGGTGTGTAACAACCATACATCAAACCTCTTTATAGTATCAGTTAGCTATTTAGCATATAGTCTCTAACCGATCCCTATTACTCGACCACAATACACTGTAAACTAGACTCTATTGCACACATTACTATATTGCACAGCATAATCTGTTAAAATAATAGCAAATAATCAGCATATAAACATTAATACATTACAATTATAAAATACATTTTTAATAATGATATTAAAATTCATATTTATTTAAAACCTTAATTTTTAAAAACTTAATTTTTTTAAAATACTCAATTAATCCGTGTCTTTAATGCAGCCTACAGTCGCACATCACACACTTTTGAAGGAACGAGACTGGGATCCGCAATCCAACTACAGTCTCATCCCAAGTATGTGACATTTACAATGAGGCACATATACAAAATACCTATTATCAATAAATTAATGTAAAAATTTAACTATTTCATAATTCTCATTTAATCCAAAAGGGACCAATGTATTCAGAGTATATATCCAAAAGGTCTCTCTTTTGGCAAGTTGTTTCAATAGATCCCCACCCCTATCATCCAAAACTACGTGCTCTATTGCCTTAAATGAGAAATTACCTAAATCAGATCCACAGCATTCTAAAAAATGTTGCGGTACGCTATGATTCCTTAATTTATTCTGAATATTTCTAGTATGCTCTAAAGTGCTTTGTTCTCCCTATATAGCGCATACCGCATTTACATTCCAGCATATAAATCACAGACAATGTTTGACAGGTCATAAAGCTTTTTATATCCCAAGACTTTGTAAATATTCCAGCAAAGAGAGACTGAAATTCTGGGATACTAAAAATACAAACTATACACTTATTACAAGGAAAAAAAACCTTTTCCATTGTTTAACCAATTCAGTTCTTTTATTGCTGGCAAATGACTGGGTGCTAGCATATTTTTAAGAGTCTTTGCTTGCCTAAAGACCACTTGCGGTTTAATTGGGAGTATGTCCTTTAGAAAGGGATCTAATTTAAGGACATCCCAGTGTTTCTCCAACACTCCTTTTATTTCCTTACTCTTAGTGCAATAAGTGGTAATAAACAGAACAAACTGTTTATCAGTATAATCACTTTTCTTTTTATATTGTAGCAGATCTGATCTTTGAAGGTTCTTAGCCTTTTCTCTACTTTTCTTAATCAATTCGGGGGGATATTCTCTCTCAAGAAAGCGGTGGTTGTAAATATCGGCCTGTTCCTCATATTTGTCATTGGATACACAATTTCTTCTTACCCGTATAAACTGCGAGTAAGGTATATTCGTAACCCATTTCTTTAAGTGACAGCTCTTAATATGAATGTAGCTATTGCTGTCTACTTTTTTAATATGAGTGAGTGAGTTAATAAAACCTTCTCTCTCCCAATTTGTTGTGTCCAATACCAGATGCAAAAATAAAATTTTCTCCTTCTGAAAATTGTAGGTGAATCTCAGATTATATTGATTATTATTAAGAAATTCCATGAACTTGATAAAGGTCTCTTCTCCACCCTGCCAGATTATAATCACATCATCTATAAATCTTTTAAAAAACTTTATATGTCCTGAAAAAATATTATCCACTTCTATCACATTAGTTTCCCATTGGCCTAAATACAAATTAGCGAAACTTGGTGCGTACGGTGTGCCCATCACCGTCCCGCACCGCTGATCGTAAAACTGTCCTTGAAATTGAAAATAATTATTTTTTTAAATATACTCAATGCACACTAAAATAAATACTTTTTTCTCCCTTTTCAAAGTTACATCACTCCCCAGATAATATTTTATAGCCCCTAAACCAAGATCATGAGGGATACTGGTATATACAGTAGGGCCTCAATATCTATTGTACACCTGTTGTAATAATTTCTCCATTCAAAGGATTCTAGTAGTTCAAAATATGTGTAGAGTCTTTAATATATGATTTTAAACCTACTATATATTTCTTTAGATAAAAATCCACATACTCAGAAAAATAACATGTAGCCGAATTTATCCCAGATATTATTGGTCGTCCGGGGGGTTTGTTTAACCTTTTGTGGATTTTCGGTAGTATGTGAAATATAGTTATTCTTGGATGTAGATTAAAAATATAATGGTATTCATCTTTAGTGATGCATTTTTTTATTAAACCTTTATCTAATAAATTCTTGATTTCATTAACTATTTTTTCACTTGGATCTATATCCAATGTCTCATAGGTTTCTACATCGTTTAGAAGCCGAAAAGCTTCTTCTATATAATCCTTTCTATTTAAAACAACCACCCCTCCTCCTTTATCGGCCATTTTAATAATTATTTATTTATTTTTCTCTAGGGATTTTATTGCTAATCTTTCTCTTTGTTTCAAATTGTCTTTTCTCATTGATTCTTTTTTACACATTATATCAAGATCCTTTTTTATAACACTTGAATAGGCATCTATATACTGTAACTGCCTCTTGACTCAATAGGATAATATGTGGATTTAGCCTTCAGGCCAGTACAATTCTCATCTTTGATTATTACAACATTATCCGAATCAGTGCATTAAAAACACGGATTGATTGAGTATTTAAAAATGTTTTAAGTTTTTAAAAATTAAGGTTTTAAATAAATATGAATTTTAATATCATTATTAAAAATGTATTTTATAATTGTAATGTATAAATGTTTATATGCTGATTATTTGCTATTATTTTAACAGATTATGCTGTGCAATATAGTAATGTGTGCAATAGAGTCTAGTTTACAGTGTATTGTGGTCGAGTAATAGGGATCGGTTAGAGACTATATGCTAAATAGCTAACTGATACTATAAAGAGGTTTGATGTATGGTTGTTACACACTCCTTGATGAAGTCCGATTGATGATGAAATGTGTTGGGCGTGCCTCTAGGACGTAGACGTGGTGACGTCAGACGCTGCTTTTCCGGCACCCGAGACTGTGGTCCGGTGTGATTACTTTGTGCATGTACGAGCGTTTGTCCAGTGACGGGAGACGGACCAGTTTACTATCCGGAAGTATCGGAACGGGACACATTAACCATACCTGCTGTTACTTTCTTTGATGTAAGTGAACTACACGGTTTTTTAGTAAAAATCTGTATATATATATTCACCAGTGCGCCCTCCTGTTTCTTTCTATTCCATATATATATATAATTATATATATATATACACACACACACATATATACATATATATATATGGACAGAGGCCGGTGCCACAAAATATAAATGGCAAGGGTGCACATCCAGAGACCAAAGCTGACCCCCAAACGCAGAAGCTCTGCACTCCATGGACTTTAACAAAATGACCACAGTACAATGCATAATTTTACCAACATTAAGCCTTGTGCTGTGGTTATTTCCTTGAAGTCCACAGAGTGCTGCAACTACTGCATTTTATATATATATATATTAGGGGTGAGCGGGTTCGGATTTCTGAAATCCGAACCCCCCCGAGCCCCCCCGATCCGAGTCCGATCCGAATCAGGCTCGACTTTTCCCGCCTGACTCGGATCTGAAATCGAGGCAAAACGTCATCATCCCGCCTTCCGAGTCTCGCGGGTTTTGGATCCTATATAAGGTACCCACGTCGGCGCCATTTTCTCACTCGGCTGTGGACAGTGAAGAGGGAGGGTGGGAGTTAGGGCTGTGTAGTGTAGTGTAGTGTAGTGCTGCTGTTGTTCACTACATCAAAGTCCATAGGGGCTGGCTGTGTTGTGCTGTGCTGCTGTTGTTAATAGGGGCTGTGTCCACTACTTCAAAGTCCATAGGGGCTGGCTGGACTGTGTTGTGCAGTCAGTTCTCCATAGGGGCTGTGTCCACTCCAAAGTCCTGTGCAGTGTCCCAGTCCTAAAGGAGTGCTGCAGTGTTGTCCAGGGGGTGCTCTGTCCATCAGGGGTGCTCCCCCCAAGTGCTAAAAAAATAATATATTTTCTGTGTTTGTGAATTGTGTGCGCAGTAGCCGCACGTGCATCAACAAAGTAGTGCCAAGCGTGCGCCTGTGTCATAAGTAAAGGGCCGGCTGGCTTGACCGTTAAGGGTGCTGTAACCCCCGAAAGTACACTCCAGTCCAAACCAAAAAAAAAATTATTTTCTGTGTTTGTGAATTGTGTGCGCAGTAGCCGCACGTGCATCAACAAAGTAGTGCCAAGCGTGCGCCTGTGTCATAAGTAAAGGGCCGGCTGGCTTGACCGTTAAGGGTGCTGTAACCCCCGAAAGTACACTCCAGTCCAAACCAAAAAAAAAATTATTTTCTGTGTTTGTGAATTGTGTGCGCAGTAGCCGCACGTGCATCAACAAAGTAGTGCCAAGCGTGCGCCTGTGTCATAAGTAAAGGGCCGGCTGGCTTGACCGTTAAAGGGTGCTGTAACCCCCGAAAGTACTCTCCAGTCCAAACCAAAAAAAAAATTATTTTCTGTGTTTGTGAATTGTGTGCGCAGTAGCCGCACGTGCATCAACAAAGTAGTGCCAAGCGTGCGCCTGTGTCATAAGTAAAGGGCCGGCTGGCTTGACCGTTAAGGGTGCTGTAACCCCCGAAAGTACACTCCAGTCCAAACCAAAAAAAAAATTATTTTCTGTGTTTGTGAATTGTGTGCGCAGTAGCCGCACGTGCATCAACAAAGTAGTGCCAAGCGTGCGCCTGTGTCATAAGTAAAGGGCCGGCTGGCTTGACCGTTAAGGGTGCTGTAACCCCCGAAAGTACACTCCAGTCCAAACCAAAAAAAAAATTATTTTCTGTGTTTGTGAATTGTGTGCGCAGTAGCCGCACGTGCATCAACAAAGTAGTGCCAAGCGTGCGCCTGTGTCATAAGTAAAGGGCCGGCTGGCTTGACCGTTAAGGGTGCTGTAACCCCCGAAAGTACACTCCAGTCCAAACCAAAAAAAAAATTATTTTCTGTGTTTGTGAATTGTGTGCGCAGTAGCCGCACGTGCATCAACAAAGTAGTGCCAAGCGTGCGCCTGTGTCATAAGTAAAGGGCCGGCTGGTTTGACCGTTAAGGGTGCTGTAACCCCCGAAAGTACACTCCAGTCCAAACCAAAAAAAAAATTATTTTCTGTGTTTGTGAATTGTGTGCGCAGTAGCCGCACGTGCATCAACAAAGTAGTGCCAAGCGTGCACCTGTGTCATAAGTAAAGGGCCGGCTGGCTTGACCGTTAAGGGTGCTGTAACCCCCGAAAGTACACTCCAGTCCAAACCAAAAAAAAAATTATTTTCTGTGTTTGTGAATTGTGTGCGCAGTAGCCGCACGTGCATCAACAAAGTAGTGCCAAGCGTGCGCCTGTGTCATAAGTAAAGGGCCGGCTGGCTTGACCGTTAAGGGTGCTGTAACCCCTGAAAGTACACTCCAGTCCAAACCAAAAAAAAAATAATTTTCTGTGTTTGTGAATTGTGTGCGCAGTAGCCGCACGTGCATCAACAAAGTAGTGCCAAGCGTGCGCCTGTGTCATAAGTAAAGGGCCGGCTGGCTTGACTGTTAAGGGTGCTGTAACCCCCAAAAGTACACTCCAGTCCAAACCAAAAAAAAAATTATTTTCGTGTTTGTGAATTGTGTGCGCAGTAGCCGCACGTGCATCAACAAAGTAGTGCCAAGCGTGCGCCTGTGTCATAAGTAAAGGGCCGGCTGGCTTGACCGTTAAGGGTGCTGTAACCCCCGAAAGTACACTCCAGTCCAAACCAAAAAAAAAATTATTTTCTGTGTTTGTGAATTGTGTGCACTGTGGCTGCACGTGCATCAACAAAGGAGCAGCGCCAAGCGTGCGCCTGTGTCCCATAAGTAAAGAGCCGGCTGGCTCATTTCTTAAAGGGTGGTGTAACCCACAAAGTGCACTACTCTCCAGCAAAAATAAAATAATATTTTCTGTGTTTGTGTGCGCTTTAGCCGCACGTATATATATCAATATAACATAAATGGAGGACCAAACTTTCTCCGATAAAAATAAAATAGGGAAAGATCAAGAACCACTTCCTCCTAGTGCTGTTGCTGCTGCTGGGAGTTGTTCATCATCCCAGAGAGGAAGTAGGAACATCACTACTTTTACTAAACAATTGACCCTCCAACAGTCCCTAGCGATGAGGATGAAGTACGACAGCAGTCATCCTGAAGCAAAACGTATAACTGAGGCCTTGACTGCTATGTTGGTGTTAGACGTGCATCCGGTATCCGACATTAGTGCAGTGGGATTTAGACAATTGATGGAGGTAGTGTGTCCTCGGTTCCAAATCCCGTCTAGATTCCACCTGCATCCTCAAAGCAGCAGCGACAAGCGTGCGTCTGTCTGTTAAAGGGTGGTGACACCCTCAAAGTGTGCTACACAAACAATTAAAATATTGTTCTTTTTTTTTTGGTCTTTGTGAAATGTGTGGGCTGTAGCCGCACCTGCATCCTTAAAGCAGCAGCGACAAGCGTGCGTCTGTCTGTTAAAGGGTGGTGTAACTCTCAAAGTGCTCCAAAAAATAAAAAACTATTTTTTTAATGTGTTTGTGACTTGTGTGCGATGTAGCCGCACCTGCATCCTTAAAGCAGCAGCGACAAGCGTGCGTCTGTCTGTTAAAGGGTGGTGACACCCTCAAAGTGTGCTACACAAACAATAAAAATATTCTTCTTTTTTCTGTCTATGTGAATTGTGTGGGCTGTAGCCGCACCTGCATCCTTAAAGCAGCAGCGACAAGCGTGCGTCTGTCTGTTAAAGGGTGGTGACACCCTCAAAGTGTTCTACACAAACAATTAAAATATTGTTCTTTTTTTTTCGGTCTTTGTGAAATGTGTGGGCTGTAGCCGCACCTGCATCCTTAAAGCAGCAGCGACAAGCGTGCATCTGTCTGTTAAACGGTGGTGTAACTCTCAAAGTGTTCCAAAAAATAAAAAACTATTTTTTTAATGTGTTTGTGACTTGTGTGCGATGTAGCCACACTTGCATCCTCAAAGCAGCAGCGACAAGCGTGCGTCTGTCTGTTAAAGGGTGGTGACACCCTCAAAGTGTGCTACACAAACAATTAAAATATTGTTATTTTTTTTTCTGTCTATGTGAATTGTGTGGGCTGTAGCCGCACCTGCATCCTTAAAGCAGCAGCGACAAGCGTGCGTCTGTCTGTTAAAGGGTGGTGACACCTCAAAGTGTTCTACACAAACAATTAAAATATTGTTCTTTTTTTTTTGGTCTTTGTGAAATGTGTGGGCTGTAGCCGCACCTGCATCCTTAAAGCAGCAGCGACAAGCGTGCGTCTGTCTGTTAAAGGGTGGTGACACCTCAAAGTGTTCTACACAAACAATTAAAATATTCTTCTTCTTTTTTCTGTCTTTGTGAATTGTGTGGGCTGTAGCCGCACTTGCATCCTCAAAGCAGCAGCGACAAGCGTGCGTCTGTCTGTTAAAGGGTGGTGTAACCCTCAAAGTGTGCTCCACAAACAATAAAAATATTCTTTTTTTTTTCTGTCTTTGTGAATTGTGTGGGCTGTAGCCGCACTTGAATCCTCAAAGCAGCAGCGACAAGCGTGCGTCTGTCTGTTAAAGGATTACATCGGTGACAGCATCCAAGTAGGCATGTCAGACAGTCCGTACCTGTACTGGCAGGAAAAAGAAGCAATTTGGAGGTCCCTGTACAAACTGGCTCTATTTTACCTGGCTCTATATTAGGGGTGTGCACCGGCCACTTTTCGTGTTTTGTGTTTTGGTTTTGGATCTGGATCTTTCTTCGTGTTTTGGATCTGGATTGGTTTTGCCAAAACCACCCTTCCGTGTTTTGGGTTCTGGGTTTTGTGTTTTGGATCTGTATTTTTTTGAAAAAAAGCATAAAAACAGCTAAAATCACAGAATTTGTAGGTTTTTCTGCTCCTATGCTATTATTAACCTCAATAACCTTAATTTCCACTCATTTCCAGTCTATTCTGAACACCTCACACCTCACAATAGTGTTTTTATGTCCAAAAGGTTGCACCGAGGTAGCTGGATGACTATGCTAAGCGACACGAGTGGGCGGCACAAACACGTGACCCATCTAGGAGTAACACTGCAGTGGCAGACAGGATGGCAGTTAGAAAAACTAGGCCCCAAACTGTACATAATGCAAAGAAAAAAAAGAAATGGAAGATGGAATTGTCCTTGGGCCCTCCCACCCACCCTTATGTTGTATAAACAGGACATGCACACTTTAACAAATCAATCATTTCAGCACCAGGGTCTGCCACACAACTGTGGCTGAAATGATTGGTTCGTTTGGGCCCCCACAAAACAAGCTGGCAATTAATGTGTCCCTGCACAAACTGGCTCTACGGAGGCAAGATGTCATCCTCATCCTCCTCATCCAGCAATTCCTCACCCTCTTCAGTGTGTACATCCTCATCCTCACAAAGTATTAACTCGTCCCCACTTGAATCCACCACCACAGGTCCCTCTGTACCTTCTGGAGGCTGGTCTCCCTGGAAGAGCTGATAATTCATTTTGATGAACATCATCTTCTCCACATTCTGTGGAAGCAACCTCCTACGCCTTTCGCTGACAAGGTTCCCGGCTGCACTAAACACTCTTTCGGAGTACACACTGGAGGGGGGGCAACTCAGATAAAATAGAGCCAGCTTGTACAGGGGCCTCCAAATTGCCTCTTTTTCCTGCCAGTACAGGTATGGACTGTCTGACATGCCTACTTGGATGCTGTCACCGATGTAATCCTCCACCATTCTGTCAATGGTGACAGTATCATATGCAGTGACAGTAGACATGTCAGAAATTGTTGCCAGGTCCTTCAGTCCGGACCAGATGTCCAAACTTGGTCCTGCCTGCCCTGCATCACCGCCAGCGGGTTGCTTAGGATACCTAAGTTTTTTCCTGGCAGCCCCAGTTGCGGGAGAAAATGAAGAAGGAGCCGTTGACGTGTCACGTTCCGCTTCAGCTGACAGTGTGTTCACCAGCAGGTCTTTGCACCTCTGCAGGCTTGTGTCGGCTGGAAAGAGAGACACCACATAGGCTTTAAACCTAGGATCAAGCACGGTGGCCAAAATGTAGTGGTCTGATTTCAACAGATTGACCACCCTGGAATCCTGGCAAAGCGAATGAAGGGCTTCATCCACAAGTCCCACATGCCGAGCGGAATCGCTCCGTCTTAGCTCCTCCTTCACTTTCTCCAGCTGCTTCTGCAAAAGCCTGATGAGGGGAATGACCTGACTCAAGCTGGCTGTGTCTGAACTGACTTCACGTGTGGCAAGTTCGAAGGGCTGGAGAACCTTGCACAACACGGAAATCATTCTCCACTGCGCTTGAGTCAGGTGCATACCCCCTCCTTTGCCTATGTCATAGGTGGATGTATAGGCTTGTATGGCCTTTTGCTGCTCCTCCATCCTCTGAAGCATATAGAGGGTTGAGTTCCACCGCGTCACAACCTCTTGCTTCAGGTGATGGCGGGGCAGGTTCAAGAGTGTTTGCTGGCGCTCCAGTCTTCGGCACGCAGTCGCTGAATGGCGAAAGTGGCCAGAAATTTTTCGGGCCACCCAAAGCGTCTCCTGCACGCCCCTGTCGCTTTTCAGAAAATTCTGCACCACCAAGTTTATTGTGTGAGCAAAACATGGGGCATGCTGGAATTTGCCCAGATGTAATGCCCGCACAATATTGGTGGCGTTGTCAGATATCACAAATCCCCAGGAGAGTCTAAGTGGGGTAAGCCACTGGGCGATGATTTCCCTCAGTTTCTCTAAGAGGTTGTCGGCGGTGTGCCTCTTACTGAAACCGGTGATACACAGCGTAGCCTGCCTTGTAACGAGCTGGCGTTTCTGAGATGCTGCTACTGGTGACGCTGCTGCTGTTGCTGCGTAAGGTGATACATCTACCCAGTGGGCTGTCACAGTCATATAGTCCTTAGTCTGCCCTGTTCCACTTGTCCACATGTCCGTGGTTAAGTGGACATTGTGTACAACGGCATTTTTCAGGACACTGAGGACACTTTTTCTGACGTTTCTGTACAGTCTCGGTATCGCCTGCCTAGTGAAGTGGAATCTAGACGGGATTTGGAACCGGGGACACACTACCTCCATCAATTGTCTAAATCCCACTGCACTAATGGTGGATACCGGACGCACGTCTAACACCAACATAGCAGTCAAGGCCTCAGTTATACGTTTTGCTTCAAGATGACTGCTGTCGTACTTCATCCTCCTCGCTAAGGACTGTTGGAGGGTCAATTGTTTAGTAAAAGTAGTGGTGTTCCTACTTCCTCTCTGGGATGATGAACGACTCCCAGCAGCAGCAACAGCAGCAGCGGCAGCAGTAGGCGTAGCAATGCAGGATCCTCCAGAGGAATCCCGGATAGGAGAGTCAGTCATGCCAGTGACATGGCCTGCAGGACTACTTCCGATCCTGACTAAGGAGGAAATTGACGAGGAGGGAGTTGAAGGTGTGGTTTGCAGGCGCTTGGATACAACAGGACAACGGGATTTAGGTGTCCCTGGACTGCTTACGGTCTTAGCCAAAGTTTCTGAACTTGACAGTAACTTTTTATGAACGCGCTGCAGGTGCCGTATAAGGGAGGATGTTCCTAGGTGGTTGACGTCCCTACCCCTACTTATTTCACCTTTACATATGGTACATATGGCAAGACAGTTGTTGTCCGGATTTGGATAGAAATATTGCCAGACCAAAGAGGTGGAATGTTTGGTCTTCTGCCCAGGCATGACCGTGATGGGCTTTTTCATCCCACGGACAACAACTGTCTCCCCCGGAGCCTGATTTAAACAAACCACATCACCATCAGAATCCTCCTCGCCAACTTCCTCCTCAGCGCCAGCTACACCAGTATCCTCATCCTGTTGTACTTCAACAGTGACATCTTCAATTTGCATATCAGCAAGTGGACTGTGGGTGCTCCTTTCAGCACTTGCAGGGGGCGTGCAAATGGTGGAAAGAGCCACCTCTTCCCGTCCAGTGCTGGGAAGGTCAGGCATCGCAACCACCACCACACTTGGACTCTCCTTGGGGATTTGTGATATCTTCTTAGAAAGCACAGTTCTTCGCTGTGCTTTTGCCAGCTTAACTCTTTTGATTTTTTTAGTGGGAGGAGGGCTTCCATCGTCATGTGAAGCTGAACCACTAGTCATGAACATACTAGGGATCGACCTTAGCCGTTCCTTGCCACTCCGTGTCGTAAATGGCATATTGGCAAGTTTACGTTTCTCTTCAGCTGATTTAAATGTCTTTTTCAAGGTCATTTTCCTGAACTTTGCCATTTGGGATTGTATGTGCCCTCTACTATGACATTGGGCATCGGCCTTGGCAGACGACGTTGATGGCATGTTATCGTCTATGTCATGACTAGTGGCAGCAGCTTCAGCACTAGGAGGAAGTGGTTCTTGATCTTTCTCTATTTTATTTTTATCGGAGAAAGTTTGGTCCTCCATTTATGTTATATCGATTTGATATATACGTGCGGCTAAACACAGAAAATTATTTTTTTTTTGGTTTGGACTGGAGTGTACTTTGTGGGTTACAGCACCCTTTAACGGTCAAGCCAGCCGGCCCTTTACTTATGACACAGGCGCACGCTTGGCACTACTTTGTTGATGCACGTGCGGCTACTGCGCACACAATTCACAAACACAGAAAATAATTTTTTTTTGGTTTGGACTGGAGTGTACTTTCGGGGGTTACAGCACCCTTTAACGGTCAAGCCAGCCGGCCCTTTACTTATGACACAGGCGCACGCTTGGCACTACTTTGTTGATGCACGTGCGGCTACTGCGCACACAATTCACAAACACAGAAAATAATTTTTTTTTGGTTTGGACTGGAGTGTACTTTCGGGGGTTACAGCACCCTTTAACGGTCAAGCCAGCCGGCCCTTTACTTATGACACAGGCGCACGCTTGGCACTACTTTGTTGATGCACGTGCGGCTACTGCGCACACAATTCACAAACACAGAAAATAATTTTTTTTTGGTTTGGACTGGAGTGTACTTTCGGGGGTTACAGCACCCTTTAACGGTCAAGCCAGCCGGCCCTTTACTTATGACACAGGCGCACGCTTGGCACTACTTTGTTGATGCACGTGCGGCTACTGCGCACACAATTCACAAACACAGAAAATATTTTTTTTTTGGTTTGGACTGGAGTGTACTTTGGGGGTTACAGCACCCTTTAACGGTCAAGCCAGCCGGCCCTTTACTTATGACACAGGCGCACGCTTGGCACTACTTTGTTGATGCACGTGCGGCTACTGCGCACACAATTCACAAACACAGAAAATTATTTTTTTTTTGGTTTGGACTGGAGTGTACTTTCGGGGGTTACAGCACCCTTAACGGTCAAGCCAGCCGGCCCTTTACTTATGACACAGGTGCACGCTTGGCACTACTTTGTTGATGCACGTGCGGCTACTGCGCACACAATTCACAAACACAGAAAATAATTTTTTTTTGGTTTGGACTGGAGTGTACTTTCGGGGGTTACAGCACCCTTTAACGGTCAAGCCAGCTGGCCCTTTACTTATGACACAGGCGCACGCTTGGCACTACTTTGTTGATGCACGTGCGGCTACTGCGCACACAATTCACAAACACAGAAAATAATTTTTTTTTGGGTTTGGACTGGAGTGTACTTTGGGGGTTACAGCACCCTTTAACGGTCAAGCCAGCCGGCCCTTTACTTATGACACAGGCGCACGCTTGGCACTACTTTGTTGATGCACGTGCGGCTACTGCGCACACAATTCACAAACACAGAAAATAATTTTTTTTTTGGTTTGGACTGGAGTGTACTTTTGGGGGTTACAGCACCCTTAACGGTCAAGCCAGCCGGCCCTTTACTTATGACACAGGTGCACGCTTGGCACTACTTTGTTGATGCACGTGCGGCTACTGCGCACACAATTCACAAACACAGAAAATAATTTTTTTTTTGGTTTGGACTGGAGTGTACTTTGGGGGTTACAGCACCCTTTAACGGTCAAGCCAGCCGGCCCTTTACTTATGACACAGGCGCACGCTTGGCACTACTTTGTTGATGCACGTGCGGCTACTGCGCACACAATTCACAAACACAGAAAATAATTTTTTTTTTGGTTTGGACTGGAGTGTACTTTCGGGGGTTACAGCACCCTTAATGGTCAAGCCAGCCGGCCCTTTACTTATGACACAGGTGCACGCTTGGCACTACTTTGTTGATGCACGTGCGGCTACTGCGCACACAATTCACAAACACAGAAAATAATTTTTTTTTGGTTTGGACTGGAGTGTACTTTCGGGGGTTACAGCACCCTTAACGGTCAAGCCAGCCGGCCCTTTACTTATGACACAGGTGCACGCTTGGCACTACTTTGTTGATGCACGTGCGGCTACTGCGCACACAATTCACAAACACAGAAAATAATTTTTTTTTGGTTTGGACTGGAGTGTACTTTCGGGGGTTACAGCACCCTTAACGGTCAAGCCAGCCGGCCCTTTACTTATGACACAGGCGCACGCTTGGCACTACTTTGTTGATGCACGTGCGGCTACTGCGCACACAATTCACAAACACAGAAAATAATTTTTTTTTTGGTTTGGACTGGAGTGTACTTTGGGGGTTACAGCACCCTTTAACGGTCAAGCCAGCCGGCCCTTTACTTATGACACAGGCGCACGCTTGGCACTACTTTGTTGATGCACGTGCGGCTACTGCGCACACAATTCACAAACACAGAAAATAATTTTTTTTTTGGTTTGGACTGGAGTGTACTTTCGGGGGTTACAGCACCCTTAACGGTCAAGCCAGCCGGCCCTTTACTTATGACACAGGTGCACGCTTGGCACTACTTTGTTGATGCACGTGCGGCTACTGCGCACACAATTCACAAACACAGAAAATAATTTTTTTTTGGTTTGGACTGGAGTGTACTTTCGGGGGTTACAGCACCCTTAACGGTCAAGCCAGCCGGCCCTTTACTTATGACACAGGCGCACGCTTGGCACTACTTTGTTGATGCACGTGCGGCTACTGCGCACACAATTCACAAACACAGAAAATAATTTTTTTTTTGGTTTGGACTGGAGTGTACTTTCGGGGGTTACAGCACCCTTAACGGTCAAGCCAGCCGGCCCTTTACTTATGACACAGGCGCACGCTTGGCACTACTTTGTTGGTGCACGTGCGGCTACTGCGCACACAATTCACAAACACAGAAAATAATTTTTTTTGGTTTGGACTGGAGTGTACTTTCGGGGGTTACAGCACCCTTTAACGGTCAAGCCAGCCGGCCCTTTACTTATGACACAGGCGCACGCTTGGCACTACTTTGTTGATGCACGTGCGGCTACTGCGCACACAATTCACAAACACAGAAAATATATTATTTTTTTAGCACTTGGGGGGAGCACCCCTGATGGACAGAGCACCCCCTGGACAACACTGCAGCACTCCTTTAGGACTGGGACACTGCACAGGACTTTGGAGTGGACACAGCCCCTATGGAGAACTGACTGCACAACACAGTCCAGCCAGCCCCTATGGACTTTGAAGTAGTGGACACAGCCCCTATTAACAACAGCAGCACAGCACAACACAGCCAGCCCCTATGGACTTTGAAGTAGTGGACAACAGCAGCACTACACTACACTACACTACACTACACTACACAGCCCTAACTCCCACCCTCCCTCTTCACTGTCCACAGCCGAGTGAGAAAATGGCGCCGACGCGGGTACCTTATATAGGATCCAAAACCCGCGAGACTCGGAAGGCGGGATGATGACGTTTTGCCTCGATTTCAGATCCGAGTCAGGCGGGAAAAGTCGAGCCTGACTCGGATCGGACTCGGATCGGGGGGGCTCGGGGGGGTTCGGATTTCAGAAATCCGAACCCGCTCACCCCTAATATATATATATATATAGTATATTGTTCTTTTGTGGATATATATCTATATCTAGAGATGTGTATATATATATATATATATATATATATATATATACACATGACACAGCTCAGCCCCCCTCTCAGGTTACACTTACTTTCCTGACGACGGGGCC
Source organism: Taudactylus pleione (assembly GCA_031769625.1). Classification (NCBI taxonomy): domain Eukaryota; kingdom Metazoa; phylum Chordata; class Amphibia; order Anura; family Myobatrachidae; genus Taudactylus; species Taudactylus pleione. The sequence goes on along the minus strand of JAUIMM010000200.1, from coordinate 4,269,418 downwards.
AGGGGGCCTTGAAACGTTGAAACCATATTAAAGCTGCTATTTGTGAAATCCTGGAGTGACGCTGTGTGTTTGGACACATTCTGTGACTTACACTGTGTACCTGTATATATATATATATATATAATATATACATGACACAGCTCAGCCCCCCTCTCAGGTTACACTTACTTCGTGATGCAGGCTGTGATGCCACTCTTGACGCCTGGTACAAATGCTAGGCGCTGGGCACTGCAGTGTCGGGTGGCAGGCCGGCAGCTAGTCTGCAGTGTCAGGTGGCAGGCCGGCGGCTAGTCTGGAAGCAGAGCCGTGAGGTCACTCACGGCTCTGCTCCGCAAAGGCCCGTGGGAGGAGTGGCCGTGGCTGGGCATGCGCAGCATGCCCTCCCATGGCCATCTTGTCTTCAACTGTAGCCAATAGCCAGAATGAGCTTCTGTGCAGAAGCTCATTCTGACCTGGCTCGCAGTCAGTCAGTGAGTCAGCTGACTGGCTGACTACTGTACTGCCTGATTGGAGCTCAGCTCCAATCGCAGCAGCAATGGGAAGGGATGGGGTAAGGCAGCGTCACGAAGGGGGTGGGGGCAGCATTGTGAAGGGGGTGGGGGCAGCGTCGTGGAGGAGGGGGGGGGGCGGCAGTGTCGCTGAGGGGCAGGATCAGAGCCCTGGAATGCCCCAAGGCATATCAGTCACCCTAGGCATTTGCTTAGAATGCCTATGCCTAGGGCCAGCTCTGTGTGCAGTTGTTGTTATTGCAGAGTAGTTAGGCTCACTAGTTCATGCCTACCAACATGACTCCTTCCAGGAAGGACAAAATGCTCTGTTCCTGGAATTCTCTCTTAATTTATGATTGCCATCACCTGTGTTGGAACACCTTTCTTATCCATTAACTAGTTCAACACAGGTGACGGCAATCCTAAATTAGGAGGGAAGTCCAGGAACAGAGCATTTTATCCCTCCTGGAATGGGTCATTTTGGGAATTTTGCAAGTGGATGATTCAAACTATGAACAGCAGTGGTGTTGGTGTATTGATAAATAGGTACAGCCGTACTCGCAGTTACATGCATACTGGTGATGGAGTGGAGCGGGTTTCATACAGTTCACCAGCCGGTGAGTGTATGCTGCAAATGTATAGAGGTGCAGGATGCTAGAACAGCTTTAAATGCAGTTATTAATTAACCATGTCTTTCATAGGAGCTAAATAGGAGACTTCTGTCTCCCACCATGTCACTTCGAGTAACAGTAAAAACAAGATGGCCCCTGCACATGGTCAGTAGTGACCTCGGTGGTCATCTTGGAACAGTGCATGAAGCCTACCTGGAGAGGCGGGAAGTAGGAGTCTGCACAGTAAAGCACTCTTTCATAAGGAACTTGGCAGCTGCACACATCGGAGTACTTTTTACACAGATTAAGTCGCACATGTTGTACAAATGCTTCAAGCCTCAGTGGTCTCTATATACTAGCAATGCAGTTTTGTATTGTAGGTCATGCAGGCGCACTAGTGTCACTGCTCTGAAAGGAGTAGAGAAGCGCTTCGGAGAGACAGCTGATTTTGGGATCAGCTGTCTCCATGCCGGAGCAATGATGAATTGCTCCGGCACTCGCGTTGAGTTAGTATGTTAATTATCGGTGTCCGCAGCATGCCTGCGTGAGTTAGCATTGCAGTCGCACTGCATTCACTTATACAGAAACAAAGCCATCTCAGATCAAGGGACGGGACGTCAGCCTTTGGGGGTGGTGACGGGGAAATGGTTGGAGAAAAGCAGGCGTGCCTGTCCATTTGGATGCCATTTCCTGGGTGTGCATAAATTAACCACTGCAACGTTATACGCAGCTTGAGTACTCATTGCGTGCAACGAGATTAGCAATTTCTGAGTAAGGTCAGACCTGCTGTAATTGTGCATGAGGGGCTGATGTTACTCGATGGTACTGATGTATATGCAGGTCTGAGAGGTCTTACAGATGTGAGATAGCGGTGTTGGGCGTCTCTATGCTGGCTTTGCAATTGCAAACATTAGCATATATTTGCAGCAGATCTGCATGCGTAATCGTAGCTGCGATCGCTATAGCGTTCCATAGAGAATCAGGCCCTTTGTCCCTTTAAGTTGCTGCATTATATTCTTGTAACACACACATGTGCTACAAAATGGAAGTGGTCCAATAATACTCCTTAATACATTTCTCTAATGGCCAATTTCAGTACTAAATGATTATTTAAAAAATGATGCAGCCTGATTAAAACCATTGGGGTCAGTGGGCCTGATTCAGACCCGGTCGCAAGCCCTGTGTGCTCGCAACCGGGTCAATGGTGGGCCAGTGCGCATGCGCACAATGGAGCCGGCTCCGCCGTGCACATGCGCGAGACCTGGATAGCGATGGGCAATCCATTGCTCCGGGTCTCGCACCAAACGTGCGCACGTGCATCAACAAAGGAGCAGCGCCAAGCGTGCGCCTGTGTCCCATAAGTAAAGGGCCGGCTGGCTTGTCTGTGAAAGGGTGCTGTAACCCCCAAAGGGCACTCCAAACAAAATAAAAAATATTTTCTGTGTTTGTGAATTGTGTGCACTGTGGCTGCACGTGCATCAACAAAGGAGCAGCGCCAAGCGTGCGCCTGTGTCCCATAAGTAAAGGGCTGGCTGGCTTGTCCATTAAAGGGTGCTGTAATCCCCAAAGGGCACTCCAAACAAAATAAAAAAATATTTTCTGTGTTTGTGAATTGTGTGCACTGTGGCTGCACGTGCATCAACAAAGGAGCAGCGCCAAGCGTGCGCCTGTGTCCCATAAGTAAAGGGCTGGCTGGCTCATTTCTTAAAGGGTGGTGTAACCCACAAAGTGCACTAGTCTCCAACAAAAATAAAAAATAATTTTCTGTGTTTGTGTGCGCCTTAGCCGCATGTATATATCAATAGAACATAAATGGAGGACCAAACTTTCTCCGATAAAAATAAAATAGGGAAAGATCAAGAACCACTTCCTCCTAGTGCTGAAGCTGCTGCCACTAGTCATGACATAGACGATAACATGCCATCAATGTCGTCTGCCAAGGCCGATGCCCAATGTTATAGGAGAGGGCACATACAATCCCAAATGACAAACTTCAGGAAAATTACCTTAAAAAAACATTTAAATCATCTGAGGAGAAAAGTAAACTTCCCATATATGCCATTTACGACACGGAGTGGCAAGGAATGGCTAAGGTCTATCCCTATGTTCATTACTAGTGGTTCAGCTTCACATGACGATGGAAGCCCTCATCCCGCTAAAAAAATCAAACAAGTTAAGATGGCAAAAGCACAGCAAAGAACTGTGCGTTCTAAGAAGATATCACAAATCCCCAAGGAGAGTCCAAGTGTGGTGGTGGTTGCGATGCCTGACCTTCCCAGCACTGGACGGGAAGAGGTGGCTCTTTCCACCATTTGCACGCCCTCTGCAAGTGCTGAATGGAGCACCCACAGTCCACTTGCTGATATGCAAATTGAAGATGTCACTGTTGAAGTACAACAGGATGAGGATACTGGTGTAGCTGGCGCTGAGGAGGAAGTTGGCGAGGACGATTCTGATGGTGATGTGGTTTGTTTAAATCAGGCTCCGGGGGAGACAGTTGTTGTCCATGGGATGAAAAAGCCCATCACGGTCATGCCTGGGCAAAAGACCAAACATTCCACCTCTTTGGTCTGGCAATATTTCTATCCAAATCCGGACAACAACTGTCTTGCCATATGTACCATATGTAAAGGTGAAATAAGTAGGGGTAGGGACGTTAACCACCTAGGAACATCCTCCCTTATTAGTCACCTGCAGCGCATTCATAAAAAGTTACTGTCAAGTTCAGAAACTTTGGCTAAGACTGTAAGCAGTCCAGGGACACCTAAATCCCTTTGTCCTGTTGTATCCAAGCGCCTGCAAACCACACCGTCAACTCCCTCCTCATCAATTTCCTCCTTAGCCAGGATCGGAAGTAGTCCTGCAGGCCATGTCACTGGCATGACTGACTCTCCTATCCGGGATCTCTCCGGAGGATCCTGCATTGCTACATCTCCTGCTGCTGCTGCTGTTGCTGCTGCTGTGAGTCATTCATCATCCCAGAGAGGAAGTAGGAACACAACTACTTTTACTAAACAATTGACCCTCCAACAGTCCTTAGTGAGGAGGATGAAGTACGACAGCAGTCATCCTGAAGCAAAACGTATAACTGAGGCCTTGACTGCTATGTTGGTGTTAGACGTGTATCCAGTATCCGCCATTAGTGCAGTGGGATTTAGACAATTAATGGAGGTAGTGTGACAGCCCACTGGGTAGATGTATCACCTTACGCAGCAACAACAGCAGCATCACCAGTAGCAGCATCTCAGAAACGCCAGCTCGTTCCAAGGCAGGCTACGCTGTGTATCACCGGTTTCAGTAAGAGGCACACTGCCGACAACCTCTTAGAGAAACTGAGGGAAATCATCGCCCAGTGGCTTACCCCACTTAGACTCTCCTGGGGATTTGTGATATCTGACAATGCCACCAATATTGTGCCGGCGTTACATCTGGACAAATTCCAGCACGTCCCATGTTTTGCTCACACAATAAACTTGGTGGTGCAGAATTTTCTGAAAAGTGACAGGAGCATGCAGGAGATGCTTTGGGTGGCCCGAAAAATTTCTGGCCACTTTTGCCATTCAGCAACTGCGTGCCGAAGACTGGAGCACCTGCAAACACTCTTGAATCTGCCCCGCCAACACCTGAAGCAAGAGGTTGTGATGCGGTGGAACTCAACCCTCTATATGCTTCAGAGGATGGAGGAGCAGCAAAAGGCCATTCAAGCCTATACATCCACCTATGACATAGGCAAAGGAGGGGGTATGCACCTGACTCAAGCACAGTGGAGAATGATTTCCGTGTTGTGCAAGGTTCTCCAGCCCTTCGAACTTGCCACACGTGAAGTCAGTTCAGACACTGCCAGCTTGAGTCAGGTCATTCACCTCATCAGGCTTTTGCAGAAGCAGCTGGAGAAAGTGAAGAAGGAGCTAAGACGGAGCGATTCTGCTTGGCATGTGGGACTTGTGGATGAAGCCCTTCATTCGCTTTGCCAGGATTCCAGGGTGGTCAATCTGTTGAAATCAGACCACAACATTTTGGCCACCGTGCTCGATCCTAGGTTTAAAGCCTATGTGGTGTCTCTCTTTCCGGCCGACACAAGCCTGCAGATGTGCAAAGACCTGCTGGTGAAAACACTGTCAGCTGAAGCGGAACATGACACGTCAACAGCTCCTTCTTCATTTTCTCCCGCAACTGGGGCTGCCAGGAAAAAACTTAGGTATCCTAAGCAACCCGCTGGTGGTGATGCAGGGCAGGCAGGACCAAGTTTCGACATCTGGTCCGGACTGAAGGACCTGGCAACAATTTCTGACATGTCTACTGTCACTGCATATGATACTGTCGCCATTGACAGAATGGTGGAGGATTACATCGGTGACAGCATCCAAGTAGGCATGTCAGACAGTCCGTACCTGTAGTGGTAGGAAAAAGAGGCAATTTGGAGGCCCCGGTACAAACTGGCTCTATTTTACCTGAATTGCCCCCCCTCCAGTGTGTACTCCGAAAGAGTGTTTAGTGCAGCCGGGAACCTTGTCAGCGAAAGGCGTAGGAGGTTGCTTCCACAAAATGTGGAGAAGATGATGTTCATAAAAATGAATTATCAACTCTTCCAGGGAGACCAGCCTCCAGAATGTACAGAGGGACCTGTGGTGGTGGATTCCAGCGGGGACGAGTTAATACTCTGTGAGGATGAGGATGTACACAACACTGAAGAGGGTGAGGAATCGGTGGATGAGGAGAATGAGGACGACATCTTGCCTGCGTAGAGCCAGTTTGTGCAGGGACAGATTAATTGCCAGCTTGTTTTGTGGGGGCCCAAACGAACCAATCATTTCATCCACAGTCGTGTGGCAGACCCTGGCGCTGAAATGATTGGTTTGTTAAAGTGTGCATGTCCTGTTTATACAACATAAGGGTGGGTGGGAGGGCCCAAGGATAATTCCATCTTGCACCACTTTTTTTTCTTTGCATTATGTACTGTTTGGGGCCTAGTTTTTTAAACTGCCATCCTGTCTGCCACTGCAGTCTCACTCCTAGATGGGCCACGTGTTTGTGCCGCCCACTCGTATCTCTTAGCATAGTCATCCAGCTACCTCGGTGCAACCTTTTGGACATAAAAACAGTATTGTGAGGTTTCAGGTGTTCAGAATAGACTGGAAATGAGTGGAAATTAAGGTTATTGAGGTTAATAATAGCATAGGAGCAGAAAAACCCACAAATTCTGTGATTTTAGCTGTTTTTATGCTTTTTCTAAAAAAAATACAGGTCCAAAACACAAAACCCAGAACCCAAAACACGGAAGGGTGGTTTTGGCAAAACCAATCCAGATCCAAAACACGAAGAAAGATCCAGATCCCAAACCAAAACACAAAACACGAAAAGTGGCCGGTGCACACCCCTATTCAAAACCCAAATAAATATTACACAATTAGAGCATATATGGGGTAAATGTACTAAAGTGAGGGCTTTTAGAAGTGGAGATGTTGCCCATAGCAACCAATCAGATTTAGGTATTATCTTCTAGAAGGTACTAGTTAAATGTTAAAAGTAGAATCTGATTAGTTGCTATGGGCAACATCTCCACTTCTAAAAACTCACTTTAGTAAATATAACCCCAAGAGTCATATTGAGGATAACAGAGAACAGTAAGATGAACAGGTGTGCAATATATAGTGGAGTGTCCCTGTTCTTCCCTGTACTCTCCCCATCTGAACCATTTCATATGAATGGAAGAAGGAGAGGAGGAATATTTATAATATATTGTTTCAAATAGAAAATACTTTTGGACTTTATTTTCAGTAACTATAAGACTGGGTACAGAGGCGGTCTTCCACAACTGGGGGATAGAGGCTTTGGTGGCTGCTAGAATGTGACCCATAAGGTACAGTACCTGTCTCTACGGGACAACTTCCCAGGATAGAAATGAAAGAGAGCAATCAGAGGCTCAGCAAGGAGACTCATCCCTATCACTTTACCGATCATGAGAAATACTGTTGTCCAGAGCTGGCAAAACAGAGGGCACGACCAGAAAACATGGTAAATATCTCCAACACATCCACGATTCCTCCAACAATACTGAGAATGGAGGGACAGATTTTGTGCTGCCGCTCGGGGTAAAGTATGCTCTATGGAGCAATTTATAAAACATTTCTGAGTTAATGCATTTGGAGATTGTAAAACAGGTGCAGAATATTATATCCTCAGAAAGGGTCCTAGATAGGTCCTTCTCCCACTTAACTTGGGATAGCAGTGTCCCCTTTTTACTATCCAATATTTGATATTGATACCACCAAGATATACCCCCCTTATGATTAGAGAATCAAAAATTAGATAACAGTAACATAGGAAAGGACGATTTTCTAAGTGGTGAGGGAAGGTAACTCTGCAGTTGTAGGTTCTTATAAAAGTTCTGCTTTCGAACACCATAGTGCATTTGGAGGTGAGAGAAGGATGCTAAACCGTTCTCTAGGAGGACATCACTCAGGAAGGAAAGACTGCCTCTGGTCCAAGATTCTAATTGCAAATCTGTGATCAAATTAACTACAGTCCTTAGGGACAAGACTGGAGAGGCTAAATATATCTCCTCACTGGAGGATACCAACTTATGACAAGCTGATAATGTAGCTTGAACTGCCTTACAAGGACCAGACCAAGGGTGGAGACGGCAGATGGAGGCAGCCAAAACAAATCAGGAATAGGAAAGGTAAGTTAGCTCTCAGCTCATACATGTACTGTTATCATGCAGTACATCAATTTGTTATTATATGACCCAGAGTGGGTGCTACTATTATGTAGCAATAATTATTTTGGGGTGAGCGTTTGGGAGTGGGGCCCCCGGGATTGCTCTGGCTGGACCTTGCTCATGGCATCACCACTTAATTCACATAGAATATTTTTTCACTTTTTTCTATGCGTTTGTGTATTATTTATGTCATTTTAATTCTTTTACATCTCATTAACACTTATTGATTTATCTTTACACACCTATCCTTTAACACTTCACTATCACCTTTTTTTCCCCTTTTCGTGTGATGCCCTGGGGGTGGTCCTTGGCTGGAATTTTTTGGGGTGCCTTGCTTCTCGGACGTGAACCCCTTAATTTTAGGGACGCTGGTATAGAGGAGCCTTGACATTTGGCCCAGCGCTTATTCATATATTTGCAAATGTATGTAAACCAATACCTCTGAATTTCTATTATCATGTAGGATTCAAGTATTTTTGATTTATCTGCAGTGTGCTGGAGGGCAATTTTCTTTTTTCTGTATTTCTAAAGCTGCATACACACACAACGATTTAGTAAATGAACGATTTTAGTAAACAATTTTCGTTCATTTTTTCAAGGGAAAAATTAACGAAAATTGTTTTTTAAAATCGTTCATTTACTAAATGTAATGAACGATTTGTTTGAACTACAAATGATTTTTGCATAATCCCTTACTGAAAATCGTTGAGTTGGTCAGTCTGACTGAACTACAAACTACAAACGTGAACGCGCATGAACGATAATCGTTCATCATTTTAACTCAGAAAATGAACGATTTTTTCAACAATTGAACAATAAACGATATCGTTATCAATAATCGCTCAAAAAATCGTTGTGTGTGTATGCACCTTAAGTGTCAAGCAAAACTTCCTACAAAATTACAGCTGCCTAGTATTGGGTGCATAGCATGAGACTCAGGGGCAGAACTATGGGAGAAAATGGAAGCACCTGCTGCCGGGCTCCAGCTCTGAGGGGGCACCCCCATCCATTGTCCACAATATATTCACCCCACTTAGGGCTGTAACTATGTACCTGGAGTGTACCGTCACTGCCGCCCAATACATGGCACCCCTTCCCAGCACCTGAGAAGCCACCATACATTAGTGGAGAGCTCCATGTCACACCATCAGCTGCTGCCTTCGTCTATCTACAGTATAGCCTGTCTGCATACAAATTGCTACATTACAGTGTCAGCGGCTGTGATGGGGGGTACCAAATTATAACTTGCCTCTGGGCGTCTGGGATGAACTTACGCCACTGATGAGACTAAGGTGACTTCAACATTTTCTAGATGCCCCACTAGAATTAAATACCTCGCATCGGGATCAGTATGTTGTGATCTTAATGAAAATAGACACTGCTGAGAGATGAGAATGGCCACCCAAGCTTTCTTAGTAAGTACTGTATATATCACTATATCAAGCTACTTCACATTCTCCTTAATTTTAAATACAGTCTTACCTGTGATTCAAACTGGAATGGAAAGGTAAGTTCCAAGAGTGACGAAAACTGGTGGCATGTCATATTGACACGCCCCCATTTTTCAGTGGGCACTCCCCTTGTGGCATGTGGCCACGCCTATTTTTGGCACACAGATGGGAGGTGCCATTTTTCATCTTGCCCTGGGTGCTAATAACCCTAGTTACGTCTCTGGTGAGGGAATCTAGTGTTAATAAATAGTGGTGGAGCTGACTGTTGAAAATGGGTTTCTTGAACCACCACAATATGGGCTTTAAGCAATTTACACGGATCAGCACACAGAGAATACATTTGTAATGCAAACCTGGTGAGGTAGGGGGCAATCAAAGGAATAACAGGAGAAAGAAACATAAAAAGGGGAAAAATGGAAATTACCCCAGAAAGAGTCACCAAAACGTGATGACCCTTAAGAAAGAGTAGTGCAGGGTAGAGGTCAGTCCACCAACACCCGTAATATAAAGGCAATTACATTATACTATAGTAATTTAAATACTAGTCCATTTGTAAACTAACTAACATAGGTGTAGTATACCCTATATTAGCAAGCCTAACAACTGGGCAGCATAAGGTATAGTAAAACAAAAATAAATTGAAATGAGAATGGCATTAAGAGCATAGGAAGATGGCCTTACAACTGAAACTTTGCAAGGTACCCTACAATTGACATAGGTAAAGAATCCCAAACAGAAGCATAAAGGTTGCTCAAAATAAACTGAATACAATAGAAACCTCACAGAAATAGTACATACAAAAAGCGTAACATGTACAGATAACAAAAAAACCTGTGGAGAAAAAGTATATGATTAGGCAAAACATTGAGCAGTCAATCAGTACTTATTGCCTTGACCCTGTCATAGACAAGTCCCGCTGGAGCCCACGGTCAGGAGAGGAGCTGATAGATATGTTTCTGAATAACTAAAATTACATAGCAACATCCATGTGGCCAACCATGGAAATAAGCTATGGACTGCACTGATTGTTTCCATGGTTACAGGTGTTTCATATTAGTGTCAGACGGCAACATCAGTGTGTTTGTCAATTTTAAATGGACATTTCATGCAGATGTCCTACTTAAAGTATCAGGAGTTATTCCAATAAGCAGTGGTACCAAACATACTGGTTTTAATCAGGCAACATCATTTTTTTTTATGGTTACCCTTGTTAAAGTCAAACAATTGGATGAAGTCGTTTGCAATTATCATCTTTCGATACTATCATCTTTGTGTGAAAATATGCGACTAGCACGCTACGGCGTGCTAGCGTGTATTTTCATATCACATGCGAACGCATTTTTATACATATGCATATTTATATATATATTTGCACACACACTGTCTTTCATAACCAGAGTTATTTATAGTTATTAATAATAATGTAAGATATGCGTTTTAGAGATCTAAGGTTCAAGATACAGTGGACATGTCATGTTTGGTATCATACTAAGGACCTCATTCAGAGCCGTTTGCAAAATGTGAGCGCTCGCTCTGAATGAGGGCGGCCACATCTAAAAAATGATCCGGCCTCCTGGCCGCTCGCAAGGCTCACTGGTGATGTCAGTGGGGACGCCCACAAACTGCAGGCATTCGCTTGGGATTGCCTCCGTTTGTGAAGCCACCATACAAAATGGGTCGAGTTGTCGATCAACATTGATAGCCGCCCCTTTTGTAGTGAGCCACAGAGCGATAGAATTTCTCTCTCGCTCCGGGGCTTGCGCACGCGCAGTGCGGACGCTGCACGTGTGCACAGCCAAACATCGACCCGCTTGCAAGTGCTCAGGTGCTTGCGAGCGGGTCTGAATGAGACCCTAAATCCCTGAGACCCTAAATCCCTGTTTATTTGCAGACATCAATTTCTATCGGCAAAGAGATCGCATCATGCGTACGCTAGTTATGGATGATAGGGAGTTATTGATTAGAATGCTATTTTCTGTATGTAGTGTTGTAACAAGTTTAAATTCATTCTTTGGTGGAAAACTGACCCATACCCCTGATGACACCATATGAACTGACCAATGACCAGAGTGGCTTGAAGCTGGGCCAATGAAAACTTGCCAACTGTGTCCTTTGTTTTCTATGTAAACTGAATTGTATATATACCTGTGTCCTTATTTCAGTACTCAGTCATCTTCTTTGCGACCACAGACTTCAGGACTGAATGACTGTATAACTGGATCCAGTGAGCTTGCATATGTATTGGCTGTACTTATTGTATACTTTATGCTTTTTTCACTCTAAATTGTTAAACTTCTATTGTGTTACTTTTTTTTACATAAAATCACTTTCTTGTGCTTTGGAACCACACAGTTAGATTGGGAAGCAATTTATTTTTCATAGCGACAAAACGGCATTAATAGATGGGGGCTCGCAACTGATATCATGATACCGGGAATTACGCAAAGTGTACGGATTTTGGTTACTCAACAATGGGTGGGAGAAGCGTCATTATATGGGTAAGAATACAATGTGTTTAAAGCCTGTTTAATCACTCTGTGTTGTGAAACCGAATATCTGATTTTGTGTGATTTAAGGTGCGCTGATTAGGACCTAGGGACATGAGAGAAAAGTCTGTTTCTTTTACTGTCATTTTTGCACTGTAAAGTGCGATTCGCACATTGTGTATGCGTCTTCCCTGTATTGCTGCCACATGTTTAAACAATCGTTTTGATAGACAGTTTTGTTGTTTTCATAGCGTGATCACTTGTTAAAACTCCTGAATAGTTATTACAATCATTTGGGAAAGCAATTTTTCTGCGCAAAACACAAAGGTGGATATGAATGTGAACGTGTGCTTGTGATGTGGAAATTTTACTGTTGAAAAGATACAGGGAAACTCGGTAGGTGTCTGACGAGGCAAATTGCTACTGGGCCAGTATCCACAGCAGGTATACTGTGGTTTTGAAAAACTGGGAATAGTTTTTCGTCCCCCCAATAGTAATCGCAAAGTTCATTGATAAGTTAGTGTCTCTGGGCAATGCGATCGGACTGCATGGTTGCGTCAACCGTGATTGTGACTTGGGGTGTTGTGGGAGGAAATCGCTGGCAAGGTTAAGTGTTAATGGAATGCTACCAGGCAGACACGGTACTCAAAGTAGGAAGCTAGCGGACGAAGCTTGTGAATTCGTCTGGAAGGCAGAATAATTGCATAGGCGATATTCTGCTCCTAGTTGCGTACACTGACAATCATGCTTAGCGGTCAGTTGTGCACAGCTGGAGGAAGTGAGTGGATGCAGTTGTAAATTCGTTCACAGCCAAAATCTCTGGTATTTGTGGTGTGCTGCGAAGCGTTGGAAGAGTCTGTTTCCAGATGGGTGCTAAGCAAACACTTGAGATGGTCAATGATGTGCTGCTTAAGGAAGGGCCAACTGGTTGGGCAAGGTATATAATGCTTGCGAAGTATGGTGCGTAAACTACGGCGTCATGCGACATATGGGTCAAGATGACCAAAGGATACTTGAGACCAGTTCCCAAGATTGGCAGTTTTGATTCAGAGGTATTAAGTAATATTAGAGATAACATATGTTTAATCAAATCGCAGAAAAATAGGGTTAAGAACAATGACTGTTTAAATCTGTGGCAACATGACGGGAAAACGTGGCAAGGTAGCGTATGCACACCGGAAGGTACTGTACACACACCGGAAGGGGTCGTTACTATATTAAAAGAAGGGAGGGCATGAGCACCTCCGCCGCTCTATGCGGTTGGAAGTGAGAGTACAGCCGATACCAAAAACAAAAAAATTTTTTATAAGTAAATTCATATCCTGTGTTAAGTCATCTTAAGAAAAATGCTTTTGTAGAAGACGATGAACCCACTGTAATTTCAGCCATTACACATGCTGTTCATATGCTAGAAGAACCACGCAGGCAAGAAAGGGGAGTGGTCCCACCAGCAGGGGCAGCGGCTGAAATTAGTGAGATTGGTGTAGAAAGTAATGGTTTGAAGAAATATTTAAAAATGTATTGAGAACAATAATGTTAGTTTATTGTGTTGTCAATCAAAATAATTTATCATTGCCTTAAATGGGCAATTGTTAACATTTTAGATATTTAGGTAATTATTCATATTTTTGGAATTTTAGGATTATAGGGGATTTTGAACATAGTGGATGTTTTACATACATAATACTTCATAGATAAGGGATATAGTAAACAATTTTGAATGTACTGTATGTGTTAAGTGTATGCAGCTTTAGTCATTGTGCATTTTGGGAAGATCAGGTGTCCTTGTTTACAGTAAATATTGAGATTAGAAACTCAAGTCAGAATAGTTACTATATGTTAATAAGAACAGGTTTTTCTTTGGTCTACTTGGAGGTTTAGACAATAAATTCATTTGTTGTTTACAAGAAGTTCACTTTGATCAAGTATTGACCAAAATTGGGATTCTAGGTTACAATAGATGGAATGTTAACTTGGTTATAAGGTGATGTCTCAATAGAATGGCAATCCAGCAGGAATTATCACAGTACTAGTTACAAAAACTTGCTTGTGTTCATTATTTGAATGGTTGCACAAGATATTTAAGTTTTATTTCCAAAAAGAGTATTTTTACAGGACTGAAGTCACACTGAACAGCAGGCTCTATTGTTGAAGAAATTGTGGCTCCTGGTTATTCAAGGTACCCTGTATTAACCCTTTCTGTGCTGCCTATATCATATCTGCAATTACATAACCGGAAGTGCAGGTGAATAATTAACTTTCCCTTAAGGATACATACAGTATATCATATATCCCCTCATACACACAAGCATGTACACTTCTCACACATATATTCATGGTATATGATTCCATTTATTCTGCTTAATTCACCCTGCAGCATATCTGCAGTGAAAATTGTGCATTAAAGTCACACATGTACAATGCCTGTTTTAAAGTACTGGAGAATTCATAATTAATCGCAGCAAACCCAAATATGACTAATAATATTTTTTTCCTATAAATAGTAATTTTTTATATATATATTTGAAGCAAATTAATGAAAATTAGAAATTCATTTAGTGATGGTAAAAGTATTTTACCTATTGCAGGTGTTTTCCAATGTGGTGCGTTCAGAGAATGTCACAAACATTACAATTGGCAAATTTTATGATATTTGTTATGAATAATCATGATTTATACAGGAGCTAGAATTCAGCACCAATGTGAATTATGATTTGCATTTATTACCCTCTGTTGTTTTCAATGTCTGGTTGTGCACAAAGGGGGGGTTTACACACAATCTTGGAAAACGGATCTGTGTCATATAGAGCATTACGGAACACACACATATCTGCAATACAGGAGTACTGAGGTTCATTTGTGCTATACACATGATCTTGGTTTTCTGTGTGGAGTTTGTACATGCTGCATATGAAAGTTTTCTGTGTATAGTTTGTATGTACTCTTCTGTGTGCAGTTTGTAAAATGTTCTGTGTATAGTTTGTATGTACTCATCTGTGTGCAGTTTATATTAAAGTTTTCTGTGTATAGTTTGTATGTACTCATCTGCGTGCAGTTTGTAAAATTTTATGTGTGGAGTTTGTATGTGCTTATCTGTGTGCAGTTTATATGAACATTTTCTGTGTGTAGTTTGTATGTACTTCTGAAAAATCCTTGCAATACAGCAGTTAAGAAATTCAATTCTGAGTAAGTTATAACATGTGGTGTGTTATACTATATTATCTGTGTATTAGATCACACGTAAACCACATATAATATTGCAGTTATAACTGAGTATGACTTGAATGTTTGCATAATATGCATAATACATAGTTTAAGATAATCAGGGACTTGATGTGTTTTGTCAAGGAATATTAGGGTGGTATTAGCCCTGCGAAAGTTGGCATGTTTATCTCACATGAAGCTTTGGTCGCTATACATATATAGAATAGTGATGACGACCCGGTGTCTGGGGTCTGTAGTGGTACAGACCGGAAAAAGTAATACACCAGCAGTGTCAGAATGGAACAGCGGGGACCACCGGAGGTTTCCTGTACCCCTATGGCTCAGTCTGACCCTGTATACTAGTCATAACTCAGATAGATATGGATTTCCGTAAATAGATTAAGGAACTCGAAAAGGGAGGTATGCGTTTAACCCATTTATTCAATTCTGTAACAGTTATATAGGTAACACCGGGGTGAAGCTTAGAATCAGGTGATGTATTGCTAAGCAGGGTTTGATTAATTGGATCATATGGCAGGTTTGCAATGAGTCCTGTAATAAACATCCTATATATACTGGTAAGCAGAATGGTTGAAAAAGACTGAATCGCAAATTGGAGAAGTCTGTAATAAATGTAAAAATTGAGCATTTCATTTAAGATGCCACAGATGTTAAGATGTCTGAATAATTGTTTCCCTTTAGGTAAACAGATCATGTGGTAAGTATATATGACTGCAGAAAATCAGATTTTTAGAAAGCGATATATGTTATATTATAGATATTAAGAACAATATTATATGCATAATACAGAATTGTGGACATGAGATATTCCTTAGAAGTAGGGATATCATATAAAAAGCAGGAATAAGGAAATCTAGGTTTGTCATTACTGCAGTAAATAAGGAGACCTCCTTAGGATTACAGGTGACAATGGGTTTAACCTTTATGCTTATAGCAATGTTTACGGTATATGCAATTGTTCTTAAGACTGTATATGGTATAATATGGGTTAAAAATAGACAGGTGGTGTAAAATCCTGCTCATTTTAAAATCCCTGGTGTATACAGATAAAGTATAATGGTATAAATATGTATATCGGAGTAAAGGATTCTAAAATCCCCAAGTGGAAATAAGTAAGTAGTGCAACCTGTGACCAAATTCATAGGAATTGGAAGATGGATGAACAAGGTCTTTTTTTGTAGGATCTTGGAAATATATTAATAGCTGAAAATACTGTGTATATCTCATGAAGTGACATATGTAAAATGCCATTGGAACTGTTGTAAGTGATAACAGTTCATAAGAAATAGTTTTTAGAGATCCCATGTGATAGTTAGTAACAGGCACAAATGTGATATTTTTGTGTTTATAAATCCCTGTAAAATCTAGCTAAATTGTGATGTAGGTATTATGAATAACCCTATGGTGGAGGTTTCATTCACCAGAACAGGGGGATTGCCGCAGATCATAAAAATATGCATATGATCATACTGTTTTGAAACTGTTGCAGTAACAATAACTCAGCGGAATGTAAGTTTCTTTTTCTCTCAAAAACACCTTTTATAATTTTGATAGTTTACCTCTTGTGACCAGTAGGGACACTCACAGGTCCTAGGAGGAGGAGTAGTAGAAGGGAAAATACACATCCATTTTCCAGCAGAGGTGGTAATGCCTGGAATTACTATGATTTTCAATGAAAAAAATGAATAAAAATAAATAAATTTAAGGTTGTTTTAAAATGGTCTTATATTTAAACAGGTTCCACAGGATGATTTTCTGTTATTATTAAAGTAATTGGGTACATATATTAACAGTTTGTATGTTTGGAATAGATAGGCATTAGTTACATATTGACATGCATGTGTTAAGTATACTAACATTTCTTTCTATTTTCTCGGAACATCAGAATGCAGGTCAAGGTAGATCAAAGAGCCCAAGACTTCTCTGAATCTCCTCAACAATTAATTTCCCAGATTAGGGATATCCAATGAGAAAAAACAAAGGCATTTTAGGATCCTGGATGCCACCTAGTGGAGAAAACAATGTAAAGTTCAGTCTGTAACACTCGTCAATGTTAATGATATGTCATTTTTGAAAACTCCAATATGGAGCAGACAAAATTCTAAATTATCACAATGGGTGGGAAGGGACTGCTAACACACGAAGAATGTTTTTCATCCATATAGTCAAATCATGTCAACAGCAGGATATCTGAAGACTGCAGACGGACCGGATGGCAGACAAGACGTCAGATTTGGTAGGAAAGATGGATACATTCAAAAGTACTGATATCTCCCAATTTCTTATTTAGGTGCTGATGAGGCCTAGCTTCAGATAGACGATATTCCTGGCAGATGACTACAAGAACCCTAAAATTGGAAGGCCGGGACACAGATTGGAAGGACGGGATACAAATCATCCAAAACAGATGTCCAAGATGCCAACACTCCGGAAGCGCACCCTCTCCCATTTGGTGAAGATAACATTATAGGAACAACTATAGGCTTTTGATTCCAAATGTTAATAAATTTAGGAAAGGGTTTGTCTCACATATTCAAGATTTTTTTACCCTTGCATAATTCCACCTATATAAAAACAAGTTTTTTTTCCATCCAGAATATGCGACACAGGGGAGAACCATTAGTTCTACACCTTTTCATTACTTTTTATTTCGAACTGTGAAAATGACATTGTTATGATTCTCTCCAAGCTGAATTTTCTCTCTTTTACCACCTGTATGATCAACATACATAACACATACGCTAATGTGATGATGAACTGCATTATAATCCTAAAATCAAAAGCACAATAAAAAAATAATAATAATAATTTTTATGACTGACTATAAGAAGAATGTATGATAACGTTTTGTTAGCTATCATATCAAAGGGTGGACTGTTAAAGTCAAACAATTGGAGTAAGTCGTTTACAATTATCACTTTTTGATACTATCATCTTTGTGTTAAAATATGCGACTAGCACGCTACGGCGTGCTAGCGTGTATTTTCATATCAAATGCGAACGCATTTTTATACATATGCATATTTATATATATATTTGCACACATACACATTCACTTATAAAATGGTTCCTACACACTGTCTTTCATAACCAGAGTTATTTATAGTTATTAATAATAATGTAAGATATAAGGTTCAGGATACAGTCGACATGTCATTTTTGGTATCATACTAAATCCCTGTTTATTTGCAGACATCTGTTTCCATTGGCAAAGAGATCACATCATGCATACGCTAGTTATGGATGATAGGGAGTTATTGATTAGAATGCTATTTTCTATATGTATTGTTGTAACCAGTGTAAACTTGTTCTTTGGCAGGAAAACGCACAATAGAGACTGTTGGAGAACTGACCCATACCCCTGATGACACCGTATGAACTGACCACTGACCAGACTGGCTTGGAGCCGGGACCAATGAAAACCTGCCAACTGTGACCTTTGTTTCCAATGTAAACTGAATTGTACTGAATGACTGTAGAACTTGATCAAGTGCGCTTGTGTATGTATTGGCTGTACTTATTGTATATTGTATGCTTTTTTACTCTAAATTGTTAAACTTCTATCGTGTTACTTTTTTTTTTACATAAAATCACTTTTTGTGCTTTGGAGCCACATGATTAGATTGGGAAGCAATTTATTTTTCATAGCGACTAAACGGCTTTAATACCCTTTGTGCAATAATTTTCTATGTAATGTTGTTCTGCTTCCAATTTTTAAGATATTAACATTGAACTGTTCAATATGCTATTTTCTCTTTATGACCATAACCTTAATTTCTTGCATTCTCAGTGGACATTGGCTAGGGTCAAACACAATGTTTCAGACACGCTTCACCTGATTCACAAAGATAAAGTTGTTTTATAGGATAATAACTGAACATCTTGTTCTGAAAGGTGCATTTCCATGTAACTAAGTAACACAATAAATTCTTTACACATAACGAAACTGGATCAGAACCTTTATATACCCCTGCCTATACCTTCTAAATATCCTTCCTATAAACCTCTAAGAATAACGCTAATTTGTGTACGCAGTCTGACCGCAAATAAAGACAGGAGTGGAATCTGTGGTTCCAACGCACAAGTATTATTCAAGTACAAGTACAGTCAGTTACACGCTATGATCTGTGTATAATAAGCGCAAATAAATACAATGAGAGAGACAGAGAGAGAGAGACAGAGAGACACACAGAGAGAGAGAGAGAGAGACAAAGAGAGACAGAGAGACACACAGAGAGAGAGAGACAAAGAGAGAGAGAGAGAGAGACACTTTAGGCGCAAAAGGAAATTATACAGCCCCCAAGTACAGTATACATACGCTGCACCTCCGGGCCCGGAGATAGACATCAGTAAGAGACCTTCAGTTCATACAACCTTCAGCATGGACTAAAAAACCAGTATTCGGGCACACATATTTATCCCCCTCAGACTAAAGCAGGACAATGGGGAAGTTTCTTGCTGATGTCATTGGTTCCCAGAGGAGAAGCATATGTTACAGCACATTTAACAGGCTGTTTCAAATAGACTCTCCCTGTCTCTAACAGCAGGGGACTCTTTCTAGTAACACCTTCTATACATTCCAACAGTTTAAACATTTTGTTGCTTGTAGGTTCTGCGATCCATAACTTGAGTTTGCAACATGATGCGATCTCTCCACCGATAATACCGGAATGCTGTAAAAGGCGTACGCATCAGAACAAGCTTATCATGTATAATACCTTAGTTATCAAAAACCTTTATTTCTCAGCATTTAAACTAAAATAACCAACTTAAATCATACATTTTGATGCTTATGGAACCTTATGTGTGAATATGAAATGTGTGAGTATTCAGGGTTTGATATAAAGACATATTTAATGTGTGTATGAAGATGAGTGCATTTGTCTCTAACATTTTAGCATGCTGGGCCAGATAGTTCTACATGTCCTGTCAGCAGGCCCTCCCACCTTTCCTGTGTCCAAAGGGAAAAACCTATTTTGTTCTCCTAGACTCTTGTGTGGAATGCAAATGTATTATCACCTCAAGCTGTGAAATTTGGGGCCATCCTGTCTAGGATTCAGACAAATCTAATTGTGTATATCAATGCTTGGATTATATTACAATTGCCACAACTTTACTTTATCTGCATCCAGGGATTCCCAATTTGTATGTAAAACTACCCATTGTCTATTTCTATTTACTTTTACTCAGAAAGCTTGTTTTTCCAGTTGCCCTTGGTAGATTAACATTGCCATCTGTTCTTAGCTCCCTATAGTGAGTGGAATGGACCCACGTATCTTCCCCGGCCACCCTTTGAGGTTGTAGTATCATCAGATACGGACCTTTCCACCGATCAGTCAAACGACCTGAGCTAAAAAAAATTTGGATCATAACAAATTCTTCCAGATTTTGACATCATGAAAGTTTGCATTAGACATGTTAGTTAATAACACTTTCAATTTCGGTTATTCTCATTCATCTTCGTGAGACCCTGCACAGTAACCTCATTATCATATTTTCACATGAGGCTGCCTGTTTGAACAGTATCTCGAAGAGGGGCAAATAAAGGAAAAGACAGTCTGGGATAATCTCAGTGTTGTTACCCATCATCTTACACATGTTCTTGGAAACGTCACCTGTAAAATAAGTCCCCCTATCATTTTTAATAATTCTAGGGATATAGTATCTGCATACAGGTTCCTGCAATTAAATCTTGTTATTAATAGCTACTGTTCTAAATAATGCCTGTGCCACTGTTTTGGATAGTTTTCGGAGTAGTCAACCTCAGCCTGGCATGGCTGCCGTTTATCATCAGCAACCTTGTGTCCTATGAGTGGGAGATAAAGCACAACCGTTTAATATCATTTAAACATGACCTAAAATACAACAATAAATCATGCACATTTTACATTAGAACAGATCCATTGATAGGTTGAAAAGATTATAAACAGTCATATAAGGCCTGGGAGAAGATACTGGGGTTACCTATGAACCCATGGGAAACTCGTGTTCCTGTGTGGTGTTCTTCATTTTGCAGTTCTTACTTATGTGTCCCACTTGGTGACAGTTAAAACATAATTTTGAATGGGGTGGATGAAAAGATTGTTGTGGGATTTGAGCAAGAGGGAAAGGTGGTGGGTATGGGTAAGGATAGGGAGGGTAAGGATATTGTGGGGGATATGAGTATGGGACCTGTGGTTGTGTATGATATGTGGGGTAAGGATGTGTTTGCTGTGGTGTGGGATTGGTGAGGACGTGTAATTGTTCAGGTGCATGTGTGTGTGTGGGTGCAGGTGTGTCGGTTGGCTGTGATGTTATTGTCATTCCTTCCAGAGCTTGGATACTGACAGCCATTAGTTTTTCGCTCTGGGTCTCTCTCTTCTTTGTGATATTTTTATCATGTTCTATGGCAGACTCTATGAGGTTATCTATTGTGAGTCCCCTCCAGCCAGGTTGTGAGGTCTGAACCCGAATCTTTAAATCGTCTTTCAGACCGTCCATGAGTACCGTGACTATCATTCCCCTGTGGTGAGTGCTATCTTTAATATCTTCTATCCCAGTGTACTGGGTGATAGCCTGCAGAGCCCGGCAGCAATAGTCTTCTGCAGTTTCATTCTCCTTTTGTTTGATTGTGAAGATTTTGTTCCAGTTAACTACTACTGGAAAATATATACCCAATTGAGTTACAATGTGGGAAATGTTACCTTGGTTTACTTGGTCTGTTAAGGGAACGTCACCATCCAATACACAATCCGTGATAAATTTTGTCACGTCGGTATTGTGTGACAGACAGGCCCTTAACACCACACGCCAATCTTTATTAGTGGGCTCATGAAAACTACCCAAATTTCTCAAAAATCTTTGACATTTGGCTAGTTCCTTTTTGGGATTGGGGAAATCATTTATGATGGAATTTAGTTCTGCTCTTGTCCATGGACAATGCATTACTACTTCCCTCATGGGCACTACACCGTTTGCATCCGCATTTCCATTCGGAACAGTTATTGCCCGAATGGGATGCAGACCGGCAACGTTGCTATCTCTGACCTGGTTACCTGGCTGGGGGTTTAATCTGCTGCTGCTACGTATGGTATTAACAACTTCCTCAATGGGTGCAGAGTGTGTTAACACTTCCCTTGCTGTTGCCGATGGAGATGGCGGCACCACCCGTGATTGTGGTGATGCAGCATCTATCATTTGCACAGCATGGGAAATGGCAGACATTACAATAGGCTCATCATCTACATCATAAACATTTTCTTTATAGTTGCTTAAGAGAGGGTACAAATTGCTTGTTACATTTTTATGGGTTTTTTTTGTAACTGTACTTGCACCTCCATCCACATAAGGTGGGGGAGGTGAGCGTGAACTGCTGGCAATACTCTCCACATTGCTACCTTGCCGCACGTGCGCGCCAATTTGCGGCTCGCCCGTAATGCAACTCAGCGTCGCGGATGTATTTTCTGGCAATGCGCTTGCAATGCTGGTTTGCGTCGTTTGCACATTTTTAAGCCAAGCATCCCCTTCATGCTGCCATAGTTTTAAACATTCTAAATATTTTACCTTTTTTTATCGGGATCGCACCATACTGATGTGATCCTGGACATTGTCTAACACATTTTTATCAAAACTACCAATTCTGGGAAACGGTCTAACACACTTCCTCGTTATATTAAACCATAAATCACAATACCTTATTGCATAAGTACCGTACTTAGTATGCATAATACGACAGGCTGATCCAATCGGAGCCTCCATTAGCAGCACATCATTGCCTAACATCTCTACTGTTTGCGTGGCTCCCATTCTGAGACAACTCCTACGCTTTTCAATAAAAATTTAAACTGGTGAAAGACAATCAAGATACTTTCACTTACCTGTGGACGATTTAAGTCGGCGGCGCCCACACACCTGGATAAGATTTAGTAAGGCCACTTCCACACCTAGATAAGATTTGAAACAGGCAACTTCCACACCCGGATAAGTTTTAGTAAGGCAACTTCCAAACCTATGAGAGTTTATATGTCGGCTACTCTCACGCACCTCTATACAACAAAGACAACATGTACACCTGCTACTGTGTATAGAACGGCAAAGCTGCTAACCGAGCGACTAGGCTAACCCTTGCACCTAGCCCTTAAGGATCATACCCTTAACTTTGTTCAACAAGTATTCACTGTTACACACTTTTTTCCTGCGCAGAAAAATACACGTTTAACCCAGATATTGGTAATAGAAAAAAATGTAAACCTCAATGGCTTTGTTCAAACACGTGGCAGCAGAACCGGAAGTGCATATACACTATTGTGCGACCATCCGCATACACATTAATGTGACTACCACACAACCGTATAATGACTTTTTAACTTCGTACGCAAAAATGCATTTTAGCCGCGTACGCAATACTGCGGTACCCCTCTAAATGCAAGGTTCTATCAACAGAGGAAAACAAACTTTTTCCTCTCTTGTCCCTGGATTCTAGTCAGCTTCCTTAATTCACACGGAGATGGATAGCGATCTTTTAGCACAAAGCGGTTGCAGGCAAACCCTGCATGTGGCCACTCCACCCTTTGCTGAAATATCGATGACCGTATGTACCATGTGAGCAGGTAAGTGACTTCTTTACGAGCCCCCAACTAACGAAACTGGATCAGAACCTTTATATACCCCTGCCTATACCTTCTAAATATCCTTCCTATAAATCTCTAAGAATAACGCTAATTTGCGTACGCAGTCTGACCGCAAATAAAGACAGGAGTGGAATCTGTGGTTCCAATGCACAAGTATTATTCAAGTAAAAGTACAGTCAGTTACACGCTATGATCTGTGTATAATAAGCGCAAATAAATACAATGAGAGAGACAGAGAGAGAGAGACAGAGAGACACACAGAGAGAGAGAGAGACAAAGAGAGAGACAGAGAGACACAGAGAGAGAGAGACAAAGAGAGAGAGAGAGACACTTTAGGCACAAAAGGAAATTATACAGACCCCAAGTACAGTATATATACGCTGCGCCTCCGGGCCCGGAGATAGACATCAGTAAGAGACCTTCAGTTCATACAACCTTCAGCATGGAAGTATTCGGGCACACATATTTATCCCCCTTAGACTAAAGCAGGACAATGGGGAAGTTTCTTGCTGATGTCATTGGTTCCCAGAGGAGAAGCATATGTTACAGCACATTTAACAGGCTGTTTCAAATAGACTCTCCCTGTCTCTAACAGCAGGGGAATCTTTCTAGTAACACCTCCTGTACATTCCAACAGTTTAAACATTTTGTTGCTTGTAGGTTCTGCGATCCATAACTTGAATTTGCATGATGCAATCTCTCCACCGATAATACCGGAATGATGTAAATGGCGTACGCATCAGAACAAGACCAAACACAACTTGCTTATCATGTATAATACCTTAGTTATCAAAAACCTTTAATTCTCAGCATTTAAACTAAAATAACCAACTTAAATCATACATTTTGATGCTTATGGAACCTTATGTGTGAATATGAAATGTGTGAGTATTCAGGGTTTGATATAAAGACATATTTAATGTGTGTATGAAGATGAGTGCATTTGTCTCTAACATTTTAGCATGCTGGGCCAGATAGTTCTACATGTCCTGTCAGCAGGCCCTCCCACCTTTCCTGTGTCCAAAGGGAAAAACCTATTTTGTTCTCCTAGACTCTTGTGTGGAATGCAAATGTATTATCACCTCAAGCTGTGAAATTTGGGGCCATCCTGTCTAGGATTCAGACAAATCCAATTGTGTTTATCAATGCCTGGATTATATTACAATTGCCACAACTTTACTTTATCTGCATCCAGGGATTCCCAATTTGTATGTAAAACTACCCATTGTCTATTTCTATTTACTTTTACTCAGAAAGCTTGTTTTTCCAGTTGCCCTTGGTAGATTAACATTGCCATCTGTTCTTAGCTCTTGAGTTGTAACTTGAAATGACGTTGGTCATAAAATGGCGTCTTGCAGATTCTTGTTTCTAAAATGGAGTCTAGCTGCCATTTGCAAGATGGCGTCGCGCACGCTTCAATTTTAAACTGATCTTGTCTCAGCTAATAATCCAGTTTTGACACACACTAAGGAAAAAAATTGTCATATGCTTTTAAAAGATATATATTATTTATTTTACATTCAATATAAAAAAATATCCATAAAAACAATTGAAAGAAATCATCATACTGTACATTGCTTTCAATTCGATATTGTTTATAAATAAAATGGTATAAATGGAATACTATATATGAGTATCTCCCACTGCATTGCCAAAGTAATCTCTGAATTATGTTCACATTACAATTGAGTTATTAAATGCAAAATGTATTTGAATATAACATTTTTATTATAATATTGTTCCATATTGTTTATTATAATATTGTTCCATAAAGTAGACAAAAGAGGAAAAATAGACTAGTTTTATGCTAAGCCCGTACTCCATTTTAGAATGGGGGGAAACATGTTGGTTACAGAGACAATATACAATATGCAACAAGCGCCAAGAAAGAACCTTGTAGTGTGTGTACAGATGAAAGACTTACTACACAAATAAATTAATGAAAGATATTTTACTGTTAAAGTAGTAAGTCTATATACAAATGCATTAAAAACAAAAATATATTCACAAAAGAGTATGCACAGATATACAAAGCACAAACGAGGACACAAACAAGAAACAAAAACAACTAAATAAACTCCAATGGCACAGGAATTAAAGCACCGTTGGAAATGGGAAATATGATCCTACTAGAGGTCCATATAATAATCTCAGTCCTGCACGGATGCTGGTATAGAAAAAATGAAAAGTGGGGTTCACTAGAGCCGAGAACCAACCTCTTCTTGTGGAATTATGTGTGCGCCCTATTGGAGAGTGGCGTCCCACAACTCCAAATGGGCTAGAGCGTGTAGAGTAATAGCTTTAGTATTGATGCTGCAGCATTCCTGTGGGGGTGGATCTGTTAAAGCTGGCCGGCATGGGTGTACGCAGAACGGGTATGACTGCCTTGCCGCACCGGTAGCAAACTCTGGACTTGCTTATGGTAGTTGGGGTATGTGGGTACACAGTGTACTGCTCCTTGTGAAGGGGGCAATGCTACTGACCTGAGACCACCAAAACTGCCGCGGCAGTCTTGGAGAGACCGTGTCTGACGAGAAAGCCTTGCCGGGCCAAACGTCAGGTGGTCTCTCCTACGGAGTCTTACCTGTGTCCTAATGCAAGCGTCTCTCACTCCGTCTCTGTCTGTCTTCACAGTGCGTGTCGCCTGCGCGCTACTGCCCTTGCTGGGAATCTTCTATCCTGGTGACTTCCGGGTTCTCCTTCGATCACGTGATCACGCCTTAAAGGCTTTAGGTGCCATTTTGTCATAGACATTTCTGACAGCCGGAGACAGATCTATTAGTAAACATCATTTGGCATAAGTCACACATCAGCCACAACTAGCCAAGGCATACCAGCCCTCAAGGCTACTTCACGGCCCAAAGGCTGCATCTTGTTCTATGACCCACAGGCCACAACTAGCCAAGGTTTACCAGCCCTCAAGGATGCTTCACGGCCCAAAGGCCACATCTTGTTCTATGGCCCACAGGCCACAACTAGCCAAGGCTTACCAGCCCTCAAGGCTGCTGCACAGCCCAAAGTTGCATCAAGTTCTACGGCCATGGGTCACAACTAGTCAAGGTCTTCCAGCCCTCAAGGCTGCTTCATGGCCACAGCTAGTCAAGCATTCCAGCCCTCAAGGATGTTGCGGGACTTTTTAAAATATTATACCCGTATCCTAACAGTGACAAGGAGAGGGTGAAAGGTAGTGGATAAGAGGGAGAGGGTGACTGGTTGAGGCAGTGGGTGATATATAGGGGGGCACTGGGCTGAATGGGAAGGGGGGCAGTTAGATGGTGGTGGGAGGGGGGAACTAGGCTGGAGGAGGGGGTACACTGGGCTGAATGATGAGGGAACACTGTGTCTGGACTAGCTGGGGGAGTCTTGCTGAGGGTAAGTTATATGGGGCAATGGCCTGGTTGGGGGAGTTATAGGGGTGGACACTGGACTGGCAGGGTGGGAGACACTAAGATGTAATCTGTGGAATTGCTTTGCCACATCTTTAGTTTTGAAGCTCATTGGAATCTCTGCAATTCCAAAACTATGTACTATGTGCAATTCTAATATATTTCTAATTGTTTATAATATATTTGTCACAGGCACAGTGTATGTGTGCTAAAAAAAAACACCTGACCTTACCTACTATATGGTGGTTTCTCTGTGATGGGGAACCTCTGAAGAAATGTATCCTCCCTGGGCATACGGTGTATTCAGTTGGTATACACTATTCATTTAGGAGATCACATTGTCCAGAAGATGCCTGTTTGTGTAGGAATATAACCAATGTCATTATCATGCAACAGAGGTTCAACCAGACGCATGCCTCCTGTGTCCCCTCAAGCCTTTTGTCCCTGTGTCACTCCAGCCTCATGCTCCATGTCCCATCTATCCCCGTGTCTTTCCAGCTACAGTACATACCTTCTTTGTCACTCAAGCCTTGTGCCTCCAGATCCATGTGTCATTTCAGCTTCCTGCTCCATGTCACTTCCTGCCTCATGTCCCCTCTAGCCTCTTGGGTCTCTCCAGCCTCGTGTTGCCTCCTGCTCCCTGTTTTTCTGCCAGCTTGCTGTGTCATTCCAGCCTCTTACTCCGTGTCATTTCAGCCTCCTGCTCTCTGTGTCACATCCTGCCCCATGTCACTTGAGCTTCCTGCAACGTCACTCCAGCCTTCTACCCTCGTCTTTCCAGCCTCCTGCCCCTTTGTCTTCCTAGCCTCCTGCACCCTTGTCTTTCCAGCCTTCTGTCCCTATCTTTCCAGCATCCTGCCCCATCTTTCAAGACTTCTGCCCCCATCTTTCCAGCCTCCTGCCCACTTCTTTCCAGTCTCTGTCCCCATTTCTGTTTTTCCAGCCTCCTAGACCCTGTCTTTCCAACCTCCTGTATTACCCTATTACCCTTTGCATGGTTCTCATCATGCGCTGCTGGCAGCTCATCCTTGCGGCAGGGAGTGTGATGTGATGTCACGAGGTCAGCATCGCGCTCCTGAGGCCTGGAAGGAGGAGCTGTCACGCCACTGAGAGCCATGGTATTGCTTGGCATCACAGTTCCGGGAAAATAATGGCGGCAGCCAGTGGGTGCCAAACAGGCGGATGATACAGCTAAATTTTTAATGGTACGCTGTACTAAACAGTACCGCCATACTTGCACCGCTGTACTGTGTTGCTGCACTGAATAAAATAAAAATTCTCCTATACGACAGGAAGGGGTTGCACGTGCCTTGGTGCCCCCACTCTGGATCCACCCTCTACACATTAACACGCATACTGACACCCACACACTGACACAGACACACACAAATTCTCACTGATACACACACACATACAGGGCCTGATTAAGGTCTGTGGGGGCCCCTGGGCAACAAACTTGTGGGGACCCCTATATGCCACCGTTTCTTGTCACCCTAGGAAAATTTTTTTTCCTTTTTATTCGCCTTAATGTCCCCAGTAGTAATGCCCCTCTTGCAATTCCCACTGTAGTAGTGCCCAGGGGCGAGCTGGGCTGGGGGGCAGGGTGCCATCTGCCCCCCGGGCCGGAACAATTGGGTAGCACTAGGGCCACAGCTGCACTCTGTGTCTGTGTGCATATATGGTATACAGTAGTATAGACAGGAAATTTAAAAAAATCCTGTCACCCACTAACAGTAGTTAAACTAAGTCCAGCCCATCTTTTAACCATTTGGCCACCAGACACATTGAATCGCCCATTTCCCACTGCCGAATTAAGCCCTGCCCACCACAGGGCTGTCTGAAGCTCCGCCCCTGGCTGCTTGAAGCTCCGCCCCTGACCATCTGAAGCTCCACCCCCATTCATTCACACCTTCGGCAACTGAATAGACTGACAGCCGCCGGGACTGCCAGGCACTGATAAATAATGCAAACTCACCAACGCTGTGCACAGGAGGGAGCAGCAGCTACAATAAGTTGCACTATGTAGTCCTGGAGAGACTCCTGCATATAAAGGTCTCATGGAACTAGTCCTTTATTCCATGTTTCTGTACTTAATCACCACCACTATCCTCTGTAGTAGAGGTGATGATGATTCATGCAGAGCAGAGGGAGCATGCATGGTCCACACAGTGCATGGGGTTCTGCTACCAGAGATTACTCATTTTTCTTGACTGGTAAACTCCTATTATATCCTGAAATCCAGTAGATCTTATACATACAGCCAGAAACTCATAAATGGTGGGAATAGGCATGCTCAAATTCTACTGTCCCTTCTTCCCTTAAGATTGTATCTCTTTTAGGTTTAATGTATACATCTGTATAAATATAAACCTTTTTGGCTCCAACATCATCTGATTAGTCCTATATTTTGACTGGTTTAAGTATGTTACTGTTTTCATAACTTTGTATGGTGATCAGTGGGGTTGGGTATGAAATCCCTGCGTCTGAATAGCTGCCGGTTCATATCCTGATGCTGGAAGCCCGAACAATGAAGATGCCTAACCCTATCCCTCCCGGGGGTACCTAACCCTAACCTCCCCCCCCATTGGTCCTTAACCCCCCCTTCCCACACCCTAACCCTCCCAGGGGGGTGCCTAAACCTAATCTCCCCCCAGAGGGTCCCTAATCCCTCCCTCCCCTCTCTGTAGCCTAACCATCCCTGGGGGTGCTTACACCTAACCCTTCCTCCCCAGCAGCTATCAACTTACAGGGCCCCGCTTACCTTCATTCAGGATGCCAGCTGTCGGGATTTGGGCATCAGGCTAAAGATGAGCATCAGGATTTTGACGCCTATCTTTAGTCCCAGTCGGCATCCCGACCGCCGGTAAATTAACCACATCCCGATCAGTGCTGTATATATACTGTATGGGATAATGCACCATTTGCTGTAAATTATAAATTATATAAGTGTATTAGGAGTCATGGGGAATTGCCAGCCGACATATAAAATTCATGGGGCCAAGTGATTTTATACAGGTTACAGTAAACCGCTCAGACTTATAATAGCAGTATTATACATATTATACATATTATACATATACATATTATACATATGTACATATACATATTATACATATGTACATATCTATAATGTGTGCAGTGTGTGCGGGGCACACGGGCCCCCGGGTCCAGGGGGGCCCCGCACCGTACACACTGCACCCATATTTTTTTAAACTTACCTGTCCGTGGTCCCACGTCGGGTGTCAGCGCTGCTCAGAACACCGGAAAAATGGTCACCCCTATTAGTGCTTACCAGCAGGGGCGTAGAGAGCCCTGCCGGACCCAGGTAAAGATGGGGGCGTGACCAAATCATGGGAGGTATGGCCACGCCCTCTCTTGTACACATTTGCAGTGCCACGCTGGGGAGGGGGCACTGTGAGCCCCTCTGCCCGGTGCAAAGCCAGGGGGGATGTGATCAGTGTGACCAGTGTGCTCAGCAGCCACGAGCAGTCTCCCACTGCAGCTCAGCACATGCCCCACAGCCCCTGCCGAGCCCCTCAGGAAGCCCGGGCCCGGGTAAATAGTACCAGCCCCCCCCTCTCAGTGTCCCTGCTCACCAGTGGTATCCCCAAAGCTAGGGGTGTCACAGCCTCACTGACACAGACACACATTGTCACTGACACACACACTGACAGACACCCCCCTCCCCCTTGCACCCCCCACATGCTCAGGGCCGATGAGAGCCGCATGGGGCCCAGGTGATAGGGTGCGTGGCCTAATTGCGGAAGGTGTGGCCACGCCCCCATAGAAAAAAACTGGAAAAAAAAGATTATTTCAGCGCCGTGGAGCGGCGCTGCGCACTGGGGAGGGGGGTTGCTGTGTGCCCCTCAGCCCGGCGCACAGCCAGCGGGGGGCATGATCAGCTTGATCGCTCCCCCCATAGGCATAGGAGACTGCTCCTGCTGCTGCTTTAGCAGCCACGAGCAGTTTCCTAGTGCAGCCCAGCACACAGCAGCGTGTGCTGAGCTACTGTGACTTAAAAGCGAGGGAGAGCGGTGCGGACCTAGGCCCCTGCAGCAAGCCCGGGCCCGGGTAATTTGTGCCCGATCCCCCTCCCCTCTCGGGACCCCTGCACATGGTAGACACACACCTGTGGCTCTGAAATACATCACAAACACCGGGAATAAAGTACAATGAGTCATCATCCGGAGGTTCAATTGGAACTGCCTGGGAGGGGCTCCCTCTACAATCAGCCAACCTGACTCCTAGGGGTCTATTTACTAAGCCTTGGGTGGAGATGTAGAAGGTGGAGATAAGGTGCCAGCCAATCAGCTCCTAACTGTCATTTTTCAAATACAGCCTGTGACATGGCAGTTAGGAGCTGAATGGCTGGTACCTTATCTCTGTTCACTTTATCTCAATCCAAGTAAATAGACCTTTTAAGCCTCTGTGCGTGGATAAGAGGCAGAGCAGGCAGCTTCAGCGCAGAGTTAAAATAATGCTGTCAACTATGCCAGTGATGGATCGGCTGGCAGAGGTGGTATGATAGCATCATAAGATCGCCCCCCCCCCCACAGTAGAGGGAGGGCCTTAGTTAGTGGGGCCCACTGTGGAATGGCCAAAAAAACTTGGCAGGATGCAGGGGGGTGTTTGCTGGGCCAACGGGCCCCCTAAGATTCCGGGCACCATAGTAACCGCACCCCTTGCACCCTCCATAGTTACGCCACTGGAGTGAAAAAGACATGGTGCACAGAGTACTACATCACAGATCTAATGTATGTCACCAGATTGTCATGTATAGGGGTCCAAGTCTCTGTTACCAGGTCCGGCAGTGTTATCCCACTGCTATCCGTGTTCCCTCTGGTCGCGGCTGGTATTCCTGAGGCCTGGACTTGCCCATCTGCATGCAGGCCTGGCATTCACTCGCAGTGTTTCCCGCCATTCTGAAGCATGTGCGCCACTATCTCGGATGCATGACCTTTCTGCCAACCATCCTCCAGCAACTACAGTCACATGTCCAGTCCAGCCTATCAGCACTTACTGCACCCTATTTAAAATAGGAACTGCTGATCACACACTGCCAAAGTACTGTCGACCAAGGGACTTAGCCACTGATACCCTGTCCGACAGTGCTTCTGTAAGGTGGGCCATCCTGTTCCAGCACGATGTCAGCACTTTCCTAAGGTGCATGATGGATTAGATCAGCTGATTGCTAACATCCAGTCACTGCCTGTCTTTTGCGCTCTCCAGCAAGAGCTGCCTTTATAAAGCTGCACCTGTCAATAGCACACCTTCGGAACAACGTGGAATATAGTTTCTTCTGTGTGCTCACTCTCCAGTGTGTATCTGATCAGCCGCCTGAACCAACGTTCCTGCTACCTATGACTGCAAGCTGCTTGTACCCTAATACCTGTGAATTGGTTCCAACTACTCTCCAGTGTTATTGCTCCTGCCAGTATCCAGAAACACTCCAGCCTGAGTTCAGTACCGCTGTATCCTCCTCCTGTTCCAGTCCAGTTCAAGTTACCTCCTGATCCCTCCAGTTCCAGTCTGGTTCAAGGTTTCTTTAGTGTTCTCTGGTCCCAGTCCAGTCCAGCCCC
Organism: Taudactylus pleione; assembly: GCA_031769625.1. Classification (NCBI taxonomy): domain Eukaryota; kingdom Metazoa; phylum Chordata; class Amphibia; order Anura; family Myobatrachidae; genus Taudactylus; species Taudactylus pleione. The sequence goes on along the minus strand of JAUIMM010000200.1, from coordinate 4,236,862 downwards.
CCCTCGGTTCAAATCACCTGCTGTCTCCTCCAGTTCCAGTTCCTGATTCAGAGATGTAGTCTATTCTGATGTTTACGAAGTTGACGATAATTGGCAATCTGTGCTTGCGTCTGAGTCACGTGGCTCATGAGTCAAAGTCCATTACCATAGTCGCTTGCAACTACTATTTTTATACAGCTTAATTAACAATTGGGCAGCATTTGGGGGCGGTAATGGTGCGTTGCGGTAATAACGCAGGAGTGTCGCAACTGTTTTCCTGATGGATCACGGCCCGTGTCTGCGATCTAATAACATGGCTCCAGGTTCTCAGTACATGCTGCCATTCTTAGTAGTCATAGGTATATCTTTAATGGCTGCAGGGTGTGCAGTGCCTTTGCTCTCTTGTGTCTATGCTCTATCTTTCCGAATGTCACTGGGGAAGATGGCTCTGTGGGACCCGCTTTCCTGAGCACAAGGTAAGATATGTTGCTGAGGGGAGACCCGCTGCTCAGAGTAGAGGGGCGGCTGCAAACAGGTACCCTCAGGCGTTAATAAAACCCTGGTCATAGGGTTACTCAGAAGGCTGATTATCAGAGGATCTGCAGCCAATGCTGCGTCTTGGACACAGTCGCTTGGATTTGCGATGCTGCATGTGAGTGTCTCAATACAACTCCCAGTGAGTTCGACATTTTGTATATTTTTTCACAGCAGTTGCGTACAAAGATGCTGCCAAAATGGCATTAGTGTACATCTCTGAATCAGGCCCTCAGTTCCAACATCATGTGCAGCCTGCTTTTATTGTTCACAGCATACAGTTCCATCATCACCTGCAGCCTGCTATTATTGTACACAGCATACAGTTCCATCATCACCTGCAGCCTGCTATTATTGTACACAGCATACAGTTCCATCATCACCTGCAGCCTGCTATTATTGTACACAGCATACAGTTCCATCATCACCCGCAGCCTGCTTTTATTGTTCACAGCATACAGTTACATCATCACCTGCAGCCTGCTTTTATTGTACATATCCTACAGATCCATCATCACCTGCAGCCTGCTTTTATTGTGTACAGCCTACAGTTCCAACATCATCTGCAGCCTGCATTTATTCTGCACAGCACCCAGTTCCATCATCACCTGCAGACTGCTTTATTGTACAACGCATACAGTTGCAACATCACCTGCAGCCTGCTTTATTGCACACAGCACCCAGTTCCATCATCACCTGCAGCCTGCTTTTATTGTACACAGCATACAGTTCCATCATCACCTGCAGCCTGCTTTTATTGTACACAGCATACAGCTCCATCATCACCTGCAGCCTGCTATTATTGTACAAAGCATACAGTTGCAACATCGCCTGCAGCCTGCTTTTATTGTGCACAGCACTCAGTTCCATCATTACCTGCAACCTGCTTTTATTGTACACAGCACCCAGTTCCAACATCACCTGCAGCCTGCTCTTATTGTACACAGCACCCAGTTCCAGCATCACCTGCAGCCTGCTTTTATTGTGCACAGCACCCAGTTCCAGCATCACCTGCAGCCTGCTTTTATTGTGCACAGCACCCAGTTCCATCATCACCTGCAGCCTGCTTTTATTGTACACAGCACCTGCCGCCTGCTTTTGTTGTGCACAGCATACAGTTCCAACATCACCTGCAGTCTGCTTTTATTGTACACAGCATACAGTTCCATCATCACCTGCAGCCTGCTTTTAGTGTGCACAACATACAGTTCCATCATCACCTGCAGCCTGCTTTTATTGTACACAGCACCTGCCGCCTGCTTTTGTTGTGCACAGCATACAGTTCCAACATCACCTGCAGCCTGCTTTTATTGTACACAGCATACAGTTCCATCATCACCTGCAGCCAGCTTTTAGTGTGCACAGCACCTGCAGCCTGCTTTTATTGTGCACAGCCTACAGTTCCAACATCACCTGCAGCCTGCTTTTATTGTGCACAGCACCCAGTTCCAACATCACTTGCAGCCTGATATTATTATGCACAGCACGCAGTTCCATCATCACCTTCACCCTGCTTTTATTGTGCACAGCACGCAGTTCCAACAACAGCTGCAGCCTGCTTTTATTGTGCACAGCACGCAGTTCCAACATCACCTGCAGCCTGCTTTTATTGTGCACAGCTTGCAGTTCCAACATCACCTGCAGCCTGCTTTTATTGTGCAAAGCACCCAGTTCCAACATCACCTGCAGTCTGCTTTTATTGTACACAGCATACATTTCCATCATCACCTGCAGCCTGCTTTTAGTGTGCACAACATACAGTTCCATCATCACCTGCAGCCTGCTTTTATTGTACACAGCACCTGCCGCCTGCTTTTGTTGTGCACAGCATACAGTTCCAACATCACCTGCAGCCTGCTTTTATTGTACACAGCATACAGTTCCATCATCACCTGCAGCCAGCTTTTAGTGTGCACAGCACCTGCAGCCTGCTTTTATTGTGCACAGCCTACAGTTCCAACATCACCTGCAGCCTGCTTTTATTGTGCACAGCACCCAGTTCCAACATCACTTGCAGCCTGATATTATTATGCACAGCACGCAGTTCCATCATCACCTTCACCCTGCTTTTATTGTGCACAGCACGCAGTTCCAACAACAGCTGCAGCCTGCTTTTATTGTGCACAGCACGCAGTTCCAACATCACCTGCAGCCTGCTTTTATTGTGCACAGCTTGCAGTTCCAACATCACCTGCAGCCTGCTTTTATTGTGCAAAGCACCCAGTTCCAACATCACCTGCAGCCTGCTTTTATTGTGCACAGAATGCAGTTCCATCATCACCTGCAGCCAGAGTTCCTGATGGGGATCGGCCGTCCCCTACCGTCCCGCCGGCTTCCTCTGACTTCCCGGGCAGTCAGGCGGCTGGTGCGGCGACGTGGGAGGTGCTGAGCATTCTCCCTGATGCTGGTGTCTCGGGCGGCCTGGTGCGCGGGGATCGGAGTTCCTGTCATGGGCGCCACCATGACACTTCCTTCTCTGACTATCCTTCCTTCCCTGACAGTCTGGCCGGTCAGCTGACGCTGTGGACCAATCAGTGGGCTTCCAGGGGTATATATCCGGCTCCTGTGTATCAGGTAGTTGCCTGAACAACCATTGTCGCTGCTAGTGTTACTAGTGGTCTGTCATTCCAGGTTCCCTTGCTTCCAGTGATCTATTCCTGTGTGCAGCTATACCATTCATCTCATCAGTGCTTTACCATCTCAGCCTGTGAGCAGCTATATCATTCATCTCATCAGTGCTTTACCATCTCAGCCTGTGTACAGCTATATCATTCATCTCACCAGTGCTTTACCACCTCAGCCTGTGTGCAGCTATATCATTCATCTCATCAGTGCTTTACCATCTCAGCCTGTGTACAGCTATATCATTCATCTCACTAGTGCTTTACCACCTCAGCCTGTGTGCAGCTATATCATTCATCTCATCAGTGCATTACCACCTCGCCTGTTTGCAGTATACCTCCATTCCACCAGTGCGTTACCACCGCCGCCTGTGTGCAGTATACTATCCATTTCACCAGTGCTTTACAATCACAGCCTGAGTGTAGTTATATGTTCCCACCTCTCCAGCGTCATAATCTCTGGCTGGCTCCAGTACCACTACCCACCTCGTTACTGGACTCTGTGGTCCCTACCTACGTGTTACAGTATTGCACCATGGTGCACTCTTTCTAACCGGCAACCCGGTAGAGTGTGTTCGCAGTGCACACTTCCTTGTACCTCAAGTACAGTGTCCCTACGTGCCCCTTACTGGCACAGACCCTATGGGCCGCGAGTGTTCATCTGTCCTTTTTCCCGCAGGCTTTGGTCACCTAGTCAAAGGTCCGCGACTTGCTTATGAGGTGCAGCTCAAGCCCATATCCCGATTGGTGGGGTCACTGGTGAACACCATCTCGCGGGTTAGATTTCGCACCTTTGACTAGGTCTCGCCAACGACCAAGACCCGTGGATGCGGAGGTTGTACATTCAGGCCCCTCACCTCCATTTCCTCCCTCAGCCTCAGGCCTCAGCTTCCAGAAAACCGCCTCCCAGCGTGACAGTTTGTTCAGGCCAAATGGAAGCTACAGGCTCCCCAGGTACTGGGAATCTCCAGGATCTAACGACTCGCATGGATAACCAAGAGGCGCCACAGCAGCATGTGGCCCAGTACTTACAGGAATTATCTGGTCAGCTCCTGTCTATTCAGAACACTCTGGCAGCTATGTCTCATGCTCCACCTTCTGTCGCTCCTACGGTTTCTAAAGTATTACCTTCGGGGGTCGTTCCTCAAAAATCCCGTTTGCACTTGGCTACTCCTGAGAGGTTCGATGGTACTCCTCATCGATGTCGTGGTTTCATAACCAGTGTGAGATCCAGTTCAAATGCCTACCCCAGAATTTCCCTACCTCCTGGTCTAAGATGGCCTATGTAATTTCATTACTAACCGGGGCAGCTCTGGATTGGGTCTCCCCCTTGTGGGAATGAGCAGATCCGCTCGTATCTAGATATGAAGAGTTCGTGGCAGCTTTCAAAAGGATCTTCGATGAACCCGGGAGATCTGTCTCTGCTTCTTCAGATTTGCTTCGTGTCCATCAGGGTACCCTGTCCGTCGGGCAATATGTAGTACAATTTCAAACCCTGGCGTCCGAACTAAAATGGAACAAGGAAGCACTTAAGGCAGCCTTCCTACTTATCTGAGAGGATGAAGGATGAATTGGCATCTAGGGATTTACCTCCCACCTTCTCGGATGTTATATCCCTCTGTATAAAAATTGACCTTCGCCATAGAGAGCGGTGGGGAAATAGGGGGCATGGAGATCGTCCTCGGGATCGCCCATCCTTGGGAGGTCATTCCTCTCCTTCCTCCTCTAGCAGTGAGGAGCCGATGCAAATTAACAGATCCCGGTTAAGTACCGCCGAACGGAACCAGCGTTTTCAAAATAAATTGTGCTTGTATTGTGCTGCTTCGGAGCACACATTAAGGAATTGTCCTGTGTTGATGGGAAAAGCGAAACCCTAATTGATGTTGGGAGCATGCAATTGGGGGTTATTTCTGACTCCTCCCAAATAAATGACAGTTTATTGCCTGTGTCGCTCTCCTACCAGTCCAGGACAAGAATGGTTAAAGCCCTTGTGGATTCTGGGGCTGCCGGCAGTTTTATTTCTAAGTCACTGGTTCAGACCCTAGGCATTCCGGTGGTTCCATTGCCAAACAGATTACTGCTCTCTGGTGTAGATGGCAAGACCTTGCTAGGGAGATCCATTTCCTCAAAAACCCTGCCAGTGTTCCTCCGGATTGGATGTCTGCACCATGAGACTATTGAATTTTTTGTTCTTCCTGACGCCTATGAACTAGTTTTAGGCCTCCCCTGGCTACAAAAGCACAATCCTACGTTTGAGTGGTCCAGTATGCAGATTTTATCGTGGGGTCCAAGTTGTTTCCATGGATGTCCGCACTAATGTGGTGTCCTCCAGTGGAAATATAAGCTTCCCCCCGTCTGACAAACCCAAGTGTTCCTCTGTTCCCGGTCTACCAGCAGCTTATCAAGATTTTGCCGATGTATTTTGCAAACAGGCTGCGGATAAACTTCCACCTCATTGTTCCTGGGACTGTGGTATTGAGCTCCTGCCAGGGAAGAACCCTCCTCGGGGTCGAACCTACCCATTATCAGTCCCTAAAACAGCCACTATGGCGGCATATATAAAGGAGAATCTAGCTAAGGGGTTTATCCGGCCCTCCACTTCTCCAGCAGGGGCAGGGATTTTTTTTGTTAGCAAGAAGGACGGCGGGCTTCGGCCTTGTATTGACTACCGGGGTCTCAACCAGATTACTGTAAAGAATCGATATCCTCTGCCTCTGATTCCGGAGCTTTCTGATAAAGTTCGCGGGGCCTCTTTGTTCACCAAACTTGATCTGCGGGGTGCGTATAATTTAATACGTATTAAAGCTGGAGATGAGTGGAAGACCGCTTTTAACACCAGAGACGGCCACTTCGAATATCTCGTAATGCCCTTCGGACTCTGCAACGCCCCAGCGATATTTCAGGATTATGTGAACGAGATCTTCCGGGATGTCCTCTACAGTTTTGTTATAGTTTATTTGGATGATATTCTACTTTTTTCCCAAAATTTGCAAGATCATCGCCAGCATGTCCGCGAAGTCTTGTCACGCCTCCGGAAGCATCATCTTTATGGAAAAATATCCAAGTGCCTTTTTGAACAAACCTCGGTACCCTTCCTAGGGCACATAATTTCTGGAAAGACCCTCCGGATGGATCCGGAAAAGTTAAAAGCCATTTCTGACTGGCCGTTACCAAAATCCTTGAAGGCTACTCAACGCTTCTTGGGTTTTTCAAATTATTACCGGCAGTTTATACCAAATTTCTCCACACTGGTGTCTCCTATCACAAATCTCACAAAGAAGGGTGCCAATCCCATTCGCTGGCCAGATACTGCTATCCTAGTCTTCCAAAAATTAAAAGAAGCCTTCTCCACTGCACCTATCCTGTGCCAACCCCAATTGGACAAACCGTTCACAGTTGAGGTAGATGCTTCTTCAGTAGGGGTAGGGGCAGCACTGTCTCAAATCTCAAGTGATGGAAAGTACCATCCCTGTGGGTATTTTTCTCGTAAGTTTTCCATTGCCGAAAAGAACTACGGAATTGGTGACCAGGAACTACTAGCAATGCGGTTAGCTATAATGGAATGGCAGCATTTGTTGGAAGGAGCCAACTTTCCAGTTACCGTGATCACAGATCATAAAAACTTAATCTACCTCCAAACAGCTCACCGTCTAAATGCTAGACAGGCCCGTTGGTCCTTGTTCTTTTCAAGATTTAATTTAAAACTCCAATTTCGTCCTGGCAGTCTAAACAGAAAAGCTGACGCCCTCTCACGGTCTTTCTTGTCCAGCACTCAGGAAGAGGATTATCAACGTTCCTGACAAATTTTAGCTCCTGTAGTCTTCGCCTCTACTCAAATGTTGACTCCTCCCCCAGGGAAAATTTTTGTGCCCCAGAACTATGGGGAAAATTACTAACTTGGGCTCATAGCTCTCTGTTTGCTGGCAATTCTGGTATCCTCAAGACTTACAAGTTCCTTCAGCATTCCTATTGGTGGCCCACAATGAAAGGGGATATTCAAGAATTTATTCTTTCATGTGTAAAATGCGCTCAGCATAAGACTCCCTGCAAGAAGGCAGCAGGTCTCCTGTGACCCCTGTCCATTCCTAATACTCCTTGGACCCATATATCCATGGATTTCATCTCTGAACTACCATGCTCCCAAGGATACAATACCATATGGGCTTTTCTAAGATGGCACACTTTATTCCATTGATGGGTCTCTCTTCTGCTCCTCAGTTGTCAAGAGTCTTTGTTAAGGAAATATTCAGGTTGCATGGACTTCCTACAGAGATCATTTCTGACCATGGAGTTCAATTCATAGCTAAATTTTGGAGAGCCTTATGTAGCACTTGTGGAACCAAGTTAAAATTTTCTTCAGCCTACCATCCACAAACTAATGGGCAAACCGAAAGAGTTAACCAAGAGCTGGAGACTTTCATAAGACTCTTCGTTTCCTCCTCACAAGATAACTGGCTGGATCTATTACCTTGGGCAGAATTTTCACACAACTTCAAATAGCACACTTCCTCCAAAGCCACTCCTTTTTTTACGGTGTTTGGGAGACATTCTCGAGTCCCAGATTTTCAAAATTTGCCTACAGTAGAGGTCCCTGCAGTTCCTGAATTGGTGGAGTCTTTCGCAACCATTTGGAAGAGGGTTCATTCCTCTCTGAAGCAGTCGTCCAAGAACTACAAAAAATTTGCGGATAGACGACGTGTCGCTGTTCCACTGCGTTGTAGATAAAGTCTGGGTATCCTCCAGGAACATCCGACTGAAAGTACCCAATATGAAGCTAGCCCCACGCTTCATTGGTCCTTACCGTGTTCGCAAGGTCATCAACCCAGTTGCGTATAAGTTGGAACTCCCTCCTCAACTAAGAATATCTAATATAACCTTTCATATTTCTTTGCTGCAACCTCTAGTGCTGAATCGTTTTCAAACTTCTGCTCCCAAGTTACCTCAAGTGCAAACTTCTCAAGGTACAGAGTTCGAGGTAGGGAGGATATTGGACTCTCGATTTACCAAATCTAACAACCTCCAATATCTCATTGACTGGAAAGGGTATGGTCCGGAAGAAAGGGCATGGATCAGAGCCACAGACATTCACGCGCCTAAAATGGTCCGAGCCTTCCATATTAGATTTCCTGGTAAACCTGGTGGGTGTCTGGTGTCCACCCTGAAAGGGGGGATACTGTCAGAGTTCAGCCGGGGATCGGCCGTCCCTTACAGTCCCGCCGGCTTCCTCTGACTTCCCGGGCAGTCGGGCGGCTGGTGCGGTGACGTGGGAGGTGCTGAGCATTCTCCCTGATGCTGGTGTCTCGGGCGGCTTGGTGCGTGGGGATCGGAGTTCCTGTCATGGGCGCCACCATGACACTTCCTTCTCTGACTATCCTTCCTTCCCTGACAGTCTGGCCGGTCAGCTGATGCTGTGGACCAATCAGTGGGCTTCCAGGGGTATATATCCGGCTCCTGTGTATCAGGTAGTTGCCTGAACAACCATTGTCGCTGCTAGTGCTACTAGTGGTCTCTCGTTCCAGGTTCCCTTGCTTCCAGTGATCTATTCCTGTGTGCAGCTATACCATTCATCTCTCAGTGCTTTACCATCTCAGCCTGTGAGCAGCAATATCATTCATCTCATCAGTGCTTTACCATCTCAGCCTGTGTGCAGCTATACCATTCATCTCACCAGTGCTTTACCATCTCAGCCTGTGTGCAGCTATACCATTCATCTCACCAGTGCTTTACCACCTCAGCCTGTGTGCAACTATATCATTCATCTCATCAGTGCTTTACCATCTCAGCCTGTGAGCAGCTATATCATCCATCTCATCAGTGCTTTACCATCTCAGCCTGTGAGCAGCTATATCATCCATCTCATCAGTGCTTTACCATCTCAGCCTGTGAGCAGCTATACCATTCATCTCATCAGTGCTTTACCATCTCAGCCTGTGAGCAGCTATATCATCCATCTAATCAGTGCTTTACCATCTCAGCCTGTGAGCAGCTATATCATTCATCTCATAAGTGCTTTACCATCTCAGCCTGTGAGCAGCTATACCATTCATCTCATCAGTGCTTTACCATCTCAGCCTGTGTACAGCTATATCATTAATCTCATCAGTGCTTTACCATCTCAGCCTGTGAGCAGCTATACCATTCATCTCATCAGTGCTTTACCATCTCAGCCTGTGAGCAGCTATATCATTCATCTCACCAGTGCTTTACCATCTCAGCCTGTGTGCAGCTATATCATCCATCTCATCAGTGCTTTACCACCTCAGCCTGTGTACAGCTATATCATTCATCTCACCAGTGCTTTACCATCTCAGCCTGTGTACAGCTATATCATTCATCTCACCAGTGCTTTACCACCTCAGCCTGTGTGCAGCTATATCATTCATCTCATCAGTGCGTTACCACCTCGCCTGTGTGCAGTATACCTCCATTCCACCAGTGCGTTACCACCGCCGCCTGTGTGCAGTATACTATCCATTTCACCAGTGCTTTACCATCACAGCCTGAGTGTAGTTATATGTACCCACCTCTCCAGCATCATAATCTCTGGCTGGCTCCAGTACCACTACCCACCTCGTTACTGGACTCTGTGGTCCCTACCTACATGTTACAGTATTGCACCATGGTGCATTCTTTCTAACCGGCAACCCGGTAGAGTGTGTCTGCAGTGCACACTTCCTTCTACCTCAAGTACAGTGTCCCTATGTGCCCCTTACTGGCACAGACCCTTTGGGCCGCGAGTGTTCATCTCTCCTTTTTCCTGCAGGCTTTGGTCACCTAGTCAAAGGACCGTGACCTGCTTACGAGGTGCAGCTCAAGCCCATATCCCGATTGGTGGGGTCACTGGCAAACACCATCTCGTGGGTTATATTCCGCACCTTTGACTAGGTCTCGCCAAAGACCAAAACCCGTGGATGCAGAGGTCGTACATTCAGGCCCCTTGCCTCCATTTCCTCCCGCAGCCTCAGGCCTCAGCTTCCAGAAAACCGCCTCCCAGCGTGACACTTTTATTGTGCACAGCACTCTCTTCCATCATCACCTGCAGCCTGCTTTTATTGTGCACAGCACCCAGTTCCATCATCACCTGCAGCTTGCTTTTATTGTGCACAACACCCAGTTCCATCATCACCTGCAGCCTGCTTTTATTGTGCACAGCACCCATTTCCAACAACACTTGCAGCCTGCTTTTATTGTGCACATCACCCAGTTCCATCATCACCTGCAGTCTGCTTTAATTGTGCACAGCACGCAGTTCCATCATCACCTGCAGCCTGCTTTTATTGTACACAGCACCCAGTTCCAGCATCATCTGCAGCCTGCTTTTAATGTACACAGCATACAGTTCCAACATCATCTGCAGCCTGCTTATATTGTACACAGCATACAGTTCCATCATCAACTGCAGCCTGCTTTTGTTGTACACAGCACATGCCTCCTGCTTTTGTTGTGCACAGCATAAAGTTCCAACATCACCTGCAGCCTGTTTTTATTGTGCACAGCACGCAGATCCATCATCACCTGCAGTCTGCTTTTACTGTACACAGCACCCAGTTCCAGCATCATCTGCAGCCTGCTTTTATTGTACACAGCATACAGTTCCATCATCACCTGCAGCCTGCTATTATTGTGCACAGCACCCAGTTCCAACATCACTTGCAGCCTGCTTTTATTGTACACAGCACCTGCCGCCTGCTTTTGTTGTGCACAGCATACAGTTCCAACATCACCTGCAGGCGACTTTTATTGTACACAGCATACATTTCCATCATCATCTGCAGCCTGCTTTTATTGTGCACAGCCTACAGTTCCAACATCACCTGCAGCCTGCTTTTATTGTGCACAGCACCTGCCGCCTGCTTTTGTTGTGAACAGCATACAGTTCTAACATCACCTGCAGCCTGCTTTTATTGTGAACAGCACGCAGTATCATCACTTGCAGCCTGCTTTTATTGTGCACAGCACCCAGTTCAAGCATCACCTGCAGCCAGCTTTTATTGTGCACAACAAGCAGGTCCATCATCACCTGCTCCTTGCTTTTATTGTGCACAGCATGCAGTTCCAACAACACATGCAGACTGCTTTTATTGTGCACAGCATGCAGTTCCAACATCACCTGCAGCTTGCTTTTATTGTGCACAGCTTGCAGCTCCAACATCACCTGCAGCCTGCTTTATTGTGCACAGCACCCAGTTCCAACATCACCTGCAGCCTGCTTTTATTGTGCAAAGCACTCAGTTCCAACATCACCTGCAGCCTGCTTTTATTGTGCACAACATACAGTTCCATCATCACCAGCAGCCTGATTTTTTTGTGCATAGAATGCAGTTCCATCATCACCTGCAGCCTGCTTTTATTGTGAACAGCACTCTGTTCCATCATCACCTGCAGCCTGCTTTTACTGTGCACAGCACCCAGTCCCATCATCACCTGCAGCCTGCTTTTATTGTGCACAGCATCCAGTTCCATTATTACCTGCAGCCTGCTTTTATTGTGCACAGCACCCAGTTCAAACATCACCTGCAGCCTGCTTTTATTGTGCACATCACCCAGTTCCAACATCACCTGCAGCTTGCTTTTGTTGTGCACAGCATACAGTTCCAACATCACCTGCAGCCTGCTTTTCTTGTGCACAGCACCCAGTTCCAACATCACCTGCAGCCTGCTTTTATAGTGCACAGCACGCATTTCCAAGAACACCTGCAGCCTGCTTTTATTGTGCACAGCACCCAGTTCCAACATCACCTGCAGCCTGCTTTCATTGTGCAAAGCACCCAGTTCCAATACCACCTGCAGCCTGCTTTTATTGTGCACAGCATACAGTTGCATCAGCATCTGCAGCCTACTTTAATTGTGCACTGAATGCAGTACCAACTTCACCAGCAGCCTGCTTTTATTGTGCACAGCACCCAGTTCCATCATCACCTGCAGCCTGTTTTTATTGTGTACAGAATGCAGTTCCATCATCACCTGCAGCCTGCTTTTATTGTACACATCCTACAGTTCCATCATCAACTGCAGCCTGCTTTTGTTGTTCACAGTCTACAGTTCCAACATCACCCGCAGCCTGCTTTTATTGTGCACAGCACCCAGTTCCATCAACACCTGCAGACAGCTTTTATTGTACACAGCATGCAGTTCCAACTTCACTTGCAGCCGGGTTTTTTTGAGCACAGCACCCAGTTCCAGCATCACCTGCAGCCTGCTTTTATTGTGCAGAGCACCCAGTTCCATCATTACCTGCAGCCTGCATTTATTTTATACAGCACCATGTTCCAACATCACCTGCAGCCTGCTTTTATTGTACACATCACCCAGTTCCAGCATCACCTGCAGCCTGCTTTTATCATGCACAGCACTCATTTCCAGCATCACCTGCAGCCTGCTTTTATTGTACACAGCACCCAGTTCCAGCATCATCTACAGCCTGCTTTTAATGTACACAGCATACAGTTCCAACATCATCTGCAGCCTGCTTTTATTGTACACAGCATACAGTTCCATCATCACCTGCAGCCTGCTTTTGTTGTACACAGCACCTGCCTCCTGCTTTTGTTGTGCACAGCATAAAGTTCCAACATCACCTGCCGCCTGCTTTTATTGTGCACAGCACGCAGGTCCATCATCACCTGCAGCCTGCTTTTATTGTGCACATCACCCAGTTCCAACATCACCTGCAGCCTGCTTTTATTGTGCACAGCACCCAGTTCAAACATCACCTGCAGCCTGCTTTTATTGTGCACATCACCCAGTTCCAACATCACCTGCAGCTTGCTTTTGTTGTGCACAGCATACAGTTCCAACATCACCTGCAGCCTGCTTTTCTTGTGCACAGCACCCAGTTCCAACATCACCTGCAGCCTGCTTTTATAGTGCACAGCACGCATTTCCAAGAACACCTGCAGCCTGCTTTTATTGTGCACAGCACCCAGTTCCAACATCACCTGCAGCCTGCTTTCATTGTACAAAGCACCCAGTTCCAATATCACCTGCAGCCTGCTTTTATTGTGCACAGCATACAGTTACATCAGCATCTGCAGCCTACTTTAATTGTGCACTGAATGCAGTTCCAACTTCACCAGCAGCCTGCTTTTATTGTGCACAGCATACAGTTCCATCATCACCTGCAGCCTGTTTTTATTGTGTACAGAATGCAGTTCCATCATCACCTGCAGCCTGCTTTTATTGTACACATCCTACAGTTCCATCATCAACTGCAGCCTGCTTTTGTTGTTCACAGTCTACAGTTCCAACATCACCCGCAGCCTGCTTTTATTGTGCACAGCACCCAGTTCCATCATTACCTGCAGCCTGCTTTTATTTTATACAGCACCATGTTCCAACATCACCTGCAGCCTGCTTTTATTGTACACATCACCCAGTTCCAGCATCACCTGCAGCCTGCTTTTGTCATGCACAGCACTCATTTCCAGCATCACCTGCAGCCTGCTTTTATTGTACACAGCACCCAGTTCCAGCATCATCTACAGCCTGCTTATAATGTACACAGCATACAGTTCCAACATCATCTGCAGCCTGCTTTTATTGTACACAGCATACAGTTCCATCATCACCTGCAGCCTGCTTTTGTTGTACACAGCACCTGCCTCCTGCTTTTGTTGTGCACAGCATAAAGTTCCAACATCACCTGCCGCCTGCTTTTATTGTGCACAGCACGCAGGTCCATCATCACCTGCAGCCTGCTTTAATTTTGCACATCACCCAGTTCCAACATCACCTGCAGCCTGCATTTATTGTGCACAGCATACAGTTCCATCATCACCTGCAGCCTGATATTATTATGCACAGAAAGCAGATCCAACATCACCTGCAGCCTGCTTTTTTTGTGCAAAGCACCCAGTTCAAACATCACCTGCAGCCTGCTTTTATTGTGCACAGCATACACTTCCATCATCACCTGCAGCCTGCTTTATTGTGCACAGCACCCAGTTCCAACATCACCTGCAGCCTGCTTTTATTGTACACATCCTACAGTTTCAACATCACCTGCAGCTTGCTTTTATTGTACACAGCCTACAGTTCCAACATCACCTGCAGCCTGCTTTTATTGTACACAGCATGCAGTTCCAACATCACGTGCAGCCTGCTTTAATTGAGCAGAGCCTACAGTTCCAACATCACCTGCAGCCTGCTTTTATGGTACACAGCATACAGTTCCAACATCACCTGCAGCCTACTTTTATTGTGCACAACATACAGTTCCAACAATACTTGCAGCCTGCTTTTATTGTGCACAGCACACAGCTCCAACATCACCTACAGCTTGCTTTTATTGTGTACAGCATGTAGTTCCAACATCACCTGCAACCTGCTTTTATTGTGCAAAGCACGCAGTTCTAACATCACCTGCAGCCTGCATTTATTGCACATAACACACGTTCCATCATCATCTGCAGCCTGCTTTTATTGTGCACAGCACTCAGTTCCACAATCACCTGCAGCCTGCTGTTATTGTACACAGCACACAGTTCAATCATCACCTGCAGCCTGCATTTATTGTTCACAGCATACAGTTCCACCATCACCTGTAGCCTGCTTTTATTGTACACATCCTACAGTTCCATCATCACCTGCAACCTGCTTTTATTGTGCACAGCCTACAGTTCAAACATCACCTGCAGCCTGCTTTTATTGTGCACAGCACCCAGTTCCATCATCACCTACAGACTGCTTTTATTGTACACAGCATGCAGTTCCAACATCACCTGCAGCCAGGTTTTTTGTGCACAACATCCAGTTCCAGCATCACCTGCAGCCTGCTTTTATTGTGCACAGCAGCCAGTTCCATCATTACCTGCAGCCTGCTTTTATTGTACACAGCGACCAGTTCCAACATCAGCTGCAGCCTGCTCTTATTGTACACAGCATCCAGTTCCAGCATCACCTGCAGCCTGCTTTTATGGTGCACTGCATCCAGTTCCAGCATCACCTGCCTTTATTGTGCACAGCCTACAATTCAAACATCACCTGCACCATGCTTTTATCATGCACAACACTCAGATCCAGCATCACCTGCAGTCTGCTTTTAATGTACACAGCACCCAGTTCCAGCATCATCTGCAGCCTGCTTTTATTGTACACAGCATAGAGTTCCAATATCATCTGCAGCCTGCTTTTATTGTACACAGCATACAGTTCCATCATCACCTGCAGCCTGCTTTTATTGTGCACAGCCTACAGTTCCAACATCACCTGCATCCTGCTTTTATTTTGCACAGAATGCAGTTCCAACATCACCTGCAGCCGGCTTTTATTGTGCAAAGCACCCAGTTCCAAAATCACCTGCAGCCTGCTTTTATTGTGCACAGCATACAGTTCAATCATAACCTGCTGCCTACTTTTATTGTGCACAGAATGCAGTTCAGTTATCACCTGCAGCCTGGTTTTACTGTGCACAGTACCCAGTTCCAAAATCACCTGCAGCAAGCTTTTATTATGCACAGCACCCAGTTCCATCATCACCTGCAGCCTGCTTTAATTGTGCACAGCATCCAGTTCCAACATCACCTGCAGCCTGCTTTTATTGTGCACAGCACCCAGTTCCAACATTACCTGTAGCCTGCTTTTATTGTACACATCACCAAGTTCCAACATCACCTGCAGCCTGCTTTAATTGTGCACATCACCCAGTTGCAACATCACCTGCAGCCTGCTTTTGTTGTACACAGCATACAGTTCCAACATCTTCTGCAGCCTGCTTTTATTGTACACAGCATACAGTTCCATCATCATCTGCAGCCTGCTTTTGTTGTACACAGCACCTGCAGCCTGCTTTTGTTGTGCACAGCATAAAGTTCCAACATCACCTGCCGCCTGCTTTTATTGTGCACAGCACGCAGGTCCATCATCACCTGCAGCCTGCTTTTATTGTGCACATCACCCAGTTCCAACATCGCCTGCAGCCTGCTTTTATTGTGCACAGCATACAGTTCCATCATCACCTGCAGCCTGATATTATTATGCACAGAAAGCAGATCCAACATCTCCTGCAGCCTGCTTTTTTTGTGCAAAGCACCCAGTTCAAACATCACCTGCAGCCTGCTTTTATTGTGCACAGCATACACTTCCATCATCACCTGCAGCCTGCTTTTATTGTGCACAGCACCCAGTTCCAACATCACCTGCAGCCTGCTTTTATTGTATACATCCTACAGTTTCAACATCACCTGCAGCTTGCTTTTATTGTACACAGCCTACAGTTCCAACATCACCTGCAGCCTGCTTTTATTGTACACAGCATACAGTTCCAACATCACGTGCAGCCTGCTTTTATTGAGCAGAGCCTACAGTTCCAACATCACCTGCAGCCTGCTTTTATGGTACACAGCATACAGTTCCAACATCACCTGCAGCCTACTTTTATTGTGCACAACATACAGTTCCAACAATACTTGCAGCCTGCTTTTATTGTGCACAACACACAGCTCCAACATCACCTACAGCTTGCTTTTATTGTGTACAGCATGTAGTTCCAACATCACCTGCAACCTGCTTTTATTGTGCAAAGCACGCAGTTCTAACATAACCTGCAGCCTGCATTTATTGCACATAACTCGCGTTCCATCATCATCTGCAGCCTGCTTTTATTGTGCACAGCACTCAGTTCCACAATCACCTGCAGCCTGCTGTTATTGTACACAGCACACAGTTCAATCATCACCTGCAGCCTGCATTTATTGTTCACAGCATACAGTTCCACCATCACCTGTAGCCTGCTTTTATTGTACACATCATACAGTTCCATCATCACCTGCAACCTGCTTTTATTGTGCACAGCCTACAGTTCAAACATCACCTGCAGCCTGCTTTTATTGTGCACAGCACCCAGTTCCATCATCACCTGCAGCCTGATTTCATTGTGCACAGCACCCAGTTCCATCATCACCTACAGACTGCTTTTATTGTACACAGCATGCAGTTCCAACATCACCTGCAGCCAGGTTTTTTGTGCACAACATCCAGTTCCAGCATCACCTGCAGCCTGCTTTTATTGTGCACAGCAGCCAGTTCCATCATTACCTGCAGCCTGCTTTTATTGTACACAGCACCCAGTTCCAACATCAGCTGCAGCCTGCTCTTATTGTACACAGCATCAAGTTCCAGCATCACCTGCAGCCTGCTTTTATGGTGCACTGCAACCAGTTCCAGCATCACCTGCTTTTATTGTGCACAGCCTACAATTCAAACATCACCTGCACCAGGCTTTTATCATGCACAACACTCAGATCCAGCATCACCTGCAGTCTGCTTTTAATGTACACAGCACCCAGTTCCAGCATCATCTGCAGCCTGCTTTTATTGTACACAGCATAGAGTTCCAATATCATCTGCAGTCTGCTTTTATTGTACACAGCATACAGTTCCATCATCACCTGCAGCCTGCTTTTATTGTGCACAGCCTACAGTTCCAACATCACCTGCATCCTGCTTTTATTTTGCACAGAATGCAGTTCCAACATCACCTGCAGCCTGCTTTTATTGTGCAAAGCACCAAGTTCCAAAATCACCTGCAGCCTGCTTTTATTGTGCACAGCATACAGTTCAATCATAACCTGCTGCCTGCTTTTATTGTGCACAGAATGCAGTTCAATTATCACCTGCAGCCTGCTTTTACTGTGCACAGTACCCAGTTCCAAAATCACCTGCAGCAAGCTTTTATTATGCACAGCACACAGTTCCATCATCACCTGCAGCCTGCTTTAATTGTGCACAGCACCCAGTTCCAACATCACCTGCAACCTGCTTTTATTGTGCACAGCACCCAGTTCCAACATTACCTGCAGCCGCTTTTATTGTACACATCCTACAGTTCCAACATCACCTGCAGCTTGCTTTTATTGTGCACAGCCTACAGTTCCAACATCACCTGCAGCCTACTTTTTTGTACACAGTATACAGTTCCAACATAATGTGCAGCCTTCTTTTATTGTGCAGAGCCTACAGTTCCAACATCACCTGCAGCCTACTTTCATTGTACACAGCATACAGTTCCAACATCACCTGCAGCCTGCTTTTATTTTGCACAGCACACAGTTGCAACATCACCTACAGCCTGCTTTTATTGTGCACAGCATGCAGTTCCAACATCACCTGCAACCTGCTTTTATTGTGCAAAGACCCAGTTCTAACATCACCTGCACCCTGCTTTTATTGCACATAACACGCAGTTCCAACATCACCTGCAGCCTGCTTTTATTGTGCACAGCACGCAGTTCGATCATCACCTGCAGCTTGCTATTATTGTACACAGCACACAGTTCCAACATCACCTGCAGCCTGCATTTATTGTTCACAGCATGCAGTTCCATCATCACCTGCAGCCTGCTTTTATTGTACACATCCTACAGTTCCATCATCAACTGCAGCCTGCTTTTGTTGTTCACAGTCTGCAGTTCCAACATCACATGCAGCCTGTTTTAATTGTGCACAGCATCCAGTTCCATCAACACCTGCAGACTGCTTTTATTGTACACAGCATGCAGTTCCAACTTCACTTGCAGCCGGGTTTTTTTGTGCACAGCACCCAGTTCCAGCATCACCTGCAGCCTGCTTTTATTGTGCAGAGCACCCAGTTCCATCATTACCTGCAGCCTGCTTTTATTTTATACAGCACCATGTTCCAACATCAACTGCAGCCTGCTTTTATTGTACACAGCACCCAGTTCCAGCATCACCTGCAGCCTGCTTTTACTGTACACATCACCCAGTTCCAGCATCACCTGCAGCCTGCTTTTATCATGCAAAGCACTCATTTCCAGCATCCCCTGCAGCCTGCTTTTATTGTACATAGCACCCAGTTCCAGCATCATCTGCAGCCTGCTTTTATCATGCACAGCATAAATTTCCAACATCACCTGCAGCCTGCTTTTATTGTACACAGCACGCAGGTCCATCATCACCTGCAGCCTGCTTTTATTGTACACATCACCCAGTTCCAACATCACCTGCAGCCTGCTTTTATTGTGCACAGCATACAGTTCCATCATCATCTGCAGCCTGATATTATTATGCACAGAATGCAGTTCCAACATCACCTGCAGCATGCTTTTTTTGTGCAAAGCACCCAGTTCCAACATCACCTGCAGCTTGCTTTTATTGTGCACAGCATACACTTCCATCATCACCTGCAGCCTGCTTTTATTGTGCACAGCACCCAGTCCCATCATCACCTGCAGTCTGCTTTTATTGTACACAGCATGCAGTTCCAACATCACCTGCAGATGGGTTTTTTTTTGCACATCACCCAGTTCCAGCATCACCTGCAGCCTGTTTTTATTGTGCACAGCACCCAGTTCCATCATTACCTGCAACCTGCTTTTATTGTACACAGCACCCAGTTCCAGCATCACCTGCAGCCTGCTTTTATTGTACACAGCACCCAGATCCAGAATCACCTGCAGACTGCTTTTATTCTGCACAGCACCCAGTTCTAGAATCACCTGCAGCCTGCTCTTATCGTGCACAGCACTCAGTTCCAGCATCACCTGCAGCCTGCTTTTATTGTACACAGCACCCAGTTCCAGCATCATCTGCAGCCTGCTTTTATTGTACACAGCATACAGTTCCAACATCATCTGCAGCCTGCTTTAATTGTACACAGCATATAGTTCCATCATCACCTGCTGCCTGCTTTTATTGTACACAGCATACAGTTCCATTATAACCTGCAGCCTGCTTTCATTGTACACAGCACCTACCGCCTGGTTTTGTTGTGCACAGCATACAGTTTCAACATCACCAGCAACCTGCTTTTATTGTGCACAACACCAGTTCCAGCATCACCTGCAGCCTGCTTTTATTGTGCACAGCACCCAGTTCCAGAATCACCTGCAGCCTGCTGTTATCATGCACAGCACTCAGTTCCAGCATCACCTGTAGCCTGCTTTTATTGTACACAGCACCCAGTTCCAGCATCATCTGCAGCCTGCTTTTATTGTACACAGCATACAGTTCCAACATCATCTGCAGCCTGCTTTAATTGTACACAGCATATAGTTCCATCATCACCTGCTGCCTGCTTTTATTGTACACAGCATACAGTTCCATTATCACCTGCAGCCTGCTTTCATTGTACACAGCACCTGCCGCCTGCTTTTGTTGTGCACAGCATACAGTTCCAACATCACCTGCAACCTGCTTTTATTGTGCACAACACCCAGTTCCAGCATCACCTGCAGCCTGCTTTTATTGTGCACAGCACCCAGTACCATCATTACCTGCAGCCTGCTTTTATTGTACACAGCACCCAGTTCCAACATCAGCTGCAGCCTGCTTTTATTGTACACAGCATACAGTTCCAACATCATCTGCAGCCTGCTTTAATTGTACACAGCATATAGTTCCATCATCACCTGCTGCCTGCTTTTATTGTACACAGCATACAGTTCCAACATCACTTGCAGCCTGCTTTTATTGTACACAGCACCTGCCGCCTGCTTTTGTTGTGAACAGCATACAGTTCTAACATCACCTGCAGCCTGCTTTTATTGTGCACAGCACGCAGTATCATCTCCTGCAGCCTGCTTTTATTGTGCACAGCACCCAGTTCAAACATCACCTGCAGCCTGCTTTTATTGTGCAAAGCATGCAGTTCGATCGTCACCGGCAGCCTGCTTTAATTGTGCACAGCACCCAGTTCTAACATCACCTGCAGCCTGATTTTATTGTGCACAGCATACAGTTCCAACATCACCTGCAGCCTGCTTTTATTGTGCACAGCATACAGTTCCATCATCACCTGCAGCCTTATTTTTTTGTGCATAGAATGCATTTCCATCATCACCTGCAGCTTGCTTTTATTGTGCACAGCACTCTGTTCCATCATCACCTGCAGCCTGCTTTTACTGTGCACAGCACCCAGTTCCATCATCACCTGCAGCCTGCTTTTATTGTGCACAGCTCCCAGTTCCAACATCACCTGCAGCCTGCTTTTATTGTGCACATCACCCAGTTCCAACATCACCTGCAGCCTGCTTTTGTTGTGCACAGCATAGAGTTCCAACATCACCTGCAGCCTGCTTTTCTTGTGCACAGCACCCAGTTGCAACATCAACTGCAGCCTGCTTTTATTGTGCACAGCACGCATTTCCAAGAACACTTGCAGCCTGCATTTATTGTGCATAGCACCCAGTTCCAACATCACCTGCAGCCTGCTTTCATTGTGCAAAGCACCCAGTTCCAATATCACCTGCAGCCTGCTTTTATTGTGCACAGCATACAGTTCCATCAGCATCTGCAGCCTACTTTAATTGTGCACTGAATGCAGTTCCAACTTCACCTGCAGCCTGCTTAAATTGTGCACAGCATACAGTTCCATCATCACCTGCAGCCTGTTTTTATTGTGCACAGAATGCAGTTCCATCATCACTTGCAGCTTGCTTTTATTGTTCACAGCACCTGCTGCCTGCTTTTGTTGTGCACAGCATACAGTTCCAACATAACCTGCAGGTGGCTTTTATTGTACACAGCATACATTTCCATCATCTTCTGCAGCCTGCTTTTATTGTGCACAGCCTACAGTTCCAACATCACCTGCAGCCTGCTTTTATTGTGCAAAGCACGCAGTATCATCACCTGCAGCCTGCTTTTATTGTGCACAGCACCCAGTTCAAACATCACCTGCAGCCAGCTTTTATTGTGCACAGCAAGCAGATCCATCATCACCTGCACCTTGCTTTTATTGTGCACAGCACGCAGTTCCAACAACACATACAGACTGCTTTTATTGTGCACAGCACCAAGTTCCAACATCACCTGCAGCCTGCTTTTATTGTGCAAAGCACCCAGTTCCAACATCACCTGCAGCCTGATTTTTTTGTGCATAGAATGCAGTTCCATCATCACCTGCAGCCTGCTTTTTTTCTGCACAGCACTTTGATCCATCATCACCTGCAGCCTGATTTTACTGTGCTCAGCATCCAGTTCCATTATCACCTGCAGCCTGCTTTTATTGTGCACAGCACCCAGTTCCAACATCACCTGCAGCCTGCTTTTATTGTGCACATCACCCAGTTCCAACATCACCTGCAGACTGCATTTGTTGTGCACAGCATACAGTTCCAACTTCACCTGCAGCCTGCTTTTCTTGTGCACAGCATGCATTTCCAATAACACCTGCAGCCTGCTTTTATTGTGCACAGCACCCAGTTCCAACATCATCTGCAGCCTGCTTTCATTGTGCAAAGCACCCAGTTCCAATATCTCCTGCAGCCTGCTTTTATTGTGCACAGCATACAGTTCCATCATCACCTGCAGCCTGTTTTTATAGTGCACAGAATGCAGTTCCATCATCACCTAAAGCTTGCTTTTATTGTGCGCAGCACTCTGTTCCATCATCACCTGCTGCCTGCTTTTATTATGCACAGCAACCACTTCCATCTTCACCTGCAGCCTGCTTTTATTGTGCACAGCACCCAGTTCCATCATCACCTGCAGCCTGCTTTTATTGTGCACAGCACCCAGTTCCATCATCACCTGCAGCCTGCTTTTATTGTGCACAGCACCCACATCCAACATCACCTGCAGCCTGCTTTTATTGTGCACATCACCAAGTTCCAACATCACCGGCAGCCTGCTTTTATTGTGCACATCACCCAGTTCCAACATCACCTGCAGCCTGTTTTGTTGTGCACAGCATACAGTTCCAACATCACCTGCAGCCTGCTTTTATTGTACATATCCTACAGTTCCAACATCACCTGCAGATTGCTTTTATTGTGCACAGCCTACAGTTCCAACATCACCTGCAGCCTGCTTTTATTGTACACAGCATACAGTTCCAACATCTCCTGCAGCCTGCTTTTATTGTGAAGTGCCTACAGTGCCAACATCACCTGCAGCCTGCTTTTACTGTGCACAGCACCCAGTTCCAACATCACCTGCAGCCTGCTTTTGTTGTGCACAGCATACAGTTCCAACATCACCTGCAGCCTGCTTTTATTGTACATATCCTACAGTTCCAACATCACCTGCAGATTGCTTTTATTGTGCACAGATTACAGTTCCAACATCACCTGCATCCTGCTTTTATTGTACACAGCATACAGTTCCAACATCTCCTGCAGCCTGCTTTTATTGTGCAGTGCCTACAGTGCCAACATCACCTGCAGCCTGCTTTTACTGTGCACAGCACCGAGTTCCATCATCACCTGCAGCCTGCTTTTATTGTGCACCGCACCCAGTTCCAACATCACCTGCAGCCTGCTTTTGTTGTGCACATCACCCAGTTCCAACTTCACCTGAAGCCTGCTTTTGTTGTGCACAGCTTACAGTTCCAACATCACCTGCAGCCTGCTTTTCTTGTGCACAGCACCCAGTTCCAACATCACCTGCAGCCTGCTTTTATTGTGCACAGCAAGCATTTCCAAGAACACCTGCAGCCTACTTTTATTGTGCACAGCACTCAGTTCCAACATCACCTGCTGCCTGCTTTCATTGTGCAAAGCACCCAGTTTCAATATCACCTGCATCCTGCTTTTATTGTGCACAGCATACAGTTCCATCAGCATCTGCAGCCTTCTTTAATTGTGCACTGAATGCAGTTCCGACTTCACCTGCAGCCTGCTTTTATTGTGCACAGCATACAGTTCCATCATCACCTGCAGCCTGTTTTTATTGTGCACAGAATGCAGTTCCATCATCACCTGCAGCTTGCCTTTATTGTTCACAGCACCTGCCGTCTGCTTTTGTTGTGCAAAGCATACAGTTCCAACATAACCTGCAGGCGGCTTTTATTGTACACAGCATACATTTCCATCATCACCTGCAGCCTGCTTTTATTGTGCACAGCCTACAGTTCCAACATCACCTGCAGCCTGCTTTTATTGCGCACAGCACCTGCCGCCTGCTTTTGTTGTGAACAGCATACAGTTCTAACATCACCTGCAGCCTGCTTTTATTGTGCACAACACGCAGTATCATCACCTGCAGTCTGCTTTTATTGTGCACAGCACCCAGTTCAAACATCACCTGCAGCCTGCTTTTATTGTGCACAGCACCCAGTTCCATCATCACCTGCAGCCTGCTTTTATTGTGCACAGCACCCAGATCCAACATCACCTGCAGCCTGCTTTTATTGTGCACATCACCCAGTTCCAACATCACCGGCAGCCTGCTTTTATTGTGCACATCACCCAGTTCCAACATCACCTGCAGCCTGCTTTAATTGCGCACAGCACCTGCCGCCTGCTTTTGTTGTGAACAGCATACAGTTCTAACATCACCTGCAGCCTGCATTTATTGTGCACAACACGCAGTATCATCACCTGCAGCCTGCTTTTATTGTGCACAGCAACCAGTTCAAACATCACCTGCAGCCAGCTTTTATTGTGCACAGCAAGCAGGTCCATCATCACCTGCACCTTGCATTTATTGTGCACAGCACGCAGTTCCAACAACACATGCAGCCTGCTTTTATTGTGCACAGCACGCATTTCAAACATCACCTGCAGCTTGCTTTTATTGTGCACAGCTTGCAGCTCCAACATCACCTGCAGCCTGCTTTTATTGTGCAAAGCACCCAGTTCCATCATCACCGGCAGCCTGCTTTTTTTGTGCACAGCACCCAGTTCCAACATCACATGCAGCCTGCTTTTATTGTGCACAGCACCCAGTTCCAACATCACCTGCAGCCTGCTTTTATTGTGCACATCACCAAGTTCCAACATCACCTGCAGCCTGCTTTTGTTGTGCACAGCATACAGTTCCAACATTATCTGCAGCCTGCTTTTATTGTGCACAGCACCCAGTTCCATCATCACCTGCAGCCTGCTTTATTGTACATATCCTACAGTTCCAACATCACCTGCAGCTTGCTTTTATTGTGCACAGCCTACAGTTCCAACATCACCTGCAGCCTGCTTTTATTGTACACAGCATACAGTTCCAACATCTTGTGCAGCATGCTTTTATTGTGCAGTGCCTACAGTTCCAACATCACCTACAGCCTGCTTTTACTGTGCACAGCACCCAGTTCCATCATCACCTGCAGCCTGCTTTTATTGTGCACAGCATCCAGTTCCATTATCACCTGCAGCCTGCTTTTTTTGTGCACAGCACCCAGTTCCAACAACACCTGCAGCCTACTTTTATTGTGCACATCACCCAGTTCCAACGTCACCTGCAGCCTGCTTTTGTTGTGCACAGCATACAGTTCCAACATCACCTGCAGCCTGCTTTTCTTGTGCACAGCACCCAGTTCCAACATCACCTGCAGCCTGCTTTTATTGTGCACAGCACGCATTTCCGAGAATACCTGCAGCCTGCTTTTATTGTGCACAGCACCCAGTTCCAACATCACCTGCAGCCTGATTTTATTGTGCACATCACCCAGTTCCAACATCACCTACAGCCTGCTTTTATTGTGCACATCACCCAGTTCCAACATCACCTGCAGCCTGCTTTTGTTGTGCACATCATACAGTTCCAACATCACCTGCAGCCTGCTTTTATTGTGCACAGCACCCAGTTCCATCATCACCTGCAGCCTGCTTTTATTGTACATATCCTACAGTTCCAACATCACCTGCAGCTTGCTTTTATTGTGCACAGCACACAGTTCCAACATCGCGTGCAGCCTGCTTTTATTGTGCAGAGCACACTGGTCCAACTTCACCTACAGCCTGCTTTTATTGTGCACAGCATGCAGTTCCAACATCACCTGCAGCCTGGTTTTATTGTGCACATTACCCAGTTCCATCATCACCTGCAGCCTGCTTTTATTGTATGCATCCTACAGTTCCAACATCACCTGCAGCCTGCTTTTCTTGTGCATAGCACGTAGTTTCAACATCACATGCAGCCTACTATTATTATACACAGCATGCAGTTCCATCATCACCTGCAGCCTGCTTTTATTGTGTGCAGCACGCAGTTCCATCTTCACCTGCTGCCTGCTTTTATTGTATAAAGCACACAGTTCAACATCACCTGCAGCCTGATTTTATTGTGCACAGCATACAGTTCCATCATCATCTGCAGCCTGATATTATTATGCACAGAATGCAGTTCCAACATCACCTGCAGCCTGCTTTTTTTGTGCAAAGCACCCAGTTCCAACATCACCTGCAGCTTGCTTTTATTGAGCACAGCATACAGTTCCATCATCACCTGCAGCCTGTTTTTATTGTGCACAGAATGCAGTTCCATCATCACTTGCAGCTTGCTTTTATTGTTCACAGCACCTGCTGCCTGCTTTTGTTGTGCACAGCATACAGTTCCAACATAACCTGCAGGTGGCTTTTATTGTACACAGCATACATTTCCATCATCATCTGCAGCCTGCTTTTATTGTGCACAGCCTACAGTTCCAACATCACCTGCAGTCTGCTTTTATTGTGCACAGCACGCAGTATCTTCACCTGCAGCCTGCTTTTATTGTGCACAGCACCCAGTTCAAACATCACCTGCAGACAGCTTTTATTGTGCACAGCAAGCAGATCCATCATCACCTGCACCTTGCTTTTATTGTGCACAGCACGCAGTTCCAACAACACATGCAGACTGCTTTTATTGTGCACAGCACGCAGTTCCAACATCACCTGCAGCTTGCTTTTATTGGGCACAGCTTGCAGCTCCAACATCACCTGCAGCTTGCTTTTATTGTGCAAAGCACCCAGTTCCATCATCACCGACAGCCTGCTTTTATTGTGCACATCACCCAGTTCCAACATCACCTGCAGACTGCATTTGTTGTGCACAGCACGCATTTCCAATAACACCTGCAGCCTGCTTTTATTGTGCACAGCACCCAGTTCCAACATCATCTGCAGCCTGCTTTCATTGTGCAAAGCACCCAGTCCCAATATCACCTGCAGCCTGCTTTTACTGTGCACAGCATACAGTTCCATCATCGCCTGCAGCCTGTTTTTATTGTGCACAGGTTGCAGTTCCGTCATCACCTAAAGCTTGCTTTTATTGTGCACAGCACTCTGTTCCATCATCACCTGCAGCCTGCTTTTACTATGCACAGCACCCACTTCCATCTTCACCTGCAGCCTGCTTTTATTGTGCACAGCACCCAGTTCCATCATCACCTGCAGCCTGCTTTTATTGTTCACAGCACCCAGTTCCATCATCACCTGCAGCCTGCTTTTATTGTGCACAGCACCCAGATCCAACATCACCTGCAGCCTGCTTTTATTGTGCACATCACCCAGTTCCAACATCACCGGCAGCCTGCTTTTATTGTGCACATCACCCAGTTCCAACACCACCTGCAGCCTGCTTTTGTTGTGCACAGCATACAGTTCCAACATCACCTGCAGCCTGCTTTTATTGTACATATCCTACAGTTCCAACATCACCTGCAGATTGCTTTTATTGTGCACAGCCTACAGTTCCAACATCACCTGCATCCTGCTTTTATTGTACACAGCATACAGTTCCAACATCTCCTGCAGCCTGTTTTATTGTGCAGTGCCTACAGTGCCAACATCACCTGCAGCCTGCTTTTACTGTGCACAACACCGAGTTCCATCATCACCTGCAGCCTGCTTTATTGTGCACCGCACCCAGTTCCAACATCACCTGCAACCTGCTTTTGTTGTGCACATCACCCAGTTCCAACTTCACCTGAAGCCTGCTTTTGTTGTGCACAGCTTACAGTTCCAACATCACCTGCAGCCTGCTTTACTTGTGCACAGCACCCAGTTCCAACATCACCTGCAGCCTGCTTTTATTGTGCACAGCAAGCATTTCCAAGAACACCTGCAGCCTACTTTTATTGTGCACAGCACTCAGTTCCAACATCACCTGCTGCCTGCTTTCATTGTGCAAAGCACCCAGTTTCAATATCACCTGCATCCTGCTTTTATTGTGCACAGCATACAGTTCCATCAGCATCTGCAGCCTACTTTAATTGTGCACTGAATGCAGTTCCGACTTCACCTGCAGCCTGCTTTTATTGTGCACAGCATACAGTTCCATCATCACCTGCAGCCTGTTTTTATTGTGCACAGAATGCAGTTCCATCATCACCTGCAGCTTGCCTTTATTGTTCACAGCACCTGCCGTCTGCTTTTGTTGTGCAAAGCATACAGTTCCAACATAACCTGCAGGCCGCTTTTATTGTATACAGCATACATTTCCATCATCACCTGCAGCCTGATTTTATTGTGCACAGCCTACAGTTCCAACATCACCTGCAGCCTGCTTTTATTGCGCACAGCACCTGC
This sequence comes from Taudactylus pleione, assembly GCA_031769625.1. Taxonomy (NCBI): domain Eukaryota; kingdom Metazoa; phylum Chordata; class Amphibia; order Anura; family Myobatrachidae; genus Taudactylus; species Taudactylus pleione. The sequence continues at coordinate 4,208,541 of JAUIMM010000200.1, read as the reverse complement.
CGCCTGCTTTTGTTGTGAACAGCATACAGTTCTAACATCACCTGCAGCCTGCTTTTATTGTGCACAACACGCAGTATCATCACCTGCAGCCTGCTTTTATTGTGCACATCACCCAGTTCCAACATCACCTGCTGCCTGCTTTTGTTGTGCACAGCATACAGTTCCAACATCACCTGCAGCCTGCTTTTATTGTGCACAACACCCAGTTCCATCATCACCTGCAGCCTGCTTTTATTGTACATATCCTACAGTTCCAACATCACCTGCAGCTTGCTTTTATTGTGCACAGCACCCAGTTCAAACATCACCTGCAGCCAGCTTTTATTGTGCACAGCAAGCAGGTCCATCCTCACCTGCACCTTGCTTTTATTGTGCACAGCACGCAGTTCCAACAACACATGCAGCCTGCTTTTATTGTGCACAGCACGCATTTCCAACATCACCTGCAGCTTGCTTTTATTGTGCACAGCTTGCAGCTCCAACATCACCTGCAGCCTGCTTTTATTGTGCAAAGCACCCAGTTCCATCATCACCGGCAGCCTGCTTTTTTTGTGCGCAGCACCCAGTTCCAACATCACATGCAGCCTGCTTTTATTGTGGAAAGCACCCAGTTCCAACATCACCTGCAGCCTGCTTTTGTTGTGCACAGCATACAGTTCCATCATCACCTGCAGCCTGATTTTTTTGTGCATAGAATGCAGTTCCATCATCACCTGCAGCCTGCTTTTATTGTGCACAGCACTCTGTTCCATCATCATCTGCAGCCTGCTTTTACTGTGCACAGCACCCAGTTCCATCCTCATATGCAGCCTGCTTTTATTGTGCACAGCACCCAGTTCCATCATCACCTGCAGCCTGCTTTTATTGTGCACAGCACCCAGTTCCATCATCACCTGCAGCCTGCTTTTATTGTGCACAGCACCCAGTTCCAACATCACATGCAGCCTGCTTTTATTGTGCACATCACCAAGTTCCAACATCACCTGCAGCCTGCTTTTGTTGTGCACAGCATACAGTTCCAACATTATCTGCAGCCTGCTTTTATTGTGCACAGCACCCAGTTCCAACATCACCTGCAGCCTGCTTTATTGTACATATCCTACAGTTCCAACATCACCTGCAGCTTGCTTTTATTGTGCACAGCCTACAGTTCCAACATCACCTGCAGCCTGCTTTTATTGTACACAGCATACAGTTCCAACATCTTGTGCAGCATGCTTTTATTGTGCAGTGCCTACAGTTCCAACATCACCTACAGACTGCTTTTACTGTGCACAGCACCCAGTTCCATCATCACCTGCAGCCTGCTTTTATTGTGCACAGCATCCAGTTCCATTATCACCTGCAGCCTGCTTTTTTTGTGCACAGCACCCAGTTCCAACATCTCATGCAGCCTGCTTTTATTGTGCACATCACCCAGTTCCAACATCACCTACAGCCTGCTTTTATTGTGCACATCACCCAGTTCCAACATCACCTGCAGCCTGCTTTTGTTGTGCACAGCATACAGTTCCAACATCACCTGCAGCCTGCTTTTATTGTGCACAGCACCCAGTTCCATCATCACCTGCAGCCTGCTTTTATTGTACATATCCTACAGTTCCAACATCACCTGCAGCTTGCTTTTATTTTGCACAGCACACAGTTCCAACATCGCGTGCAGCCTGCTTTTATTGTGCAGAGCACACTGGTCCAACTTCACCTACAGCCTGCTTTTATTGTGCACAGCATGCAGTTCCAACATCACCTGCAGCCTGGTTTTATTGTGCACATTACCCAGTTCCATCATCACCTGCAGCCTGCTTTTATTGTATGCATCCTACAGTTCCAACATCACCTGCAGCCTGCTTTTCTTGTGCATAGCACGCAGTTTCAACATCACATGCAGCCTACTATTATTATACACAGCATGCAGTTCCATCATCACCTGCAGCCTGCTTTTATTGTGTGCAGCACGCAGTTCCATCTTCACCTGCTGCCTGCTTTTATTGTATAAAGCATACAGTTCAACATCACCTGCAGCCTGATTTTATTGTGCACAGCATACAGTTCCATCATCATCTGCAGCCTGATATTATTATGCACAGAATGCAGTTCCAACATCACCTGCAGCCTGCTTTTTTTGTGCAAAGCACCCAGTTCCAACATCACCTGCAGCTTGCTTTTATTGTGCACAGCATACACTTCCATCACCACCTGCTGCCTGCTTTTATTGTGCACAGAATACAGTTCAATCATCACCTGCAGCCTGCTTTTATTGTGCACAGCACCCAGTCCCATCATCACCTGCAGTCTGCTTTTATTGTACACAGCATGCAGTTCCAACATCACCTGCAGATGGGTTTTTTTGTGCACATCACCCAGTTCCAGGATCACCTGCAGCCTGTTTTTATTGTGCACAGCACCCAGTTCCATCATTACCTGCAACCTGCTTTTATTGTACACAGCACCCTGTTCCAGCATCACCTGCAGCCTGCTTTTATTGTACACAGCACCCAGATCCAGAATCACCTGCAGACTGCTTTTATTGTGCACAGCACCCAGTTCCAGAATCACCTGCAGCCTGCTGTTATCGTGCACAGCACTCAGTTCCAGCATCACCTGCAGCCTGCTTTTATTGTACACAGCACCCAGTTCCAGCATCATCTGCAGCCTGCTTTTATTGTACACAGCATACAGTTCCAACATCATCTGCAGCCTGCTTTAATTGTACACAGCATATAGTTCCATCATCACCTGCTGCCTGCTTTTATTGTACACAGCATACAGTTCCATTATCACCTGCAGCCTGCTTTCATTGTACACAGCACCTGCCGCCTGGTTTTGTTGTGCACAGCATTCAGTTCCAACATCACCAGCAACCTGCTTTTATTGTGCACAACACCAGTTCCAGCATCACCTGCAGCCTGCTTTTATTGTGCACAGCACCCAGTACCATCATTACCTGCAGCCTGCTTTTATTGTGCACAGCACCCAGTTCCAGAATCTGCTTTTATTGTGCACAGAATGCAGTTCAATCATCACCTGCAGCCTGCTTTTATTGTGCACAGCACCCAGTCCCATCATCACCTGCAGTCTGCTTTTATTGTACACAGCATGCAGTTCCAACATCACCTGCAGATGGGTTTTTTTGTGCACATCACCCAGTTCCAGCATCACCTGCAGCCTGTTTTTATTGTGCACAGCACCCAGTTCCATCATTACCTGCAACCTGCTTTTATTGTACACAGCACCCAGTTCCAGCATCACCTGTAGCCTGCTTTTATTGTACACAGCACCCAGATCCAGAATCACCTGCAGACTGCTTTTATTGTGCACAGCAACCAGTTCCAGAATCACCTGCAGCCTGCTGTTATCGTGCACAGCACTCAGTTCCAGCATCACCTGCAGCCTGCTTTTATTGTACACAGCACCCAGTTCCAGCATCATCTGCAGCCTGCTTTAATTGTACACAGCATACAGTTCCAACATCATCTGCAGCCTGCTTTAATTGTACACAGCATATAGTTCCATCATCACCTTCTGCCTGCTTTTATTGTACACAGCATACAGTTCCATTATCACCTGCAGCCTGCTTTCATTGTACACAGCACCTGCCGCCTGGTTTTGTTGTGCACAGCATTCAGTTCCAACATCACCAGCAACCTGCTTTTATTGTGCACAACACCAGTTCCAGCATCACCTGCAGCCTGCTTTAATTGTGCACAGCACCCAGTACCATCATTACCTGCAGCCTGCTTTTATTGTGCACAGCACCCAGTTCCAGAATCACCTGCAGCCTGCTGTTATCGTGCACAGCACTCAGTTCCAGCATCACCTGCAGCCTGCTTTTATTGTACACAGCACCCAGTTCCAGCATCATCTGCAGCCTGCTTTTATTGTACACAGCATACAGTTCCAACATCATCTGCAGCCTGCTTTAATTGTACACAGCATATAGTTCCATCATCACCTGCTGCCTGCTTTTATTGTACACAGCATACAGTTCCATTATCACCTGCAGCCTGCTTTCATTGTACACAGCACCTGCCGCCTGGTTTTGTTGTGCACAGCATACAGTTCCAACATCATCTGCAACCTGCTTTTATTGTGCACAACACCAGTTCCAGCATCACCTGCAGCCTGCTTTTATTGTGCACAGCACCCAGTACCATCATTACCTGCAGCCTGCTTTTATTGTACACAGCACCCAGTTTCAACATCAGCTGCAGCCTGCTCCTATTGTACAGAGCACCCAGTTCCAGCATCACCTGCAGCCTGCTTTTAACTTGCACAACACTCAGATCCAGCATCACCTGCAGTCTGCTTTTACTGTACACAGCACGCTGTTCCAGCATCATCTGCAGCCTGCTTTTATTGTACACAGAATACAGTTCCAATATCATTTGAAGCCTTCTTTTATTGTACACAGCATACAGTTCCTTTATCACCTGCAGCCTGCTTTTATTGTGCACACCACCCAGTTCCAACATCACTTGCAGCCTGCTTTTATTGTACACAGCACCTGCCGCCTGCTTTTGTTGTGAACAGCATACAGTATCATCTCCTGCAGCCTGCTTTTATTGTGCACAGCACCCAGTTCAAACATCACCTGCAGCCTGCTTTTATTGTGCAAAGCATGCAGTTCGATCATCACCGGCAGCCTGCTTTTATTGTGCACAGCACCCAGTTCTAACATCACCTGCAGCCTGATTTTATTGTGCACAGCATACAATTCCAACATCATCTGCAGCCTGCTTTTATTGTGCACAGCATACAGTTCCATCATCACCTGCAGCCTGATTTTTTTGTGCATAGAATGCAGTTCCATCATCACCTGCAGCTTGCTTTTATTGTGCACAGCACTCTGTTCCATCATCACCTGCAGCCTGCTTTTACTGTGCACAGCACCCAGTTCCATCATCACCTGCAGCCTGCTTTTATTGTGCACAGCATCCAGTTCCATTATCACCTGCAGCCTGCTTTTATTGTGCACAGCTCCCATTTCCAACATCACCTGCAGCCTGCTTTTTTTGTGCACATTACCCAGTTCCAACATCACCTGCAGCCTGCTTTTGTAGTGCACAGCATACAGTTCCAACATCACCTGCAGCCTGCTTTTCTTGTGCACAGCACCCAGTTGCAACATCACCTGCTGCCTGCTTTTATTGTGCACAGCACGCATTTCCAAGAACACCTGCAGCCTGCTTTTATTGTGCACAGCACCCAGTTCCAACATCACCTGCAGCCTGCTTTCATTGTGCAAAGCACCCAGTTCCAATATCACCTGCAGCCTGCTTTTATTGTGCACAGCATACAGTTCCATCAGCATCTGCAGCCTACTTTAATTGTGCACTGAATGCAGTTCCAACTTCACCTGCAGCCTGCTTTTAATGTGCACAGCATCCTGTTCCATCATCACCTGCAGCCTGTTTTTATTGTGCACAGAATGCAGTTCCATCATCACTTGCAGCTTGCTTTTATTGTTCACAGCACCTGCTGCCTGCTTTTGTTGTGCACAGCATACAGTTCCAACATAACCTGCAGGTGGCTTTTATTGTACACAGCATACATTTCCATCATCATCTGCAGCCTGCTTTTATTGTGCACAGCCTACAGTTCCAACATCACCCGCAGCCTGCTTTTATTGTGCTCAGCACCTGCCGCCTGCTTTTGTTGTGAACAGCATACAGTTCTAACATCACCTGCAGCCTGCTTTTATTGTGCACAGCACGCAGTATCATCAGCTGCAGCCTGCTTTTATTGTGCACAGCACGCAGTTCAAACATCACCTGCAGCCAGCTTTTATTGTGCACAGCAAGCAGGTCCATCATCACCTGCACCTTGCTTTTATTGTGCACAGCACGCAATTCCAACAACACATGCAGACTGCTTTTATTGTGCACAGCACGCAGTTCCAACATCACCTGCAGCTTGATTTTATTGGGCACAGCTTGCAGCTCCAACATCACCTGCAGCTTGCTTTTTTTGTGCAAAGCACCCAGTTCCATCATCACCGGCAGCCTGCTTTAATTGTGCACAGCACCCAGTTCCAACATCACCTGCAGCCTGCTTTTATTGTGCACAGCACTCTGGTCCATCATCATCTGCAGCCTGCTTTTACTGTGCACAGCACCCAGTTCCATCCTCATATGCAGCCTGCTTTTATTGTGCACATCACCCAGTTCCATCATCACCTGCAGCCTGCTTTTATTGTGCACAGCACCCAGTTCCATCATCACCTGCAGCCTGCTTTTATTGTGCACAGCACCCAGTTCCAACATCACCTGCAGCCTGCTTTTATTGTGCACATCACCAAGTTCCAACATCACCTGCAGCCTGCTTTTGTTGTGCACAGCATACAGTTCCAACATTATCTGCAGCCTGCTTTTATTGTGCACAGCACCCAGTTCCATCATCACCTGCAGCCTGCTTTATTGTACATATCCTACAGTTCCAACATCACCTGCAGCTTGCTTTTATTGTGCACAGACTACAGTTCCAACATCACCTGCAGCCTGCTTTTGTTGTGCACAGCATACAGTTCCAACATTATCTGCAGCCTGCTTTTATTGTGCACAGCACCCAGTTCCATCATCACCTGCAGCCTGCTTTATTGTACATATCCTACAGTTCCAACATCACCTGCAGCTTGCTTTTATTGTGCACAGACTACAGTTCCAACATCACCTGCAGCCTGCTTTTATTGTACACAGCATACAGTTCCAACATCTTCTGCAGCATGCTTTTATTGTGCAGTGCCTACAGTTCCAACATCACCTACAGCCTGCTTTTACTGTGCACAGCACCCAGTTCCATCATCACCTGCAGCCTGCTTTTATTGTGCACAGCATCCAGTTCCATTATCACCTGCAGCCTGCTTTTTTTGTGCACAGCACCCAGTTCCAACATCTCCTGCAGCCTGCTTTTATTGTGCACATCACCCAGTTCCAACATCACCTACAGCCTGCTTTTATTGTGCACATCACCCAGTTCCAACATCACCTGCAGCCTGCTTTTGTTGTGCACAGCATACAGTTCCTACATCACCTGCAGCCTGCTTTTATTGTGCACAGCACCCAGTTCCATCATCACCTGCAGCCTGCTTTTATTGTACATATCCTACAGTTCCAACATCACCTGCAGCTTGCTTTTATTTTGCACAGCACACAGTTCCAACATCGCGTGCAGCCTGCTTTTATTGTGCAGAGCACACTGGTCCAACTTCACCTACAGCCTGCTTTTATTGTGCACAGCATGCAGTTCCAACATCACCTGCAGCCTGGTTTTATTGTGCACATTACCCAGTTCCATCATCACCTGCAGCCTGCTTTTATTGTATGCATCCTACAGTTCCAACATCACCTGCAGCCTGCTTTTCTTGTGCATAGCACGCAGTTTCAACATCACATGCAGCCTACTATTATTATACATAGCATGCAGTTCCATCATCACCTGCAGCCTGCTTTTATTGTGTGCAGCACGCAGTTCCATCTTCACCTGCTGCCTGCTTTTATTGTATAAAGCATACAGTTCAACATCACCTGCAGCCTGATTTTATTGTGCACAGCATACAGTTCCATCATCATCTGCAGCCTGATATTATTATGCACAGAATGCAGTTCCAACATCACCTGCAGCCTGCTTTTTTTGTGCAAAGCACCCAGTTCCAACATCAGCTGCAGCTTGCTTTTATTGTGCACAGCATACACTTCCATCATCACCTGCTGCCTGCTTTTATTGTGCACAGAATGCAGTTCAATCATCACCTGCAGCCTGCTTTTATTGTGCACAGCACCCAGTCCCATCATCACCTGCAGTCTGCTTTTATTGTACACAGCATGCAGTTCCAACATCACCTGCAGATGGGTCTTTTTGTGCACATCACCCAGTTCCAGCATCACCTGCAGCCTGTTTTTATTGTGCACAGCACCCAGTTCCATCATTACCTGCAACCTGCTTTTATTGTACACAGCACCCAGTTCCAGCATCACCTGCAGCCTGCTTTTATTGTACACAGCACCCAGATCCAGAATCACCTGCAGACTGCTTTTATTGTGCACAGCACCCAGTTCCAGAATCACCTGCAGCCTGCTGTTATCGTGCACAACACTCAGTTCCAGCATCACCTGCAGCCTGCTTTTATTGTACACAGCACCCAGTTCCAGCATCATCTGCAGCCTGCTTTTATTGTACACAGCATACAGTTCCAACATCATCTGCAGCCTGCTTTAATTGTACACAGCATATAGTTCCATCATCACCTGCTGCCTGCTTTTATTGTACACAGCATACAGTTCCATTATCACCTGCAGCCTGCTTTCATTGTACACAGCACCTGCCGCCTGGTTTTGTTGTGCACAGCATTCAGTTCCAACATCACCAGCAACCTGGTTTTATTGTGCACAACACCAGTTCCAGCATCACCTGCAGCCTGCTTTTATTGTGCACAGCACCCAGTACCATCATTACCTGCAGCCTGCTTTTATTGTGCACAGCACCCAGTTCCAGAATCTGCTTTTATTGTGCACAGAATGCAGTTCAATCATCACCTGCAGCCTGCATTTATTGTGCACAGCACCCAGTCCCATCATCACCTGCAGTCTGCTTTTATTGTACACAGCATGCAGTTCCACCATCACCTGCAGATGGGTTTTTTTGTGCACATCACCCAGTTCCAGCATCACCTGCAGCCTGTTTTTATTGTGCACAGCACCCAGTTCCATCATTACCTGCAACCTGCTTTTATTGTACACAGCACCCAGTTCCAGCATCACCTGCAGCCTGCTTTTATTGTACACAGCACTCAGATCCAGAATCACCTGCAGACTGCTTTTATTGTGCACAGCAACCAGTTCCAGAATCACCTGCAGCCTGCTGTTATCGTGCACAGCACTCAGTTCCAGCATCACCTGCAGCCTGCTTTTATTGTACACAGCACCCAGTTCCAGCATCATCTGCAGCCTGCTTTTATTGTACACAGCATACAGTTCCAACATCTTCTGCAGCATGCTTTTATTGTGCAGTGCCTACAGTTCCAACATCACCTACAGCCTGCTTTTACTGTGCACAGCACCCAGTTCCATCATCACCTGCAGCCTGCTTTTATTGTGCACAGCATCCAGTTCCATTATCACCTGCAGCCTGCTTTTTTTGTGCACAGCACCCAGTTCCAACATCTCCTGCAGCCTGCTTTTATTGTGCACATCACCCAGTTCCAACATCACCTACAGCCTGCTTTTATTGTGCACATCACCCAGTTCCAACATCACCTGCAGCCTGCTTTTGTTGTGCACAGCATACAGTTCCTACATCACCTGCAGCCTGCTTTTATTGTGCACAGCACCCAGTTCCATCATCACCTGCAGCCTGCTTTTATTGTACATATCCTACAGTTCCAACATCACCTGCAGCTTGCTTTTATTTTGCACAGCACACAGTTCCAACATCGCGTGCAGCCTGCTTTTATTGTGCAGAGCACACTGGTCTAACTTCACCTACAGCCTGCTTTTATTGTGCACAGCATGCAGTTCCAACATCACCTGCAGCCTGGTTTTATTGTGCACATTACCCAGTTCCATCATCACCTGCAGCCTGCTTTTATTGTATGCATCCTACAGTTCCAACATCACCTGCAGCCTGCTTTTCTTGTGCATAGCACGCAGTTTCAACATCACATGCAGCCTACTATTATTATACACAGCATGCAGTTCCATCATCACCTGCAGCCTGCTTTTATTGTGTGCAGCACGCAGTTCCATCTTCACCTGCTGCCTGCTTTTATTGTATAAAGTATACAGTTCAACATCACCTGCAGCCTGATTTTATTGTGCACAGCATACAGTTCCATCATCATCTGCAGCCTGATATTATTATGCACAGAATGCAGTTCCAACATCACCTGCAGCCTGATTTTTTTGTGCAAAGCACCCAGTTCCAACATCACCTGCAGCCTGCTTTTCTTGTGCATAGCACGCAGTTTCAACATCACATGCAGCCTACTATTATTATACACAGCATGCAGTTCCATCATCACCTGCAGCCTGCTTTTATTGTGTGCAGCACGCAGTTCCATCTTCACCTGCTGCCTGCTTTTATTGTATAAAGTATACAGTTCAACATCACCTGCAGCCTGATTTTATTGTGCACAGCATACAGTTCCATCATCATCTGCAGCCTGATATTATTATGCACAGAATGCAGTTCCAACATCACCTGCAGCCTGATTTTTTTGTGCAAAGCACCCAGTTCCAACATCACCTGCAGCTTGCTTTTATTGTGCACAGCATACACTTCCATCATCACCTGCTGCCTGCTTTTATTGTGCACAGAATGCAGTTCAATCATCACCTGCAGCCTGCTTTTATTGTGCACAGCACCCAGTCCCATCATCACCTGCAGTCTGCTTTTATTGTACACAGCATGCAGTTCCAACATCACCTGCAGATGGGTCTTTTTGTGCACATCACCCAGTTCCAGCATCACCTGCAGCCTGTTTTTATTGTGCACAGCACCCAGTTCCATCATTACCTGCAACCTGCTTTTATTGTACACAGCACCCAGTTCCAGCATCACCTGCAGCCTGCTTTTATTGTACACAGCACCCAGATCCAGAATCACCTGCAGACTGCTTTTATTGTGCACAGCACCCAGTTCCAGAATCACCTGCAGCCTGCTGTTATCATGCACAACACTCAGTTCCAGCATCACCTGCAGCCTGCTTTTATTGTACACAGCACCCAGTTCCAGCATCATCTGCAGCCTGCTTTTATTGTACACAGCATACAGTTCCAACATCATCTGCAGCCTGCTTTAATTGTACACAGCATATAGTTCCATCATCACCTGCTGCCTGCTTTTATTGTACACAGCATACAGTTCCATTATCACCTGCAGCCTGCTTTCATTGTACACAGCACCTGCCGCCTGGTTTTGTTGTGCACAGCATTCAGTTCCAACATCACCAGCAACCTGCTTTTATTGTGCACAACACCAGTTCCAGCATCACCTGCAGCCTGCTTTTATTGTGCACAGCACCCAGTACCATCATTACCTGCAGCCTGCTTTTATTGTGCACAGCACCCAGTTCCAGAATCTGCTTTTATTGTGCACAGAATGCAGTTCAATCATCACCTGCAGCCTGCATTTATTGTGCACAGCACCCAGTCCCATCATCACCTGCAGTCTGCTTTTATTGTACACAGCATGCAGTTCCACCATCACCTGCAGATGGGTTTTTTTGTGCACATCACCCAGTTCCAGCATCACCTGCAGCCTGTTTTTATTGTGCACAGCACCCAGTTCCATCATTACCTGCAACCTGCTTTTATTGTACACAGCACCCAGTTCCAGCATCACCTGCAGCCTGCTTTTATTGTACACAGCACCCAGATCCAGAATCACCTGCAGACTGCTTTTATTGTGCACAGCAACCAGTTCCAGAATCACCTGCAGCCTGCTGTTATCGTGCACAGCACTCAGTTCCAGCATCACCTGCAGCCTGCTTTTATTGTACACAGCACCCAGTTCCAGCATCATCTGCAGCCTGCTTTTATTGTACACAGCATACAGTTCCAACATCATCTGCAGCCTGCTTTAATTGTACACAGCATATAGTTCCATCATCACCTGCTGCCTGCTTTTATTGTACACAGCATACAGTTCCATTATCACCTGCAGCCTGCTTTCATTGTACACAGCACCTGCCGCCTGGTTTTGTTGTGCACAGCATTCAGTTCCAACATCACCAGCAACCTGCTTTTATTGTGCACAACACCAGTTCCAGCATCACCTGCAGCCTGCTTTTATTGTGCACAGCACCCAGTACCATCATTACCTGCAGCCTGCTTTTATTGTGCACAGCACCCAGTTCCAGAATCACCTGCAGCCTGCTGTTATCGTGCACAGCACTCAGTTCCAGCATCACCTGCAGCCTGCTTTTATTGTACACAGCACCCAGTTCCAGCATCATCTGCAGCCTGCTTTTATTGTACACAGCATACAGTTCCAACATCATCTGCAGCCTGCTTTAATTGTACACAGCATATAGTTCCATCATCACCTGCTGCCTGCTTTTATTGTACACAGCATACAGTTCCATTATCACCTGCAGCCTGCTTTCATTGTACACAGCACCTGCCGCCTGCTTTTGTTGTGCACAGCATACAGTTCCAACATCATCTGCAACCTGCTTTTATTGTGCACAACACCAGTTCCAGCATCACCTGCAGCCTGCTTTTATTGTGCACAGCACCCAGTACCATCATTACCTGCAGCCTGCTTTTATTGTACACAGCACCCAGTTCCAACATCAGCTGCAGCCTGCTCTTATTGTACAGAGCACCTAGTTCCAGCATAACCTGCAGCCTGCTTTTAACTTGCACAACACTCAGATCCAGCATCACCTGCAGTCTGCTTTTACTGTACACAGCACGCTGTTCCAGCATCATCTGCAGCCTGCTTTTATTGTACACAGAATACAGTTCCAATATCATTTGAAGCCTTCTTTTATTGTACACAGCATACAGTTCCTTTATCACCTGCAGCCTGCTTTTATTGTGCACACCACCCAGTTCCAACATCACTTGCAGCCTGCTTTTATTGTACACAGCACCTGCCGCCTGCTTTTGTTGTGAACAGCATACAGTTCTAACATCACCTGCAGCCTGCTTTTATTGTGCACAGCACGCAGTATCATCTCCTGCAGCCTGCTTTTATTGTGCACAGCACCCAGTTCAAACATCACCTGCAGCCTGCTTTTATTGTGCAAAGCATGCAGTTCGATCATCACCGGCAGCCTGCTTTTATTGTGCACAGCACCCAGTTCTAACATCACCTGCAGCCTGATTTTATTGTGCACAGCATACAATTCCAACATCACCTGCAGCCTGCTTTTATTGTGCACAGCATACAGTTCCATCATCACCTGCAGCCTGATTTTTTTGTGCATAGAATGCAGTTCCATCATCACCTGCAGCTTGCTTTTATTGTGCACAGCACTCTGTTCCATCATCACCTGCAGCCTGCTTTTACTGTGCACAGCACCCAGTTCCATCATCACCTGCAGCCTGCTTTTATTGTGCACAGCATCCAGTTCCATTATCACCTGCAGCCTGCTTTTATTGTGCACAGCTCCCATTTCCAACATCACCTGCAGCCTGCTTTTTTTGTGCACATCACCCAGTTCCAACATCACCTGCAGCCTGCTTTTGTAGTGCACAGCATACAGTTCCAACATCACCTGCAGCCTGCTTTTCTTGTGCACAGCACCCAGTTGCAACATCACCTGCTGCCTGCTTTTATTGTGCACAGCACGCATTTCCAAGAACACCTGCAGCCTGCTTTTATTGTGCACAGCACCCAGTTCCAACATCACCTGCAGCCTGCTTTCATTGTGCAAAGCACCCAGTTCCAATATCACCTGCAGCCTGCTTTTATTGTGCACAGCATACAGTTCCATCAGTATCTGCAGCCTACTTTAATTGTGCACTGAATGCAGTTCCAACTTCACCTGCAGCCTGCTTTTATTGTGCACAGCATCCTGTTCCATCATCACCTGCAGCCTGTTTTTATTGTGCACAGAATGCAGTTCCATCATCACTTGCAGCTTGCTTTTATTGTTCACAGCACCTGCTGCCTGCATTTGTTGTGAACAGCATACAGTTCCAACATAACCTGCAGGTGGCTTTTATTGTACACAGCATACATTTCCATCATCATCTGCAGCCTGCTTTTATTGTGCACAGCCTACAGTTCCAACATCACCCGCAGCCTGCTTTTATTGTGCACAGCACCTGCCGCCTGCTTTTGTTGTGAACAGCATACAGTTCTAACATCACCTGCAGCCTGCTTTTATTGTGCACAGCACGCAGTATCATCAGCTGCAGCCTGCTTTTATTGTGCACAGCACGCAGTTCAAACATCACCTGCAGCCAGCTTTTATTGTGCATAGCAAGCAGGTCCATCATCACCTGCACCTTGCTTTTATTGTGCACAGCACGCAGTTCCAACAACACATGCAGACTGCTTTTATTGTGCACAGCACGCAGTTCCAACATCACCTGCAGCTTGCTTTTATTGGGCACAGCTTGCAGCTCCAACATCACCTGCAGCTTGCTTTTTTTGTGCAAAGCACCCAGTTCCATCATCACCGGCAGCCTGCTTTAATTGTGCACAGCACCCAGTTCCAACATCACCTGCAGCCTGCTTTTATTGTGCAAAGCACCCAGTTCCAACATCACCTGCAGCCTGCTTTTATTGTGCACAGCATACAGTTCCATCATCACCTGCAGCCTGATATTTTTGTGCATAGAATGCAGTTTCATCATCACCTGCAGCCTGCTTTTTTTCTGCACAGCACTCTGATCCATCATCACCTGCAGCCTGCTTTTACTGTGCTCAGCATCCAGTTCCATTATCACCTGCAGCCTGCTTTTATTGTGCACAGCACCCAGTTCCAACATCACCTGCAGCCTGCTTTTATTGTGCACATCACCCAGTTCCAACATCACCTGCAGACTGCTTTTGTTGAGCACAGCATACAGTTCCAACTTCACCTGCAGCCTGCTTTTCTTGTGCACAGCACCCAGTTCCAACATCACCTGCAGCCTGTTTTTATTGTGCACAGCACGCATTTCCAATAACACCTGCAGCCTGCTTTTATTGTGCACAGCACCCAGTTCCAACATCATCTGCAGCCTGCTTTCATTGTGCAAAGCAGCCAGTTCCAATATCACCTGCCGCCTGCTTTTATTGTGCACAGCATACAGTTCCATCATCACCTGCAGCCTGTTTTTATTGTGCACAGAATGCAGTTCCATCATCACCTAAAGCTTGCTTTTATTGTGACAGCACCCAGTTCCATCATCACCTGCAGCCTGCTTTTATTGTGCACAGCACCCAGTTCCATCATCACCTGCAGCCTGCTTTTATTGTGCACAGCACCCAGATCCAACATCACCTGCAGCCTGCTTTTATTGTGCACATCACCCAGTTCCAACATCACCGGCAGCCTGCTTTTATTGTGCACATCACCCAGTTCCAACATCACCTGCAGCCTGCTTTTGTTGTGCACAGCATACAGTTCCAACATCACCTGCAGCCTGCTTTTATTGTACACAGCATACAGTTCCAACATCTCCTGCAGCCTGCTTTTATTGTGAAGTGCCTACAGTGCCAACATCACCTGCAGCCTGCTTTTACTATGCACAGCACCCAGTTCCAACATAACCTGCAGCCTGTTTTTGTTGTGCACAGCATACTGTTCCAACATCACCTGCAGCCTGCTTTTATTGTACATATCCTACAGTTCCAACATCACCTGCAGATTGCTTTTATTGTGCACAGCCTACAGTTCCAACATCACCTGCTGCCTGCTTTTATTGTACATAGCATACAGTTCCAACATCTCCTGCAGCCTGCTTTTATTGTGCAGTGCCTACAGTGTCAACATCACCTGCAGCCTGCTTTTACTGTGCACAGCACCGAGTTCCATCATCACCTGCAGCCTGCTTTTATTGTGCACAGCACCCAGATCCAACATCACCTGCAGCCTGCTTTTGTTGTGCACATCACCCAGTTCCAACTTCACCTGAAGTGCACAGCTTACAGTTCCAACATCACCTGCAGCCTGCTTTTCTTGTGCACAGCACCCAGTTCCAACATCACCTGCAGACTGCATTTGTTGTGCACAGCATACAGTTCCAACTTCACCTGCAGCCTGCTTTTCTTGTGCACAGCACGCATTTCCAATAACACCTGCAGCCTGCTTTTATTGTGCACAGCACCCAGTTCCAACATCATCTGCAGCCTGCTTTCATTGTGCAAAGCACCCAGTCCCAATATCACCTGCAGCCTGCTTTTATTGTGCACAGCATACAGTTCCATCATCGCCTGCAGCCTGTTTTTATTGTGCACAGGTTGCAGTTCCGTCATCACCTGCAGCTTGCTTTTATTGTGCACAGCACTCTGTTCCATCTTCACCTGCAGCCTGCTTTTATTGTGCACAGCACCCAGTTCCATCATCACCTGCAGCCTGCTTTTATTGTGCACAGCACCCAGTTCCATCATCACCTGCAGCCTGCTTTTAATGTGCACAGCACCCAGATCCAACATCACCTGCAGCCTGCTTTTATTGTGCACATCACCCAGTTCCAACATCACCGGCAGCCTGCTTTTATTGTGCACATCACCCAGTTCCAACACCACCTGCAGCCTGCTTTTGTTATGCACAGCATACAGTTCCAACATCACCTGCAGCCTGCTTTTATTGTACATATCCTACAGTTCCAACATCACCTGCAGATTGCTTTTATTGTGCACAGCCTACAGTTCCAACATCACCTGCAGCCTGCTTATATTGTACACAGCATACAGTTCCAACATCTCCTGCAGCCTGCTTTTATTGTGAAGTGCCTACAGTGCCAACATCACCTGCAGCCTGCTTTTACTGTGCACAGCACCGAGTTCCATCATCACCTGCAGCCTGCTTTTATTGTGCACCGCACCCAGTTCCAACATCACCTGCAACCTGCTTTTGTTGTGCTCATCACCCAGTTCCAACTTCACCTGAAGCCTGCTTTTGTTGTGCACAGCTTACAGTTCCAACATCACCTGCAGCCTGCTTTTCTTGTGCACAGCACCCAGTTCCAACATCACCTGCAGCCTGCTTTTATTGTGCACAGCAAGCATTTCCAAGAACACGTGCAGCCTACTTTTATTGTGCACAGCACTCAGTTCCAACATCACCTGCTGCCTGCTTTCATTGTGCAAAGCACCCAGTTTCAATATCACCTGCATCCTGCTTTTATTGTGCACAGCATACAGTTCCATCAGCATCTGCTGCCTACTTTAATTGTGCACTGAATGCAGTTCCGACTTCACCTGCAGCCTGCTTTTATTGTGCACAGCATACAGTTCCATCATCACCTGCAGCCTGTTTTTATTGTGCACAGAATGCAGTTCCATCATCACCTGCAGCTTGCCTTTATTGTTCACAGCACCTGCCGTCTGCTTTTGTTGTGCAAAGCATACAGTTCCAACATAACCTGCAGGCGGCTTTTATTGTATACAGCATACATTTCCATCATCACCTGCAGCCTGCTTTTATTGTGCACAGCCTACAGTTCCAACATCACCTGCAGCCTGCTTTTATTGCGCACAGCACCTGCCGCCTGCTTTTGTTGTGAACAGCATACAGTTCTAACATCACCTGCAGCCTGCTTTTATTGTGCACAAAACGCAGTATCATCACCTGCAGCCTGCTTTTATTGTGCACAGCACCCAGTTCAAACATCACCTGCAGCCACCTTTTATTGTGCACAGCAAGCAGGTCCATCATCACCTGCACCTTGCTTTTATTGTGCACAGCACGCAGTTCCAACAACACATGCAGCCTGCTTTTATTGTGCACAGCACGCATTTCCAACATCACCTGCAGCTTGCTTTTATTGTGCACAGCTTGCAGCTCCAACATCACCTGCAGCCTGCTTTTATTGTGCAAAGCACCCAGTTCCATCATCACCGGCAGCCTGCTTTTTTTTGTGCGCAGCACCCAGTTCCAACATCACATGCAGCCTGCTTTTATTGTGGAAAGCACCCAGTTCCAACATCACCTGCAGCCTGCTTTTATTGTGCACAGCATACAGTTCCATCATCACCTGCAGCCTGATTTTTTTGTGCATAGAATGCAGTTCCATCATCACCTGCAGCCTGCTTTTATTGTGCACAGCACTCTGTTCCATCATCATCTGCAGCCTGCTTTTATTGTGCACAGCACACAGTTCCAACATCGCGTGCAGCCTGCTTTTATTGTGCAGAGCACACTGGTCCAACTTCACCTACAGCCTGCTTTTATTGTGCACAGCATGCAGTTCCAACATCACCTGCAGCCTGGTTTTATTGTGCACATTACCCAGTTCCATCATCACCTGCAGCCTGCTTTTATTGTATGCATCCTACAGTTCCAACATCACCTGCAGCCTGCTTTTCTTGTGCATAGCACGCAGTTTCAACATCACATGCAGCCTACTATTATTATACACAGCATGCAGTTCCATCATCACCTGCAGCCTGCTTTTACTGTGTGCAGCACGCAGTTCCATCTTCACCTGCTGCCTGCTTTTATTGTATAAAGCATACAGTTCAACATCACCTGCAGCCTGATTTTATTGTGCACAGCATACAGTTCCATTATCATCTGCAGCCTGATATTATTATGCACAGAATGCAGTTCCAACATCACCTGCAGCCTGCTTTTTTTGAGCAAAGCACCCAGTTCCAACATCACCTGCAGCTTGCTTTTATTGTGCACAGCATACACTTCCATCATCACCTGCTGCCTGCTTTTATTGTGCACAGAATGCAGTTCAATCATCACCTGCAGCCTGCTTTTATTGTGCACAGCACCCAGTCCCATCATCACCTGCAGTCTGCTTTTATTGTACACAGCATGCAGTTCCAACATCACCTGCAGATGGGTTTTTTGTGCACATCACCCAGTTCCAGCATCACCTGCAGCCTGTTTTTATTGTGCACAGCACCCAGTTCCATCATTACCTGCAACCTGCTTTTATTGTACACAGCACCCAATTCCAGCATCACCTGCAGCCTGCTTTTATTGTACACAGCACCCAGATCCAGAATCACCTGCAGACTGCTTTTATTGTGCACAGCACCCAGTTCCAGAATCACCTGCAGCCTGCTGTTATCGTGCACAGCACTCAGTTCCAGCATCACCTGCAGCCTGCTTTTATTGTACACAGCACCCAGTTCCAGCATCATCTGCAGCCTGCTTTTATTGTACACAGCATACAGTTCCAACATCATCTGCAGCCTGCTTTAATTGTACACAGCATATAGTTCCATCATCACCTGCTGCCTGCTTTTATTGTACACAGCATACAGTTCCATTATCACCTGCATCCTGCTTTCATTGTACACAGCACCTGCCGCCTGGTTTTGTTGTGCACAGCATTCAGTTCCAACATCACCAGCAACCTGCTTTTATTGTGCACAACACCAGTTCCAGCATCACCTGCAGCCTGCTTTTATTGTGCACAGCACCCAGTAACATCATTACCTGCAGCCTGCTTTTATTGTGCACAGCACCCAGTTCCAGAATCTGCTTTTATTGTGCACAGAATGCAGTTCAATCATCACCTGCAGCCTGCTTTTATTGTGCACAGCACCCAGTCCCATCATCACCTGCAGTCTGCTTTTATTGTACACAGCATGCAGTTCCAACATCACCTGCAGATGGGTTTTTTTGTGCACATCACCCAGTTCCAGCATCACCTGCAGCCTGTTTTTATTGTGCACAGCACCCAGTTCCATCATTACCTGCAACCTGCTTTTATTGTACACAGCACCCAGTTCCAGCATCACCTGCAGCCTGCTTTTATTGTACACAGCACCCAGATCCAGAATCACCTGCAGACTGCTTTTATTGTGCACAGCACCCAGTTCCAGAATCACCTGCAGCCTGCTGTTATCGTGCACAGCACTCAGTTCCAGCATCACCTGCAGCCTGCTTTTATTGTACACAGCACCCAGTTCCAGCATCATCTGCAGCCTGCTTTTATTGTACACAGCATACAGTTCCAACATAATCTGCAGCCTGCTTTAATTGTACATAGCATATAGTTCCATCATCACCTGCTGCCTGCTTTTATTGTACACAGCATACAGTTCCATTATCACCTGCAGCCTGCTTTCATTGTACACAGCACCTGCCGCCTGGTTTTGTTGTGCACAGCATTCAGTTCCAACATCACCAGCAACCTGCTTTTATTGTGCACAACACCAGTTCCAGCATCACCTGCAGCCTGCTTTTATTGTGCACAGCACCCAGTACCATCATTACCTGCAGCCTGCTTTTATTGTGCACAGCACCCAGTTCCAGAATCACCTGCAGCCTGCTGTTATCGTGCACAGCACTCAGTTCCAGCATCACCTGCAGCCTGCTTTTATTGTACACAGCACCCAGTTCCAGCATCATCTGCAGCCTGCTTTTATTGTACACAGCATACAGTTCCAACATCATCTGCAGCCTGCTTTAATTGTACACAGCATATAGTTCCATCATCACCTGCTGCCTGCTTTTATTGTACACAGCATACAGTTCCATTATCACCTGCAGCCTGCTTTCATTGTACACAGCACCTGCCGCCTGCTTTTGTTGTGCACAGCATACAGTTCCAACATCATCTGCAACCTGCTTTTATTGTGCACAACACCAGTTCCAGCATCACCTGCAGCCTGTTTTTATTGTGCACAGCACCCAGTACCATTATTACCTGCAGCCTGCTTTTATTGTACACAGCACCCAGTTCCAACATCAGCTGCAGCCTGCTCTTATTGTACAGAGCACCCAGTTCCAGCATCACCTGCAGCCTGCTTTTATGGTGCACTGCACCCAGTTCCAGCATCACCTGCAGCCTGCTTTTAACTTGCACAACACTCAGATCCAGCATCACCTGCAGTCTGCTTTTACTGTACACAGCACGCAGTTCCAGCATCATCTGCAGCCTGCTTTTATTGTACACAGAATACAGTTCCAATATCATTTGAAGCCTTCTTTTATTGTACACAGCATACAGTTCCTTTATCACCTGCAGCCTGCTTTTATTGTGCACACCACCCAGTTCCAACATCACTTGCAGCCTGCTTTTATTGTACACAGCACCTGCCGCCTGCTTTTGTTGTGAACAGCATACAGTTCTAACATCACCTGCAGCCTGCTTTTATTGTGCACAGCACGCAGTATCATCTCCTGCAGCCTGCTTTTATTGTGCACTGCACCCAGTTCAAACACCACCTGCAGCCTGCTTTTATTGTGCAAAGCATGCAGTTCGATCATCACCGGCAGCCTGCTTTTATTGTGCACAGCACCCAGTTCTAACATCACCTGCAGCCTGATTTTATTGTGCACAGCATACAATTCCAACATCACCTGCAGCCTGCTTTTATTGTGCACAGCATACAGTTCCATCATCACCTGCAGCCTGATTTTTTTGTGCATAGAATGCAGTTCCATCATCACCTGCAGCTTGCTTTTATTGTGCACAGCACTCTGTTCCATCATCACCTGCAGCCTGCTTTTACTGTGCACAGCACCCAGTTCCATCATCACCTGCAGCCTGCTTTTATTGTGCACAGCATCCAGTTCCATTATCACCTGCAGCCTGCTTTTATTGTGCACAGCTCCCATTTCCAACATCACCTGCAGCCTGCTTTTTTTGTGCACATCACCCAGTTCCAACATCACCTGCAGCCTGCTTTTGTAGTGCACAGCATACAGTTCCAACATCACCTGCAGCCTGCTTTTCTTGTGCACAGCACCCAGTTGCAACATCACCTGCAGCCTGCTTTTATTGTGCACAGCACGCATTTCCAAGAACACCTGCAGCCTGCTTTTATTGTGCACAGCACCCAGTTCCAACATCACCTGCAGCCTGCTTTCATTGTGCAAAGCACCCAGTTCCAATATCACCTGCAGCCTGCTTTTATTGTGCACAGCATACAGTTCCATCAGCATCTGCAGCCTACTTTAATTGTGCACTGAATGCAGTTCCAACTTCACCTGCAGCCTGCTTTTATTGTGCACAGCATCCTGTTCCATCATCACCTGCAGCCTGTTTTTATTGTGCACAGAAAGCAGTTCCATCATCACTTGCAGCTTGCTTTTATTGTTCACAGCACCTGCTGCCTGCTTTTGTTGTGCACAGCATACAGTTCCAACATAACCTGCAGGTGGCTTTTATTGTACACAGCATACATTTCCATCATCATCTGCAGCCTGCTTTTATTGTGCACAGCCTACAGTTCCAAAATCACCCGCAGCCTGCTTTTATTGTGCACAGCACCTGCCGCCTGCTTATGTTGTGAACAGCATACAGTTCTAACATCACCTGCAGCCTGCTTTTATTGTGCACAGCACGCAGTATCATCAGCTGCAGCCTGCTTTTATTGTGCACAGCACGCAGTTCAAACATCACCTGCAGCCAACTTTTATTGTGCACAGCATACAGTTCCATCATCACCTGCAGCCTGTTTTTATTGTGCACAGAATGCAGTTCCATCATCACCTAAAGCTTGCTTTTATTGTGCACAGCACCCAGTTCCAACATCACCTGCAGCCTGCTTTTATTGTGCACAGCACTCTGTTCCATCATCATCTGCAGCCTGCTTTTACTGTGCACATCACCCAGTTCCATCCTCATATGCAGCCTGCTTTTATTGTGCACAGCACCCAGTTCCATCATCACCTGCAGCCTGCTTTTATTGTGCACAGCACCCAGTTCCATCATCACCTGCAGCCTGCATTTATTGTGCACAGCACCCAGTTCCAACATCACCTGCAGCCTGCTTTTATTGTGCACATCACCAAGTTCCAACATCACCTGCAGCCTGCTTTTGTTGTGCACAGCATACAGTTCCAACATTATCTGCAGCCTGCTTTTATTGTGCACAGCACCCTGTTCCATCATCACCTGCAGCCTGCTTTATTGTACATATCCTGCAGTTCCAACATCACCTGCAGCTTGCTTTTATTGTGCACAGCCTACAGTTCCAACATCACCTGCAGCCTGCTTTTATTGTACACAGCATACAGTTCCAACATCTTGTGCAGCATGCTTTTATTGTGCAGTGCCTACAGTTCCAACATCACCTACAGCCTGCTTTTACTGTGCACAGCACCCAGTTCCATCATCAGCTGCAGCCTGCTTTCATTGTGTACAGCATCCAGTTCCATCATCACCTGCAGCCTGCTTTCATTGTGTACAGCATACAGTTCCATCAGCATCTGCAGCCTACTTTAATTGTGCACTGAATGCAGTTCCAACTTCACCTGCAGCCTGCTTTTATTGTGCACAGCATCCTGTTCCATCATCACCTGCAGCCTGTTTTTATTGTGCACAGAAAGCAGTTCCATCATCACTTGCAGCTTGCTTTTATTGTTCACAGCACCTGCTGCCTGCTTTTGTTGTGCACAGCATACAGTTCCAACATAACCTGCAGGTGGCTTTTATTGTACACAGCATACATTTCCATCATCATCTGCAGCCTGCTTTTATTGTGCACAGCCTACAGTTCCAACATCACCCGCAGCCTGCTTTTATTGTGCACAGCACCTGCCGCCTGCTTATGTTGTGAACAGCATACAGTTCTAACATCACCTGCAGCCTGCTTTTATTGTGCACAGCACGCAGTATCATCAGCTGCAGCCTGCTTTTATTGTGCACAGCACGCAGTTCAAACATCACCTGCAGCCAACTTTTATTGTGCACAGCATACAGTTCCATCATCACCTGCAGCCTGTTTTTATTGTGCACAGAATGCAGTTCCATCATCACCTAAAGCTTGCTTTTATTGTGCACAGCACCCAGTTCCAACATCACCTGCAGCCTGCTTTTATTGTGCACAGCACTCTGTTCCATCATCATCTGCAGCCTGCTTTTACTGTGCACATCACCCAGTTCCATCCTCATATGCAGCCTGCTTTTATTGTGCACAGCACCCAGTTCCATCATCACCTGCAGCCTGCTTTTATTGTGCACAGCACCCAGTTCCATCATCACCTGCAGCCTGCATTTATTGTGCACAGCACCCAGTTCCAACATCACCTGCAGCCTGCTTTTATTGTGCACATCACCAAGTTCCAACATCACCTGCAGCCTGCTTTTGTTGTGCACAGCATACAGTTCCAACATTATCTGCAGCCTGCTTTTATTGTGCACAGCACCCTGTTCCATCATCACCTGCAGCCTGCTTTATTGTACATATCCTGCAGTTCCAACATCACCTGCAGCTTGCTTTTATTGTGCACAGCCTACAGTTCCAACATCACCTGCAGCCTGCTTTTATTGTACACAGCATACAGTTCCAACATCTTGTGCAGCATGCTTTTATTGTGCAGTGCCTACAGTTCCAACATCACCTACAGCCTGCTTTTACTGTGCACAGCACCCAGTTCCATCATCACCTGCAGCCTGCTTTCATTGTGTACAGCATCCAGTTCCATTATCACCTGCAGCCTGCTTTTTTTGTGCACAGCGCCCAGTTCCAACAACACCTGCAGCCTACTTTTATTGTGCACATCACCCAGTTCCAACGTCACCTGCAGCCTGCTTTTGTTGTGCACAGCATAAAGTTCCAACATCACCTGCAGCCTGCTTTTCTTGTGCACAGCACCCAGTTCCAACATCACCTGCAGCCTGCTTTTATTGTGCACAGCACGCATTTCCAAGAATGCCTGCAGCCTGCTTTTATTGTGCACAGCACCCAGTTCCACCATCACCTGCAGCCTGCTTTTATTGTGCACATCACCCAGTTCCAACATCACCTACAGCCTGCTTTTATTGTGCACATCACCCAGTTCCAACATCACCTGCTGCCTGCTTTTGTTGTGCACAGCATACAGTTCCAACATCACCTGCAGCCTGCTTTTATTGTGCACAACACCCAGTTCCATCATCACCTGCAGCCTGTTTTTATTGTACATATCCTACAGTCCCAACATCACCTGCAGCTTGCTTTTATTGTGCACAGCACACAGTTCCAACATCGCGTGCAGCCTGCTTTTATTGTGCAGAGCACACTGGTCCAACTTCACCTACAGCCTGCTTTTATTGTGCACAGCATGCAGTTCCAACATCACCTGCAGCCTGGTTTTATTGTGCACATTACCCAGTTCCATCATCACCTGCAGCCTGCTTTTATTGTATGCATCCTACAGTTCCGACATCACCTGCAGCCTGCTTTTCTTGTGCATAGCACGCAGTTTCAACATCACATGCAGCCTGCTATTATTATACACAGCATGCAGTTCCATCATCACCTGCAGCCTGCTTTTATTGTGTGCAGCACGCAGTTCCATCTTCACCTGCTGCCTGCTTTTATTGTATAAAGCATACAGTTCAACATCACCTGCAGCCTGATTTTATTGTGCACAGCATACAGTTCCAACATCACCTGCAGCCTGATTTTATTGTGCAAGGCATACAGTTCCAACATCACCTGCAGCCTGCTTTTTTTGTGCACAGCACCCAGTTCCATCATCACCTGCAGCCAGCTTTTATTGTACATATCCTACAGTTCCAACATCACCTGCAGATTGCTTATATTGTGCACAGCCTACAGTTCCAACATCACCTGCAGCCTGCTTTTATTGTACACAGCATACAGTTCCAACATCTCGTGCAGCCTGCTTTTATTGTGCAGTGCCTACAGTTCCAACATAACCTGCAGCCTGCTTTTACTGTGCACAGCACACAGTTCCATCATCACCTGCAGCCTGCTTTTATTGTGCACAGCATCCAGTTCCATTATCACCTGCAGCCTGCTTTTATTGTGCACAGCACCCAGTTCCAACATCACCTGCAGCCTGCTTTTTTTGTGCACATCACCCAGTTCCAACATTACCTGCAGCCTGCTTTTGTTGTGCACAGCATACAGTTCCAACATCACCTGCAGCCTGCTTTTCTTGTGCACAGCACCCAGTTCCAACATCACTTGCAGCCTGCTTTTATTGTGCACAGCACGCATTTCCAAGAACACCTGCAGCCTGCTTTTATTGTGCACAGCACCCAGTTCCAACATCACCTGCTGCCTGCTTTCATTGTGCAAAGCACCCAGTTCCAATATCACCTGCAGCCTGCTTTTATTGTGCACAGCATACAGTTCCTTCAGCATCTGCAGCCAACTTTAATTGTGCACTGAATGCAGTTCCAACTTCACTTGCAGCCTGCTTTTATTGTGTACAGCATACAGGTCCATCATCACCTGCAGCCTGTTTTTATTGTGCACAGAATGCAGTTCCATCATCACCTGCAGCTTGCTTTTATTGTTCACAGCACCTGCCGCCTGCTTTTGTTGTGCACAGCATACAGTTCCAACATAACCTGCAGGCGGCTTTTATTGTACACAACATACATTTCCATCATCACCTGCAGCCTGCTTTTATTGTGCACAGCCTACAGTTCCAACATCACCTGCAGCCTGCTTTTATTGTGCACAGCACCTGCCGCCTGCTTTTGTTGTGAACAGCATACAGTTCTAACATCACCTGCAGCCTGCTTTTATTGTGCACAGCACGCAGTATCATCACCTGCAGCCTGCTTTTATTGTGCACAGCACCCAGTTCAAACATCACCTGTAGCCAGCTTTTATTGTGCACAGCAAGCAGGTCCATCATCACCTGCACCTTGCTTTTATTGTGCACAGCACGCAGTTCCAACAACACATGCAGCCTGCTTTTATTGTGCACAGCACGCAGTTCCAACATCACCTGCAGCTTGCTTTTATTGTGCACAGCTTGCAGCTCCAACATCACCTGCAGCCTGCTTTTATTGTGCACAGCACGCATTTCCAACATCACCTGCAGCTTGCTTTTATTGTGCACTGCTTGCAGCTCCAACATCACCTGCAGCCTGCTTTTATTGTGGAAAGCACCCAGTTCCATCATCAGCGGCAGCCTGCTTTTATTGTGCACAGCACCCATTTCCAACATCACATGCAGCCTGCTTTTATTGTGGAAAGCACCCAGTTCCAACAACACCTGCAGCCTGCTTTTATTGTGCACAGCATACAGTTCCATCATCACCTGCAGCCTGATGTTTTTGTGCATAGAATGCAGTTCCATCATCACCTGCAGCCTGCTTTTATTGTGCACAGCACTCTGTTCCATCATCTGCAGCCTGCTTTTACTGTGCACATCACCCAGTTCTATCCTCATATGCAGCCTGCTTTTATTGTGCACAGCACCCAGTTCCATCATCACCTGCAGCCTGCTTTTATTGTGCACAGCACCCAGTTCCATCATCACCTGCAGCCTGCTTTTATTGTGCACAGCACCCAGTTCCAACATCACCTGCAGCCTGCTTTTTTTGTGCACATCACCAAGTTCCACCATCACCTGCAGCCTGCTTTTGTTGTGCACAGCATACAGTTCCAACATTATCTGCAGCCTGCTTTTATTGTGCACAGCACCCAGTTCCATCATCACCTGCAGCCTGCTTTATAGTACATATCCTACAGTTCCAACATCACCTGCAGCTTGCTTTTATTGTGCACAGCCTACAGTTCCAACATCACCTGCAGCCTGCTTTTATTGTACACAGCATACAGTTCCAACATCTTGTGCAGCATGCTTTTATTGTGCAGTGCCTACAGTTCCAACATCACCTACAGCCTGCTTTTACTGTGCACAGCACCCAGTTCCATCATCACCTGCAGCCTGCTTTCATTGTGCACAGCATCCAGTTCCATTATCACCTGCAGCCTGCTTTTTTTGTGCACAGCGCCCAGTTCCAACAACACCTGCAGCCTACTTTTATTGTGCACATCACCCAGTTCCAACGTCACCTGCAGCCTGCTTTTGTTGTGCACAGCATAAAGTTCCAACATCACCTGCAGCCTGCTTTTCTTGTGCACAGCACCCAGTTCCAACATCACCTGCAGCCTGCTTTTATTGTGCACAGCACGCATTTCCAAGAATGCCTGCAGCCTGCTTTTATTGTGCACAGCACCCAGTTCCACCATCACCTGCAGCCTGCTTTTATTGTGCACATCACCCAGTTCCAACATCACCTACAGCCTGCTTTTATTGTGCACATCACCCAGTTCCAACATCACCTGCTGCCTGCTTTTGTTGTGCACAGCATACAGTTCCAACATCACCTGCAGCCTGCTTTTATTGTGCACAACACCCAGTTCCATCATCACCTGCAGCCTGCTTTTATTGTACATATCCTACAGTCCCAACATCACCTGCAGCTTGCTTTTATTGTGCACAGCACACAGTTCCAACATCGCGTGCAGCCTGCTTTTATTGTGCAGAGCACACTGGTCCAACTTCACCTACAGCCTGCTTTTATTGTGCACAGCATGCAGTTCCAACATCACCTGCAGCCTGGTTTTATTGTGCACATTACCCAGTTCCATCATCACCTGCAGCCTGCTTTTATTGTATGCATCCTACAGTTCCGACATCACCTGCAGCCTGCTTTTCTTGTGCATAGCACGCAGTTTCAACATCACATGCAGCCTGCTATTATTATACACAGCATGCAGTTCCATCATCACCTGCAGCCTGCTTTTATTGTGTGCAGCACGCAGTTCCATCTTCACCTGCTGCCTGCTTTTATTGTATAAAGCATACAGTTCAACATCACCTGCAGCCTGATTTTATTGTGCACAGCATACAGTTCCAACATCACCTGCAGCCTGATTTTATTGTGCAAGGCATACAGTTCCAACATCACCTGCAGCCTGCTTTTTTTGTGCACAGCACCCAGTTCCATCATCACCTGCAGCCAGCTTTTATTGTGCATATCCTACAGTTCCAACATCACCTGCAGATTGCTTATATTGTGCACAGCCTACAGTTCCAACATCACCTGCAGCCTGCTTTTATTGTACACAGCATACAGTTCCAACATCTCGTGCAGCCTGCTTTTATTGTGCAGTGCCTACAGTTCCAACATAACCTGCAGCCTGCTTTTACTGTGCACAGCACCCAGTTCCATCATCACCTGCAGCCTGCTTTTATTGTGCACAGCATCCAGTTCCATTATCACCTGCAGCCTGCTTTTATTGTGCACAGCACCCAGTTCCAACATCACCTGCAGCCTGCTTTTTTTGTGCACATCACCCAGTTCCAACATTACCTGCAGCCTGCTTTTGTTGTGCACAGCATACAGTTCCAACATCACCTGCAGCCTGCTTTTCTTGTGCACAGCACCCAGTTCCAACATCACTTGCAGCCTGCTTTTATTGTGCACAGCACGCATTTCCAAGAACACCTGCAGCCTGCTTTTATTGTGCACAGCACCCAGTTCCAACATCACCTGCTGCCTGCTTTCATTGTGCAAAGCACCCAGTTCCAATATCACCTGCAGCCTGCTTTTATTGTGCACAGCATACAGTTCCTTCAGCATCTGCAGCCAACTTTAATTGTGCACTGAATGCAGTTCCAACTTCACTTGCAGCCTGCTTTTATTGTGCACAGCATACAGTTCCATCATCACCTGCAGCCTGTTTTTATTGTGCACAGAATGCAGTTCCATCATCACCTGCAGCTTGCTTTTATTGTTCACAGCACCTGCCGCCTGCTTTTGTTGTGCACAGCATACAGTTCCAACATAACCTGCAGGCGGCTTTTATTGTACACAACATACATTTCCATCATCACCTGCAGCCTGCTTTTATTGTGCACAGCCTACAGTTCCAACATCACCTGCAGCCTGCTTTTATTGTGCACAGCACCTGCCGCCTGCTTTTGTTGTGAACAGCATACAGTTCTAACATCACCTGCAGCCTGCTTTTATTGTGCACAGCACGCAGTATCATCACCTGCAGCCTGCTTTTATTGTGCACAGCACCCAGTTCAAACATCACCTGTAGCCAGCTTTTATTGTGCACAGCAAGCAGGTCCATCATCACCTGCACCTTGCTTTTATTGTGCACAGCACGCAGTTCCAACAACACATGCAGCCTGCTTTTATTGTGCACAGCACGCAGTTCCAACATCACCTGCAGCTTGCTTTTATTGTGCACAGCTTGCAGCTCCAACATCACCTGCAGCCTGCTTTTATTGTGCACAGCATGCATTTCCAACATCACCTGCAGCTTGCTTTTATTGTGCACTGCTTGCAGCTCCAACATCACCTGCAGCCTGCTTTTATTGTGGAAAGCACCCAGTTCCATCATCACCGGCAGCCTGCTTTTATTGTGCACAGCACCCATTTCCAACATCACATGCAGCCTGCTTTTATTGTGGAAAGCACCCAGTTCCAACAACACCTGCAGCCTGCTTTTATTGTGCACAGCATACAGTTCCATCATCACCTGCAGCCTGATGTTTTTGTGCATAGAATGCAGTTCCATCATCACCTGCAGCCTGCTTTTATTGTGCACAGCACTCTGTTCCATCATCTGCAGCCTGCTTTTACTGTGCACATCACCCAGTTCCATCCTCATATGCAGCCTGCTTTTATTGTGCACAGCACCCAGTTCCATCATCACCTGCAGCCTGCTTTTATTGTGCACAGCACCCAGTTCCATCATCACCTGCAGCCTGCTTTTATTGTGCACAGCACCCAGTTCCAACATCACCTGCAGCCTGCTTTTATTGTGCACATCACCAAGTTCCACCATCACCTGCAGCCTGCTTTTGTTGTGCACAGCATACAGTTCCAACATTATCTGCAGCCTGCTTTTATTGTGCACAGCACCCAGTTCCATCATCACCTGCAGCCTGCTTTATAGTACATATCCTACAGTTCCAACATCACCTGCAGCTTGCTTTTATTGTGCACAGCCTACAGTTCCAACATCACCTGCAGCCTGCTTTTATTGTACACAGCATACAGTTCCAACATCTTGTGCAGCATGCTTTTATTGTGCAGTGCCTACAGTTCCAACATCACCTACAGCCTGCTTTTACTGTGCACAGCACCCAGTTCCATCATCACCTGCTGCCTGCTTTTATTGTGCACAGCATCCAGTTCCATTATCACCTGCAGCCTGCTTTTTTTGTGCACAGCGCCCAGTTCCAACAACACCTGCAGCCTACTTTTATTGTGCACATCACCCAGTTCCAACGTCACCTGCAGCCTGTATTTGTTGTGCACAGCATACAGTTCCAACATCACCTGCAGCCTGCTTTTCTTGTGCACAGCACCCAGTTCCAACATCACCTGCAGCCTGCTTTTATTGTGCACAGCACGCATTTCCAAGAATACCTGCAGCCTGCTTTTATTGTGCACAGCACCCAGTTCCAACATCACCTGCAGCCTGCTTTTATTGTGCACATCACCCAGTTCCAACATCACCTACAGCCTGCTTTTATTGTGCACATCACCCAGTTCCAACATCACCTGCTGCCTTCTTTTGTTGTGCACAGCATACAGTTCCAACATCACCTGCAGCCTGCTTTTATTGTGCACAACACCCAGTTCCATCATCACCTGCAGCCTGCTTTTATTGTACATATCCTACAGTTCCAACATCACCTGCAGCTTGCTTTTATTGTGCACAGCACACAGTTCCAACATCGCGTGCAGCCTGCTTTTATTGTGCAGAGCACACTGGTCCAACTTCACCTACAGCCTGCTTTTATTGTGCACAGCATGCAGTTCCAACATCACCTGTAGCCTGGTTTTATTGTGCACATTACCCAGTTCCATCATCACCTGCAGCCTGCTTTTATTGTATGCATCCTACAGTTCCAACATCACCTGCAGCCTGCTTTTCTTGTGCATAGCACGCAGTTTCAACATCATATGCAGCCTGCTATTATTATACACAGCATGCAGTTCCATCATCACCTGCAGCCTG
Organism: Taudactylus pleione; assembly: GCA_031769625.1. Lineage (NCBI taxonomy): Eukaryota > Metazoa > Chordata > Amphibia > Anura > Myobatrachidae > Taudactylus > Taudactylus pleione. Next base: position 4,177,224 of record JAUIMM010000200.1, on the reverse strand, counting down.
CTTTTCTTGTGTGCAGCACGCAGTTGCATCTTCATCTGCTGCCTGCTTTTATTGTATAAAGCATACAGTTCAACATCACCTGCAGCCTGATTTTTTTGTGCACAGCACCCAGTTCCATCATCACCTGCAGCCTGCTTTTATTGTACATATCCTACAGTTCCAACATCACCTGCAGATTGCTTATATTGTGCACAGCCTACAGTTCCAACATCACCTGCAGCCTGCTTTTATTGTACACAGCATACAGTTCCAACATCTCGTGCAGCCTGCTTTTATTGTGCAGTGCCTACAGTTCCAACATCACCTGCAGCCTGCTTTTACTGTGCAAAGCACCCAGTTCCATCATCACCTGCAGCCTGCTTTTATTATGCACAGCATCCAGTTCCATTATCACCTGCAGCCTGCTTTTATTGTGCACAGCACCCAGTTCCAACATCACCTGCAGCCTGCTTTTTTTGTGCACATCACCCAGTTCCAACATTACCTGCAGCCTGCTTTTGTTGTGCACAGCATACAGTTCCAACATCACCTGCAGCCTGCTTTTCTTGTGCACAGCACCCAGTTCCAACATCACTTGCAGCCTGCTTTTATTGTGCACAGCACGCATTTCCAAGAACACCTGCAGCCTGCTTTTATTGTGCACAGCACCCAGTTCCAACATCACCTGCTGCCTGCTTTCATTGTGCAAAGCACCCAGTTCCAATATCACCTGCAGCCTGCTTTTATTGTGCACAGCATACAGTTCCTTCAGCATCTGCAGCCAACTTTAATTGTGCACTGAATGCAGTTCCAACTTCACTTGCAGCCTGCTTTTATTGTGTACAGCATACAGTTCCATCATCACCTGCAGCCTGTTTTTATTGTGCACAGAATGCAGTTCCATCATCACCTGCAGCTTGCTTTTATTGTTCACAGCACCTGCCGCCTGCTTTTGTTGTGCACAGCATACAGTTCCAACATAACCTGCAGGCGGCTTTTATTGTACACAACATACATTTCCATCATCACCTGCAGCCTGCTTTTATTGTGCACAGCCTACAGTTCCAACATCACCTGCAGCCTGCTTTTATTGTGCACAGCACCTGCCGCCTGCTTTTATTGTGCACAGCCTACAGTTCCAACATCACCTGCAGCCTGCTTTTATTGTGCACAGCACCTGCCGCCTGCTTTTGTTGTGCACAGCATACAGTTCCAACATCACCTGCAGCCTGCTTTTCTTGTGCACAGCACCCAGTTCCAACATCACCTGCAGCCTGCTTTTATTGTGCACAGCACGCATTTCCAAGAATACCTGCAGCCTGCTTTTATTGTGCACAGCACCCAGTTCCAACATCACCTGCAGCCTGCTTTTATTGTGCACATCACCCAGTTCCAACATCACCTACAGCCTGCTTTTATTGTGCACATCACCCAGTTCCAACATCACCTGCTGCCTTCTTTTGTTGTGCACAGCATACAGTTCCAACATCACCTGCAGCCTGCTTTTATTGTGCACAACACCCAGTTCCATCATCACCTGCAGCCTGCTTTTATTGTACATATCCTACAGTTCCAACATCACCTGCAGCTTGCTTTTATTGTGCACAGCACACAGTTCCAACATCGCGTGCAGCCTGCTTTTATTGTGCAGAGCACACTGGTCCAACTTCACCTACAGCCTGCTTTTATTGTGCACAGCATGCAGTTCCAACATCACCTGTAGCCTGGTTTTATTGTGCACATTACCCAGTTCCATCATCACCTGCAGCCTGCTTTTATTGTATGCATCCTACAGTTCCAACATCACCTGCAGCCTGCTTTTCTTGTGCATAGCACGCAGTTTCAACATCATATGCAGCCTGCTATTATTATACACAGCATGCAGTTCCATCATCACCTGCAGCCTGCTTTTCTTGTGTGCAGCACGCAGTTGCATCTTCATCTGCTGCCTGCTTTTATTGTATAAAGCATACAGTTCAACATCACCTGCAGCCTGATTTTTTTGTGCACAGCACCCAGTTCCATCATCACCTGCAGCCTGCTTTTATTGTACATATCCTACAGTTCCAACATCACCTGCAGATTGCTTATATTGTGCACAGCCTACAGTTCCAACATCACCTGCAGCCTGCTTTTATTGTACACAGCATACAGTTCCAACATCTCGTGCAGCCTGCTTTTATTGTGCAGTGCCTACAGTTCCAACATCACCTGCAGCCTGCTTTTACTGTGCAAAGCACCCAGTTCCATCATCACCTGCAGCCTGCTTTTATTATGCACAGCATCCAGTTCCATTATCACCTGCAGCCTGCTTTAATTGTGCACAGCACCCAGTTCCAACATCACCTGCAGCCTGCTTTTTTTGTGCACATCACCCAGTTCCAACATTACCTGCAGCCTGCTTTTGTTGTGCACAGCATACAGTTCCAACATCACCTGCAGCCTGCTTTTCTTGTGCACAGCACCCAGTTCCAACATCACTTGCAGCCTGCTTTTATTGTGCACAGCACGCATTTCCAAGAACACCTGCAGCCTGCTTTTATTGTGCACAGCACCCAGTTCCAACATCACCTGCTGCCTGCTTTCATTGTGCAAAGCACCCAGTTCCAATATCACCTGCAGCCTGCTTTTATTGTGCACAGCATACAGTTCCTTCAGCATCTGCAGCCAACTTTAATTGTGCACTGAATGCAGTTCCAACTTCACTTGCAGCCTGCTTTTATTGTGTACAGCATACAGTTCCATCATCACCTGCAGCCTGTTTTTATTGTGCACAGAATGCAGTTCCATCATCACCTGCAGCTTGCTTTTATTGTTCACAGCACCTGCCGCCTGCTTTTGTTGTGCACAGCATACAGTTCCAACATAACCTGCAGGCGGCTTTTATTGTACACAACATACATTTCCATCATCACCTGCAGCCTGCTTTTATTGTGCACAGCCTACAGTTCCAACATCACCTGCAGCCTGCTTTTATTGTGCACAGCACCTGCCGCCTGCTTTTGTTGTGAACAGCATACAGTTCTAACATCACCTGCAGCCTGCTTTTATTGTGCACAGCACGCAGTATCATCACCTGCAGCCTGCTTTTATTGTGCACAGCACCCAGTTCAAACATCACCTGCAGCCAGCTTTTATTGTGCACAGCACGCAGTTCCAACATCACCTGCAGCTTGCTTTTATTGTGCACAGCTTGCAGCTCCAACATCACCTGCAGCCTGCTTTTATTGTGCAAAGCACCCAGTTCCATCATCACCGGCAGCCTGCTTTTATTGTGCACAGCACCCAGTTCCAACATCACCTGCAGCCTGCTTTTATTGTGGAAAGCACCCAGTTCCAACATCACCTGCTGCCTGCTTTTATTGTGCACAGCACCCAGTTCCATCATCACCTGCAGCCTGCTTTTATTGTGCACTGCACCCAGTTCCAACATCACCTGCAGCCTGATTTTTTTGTGCATAGAATGCAGTTCCATCATCACCTGCAGCCTGCTTTTATTGTGCACAGCATTCTGTTCCTTCATCACCTGCAGCCTGCTTTTACTGTGCAGAGCACCCAGTTCCATCCTCATATGCAGCCTGCTTTTATTGTGCACAGCACCCAGTTCCATCATCACCTGCAGCCTGCTTTTATTGTGCACAGCGCCCAGTTCCATCATCACCTGCAGCCTGCTTTTATTGTGCACAGCACCCAGTTCCAACATCACCTGCAGCCTGCTTTTATTGTGCACATCACCCAGTTCTAACATCACTTGCAGCCTGCTTTTATTGTGCACATCACCCAGTTCCAACATCACCTGCAGCCTGCTTTTGTTGTGCACAGCATACAGTTCCAACATCACCTGCAGCCCGCTTTTATTGTGCACAGCACCCAGTTCCAACATCACCTGCAGCCTGCTTTATTGTACATATCCTACAGTTCCAACATCACCTGCAGCTTGCTTTTATTGTGCACAGCCTACAGTTCCAACATCACCTGCAGCCTGTTTTTATTGTACACAGCATACAGTTCCAACATCTCGTGCAGCATGCTTTTATTGTGCAGTGCCTACAGTTCCAACATCACCTGCAGCCTGCTTTTACTGTGCACAGCACCCAGTTCCATCATCACCTGCAGCCAGCTTTTATTGTGCACAGCATCCAGTTCCATTATCACCTGCAGTCTGCTTTTATTCTGCACAGCACCCAGTTCCAACATCACCTGCAGCCTGCTTTTATTGTGCAGATCACCCAGTTCCAACATCACCTGCAGCCTGCTTTTCTTGTGCACAGCACCCAGTTCCAACATCACCTGCAGCCTGCTTTTATTGTGCACAGCACGCATTTCCAAGAACACCTGCAGCCTGCTTTTATTGTGCACAGCACCCAGTTCCAACATCATCTGCAGCCTGCTTTTATTGTGCACATCACACAGTTCCAACATCACCTGCAGTCTGCTTTTGTTGTGCACAGCATACAGTTCCAACATCACCTGCAGCCTGCTTTTATTGTGCACAGCACCCAGTTCCATCATCAACTGCAACCTGCTTTTATTGTACATTTCCTACAGTTCCAACATCACCTGCAGCTTGCTTTTATTGTGCATAGCATACAGTTCCAATGTCACTTGCAGTCTGTTTTTATTGTGCAGAGCACACTGGTCCAACTTCACCTATAGCCTGCTTTTATTGTGCACATCACCCAGTTCCATCATCACCTGCAGCCTGCTTTTATTGTATGCATCCTACAGTTCCAACATCACCTGCAGCCTGCTTTTCTTGTGCATAGCACGCAGTTTCAACATCACATGCAGCCTGATTTTTTTGTGCACAGCCTACTGGTCCAACATCACCTGCAGCCTGATTTTATTGTGCACAGCATACAGTTCCAACATCACCTGCAGCCTGATTTTATTGTGCACAGCATACATTTCCAATATCATCTGCAGCCTGATTTTATTGTGCACAGCATACTGTTCCAACGTCACCTGCAGCCTGATTTTATTGTGCACAGCCTACTGGTCCAACATCACCTGCAGCCTGATTTTATTGTGCACAGCACGCAGTTTTAACATTACCTGCAGCCATATTTTATTGTGCAGAGAATACAGGGCCTGATTCAGAGCCGGACGCTTTGGAAGAGCGCTCGCTCTGAATCAGTGCGTTTTTTTTTGTGCGGCCTCCAGGCCGCTCGCATAGCTGTGGGTGACCAGATGAACATCGCGACCCTTGTGGTAGGGTCTTGTTCCCGCAAACCCCAAGTGAGCTTTCGGCTCTATTAGAGCCAGAAGCTCACCCACTGACATCACTCGTGATGTCAGTGGGGCCATCCGTAAACGGCAGGCGTTCCTTCTGGAATGCCTGCGCTTGGCCAGCCATCCCCCAGCCCGCCTCCAAAACGGGGCCAGCTGTCAATCAAAATCGACAGTTGCCCCCTTTTGGTGCGAGACCCGGAGCAACGGAACACCCGTCGCTAGCCGGGTCTCGCGCATGCGCACGTTGGAGCCGGGTCCGGCGTGTGCATGCGCAGAGGACAAAATTCGACCCGCTCCCGAACGCATAGCGTTCGCGAGTGGGTCTGAATCAGGCCCACAGTTCCAACATCACCTGCAGCCTGATTTTATTGTGCACAGCATACAGTTCCAAAATCACCGGCAGCCTGCATCCACTGTGCTACAACATCCTAGTCCACTACCGGCAGCCTGTCTGATTTGTGCTTTCGTCACCTAGTTCTATACTTCTACAGTCTGTTCCAGTTTATCTACTCAGTATTGACATGTCGGGTTATCCTGCAACTGCCTTGCATCTTTCTGCACAACATTCTCTACCTGTATCTGTGTGGTCTGCATAACGAGAAGTATAATCAGGCCATCTAGCTTCCTTTACTCTCCAGCCCTAACAGCTAGCCCCAGGGACCCTGACCCGAATCAACTAAACCCTATTGTAGTGACACAGATCTCCCGTTACTTAATTATGTACTCGACAGGAAACAAATTATATAATTTCCATAAAGCAAGAAGTAATATAGAATCTATGGTGCATATCCAATTAGCCGCAGGATTTCACCAGCGGCTAATTGTCAGGCAAAAATCCAGCGACGCGGAGATTAGCTATTCGATTAAATAGCTATTTCCCCGGGTCATTAGAACAGGACTCCTGCGTGAGAACACACTGATTCCGCGAGAACTGTGGAATCAGTGTGTTTTACCCGCTCGCGCGAGGACGAATAGGACGGTCTCACGCAGATATTACCTTGCACCTACATGAGGTGCGAGGTAAAGTCCGACAGCAGAGACTCGTGCGCAGGGTCTTGGGGACACCCACTCGTGGAATCCCCGCTAATTGAATCCCCACCAGCGCGACAATTAGCCGCGGGTAAACCCCACGGCTAATTGGATATGCCCCTATGTAAAGTACAGTACTCTTTATTGGTGCAAGTGACCCGGCAATCCAACCCAGATAATTTGCAAGGTTTAACAAGGGAATAACCTGTTAAACCCTGCAGTGTAAATGGCACGCTCCGGGTCATGGTGACCTGAATCGTGCCGCATGCCCGCTGTTTGGCCGGCTTCAGTGGCGCTTGGAGATGACGTAATCTCCAAGCGTCCACTTCAACGCTAGAAAAGCCGGGTCTCTGCAGACCCAGCTCCGGTGTGATCGGCACCAACTCAGGATTATCCTGGGTCGGAGCCGGGGAAGTTCCGGGTCTGATCCGGATTGGAACCCTGTTCCAACCTCTGGGTCAGACCCGGAATTTCGGTATAAAAGCAGTATAACAGAACAGTTCATAATTATTCCCAAAACATATGTTTGTTATATGAAAAGTCTGTTCCCAGGGCATTCCAACTATTTCAGGGTAAGTTCCCAAAAACTATTACAAAAATATACATACATTTTAATTCAATAGCACTTTGAATAAAAATCTTAATTACTTTAATAACTATTAAGATGTAATTGCTTGCTTAAATAGCTTATGTAAATATATTTTCAATTCCAACAATCTCTGACATTTAATTTGGTTATAAAAGGGAAACCCTTATATAAAATATGTCAAATAAAAATGTAAAATGGACGCATAATATTTAAGATGTTTATTTTGTTTACATTTCATAGGAAAGGTAATCTAAATACACAAAAATGTGGATGTGTATAGCAAATACATTTCTTTCACCTTTTGTTATGTCGCAGACCTACTATTTTTGAGTATTCGTGCTCAGTTTTATGGGGATGCAATCGGGAAGCCAGCTGACATTATACCGACAGCCGGATTCCCGACTGTCATATCCCGGCGAGGGTGAAATGACCGGCGTATAGATGTAGACGCCGCTCATTTTACCGACGCCAGGAGCCGGCGCCCGGTATCCCGATCGAAGGGATGCTGGGCGCCACGAGTGGACAGCCGCGGGGGGGAGGGTTAGGTTTAGGGCTCCCGGGGGGGACTTAGGGTTAGGCACCCCCCCGGGAGGTTAGGGTTAGGCTAGACTAGGCACCCCCGGGGGGAGGTTAGGGTTAGGCATCCCCCAGGGGACTTAGGTTTAGGCAGCGGGGAAGGGGGGGGTTAGTTTTAGGCACTTAGAGGGGGGATTAGGGTTAGGCACTTGGGGGGAGGTTAGGATTAGGCACCCCTAAGGGAGGGTTAGGGGGTAGGTTAGTTAGTACTTACCTGGGGACTAGTGGCAAAACTCCTGGAGACAATGGAGTCAGTTGCCACCGGGCGCCAGCCCTGAAGGGGGCACCTGGCTCCATTGTCACCCGGATCCTGGCCATTCCACCCACTAGCTTGAGTTCTAACTAGTAGTAGAGGAGCCGTTGAGCTGAATGATCAGCATCAGCGGCGCTCCTTCTCCGGCTCCTCCACCACGTCTGCAACTCTGCACTGATTGTAATGAGTCAGCCTGCACTTCCAGCAAAAAATGGGGGTGTGGTCTGCAAGGCCACGCCCCATCCATGAGGCCACACCCCTTATTTACCGGCGCCGTGCGAAGTACAGGTCACTCCCTCCTTGCCCCCTCCGGGTACAAGCTGAGGAAGGGACGCCACTGCAGTTAAGTGTGCTGGTGCTGCAAGGGGGAACAGCAAGCTGTTTGGGGGGGGAGTGGCTGTTGCAGTGTGTGTTATGATGGGGAACTAAGCTGTGAGGGCTGCAAGGGAGGACTGTGTGAGCTATGAGGGGGTTAGTGCGTGCTATGATGGGGTCATAATATGTGGGGGGAGCAGTGATCTATGAGAGGGAGGTAGGCTGTGAGAGGGGGTCAGTGTGTGCTGTGGGTGGGTTGTAAGCTTTGGGGGGGGGTCAGTAAGTGCTGCAAGTGGGTGGGCAGTGAACTTTGAGGGGGATGTGAGATGTTAGGGAGTCAGTGTGTGCTATGAGGGGGAGTGAGTGCTGCAAGGAGGGACAGTGATCTATAAGGGGGGGAAGTAAGCTATGTGTGATGGTTGCAGTGAGTGTTGTGTGGGGGCAGTGAGCTGTGAAGGGTGCAGTGAGCTGAGCGGAGGTAAGTGAGTGCTGCAAGGGGGGCAGTGATCTATAAGGGGGGGCAGTGATCTACAAGGGGGGCAGTGATCTACAAGGGGGGCAGTGATCTATAAGGGGGGCAGTGTGAAATGAAGGGAAATAAAATGGTACAAAAAATATACAGTGCTAGTAAAAATATGCTAATTTCCACAATATGAAGTGCTTTTTACCAGAAATTTGTTGTTATATTTAAGGGTTCAAACATGTTATGATTGGTGCAGATCAGACATTAGAATGCAGCTAGTTTTATATTACCATGGGCCAACTTCTGATTCTTCTACATAGTGTAGTCTTATCGGGGACAAGTAGTAATATACCCATTATATTGTATATTTAGGGACATCATTAGGCCCAACATCTGGCAGGTTTGTGCTTGTTGTCATCTCAGGAAATTAATTGAAGGGGCACCTCCTCCTTTGCCCACAATATATTCACTCCACTTAAAGCTATTTTATATGAGTGTTTTTGTGTATATGTAATAGATTATATAAATAGATATGCACCATATTTATTTTCCCTATTTTTATAGTCTGGGATGAACTTACGCCACTGCTGGGGACGATCGGGATTTCCAGCGCTGTCGGGCTCCCGCTGCCGGGATCTCTTCCTCTGTCGGCCTGACGCTGCTGGGATTCGAACTGCCGGCCATGCGGTCGGCGGTATTACATACCGATTCCATTTTTATGTATACACGCATGGGTTAGCATTTCAAGAGATAGTGATTGTAGGGGTAATAAACTGTTGTTCCTTCAGATAAAAAGGACATGGGGGGACCTCTTTGTTATTACCTAGTCTTATTTTATTACTGTTTTGTTCCTAATTGTAAAGCACCACAGAATATGTTGGTGCTATATCATTGATGTCCATTGCTGAATATGGGCTAGTCTCTCTCATGTGCCTGATTCCACAGTATAACCAGGCTACTGGAAACCCCCCTGCATTTGCCTATGGTGTATAGAATGAATCAGACAAATACAGGCCAGTGATAACAGTAAGCCATTAGATGCGGCAGCATTCCACAAAGCCAAGTCCCCTGCTCTGCGGAGCACTTGACCAAGTCTGGGAGTCTTGTGGAGTGGCAGAAGGACCTGACACCAGCCCTGAACATATATGTACACATTGGTCTCCTTGTATACTTCAAACAAACAAATAAAATTCAGGCGCATATAGAGTACAATTAATAAAAATATAAAAGTATTCTGCAATTTCGTTATAATAATATTCTGCTGCTCCTACAAAGTAAATCTGTAATACTCTAGACACATAGGCCCTCATTCAGAGCCGGACGCTCTGAGCAGAGCGCACGCTCTGAATGAGGGCCGCCCTCCATAAAAATGGAGCGTCCTCCTGGACGCTCGTATAGCTGTGGGTCACCACCCACAGCCTATACCAGCGTGCAGTTTGATGGCCGCGATGGTCGTGACCATCGCGACCATCGAAACTGCGAGCCGGAGCCTGCGGTTGAGGTTTTCAACCGCAAGCCCCGGAGTGATTTTGGCTCTATCAGAGCCAAAATCACTCCCACTGACATCACTAGTGATGTCAGTGGGCCGGCTTCTGACGGGAGGCGTTCCCGTGGGAACGCCCCCGTCAGGGAGGCACGCCCCTGGCACGCCCACCAAAGGGGGCGTGCTGTCAATCAACATCGACAGCACGCCCCCTTTGATCAGACACAACGAGCGAAGGACTTTCCTTCGCTCGTCGCGTCTGGCGCATGAGCACGACGGAGCTCCCTCCGTCGTGCGCATGCTCAGTGCAGACCATCGACCCACTTGCGAGCGGACAGCCGCTTGCGAGTGGGTCTGAATCAGGGCCATAGACCCAAACTGTTATTTTTCAATAACAAGGAGCGCATAAAGATATCAAAATATCAAACAGTTTTTAATATAAAATATATCCATAAACACATCAATTAAAATAATAATAATATCAAATTGCACAATATATATTGTTACATATTTAGAAAAATATTATTTGTATCTTCAAAAATAATTGATAGAATATGTGCTAGTCAAGAATAAACTCTGCCTAATAAAAGCCCAGTTTTGGGGGCAGCAGTTAGTGTCCTTTAGACAAATCAAGGTTCAATAGCCTTTTAAAACAATAGTCTTATCTTTCTCTCCAGAGAAAATAAATAATTTCACCATCTCTATTTAAAATTCCACTTTCCTTATGTTTACTGTCATTATGTTAATCCAGGTTAATCCAAGTTAGCCCTCACTGCTTTCCACAACGGCAGTACGTGCTCTCTGGAACAGTGGAAGCTGATTAAGCAGATTGGGGGCAGCAGTAAGTGTCCTTTAGACAAAACAAGGTGCAATAGTCTTTTAAAAGAATAGTCTTATCCTTCTTTCCAGAGAAAAGAAATAATTTCACCAGCTATATTTAAAACTCCACTTTCCTTAGGTTTAGTGTCCTTATGTTAATCCAGGTTATTCCAGGTTAGCAGCCCATAAATAGCAAGAAGTAATATAATCTTAACTCTCTTAGGAGAAATATCACGGTCTCCTAATAAGTTTTCTTACCACTGCCACTGTGGAAAGCAGTGAGGGCTCTGCTTAATCAGTTTCCACTGTTCCATAGAGCACGTACTGCCGTTGTGTAAAGCAGTGAGGGCTCTGCATAATCAGCTTCCACTGTTCCAGAGAGCACGTACTGCCATTGTGGAAAGCAGTGAGGGCTCTGCTTAATCAGTTTCCACTGTTCCAGAGAGCACGTACTGCCGTTGTGGAAAGCAGTGAGGGCTCTGCTTAATCAGTTTCCACTGTTCCATAGAGCACGTACTGCCATTGTGGAAAGCAGTGAGGGCTCTGCTTAATCAGCTTCCACTGTTCCAGAGAGCACGTACTGCCGTTGTGGAAAGCAGTGAGCGCTCTGCTTAATCAGCTTCCACTGTTCCATAGAGCACGTACTGCCGTTGTGGAAAGCAGTGAGGGCTCTGCTTAATCAGCTTCCACTGTTCCAGAGAGCACGTACTGCCATTGTGGAAAGCAGTGAGGGCTCTACTTAATCAGCTTCCACTGTTCCAGAGAGCACGTACTGCCATTGTGGAAAGCAGTGAGGGCTCTGCTTAATCAGCTTCCACTGTTCCATAGAGCACGTACTGCCATTGTGGAAAGCAGTGAGGGCTCTGCTTAATCAGCTTCCACTGTTCCAGAGAGCACCTACTGCCATTGTGGAAAGCAGTGAGGGCTCTGCTTAATCAGCTTCCACTGTTCCAGAGAGCACGTACTGCCGTTGTGGAAAGCAGTGAGGGCTCTGCTTAATCAGTTTCCACTGTTCCATAGAGCACGTACTGCCGTTGTGGAAAGCAGTGAAGGCTCTGCTTAATCAGCTTCCACTGTTTCAGAGAGCACGTACTGCCGTTGTGGAAAGCAGTGAGGGCTCTGCTTAATCAGCTTCCACTGTTCCAGAGAGCATGTATTGCCGTTGTGGAAAGCAGTGAGGGCTCTGCTTAATCAGCTTCCACTGTTCCAGAGAGCACGTACTGCCGTTGTGGAAAGCAGTGAGTGCTCTGCTTAATCAGTTTCCACTGTTCCATAGCGCACGTACTGCCGTTGTGGAAAGCAGTGAGGGCTCTGCTTAATCAGTTTCCACTGTTCCAGAGAGTACGTACTGCCGTTGTGGAAAGCAGTGAGGGCTCTGCTTAATCAGTTTTCACTGTTCCAGAGAGCATGTACTGCCATTGTGGAAAGCAGTGAGGGCTCTGCTTAATCAGCTTCCACTTTTTCAGAGAGCACGTACTGCCGTTGTGGAAAGCAGTGAGGGCTCTGCTTAATCAGCTTCCACTGTTCCAGAGAGCACGTACTGCCGTTGTGGAAAACAGTGAGGGCTCTGCTTAATCAGCTTCCACTGTTCCAGAGAGCACGTACTGCCGTTGTGGAAAGCAGTGAGGGCTCTGCTTAATCAGCTTCTACTGTTCCAGAGAGCACGTACTGCCGTTGTGGAAAGCAGTGAGGGCTCTGCTTAATCAGCTTCCACTGTTCCAGAGAGCACGTACTGCCGTTGTGGAAAGCAGTGAGGGCTCTTCTTAATCAGTTTCCACTGTTCCATAGAGCACCTACTGCCGTTGTGGAAAGCAGTGAGGGCTCTGCTTAATCAGCTTCCACTGTTTCAGAGAGCACGTACTGCCGTTGTGGAAAGCAGTGAGGGCTCTGCTTAATCAGCTTCCACTGTTTCAGAGAGCACGTACTGCCGTTGTGGAAAGCAGTGAGGGCTCTGCTTAATCAGCTTCCACTGTTCCAGAGAGCACGTACTGCCGTTGTGGAAAGCAGTGAGGGCTCTGCTTAATCAGTTTCCACTGTTCCATAGAGCACGTACTGCCGTTGTGGAAAGCAGTGAGGGCTCTGCTTAATCAGTTTCCACTGTTCCAGAGAGCACGTACTGCCGTTGTGGAAAGCAGTGAGGGCTCTGCTTAATCAGCTTCCACTGTTCCAGAGAGCAAGTACTGCCGTTGTGGAAAGCAGTGAGGGCTCTGCTTAATCAGCTTCCACTGTTCCAGAGAGCACGTACTGCCATTGTGGAAAGCAGTGAGGGCTCTGCTTAATCAGCTTCCACTGTTCCAGAGAGCACGTACTGCCGTTGTGGAAAGCAGTGAGGGCTCTGCTTAATCAGTTTCCACTGTTCCATAGAGCACCTACTGCCGTTGTGGAAAGCAGTGAGGGCTCTGCTTAATCAGCTTCCACTGTTCCAGAGAGCACGTACTGCCGTTGTGGAAAGCAGTGAGGGCTCTGCTTAATCAGCTTCCACTGTTCCATAGAGCACGTACTGCCGTTGTGGAAAGCAGTGAGGGCTCTGCTTAATCAGTTTCCACTGTTCCAGAGAGCACCTACTGCCGTTGTGGAAAGCAGTGAGGGCTAACTTGGATTAACCTGGGTTAACATAATGACAGTAAACATAAGGAAAGTGGAATTTTAAATAGAGATGGTGAAATTATTTATTTTCTCTGGAGAGAAAGATAAGACTATTGTTTTAAAAGGCTATTGAACCTTGTTTTGTCTAAAGGACACTAACTGCTGCCCCCAAAACTGGGCTTTTATTAGGCAGAGTTTATTCTTCACTAGCACATATTCTATCAATTATTTTTGAAGATACAAATATTTTGCTAAATGTGTAACAATATATATTGTGCAATTTGATATTATTATTATTATTATTATTATTATTATTATTATTATTATTATTATTATTAATTGATGTGTTTATGGATATTTTTTATATTAAAAACGGTTTGATATTTTGATATCTTTATGCGCTCCTTGTTATTGAAAAATAACAGTTTTGGTCCTTGTTTACTTGATGTGTGTAATATAGTATTAATAATTAACACTATAGATGGTCAACTCTATAGGCAGGGTGGTGATGGTTTTCCGGGCAACTAGAAACCTTCCCCTGCATTTACCTAATTGAGGGCATCATTCAGAGGCGGCCGTATGGTCTAAGACCGCATGGCCGCCTCAATGTTTTTCCAGTGCGCATGCGCATGACGGAGCCAGCTCCTTCGTGCGCATTCGTGAGACCCGCTACGACCGACAGCGCCGGTCGTAGCAGGTCTCTTTCCTAAGGGGGCGAGCTGTCGATGTTGATTGACAGCTCGCCCCGTTTGGAAGGCGGGCCGGGGGGTTGGCAGCCCAAACGGAGGCGTTCCCATGGGAACGCCTGCCGTTTGGGGGAGGCCCCACTGACATCACTAGTGATGTCAGTGGAGAGCTTCTGGCTCTGACAGAGCCAGAAGCTCTCCGGGGCTTACGACAAGTGAGACCCTACCCTAGGGTCTCGTCGTAAGCCCCGATGGTCGCGATGGTCTATGACCATCGCGACCATCACCCTAGTGGTCGTTAGAGCTGTGGGTGTAAACCCACAGCCTAACGACCGAAACAGAGGCGGCCGGTCAGGATGCAAGCGGCCGCCCAGTTTCTGATGGACCGCTTGCATCCTCCGACCACCTCTGAATGAGGGCCTGAGTCTTTATTTTAGGAATGCAAATTACTTGTTCTGCCATCTATTATGCCATCTATTATACTATCCGGTGCAGTGTGCCGGTCGGCGAGGGTGCACTTTTCTCTTAAGAAGCCAGTAGAAGGAGGTAGTAGTGAGTAGTAGGGTCGGACGGGCCCCCTCCTTCCTGCCAAGTGTCCGGGCCCAGAACTATAGTCTCGACAGTCCCCCCCTGATAGCGGCCCTGCTCCTTCCCAAAGAGAAACAGCAGGGGTGCAGAAACAAACTCCATCTTTTTACTTAAAGTCATGTGGAAGCTGTGCGCTAGTTTATGCATGATTCAAGAATTGGGGATATTTAACAATAGCCCCAAAAGGCTAATTGATTCTGCGTACTAAAGTCCCCATTTTTCTCAGTAGGGACTGTAGTCTGGCCTCTATTTACCGATAGCTAACCCCATCTGAAGATTCCACTAGACTTTATGGCTATGGAGGCATTCTCTCCGGGTTGGGATCTTCCGTTGCCCCCTTCCTCCATTTCAGCAAAAAAACTACTGTTAATTCACGGCCTAAAGGTAGCACATGTGCTGGGTCGGGAAAGGGGGTGAAGTGATAGATTGTTATGCGAAAATCATTTGTTATTGCTGTCATACACGGTAATAAGGACACTAACTGGGTCTATTTCTCATTATTGCTAAATAGGCCTCTAAGTACGAAATTATCTAAACTCACACCCCATGATAATTTAAATCAGTCTTGTGGTTTTCAGTGGAGCAGATCCTCCAAGCTTACTTTTGAAATGTCATCATTGCATTTCTTTCGGAAAGCAAACATTGAATTTATTCACTTGCTAAATCCATATCACACAGGACTTATTATTTGTACAATCCAAAAGGAAGGATTTTATGCCAAATCACATAAAGCACCATAATGTGCAAATATTACTAAGCCTTGGAGAGAAATAAAGTGGCTGGAAATAAAGTACCAACCAATCAGCTCCTATTTGTCATTTTTCATACACAGGGCCTGATTCAGCAGCGTACGCAATAGTGATATCGAATGCAGTCGAGTGATTGTTTGCCACTGCGCATATGTAGAAGCCGCACTGTGCGTGCGCAGCCATCACATTGTGATTACGGATGCACAAATGAATCCATCGCAAGAGTGAGTGACATTTGGGGGTGGTGACAGGGGAGTGGTCAGAAAAATGAAGGTATCCCTGTCTGTTTGAATGCTGTTTCATGGGCGTATATAAATTAGCTACTCTGATTGCATACGCAGCTTGAGTACCACTGCGTGCGATGAGTGGGCTTTCCCATGCTGGTCATGCTTTGGCATGCATTTAGCATATTTTGCAGCTGAGTTCAGTACGAAATTGCAGCTGCAATCGCAATTGCATACGCCTCTGAATCAGGCACGCAGCCTGTAAAGTGACAGGAGCTGATTGGTTGGTACTTTACCTCCATCCACTTAATCTTTCTCCAAGACTTAGGGCCTGATTCAGAGCTGGACGCAAGCAGCCGTTCGCTCGTACGCATTCGATTTTTTTAAACCACGCATGCGTCCGGTTATCATTGCGCATGTGCGGCCGTATCTTTGCGGTCATTTTTCTTTCACTCATATACACAGCGAACAGGAAGTGACCTATGTAATTTGATTGACAGAATGTTCCGTTTATGGGTGGTAACGGGGGTGGAGATGTGAAAACGCAGTCGTGTCAAGCCGTTTTTTTGGCGTACATGTATTATCTTGAACGAACGTCCAATTTGGACTGTATTTTTGATACGTCACTGTGTGATCCAGTTTCCATTATTACTGCTAGTTCAGCTTGTGGTAGGGTATTGGCTCTCGCAAAGACGATGGTCTCTTCGTAGCTCCCTAAGCGGATCAATGTTTTGCTATTCTCCTTAAGAAGGCACAAGACCAATCACCTAATAATTGATTCACTTGTTAGAAGGTGATTTGCAATGGCCCTGATTTATTAGCTAAATTTAGAACGCATGTTGTGTTCCTATTTGTTTGTGTTTTGAAATCACAGCAATCACCAAATAAATGTTTCACTTATGTTAAAAATGCTTGATGCTTTTGATATATTCCGTACGCATGTTTTTGTCAGATTTCTTTTTTTTTTTATAGCCCAACACCAATCTACTTTTTGTAAAATATTTTTTTCGTTTTGTTTTAAATACCGAAAGACAATCAGCTACTAATTGCTTTGCTTGTGTTATTGTTTACTTACCTGTTACCTGATGTTTTTATTTTTTAATCATTTTTTTTAGTATATGACCTTTGTTATCTATTTAAGTATGTTTGTTCCAGTCCCTTTTAGCCAGTTGATAATGAAATTGAAACACAATTTTTGATTTTTGTTTTTTTATTTGAAAAAAATTAAATTCAAACTTTTTTTTTTTTTGGTTTCTTTTTCCGCCAAAAATTAAATATTTTACATCTGCAAAAATACAAAGTAATTAAACAAAAAAAAAAAACAATTCACAAGAAAGGAGAGGGAGGTTTTGGGGTGCAAAAATATGGGGCAAACACAGAGATGGAATTTTGGGGAATTAGCCAGTGCTGTCAATGCCTTTCCCCCCGCTTGGCTTGATGTTGGAGGGAGCATGACTTTGTCTGTCTGGTCGTGCACCTGGCCTGGCCAGAGGTAGATGTTGTTTCCTCTGGCCTAGGTATAGGGCTAGGCACATTTGGAGAGATGGCTGATGTTGCGCCAGAGGTGGAGGGCCCTGATGTTCCGGCAGGAAGGGAGGCCGGCTCCAACATGCACAGGCGGACGAGCTGCTCCAGGGCATTAGCTATTCTGACATTGGCCGCAGCATTTTCCTCCAGGGCGTCGGCCACCTGTAGCAGATTGGCGTCCATCCTCATCAGAATCTCGATGTTCTTATCCGTTTTTTCATTGAGATCTGAGAGAAGGGCCACTGCCTGCGAAGGGGAAGGTCCTGGACTGTCCGCCACAGGGTCCCCAGCCGGATATACTGCTTCCTACCCCTGCGGAGGCAGCAGATCTACTGCAGCCAAAACTCAGTTCTGGAGCAGACTCGTCCTCTTCTGTGCCTGTGTGAAAAAGATAGATAATACAAATATTAGTACATTTGTAAGTTTACTTGAACAAGTTTTTCAAACATTTTTTACCAAATTACCTGCGGCAACATGTGGAGCCGCAAAGTCTGGCATGTCTGTGTCCATGTTAAACATGCCAAACACCTCCTTTTCCTGCACACACCACTGTGCCAGCTCCTCCAAATCTGTTAGCTCCAATGACACAGGGGTTGGCCTACCACCTGTCCCCCCTGCATGCCTAGCCCTATCTGCCAATTTTTGTTTGAGCTGATATTTGAAGTCGGTCCATCTGTTGTTAAAAAATGTAGGGTTAGATTTTTTCATAATTTAATAAAAATTTGGAAATAGGTTACAGCATTTATGTACCGGCATTTGACCTCTTTGGTTGAACGGACAAAGTCACCAACTCCATTGACAGCACTGGCTATTTCCTCCCACAGTTTCCATCTCTGGGTTGCACCCATATTTCGGGGTGCCTGTGCCAGGTTATCAATGCATTTTTGCACCAAAGCCTCCATCTCCTTTCTTGTGAATTGAGGCTGCCTTTTGCGTTTGGCCCTGGCCTGGGTACTAGGCCCCGCAGCCTCCTCATTCTCAGTCTCAACACCTTTCAAAAAATGTAGAAAAAAACATTATATATATTTTTTATTGGTGGTAACTTTAATTTTGGAGCTACTTACTATGGGGTCCTGGATTTTGGCTTTGCTGCTGTTCAGTGGACATGATTAAACCCTTGAATTCAGCAGACCCATTGTGGGCTCTCGTGACGTTTTTATAGATGCGTGTGCATTATACGGGCGCATCTATTGTGCGTCATTGATTTGAGCGGGAAAGTTCGGTCTATTTAAGGCTTTTTTGTGGCCTTATTTCAGGGTGGGTTGTTTGGAGTGGTTGTCGTTGGAGTTGTTGGCGTTTGAGAGTGAGTCGGAGTAGTAGTT
Organism: Taudactylus pleione; assembly: GCA_031769625.1. Classification (NCBI taxonomy): domain Eukaryota; kingdom Metazoa; phylum Chordata; class Amphibia; order Anura; family Myobatrachidae; genus Taudactylus; species Taudactylus pleione. Next base: position 4,158,804 of record JAUIMM010000200.1, on the reverse strand, counting down.
GTGGTTGTTGGAGGAGAGTTTGGAGGTTTTGGGGTGAGTTTTGTTTTGTTTGGTTATTTTCTTTTGCATTTTTGCATAATTTTTCTTTCACAAATTTTTCTTTTTTGTTGAGGTAAGTTTTTGTGATTTTTGGTCGATTATAACTAGCAAATATTTTTTTATTTTTAACGTTAATACGTGTTTACTTTGCTTTTATTTAGGTTTTTTTTTTTCGTTTGGTGTTTTGGATATCATTTATTTTGGTGTTATCGTCTTTGCGCGGTAAGTGTTTTTTGTCATACATTAGACCCCATTATTTTTATTAATTTTTCATGTTTATTTAAGGGGTCACACTATGCAGATAGGTGTACGTAAAAACATGTTGTTTTTGATTTGTTTTTTTTTTCATGAAAATTTCGAAATGTATTGCGTATAGTTTGTTCATCTCCTGTCTGTGGGTTAAGCGTACCATTAAGCATTATTTTGTAACCTGTATCGCGTATAGTTTGTTCATCTCCTGTCTGTGGGCTAAGCGTACCATTAAGCCTTATTTTGTAACCTGTATTGCGTATAGTTTGTTCATCTCCTGTCTGTGGGTTAAGCGTACCATTAAGCGTTATTTTGTAACCTGTATTGCGTATAGTTTGTTCATCTCCTGTCTGTGGATTAAGTGTACCATTAAGCGTTATTTTGTAACCTGTATTGCGTATAGTTTGTTCATCTCCTGTCTGTGGGTTAAGCGTACCATTAAGCGTTATTTTGTAACCTGTATTGCGTATAGTTTGTTCATCTCCTGTCTGTGGGTTAAGCGTACATTACAATTTTCATGTAAAATCCTAGAATAACAACATCATCTGTGTAGTGCATGCATTCTTTATATTTTAGCCTTAGCCTGTCTTTTTTTTGTGTTCATTTTTACATTATTTATATGGAAATTCTAATTCGTAGGTTTACTTCAAGATGTCACTGCCCAACCCTGTAAGATTTTTCTTAATGTGAAAAAAATCTAAGTATATTTTCACATTGTTAAATTTCGAAAAAATAACTATATTGTCTAACATTTCAGATTGATGTTGGGCAAATTATAGTGGCGATGGTCCACGACCCCGACCAACCTGAACATCCTCCTATGCGTAGGCCTCGTAGGCGTGCAAGGCCCCAGATATTTAGAACATGTGTCACCCTTTTTGGAATGCCTGATGATGTGGTCTTAAAGCGTTACCGCCTACCACCTCAAATTATCCTAGACACTCTTTCATTAATAGAGAGTGATCTTGAAAGGCAAATTAACAATCCAACAGCAATACCACCACTTACTCAGTTAATGTCGGTTTTACATTTTTGTGCCTCAGGATCCTTCCAGACCACAGTTGGCATTGTTGCGGGAATTTCCCAATCCTCCTTTTCAAGGATCCTGAGGGCGGTAATGGATGCCCTATTTAAGCACATCCATCATTTTATTAATACACCATTGGATATGGGGTCCCTTAATGTGGTTAAGCAGAAATTGTTCGAAATTGCAGGCTTCCCACACATCATAGGGGTTGTGGACGGCACTCACATACCACTTCAGCCTCCAGCAGCGCTGGAGGCAATATTTAGGAACCGAAAACATTTCCATTCAATGAATGTAATGGTGGTATGTGATGCCTCCCTCCAGATCCTGTCCCTGAATGCTACATTTCCAGGAAGTGCACATGATTCATTTGTCATCCGGCAATCAGGGCTTTGGCACAAATTAAACAACCTACAAGCTGGTGATGCATGGCTTCTGGGTAAGTGGTACCCTTAATTTTAAAAACAAACACTGTTGACTTAGAAATGGTACTGAATTTTTTTTTATTTTCACAGGAGACAGTGGTTACCCTTGCACGCCCTGGCTGCTCACTCCTTATTTGGTTCCTACACCAGGGCCACAAAGTCAATATAATTCCGCACTTACTGCCACCAGGCAGGTGGTGGAGCACTGCATTGGCCTTTTAAAAGGCCGATTTAGATGCCTCCACTGCTCTGGTGGTGACCTCATGTATTTGCCGGCTATGGTTTCCAAAATTGTGGTCCTGTGTGGGATATTTCACAACATCGCCATAAGGAGTGGTGTCCCAATGCAGCCAGAGGATGCCTTGCCTGAGGATGGCCCCCCCGAGGTTGGTCGGAGGACAGTGTCTGGGGGGGCCATACGTGATGAGGTAGTTTCTCTTTTTTTCAGGTATTTTATTTTCCTTTTTTTAACATTTGTTTACATTGGGCAGAAGGTAAATTATGTGTGTTAACTATCCTATGTTTTGAATTGTAAAATGCTTCTTTTCTTGTTTTTTGCCAAACAAAACAACAACCTGCTTACTCCCTGAAATTGAATGACTGTGACAATAATGACTCAAAAATGAACTTAACACCTGGACAAATGTGTTTTTATCCTGAATTTGGACAACATGTTGGCATGCAACATCTTCAACCAGTTCTTGATTTTGTGGTTTTTACTTTTGTGTGTATATTTCTTGTTTTTTGTGATAATGTGTAATAAAATTTGAAAAATTTTATTTGTTTTTTTTAAGGTTTAAAATACACCAAAAGCCTTTAACAAATGGACAGTACCTTTGAAATTTGTTTCCAAGTGTAAAGTGTTGTTGTTTTTTTTTTTTTCAATTTTTTGAACCAAAAATTAACAACATGTTTGCATAGTTTTGACCACCTTTTTTCTGCTTTATTTTCTCATTTTTAGTTTTGCAATTAATTTTTTTTGGTAAAAAAAATGCATTAACTACATAAGGGTATTCTAGCAAACCATTAAGGAGTTAATGTAAAATTTCCAAATATTAGAAATTTTAAGTTATGTCTCCAATTTCTGGAAATCCACTCATATTGTATGTTATATAATTTTTTTCTAAAAATTTTAACCCTAAAAATCTAAAACTTTTTTGTCTGGAACATTGTTTGCATTTTCATAAGCAAAAACAAAAAAAAAATGAATCAAAAAACATTTAACACATGCAAACAAATTGATTGTCCTTGGTAGCTAATGTTTGAGGCAATAAATTAGATTTTTTGAATGTAAAAAATTTTAATAGCAAAAGCAACAAAAAAACAATATTAATGGCGCAATAAGGACACCAAACGGTCCATGGCCACAAGAATTTATATCAAATGCCCATGAATATTGTGGAGTTCATCCAAAATCACATGATCCCGCATCCTTGGCTCTGTTGAAAGAGAAATCTGTGTATTAATATACTTTTTTTTTTTTTAAATCAAAAAAAGGACAGTATGATTTACCATGAAAATTAATTAACATACCATGCCCAATTTTTTATCAAAATATAGTGGTTAAATGAAATCTCCTAAATTACCATTTGTCCCCCCCCAAAACAAAAAAAACAACAACATGAGAATAGTGGGTTGAACAATCACTTTGGCATCTGAAATAATCCTTACACAATTTGTATTTTGATTTAATACAACAAATTAAAAAAAGCCACAAGAAACTTGTATTGGGCTGTGGCATATGTGGTCAGGAAAAAATTAATTTGGTGAAGAAGAATGTAGAAAACCCCCAAAAAATAATTTTGTTGTACACCCCAAAATTAAAAAAAAAAAAAAAAAAAAGGAAGACATTGTAATGTAAAAAATGGACCATAAATTTTAAATTTAAACCAAATAAAAAAAACCCATGTGATGAATGTCCAAAATAAAACACATAATTGTTCAAATTGGTGATGCCCTTAGATTGTATTCCAGGATACCACAGTGTATGCATATAGGGCACCTTTTCAGAAATTACTTGCACACATGTAAAACAAATTACCTGCAGCTTCAGGAACAGGGACAGGTTGGGCAAGATCCTCCTCGTCAGACGATGTCGGCCAATGGATTGAGGAATAAGGAGGGGTTATTTGAAATGGGGGTAAAGGGGAGGGAGTTGAATAAAGAGTGGGTGGATCAGGGGAGGGTGTGGAAATGTGGTTGGGGAGGATAGGGGAGGGAGGGAATTTGGGATTGGGGTCTAGGAGAGGGATTTGAAAGAGGGATGTCCAGGTCAGGGGAGGGGGGAGAAATTTGGGAGGAGTGGGAAGGGGAGGACATGATGGGAGTTGGGGAGAGGGGTCAGGCAGGCCTCCGATGACGTATCTGCCTCCGCTCCTGACCTAAATGATGTATAGTTCAGAATATTACCAAATATGTATTCCAAAAAACATTTGAAATGTAAAACATTAACCAAACAAAATAATAAAAACAATAAATTTACATTAACAAGGTCTCATTTACAAAATATTTACTCATACTGCACACACGCACACACATTAATGCAAATTTACATTAGCAAAGACAAAAATAAAAATAAGATTGCCATAGATATTTAAACATTCAAATATCCACTTATGCCGACGTATCCGCATTCAAAGATGTGAAAGCAGGTGCATTGACCTGCGCCGCAAATCGGACCAACAGCGCTCCAATTGTCCGATGGTCTGGCGATACCCCAAAGTATGCAGCCTCCACCGCTCCTCCGCGTACGCCCATCGCTTTAGGATGTTGGTGACGGGGGCGGCCTATCCGTTATCCGGCTATCGATGACTTCGGTGAGCACCAGCAGCTCACGCCATGTAAAAGCACTGGCTCTCATGATGGCAATGGTTTTTTTTTTACACACATCAGTTTTATTACAGGGACCCCTAAATTTTGATTGGCTAATGTTCTTTCATAAATAACATGAACAATTCTATTGGTAAATGTGTGAGTCATGTGAATAACCCATAAAAATATATTGTGACTTAGGATTGGCTTGATGCATTTTGGTGCGTTAGCAACAATCTGAACAAAAAAAAATAGATTTTTTATATTATAAACCAAAATAAAAAAAACAAAACCAAATAAACAGTCTTTGGAATTAAAAGAAACAACAAGTTTGCCCTTAAAAGCTGATGGAATCTACGTAACAAATTGAACACAAAACAAACAATAAAATTTATTGACATTCAAAAAACAAACAAGAGTGAAAACATTCGACCAACAATTAAGTAAATTAAGGTAATGATTGGCACCAATCGATTCACGGACGTTTGCCGAACGAGAAACAAGGCAATCGACAAATGACAGGCCTACTTCCGGTAGTACTTGTGCGAGCGAACACATCAACAAAAAACGAGTAGAGCGCTCGCTATTTCAGACACTCGTTAGCTAGAGGAGGGGTTGGGGAAATATGGGGCGGAAGACTCGCTACGAGCGACCACACGTGCGAGCGCTTGATTTTACATTTTGACGGGCGAACACAGTTTTGCATCCGGCTCTGAATCAGGCCCTTAGTACATAGGCCCCTTTATGCCTGATTGGGTTACGTACAGTTCAGAAAAATTTGAAGTGCTAATTATTTGTTAAACCTGTGGTTATCGTCTTACTATTTTAATAACTAACACCGTTTGGGGTCATATACTACAGGAGGCGTGATTTAGTATAGCACATATATAAGGCTGCTGCTGCGACTTTATCCGCAGCCGCATCTGCAGTTTTATGCTAATGCTGCGACCATTTCTCAGCTTACTGTGATGCCCACTGGCTGTGGTGCAATTCTGTCACAGTGCATACTTAGACACCACCATCGGTCATAAAATTGAAGATTGCCCCACCTTACGGCAGGTGCAATTACGCCGTCTGAACATGACGTCCTGTGTCAGTGCAACTGCGTCTTTTGCCGGAGTCACTGTCAGCGACACGCCCACATATGGCTAGCCACCACCCTGTTAGCTTCCTAGGAACTCCCACTGAAATCCAGGGATTTTGCATCCAAATCCACTCTGCGTCTATCGGCGGTGACCATCGGAATGTATGCGCAGATATATAACATTGGCCGCTAGTGTGCAGCATCGACCTGCACCTCTCGATTAGTGCCAGAATGTGCCAGAATGCAAAAGCTTTATGCCCGGTGGGGAGATGCAGCTGATTACTGAGGCAATCTGGGTGCTTCTCGTCATTTAACCCCCCCACAACACAATGGGTCCAAGAAGAGAGGGCAGGGCCAAGATAAGGTGATTTCCTGAGAATCAATAGGAAGTGAGCGGGAATTGTGAGGGTCAACTACACATAGGAGTGCATGACACTCCCCAAAAATGTTTTGTGAGAGGAGGTAAGTATGGTTCATATAGAGTTAGATGCAAACAGTGTTTGTGGCATTGTTTTACTGCATGTGCTCATCCTCTATAGCCATGCCAACAGAGGGCCTAATTCAGACCCACTTGCGAGCGCTAAGCGCTCGCAAGCGGGTCGATGTTGGCCCAGTGCTCATGCGCACGATGGATCCGACTCCGTCGTGTGCATTCGCGAGACCCGGATAGCAACGGGCAAGCCGTCGATATGGGTCTCGCTACAAAGGGGGCGTGCTGTCGATGGTGAGTAACAGCACGCCCCCTTTGGTGAGCTCGATAGCCGCAATGGTCTTGACCATCGTGACCATCTTCCTGGCTGCTCGCTATAGCTGTGGGTGGTCACTCTAAAAATTTAGAAGGACGGCCCTGATTCAGAGCGAGCGCTCTGTCAGAGCATCCGGCTCTGAATCAGGGCCAGAGATTTATGTTTAGCACACTAAGGGGGGTGATGCAAGGTTGGAGTAGGTGTGTAAGCACTGGAAAAGTCCAATATGGGTCTGTTCATGCAAAATGTGCCCCATGCGTACCACAAGATAGACGCATATGCACCTACAGGGCTGCTATCGGAAATTGTGGGACCCAGTACAAATGTAACAGATGGAGCCCGGTTTCCTCCTTTACTGTCCCCCCTGTCCACTGATCTAGAGGACACATAGGTGTAGCATGGAACTCTGGGGCATGGAGTAAGCACATGCTATGGCACCCTCCACAGGGTTAATATATTACGCATATAGGGCCTGATTCAGACCAGCTTGTAAGGGCCGGCCACTCACAGGTAAGGGGGGCATTTTTTTAATTTACTTTTTTTGTCTCCTGCTGCTCGCAAAGCTGTGGGAGCCCACCCACAGCTTGTGCAAGCGGCAAGGAGCCCGTCACGATAATTGCGACCATCGGCCTTGCGATGAAACCCTGTGGTAGGGTCTCGGCTGTCACAAGGCCGAGTGGACTTCCTGCTCTAATAGAGCAGGAAGTTCACTACTGACATCAGTTGTGATGTCAGTAGGTCCTCCCTCAAAAGCCACACGTTCCTAAGGGAACAAAAAAAAAAAACAAGGAAGTACCTGACACTTACTTCTCCCTTCGGTCGTAGTATCCGTGGTGTGGGGGTCCAGAGTGCGCACTGTGGAGCCCACCAGCAGGCTGACCGACGTGCGTTTCACTGAAGCTTTGTCAAAGGAAGCACACGGATACTACAACCAAAGGGAGAAATAAGTGTCAGGTACTTTCTTCCACTTTTTCCTGCTCTCTTATTATTGCCAGCCACCAGGACTCTCTACGCTGCCACACGGCAACAGGGATAATGGTGTGACTAGGCTGTAAAAGCAGAAGCAGCTTATCTGTTTTCATTGTGCCAGTACTTGGGACTCTCATTTCCTCTCCTCTAGTATTTAAGATGGGAAACAGAGGATCCTAGAATATCCTAGGCATATAAGTACACCCTTTGGTGGGTGGGTCGGGGGGTGGCTGCCCAAACGGAGGCGTTCCCATGTGAACACCTGCCGTTTGTTGGCAGCCCCACTGACATCACGAGTGATGTCAGTCGAGAGATTCCGGCTCTGTTAGAGCTGAAATCTCTCTGGGGGTTGCGGCCATGAGACCCTAACACAAGGGTCTCGTCGCAAGCCCGATGGTCGCGATGGTCTTGACCATCGCGACCATCAACCTGGCCGCTCGCTATAGCTGTGGGTGACCACCCACAGCTATAGCGAGCGGCCAGGTTGATGGTCGCGATGGTCAAGACCATGGTCAAGACCCAGGAGGCCGCACGAAAAAAAAAAAAAAAACGCCCAGATTCAGAGTGAGCGCTCTTTAAGAGAGTCCGGCTCTGAATTAGGGCCTCTGGGGGTCATTCAGACCCATTCGCGAGCAAAGGATGCTCGCAAATGGGTCGATGTTGCCCCACTGCGCATGCGCACGACGGAGGGAGCTCATGCACATGCGCGAGACCCGAATAGCGACGGGCTCTCCGTCGCTCCAGGTCTCGCACCAAAGGGGGCGTGCTGTCCCATGGGAACGCCTACGTCTGAGTCCGGCCCCACTGACATCAGTAATGATGTCAGTGGGAGTGATTTTGGCTCTGATAGAGCCAAAATCACTCCTGGGCTTGCGGAAGCGAGACCCTACCGCAGGGTCTCGTCGCAAGCCTGATGGTCGCGATGGTCTTTGACCATCGCGACCATCTTTTTGGCCGCTCACATAAGCTGTGGGTGGTCACCCACAGCTATGCGAGCGGCCAGGAGGCCGCTCCAAATTTAGCTGGGATGGCCCTGATTCAGAGCGAGCGCTCTGGTCAGAGCATTCAGCTCTGAATCAGGCCCCCTGTTCTGCCAATTTTTTGTTGTTGTTTTGTTGTCAATTATTTAATTAAACCTTTTTTGTTAAAACTACAACTCCATTCACTATCATCCAGCTGTGCTTCAGGAAATGGTTCTATAGAGTAGGATACTGCTGGGTTGTGGCAGCCTGCAGGTAGAATAGGCCTTACCAAATTATGACTGCAAATCAGGGAAAAGTTGGATGAAAGCTATAAAGTAAGATGTCATAGGTTATGTGAGAGACAATTGAAGCGAGACAATAGACTAGCACATTCTTAGCATTAACATGCCAGTGACTTTGTGGAATCTGAAATGAGTTCTCATGAATAGCAGCCTTTTGCAGACCACAATCTAACTCAAGAAATTACTTGTAATGCAGTGAATATTTTCTAAACCACGTAGTATTTTAGTTAAGGATAATTTATTCTAGAACTGTCGAAAGGTTAACTGTTAGCTATTATTTCTGAAATCTGGGAAGATTTCCAAATTGTAATTATGGTGACAATATCCATAGAATGTGCTGTGTGTCAACAATATAACTAATTACAGTATGTTTAACATTGAAAGGAAATTAGATTTGTTTTGAATATTATCCATTAAATGGTTGCCAGGGTCTTAATGCTGTAAGCTACACAGACCATTAGGTGTAAGATGACATACAATTTAAACACAGATTTAAATAAAAGACAAAAATACCCTGCAAATACATTTGTAGAATTATAATCTATGATGAAAGTGCATTAAGTTGGCACAATTAAAATGCAAATCTTTGTAACAACTCTCTGAAGCATTTTTTTCTTCTGTCTTTGGTGCCTTGTACATTTATAATTAATTTTTATTAGAGATGAGCAGCACTTTCAAATCTGTTCCCAGGGCCGGCAACAGAAATCACGGGGTCCGGGACACTAATTTTTTAGGCCCATTTCCGGGTCTCTGTCAGGCACGGGCCAGTCGCTTCAGAGTCTGCCTTACCTATATGTGTTTTCTCTGCAATGGGTAACCTTTGAAGAAATTCTTCCTCCCTAGGACTGCAGTCGGTATTCAGTTTTCACAAGGGAGATCACATAGTACGGAAGACGCCTCTTTGCGAAGGAATATAACCAATGTGACTGTCATATAGCAGAGGTTGGACCAGAAACAGGGGTGATATGGAGAATCAGTGGATGACAGGGTAAGGGCGAAAGGGAGAGGGTAACAGGTAGAGGCAGAGAGTAATGGGAAGAGGGTGACAGGAAGCAGAAGGCAGGGCCGTAGCTAGGGTGGTGCGGCCGGTGCACAGGCACAGAGCGCAGATGCTTCGGGGGCAGAACCGGCCGCCTCCACAATGTCTATTTCTTTCACACGTGACTGGCCGGCTGGACTGTGGGCCGAATGATGTATGTGGCCCCGCCCCCAGTCGCATGTCACTCACTGCACCATTAGTGTATTACAGGTCCTGGCAGCCCACCAGCCCAGCGCTTGTCAGCTTGTCAGTAGCCCCCAGCGTGGAGGTCTGTTCAGCTCTGAGCTCCTAAACTCATGCGAGAGCAGTCTCCTCTCGCAAGTTCAGGAGCTCAGAGCTGACAACCACACTGCAGGCCACTAGTACTGACAAAGGGCCTGATTCAGAGCCGTTCGCTATTTGCGGTCGTTCGTTCAAAAACAAGGGGTGGCTATTCAAATGATCCGGTCGCAAATTGCAGTCTGTTCACACCTCTAAGTCTGAACGAGCGAGCAAAACATACGCTCGTTTATTTGTTAAAAACGCCCCCTGGCCGCTCGCACCATACGTCATGTCCGCTATTTATTAGATTAATCGAGTACATCGACCAGCGTATGAACTGCTCGCTATTCTTGTGGTTGGTTTTTGCTACCACAATTTTGCGAACAGTTCTGGCTTAAAAAAAACCCAGTGACGTGGTCAATGACGCTGCTGTTTTAAATATGCACACCCATAAAACGCCCGTTTTGACCTTTAAGCACGCCTGCGTTCTGATTTCCACTCCCCGTTTTCAAGCACCTTCCCCTGTTACCACCCACATACGCCTCATCCTGTCACTCAAATTATCAGGCATTCGCTATTTTGCGAGCACATGAATTTCGGCCGCACTGACTGGTTCGCGCATGCGTATAACGATCCGTACGCATGCGCAGATGTGCGAACATCGCTCGGAACGAGCGTACTGCCGCTAGCGAGTGGCTCTGAATGAGGGCCAAAGTTCCTCACCACATCGCTGCGCAGTGCTCCCAGTCCCAGATGGCCGTCTCTACTCTGTTCTTGTCCTACTGATCGCGCAGCCGCACAGAGACTGTTAGCTCCCTCTGCAGCAGCAGAATACTGGCAACAGTAAGTAACCCCCCTCTCTCCTGGTCTCCAGTCTTTTAGAGAAGCAGGAGGCAGAGGAAGAGCGGGAATGGGAGGGGGGGGGTAATTGTGAGATTTAGGAATAAATAGTTATAAACAAATGCCCCCCTGCGGTTCCTTCCAGCCCTGGAACATGAACCTTTTACCTCTGCACCCTGTAAGTACACCACCTGTGAAGTGTAACTGACCCCCCTGCAACTGAAACCCCCACACCCTGCAAATATCCCTACTGCACACTGTATCCACACCCCTGCAACTGCCACCTCTGCACCCTGTAATTACCCTCATGCAAGTGACATCCCTGCAACCTGTAAATTCACCCCACTACATGCTGTACCTCCCACACTTACACTATGTAACTGTCACCTATGCAAGTGACACCAGTGCACCCCCATGCAACTGTACCCTTGCATGCTATAAGTGCACCCGCCTGCAACTGCACCCCCGCATCCTGTGACTGCCCTCCCTGCACCATGTAATGGCATTACTGTGTGGCTTAATGTGTAAGGGGTACTGTGCTGCATAATGTGTAAGGAGCATTACTTTGTGGCGTAATTTGTTAGTGGGACTCCTGGTTGGTGTAATGTGAATTGGGGGTACTATTGAGTGGTCACAACACTTGCCTGTGAGACCACGCCCCTTTTTTTGTCTCTCCCTATTTAAAGTAGCGGGGGGCACCAATGTGCTTACTGGCACAGGGCACCAAAATGTCTAGCTACGGCTCTGGCAGAAGTGACAGGGAGAGGGTAACAGGTAGAGGCAGAGGGTAATTGGAAGAGGGTGACAGGAAGCAGAAGGTGACAGGGAGAGGGTAACAGGTAGAGGCAAAGGGTGACAAACAAAGAGAGAGATAAAAAAATGTAAGAAAAAATGTAATAAGGACTCACCTTTCACCCAGTCCTTGTGCAGAGACGCTACTATATCTACAGCAGGCAGACCAGGACCGCATACCCTAGGAACACAGGCCAGACTCCTCTCATCTGCTTTATGCACCGGGCCGGTCACTAGAGTGTGACGTCAGGCCCCCGACAACAGCAATGTCAGAGAGGAGAAGGTAAGAGGAGGAGGGGGGTCGGATCACCTCCTCCTTCTTTGCTACGGCCCGTGGCAATGAACTGTAATGAGTCAGTCTGCGTTATTACAGTATTGTCAATTCCGCTGCGGCACCCTCATTACCGCGGACCACCGGACATTATGCCACTGAGCCTGTAAATGCATGAAGCAGAGCAGGAATCTTACAGCTGGGTTTGTCTCTGGGGCCCCTAGAATCTCAGGGCCCTGTACAGCTGTTCCCCTAGTCTCCCTCTGTCACCGGGCCTAACTGTTCCACAAAGTATTATCATACCCAAATGACACCACACTGCTGAAATATTTACTCTTAGGGTAAATTTTCGAAAGGTCGGTGTTGGTTCTAAACCGAAATCGACGATAAATAACGTACTTCGCTGTCATGTTGCTGTAAAAAAAATGACTATTTATCATCTGTCAGGTTTCAGCTTCAATTGAAACCCAGTTCTGCATTTTATTGTCAAAATGCTAAAGGTGTCATGATTAACAGCCAATAGGGTACTGTTTGACATATTTTGCTGAAAATGTTGCATAGGAGGATAAAACTGGGTGAGAAACAGCCAAACACTGCTACAAAGGTGTGGTTGTGGAAGACAATTTCATGTCCCAGGTACATCATGGCAAGGCTGAGCACAGCAACAAGACACAGTCCAGCAGTGCCATCAGCTCAGAGCTAGCAGAAACCAGTGGGAATCTACTGTTCGGAAAAATCTGTCCAGAAGTGGAATTGCGGACAAAAAGCCATACCTTCGATGTGGAAACAAGGCCAAGTAACTCAACTATGCACGAAAACATAGGAACTTGGGTGCAGAAAAATGTCAGCAGGCGCTCTTGACTGATGAGTCAAAATTTTAAATATTTTCCTCTAACAGATGGCAGTTTGTTCACCAAAGGGCTGGAGAGCGATACAATAATGAGTGTCTGCAGGCAACAGCTAAGCATAGTGGAGGTTCCTTGCAAGTTTGGGGCTATATTTCAGCAAATGGAGTTGGGGATTTGGTCAGAATTAATGGTGTCCTCAATGCTGAAAAATACAGGGAGGTTCTTATCCATCATGCAATACCATCAGGGATTGGCTCCAAATTTATTCTGCAGCAGGACAAACACTCAAAACATACAGCCAGTGTCATTTACAACTACCTTCAGCGTAAAGAAGAACAAGGAGTCCTGGAAGTGAAGATATCGCTCCCACAGAGCCCTGATCTCAACATCATCGAGTCTGTCTGGGATTACATGAAGAGACAGAAGGATTTGAGCAAGCCTACATCCACAGAAGATCTATGGTTAGTTTTCCAAGATATTTGGAACAACCTCCCTTATTTCCTTCAAAAATTGTGTACAAGTGTACCTAGAAGAATTGATGCTATTTTGAAGGCAAAGGGTGGTCACACCAAATATTGATTTGATTTATATTTCTCTTCTGTTCATTCACTTTGCATTTTGTTAACATTTTCATAACAGAATTATCTGACTGCCTCTTTAATATATACCACCTACTCTTAAAGCTGTTCTTCCTCATTTTAGACCTCCCCCCCCCAATCCCACCCTTAGATGCCTATATTCCTAGTTAAACAATTACTCCTAACTGCCACAAAGACCAGCCACAGATCTAGTGGTGGATCTAGTGAGTGATGTATATATATATTTTTTAGGTGGTCTCTATTTTGTGCATGTCAGGTCTAGTCCCTCTGAAGTTAGGAGGAATATATTTTAAAGATCTTTCATCATGTGTATTCCAGAGGCTGCGCTCTCTCAAAGAATTACCTGCCTCATGATGTCTTGTTCCAGTGCCTGCAGCCTGGAACAAGGTTAGGGTTAGGCACCCCCCCGGGGGACTTAGGTGTAGGCGGCGGGGAAGGGGGGTTAGGATTAGGCACTTAGAGAGGGGATTAGGGTTAGGCACTAGGGGGAGGTTAGGGTTAGGCACCCTAAAGGAGGGTTAGGCTTAGGGGGGAATTAGATTAGCTTTACTTACCTCTCTAGAGATCGGAGCCTCCTGTGTCGGGCAGCCACTGTCGGGATTTGAACTGATTCCGGTGTGCCATACATTGCCTACCCTTAGCTTAGTAGAAGCCCCGTTTGCTGCAATGACAGTTGTAAGTCTATTTAGTTAAGTCCCTACAGCTTTCCTGGGCACTGCAATTGTTGCTACTTACTTCTTGCACTACAATCCAGGTTTTAAGGTTATCCATGCCTAAGCACAGGTGACTTAGTACCTCAGTCAATTTGATTTAACCAACTGGCATGGATAGCCTTAAACCTGGACTGTAATGGCAGAGTTTGGGAAGCTCTGCACTACAGTATTTCCATTGGGTTAAATCAGGACATTGGAGAGCAGCAATTTTCAAATCATTCCAGATTGTAGATGAGATTGAGACGTACCTGTCTGGGATAAAGTTTTGTCGTATCTCTGCCGTGAATGCCTGTAACGCTGCTTTTGAAATGAATTGAAACACCGAGCACAGGTGGAAGCAAATTAATTAAATATGTGACCTGTGAAGACAGCTGATTACATCAGTGTTTATATGAACGTCTATTAGTAACAGAGGTGAATACTTAGAAAATCAATTATTGTCTGTTTTTTTTTACATGTAATTCTTCCATGATGTACAGAATGTAAGACAAAAATGCCAAAGGAGGAGAACACTTTATATAAACGCTACAAATGCGAATGTGCACACACACATTTCAATGTCCGGCATGTCTGAATGCAATCGGAAGCCGTGGCTACTAGAAGCCAAAGGTAATCCTCAGTGTAATGAAGAAATGGTGTACAAAATACAAAAAGGTGTGAGTCATAAAGTAATACTCATACAGTATTTTTTTTTAATATACGTAATGTTTGGGTGGGATTCCTATATAACATACACTTCCATGGGGCTTGACCTGAGTGGGGATATTCAGTCGGAAGGTTCTATGTACATTGATACCATAGTGCTTATTTAATAAAATGAAATTTAGGTGAACAACATGCACCAAACAATAAAATCGAAATACTTGCTCTCATTGTCTAACTTGCACTACGCACAGGGGAAGAACTATGGGAGACAATGGAGGGCCATGGCGCCGGGCACCAGCCCTGAAGGGGCACCTCTACTATTTCCCACAAAACATTCACTCCACTTAGAGCTGTAAATATGTACCCGGAGTGTACTGTGACGGCTACCCAACACATGGCACCTCTTCCCGGCACCTGGGAAGCTACCATAACCATATACTAGTGGAGGGCTCCATGTCAGACCATCAGATGCCGCATCTGTCTATCTATAGCCTGTTCCCACTCATTGATGTCGCTGTTCCTCAGTTACCAGTGTAACATGCAGCCCTAACCGTGGACATGTGCGACGGGCCCGAGCATAAGCGTGGCTGCAGATCTTCCAGGAGCTGGATGTCAAAAAGGATGCACCAGATGGAGCTGCTGGTAAGAGGGAATGGGAGGCGGGGGCCTGGGGCACCATTGACTGAGTCTGGGGACAGATCTTTGGTGGAGCAACTTCTCGGCATGTGAAGCAGTTGGCAGTAGACTGGGCATTTTGTGATTTGTAGTTCCACCACAGTGGCAGTCTTACAGTATCTTGACTCAAACTCAGGGCCTGATTCAGACCCACTCACGAGCGCAGAGCGCTCGCAAGCGGGTCGATGGTGCCCTAATGCGCATGCGCACGACGGAGGGAGCTCCATCGTGCGCATGCGCGAGACCCGCATAGCGACAGCCAAGTCGTCGCATTGGGTCTCGCACCAAAGGGGGCGTGCTGTCGATGGTGACTGACAGCACGCCCCCTTTGGTGGGCGTGCTGGGGGCGTTGCTGCCCAGATGGAGGCGTTCCCATGGGAATGCCTACCATCTGGGGCCGGCCCCACTGACATCACTAGTGATGTCAGTGGGAGTGCTTTTGGCTCTGATAGAGCCAAAAGCACTCCTGGGCTTGCGGCAGCGAGACCCTACCGCAGGGTCTCGTCGCAAGCCCGATGGTCGCGATGGTCTTGACCATCGCGACAATCTTTTTCACCGCTCGCATAAGCTGTGGGTGGTCACCCACAGCTATGCGAGCGGCCAGGAGGCCGCTCCATTTTTAGGTAGGAGGGCCCTGATTCAGAGCGAGCGCTCTGGTCAGAGCGTCCGGCTCTGAATCAGGCCCTCAGTCCTCAAAGCCCCCACATCAGTGATTTTCCCCTCCATCAGGGGTATTAGGAGGGCTCTTCACCCCACATCAGGTGGCTTTTTGCCTCCATCAGGAGGACTCTGAGTTTCATTCTAATTGCACTATACAAGTCACTATCTTATCTTTGACTAACACATAGCTGTATATACTCCTAATTAATCCCAGGGCTGTAGCTGAGGTTGCTCTTTATACAAACATACATTACATTCCTCAGTGCAGTCCCCATCTTTATAATAGACAATGTTGCAATGTTATTCCTTATCTTGTGTCTCTGGTATACGATGGATGTATACCTTTACATGTGTACCAGGCACATTAACTGAAGGGATTCTATACACAACCCTAATGCAAACCCTTCACTTCTCCTTCAGCACTACTGTCCAAGCGTGGTCTGAGTGCAGAGTGCCAAGGGGGGTTACTACGGATACAGAGGCTCTTTAAGAGAGGAGTGGCTCTTGTGTAGGCTCCGATCTAGCCCCCTCCTCTCTGGCAGTACAGTAGACTCTCGCATTGTGCCAGAGTCTACTGCACATGCGCAGGTCTCAAGGAACATAATGGCCACCACTCCATGTTCCCGGGACATCGCTACTACGCATGTGTGAATCACTGAGGAAATGGCTGCTGTGGCCATTTTCTCTGGGATTTCTGCAGCGCTGCATCCAGAGCCAGGCCAACAGAGAGGTAAGTATATTTAATTGGGTGCAGGGTGTGCGGTGTGTGGACCCCCCTGTGTGCCATGCACACCTTGCACCTATTATAAATACGCCCCTGTACAGATCCCTCTCCTGGTACTTTTTGCGATCTGTAGCCCATAGACAACAGCAGATAACTCCACTTTGAGATAGTGTTAGCTACCAGGACCAGTCTCAGAATGCAGATATCTTCAAATTTATAGAGTCCCTTGAATGTATCTCCCAAAAAAGGGTGTTTTTGGGGGAACACATTAACTTTCATGCTCAAAGTTGGTCAGATGTGGATGGAAACATGTAATAATTCAATGTGATAATGGACAGAAATTAAATGTATTCAGACAATCCCATATTGCCAAATAAATTGTACAAGAAAAGAAGCAATGCTAATGCAAGTGGAACTAAAGCAAAGAAAAGTAGTGCTGATGAATTCTCATTCAACTTATTTAAGATGAAATACTTGTAATGGGTGGTACACATTAGTCAACTGTGCATGATGCAAGGAAATTAGTATTTGCATAAATTGATGACATAACTTCACAAAATGAAATTACAATTGACAACCTACAGTATGTATTTTCAAAACCTTCAGTTGTATCAAGCAGTGGCTATGAAGCGGAAATAGCCATATAACTACATGCAGCTGTTATTTAGTAGGTAAATAATAAGAAAAATATATTAAATAATTAAGTATGCCTTTCTGGCCAGTCATAGTTGAGAAACACAGTTATGTCCAATACACCCATTTTACAGCTCCCCAATAAATAATATATTGTAAAACAATGTGTGATTTATCATAGCCTAAACCAATAAGACAATGCCACACAGTGCCATTGCTGCTGATTCTCTATCACAAATAAGCTCCAAGAAAGTACCCAATTCAAGAAATAAAAGTCATACATTATGTAAGATTTTACTTGATATTGCAAGCTTAAAATTGTAATCTTTTTTTATTTCTTTTTACATGAATAACATGGCAATGGTCAAGTGTGAAGCATGTTCACAAAAACTGAGAAACAAAACTTGGAATCTTCCAATTAGGGAAGCATCATAATCTCATTAGAGAGAAACATGTAAATCCTGGCAAATTAGATAACTGCTTCGGAATGAGAAATTAACCTGTTAGTTGTTTGTCCAGCAATGTGTTCCTTGCGGGATGTAGTTATGAGACTGGCGGCCGTGATGCTGCCGGACTCAATACCGACATCCAAATCCCGACAAGGGACTTAAGATAGTCGTCGTAATACCGACGCCTATCTTAATCCCAACGCCGGCATGCCGAAGGACATCAGCCTGAACGAGGTAAGTCCGGGGCACCCTTAGGGTTAGGTTTAGGGAGCAGAGCGGGGTTAGGTTTTGGGGGGTTTAGGGTTAGACAGCCTTAGGGCCAAGGGTTAGGCACCACTGGGGGGGTTAGGGTTAGACACTAAGGGGGGAGGGTTAGGTTTAGGCATGAAGGGTGGGTTAGGTTTAGGCACTAACAGGGAGAGTTAGGGTGCAGGGTCAGGAGTATTAGGGTTAGGCTACAAGAAGGGAGGGTTAGGGGGTAAAGGGGGAGGGTAAGTATACTTACCCAACCCCTGTCGGGATACCAACCATCGGGATGCCACTGTGGGAATTCTGACAGGAGGCATTCTGACAGCCAGCATTACATACCCATTCCGTTCCTTACAGATAGTGATGGGGTTGATGATGACAAACTTTATGTTTTAGAGCTTAGTCATCATTACTTCAAGTATAAGGGGGAGATGTATGAAACCTTAGAACGAGGATAAGTGGGGACGTTGCATAAAAAACTCGGAAATTGTTCTGATCATTAAGGTGGAAACCAGCACGGTAACAAGCAGGCCAGGTGCCCTGTGCCATTCCCGCTTCTAAGCGCATGATATCATGGTGTCGTGCATAGGCGGGACGGGGCTGCCAGCACCAGGAAGTGCAGTACTGGCGCTTTTTGCCGCTGCACACACTGGGGCACTTCAGTAGTGATACTGGCTGCAGGATGCCATTCTAGGCACTCTGCTAGCCAGTAGCAAGACCTGAAAGGCGGTGACGGTGCCCATCAGACACACCTAGTGACAGCCCTGGTGAAACCTATCTCTGGTCATGAAGATGTTAAGAAAGTTAAAAAGCAAACAATCCACTTCAAAAACACAAAAGCTACAACTCAGAATAAAAAAATGCCCCTGTACATTTTTTATATGTTCATTTGCATTTGTCAACATAAATGGGCAAACACCACTAAAATTAAGAAAATAAATATGATACTGTTAGCCATTTATCTAGAAGGATGATACGGTAGTGCAGTGGTTAGCATCATTGCCTGGTTTCCTCCTACCTGTCAAAAACATACAGTACTGTAAGGTCAATGGACTTGTGACAAATCTGTATAGAACTGACATGAATGATTCAATAGTCTCTGGTGTTACATGGTTGGTACTATATAAATACACAAGAATAATAATAGGCAATAAAGTTACATACTTTTGAAACTAAAATTAACATATTTTAATGCTGTAGGTAACTGTTTATGAATTGAAAATGTGGCAACTTTTCAATGGGTAACATTTCTTTATGATAGATGAGATAGCAAATGGATTGCAAAAACATATTACAGTATAATCTCACATCTCCTAGTTTACTATAATGCTCTTCGAAAAGTTGTAAAAGTTGGGTGCATTATATTTACAAGCAGAACAGAAAACGCTAAGTAAAAATAAACCGCAATAAAATATAACAAACATAAAACACACACATAATTCAAGCAGTTACATTTACTAGAGCATTGTGAGAAGCACAACTACATTCGAGAACTTTTATTCTGTAGTAAAACACTGCATTTAAAAAAAAAATTGTTCTCATTGGCATTTGCCTATTTAAATTCAGTGGAATTGACAGTGGAAACAATTTCATGTGCTCTATACAATATTTAGCACAATGCCTAAATGCACAATGTTGTACAATTCACACTTAAGAAGAAAGAATGACATCAAATTGGGTTGCCAATAGCAATCAACAGCCTGCTGCAAAAAGCCCACTTAGTAGGGAAAAGGAAAACATCTTTGGACCACTGGAGGTTTTGTACATGAACCACTATAGTCCAAAATGGCTATAACAATGGCGAGCAGAACTGTGTATTTCTCTTACATTGGGGAACTTTTTAACATTTTGGATGGAGTTATAGTTTAAATAAACTTATAGTGCACAAATTAATTACTTGAGTTTAATGCAATCTACCTCTTCTGTGACAGGCATGGCACTTGTCTTAATGTCTAACTCAGCACTAGATTTACTTCCATTATAAGTAGACCTCCATTTTAGAAGCATGATCTTTTTGAAATATTTCATAGTATTGTTTTTGACAGTCACAAAGCACATTGTGTTAATCATGCTATTGCTCATTGCAATGCACTCTACAATGTAGAAAGCAGAAAGATAATGCTTTTCTTTTACAAAAACCGTTGGGAAAAAATCACGAACAATGGTAAATCCATAAAATGGGGCCCAGCAAAGAACATAAGCCGTGAGGATGCACATCAACACCAAAACCGTCTTTCTTCGACATCGCAGGCGTTTACGTATTTGTTCGGTCTGGAACCCAGGAACTGTTTTAAACCAAAGCTCTCTGGAGATCCTGGCATAACACAAAGTCATTGTAAAAACTGGACCAACAAACTCAATGCCAAAAATGAAAAGGAAATAAGATTTATAATAGATTTGTTGGTCAACTGGCCAAATTTGACCACAGAATATTTTTTCTTGGCTTTTTACAATAAAGAGAACTGACTCTGTAGCAAAATATGCTGACGGAATAGCGATGAGTAAAGAGATAATCCAAACCAAGGCAATCAAGAATGAAGCAGTTTGGTAATTCATCCGAGGCTTCAATGGATGTACAATGGCTAAGTATCTGTAAAAAAAAAAAAAAATGTGATCAAAATAACAGCTTTTGGAGTGCACAATTTTTATACTTTAATAAATGCTATTAATTATATAATATTTTAGGTGTAATATTAAAAAAGTTTACATTTGTCCTCTAAAATATACTAGCAAGCTTTGTAAATTTTACAGATTAATTCTGTGAATTAGAAACAAACAAGCAGAGAATTAATTTGACATAATTTCCTTAACATTGTATTCACATGCTAAAACAGTCTTTTCTAAAGATGAACTTTAAAATATACATTTAATAATATGGTACAAATTTGGCCACACATATAGTGGCATCATTGGTAGTTTTTTTCAGTAGTTTTAAGATCACTTCAATCATTTTTATTGTACTGTTGTTTTTTTATTAGACTTCATTTGCTCTTTTTATATATTTTTTTCTAATGTAATTGCTATCACAGTTTGTTATCTAATGTATAAATTAAGGGCCTGCTTCAGAGGCGCACATTGTTTACGTGCTCTCGCACTAAATCAGGGCGTCCTTTTTTTTTCCTGGCCTCCAGGCCGCTCGCACAGCTCTGGGTGACCACCAGTGGCGGGCTGGGCCGGGGGCAGGGTGCCATGTGCCCCCTGGGCCGCAGCGTCATGCGGGCCGCGGGCCGGTGCAATCTGTGTCACTGTGACACAGACTGCACCGCGTGTGTAGCGCTGACCGGACGGAGTTTGGTCAGCGCTACACTGACAAACACACAGCCGCCGGCTCCGGCAGCTGTGTGTTTGTTGTAAGCAGCCGCCAATGAGAGTCTGTCAGACTCTCATTAGCTGCTGCTGCTGCGCCCACTGCGGGAGCCGCTCCATCTTCCGGCTCCCGCAGTGGGCAATGGGAGAGACATCATGATGTCATATGACGTCTCTCCCATAATGCAGAGCGGCACGGCCCGGGAGGACAGACGGAGGAGCAGATGGCGGCGGGGATTCAGGTAAGTGTTTTTTTATTTTGTTTTTTATATTATGTGTGTCTACTGGGGGGGGGTCTGGCACTACTCGGGGCACTACAAAGGGGGGGACTACTACTACTGGGGGCACTACAAGGGGTAGGGGACTACTACTACTGGGGACTACTACTACTGGGGGCACTATAAGGGGACTACTACTACTGGGGGCACTACAAGGGGGGTGGGGGACTACTACTACTGGGGACTACTACTACTGGGGCAGTATAAGGGGACTACTACTACTGGGGACACTACAAGGGGGGTGGGGGACTACTACTACTGGGGGCACTACAACGGGGAGGGGACTACTACTACTGTGGGCACTATAAGGGGACTACTACTACTACTACTGGGGGCACTACAAGGGGGGTGGGGGACTACTACTACTGGGGACTACTACTACTGGGGACACGCCAAGGGGGGGGGCTACTACTACTGGGGACACTACAAGGGGGGGACTACTACTGGGAGCACTACAGGGGGGACTACTACTACTGGGGGCACTACAAGGGGGGACTACTACTAATGGGGGCACTACAAAGGGGGGGACTACTATTACTGGGGGCACTACAAGGGGGGGACTACTACTGGGGGCACTACTGGAGGCCTGCATAAGACTGTTCTCTCCTGTGGCACACGGGGGCACTGCATATGGGCACTACGACAGGGGGCTGCCCTAATCTTTATTTTTACCTGACATTAATCCCATATGGACCCCCGTCCTCCCTGGAACACTTGAGGGGGGCGCCGTAGCACGCATATTCTTCGGACACCCTGGCTACACGCTACTCCTCTGCCAGGGCCGCCTGCATGCATTTGCCCCCCAGGCTAAAAGTTGCCAGCCAGCCCCTGGTGACCACCCACAGCTTGTGCGAGCAGGCTGGCGATGGTCTTGATTATCGTGACCATCAGGCTTGCGGCGAGACCCTGCGGGAGGGTCTCGGCTCCCACAAGCCCGAGTGGACTTCCTGCTCTAATAGAGCAGGTAGTCCACTACTGAGTGATGTCAGTAGGGCCACCCACAAACAGCAGGCATTCCTAAGGGAACGCCTGTGTTTCTGCAGCCACCCCCCCTCCTCACCTACAAAACGGGGAAAGCTGTCAATCAGCATCGACAGCCGCCCCATCTTGTAGTGAGCCTCTGAGCGGCGGAGCAGGGGGCAAACATCGACCCGCTCACGACCTGATACAGACTCGTGAGTGGGTCTGAATCAGGCCCTAAGCCCCATTTGTTTTTAATGGGCCACATCGCAATATTTAATTTGATGCAGCTGGAACTTGTGGCAAACTGTCTTCTCATATTGTAATTTTTTTTTAATAATAATAAAAATAATAATTATAAAAATTATCCAAAAAACAGAACAGCTAATTCTATCGAACTACATCTTTTTGAATGGCACAATATCAGGTTTATGGCTGAAAAGTAAAACAATTTAGCAAATTGCATTTTATAGCACTAGGTACAGTATACATCCTTATTGTTTTGCACTAAGCATAAAAGCTCTGTACATTGTATTTTTTAACAAATTGTGTAATTCCTCCATTTATTTTCTGGTGTTCAGTTGTATCTTGCTTGCTTTCATAGAAACGTATTAGCAAGTGGGAAATTTAGCAAGTGCATTGAAAAGCATTAAAAGAAAAGTTCAAGGATATTAAACAAAAGAAAATAGAAATGAAATATATATATGGGTTTTCAGACTATTGCAGTCTGGTAATAAGATCTGATACAGTGTATTATTACTGTATTTTTACAACACAAATGACATATTTTTTCCCTTATGTTAAAATGAGAGGTCAGTGTGATAATCACTATATTTGTGGGTGTTCTATTGCTGTGTTCCCCATCATTTGTAGAAAGGGTGTGTAGACCACCCAGCAATTGGCTATAAGGCCTATGGCCTCTGAGAGCCATTAAAGTCCCCTACCCTTGACCACCTTCAATTGGTTATGGAAATACTCCCCAATATTCCAGACAAATATCTCACCAGGTGGGGGCAGGTCGAACCCTCGAAAGGCATGGAGAGGGTTATTTAATATTACCTCATACAGCACCATTTTGGGACTTTTAGCACCCTCGCCAGTGTAGGGAGAATTTCTTAATACCAACCCAAGTAGGTGGAGACAGAAAGGGCACCAACACTAGATTAGTAAAATTATATAATCCCTTCAAACACTCCAGGGAAGATCACTAGCATAAATAACCATTGGATAGGGATCTATTTTGGCAGCTCATTTGAATAGATACATATGTTATTGTATGAGCTGTTTTTTTGTGGCTATATATTATACAGTATGTTATTGACTCAAAAGTCAATAACATACAATAACCACGGTAATCTTGAATACAATCAGTTGAGGTATAATAAAGAATAAACCCTGTATTTTAAACTATACTTATATATTAAAATGACTGGAACCTTTGACAAATTTGGGACAGGTTCAGCGATATGTGCCCATCCCAACATAGGCTTCAGTTCTGCTCTTCTGAACATATACAGGGACAGGCACATGCAAGGACACATTATTATTGATTACAACAACCATTATATGGGAGTGAAAAGCTTTTAGGAAGTTTCTCTTGTGTGAACTTTTCTTCCATCATTGTTGGATTGCATTAGCCACCTCTTGCATCTATTGATTTTAATCCACGAGAAAGTCCCTTCTCAGCCACAGTATTTAAAACAACATGGATTCACCCAAGGTTTATGAATGGATTGGTCCAGTGGTTCCCAAACTGTGCACCATGACACCCTGGGGTGCCTCGGGACACTTGCAGGGGTGCCTCGGGTTGGTGGTCCAGCACTAAATCAAATTATTTATGGTCAATGTAATGTAAATATGTGGACAAAAAGAAGTGCAAACCTGTTCTCAACCACATAACTGGACCTAAGGATGACAGGTAAGCACGATTTTTTGGTTGTTTTTCTGTTGGTTTTGCAAACCTACCATCTACTAAAGGTAAAACTAGAGAAAAACGACCAAAACACCAACTTTAGAACACTTTAGAACATTGGAACAATAACACTGGTCAACATGATTTTTTTCACAAGAAAACTGAATAGTGATTCTAGTGCAGTTTTAAATTCTGAATTAAAAAATGTGATTAGAATCATAGAATGTTTCCATCAGGCATAGTGGTCCTTATTCAAAGTCGGTCGCAAGCGCCGATGTGCTTGTAACCGACTCGATGGTTTGGCCTGCGCACGCACAGCGGCCGCACTGTGCGTGCGCAAGCCCCGGAGCATCCTCACTACCAAAGGGGCAGCTGTTGATGTTGATCGACAGCTGCCCCCATTTGGTAGGCGGGCCGGGGTTTCCAAAATGGAGGTGTTCCTTTACGAACGCCTACCGTTTTGTGTTCGCCGCACTGACATCATCAGTGATGTCAGTGGGGAGCTTCCTGCTCCATCAGAGCAGAAAGCTCCCTGGGGCTTACGAGTGCCCAGACCCAACCTTAGGGTCTGGTCGTAAGCCCCGGTGGTCGCGATGGTGATCACCATCGCGACCATCAACCTGGACGGTCATTAAGCTTAACGATTGACAAGGAGGCGGCCGTTCAGGATGCCCTGATTCAGTGTGACCGCTTGCAACTAACGACCGCCTCTGAATGAGGTCCAGTGTGCTTGTGACAGTTACTTTTCCTTTTTCAGGTTTTAGTGTTCTTTATGACCTGTCATACACATGTTTGTTCTGTTACGGAGGCTTTTGGACATCAACACCGGCCGGAAGAGTGGCGATTGTTCATAGACTCACCAAAAGTTAGTGTAAAGGCTGTGCTTCTACATAACGGCAATACATTCCCACCAATACCTGTAGCACATGCTGCTGATATGAAAGACACGTATGAAATATGAATTTTCTGTTAGAAAAAATCCAGTATGAAAAATATAACTGGAATATCTGTGGTGATTTGAAGTTCATTGTTTTATTGTTTGGTTTGCAACTTAGGTACACAAAATTCTGCTGTTTCTTGTATGAATGAGACAGCAGGGATAGGAAATCTCACTACGTTAGAAAACAATGGCCTGAATGTTAATCTCTTATTCCTGGGCAGTATAATGTGTTAACGTGTTTAGTGGATCCAGAAAAGGTGTATTTACCTCCACTGCATATTAAACTAGGACTAAGGAAACAATTTTTAAAAGCAATTAATAAAAACTCTGCTGCACTTATGCATTTGAAATCTATATTTCCAAAAGTAAGTGTTGCAAAACTAAAAGAAGGAATTTTTATAGGGCCACATATAAGATCAGTAATGGATGATAACAATTTTCAGGCACTGTTAATTCCCTTGGAAAAAAAGCAGCTTGGTTGTCATCCAAAAATATCTGTTCTTGTTTTCTTGGAAAACATGAAGCAGAAAACTATCCTGATACATATTTACCGACTTTACAAATCTCCTCTCCGGGAGCAGCACAGAGAGGAGATGCTGCTGAGAGGTTAGAGGGGCGGACTTTAGATGTCATTTGGCCCTGGACGGCACCGGGCCACCAAACAGCTGAGTAATCCTCAGTTTACTTAGGCTGGACAGCTTGAGAGGCCAGGAAACTGCGTCTGTCGATGCATTACCTTGCCTTGCCACTCTCGCAAAATGGGACGGAAAGTCCCCCATTTCCAGGAAAACCGGCCGCTCCCGCATTGCCCCTTAAATGCCTCTGCCTGTCAATCAGGCAGAGGCATAGAAGGGGCTGCGTGCAATTATGCAGGACCCGTTTTGCACATTCGCAGAATGGGTTATGCGCATGCGCAGATTCCTGATAATCTGGAATCTGTATTCAGCATTGCACTTGCATGCAATGCTGATCTAGCTCCTCTGTATTTTGTCTTGACCACCTGGGATGCTCTGTGTTGTATGTCAGTGACCAAGATGCATGATGTGTTGTGTATTGGTCTTTGGGATGCTCTCTGTATTGTACAAAGGTTCGTAAAATGTATCTAATATATAGGTCCCTAAATTACCTGTCTTGTGTATACTGTAGGTCTTTAAAATGCTTGCTTGTGTATTGGTCCCCATTATACCTGCCTTGTACTTTGGCCTTTAAGAACCTGTCTTGTCTATAGGTACCTTATGCCCCTGCTTTGTATAAAGATCCCGAAAACATCTGCTGTTGTTGTGACTCTGCCTACCATTGCGTATTATAATGAACTTGCCAACAGCTGATGTGGCTAGGGATAGCAGTGTGCAAACCATGCCTACTTGTGTGTTCATCTCGCCTACTGGTTGATTCGGTCAAGTGAAGGTGAGGCCATGGTCAGAATGTTTTTCCAGGTGACTTTAGTTTCCAATCCCCCCTGACTGTGATGTTATAAAATATGACTAAAATTATATATTCTTAACCAAAGGGAAAAATAAACCCTATTTAACTGTTTTGTTTTTATTTCTTGCCATACAAGGCAAAGATCAAGAGAAAGTCTATTCCTTAGCAATTCACAATATTGAAGCTCCGCATGTGACTTAAGATTCACAGACCTAAAAATAGATAAATGTTTCCTGAGAGGAGGTCATTTAAAAAAAAAAAAAAGATGTTTAGTACAGGATGAAATATTTAGGACTTTCAGCTCTGAACCCAAATGGGGTTAACAGCGATTGCAAATTTTAAACCTTTTTCTTTAAATTGAATGAATTATGGTAATAAAGTGTTGTTTGTATGGAAAGAGTAATTTTATGTAAAAGACATATGATCCTTCAAGAATGGACTTATTGGCCCAAAATCAATCTGGGTATTTTGTGTCTGGGTACTAACTGTAACTGTTATAATGTATATTATGTTTTTATATTGTTCGAAAACACCATCAAAAGAAGGTTTGTCATCACATAAAATATCATATTGTTAATTAGTGGAGATATTGGAATCAGTATTGTTTAGTTTTTCCATATACAGTACATATCCTAATCGCTGAATCAATTAAAGGGAAATCAACATAAAAATAAAGATAATTGGTCTGGATGCTATGAAATCCGAAAACTCCCCAACCTTGATGCTTCTGAGTAGTACCAAATCCCACCACGGGTCTTCCCATTCAAGATTGGCTTTCAAAACAAGACAAAACTTAATTTTCTGGGAAATGTTAGATCTTGCATGTTTTGGGTTGCATATAAGAGACCCTCCCCAGGCACCATTTCACATAGGCGAGTGAATGGAGAGGGTGTGGGCTGTAGTTGTCCTACAATACTATTATACTAATCACCAATAGACATAGTTGTAGGTAGATGTAGGTATAGTGGGTGGGAAGGATATAAAAAACTGCAGCGGGTGGGAATGATGTAAAAGACTGCAGGCATCTTTAATCTGTGTATTAGGGTCAGACACACACTAGCTAGCTGTGTGTTAGATTGCCAGACACTAGGTAACACCTGCAATCTGCAAACAGACTGCTGTCACTGTGGGTTAGTTTGTCAGACACTAGTAGCAACACTAATATGCAAACTGGCTATTTGTATGTTTCTCAGAGAACTTGAAATGAGCTGCACTAACTTACAATTGCTTTTCACAAGGATATCTATATGCAGTACACTGTACACTGTACACAGAACACTGCAGTATAAATTGTGTATGAGGGCAGAAACAGTGTGATTTCATGCTTAGCTGACCAAATACTGTGATGTGTCTTTTCCTGTTTTTGCAAAAAATCTCTTATAAAGTCTTTTATAATTCAATTTAGATCATATTTCAAGGAAAGATTGTGTGTTTTTGAGAGGCAGCATTTATTATTACTGTACTTACTGGGTGTGGTGTCAGTTGCACCCCAAAATAACACAAGTGGATTTTTTTTGTGTGGTTTAATAAAAATCTCAAGTTTTTATAATTCAATTTAGATATTTAAAGGAAGACTCTGTGTTTTTAGAGGCAACATATATTACTGTACTTACTGGGTACGGTGTACCTGTCAGCTGCTTCCCAAAATAATTAAAATGGAAAACTATTTTGTGGTGGTTTAGTAAAAATCTCAAATCTTTTATTCTTTTATAACTTAGGTATTTAAAGGGAAGACTGAATTTTTGAGAGGCAGCATATATGTCTGTGCATACTGAATGTTGTGCCCACATCAGCTGCACCTGAAAAAAAAAATTGGAAAAATAAAAATAAATGTATGGTTTAAAAAATATCAAGACTTCTATCTTCAATTTAGATATTTAAAGGGAACACTGTGTGTTTTTAGAGGCAGCATATATTACTGTACATGCTGGGTGTGGTATTCCCATCAGCTGCACCTCAAAATAATAATAGTGGAAAAAATAATTACTTTTCTGGTTTAAAACAAATGTAAAGTTTTTTATAATTCAATTAAGACATTTAAAGGGAATGTTTTGGAGAGGCAGCATATTTTAGTGGAAAAAATAAATATTTTTGTTGTTTAAAACAACAATTTAGACATTCAAATGGAAGACTGTGTTTTTGAGAGGCAGTATATATTACTGTACTTCCTGGGTGTTGCGACCCCATCAGCTGCACCCCAAAATGATAAAGGTTGAAAAAAACATTTTTTTTAATTGAGTTACAAAAATCCCAAATCTTTTAATAAAACTGCATGGTCATTGTATGTTCACTTGGTGTGGTGCAAGAAAAGCTCTATTAGCCATGCCACCAACTGAAGCAAGATATAGTAATTACACCATGTATATGTTTCAGCAACTGGAGCAACAGCAACAAATCATCATGATGTACAATTGATAAGGGAAGTTACCATCTTACTGCAGCACACTAGAGAATAATATCAGTTTTATGCAAGCAACTGAAACCATTTGAAATCGCATCCTTTGAAGTCATACACTACCAGCCTTTGTCAGCTCATGCCCCATTTAAGGTTACTCCTGGAAATGCTACTGTGGCATAGGAAGCTACTTCCAAAAAATGTGTAAAAACTGATGTTCATCAAAATGAACTACAAATTCCATGAGGAATACCTCTGCTTCCAATTAAAAACAGAGTCTTCGACAGTGAATTCCAGTGGGGATAAGCTTATATTGATTGATGGTAATATTAAAAACAGAGGTGGGGGTAATGATGAGGATGATAATATTTTGAAATTTGAAGATGATTAACACTGCTAACCAAACCACCAAAATGTTTTCTTCTGTTGGGGCCCAGACAAACAAGCACAAAAGTGACAGCCCCTGTTGCTGAAGTGCTTGATCTGCTAAACTGGGCATTACCTTTTAAATATACAACGTAAAGGTGGATGGGAGGGCCCAAGGACAACTCCATTGTGTACCACTTTTCATTATGGGCTTTGGTCACCTTGTTGTATTGGTACTAGCTGGTTACTCCATCTCCATTTACCTGTACTGACCTGAGGCCTGTGATTTGCTGGATGGAGAAGTTTTTTATCGCCTGGATTGGCCTGAGACCTGTGATTTGATGTTTGGAGAAATGTGTTGGCAATATATTATATTTTCTTCTAGACTTTGACTTTAGGCTATTAGTTCTTGATTAAAGAAAGCATTCTATAGGGTTTTATATTTTATTAAACTGTCATCCTGCTTGCCACTGCTGTGGCACTATGATTCATAGATGTGCTATATTATTTTAACTACCATGTGTTTGTGTCACTGCTCTGTCGCTTATTATAGCTACAGCCCTTGGCCAATATTGGTAAAAAAATATTGTGAGCTGTGAATATTGTCAGTATTGACTAGAAATTACTGGAAATTAATATTATTGATGTTGATAATACTGTAGTAATAAAGGTCCAAATTACATGATTTTAGCTGTTTTTATAATTTTTTTAAAGAAATACATATCCAAAACCAAAACACTTGAGAGATTTTTTGCCAAAAGCAAAACCAAAACACAGCAATGATTTAGAACCAAAGCCAAAGACAGGGGACTATGGACATCTCTACTTTTAAATCACCAGTTTTACAAACTGTCAGACAACTTATAGTCACGAAATTATTGATTTCTTAGGAACTTGGAAAATCAGCAAATTTTTCTTGATTGATTGATAGAACTTTAAGCAGTAAGTAAAAGTCTCAGTAACTTAGGTTGTATCTTTTACTGAACATTGTAAACCTACTACTATAGTAGTATTTTGGACCCATCATTTGTCTAAAAAAGTGATCTCCATAAGTAACTGTAGCTTTTGTGTCTGATGTTGTAAGGCTTTATTGTTTTCTGTTCTACCCCTCCCATCTCTCTCTCCCAGTTCCAATCATGTCTTTCCCTGCCCCTCTCTTACACTGTATTTTTCTCTCTACTTTCCCATCTTTCTCCCCTGTCTCTTTCTTTCCCTCCCTCAGTCTTTCTCCCTGTTTCTGTCTTTCTTTCTCCTCTCCTTCCACCCTCTCTCTCTCCCACTCTTAATATGTACAAAGCTCTGGAAAGTGATAAATTGGAAAGTGATAAACTACCAGCCACTCAGCTTCTAACTATCATCTTACAGGTTGTGTTTGAAAAATTACAGAAGCTGATTGGTTGGTAGTTATCAATTTCCAATTTATCATGTTCCAGAGCTTAGTACATCTGCCCCTAAGTCACTTTTTTCCCTTCTTTCCCTTGTTTCTATCCATCTCCCATCTTTGCTCTCACCCTGTTTTCACTCCCCCCCCTTTTATCTCTCTTCCCATTTTTCTCTCTCTCTCTCTTTCCTCTCATCACCTCTTCTCTCTCGCTCTACTCATGTTTTTTTTCTCTCAATCTCCCCCTCTTTTTCCTCTTACCACATTTTACACCTCTCACTGTGAGTACTGCCAGGCAGACTTTTAATACAGGTTCAGTTTGCATGGTGGAGGTTGGCAGGTTATTGGGTCCCTCTGCTCATCCTCCTCTAGGATCTCCTTCTTTGGAGCCATAATGGCAGTTAAAAAAATAAATCAAATTTGTATACTATTATTTTGATTATTTTTACATTGGCTCATATGATAAATATAGTTCTGAAATTCTGGCCTGCATTTATTAGGGGGTGTGGCCCAGTATGTGGAGGCATGGCCTGAACTATAGTGGTTATGAATGCCCTCTGTCTAAGGCTGACATTGATATGTTACGGCTTGTTGCTATCAAATAGATGTATAGTGACATATTCATGATACATAGGCTCCCATGGAGAAGCATTGTAGAATGTCCCTGTGCCCACAGGGCTAGCTACTATGACACTGAGTCAAGGCCTCTGGTTTTAGAGGAATTTCTATATATATATTTTTTATGATTTTGTGAGAACCCAGTCCTTTTATGATACTATACGAATTTGTTTGGTGTTTGGTGACCAAGCACAGTGAGAGTTTAAGAGATTGTTGTATGTCCAGTGCTGGCGATAATATTAGGTAAAGCCTAGGGAACCAATGGTTAGAGGGCATCTAAACCACTGAATAAGTGGCAAATGTCATTGATGCAGTGATTTTGGATGCAGCATCCACTGACTTGAAGCAAATGCAGCCAGCAAATCAATACATGTGAAATTCCTGGCTGCTGCCCTCCATGTCCATGTTATGCTGGGAGTGTTGCACTAGACTATGATACCACAGACAATCATCACAGCCCCAGGATGCTGTCCCCACTTTTCCACCTGCCACAGTAAAAAGAAGAAGCCAGGGTGTGGCACCCCTTCTGAGCTGAGAGTAAAGTGTGCTGGCTATGATGTCCACAGATACAACAAACAATAGAATCATAAACCTATTACTACCCCTGCTTAGATATGCTACACCATACCATATTTCTGGTTTACCATACAATTTGTATGTAATGGTAAAACACAGATTTCCCCTGGTATGATGGTTGTCACAAATGAAGGGATTTGTGGCTGTGTTCCTGGGCTCGGTCTTGGATCTGTTTATTTGGATCAGGTCCACTCTGGAAAGCACTGGGTTTGATGAAGTTACTGTGCATGAAAGTAATATATTGGTAGTAGAGACCTTTGAGTGGATGCTGAAGGATGACTGAATTCCGGTTAGGACCGGAGGGTAACCGGACTCCAGGTATAATGGAGAACGGCTGGAACTCTGGTTAGGACCAGAAGCTAACTGGACTCCAGGTATAATGGAGGATGGCTGGATGCACACAGCAGTATAATACTGAAGAATCAGCTATAACATTTGGTGGAGCACAGTAAGGTTCAAGGCTAAGAGTCCTGTTGCACTGGCAACTTGTTACTGCAGCAGGTATCCTTTTACAGAGGCTGCAGGAAGCTGATTAGTGGAGAAGTGTGAAGAAGCTGTTTCATTGGTGGAGGCGGAGTCATGTGGGCAAATCCTATATGGCTGCGCCCGTGGACTGGAGGGCGGAAGCACAACCATGCAGATGCCAGTGCTGGAGCACACTTCGGGTGCCTGTGTCCAGGAGAGAAGATGCTGACAGAGCCAGCCGGGGAGGACGGAGCCGCTGCAGCACCATGTGAGAACCGAAGATGCCATGGGTGAACGCCCGCAAAGGTAAGTAGAGGGGTCTGGTTTTGGTCTCTGTGGGGACTTGTGACAGTGGCAATTAGTATTGTATTGGAATGTTTCAGCCACCCATATAATAATTAGGGGGCTCCAGTGTTTCTGAAATTAAATATTTGCCCATCCCGTTCATTTGTCAAATGCTATAAGACACTTCATAGTATATATTCTAGTACACTGGTCTTCATCCCTTTAATCAAAACTTTGGCTTGTCAAAAACAAGCATTTCAGGTAAAATGGACTTTTAAATCAGTGTTTTTGAAAACCTAAATTTGTTTTAAATGCATTTACTGAATTGTTGCGAAACCTCTAAAATGATTATTTAAAAAAATCTATTTATTTTTGTAAGAGTCACTTATGTCCCTAACATCCCAATCAGTTTTCAATATTCCTAATGAGCGTGACTATGCAAATGAGCGGGTTTGACAGTATTGCAAGGAATCTGACCAACCGTTATCTCATGCAGCCAAATGTCACTCAAATGTCTTACAGATCACCACCCAAGTGTCCAGCTGATTACCACCCAAGTGACCAGCTGATTACCACCCAAGTGACCAGCTGATTACCACCCAAGTGAGCAGCAGAAGAAACTGCAATGAGCAGAAGGTTACAGCCTACATGGTCAGAGAATCTCACATCATTAGCAAGGGGAAATGTATTATACTTTCTAAAGAGTAGACAAGAGGACAAGTGGAGAAGTTGCCCCCATAGCAACCAATCAGCTTCTAGCTAGCATTTATCGAGTACATGCTATAAAATGATAAGTAGATGCTGATTGGTCAACTCTCCACTTGTACATTTGTTCACTCTTTACAAGGTTTGATACTTCTCCCCTCAGAAGAGATTAGATCAAGTGACCACCAGAAAACTAATATTGGAAGAGAAAGGGGATAAGGCTGAGACTATACTGTGGTTCTGACATAGAACACAGTATTTTGACATGAAAGTGCATATAGACTAGAGACCAGAACTGGTAGTAAGGGGAGAGAGCCAAATAAATTGGCCAACAGTAAATTATCGCATAAACCTGGTATTTGGGCAGCTTGTAGGCATTGATGGGCAGGGTTTACCAAAGTAAACTGGGAGACCTAGAACCTCAGATAGACTGCCCTGTGCTGCTGTTAACATTTTAATGTTCTGATTGGCCAGTTTTCTCTAGCTCTACTCTTGTACAATACTCCTGTAGTAATAACAGACCATACTGGGCACAAGTTTACCCCAACAGAGTTAAGTCTATATCATTCTTTGTTGGTTTATTTCATAGATCATCTACATTATCACAATCACTGTTATTTTGCTGCATCCATTCTATGTACAATGAAATAATCTGCTTTGATACCAGTCTAAGTCAGCCATCTATTTTCTATTGTACAATATGTTTTACATTGAAATACTGCTGGATATTCTCTGGAAGATTAATTTAAATTGTTTACAAGTTCCTTTGTTTAAAGCTTTAAAGATATGAATCTACATAACCATGACCTACCTGTCGACAGCTATTGCAAGCAGTGCATTAGTGGAGACGTAGAGTGAAACAGTTCTTAGATAATTGACAGATGCGCATAGGATGTGACCATGTTCCCAAGACAGCTGCTTCACAACATAATAGTCCATTTCAAAGGGGCAGCAGACTATGGCTACGATGAAATCAGAAATAGCCAGGTTGGCTATTAGCAGGTTGGTTAAATTTCTAAGCTTCTTGTATCTTGCAAGCGCTGCAATGAATATAAAGTTCCCAATGCCACAAATCAGCATAATACAAACGAGAGCCACCCCAATGACTATTTTTGCAGCATAAAAAGTTCTTGTTTTGGTCACGTCATCGTCATTATCAAATTCATAATCACTGTAACTGTAGTTTAACGGAAAGGTGAAGTTCCTCTGGTACAATTCTTCATTCTGGTTGTAAAGGGAAGCCACTTTGTCGTAGTCCATGGTTAGGGATGCCTTGAGAGGAGTAAGTTACGTAAGAATAACTAGCCGTAGAGAGCACACAATCGGTCACTTCTGATCACAGACACAAAGAGAGGGAGTCTTGAGTTGCCATCTCTCTAGATAATATGATGTGAGTTAGAACACATATGTTCTGGTCCATTGATGCTCTGAAACAAATGAATACAAATAACCAGTTGCTGTAGGTACGTTTATCACTATATTCACAATTTAATAAATAGAAAACTTACTAATGAACTATACTGTTAAGTAGTTATATAGAGCTGTAAAATTTACAGTATGTTGTATTTGTTTTTAAATAGAAGAATTGACAACTGTGACAGTGTTCTTGTTTAAGAAAGTTTTCATTGAAATCTACATTTCAATACAGTATGTCTAGGTAAACTTCTAACGTAGAAATTTAAACTGTTTCCAAACTGTTCCACAGAACATAACTAATGACTGTTAAGTGTTAATGTTATTTTCAAACTGACAGGAAAATGTACAAAAAAAACAAATATATTTTATAAAATATATTTTGGGTCTATTTACACAAGAACATCAGAACTAAGAAAAAAATGGCTTTCCTAAATAAAATATAGCAGTTGTGATGTAATTTATATATATATTTTTATATATATATATATATATATATATGAACAGTGCAGAAAACAATTCTGCAAAATAGGAGGATAAAGCAAAAAATAAATTGTATGTTGAAGAAAATAAGGTATTATGTTGCTTCTGTCAGAAATCAATATTTGTGTGAGGAAGGTTCCAGTGAAGATTATTGCCTGTGTTATTATTCCCATAGAGCAACGCAATAAAACAGTATTGCTAGCATGAAGTCCAAACGTAAAATGGTAGCAGTTAGTTTACAAAGTAAGCTGATGCAAAACATGTTTCATAGTTTAGAATGATTAGGTATAATAATAATAATAATAATAATAATTATTATTATTATTATTATTATTATTATTATTATTATTAATGGAATACATAATACCTTTTTTCCAATTTAAATATTTGCTTAACACTTTAAAGATTAAAATTTTTCTGTAACACTCTGCTATGAACAGTAAATCTAAACTAAATAGCAGTAAAACTACTTCAAAATGTTCTGCACATTTTAATTAATGAAATTAATTAATTAATTAAAAATGGTCTTAACAAAAACTTATTTTGTAGCAAATTTTTGTACCAGAGACTACAATATATAATATCTAAATAATTTAGAATCCCAAAACTATCTGTATAATAATTATATTCTTTTCTAGTATCCACAAGTCAGTATACTGTAATACACACTGAAGAAACAAGATGATATTTACAGCTCTGTTTGCTCTATACACTGTTAATGTTAGAGGATATGTAGATTTACTTTGCTACAGGGTAAATGTCAGAATAGACATTTTGAAATTTAAGATTTTTGAAAGTTATTAGATCCTTCACATACCTTACAGGCACCTGTATAATTTCCTAATATAATGAATTTGTACAAAGACCCTCGGTACTGGTAGGGTACATGCACTGTACATAATTTATAGACTATAATTAACAAGACTTCACTTTGCATTCAGCAAATGTTAAGCCCAGTGGTTAATGTAATGTTCTTGGCAACATAATAGAATTTGTACTAAGGATTCTTGCAGGTACTCCAACCTCAGGCTATATATTTTTCTTGCAGAAACAAAATAAGCGCACACGGAATTATTTGCACACGTCAAAACCAATGCACAATCATTAAGTTATCTAAACATAGAGATATGTCATGTCAATGCGTATTCCTACTTTTTATATACTTTGACGGCACAACAGCAATCTTACTACTCTTCTGCATAATAGATGCCATTAAGATTTTTCTATGGTGTAACATAAATAAAATATTTTAGTTTATGGCATTGTTATTTTTGAGATACAGAGATAATTGTGTTATTGCGTAGATTAAAGCTTATTTACATATCAATTCTTCCAATTTATTTCAAATATTTATCTTCCAATTTAAAATAGGTTTCTGTTTAGATATTATTTAGTTGCAATTCATGGTATGATGATATTTACAGTATTTAGTATAATGAAATTTACAGCAAATCTGATTTATTTGAAGGCAGATTGTTGTTTTGTTTACAAAATTAATTAAGTAAAAGCAATTGTTTTTAAAAAATAAAATTGGAAATTTTCTGACCATGAACATAGTTAGCGCATCTATATTTTTTAAGCAAACAGTTGAAAAGGTGATTTTTTTTATAACTCAGCTCAAACTAAGTAATAGATTGAGACTAAGAAAAATCTTTAAAACATAGGTAATACATGATGGAAAGTGTCCTTACCTGTCCTTTTTACTCGCAAAGAAACATGCTTCATTGTTCTCAGTGGAATAAGTTGAATACTTTCAGTAAAGAAGTAATGTTTTATTTTCCTCTTGTTAAGCTTTCTTTCCTTGTCACTGATATGATGTGTGCTTCCAAATTGTGCTTCTGTATGTTGAGAAAACTCCAAGGACCTCCTTTATTAAGGCTTATAAAGGGCTGTCCCTGCAGCCTGCTGTTTATCTGCATGTACTGCTGCCACCTGCTGTTCTCCTTCCAAACTGCAGCATGGATTAGATTCTCAAACGCTTGGCAGTACTTCACTGTCCACACAGATATAAAAAGGCTTTAGAAATCAATACTGAAGAGTAGTATTTCTATTTCTCTAAGCTACTCTGCAGTATATGCTGCCTAGGGATATTTTATTATTATTTTTTAACTGGGATAATCATTGTACTGCAAGAAGTATGCAGTTCCTGGAGACTCTAATTTCACAGAACTGTGTAATTCATTTTGTATCATGGTAAGAAAAGAAATTAAGTAAAGCATGCTGAAATATACCCATAATGTACTGTAGTTATGCTATTTATTATACTACTGAAATGCAATTCCTGTAGCTAATATAATGATAGGATAATAATATGAGATGTGATATATTTGTAAAACTGAGATGCCTGCAGAATATTTGTAGAAGTAAGACTAGCACCAGCAAAGTGATGTTCAGTATTCATAAATATATGTTAAGTGCAGCCAGATAAGTCATAGTAGATGGTTTTAGGGCTCTTCTTTATATAGTTGATTAAGCATAGTTCCTCAACACAGAAAGGTAAGAATAATAAAATAAATAATAATAGTTTGTAACGTTCTCTCAGGGGTGGCTTAATAAAGGAGAGGGCCCATGTAGGAGCCCCTCTTTCTCGCTAATGTTTACACTAAGTAGACTCTTCTGCATAAGTTCAGATCTCCAGGAAAATGGCACCAGCAGCATCGGAAGAGAGGTAGGTATAGTCTATGGGTGCAAAGTCTGTTGTATGAGCCCCCCCTGGGCCACGGGTCCCACACGCATCCTGCACCCATTTTTTATTTGCCCATGCAATTTATATATAGAAACAACAATGAGAGAGTCCCTGGTTGCGCTCAACCAAA
Source organism: Taudactylus pleione (assembly GCA_031769625.1). Taxonomy (NCBI): domain Eukaryota; kingdom Metazoa; phylum Chordata; class Amphibia; order Anura; family Myobatrachidae; genus Taudactylus; species Taudactylus pleione. The sequence continues at coordinate 4,120,468 of JAUIMM010000200.1, read as the reverse complement.
ACTACCATACAATAGAATAAATCTTTAGTAAAATATTGAGGTTCTCCTTAGGTCAAATTTTCTTCACAAATCCAAACGTCCTCCCAGATAAAGTATCCTTGATTCCTCAGAGAAAAGATGAGAAAAAAAACACGAAAAAGATAACCCAATGGTGTAGTATGTTTTTGAATAGGTAGTATTTCAAATTAATAATTGATGGTACCCTCCACCATACTTGTAAAGAATGGGTGCTTATACTGTACTCACTGTATACTGCAGAGTTTTCCTCTCATAAAGGTATCTTTGCACGCAAAATTTTTCACCGTGTAGACAAATATAATCACACTTCCATACGAGATAAAACAGGCGTAGCCTACTCACAGTATGACTTGTAGATGTATGCTCATAAAGGTTTCTTTAAGATTCCTCATAACCAATTCTTTCATCAAGACTACTCATGCCACCAAATCATGGGGTATTGATGTATACCATGTGAATAAATAAGGGATCGTATAAGGAGTAAACAAACTGTATACACTTTATTACCCAAATTTTAAAACAAGAACAAATTGGTCCAGATAGCAGCTGACTGTCACGCCTGAGACTGGAGTAGGAGACATAGAGGGCCTAGGTTGTGGGAGGAAGCGGAGACGAGGGGCCTGGATATATGTTCTCCTCATCCACAGGTCTTGAGTGTTGGCGAGACCTGGGCAAAGGTGCGGAATCTAACCCACAGGATGGTGTTCGCCAGTGACCCCCCCAATTGGGATTTGGGCTTAGCTGCACCCTGTGAGCAGGTCGCGGTCCTTTGACCAGGTACCCAAGCCCTGCGGGAATGGAGACACAACTCCCGTGGCCCTGAGAGGTAATGCCTAGATAGGCACTAGCAATACCCTAACCGTACAATAACTATATCTTGACACATGGATCAAATATCAATAAGAGGTTCAAGTGGAGACTCACGGTTACTTGAGAAATCACCAGAGATAGAAGGCACACAGGTAGAGATGGTATACACTGCTGCACGGATATTCACCAGAGACGGGAGGCACACAGGTAGAGATGGTATACACTGCTGCATGGATATTCACCAGAGACGGGAGGCACACAGGTGGAGATGGTATACACTGCTGCATGGATATTCACCAGAGACAGGAGGCACACAGGTAGAGATGGTATACACTGCTGCACGGATATTCACCAGAGACGGGAGGCACACAGGTAGAGATGGTATACACTGCTGCACGGATATTCACCAGAGATGGGAGGCACACAGGTAGAGATGGTATACACTGCTGCACGGATGTTACTAGAGACGGGAGGCACACAGGTAAAGATGATAACACTGCTGCTGTAAGGAAGGTTAGGAACCTGGACCGGGAACTCACTAAAGCACGCTAGGAGACAACCGTTGTTCAGGCAACTTCCTGTAACCTGTGGAACACTTATATACCCAGGGGAACCCTTTTATAGATGCACAGCATCAGCTGATAACTCACCTATCCTGGGAAGAAGATACTGTCACATGGGCCGACTGTCATGGTGGCGCCCATGTCCGGAATTGCGATGCCAAACACCAGCCCACCAGGAAGCCACTGCATGCGGGGAGAATACTCAGCTTCTCCTCCGCCGCTGCACCAGCTGCCCGACCACCCAGGATGACAGGGGAAGCTGGCGGCATGGTAAGCGGGAGCCGATCCCCGGCTGAGCCCTGACAGTACCCCCCCCTTTCAGGGTGGGCACTGAACACCCATCAGGCTTATCTGGAAATCTCCTATGAAAACTCTGGATTAGTCGCGGAGCGTGCACATCAGAGGCTTTGATCCAGGCCCTTTCCTCAGGGCCGTAGCCCTTCCAATCAATGAGATATTGAAGGGTGTTAAACCTGTGCCGAGAATCTAGGATCCTCTCCAACTCAAATTCGGTGCCTTGTAACGTCTTAACTTGAGGTAATTTAGGAGAACAATTCTGAAAACGATTGAGCACCAGAGGTCGTAAAAGAGAAACGTGAAAAGTGTTTGAAATCTTCATTTGAGGAGGAAGTTCCAATCTACAAGTTACTGGACTGATTACCTTATGGACACGATATGGCCCAATAAAACGTGGGGCTAGTTTCATGGACGGTACTCTTAACCGAATATTCTTGGAGGACAACCAAACCCTGTCCCCAAATCTCAACAGTGGAACAGCCAAACGTCTCCTGTCCGCAAATTTCTTGTAATTTTTTGAAGATTGCTTTAATGATTTATGAATTTTACTCCACAAAACTGAAAAGGATTGGATCTCTTGGTTCACAGCCGGAACATCCATAGATGGAAGCTTTTGGAAATCTGGAACTCGTGGGTGTCTACCAAAAAGCGTAAAAGTGGATTTAGAGGAAGAACGGTATTTAAAATTATGAGAAAACTCTGCCCAGGTTAGGAGGTCCACCCAATCATCCTGGGAGGATGACACAAAGAGCCTAATGAAGGTCTCCAGCTCTTGATTGACCCTTTCCATTTGACCATTCGACTGTGGGTGGTAGGCCAAGGAAAAGTTCAGTTTGATTCCACAAGTATTACATAGGGCTCTCCAGAATTTGGCTATAAATTGAACACCACGATTAGAGACTATTTCCTTTGGGAGACCGTGTAATCTGAAGATGTCTCGAATAAAATTTTTTGCTAATTGAGGGGCTGAAGGAAGGCCAACCACCAGGATAAAATGTGCCATTTTAGAAAAGCGATCCACGACCACCCATACTGTGTTATGCCCTTTGCACTGAGGTAATTCAGAAATGAAATCAATTGAGATGTGGGTCCATGGAGCAGCTGGAATAGATAAAGGACGTAGAGGACCAACCACCTTTCTACGTGGAGTCTTATGTTGGGCGCATTTAATACAGGACAGGACAAACTCCCTGACATCCTTCATGGTAGGCCACCAGTAAGATCGAAGTAAGAACTGGTAGGTTTTGGTGATTCCAGTGTGACCTGCGAACAAGGATGCATGAGCCCAAACCAGTCGTTTTTTGCGTAAATTAGGAGGTACAAAAATTTTTCCAGGTGGTAGAGACACTACTTGAGTAGGAGCAAACACAATTGGGTCCAAAATGGAACGAACTTGAGAACACTCCTCCTCCTCCAACTTAGTCATAAAGGAGCGAGATAATGCATCAGCTTTTTTGTTCAACACACCTGGACGAAACTGAAGTTTTAAATTAAACCTAGAAAAGAAAAGTGACCATCGTGCCTGCCTGGCATTCAACCGGTGTGCAGTTTGCAGATAGATCAGATTCTTATGGTCTGTAATAATCGTGACAGGAAATTTAGCCCCTTCAAGAAGATACCGCCATTCCTCCAAGGCCAAACGCATAGCTAAAAGTTCTTGGTCGCCTATAATATAATTCCTTTCTGCAGGAGAAAATTTACGGGAGAAAAATCCACAGGGATGAGTCTTCCCATCTTCAGCAGTCTGAGATAATACCGCCCCTACTCCAACAGAGGATGCGTCCACCTCCACAATGAACGGTTTGTCTATCCGAGGCTGGCAGAGGATTGGAGCTCTAGAAAAGGCTTTTTTTAGGTTTTGAAAGGCTTGTACTGCTGGAGCAGACCATTTAGAAGGATTGGCTCCTTTCCTTTGAGGGAGGTAATGGTTGCTACCAGTGTAGAAAAATGTGGAATAAATCTCCTATAATAGTTCGCTGAGTACCTTTTAAAGAAGTAGGCAGGGGCCACTCCGAGAATGCTTTTAGTTTATCAGGATCCATCTGGAGACTCCTCCCGGAGATTATATGACCCAAAAAAGGTACCAAAGTTTGATTAAACATACATTTGGATAGTTTTCCAAAGAGGTGATGAGCACGAAGGCGGGACAATACCTCCCGTACATGAAGAAGATGGCTCTGGAAAAAATTAAGATGTCATCGAGATAATTCACAACAAATTTATGAAGAATATCCCAGAAGACCTTGTTGACATAACCTTGAAAAATAGCTGGTGCATTGCAAAGACCAAAGGGCATTACAAGGTACTCGAAGTGCCCCGTCTCTGGTATTGAACGCGGTCTTCCACACGTCCCCCGCTTTAATTCGAATCAAGTTATACGCGCCACGTAAATCCAGCTTGGTGAAGACCTGAGCCCCTTGGACTTTGTCAAAAAGTTCTGAAATTAAAGGTAAGGGGTACTGATTCTTTATGGTGATCTGATTTAAGCCTCGGTAATCTATGCAAGGACGGAGTCCTCCATCCTTTTTCCCTACAAAAAAGAAACCTGCCCCTGCAGGAGAAGAAGAGGGCCGAATGAACCCTTTAGCAAGGTTTTCCTTAATGTATTCTTCCATGGCTGCGGTCTCTGGCACGGACAAGGGGTAAACACGACCACGTGGAGGACTTTTCCCGGGAAGTAAATCGATAGCGCAATCCCATGGTCGATGCGGAGGAAGTTCATCTGCGGCTTGTTCACAGAATATGTCAGCAAACTCTTGATAAGCCTTGGGCAACCCCGGCTGGGGGGTGTCTTGGAGACTCAGGACGGAGGAACTTCTTAGCTGGGTTGGAAACCGTTGCTTGGTTACATACTGGAATGACCTTGGTCAAACAATTTTGAAAACAATGTGAGCCCCAGGATAGGATTTGCATAGCATCCCAGTCGAAGACAGGATTGTGTTTTTTCAACCAGGGCAATCCTAATACCAGCTCATAGGAGGATTCGGGTAATACAAAAAATTCTAGCATTTCCTGATGTAAGCATCCAACTCGGACAGTCACAGGATAAGAGAGTGAAGAAATGGGTAGCCCCACCAGAGTTTTACCATCTAGACCGGACAGTAACAATTTATTAGGTTGGGGAACGACTGGAACACCCAAAGTGTGAATCAATTTCTCTGCAATAAAATGACCAGCAGCTCCAGAATCAATTAAAGCATGGACCTTTCTTGTCCTGGACATGGGAAAGCGACACTACTAGAAGACTTTCTGATAATTGGGATGGCTTGAGAATGACCCCCAACTGAATGCTCCCTACTTCAGTCAGGGTCTCGCATTTCCCGCAAGTAGAGGACAATTCTTCAGAATGTGGTTAGGTGCAGCGCAATAAATACACAGCTTATTTTGGAAGCATCTATTGCGCTCTGCCAGGGTGAGTTTAGTTCTATTGACCTGCATCGGTTCCTCTTCACTAGCTGAGGTGGGCATAGGCGGACTGGCAGCAGAAGAACAAGCTGGTAGACCTTCACATTTTCCCCTACTAGCCCACCTTTCCCGGTGACGAAGATCAATTTTGATACAGAGAGAGATCACGTCAGTGAAGGATTCTGGCAAATCCCTGGAGGCAAGTTCATTCTTCATCCTCTCAGAGAGTCCATGAAGGGAGGATGCTTTAACAGCTTCCTCGTTCCATTTTAATTCCGATGCCAGGGTCTGAAACTGGACTACATACTGCCCTACAGATCGTGTGCCCTGACGCACACGGAGAAGATCAAAAGATGCAGATGCAGAACGGCCTGGCTCATCAAAAATTCTCTAAAATGCTAAAACGAATTCCTCATAAGTAGATACGATGGGGTCGGCCCGTTCCCATAGAGGGGAGACCCAGTCTAGCGCTGCTCCTGTTAACAGTGATATAACATATGCCACTTTTGCCCGAGACGTAGGAAAATTCTGGGGAAGGCACTCAAATTGGATCTCACATTGGTTAATGAATCCGCGGCACTGCCTGGGATCACCGTCAAACCTTTCTGGAGTAGCTAACTGGAGTCGGGCTTTGGGGGTAGGAGCCACCAGTGGAGGAACTGATGGAAGAGGTGCGGGAGCTGCAGCCGGAGGAGCCGGTTGATAGAGGCCAACGTGGTTTGAATAGAAACCAGTTGCCTCGAGAGCACCTGTAAATACTGAGCCACTTGTTGTTGGGCCGCCTCTTGGTTGTCCATCCGAGAGGTCAACTCTTGTAGAGACCCAGTACCTTGGGATCCTGCAGCCTCCATTGGGCCTGAACAAACTGTCATGCCTGAGACTGGAGTAGGAGACGTAGAGGGCCTAGGTTGTGGGAGGAAGCGGAGATGAGGGGCCTGGATATATGTTCTCCTCATCCACAAGTCTTGAGTGTTGGCGAGACCTGGGCAAAGGTGCGGAATCTAACCCACAGGATGGTGTTCGCCAGTGACCCCCCCAATTGGGATTTGGGCTTAGCTGCACCCCGTGAGCAGGTTGCGGTCCTTTGACCAGGTACCCAAGCCCTGCGGGAATAGAGACACAACTCCCGTGGCCCTGAGAGGTAATGCCTAGATAGGCACTAGCAATACCCTAACTGTACAATAACTATATCTTGACACGTGGATCAAATATCAATAAGAAGTTCAAGTGGAGACTCACGGTTACTTGAGAAATCACCAGAGATAGAAAGCACACAGGTGGAGATGGTATACCATGCTGCACGGATATTCACCAGAGACGGGAGGCACACAGGTAGAGATGGTATACACTGCTGCACGGATATTCACAAGAGACGGGAGGCACACAGGTAGAGATGGCATACACTGCTGCACGGATATTCACCAGAGACAGGAGGCACACAGGTAGAGATGGTATACACTGCTGCACGGATATTCACCAGAGACGGGAGGCACACAGGTAGAGATGGTATACACTGCTGCACGGATATTCACCAGAGACAGGAGGCACACAGGTAGAGATGGTATACACTGCTGCACGGATATTCACCAGAGACGGGAGGCACACAGGTAGAGATGGTATACACTGCTGCATGGATGTTACTAGAGACGGGAGGCACACAGGTAAAGATTATAACACTGCTGCTGTAAGGAAGGTTAGGAACCTGGACCGGGAACTCACTAAAGCACGCTAGGAGGCAACCGTTGTTCAGGCAACTTCCTGTAACCTGTGGAACACTTATATATCCAGGGGAACCCTTTGATAGATGCACAGCGTCAGCTGATAACTCACCTATCCTGGGAATAAGATACTGTCACATGGGCTGACTGTCATGGTGGCGCCCATGTCCGGAATTGCGATGCCAAACACCAGCCCACCAGGAAGCCACTGCATGCTGGGAGAATACTCAGCTTCTCCCCCGCTGCCGCGCCTGCTGCCCGACCACCCAGGATGACAGGGGAAGCCAGCGGCACGGTAAGCGGGAGCCGATCCCCGGCTGAGCCCTGACACTGACATAGATGAAAATAATGTCTGTATAAGGCACCTGAATGCGTTAAAAGGGTCCGGATTCCCCTTTACCGCATATGACGAATACCCTGTGGTGCCTCTGGACTTATGCCCAACACCGACACGTTTCGACTTCAGGAGTCTTTATCAAGGTGTGTATGTCTAAAGAGAATGGGCCTTTATATCCCCCTTCCTCTCTTCCCATTGGTTAATAACCAGGAAGTGGAGTAATAATCCAAATAGTAACTGGCAAATGCCTCTATGCTGGGAAGCGATCCTTCCTGGGCACTGCTGCTTGTCTACACGGTGGTGAAAAATTTCACATGCAAAGATACCTTTATGAGAGGAAAACTCTGCAGTATAGAGTAAGTATGGTATGAGCACCCATTCTTTATGAGTACGGTGGAGGGTACCATCGATGATTTATTTGAGATACTACCTATTCGAAAACATACTACACCATCGGGTTCTCTTTTTTGTCTTTTCTTCTCATCTTTTCTCTGAGGAATCGAGGAAAAAGGGAAAGTTACTTTATCTGGGAGGACATTTGGATTCGTGAAGAAAATTTGACCTAAGGAGAACCTCAAAATCTTACTAAAGATTTATTTTATTGTATGGTAGTTTTGGTTGAGAGGGGCTCTCTCATTGTTGTTTCCAGAAATATGTTAGTGGTTGATGACCCACTTATTGATTGTCCCTGGCTGCAGCCACTTGGTTGCGCAGTGATTACCTTTATTCTTTTTTTTCCTTATATATAATATCATTAGTGATGAAAATGAATTGTGTTCACATGATAGAGATAATGAATCTGCTTTTAGAATAGATAGCTGAAGTGTGTTGTTGGTAATGATATTCTTCAGTAGGTCACCTTCATTACGTTTTTCCCTTACTGCACATACAAGAGGGGGGAAAATGAAAAAGAAGAATAAATATGAAGCAGCCTTGTTGTGATGATTTTTAGTGAATACCTAATAACATAATATGGTCACCCAGAGTTTATGGTGAAAAGCATTTCACAATCACTTTTCTACTTTATCCATCCTTCATATCTCACATCTTGTCACATCCATAGATTTGGAATACAGAATAAAGACATAATGTTGTGCATGTTGCCTTATTAAATTATTATCCTTTATGATTACAGTGAAGGGATTTAATCTTACATTTAACCAGGGTCCTGCTCGAGTGAGCAGTCTGTCAGGAGAGGGAAGTGATGAGACAACAGCAGTGTCAACAGAGGCATGAAGGGCCCATTGGGAGATGCAGTGGTAAGGACACATAGTTAAGGGATGCGGTCATCCACCAAAGGGGGTGTGACCAGCCACCACTGACGTTTGCATAACAATTAGTGAGTGTATGGTCTGGGTCCCTTTATAATAGATATAATAAATAGTCCATGCATGATAATGTACCAGACTGATAGCAGCAATGTACTGTAGTGAATACACCATAGTCATGGGAATGCAGTATAATTTATAATAATTAAGCACATGATGGTGATGCTGTCTATATATACCACATTATTGCACTACACATGAGATAGGGGAGCTCGGTATTGACTGGTTAGTGTCTAAAACTCAATGAAAACTGCATTAGGTTTAGGTGAAATACATGCAACTGCAAAACTCAACTATCTAAGCTCTTACCATGGGGATGACTTTGATAACATTGTAGGTTAGTGAATGAATGTAGAGCTACAATGCACTTCCAATCACTGGCAGGAACTATGTTCATTATGTTAAAGACACGGCTATCAAAAAGAGGGAAGAGGCTTGTGTCATGATCACCCACTCTGATTGGCAGGAGGGCGAATCTTGGTGTAGTTTCTATAGAAGGGAACCAAGCACCCATGTTCATCAGTGGTCCTGCTCCATCAGATAACTGATCATCTAATAGTGTAACAATGTATAATTTGAGTGTACACTATGGAGCCTGACCCCTAGAGGAGGAGGGCATGGGGGGTTTCTCCTGTGGAGCCTGACCCCTAGAGGAGGAGGGCATGGGGGGTTTTCCCTGATCCCTGTTGACCAGTCCAACCTTGAACAACAGGATATAGTGAGACTTGAGGAGAACATGGGACTGGAGCTGGTGGAACATGCAGAGGGAGGAGGAGAGGCATAGGTTAGAGGCAGATCACAGAGAACAAGCCGAATAAATCTCTTTTTGAGACCAAAAATGTATAAAGGGGTGAAGCTATGAAAGTAGGTATATGCAGTCTGAAAATTTTGCCAATTTTGCCATTGGATTAACAATGATTTTTTAGAAGGGAAAGGTGCGTGTGGGGAAGGCCAGCTAGTCAGAACTTACAGTAGTCAAGGTGAGAGATAATGAGAGACATGAAAATGTTTCAAAAGAGGCCAAGGCAAAGTCCAAAATGGCACAAATGCAGTGAGCAGAACGGGAGACTGTGATGTTTTCAACCATGTGGGATACTAGTGTAGGGCTAGTACTCATGAGTTGTTTCATCTGTGGCCATAGTTTTGTCCATAGGTGAGAAAAATCTACACATACATATCTCAGTCTTGCACTGACCACCCTTGCTGCACGTCTCCATTGGAAATGGTCTCTGGAAACATCTGAGTTGGTCTGGTTTGCACATCATGTCCTTAATCTCACAATTTATTCTTTGATTGAGGTTCTACTGAAATTCTGCACTCTATATTTCTTCACGATCCTTTTTGCAGTTATTGGACTGTCAGAAAATCATAACTGGGATGCAAAAAATTTGCCACTGCTCATAACTGGGATGATAAAAATTTGCCACTGGCATTAAGTCTGCAATTATTTTGGGGGACGGGCCTTATTATATTACAATATTTAGTTGAATGTAAATTGTAAAGGAAGTGATGGTGTATCACCATTTCCTAACTGTGCCAGCATCTGTTACTTCTCCGAAATGTTTTGCTCTATTTTGAGACCTGCTGCATTTGTTCGGAATCGGTATGAAATGAAAATCAGTGTTCGATTCCTGGCAGCACCTTGCCGACAGATGCAGAGTTCCCAGTAGCGGAAGCCTGACAGCGCTGGAAATCCTGATCGTCCTAAGGTAAGTATCTACTAACCTAACCCCCCAACCCTAACCCACCTTAGGGGTGCCTAACCCTAACCTCCCCCCAAGTGCCTAACCCTAATCCCCCCTCTAAGTGCCTAACCCCCCCTTCCCCGCTGCCTAAACCTAAGTCCCTTCTGCCTTTGTTATGCCATCAGGTGAGAGGTCAAAATCCTTTCTTTGTCTTACGCCCTGTAGATTTGCCAAGTTCTTGTTATTTACACTATGCATCATTTTAGTTGGACTCTCAAAACAGAGACCTACTGTATAGGAACTTGAATGGTAACTAAGCATTTATTTCAAAATATAAAACTTTTGGGGATCCAGGTATGCTGTAAGTTGAAGGTATGGTTATACAGAGTGGTTGTTAATTGCTATATTTTGAATGTTCTTTTAGAGATAATGGATATTTTGATTGTTCTTTTAAAGATAATGGATAATGTGCATTATGTTTGTTTTCTTTCTATTACTCAGGTATACAGTATGTTTGTTTTAGGGATGTTTCATGATGGTTCGAACTTCTTATTAAAGTGGTCTGTTTTGGTATTGGGGTGTCTCCTATTCAGACTGCCTATTTTTTTTAGCGAATTACACTGTCTATTGATTGAAACCTCTTTGTCCTGCTGGCACTTGTCCCCATCCTTCTGATTTTGTGGTACGTGGGCCTGAATGGCGCCTTCTGGTTTCCATTTAATCATTGTGCTGTTTTGTGTGGTTTATATATCCGTGGGCTTTATGTATAGTAACTGCTTTTATTCCTTGGCTTTCACTGTTTGAGGTGACATTACCCTGATTTCTATTGTGTACTGCCTTTTCTTATATAATGCTTATCCAGTTTATTACATATCAAACCACTGACTTTTCTTTGTCTTATAAATTATTGTTATTCTATGTTTACTTATTTTTTGCTATTTTATTTTTATTTCTTTACCTGTCCTTCTATGTACCTGATCTTTACATTGTACGTATTTTGCAACTTTACACATCTGTCCTGTCTCTAATGTACAAAACAAGAAAAGAAAAGGAGCCACAATCCGCACAAGTCTAATGTAGAGGAAGATTCTTATATATGGTATCTAAGTAAACCCCTAATATCTAGTAGAACAATAAAGCATATTGTGTTACATTGTTTGAAGGGGGTGCTATCATAGACAACAATAGTAAAGAACAATGATGGGTAAAGAGGGAAAGAGTTGTCTGTAATTGATGCACAAAATTAAAATATAACTTTTATTAGTCTTTAAAATATGTATATCAATGATACAGTCCGTGAAATATCAAAAGAAATAATGCATACTCTTTCAGCGGTAGCATGTTAGTGGGAACAGCCCGTATGAGAGGAGAATTATAGATAGCATATGCAAAATGACAAGCTAATCTCTCTCAGCACTAACATGATTCTTGGTGCGATTCAATGCTAACTCAGTATTTGTATCAGAGGCCAGATAAGATCCCATATTCTACACCCTTTTAGTGGTAGCATGCTAATGGGAATGGTCCGAAATAATTAATATAATTCTATGCGAATTAACTTGCTATAATTCTCTTTATGGGTTTATAATATACAGAGGTCTATTTACTAAGCAGTGTTAGGAGACATAGTGAAAAGTGATAAGAAAGTGATAAGGTGCCAGCCAATCAGCTCCCAACTGTCATTTTTTAAACAGCCTGTGACATGACAGTTGGGAGCTGATTGGCTGGCACCTTATCACTTTCTTATCACTTTTCACTCTGTCTCCTAACACTGCTTAGTAAATAGACCCCTCAGTACAGGATCATTTTTATTTCTGAACACACCTTTTCTGCTCTGATGGAGCAGGAAGCTCCCCACTGACATCACTGATGATGTCAGTGCTGCCGCCCACAAAATGGTAGGCGTTCCTTAAGGAAAGCCTCCGTTTTGGTAACCACCCCCCAGGGCCTGCCTACAAAAAGGGGCGAGCTGTCGATCAACATCGACAGCCGCCCCTTTTGTAGTGAGCTCCGGGGCTTGCACACGTAGTGCGGCCGCTGCGCGTATGCAGGGCTACCCATCAACCCGGTTGCGAGCACATCGGTGCTTGTGACCGGGTCTGGATGACTCCCTAAATGTACTAATATCTGACTAACCTATTAGACTACTTCTGTCACAGCCTCTGAACATACTTATGTTATGCTATGTGACACATACATACTTATTTAATGCAGTACTATAATCAAAGTTTTGAAATAACACTGACAGAGTGGCTTTTGGTTTAAATAATTATTTATTGCAATACACCAAATTAACAAACTGAGTATTTGTATCAGAGGCCAAATAAGAACGCATATTCTACATCAATTCAGTGGCAGCATGCTAATGGGAATAGTCCATAATGAAACCTAAACAATATAAATATATGCAAACGAACTTGCTATAATTCTCTCAGTATTTACATAGCTCCCTTCATTGGTTTATTATATATAGTTATATAGAAGCATAGGATATTTTTTTATGTCTTCACAAACCCTATTTGTTTCTGATCAATCTTTATTCCTACTGTATGAATGTATGCAGAATGTTATTTGGTCACCATACTAGTATATATGTATGATATACAGGTTGAGATTCCCATATCCAAATATTACGAAATACTGATTTTTTTTGGCATGACTGTGATAATAAAACCTTTGATTTTTGATGGTTAAATGTACACAAACTTTGTCTAAGGCACAAATTATTAAAAATATTGTATAAAATTACCTTTAGGCTGTGTGTATAAGGTCAGGTGTATATGAAACCTAAATGAATTTCATTTCTGTACACAAACTTTGTTTGAGCCACAAAATTATTGAAAATATTGTATAAAATGACCTGCAGGCTGTGTGTATAAGGTGTATATAACACATAAATGCATTCTGTGTGTATATTTGGGTCCTATTCCCAAGATATTTCATTATGGTATGCAATTATTCCAAAATACGGAATATTCCGTTATCCAAAATACCCCTGGTCCCAAGCATTTTGGATATGGGAGACTCAGCCTGTAGTATCCTAAACACACTGAACTTATCATTTATATCATCTTATTTTATCCCCATCTATAAGGGTTTTTGCTACATTTAATTAGTAGCATAATTCACCTACCATCTGATTTAACCCATGAAATTGACCGTATACCCATCAGGTTTTATTATGAACTGAGGTATATTCTCCATTTGTTATATATGGGGTGTATTGGTACTGCGAAAATTGATTAGTCTACCAACACCTATACATACACATGATAAAATCATATATTTGAAATAAGTGACATGTCATCCTGTTAACATTTAGGCAATATCAATTCAAGCCTTTATATCTATATACTATATAGAAATATATTCACACCATGATTTTCAGGCAAATACAAATGGGTGTGTTCTGATACTCATCAAGAACAGCAGCTTCATGACAAGCAGGAGAGTTGTCAGACTCCCTGGAGAGCATGTTTTCTGCTACTTCGAAATAATTTCTTACTATGAGAACTAAATGTACAAATATCTGACCAACCTATTAGACTACATTTCTCACAGCCTCTGTACATATCTACTTATGTTATGCTATGTAGAGATACACGTACTCCATTCAACACAGCACTATAATCAATGTTTGAAATAATACTGACAGAGTGGCATTTGGTTTAAATAATTATTTATTGCAATATATTAAATACATAATAATATATAGACATCCAGGATACTACTACTATATATATCAGAAAAATATTACCAATAATCTATTTTAATTATACTTTTTCTATCACACTTTCATTTCTTTCTTTTAATATTTGTACTGTATCATTGATATACATATTTTAAAGACTAATAAAAGTTATATTTTAATTTTGTGCATCAGTTACAGACAACTCTTTCCCTCTCTACCCGTCTCTGTCTCTAATGTATTCTGAGCATTATTTTACTTTGTGATCATTCATTTCAAAATGCCAAATATAAACACAATTGAGCACAATTTTAAAAAAAAAATTGAAAAATTTAGTGATTTTGAAAATTGACAGCTAACCCATATAAGTGAATTTGGCATTCTGAAGTATTTGTAAGCAAATCAAAAATAAATCAGATTTCTGTGAAGGTGATTTGTTTGGTGACAGTCCCAACCAAATTTAAGATGTCTGGTTTCATTGACTTAAACAGATTGCTTGAGTCTGGGTGTCCCTGAGGGTTAGGTTAGGGTAAATACTCACCTCAGTCGGAATCTTCATCTGCCGGCCTTCCGGGATCGGTATTTCATCCGCGGGCTTAGGTCTGGTGGTAATACATACCGATTCCTTATTTGACAATGGCTTTGTTGGTTATTATAACACATTCTTCAACTATTGCTGACGAGCCTGAGATCAACATTTCCTTGAAGGGTACGAGAAGTTACCATAAGTCTCCCAAGATTTGCTTTTGCCAAGAAAGCAAAAATAGCAGCCTGAAATCTTCCTTGATGCAACCATTGATAGATGGTCATAACGCTGCTCAAGAATATTAAAAGTGCGATTTCACCTCATAGTGTTCTCCATTTTCAACTTCTGTAAAGACAAATAATGAATTATCTGGAGGGTATGTAACATGTTTTTTGTTGTGTAGTATGAACTAAAGTGTGCAGTATGCACAGTATGATGTGGAAATGGAGAAAAAGTCAGCTCTTCTAGGCAATAGCATCGCCCATACTGCTACAAAGATACACACATTGTTACCCATAGAAAAGCGTAGCTTTTCTGGCATAACAGTGTTAATCTTTTCTAATCTCAGCAATAAGAGCACATCTTATTAATATAAAGATTTAATATACAAAAAGTTCAATGCATGGTCAATATGATATACCACATTACAAAATAGTAACTACAGTTTTAAAATGCAAAGGAGAAAATTATTATAATTTAGACCACTTAGGATTGTCTTGTCTAATGGTTGGTGAAATAGCGAGAAATAGTTAGTCCTTATTATTTAAAACTTTTTTCCTCAACTACCTCTTACATAATGCCATTGAAGGGATATGCAAAGGAAACTTCATCCTCCCTTGACCCAAATTGCTATTAAAGTATTATTCTTTTATGTCACGTGGGGTAGATGTACTAAGCCTTGGAGAGAGATAAGGTGAAGAGAGAGAAAGTACCAACCAATCAGCTCCTACCTGTATTTTACAGGCTATGTTTGAGAAAAATGGCAGTTAGGAGCTTATTGGTTGGTACTTTATCTCTCCACTTTATCTCTCTCCAAGGCTCCAAAATGTACTAATTTCCCCTACAGTATTTATTTCTCTGAACCTCCTCACAGAATCCTAATAATAATCAATTTATCTTAACATAGATCTAAGCTATCCCTATGTTAAAGTATGCCCATATTTTAACTGATAAATAATTTCATGGTTTCCTTACAGGATGAATATTTCTCTATGATATATAATGTGGGGTGCAATTTATTGTTTATAACTATATAAAATAGATCAGAACTGTGAGCATGTAGTTTAATTTTATATTTACTAATAAAGCATGTGTACAGCCTTTCATTACAAACTCCTTAGTTCTCTGATGGACCCCTGTATTTCAAAACTCTCTCGTCAGGACAGTACATTTACAATTTCCTCAGTACTACACTTCAAAGGGATCACTTCAAAGCTGGGTAACTACTAGGCCCCTGTTGTGTGTAAGGGTGTGGTATGTTATGTCGACAGTTCTCATGTCGACAAGAGAATGTAAAAATGAGAATGTTGACGTGGTCGAAATGTTGACATACATGTCTACACAGGTCACATATTGACATAATAGAATGTTGAACAAAGGTCCCTGGTGGCCCAGAGGTCACTTACCTGGCCACAGTGGCAGCAGCATTTTCAGTGTGATCTTCTGGGTCCCTGCAGTCATGTGACCAGCAGTTCTAGCACAGACTGAGACATGTTCCAGTATTCCCCTAGCCTTAACCCTAATACCTTCCCCTAACCTTTCCCCTATTGCCTAACCCTAACCTTTCCCCTAATACCTTCCCCTAACATTTCCCCTAATGCCTAGCCCTAACTTCTTTCCCTCTGACAGCCTAAACCTATCCTCCTCCTAGTACAGGGGTTTCCAACTAAGGTCCTCAAGACACACTAACAGTCCATGTTTTAAGGAAAGCTATACTTGAGCACAGGTGACTTAATTAGTACCTCAGTTATTTTGATTTAACCATCTATGCTCAAGCATGGATATTACTAAGGACATTGGGCCTGATTTTGGGTCAGACGCGAAGTGCCAGGGGCGGATTGGGGCGCCTGGGACACCGAGCCGGTTCCCACTGGGCCGGTCCCTGTGTAGCTCCTCTTCATTCACTCCTGCTCTGCTCCGCTGGCCGCTGCCGCGATCGGAGCTCAGTAGTTAAAGAAAAATGGCCACCGGGGGAGCTGCTGCGCATGCCCACCCACAGCAGCTCCTCCATAAGCCTTTGCGGAGCCGCCAGTCACCAACTCATCCGCGGCTCACCTCCATCACCCTCTATGTTTACAGCCTTCACTGCACGACTGCATACACACAGCAGCAGCCTGCAGCCCTGCACAGTCAGTGCACATAGAAGGCAAGGAGAATCA
This sequence comes from Taudactylus pleione, assembly GCA_031769625.1. Taxonomy (NCBI): domain Eukaryota; kingdom Metazoa; phylum Chordata; class Amphibia; order Anura; family Myobatrachidae; genus Taudactylus; species Taudactylus pleione. The sequence goes on along the minus strand of JAUIMM010000200.1, from coordinate 4,103,715 downwards.
AGAGCCAGCGCCGGCCTGCCAGTTCTGACTGTGTCACAGTAGTGTGTGTGACAGTCAGTAAGCATTGTAAACTTTATCTAATAAATCTGCCTGCCTAGTGTCAAGGGAGAGGGAGAGGGGGAGAGGGGGTTTGGAGCAGAAGACACATGGCTGGGGAATGGTGAGGCTGAGTTGGCAAGGGGCTAAAAATGAGGGTGAGGGGCTGAGCAGAAAATTGTGATGAGGTGACAAGGGTGGTGATGAGGTGCTGAGGGCCTGGGGGAATCAATGTTTGTGTTATTTATTTTTTTCCTGTGGGAGAAATTATTGAATCAATGTGTTTTATTGTGTAGGCCAATGTGTGTGCATTTCCCCTGCGGGGGCTGTGTTTTTTTTTAGGGGCCAGTGGACTCAGGGCCCGATTCAGATCCGCTCGCACGCAGCCGCTCAGCTGCTAATATATGCAAAGGAAGCGATTGCACAGCCAGGCAAGAGGACGCCAACTATACCTTAACGAGCGACAGCAGAGCGTACGCACGCCAGTCTAAAGACGCCCCCTTCCCCTCACAACATAAATCATCTCCAGGAAGTGTATGCTTTATCAGTAACATCGAGAACCATTGGAGCTGCTCGCAGCGCATGAGGTCGACCCTACTCTGCCGCAAGCACTGTGATCACTGCAGTGTAAAATACAACCAGGTGACATGTACAATGACGCTTCCATGTTAATTATGCACGCCCATGAAATGCCGTTAGAACGCACAGACATGCCTGCATTCGCACATCCACTCCTGCGTTTTCCAAGACCAGCCCCTGTCACCACCCACAAACGGCACTTTCTATCACTCAAACTAAAGAGCAGAATCAGGTTGGCGTGCGATCGCTTCCTGATCGCTATGACTGGCTCGCACACACACAATGCGATACATATGCATGCTCAGATAAGAAATTTCAGCCGGCTGCATGCCCCCTCAATTCACTTCAGCACGTTGCTGAATAGCCCCGGCAGAGAGCTCTCAGAGCTATTAAATTCACCGCGCTGTTTGGATCAACAGTTGCCAGTTGTCTGATAATGTCATTTCTCACAACTTAATTTGGGTGTTTAGTTGCAAAAACTGGATTTCCCGACTAAAGTGACAGCCACGAGGCTGTTAGCGCCACACCAAGCCAGAAAACATCCTCGCAGACGGCACTTTTGTCGTATTTCTCCTCGCACCCTCATGAGGGTGCAAGAAGAAATCCTTTAGTCAGACCATATGCCGGCACCCCCCTATCCCACTCGCATAGCGCTGCATGGGATCGTTTGTCGATTCCCCAGATCAATTCAACAAGCAGAAAGATCTGGAGGAGCGACGGACGACCCCACGGGAGCGCACAGCGGACGATATCATGCCCACACACGGAATAATATAGCGAAGATATCATTCAAAACAGTCAGAACAGCTGCTATATCGCGCCATGTGGGGGCCTTCAGAATCAGGCCTTATTAGGAGGGAGTATCCCGCCCCTCATGACAGACCCCACCCCCCATAAGGGCTGCTTCTATAAACTTCCCAGGCTGGTTTTCCATCCCAATCCGCCCCTGTCAGGAACTCTTTGTAAAAAAAAAGTACTATTGTGGTGACTGTTCTGGGAAGGGGGCTTTGATCCAGAGGCTGGAGGGGTGATCAGTGCGATCCCCCCTCCCTTAACACTTGCAGGGAGAGAGGATACTGCCTCCATGGACCCTCCACAGCGCAGCACACAGCAACGTGGGCTGGGGAGAGAGACCACTGCTGCTGGGCAGTATCCTCTCTCTCAGTGCCCGATGTGCTACTGGCCTGGGCCCCAGCAGGTACTACATACCTGGGCCTGGGTAAGTAGTATCTGGCCCCCCACCCTCTCAAACCTCTCGATGCCCCTGGTTGTCATTACTTAACAATGATGTGCAGTGAGGTGAATGGCTGGGGAGGCACACATGGAGATGGGTCTGAGTCCTGGGAGCCTGTCTCGCCCCCTGCTCACTGTAACTCTCCCTTCACTACACTAAGCTTCAGTGTCCATTGATTCTCCTACCCGCATCACTGTGTCTTCTCTTGCTGCTGACTGAGCTCCAATCTCTAAACAGTGCAGTGCACTTCCTGGTCACATTACACATCCAAAGTGTCCATCAGTGCTCAAGGCACGCCCCCCATACTCAGAGGCATGCCTCCATTATCTTTCTTTCTGTGCAGCTTACTGCCCGTGGTGTGACCCCGCCTCCAGCTCTGTAAGCAGTGTCTGATTATACAGGAGCGAGGCTGATCTGCTGCTGCCTCATCTCCCATCTCCCTACAGTCCCAGGGAGCTCTACAAAGCTGGTGAGTGTTAACTATAAAAATTATTACAATAAACAAAGAAGATGTTTCTAAGTTATAAATATCTTCTTTGTATTATTTTCATCATTTTTATATCAAATCTCAGGAGTATGACAGGGGAGGCTCTGTCTACACTGCCTACCCTGACTGCACGTCCCTGTTACTTAATATATATGGAAATAAACTAGTGTTCCAGCATGTAACATGTAACATATGGAATAATAAATAGGACCCTTATTGAGCTATTTTACATCTTATATTGTGTGAAATTCAGGGGTGTTTTCCTATCAATTTCGTCTGAAACCTATATAGACTAATATGGCTTAGATATATTGTATATATTTTCAAAAATGTTTCTCAATGAAAAATGGTAATATTATTTTCTGTATTATTATATGTATGAAACAAGAGATAAATATGCTGCTTCATACAACCAATCCATAATTCGCTGTAGCATGGTTTTATCTGAATTGCCAGCAATCATGGAGGAAAGGACAATTGTTTGGTTTTATTGAAGTGTACATAGAGCAGATGATATAACGTTTCTCTATGACATTTAAGAATTTAAGATAAGATATATTGGTTTGAACTAGAGGCAATGAAGCAGCCCAGCTGTGAATTTAATGGGTGACGGAAAAACAAATCTGGTCAAGAGACTATTACTAAAACATCCCGCCAGCAATAGTAATAGTCAACAAGCTGTTTCTTTTTAAAATCTCCTATATCATGATATTACATCTTAAAAAAAAATATTACATAGACTTTATAATTATGCTTTTATTTATTTCCCATTTTTTTTCTTTATTGGATTAGACTTTAGTTCAGAACGTACTTTAAAACATTTGTTTGGATTTTAATAAACTTATAATTAACTGTTTGGTTACATATTGTTAAAGGATATTCTAATCCACACTGAGGGACTATTAGCAAAGCAAATATGGGAATCTACATTTAATGACTATATATAACTATTAACTAATATCATTAATGAACCACGCGGTAAGTAAATGGCACTTCCTGTCAATCACTCTGCTCTGGGTCTGCGTAACCTCTGCAATCGCAGTTTCCATCGCAATTCCTAGTTCGCACATGCACACTGCGATGCATATGCATGCGCAGAACATAACAATCGTCCAATTGCGTGCATATTAGCATCTGCGTTCCTTGCTGAATCAGGCCCTTAGTACTGACAGCAGAAGTGGATTGTATCGCCAGTTGCTGCACCTGTACTTTTTCCCGGCTCTTCTGTTCATATATAACACGTCTGGCTGGTTCAGCATTGCAGGCCGATAGCAGTGTCCGTCCTCTTCCCCTCTCCCCCCTTTGAAGGTACACAGGTGACCTGAGGTATTTATAAACATTTGTGGTATATTCAGCCCACTCCACAGTGAGACACTTTCTGGGGCAGCTCACACATCATGTGGAATAGTATTAGTATTATTACAGAAGTTTCATTGAATATTGGATGGATCATATCATCTAATATCATCTAATATTCAGTATGAACTATGGTGCTGATGCAGTGTTGAACGTACACCTGTTTATCTACCATATGTTGTGTGAATTTACACCGTATATGCACAGAAAATGAGCACGCGCAAAAGTGGCTGTGCACAGTCATGGGCACTTTGGACCCTTACCCCCAAAGAGGTGGAACTGGGAGTGTGGAAGGGTGGGGGGGAGGAAGGGAAGGGGGGAGGGGGCTAGGCTGAAGCTATGACTAGGGTGCCAAGAAACCTTGCACCGGCCCAGGCATTACTACACACTATCCATGCAGACCATAACAATTATCGTAGATAAAGAACTTAAAATCCTTACAATAAAACATATAGGGACCAATGTAAAATTGAAAACAAGTTGGCTGTAATTACTGGCATTGAATTTAATGTGCGTAATCACCCATGTGCAGAAATGTATGCATCTCTGTGACATTATGATCAGTGTGTACATAAACCAACTCTATCTGTGCTACAAAAAAGACTGGAAACAGACGTAATTACTGTACACATAGGTGGCAATCCCAATGACATGGCCACATTGCACTTAGCCTGCATGCAAAACTCCTCGTTACCACCAAGTTATGCCCCATTAGTTACAAGTTGAGATACAATTGATCCGCATGTGACCCTTTATCACACAGTTCTGTATTTGCTTATTGGTAGACAATTTTTTTTAAACTTAATGCTAATTCAATTCTGGAGTGATTGACTTTTATTATAAATGTATTTCTGTATAATATAATTTAAAAAGAAAAATAGTTTTTAATGTTCGATCACTAAAGACATTTCTGTTCATATGAGAGATTTTTTTTATCCATTTGGTAATTACACTTTTAATTATTTTCTTTATTTAGTTCTATTTTTATCTGAAATTAATATCCTATTCTTTCCTTCTTGCTTTGCTTGTTATACTTAGTCTGTCTTATGAAACCTAACTCAAGGTTAATCATTCTAAATCGCCCTGTGATCTGCTATTGCTGAAATACAAAACCGCTGAATATTAGACTTTATTTTGTGTTCTTGAGTAATTTGTAAACATGTAGCTAAAAGTGAGCCAAGGACTTTGTCTTACAAGTTACCAAAAATTCTTTCAAACTCTCTATTTATAAGGTATTTTTATATCTCAATACACAAAGGCAGAGCTGTGAATTGTAGTGGTGTTATTGGGGTATTGCATCCCCTACATACTGCGTTAACTAATGTAAAATATACAGTGTATGTATATATATATATATATATATATATATATATAAAAAAAACAGACTATGGCCCTGATTCAGAGCAGGACACTCTGACAGAGCGCTCGCTGTGAATCAAGGCCATCCTTCTTAATTTTTAGAGCGGCCTCTTGGCCGCTTGTATAGCTGTGGGTGACCACCCACAGCTATAGCGAGTGGCCAGGAAGATGGTCGTGATGGTCAAGACCATCGTGACCATCGGACTTGCGATGAGACCCTTGTGGTAGGGTCTCATTGCTGCAAGTCCAGGTGGACTTCTTGCTCTTACAGAGCAAGAAGTCCACCCACTGACATCACTTGTTCCCATGGGAATGCCTCCATCTGGGCAGCCACGCCCCCGGCACACCCACCAAAGGGGGCATGCTGTCACTCAACATCGAGAGCACATCCCCTTTGTAGCGAGACCCAGAGCGATGGCTTGCCTGTCGCTATCCGGGTCTCGCGGATGACACGATGGAGCCGCCTCCGTCGTGCGCATGCGTACTGGGCCAACATCGACCTGCTTGCGAGTGCTCACCGCTCGCGAGCGGGTCTGACTCAGGCCCTATGTGTCTGATAAAATGACAGCTAGCTGATGTTGATTGTTACAAATTGCTCACTTAAGATCCTACCTATATTTACAAATAAGAAATCAACGCTGTTATTAATTTGGGCTTAAACGACAATTGGATTGATGAGTCTACCTCATATATTCTTACCCAAACCCATCCTAGGGTTCCCATACTCTATATATTGCTTAAGGTTCATAAGACCTTGATTAGGCCATCTTTTAGGCCCAGTATCTCATCATATGGTTCCTTATGCCAGCCCCTTTCACAATATTTAGACTTCTGGCTGCAACCTGTGGTACAAAATACTTACTATTACCTGAAGGATGCCACTGATTTCATCAGTAAGTTGAACAATCTTGTACCACCTCCTGGCTCCAGTCTGCACATCACATTGGATATTACGAGCTTATGCACTAATACAAACCACAATGATGGTCTTGGGCTTGATGCAATCCGCAGCTTGATCTCCATCAGACCACATGTAGAATTTCTTTTGTTGCTTATGGAAATAGTATTACCTAAAAACTACTTCCTATTTGAAAATTCATTCTTTTTACAACAAAGAGGAACTGCAATGGGGTCTAATATGGCACCTGCATATGTGACTCTATACATACATATGTATAAAAAACAACACATTATGGAAAATTCCATATTTTCCAAGTACATACACTTTTATGTTTGGTGCATAGACAACTTGTTTATAGTGTGAACTGGTGGGGCTGAATTGCTGACCAGACTCATAGACACCCTTAACTGTCTTCATACTACCATCTGATTCACATTATCTTTCAGTGAGTCTATTATCAATTATTTGGATGTACAGTATGTATATATATACAAGCAGGTGAATCAATTGTTTGCTAAGATATTACTAAACCAACAAATAAAAACATGCTGCTTGCAGCAGATAGCTCCCATCCACCACCATTCAAACATGGTCTGCCATTATCTCAGTTGCTTAGGGTGGTACGGATTGCTTGGATGATTCTGAATTTTCACTGGCCTTAAAGGAAATGGATGATAAATTCATTGACAGAGGCTACTCTCTAGCAGAGATTAATGAAGCGATCACACATTGTCGCGGACTGACACAATCTAGTGTCTTGTCCAGTAAAAAGTGCAGTGACCAGACTAATCGTTCGACATTCTAATCTACCTATTCAATTGCTTCTGGACACATCCGCAATATTGTGTTGAAACATTGGCACATTAATCAGTCGTATGAGACCATTGGACATCTGTGCCAGGAAAAACCACTGTTTAAGGCACTGACATAGGGCCATATTCAATTTGAGGTGAAAACCCGTTATCGGCAATAAATTATCGCTGATGACGTCATTTTCGCCTATTGTCATTATACCCATATTCAATTACAAAGACTTCGCCGGTGCGAGAAGTCAATGTAAAAAAACAGGGATAATTTTTGCCAGCCTTTAGCTGGCGAAAAAAAGTACAGAATTGGGTTTTGGGGTGCAGTTTTAAAAACAATCGCCTCCACCCCTGGTAATGGCCCCTAAAAGTGATGTATCTAAAAAAAAGTAAAAAAATAAATAGGGACACCCCAAAAAATGTACTTTAATTTTGTGGGTAAAAAAAAAATAGGTAACACACTTCAGAGAGGTTCCAAAGTATGCGGCAGGTGATTTCTTTATTGTGAGGAGTAGCGGAAGGTGCATTTTTTAAGAATTTTAAAAATCATTTTAGGGACTTAAAAATATGCTTGAACCCATTTTCATGTACCCCCTCTAGAAAAGGGTCTAGTGCTGGTTTTAATTTTAGGGGTACCCCTATGCAAATTTTTTACCCCTATAATTAAAACCAGGACTGGCCTTGCAGCCTGGTGCTGGTACCTAATTTATGGTGGAACCCTACTCATTTTGTTCCACTTAATTTTAGGTACCAGAACAGGCTGGCAAGTCCGGGGCTGGTTAAGCTTTAGGGGGGACCTTATGTCATTTTTTTTTTTACATTTATTTAACCCATTTTTTACAGGTCTTAACACACAAGCAGCTTACACATACCTCACTGATATGTGCAGGCTGCTTGCTCGGGTGAGTTTGGAAGAGAGAAAACGCTGCAATCTCGTGTGAGTAATCTCACCTAAACTCTCCTTAAACTCTCCTTAAACTCACCTCTAAACTCTCCTCTAAACTCACAATTTGGAAGAAAATACTCGATCTGCTTCACCATCGAAAAACTCACTTTCAGCTAAACTCACGTCTTAGTAAATTTACAAGTTTGATAAGGGAAAACTCACCTGAGTTTTAGTGAAGCAAAGTGAGTTTAAAAACTTAAAAACTCGACCAAACTCGAATCTTAGTAAATTTAACCCTTTGTCTTTATTTTGTATTAGATAAGTGACTGTGAACCTGGAATTTTCGTCAATAAATGTCAGCATATACCTTTTGCCTCCTGACGTGCGTATTTTCATAGCTCCGCATACATCACTATGTACAAGGGCTAATGGTCTTGAAGCTCTGCTTTCATTTTTTTTTGGAAATTGTTGCCCTTGTTGCTTTTGCTTTTATGCAGCATTTCATAATTTCTGAACAATCTGACACTGTGAGATCCTTGGCTAGGTCTCTTCTCTGCATTTCCTTTATGCAATCTGGGTGTCTATGTCCTAATCTTCTATGTCACTTGTTCATGCAGTCAGCGTGTTTCTGTATACTTAGTGTTGCCTGCTGTGCTGCGTTATCCAGACAATATAAATGTTCTTCTATTCTGGCTGTAGTTAGCGTTTCTCTTCCATTTTGGATAAAACACTTCTTATTCTGAAACTTTACAGTAAGTCCTTTTTCTACTAAATTCTTTTCTGACAATAGTGCTCCTTCAAGCTTGGGAAAATATAGTACATCTGTTAAGGGTATCTGTGTGTAGTTGCCATCACCCTTGGAGTGTAAGAATTGACCATTCCCTTTTCCTTCTGCAATGACATTTGTACCATCTGCCAGGTAGTTTCTTTATGGTTCAAATCAAGTTTAGTAAAGAATTCCTTGTTATTCATCATGTGACTAGTCGCTCCTGAGTCTACATACCATTTGTCTGACAATTGGGCTACTGTCGCTTTAAATATTCCACTCCAATTGTGTACACTTGTATCTGTAAGTGTGGTTTTGGCTCTTTGTTTGTGTAATCTTTCGGGTGGTCTGTAATGTTCTGTCTTCCATATGGTGCAATATTTTTTTAGGTAACCCACTCTCTTGCATCTGAAGCATGCTCTTGTTTCCCTAGTGTGTGGCTTAATATCCGCCATTTTAAGTGCTTCTCTGTATCACATTCAGTATTACACTCTGTAAGCTCCTTTCTGCGTTGATACTCCTCTATGAGCCTATTATTCACAAAGTCTAGTGTGATTTCTGCTTCAGGTCTTGTTTCCAGCGCGTTTATTAGTGCGCTGACAGTCTGGAGTATAGGAGAAGTGATAGGCGTCATCGGGTCTGGTGACACCCGGTGCACTCTCTGACTATTCCTGTGCACCCATGCCCAAAAAGGGGGCATGACCTAAAATAAATGGGTGCGGCCTAGTAGGGGATCCTAATTACTTCACTCTGGGACAGCCCACATAGCCAGAGATGCTGGTCTGCCCCCGGAGACTGGGCTGTCAGCACTGTCGGCTCCTCTTCTATGACAGGAGCTGGGTGCTGCAGGAGAATCTTTCACTGCAGCACCTGGCTCCTGTCACTGCAGAGGAGCCGGCATTTAGGTGTCACCCCTTTGAGGGTGACACTCGGGTGCACCACGCACCCCCCTCATGACTCCACTGGGAGAATATCCAATGTATGGCTGCTGCTGGTTATAGCATCCATTCCAAGACTTGGGGATAGATTTACTAAAGCTTCTGAAAATTATAAGTGGTGGTGCTATCCATAGTGTTGAGAGGGGAGTGTTCGCTACACTGTTATGGAACTCGGTCCCTTAAGCCTGGTACGCACATATTGTACCCACTATGAGCAACTATGTGCACTCCCGCTGGGTCGTTCAGCACATCAACAGATCGAAGATATATGCTGCTCAATCTGTCCATTTGATGAACGACCCCATGGTTGCTGAGGCAGCTGGTAAACGGCATATCATGAGGTTGTTCACCAGATCATTCGGTGTCAAATGACCACACAATATGTTGTTCATCGCTTCATGCGACAGCCTGGTACACACATTGACTAGTGTGTACTCGGCATTAGAGACCTCCAAACCTGGCTGAATGTGCTACTGCACATGTGCGTCTCCTACACTTATACTTTGGGGGAGATGTTCTAAGACTTTCAGAGAGATAAAGTAAAGAGAGATTAAGTAGCAATCAATCAGCCCCTACATGTCACTTTACAGGCTGTATTTCAAAAATGTTAAGAGGTAATTGGTTGGTACTTTATCGCCCTCCAAGGCTTAGTAAATCTACCCCTGTGTTGTTGGTGCTGCTGAAGGCCATACATCCACCCAGTGTGCTGTTATGGTCATGTAATCTTGTGTTTTCCCTGTTCCACTTGTCCACATATCTGTGGTTAAGTGGACAGTGGGTACAATGACATTTTGGAGGACACTAATTAAGTTTTTTTTTAACGTTCCTGTACAGGCTGGGAATTGCTTTTCTAGTGAAGTGGAATCTAGATGGGATTTGGTAGCGGGGACAGAGGGCCTCAATTAACTGTCTAAAACCTACTGCACTAATGGCGGATATCGGATACACATCTAATACCAGCATAGATGTTTTGGTGTCAGTGATCCGCTGTGCAACTGGGTGACTGCTGTCATATTTGCTCCCCCTTGCAAAGGATTTGTTTAACAGTCAATTGTTTTTTTTAACTACTACTAGTAGTCTTCCTGGTCCCCTTTTGGGATGAAGATCCAGCAGCAGCAGGCGTCGCCCTCAAGGATTGTGCTGAGGAATCCTGGATAGGGGAGGACCGAGTTAGCCTTATCAAATTGGATGCAGGACTACTTTCTGTTCAGAGTAATAAATAGAGATGGTGACCTTAACCATCAAGGAACCTGAAGTGATTGGTTTGTTAAACTGTGCATGTCCTGTTTAATACATACAACATAAGGGTGGGTGGAAAAGCCCAAGGACAATTCCATTGTGCACCTCTTTTCTTTGCATTATGTGCTGTTTGGGACATTGCTGTCTGACATTTTTTATTTTATAATTTATTAAATTGCCATCCTGTCTGCCACTGCTGTGTGGCAAATATTTTATAGATGGCCTATATTTTTTTAAACTGCCGTGCTTTTGTGCCGCTGCTCTGACACTTACCTTTTTTTTTTTCATACTGTATTTATTTCAACTAAAATCAGAAATTGGTATACTTGCAAAATACTCATGCCATTTTTCAAAACTTGATTTGTAGATACCAACCTGGTGGGCTTTGTTTTCCTTGATCATAAAAGCCATGTCTGGTCAGCTGCAACTCAAACACCAAATGGAGAGGCTATTTTGTGATGGTATCTGGAGATGTTCTCCCTCCTCGCCTCCCAGCCTTTCCATACATAATCCCAGAGATGTTTAGTACCAGACTTTTAAATCTCTCTTCCGCCTTCCTGTTCACAGCATAGACAGCATCTCCTGAATGCCCTTTTAATTAAAAAAAATATTCCGAACCACCAAGTTGATTTTGTGGGCAAAACATGGGACATATTGTTCACCCATGCTCTCCCCTCATCCCTCATAAATTTACTTTGGAATCAAAAATGTAAATAAAATTTACTACCAATCAACCCTTCCTATCCCTGCCTTCAACTACATACATACTCCATCTCCCTCAGGCCTCTTCATTAATGAAAACAGATGTTTCCTTATGTGCCATGTTGGAAGTTGAACTGCCACGTGTTTGTGCCACCCATGCTGCCGCTTAGCTTAGTCAACCAGCTAGCTCGGTGCAAATTTTGGGCCTAAACTGGATGAAAACAATATTGTGAGCTGTGAGGTGTTCAAAATTTACTGAAAATGAATGGAAATTAATGTTATTGAGGTAATAATACTGTAGGAACAAAAAAAATTATGTGAATTTAGCAGTTTTTATAAATTTTTTTAAAAAAAAGTACAGATCCAAAACCAAAACACTCAAGGGTGGTTTTGGCAAAACCAGATCCAAAACACGAAGGAGATACAGATCTAAAACCAAAACCAAAACACGGGGTTCCTATGGCAGCTTGGGTGCGAATACAGTATGAGCAATCACGCGGGGTTGGTGCACATCTCTAGTTTTAAGTCTGCGCATGCATCCAATTTGCACGGTGCATACATCCAGATGGTTACCTCCAGCAGACACAAAACAAATTTGGACGCAGACAGAGGCAACTTTGATGGGCATTCCACGGAGGTTTCAGGGGGATGACTAGCCAGACGCGGAAGTGCCTTTACTCACAGTAGCACTGGCACCAGTGGCCATGTTCAGACGGACATTCTGCTCCTCCACAGGGCTGGTGCAATGACTGACGGTGCATCTTTGTATGCACAGCGACAGATTAATGCCACAGTCAGTGGGAGTCTCAGTAGGAAACCCATCTGCTGCGACATTAGCATAAAGACGCAGCTTAAGAATACACAATTATGGCTGCATTAGCGCCCAACTCTGAATCAGGCCCATTTTCTTCAGATGTAATAAACTAGCGCAGAAGCCCTGGAAAAAAAACTGCTTCAGTGGTTCCACTAAGTTGGAGGAAGTTCCATAGAAAAGGTTGACAATGAAAAGGTTGACGATGATTTGGTCGACATGGAAGAATGTCGACATGGCAAAAGGATGGCATGTACAAAAGGTCGACATGTTTAAAAAAAGTCACCATGTAATTGTCAACACAAGATTTAGGTTTAGGCACTTACTGGAGGGTTAGGCAGTAGGAGGGATGGTTAGGGTTAGGCACCAAGGGGAGGGTTAGGGTTAGGGTGAAGATTAGGGTTAGAAAAACATAAGAAAAGGGTCAATCATTTCTGTGTTGACCATTTCCATGTCGAACTTTTGAATCTGTCGACCTTTTGTACCTGTCGACCTTCTGTACTGTATAACTTTTTTATGTCAACCTTTTTTCATGTCGACCTTTTGGTGTTGACCAAATTACTTTCGACCTTTTTTACTGTCAACCTTTTGTATCACACCTGTTAGAGGAGCTGCTACTATAGGTTGAACTTTAACTTTTAACTAGGAGTAGTCTTTTAAGTAAATTAATATAGCTGGAGCACCCCTGGGCTATTTGCTACTGGACCCCCATAAATCTTGAATATGGGGTTCTTCTATTAACACAGGTTTTATATTTTTATTAACACAGGTTTTCATCATAACTACAAAATAAGCCCAATACTGTACATTAAATTAGTTCAAAACATGCTTGCAGTCAGGGTGCTTGACTTTCACTATAAATAAACTTATTTCTGTATAATACAATTTAAAGTAAATAGTATTAGATGTCAGTTTTGTTTTGCTTAGTATATTTGGTTATAGATGTTTACCTTTACTCAGAGTTAATAATTGTAAATCGTTATATGATCTGCTGTTGCAGAAACATTCATGGGAACACTAATGAATGTCAGACTTTATTTTGTGTTGGTGAATAAGCTGTAAATATGTTGTGTATACGACAGGGCCAAGGACATTGGCTTACAAATACCTAAAACGTGCTTAGACATTTTCTTTTTAAATGGTTGTTTGCTTTCTCTTTAGACATAACCTCTGCCTTTATTTATTAAACTGTTAGCTTATTCTCCAAACAGTGCATAGCCTTTTTGGACAAACCTCTCATGATTGCACATTAAAAAATGATTGTATAAATATTTTGTGTACAGACGGCCTGATTCACTACCGTATGCAACTGCATATGCAATAGAGTTTACGTACGCAGTGTAACTGCGATAGTATGCTAATTTATTGTGATCGCTATTCCCTCGCAGCACTACACAAGGACGCCCACTTTACTTACCACACATCCGAAATGTTTAGCAAGACTGCGAAATCGTCAGTAAAATCGAGTACAAAAATGTTTACTGCCAATAATTGCCGATAAGGTGAATATGTCGCTGTCCAACATGAAAACAGTGTGAAAATGGACATAATTGGACTGTTACCTGACTCACAGTATATGGGGTACTTCAAAAAAGAAAAGTTCAAGGGTCCTAGTGAATTCATAGACTACATACAGTCTTGTGAATATTAGTTCCCCCCACAAATAGCTGCCTTCCCTGTATGCACAGAGCACGTCCACCATAAAGAGGAAATACAGTAGGAAGTAGAAATTAATATTTAGTTAAACACATCCAATGACAATGTGACCCTATACATATTTTAGGGAGGTTTTGTTTGGGTGCTAAAGTGACCGATACACTTACAAGCATTTATGTATTTAATGCTTAGGTAGCACATTGTAACTGAAGTGTTCATTATGGAAACCACAGGAACTTTATATTATCATTTTAATCAGGTTAGCGAGTAAATTTGTGTCAGCATGTGCTTGGAGGCTACAAACCTGCACAATAGTAATCACATTAACATGCAAATCAGGCCATGTGGTAGTCATTTATACTGACGCTGGGCAGGGTTGATTTATGATAATGCATATGAATATCAGGGGAGGTATATATAATTATAGCATTGTGATCGAACTTAAATTATTATTGATCTTTGAGTGATATATCAGGTCTGACATAGATGTTACTATTCCACTCAGCTATAAGGCAGGAACAGTAGATTTATCCCCCAAAAAGTTAAGACTCGTGCCAGCAACTCCCCAAAAGTTCCTGTTATATTTGAGAAATCACTGTGCAGTACTATCAGAGTAGTGTAGCAGGTACAGGACAGCATATTTCATATACTGCTGCACATAAATAGAGTAGTATTTATTATATACATTTGTTAATATTGTACAGATGCGATAATTGTAAGACCAGTCAAAGAATAAGAATTATCCTCTGTAATAGTAATGCAGTGAGGTTATTATTTTGAATGAGTTAAGGTTAACAGTATTTATCAAAATGCATTGATACTGTATATAGTAGACGGAAATAAAAATAAATGTGTTTAATAATTATAGTAAAAAAAGTTAATTATTACTGTACAATAACTATAGTGACCATCCATATGATGACATACTATATGCTGTGTATTTCCTTTTACAGTGAACCCTTGTCTGCCATGGTTTTTTATTTTAACAGTGAAAAACCTGAATCAGTATAAAAAGTGCACTGAAAGCCATTCTGGTCAATTGGCATTGTGTGATAAGCTGTTTCACAACTCTGGAACAATTGAGTGAGTATTTGAATTCATGTACCGTGATGTCCTCAGCTAGTGCCAGATTGAGAACAAATGTAAAATCTAGTTAAAGAGATAACGTCACTTTTAGAATAAAAATGTACTCATCATCTCTTCATAAAAGCACATTACTGCCTCGGAAGGCCTAAGCACAAACATGAAATGCGTCGGAGACAAACCTCTGCATTTAGCTACTTATGTGAGATGCAACGCTGCATAGGTAGCAAATGCACGTCCCTCAGGGTCAATGAGAGCTAGGCAGCAGATACTGTTTAACTGGACCCGGTTTTTAGCAGGGCCCTGGGTTAGCTGCTGAGGGGGCAGCGATGCAGCGGACGACATATTCACATTATCCCCCGTTGTAGTGCAGCCCGGCCCCTCCTCCAGGGACCTGATTGGCAGGGAGCCAGGGATGATAGGAATGGATCATGTGACTAAGAAGGATGGACTAGAGAAAGTACTGCGGAGATGTGCGGGGGGTCTGTGTCTGACAGACATGGCCCCCTGCAGTGTTTGTGTGTGTGTCCCCACCTGTAGCTATTTTTTTTCTTAATTATTTTGAGAGAGGGGGCGTAGCCGCACCTACCCGATTTTAGACACGCCCTGTCCCCCGCTTTCGACGGTCATGGCCTCCCTCTCTCTGCTTATAACAATAGCAGATGCGACAGGGGGTGTGGCTACAATGTGAGCACAAAATATGGTCAAACACACAGTACCTGATTCAGAGCCGTTCGCTAGGGCGCGATCGCTCGCTAGCGGGCGATTGATGACCAGTGCGCATGCGTATAATTCGCAGTGCACGTGCGCATGCCTATCTCAGCGACGGGGAATCGTGCGCTCTTAGTACACAGAATTCCCGCTACTATGAGTGACAGAGCCGTTTGTGGGTGGTAACAGGGGAAGGTGCTTATGAACGGGGGAGTGGTGGTGCTAACGCAGGCGTGCCTGACCGTCAAAACTGAGTTTTAAGGGCATCCATAATTAAAAGACAGCGTCACTGTACACGTCAGTTTGCATCTATTTTGATGGAAGTACTCGTAGTGCTTATGGGAGCCCAGGGTCTACCACAAGCACTGCGTGAGCAGGCGATGGTTCTTTTCTCTGCCGATGTCTGCAGTCAAATAATAGAGTAGCAGGGACACTGAATAATAGATGTGTACTTAATTATCATATTTTTTATTTTAATTTTTCTGGTTACTCTTTTGGTTTGTGATTGTGATCTTTTTACAGATACCAATCCTAAAAACCTTTTACTTACCTAACAATTGCCCCTATATTTTTGAAAAAACTAGTACATGATAAATTGATTTTTGTAGTATTTAAAGTGTAATCTTTTTTTTTTGGAAATTCCTTTCAAGCTGGTGTGGAACTGCACATCCCAGCATGCCACTCCAAAGTAAATCCATGCCTTATTAGCAATACTGTGCCAGGCCAGGGCCGCGTTTGTAGTTCCATAGTAGATCTAGTGGTTTTTATGTTCTGGAAGAAGGATAAAAAATCATTTTAAAAAGACAAATGACTGACTTTGTTTTTTTTTACTTTTTGGGTGTTTTTATTTCATTATCCAAACATTTTTGCCGTAGCTTTTTTTTTATTTACATTATTGAAAATAAGTAATTTTTCAAAATCTGATGGGCCAGCCACATTTGGAGGTGATGTGTTTGGAGGAGGTGGAGGAGGATCATCTGGTGGCGGCACAGGCACACTTTCCTCACCCACATCTGTAAATGTGTCCACAACTTCAATTTCTGATGCTATTCCCAATCCAAATTCATCCAGAAAATCATGTATGTCAATCATGCAGTCCTCTACACTGGCCTCCTCAGAATCCATGACTGCAAATTGCATAAATCCAGGCGTTGCTACTTATAGCCACATTCGTACGCCACTGCTACTGTGCGCCACTCCTACACAGTGCACTACGCAATGCACAAGCGACCAACACACCCTATAAAGCTGCCCCTACAACCTAAAATCACTTTCGCAAGGAGCTGCGGAGTGTTGTGAGTGTACTACATGCCGCACAGGCATATCATAACTGTGGGATTAGGTAAGTCACATGCTGTATGAGAGGTGTTGTGTTGATATAGATTTAGTAAATCAACAAATGTCCTGTGTCCATCCACCATTTTTTAATGGCCAACCAATCAGACTGCACCATAGTTTATATAAAGTTTGAACACTGTAATATTTGTCATTGCCATCATGAGATCTTCAAGCTTTTGCAGGCAGGAGCTGCGCGTCCTGACGGAGGTCATGGACCGTCGCCTGGGGCCCGTAGGCCAGCATGTGCCTAACTGCATAAAAATGCGGGCATACGTGGAGGTGCGGAGGTGGCTTCGCTGCATGGGATTCTGCAGGATGGTGGTCCAGCTAGAAAGGAGGTGGTCGGATCTCCAGAGGTGGACCCTGGGCCTCCTAGATCAGCTGCGTGTGGGCAACCGCCGAAGTAAGTAATGCATTTTATATTAATTGCGTGGTGTATGCTTTGTGTTGTGTATGTCTTTCTGAGTGTGTGTCTGTGTTTGTATGTTTTTTTTCTTTTAATGGCCTGTTTGTTTATTGCATGTTAAGGTCTGCAACCATTTTGTTATTTTTAAAGAAAATGGCTGCAAACATTTTGAAATCCTAGATAAACAACTGTGATTTTAAAAGTAGCTTAACTGTTGTAGACTTTAGGTGTGTGTGTGTGTGTGTGTGTGTGTGTGTGTGTGTGTGTGTGTGTGTGTGTGTGTGTGTGTGTGTGTGTGTGTGTGTGTGTGTGTGTGTGTATTATTCATCATGGTTTTTGCCAGATCTGTTTAAATTTTGAAGATGACTCACAATTTTATAGTCAGGCTACAGTTTCCACAGTGTCTCTGCATTAATGAAACAAGGGTCTAGATATGATGTTGCAAAAATCATGTGGAATTCTGCACACCCAGGATTTATATGGTGTTTAACAAACACAAAAACACGGTTAGACAAATATATTTCCACAACATTAAGAAATGTATACTGATTCATGTCTACTTTGTAAATATTATTTTTGAGAATTTTTTTTATTTTTCACTCTCTCATAGGATTATGTCAACGTAGAGAAAGGCCACCCTCAAACGGCAGGCGTTCCTTTGGCCACCCCCCCCTCCCCACCTACAAAATGGCGCCGCCCCATTTTGTTGTGAGCCCCGGAGCGAGTGATTTCCCGCTCGCTCCGGGGCTCACGCACGCACAGTGCGCATGCGGCGTGCGCGCACTGCCCGGCCATCGAGCCGCTTGTGAACGCATAGTCTGAATCAGTCCCTTAGCCTGTTAATGGTAAATAGATCAAGATACAAATATAACATTTTACCTCCACTTTCCCAATGAGTAGGAAAAATGAGCACTCTGGGCCTGATTCAGACCCGGTTGCAAGCTTGGTCGATGGTGGCCCAGAGCGCATGCGCACGACGGAGCCGGCACTGTCGTGTGCATGCACGAGACCTGGATAGCGATGGGCAATCCGTCGCTCCGGGTCTCGCACCAAGGGGGGCGTGCTGTCGATGTTGAGTGACAGCACGCCCCCTTTGGTGGGCGGGCCGGGGGATAGGCTGCCCAGATGGAGGCGTTCCCATGAGAACGCCTACCGTCTGGTGGCGGCCCCACTGACAACACAAGTGATGTCAGTGGGAGAGTTTTCGGCTCTGTTTGTGGTAGCCGTAAGCTACCACAAGGGTCTCGTCGCAAGCCCGATGGTCGCGATGATCTTGACCATCGCGACCATCATCCTGGCCACTCGCATTAGCTGTGGCTCCATAAAAAAAGACGCCCTGATTCAGAGAGAGCGTTCTGTCAGAGCGTCCGGATCTGAATCAGGGCCTCTGTACGCTGTAATCCTGCTATTAGATTGCAGCCACATCAGTTATACTATGGGGTTGATGTACCAAGCAGTGTAATGAGTGAAGTGGACCAGAGGAGAAGTTACCCATAGCAACCAATCAACCTCTACCTATCATTTTATAGATTGTACTTGATAACTGCTACATTGAAGCTGGTTCGTTGCTATGGGCAACTTCTCTATTGGTCCAGTTTTTCATTCTTTTCTCTGCTTATTACATCAACTTATATATTTGAATATTTGGGTGTGACTTAGGCAGGTTTGGAAATGAGATACGGCTTGTGGCTGTCTTTGTCAGCTCATAACTTGCACCAGCGGTCAAGAACCCGTCTGTCATCTCACTCTACATAGGCGCATTTGTGCCTATTTAGTCGCCATATTGGGACTCATTTTGCGTTGATGTACTTTTGGTCACATCTACATGGTCTCTTCAACCCTTGTCTCTTGATACAGGGAGTTGTAAGTGGTAAATGTTGTCTATCTATCTATCTATCTATCTGTCTATCTACCTATCTGTCCATCTATCTATCTGTCCATCTATCTATCTATACAATATATTGTGCCAGCTCAATAGACTGCAAGACATGTCCGATTCCTAAGGCATGTGAATCCCAATGAGACAGAAACATTTTATCACCCTAGGCCATGTCAATTTTCTGAATGTCAACATTCTAATTGAATTTTCAGGTCCGCGAGAAAGGGGTGGGGCTAAAATTCTGCAAATCGTCTAATGACGTATACAGTCTGGCCCCGCACCCCGAAGATGTCACAGAATCTCCTCTCTGGGGGTTTCTCTTGTGAAGGGGATTTATAATGTTGACAAGTATGCTGTGTAAGACAATATATAAATAAATATGTTTTTTTCCTTTTGCAAGCTCGTTAGCAGTATCCAGATCCTGAAGCCTGATTGACCAGCTGCACGTGCTTGGGGGCATTAGGCAGCATCCCAGAAAGTGTGTGTGGGGGATGTCGGTCCCACTTTTTGGGCATGCTGAAGCCGGCCCTTGAAAGCAGCTTCACTTGGTTCAACTGTGTGAAAACACTGGTCTGAATGTTACTCAAATGACCGATGGTCAGGGACGGTGCTACCATTAGGCAGCTGCCTAGAGCGCCGGCCACTGGAGGGTGCTGCTGGTTTTATTAAGTGTAGTGGGGACCGCACATAAGTGCGGTCCGCATTACACAGTAACAAACACAACGCAGCTGGCTGTGTGTTTGTTTTAGCAGCCGATGAGTCAGACAGAATCTCATTGCCTGCTGCGCCTACTGCCGGGCTATAGAGCTCACTCAGGAGCTCCGCTTTCCAGCTCCCGCAGTGGGTGAAGTGAGAGATGTCATGATGTCTCTCCCATAGTGCAGAGCAAGAGGATGGAGGAGCGAATGGCGGTGGGCGCAGGAGCGGGGATCAGGTAAGTATAATGTTTCATATCTGTCTGTGTGTCTGTTTTATGTGTGTGGGGCACTGCATAGGGGGGACTACTACTGAGGGCACTGCATATTGGGGACCACTACTGGGGGGCACTGTATAAGGGACACTGCATAGGGGGGACCAACTACTGGGGGCACTACATAGGGGGGACTACTACTGGGGGGCACTGTATAAGGAGCACTGCATGGGGGGGCAACTACTGGGGGCACTGCATAGGGAGACCACTACTGCGGGGCACTGTATAAGGGATACTGCTTAGGGGAGGCCAACTACTGGAGGCACAGCATAGGGGGACCACTACTGGGGGGCACTGTATAAGGGACACTGCATGGGGGGGTCAACTACTGGGGGCACTGTATAAAGGGCACTACATATGGGTACCACTACTGGGGGCACTCCATAGGGGGGACCACTACTGGGTCACTGCATAGGGGGGCACTACTGGGGGCACTACTAAGGGCACTGTATAAGAGGCACTGCATAGGGGGACCAATACCGGGGGGCACTCCATAAGGGGGACCACTACTGGGGGCACATCATAGGGGGGTCACTACTTGGGGCACTGCATAGAGGGGGACCACTACTTGGAGCACTGTATAATGGGCACTACTGAGGGCACTGTACAGTATAAGGGACACTACTGAAGGCACTGCATAAGGGGCAATGCAAAGGGGGACCACTACTGAGGGCACTGCATAAAGGGACCACTACTGGGCCACTGTATAAGGAGCACTACTGGGGGCACTGTATAAAGGGCACTACATAGGGGGGACCATTACTGGGGGCACTGTATAAGGGGGACCACTACTGGGGCACTGTAAAAGGGGCACTACTGAGGGCACTGTATAAGGGGCACTGCATAGTGGGGTCACTACTGGGGGCACCGCATAGGGGGGACCACTACTGGGGGCACTGCATAGGGGGACCACTTCTGGGGGCACTGTATAAGGGGCACTACTGGTGTCACTGCATAGAGGGGACCACTACTGGGGGTACTGTATAAGGACTTGTGTAGAGGGAGGGGGGGCGCTAGGCTGAAGCTATGCCTAGTTTGCCAAGAAACCTTGCACGGGCCTGCCGATGGTCACACAGAGTGGTCTGATGCTGCGTTCTCGGATGCAGCAGTGGATCACAGAACCCGGCAGGAGGAGCCTATGTACACAAGACACCTCCTGCAGCATTAACATGCGTCCAAAGAAGCAGCTACTGTGCAATAGCGTATAACTCTGAATCAGGCCATATACACATTTGTATATCTATATACTGTATATTCTGAATAACCTGCCTTTCCTGGAGTTAAAGCATGAGTTATCAAGATTAAAGTAGAAGCACTGCCAATGTGTGAAAATAGATTTATTGCATTCTAGGCGCTATATTGTTTATTCCTGCATGAGAAATATTTGTGCTTCATTATGCTTGCTGTTACAGTACATCTAATTGATTGACCAATACAATAATGAGTGTTTGGTAAATGATGTCTATCTAAATTTATTAGCTGCGCACAAGGTGATCATTAAAAACCAGCAGTACATGAATACACAGGAAGCTATATTGAGGGTACGACCAATAGCTGGCCAGGAAACACAGTAATAGTGAAGGAACAAAATCATCAGTGTTCATTCAATATTCTTTTCTGTAAATTTCATCATGAAACTTATGGCATAGTAGTATGCAGGCATCTATACGAGTTCCTAATGTTCCCATTTTAATAAGTTTAATTAAATTATAATAAATGGTTGAATTGTAATAGAAATCAAATCAATTATTACAGGTGAATGTCAGCTACTCTCCTAAGGGAATTATATTAATTAAATGTAATGAAACATTAAAACATTGGTACAATATCATGCAGCTGTAAATGTACAGTTAGATTGTCCAATTTAATAATGGTCAGAATAAAGATGTCAAACTTTCTTGTGACAAAAACCGGCAACTGCGAATCAAAGACAGTGATCTAACTATACATTTATAGTTGCATGATAATGTACCAATGTTTTAATGCATGTAATTACAGTAATGGCAGTTACCGTTGTACTGCATTTAATTAATGTAATATAGTAGATATCGAATTGAGGGCTTTATCTACAGGAACTAGCTTAACTGACAGGGACAGTATGTTGGACAGTATGTTGGAACCTCATCCTTATTGATACCTAAGGGAAAATCATGGAGAATGCATGCAGAGATACCAGCTGGACTGAGGTAGGTGAATGCTTATAAAAATGGAAGGTCTGAACACAGACCGAAGTAAAAAATGCAGGTAGAACAGGTAGTCAGACAGAGAAGGGTAATAATGCAATCAGCTATGCCTTTAATATCTATGTGATCACAATCACATATGCGTTAAGAAAGTGTTATCGGACAGGTGCAACAAGAGGACAACTAAAGGAGAGAGATCTGACATTCAGGCCACTGATGTAGAACTGGAGAACAGGATTCCCAGTATTGGTGTATCCTCACACCTCAGGACAGGGGTCCTCTTTCAGGATAGCACTTGTTCATAAGCAAAGGCAAAGGCATGGGGGGGTATAAATGCCTGATTTTAGGGGCCAGGCTGCCAAAATGATCGTAAGTGGGGAATGGGCCCAGGTTCATCTGCCCATTCATGGCCCTGTGTGACTGTGTGGACCAAAAGCTTCCAAGTGATGCATAGGCTGTGGCCCCTGCCCCAGTTCCCAGAGTAACAGGCTGATAATACTGAAGGCAATATGAAGTATCAGAGAATCCTGTTTGATAACAGTCAGGCAGATAATGTACAATCAATCAATCAATAGACAGAAGCAGGATCAGGACTACGTGAGGTCAAGATCACAAACAAACATACAGGAATGAGAGAAAAGCCGAAGATCAGCTACACAGGAAAGCACAGGAATGCTAGAGTAAAGGAGACCTAGTCATCTGGCAACATACTGAGGACTGAGAAGGTATCAATAGTGGTGATTTGACATCACCAATCACTTGACTACAAATTCAAAGAAGACTGTACTTGTTACCAGCAGAGGGAACCTATCTTGAAGTATCAGAGGGCCCCCAATGGTTGGATCAGGGGATCCCACAGGGAACTGTCAGTGAGACCTAGAAACTTAACCTGGTAGCCTCCACCAAGTTTATGCTAGGACCCTCCGGGACATACCATGCTCCAGATCTGGTGAGTCATGTGGACCTCTTAAAGGTTGAATCCAAATACCCACAAAGTGTTTTAGAGGAAATTTCTGATATAAGAGTTTAAGAAGTTGAGTTGCATAAATGACAATACATTTCACTGATTAACATTACTCTGTACCATATCGCTTCTCATCTGCAAGAAACTGCACTTCACCCCTAGAGATGCGAGAATCCAGAATTTGGTTGACATCAAATTCTTCCTGATGTTGAATCTTGATAGCAGGTAGAGGAGTGGGACTGGAAGAAAATTATTTTATGACAAGATATTTTAAAATTTAACATAAAAAATGTTAGGAGTCCGAAAAAGTAATGGTGGCAATTTCAGTTTAAAACCCTTCGTATTGATGACCTGTAGCATTTCGAAGGAACCATGATTGCAAGGTGTCATGCTGACAACTCTGAGTCATAAGTTTTCAGTAGAAAACAACACTCTATCTCTTGATTGTTACTAAGTGATAGGATGTTTTTCCTTATATGTACAAAACTTTATACCAAGAAGAGATCTTCTTCCAACTGTCCTTGATGGGTGATCCAGATGGAACATCAGAAGCTGGTAGAGAAGAATGTCTTGGAAGCAGAAAATGGGATCCATTTCAGAATTTAGAGAAGAAGTGGTCTCAGGGTAATAGTTATTGTGAGAAAATTCTTCCTACGGCAACAATTCCACACAATCATCTTGTCTAGCTGAAAGAAAAATCCTCAGAAAAGTCTCCAAATCCTGGTTCACTCTCTCTGTGTGCCCATTTGACAGTGTATGATAAACCAAAGAACATTAAAGATTTTACACAGGGTTGTCTAGATTGTAGAAACAAATTGTCCTTCTCAAGCAGAGACTATTTCACAAGGGCACCTGCGTAAGCAAAATATGTATTGAATAAAAAGGGTCCCCAATGATGGAGAGCTAGTAAAGGTCCAATTGGAAGATGTCAAGCTGTTGAGTATTTGTTAACAAAATTATGTTGAATAAGTTTGCAATAGATGGTTTGACATCATTTGATTGTAAAAAAATTCAATGATTTTGAATACAGTAAACCTTTGTTACAAAAAATATCAGCCAGTTAAGTGGTTAAGGTATATGACAACAAACTGATAAAGAAGGTCTCTAAAAATTTTATTGACAAAATTCTGGAAAACAGTTGGAGTGTTCCACAATTCAGTTGGCATTATTAAATACTCATAGTGTCCATCATTGGCATTGAAAACGGTCTTCCATTCATACCCCTTCCTTATCTGAGTTAGGTTATGTACACCATCATGATCTAGTTTGGTAAAGTTGGAACCTTCATTGATGCAGTAGAAAAATTCAGACATCAGACTTAGGAGGTAGTCTTTCCTGTGATGGCATTAAGCCCTTGATAATCTATTCATGGGTGAATAATTGTATCTTTCTTTTTGATAGAATGAACCTGTTCTAGGAGGAAATGAAGATTGCAAATATTCCTTTTTCATCAGACATCGGACGGGATGTACTAAAGGTAAATATGCAGTAAAACCCCAGAAAATGCAGTTTTCGGGGGCTTTACCGCATTCACCGAATGTACTAAGCACCTGGAATGCAATGCATTCCGGTGCTTCATCCTGATGGGTAACACTACCTTCAGGCCTATAGGCTTATCGGGATGCTACAGGCTGGGAGGGGTCTGATCGGATCCCTCCCATGAGCCCCCACAGACGACGCTCTTCTGTGCATGTGCAGAAGGATGCAGAAGTGACTTCTGGGTGTTAAACCTGGAAGTCCCTCACCCCGGTAGCATCACAAAGGACAGCTCTTATCGGGAGAGCTGTCCTTTGTGATATTCTTGGTACATGCTGCGGTATTTGCCCAAAGTTACCGGGGATGTACCACATCGTGGATGCGATGCTTAGTACATCCCACCCATCATTTGGGTCTCATGTAAGAAGAGAGGATATACTCATCCACAAGGAAGAGATTTTTCGTAAGAAACAGTTTGATGAGCCAGCCCAACTTACAATGTGGGGGTAATTTCTCTGCTGTAGGTTTGCAGAAGCCTTGCGGAAGACTGCATACAGTGGAAGTAAATTTGGCTTGCATGATGCAGTAGACTCTGACAGATGACTTGGAGGATATATTTTAAGTAGATATTGCCAAGAACAATGTAGACCCCAGGACAGAACATATCGGTATTCCAATCCAGAACTGGACAGTACAGCTGAAACCAGTAACCCAGAACCAAAGTGTTAATATAGGCCAAGGCAGAACATAAAATGAGATGAGCTGTTTATGTAGAACCCCAACTTGCAGTGTCAATAGGGTGGTCTGAAAATGAATAGTGTTTTTGGCTATCATGCTGCCATCATAGACAGTGGAGGAAAATCAGTGCATCCAAAGGCACAATGGATAGAATCAGCTTGGAGACTATAGAAGAGAAAATAAAGTTCCCTGCAGAACCTGAAACCAGAAAGACAGAAAAGTGTCCAGATTCTGCACAACATATACAGTATTTTTTCTTAAAATGTCTTTCACATTCTTCTGAGAAAAGGCAATAACATTGCAGCTGCATGTGCTCTACCTGAGGGACTATGAATGAATTGCTCTTTCTCCTGGGTGTGTTAACTGAAGCTAATGTCCTCGCATAAACAAGTGGGAAGGTCAACTCATCCTTGATGAGATCTGAGAAGCCATGCCAAAAAGTCACCACCAAGACCTCTTTGTTTCCCTGCAAATTGGATGCAAGAGCATGGAACAATACAATGTATAGACTATGGTTCTGGAGCGAATGTGAAGAATACTCAAGGCAGCTGATTTTTGCCCATACAGTTTCATCCTTATCCTCTGGAAATATGCAGTGATGTTGGGCAATGTAAGCAGTGGCTGGAGACAAAATATTCTGGATAGTTTCAATCCAAGTGGAGATATCTTGCAACTAAACTGGTTCTAGCTCATCCTTTGATTCTTCCGATGAGATGCTGTAAGTTTTGTGCAGATGGATTGCCATCAGGATTCAGCCAGAGATCCTATACTGTCAGTTAGTAGTGGCACAAACTGGAACAGAGACGCTGATTCTAATGTTCCACTGGTGTTTACCGGGTACCCTAACAAGGGAGTATGAGCTTTGCTGCAAGTATCATGTACTGTAGGGTACTTCACCCTTCCCTGGTTATCGGCATGATGGGCTGATAATGAAGAAGTCAATAGGAAATTGTAAGGACTGCGACTATTTCAGTACATAAAGATAGACTACTTTTTCCAAAGTTTCATTGTGGTCGTTGGAGGAGCTATCCTGCTTGCTGGCATGCTTCTCATTCAGGGGATAGAGTGTTAAAGTGATCATCTGTTTCCCAGGTGTCGTCAGGTTGTGGGATTCCTAGATTGCTCATTATTTCAAACCTGATTCCATTTAGGTCACATGTTCTGAAACTTCCTATGGATCACAGACCTCTAGTATAAAGCCTGTTACTAACTGTGTCTCAGTGTCTGTGCAACATTGCTTTCAGGTCTTTTCTTGGACTCCTGCCAGATCCCCGCTGTGCCTGTGGATTGCTGTGGACTTTGTTATATTCCAGATGAACTTCTGATGTCAGTCACCCACTGCACTACAGGGCCCAGCATTCCTATTGCCTAAGTATTGCTTATTGCTCCATCACTGCAGTTTCACCATTTTGCTGCACTATTTACTTTGCCTGTTGTCTTTTCGTTTCTGTGGATATTGAACTCATCCTTGTTACAGTTGTCAATTGCACCATTATAGTGCCATCGTTGCATCACGGGGCTCAACCCCGCTCCGAACCCTAGCCACACCACAGGGCTCAACCCTGCTACAATCTTTTCCGCATCACGGGACTCAACCCCGCTACAATCTTCTCCGCATCATGGGGCTCAACCCCACTACAATCTTCTTCACATCACAGGGCTCAACCCCGCTACAATCCTCTCTGCATCACGGGGCTCAACCCAGCTCCGAACTCTAGCGATGCCACAGGGCTCAACCCTGTCCTGGAATCTCATCACCTTACAGGGCTTAAGCCTGCTCTGACTTCACTACCCCACAAGGCTCAAGTTTGCTTCATCTCTCACTGCACTACAGGGCTCGGCCCTGTCCTGGAAGTATAGTATTCTGCAGGGCCCGCTCTGCTTCGGATTTCCATTACTACAGGGTTCTACCCTGGGAAAGGTCCTCAGTGTCATCCTGAGGTGATGGCCTCATTCTGGACTCGAGGTTCCCTACCACGTTAGTTCTTATATGTTAAAGACTGCATATATATATTTGGGGATTCTCTCCTATACTTATAATTGCATATGTGAACCTCTGTGCTGTTTGAGACTTTATTTGAGAACTTGCTGATTATCATTCTTTTGTGAATAAATTCTATTTTACTTTTATCCTGTGCTACTGAGTTTTATAGAAAGGTAATTCCTAAGACCACCCCAGTTTATTGTGCCTAGTAGGCCTGCCTCCCTCCAGCAGTCTCAAGTGTCGGCAGCCGTGACAGTTTGCACAGACCTAAAAATGAATCCGGATCTGGAACAGGCTACTGGGGTTTAGGTGCTTCACGGTTTGACCGCCCGTTTGGAAGTACAGGAAAATACTCAAGTACAAGTTTTGCAATCTCCACAGGATCTTTCCACACGTCTTGATAAACTTAAAATTCCTGTTACAAGTACATCAGGGGTTTCTGCTTCTCATTTACGCCTACCAACTCCCACCTCTTATGATGGTAAGCCAAAGACATGTAGAGGATTTCTCAACCAATGTGAGATTCATTTTGAATTGTTACCTCAGAGTTTTACCACCCTCGTGTCAAAGTGGCTTATATTATGTCATTATTGTCTGGTACTGCTCTTGAGTGGGCCTCTCCTTTATGGGAGAGAAATGATGCCTTAATGTTTAATTACCAAACTTTTGTTTCTACTTTTAAAAAGATATTTGACAAACCTGGAAGATCAGTGGCTGCATTTGTGGACATTTTATGATTAAAGCAAGGAGCAGCTCCAGTTGGTCAGTATGTGGTTCATTTTCAAACTGTAGCCGCAGAACTTAAGTGGAACAATGAGGCATTAAGAGAAGCATATTGGAATGGTCTCTCTGAGAGACTTAAAGATGAGTCGGTGACTCGGGATCTTCCTGAGAGTTTGGATGAGTTAATTTCATTGACTATTAAATTTGATCTGCGTATGTGAGAACGAGGGGTTCAGAGGAATCGCACTGCGTGTTCTAAAAATTCTCTTCCCCAGTCTTGCTCTGTTCATGGAACATCTGATGAGCCTATGCAAATTAATAAAGCCAAATTGTCTGAAGTGGAGAAGAAACGTAGAAGGCATTCTAATCTGTGCTTGTATTGTGTATCCTCAGAACATTTTTTGGCTAAATGTCCAATAAGGCCTGGAAACGGTCATCCCTAATTGATGGAGGGGAAGTCAAACTAGGGGTACTCTCTAAAGTTTCCCCCAAAAAAGATTGTTTAATTTCTGTGCGCATTCCTGACTTTGGTTCTTCATGTCAAGAGTTTTCTGCATTGCTAGATTCTGGAGCAGCTGGCAATTTTATTTAATTGTCTTTGGTTCAAAAGTTGAAAATTCCTGTTGTCAAATTAACCTGTTCTTTTTCCCTTTCTGCAGTAAATGGGACTAGAATTTCTAATGGATATGTTGTACATCAAACAAAGTCTGTGAAGTTGAGGGTAGGAGCTTTGCATGAAGAAAGTTTACAGTTTTTGGTATTACCTATTTCTATGTATGATATAGTTCTTGGTTTACCATGGTTAACTCTTCATAACCCTCATATTGATTGGACTTGTTCTCAAATTCTTTCTTGGAGTCCCAAATGCAAATGAAATTGTTTGATTCCTGTGGTACGATTGGCTGAAGTGAAAGTAGATGTTCCACCTTCTCTCCCACAGACTTATCATGAATTTGCTGATGTCTTTTCTGAGCAGGCGGCAGATGAACTCCCACCGCATCGTCCCTGGGATTGTCCTATTGAACTTATCCCTGGTAAAATGCCACCTAAAGGTCGAGTATACCCTCTCTCTGTTTCTGAGACTCAAGCCATGTGGGAGTATGTGCGAGATAACCTACAAAAGGGATTTATCAGGCCTTCTTCATCTCCCGCTGGAGCGGGCTTCTTTTTTGTAAAGAAAATAGATGGCGGTCTTCGTCCATGTATCGACTTTAGAGGTCTAAATGAGATTACTGTAAAAAATAAATATCCTTTACCTCTCATTACGGAATTGTTTGATAGAGTTAAGGGTTCTCAACTATTTACTAAACTTGATCTAAAAGGAGCTTATAACTTGATCAAGAGTCGATCAAAGAGGGTGATGAGTGGAAAAACGCGTTTAATACGCGAGATGGCCATTATGAGAACCTTGTCATGCCTTTTGGTTTATGTAATGCTCCTGCGGTGTTCCAGGAGTTTGTGAATTAAATTTCCAGGTTACCAAACTTACCAGTTTGTTATTGTTTATCTGATGATATTTAGATTTTTTCCAGGAATCTTTCTGATCATCGTACCCATGTTAAAGAAGTATTAAGTAATCTTCAAGCTAATAAGCTTTATGGTAAGATCTCCAAGTGTGTTTTTGAAGTTCCAGTCATACCCTTTTTGGGGTATATCATCTCTGGTTCTGGGCTTCAGATGGACCCTGAAAAGTTAAAGGCTATTCAAGATTGGGTTTTGCCCACTTCGTTAAAGTCTATTCAAAGATTTTTAGGCTTTGCCAATTATTGCAGGAAGTTTATCAAAGCGATTTCAACGATTGTAGCCTCAATTACTGCTATGACAAAAAAAGGGGCTAATCCCAAAGTATAGTCCCCAGAGGCATTGAATGCCTTTCAGATTTTTAAAGATGCATTTTCTGCGGCCCCCATTCTAGTTCAAACTGATGTTGAGAAACCATTTATGCTAGAAGTGGATGCTTCCACTTATGGAGTTGGGGGTGCTTTGTCTCAAGTGGCTGCAGATGGGAGAACAGTGTCTTGTGGATTCTTTTCACGAAAGTTTTCTAGTGCTGAGAGTTATTACTCCATTGGGGACCAAGAACTGTTAGCTATTAAGTTAGCTTTGGAAGAGTGGAGATATTTATTAGAAGGCGCAAAACATCCTGTTACTATTTTTACAGACCATAAAAATTTGTTGTATTTGAAGACTGCCCATTGTCTGAACTCACGACAAGCTCGTTGGGCACTCTTCTTTTCTCGTTTTGATTTTGTCCTCAGGTATCGTCCAGGTTCTTTGAATAAAAAGGCAGATGCTCTCTCACGCTCAATGTTGGAAGAGAAAGAACAAAATGAGGATCAAAGGTATCCTATAATAAACCCTCTGGCTTTTTCTTCAATTTCCATTTCTCCTGATCCTCCTCCTGGGAAGATATTTGTGGCACCTGAGTTATGAGGTAAACTTCTTTCCTGGGCTCATAATTCTCGTTTCTCTGGACATCCAGGGGTTCAGAAAATTTACTCTTTTTTGCAACGTTCCTATTGATGGTCTTCCATGAAAAAATATGTCCAAGAGTTTATACATTCTTGTTCTAAGTGTGTACAACATAAGTCCTCCTGGCAGTCTCCAGTTGGTCCTCTCCATCCACTACCCATTCCCACCCAACCATGGACCCATCTTTCCATAGATTTTATTACAGATCTTCCTGAGTCTAGGGGGTGTACAGTTATTTGGGTAGTGGTGGATCGTTTTACCAAGATGGCTTATTTTGTCCTTTGGCTCGAATTTCATCAGCCCCCAAATTAGCACAAATATTTATCAAAGAGATATTTCATCTTCATGGACTTCCTTCTTAGATAGTGTCAGATCGGGGTGTCCAGTTTGTTGCTCGGTTTTGGAGGGCATTATGTTCATCATTGCAAATTAAATTAGTTTTCTTCTGCATATCATCCTCAGTCAAATGGACAAACTGAAAGAGTGAACCAGGAGTTGGAGACCTTTTTAAGAATGTATATTTCTTCCTCCCAAGTTTGCTCATAACTTTCATTATTCGTCTGCTACAGGTGTAAGTCCTTTTATTGCCAATACTGGTCGACATCCTCAAGTTCCTGAGCTTCAGTCAATTCCTACTGTGGACGTCCCAGCAGCTAAAGCTACCCTCCAACATTTTTCTGGAATTTGGGCCCAGATACATGAGTGTCTTAGCAAAGCCTCTCACAATTATAAAACCTTTGCTGATAGAAAATGTTCAGCTGTTCCTAAGTATTCTGTTGGGTATCAGAAGTTTGCTCCCCGGTATATTGGGCCTTTTCGCATTATAAAAATTATCAACCCAGTGGCATGTAAGTTAGTTACCTCCAACTATGCGTGTACCTAACTCCTTTCATGTCTCCTTGCTTAGACCATTGATTCTTAATTGATTTCATGACAGCTTGCCTAAAGTACCTCCCATAACAACTGCTTGAGGTGTGGAGTTTGAGATCGATAAGATTCTGGATTCACATAAGCATCAAAATCAATTGCAATATCTTGTAGACTGGAAGGGTTATGGCCCGGAGGAGAGATCTTGGATTAAAGACTCTGATGTCCATGCTTCTAAGTTGATACGTAATTTTCATGCTAAATTCCCTTTAAAACCTGGTGGGTATTCTGGGGGGGGGGGGGTACTGTCAGGACTGCGACTATTTCATTACATAAAGATAGACTACTTTTGCCAAAGTTCCATTGTGGTCGTTGGATGAGCTATCCTGCTTGCTGGCATGCTTCTCATTCAGGGGATAGAGTGTTAAAGTGATCATCTGTTTCCCAGGTGTCGTCAGGTTGTGGGATTCCTAGATTGCTCATTATTTCAAACCTGATTCCATTTGGGTCACATGTTCTGAAACTTCCTATGGATCACAGACCTCTAGTATAAAGCCTGTTACTAACTGTGTCTCAGTGTCTGTGCAACGTTGCTTTCAGGTCTTTTCTTGGACTCCTGCCAGATCCCCGCTGTGCCTGTGGATTGCTGTGGACTTTGTTATATTCCAGATGAACTTCTGATGTCAGTCACCTGCTGCACTATAGGGCCAGCATTCCTATTGCCTAAGTATTGCTTATTGCTCCATCACTGTAGTTTCACCATTTTGCTGCACTATTTACTTTGCCTGTTGTCTTTTCGTTTCTGTGGATATTGAACTCATCCTTGTTACAGTTGTCAACTGCACCGTTACAGTGTCATCTTTGCATCACGGGGCTCAACCCCACTCCAAACCCTAGCCACACCACAGGGCCCAACCCTGCTACAATCTTCTCCGCATCACGGGGCTCAACCCCGCTACAATCTTCTCCACATCTCGGGACTCAACCCCGCTACAATCTTCTCCGCATCACGGAGCTCAACCCCGCTACAATCTTCTCCACATCACAGGGCTCAACCCTGCTACAATCCTCTCTGCATCATGGGGCTCAACCCAGCTCCGAACTCTAGCCACGCCGCAGGGCTCAACCCTGTCCTGGAATCTCATTGCCTTACAGGGCTTAACCCTGCTCCGACTTCACTACCCCACAAGGCTCTAG
The DNA here is from genome assembly GCA_031769625.1 of Taudactylus pleione. NCBI lineage: Eukaryota > Metazoa > Chordata > Amphibia > Anura > Myobatrachidae > Taudactylus > Taudactylus pleione. The sequence continues at coordinate 4,070,971 of JAUIMM010000200.1, read as the reverse complement.
TTTGCTTCATCTGTCACTTCACTACAGGCCTCAGCCCTGTCCCAGAACTATAGTATTCTGCAGGGCTCGCTCTGCTGTGGATTTCCATTACTACAGGGTTCTACCCTGGCAAAAGTCCTCAGTGTTATCCTGAGGTGTTGGCCTCATTCTGGACTCGAGGTTCCCTACCACGTTAGTTCTTATATGTTAAAGACTGCATATATATATTTGGGGATTCTCTCCTATACTTATTACTGTATATGTGAACCTCTGTGCTGTTTGATACTATATTTGAGACCTTGCTGATTATCATTCTTTTGTGAATAAATTCTATTTTACTTTTTTCTTGTGCTACTGAGTTTTATGGAAAGGTCATTCCTAAGACCACCCCAGTTTATTGTGCCTAGTAGGCCTGCCTCCCTCCAGGAGTCTCAAGTGTTGGCAGCCATGACAGAAATCTGCTTCAGTATCAGTCAGGCAGATAAGGTACAGAATCAATAGACAGAAGAATAGTCAAGTGAAAGTTAAGGAATAAGAGGCAAGCCGAAAAGCATGTACACACAAAATCTGATAAGTAATGAAGTATAAGAATGAAAAAGTAAAGGAGAGATAATACTATGGCAACATACTAAGCAGGTTTAATAGGTCATTTGATTTGAATTTGATAAGCAGCATGACATCAGCAACCACTGGACTGCAGTACAAAGAGAACTGTATTTCCACCTTATCACCACCATTCAAACCAGGCAGAGGAACCTGGAGCCTAAAGCCAGCTCCCCCCACCAAGAGGATATCAGGAGTTTCCAGCAACATCGCACACTGGTCTCCAGTCCCTGGATCCAATGTGTGACAGGTTCATTTTCCTGGGTTCCTTTGGTGTTTTCAGCCATATCCTTATACTATTGGTAGGAGTTATTTTTATTCTATAGCACAGCACCTTAAGGCAGGTGTATCATATATCAAGACCACAGAAAAAAGGTGTCATATCCAGTAGCAAAAGAATAAACAACTCTTCATGATGAAATAACAATGTGTCCAGAAGAGGGAGTCACAAATATCAAGAAATACAGGAGAAGCATTCAGTAAATATGAAGACACAAGTAGGCACATCAATCCCTGTAATTTGCCAAATAAAGCATTGTAGATTAATGCATACAGTATACAGTACCAATTGAGAACCACAATTCTGTTTGGTTTTCTTCTCATCTTGGCAGAGAAATAAAGCAAAGGGGCATTGTGTCAGAGATGAAAAACTAATTTGCAACGTTTCAGAAAGGGCAGAAAAGAAACATAACTAGCTTGGCATTATAATAGCAAACATCTAAACACAAAAATTAATCCAATATAGCCAAGAGTACTTTTCTAAAGGTCTCTACCTTAGAATATTCACTAGACATTTGAAAATCTTTTTATAGATCAGTGACTTTTGTTGTCACCAGATGTTCAAATATATAACTCCTACATTTCTTCTCCTAGAGCCGAATATCTCACAGTGGTGTATATATACTCAGCCGTGGTGAGAGATAAAGTGGACAGAGATAATGTACCAACCATTCAGCTGTTAACTGTTACTTTACAGGCTGTGTATGGAAAATGACAGTTAGGAGCTGATTTTTTGGTACTTTATCTCCGTCCACTTTATCTCTCTCCAAGGCTTAATACACAGACCCCAAAGTGTTAGCTACAGTATAAAGGAAAGAGCAAGTTTCTATTTATACCTAACATAAGGGCAAGATAGGGCAAGTAGGAATATGGGATAGTCATAAAGTATTTCAATGGGATGACACTTTATAAAGGAGGTCCCTTAGTAGTAGGAAATATATGGGAATCTTCACGTGGTTCTCTTAAAACTGTGATTTTACACACCAGAGGTATCATGATGCTATCTACTGTATATTGTGAGGCATCACCTTACCTTACAGTAAAATATAGGGGTTCATACTGTATAACATTGGATTTATTTTTTTATTGTCTACAGTCTCCAAACACTTCTGTTATTTCCCATATTTGGTCATCACATATTAACTCATGTTGAAAATACAGACACTCTTGAAAATCAACTGATAACAACTTATAACAGTATAGAAGAAAGTGAAAAGGCACACAGGGATGCACAGTCAATAGAGTAGAAAAGGTAAGTACGTCCCAAAAGTACATAGTAAAGATAAAAACAAAAAAAAGGTAATGCAAAAGATTATATATATAATAAAATTGAATGCTGATAAGAGAAATAGATAGATGAGGGAAAAGAGAGAGATGAAGTAAAAGGAGGAGAAAGAGAGAGAAAGGCGGAAAGAAAGAGTGACTGGAGGAAGAAATCAGAGAGAGAAAGTCCAGGCTAGCCGGTGACAACATCTAGTAGGTAATAAAAATGTGTGATTTTCATAATATAAATTACTTATTTACACAGGCAATTTGGTTGCAGCTACAATCACATCATTGCAATCTCTTGGCATAGTGAAACAAAATATAAGTTTCACCAGGAGAAATTTTGTTTCTGTATATTTAACTGGTGAGTACCTGTAAGAGAATAATTTATTATGAGCTGATTAATTGCAAATGTTTATGTACAGTATATATTTAACAGGGAATAAATTGAATAATAGAAGCAGAAACTATAATGCAATAAACATTTTTGAAAGCATTAGCAAATGTAAACAGAGAGAATAAATCAATCAATACAGTATAAGTGACTGCAAATGCTTTGGTTAATCAGTTAAATACAAATGCATTTCCATTGTTTGGCCTGTTTAGTTGCTAGTCTAAGCCTGGGTACTGTATAGAAAAAAAAAAAAAAAAAGAAACAATTGCTATGCCTAGAACAAAATAAATGCTGACAAATAATGGAATGCAAGAGAACAGTACCCTTGTGGCCTATTGCATTGAACTAAATTTAATTTTGTTATTGCAGATGGCATTCTGTGCACGAGAGAGCTCGGTCAGGATAGTTTTTATTCTTTTGTCTATTACAATTTTGCTCAGATCAGTTTTGCCTGGAGAGACAGGAGGCTGCATAGAGAAGCGACAGCAGCAACATGTACAAAACAACCTACTTGCGAGAAATTCGCAAAGAAAAATATGAAAGGTCTGATGGCTACGATGAGCAAAGTCTCGTAGATATTAGAAACCTTGGCTTATCGCAGGCACAAGGCCTCGAAAACTTGCAGGAGCTAAATGAAAGGTTTGCCAATTACATAAATCGAGCGAGAGTACTAGAGCAGAGAAATGCCATCTTTAGGAAGCAATTGGAGACCTTCCAAAGGATGGATGAGATTTCCGGCCTTGAAGAGGCTTTTGCAGAACAGATTGAGCTGAATCGGCAAAGAATCCGTGAGTTATCTTCAGACCAGTCCAAACTTGGAAGGGAGTATAAAGATGCCCAGAGGATGGTTGATGAATATAAAAACAAGTGAGTCATTTTAAAGTTTTCTATTAGAGAAAGCAGAAACAATACATTACAACTAAACTAAAATATTTGAGTTTCTTCACAAAATGTTGTGAAGAACGAGAAGGAAATGCACATATAGAATAAATGTAGTTTTAGGTAAAGTGGCTAAATATTTAAGTTGCAACATTCCTGTACCATAAAAAGTTGCATCTCTTGAGAAACTTTTTCAGTGTTTTTAAATATATATATTTTGTTAATTGTAACATGCTTACAAGTACCCACACTGTTATAGAATATTTTCTTTATCACAGGAAAAGTATTAATAAATGTTTTGTCATCGCTACATTTAATTGATAATAATACTACAATAAAAATATAACACTAATTCATATATTGTCTGCAGAGTGATTTACAATAAAGGACATAATATATTTGTTAAAGTGTAGTTTCATTTCCTTTTGTATTTTGCTAGAGTACATTTTGGTTTCTTAGGAATGATTAGTCTAGAAACCTTTATGACAGAACTGTACATTCCCTTCTGTAGCAGTAATACTATGGTCACATCAGTACCACCTACAGTTGTATATGGTGGGCTACTAGAATTTATATGTAAACACTGAAGCATTTGTTTATTATCAAATGGTGCTGCTGCCTTTCTTTCTAAGTAAATATAATACCATATTCATCAAGAAATAATTTCTATTCAAATTACCAGACAATGAATAGATGCATAAACTAATATATTTACCAATATATTTATATGTTTGTACAATTTTTTTTCCAGCTATACAGTAGGCACTTATGTAAAATAAGTACATGAAAAAAAATGCTTATTATAATATGGTATCAAAGCATACACAGAATTAAATATCTTACTATGCAAAAAAGTGTTCTAAAAAAAAGTGCTTGAAATCATACTGCAAAGACCCTTAGTAAATTCTTGTTGAAATTCTGTTATTGTACTCCACAGATTAAACACATTACCATAAATATTGTACAATAATTGGGGTTTCTAATGACTGTCAGATTGGTAACGTTAAAGACATTAGCATTACTTATTTATTAATATACAGTATTAATAATTAATATTGTAACTGTCTCAGATTGTAAAATGGTTTCAAAATATTATTAATTATCACCCTATGATAATGTTCCCAAGTCAGATACATAGGGGTCTATTTAGAAAGAAAAGCAAAAAGCGGCATAAAAAATTGTTGCTTATCACTTTTATATTACCGCCATATTTATATATTTTGAAATGCAGGGACAGACTTCGTGTTAAGGGTCTGTCCCGGTGAGGAGAAAAAGGAGCCTGAAGTGGTTCTTTTTGGCATTTTTTGCATTTGTGATAAATGGCATAGTATTTTCAGTGAAAAGTGCTGAGCCTCCTGGCACATGGGCAGAATTGGTGCCAGAGGAGCCGGCGCTGCACAGCATTCTGGGGGAGCCGGTGCTGCACAGCATTCTGGGGGAGCCGGCGCTGCACAGCACTCTGGGGGAGCTGGCGCTGCACAGCACTCTGGGAAAAGCAGGAAGAGAACTCTCTTTCATGCTTTTCTCCAATGCAAGCATACATAACGCCATCCAGAGATGGCTTTATATGTTTTGCACAAAACTTTTCTAGTTTATATAAATATCATTACTGTAAAGCCCCCATTGCTAACTATTAGGGCTGCAGAAATGTCACAGGAGAAATCTGTGATTTGTATGCACTTGTCCCTTTACTAAATTTGGAGAGCTGATAGTTTAGGATTTTTGTTTAAGTTTACTAAATAGATCACTTTACCACGGAACCAGGTATTAATTTTGTTATAAAAAGTTGAGGATAGGATCAAGACTAATTATCTATACAGCTGGACAATGAATATTGTTTTGGTTATTTTTGCAAAACAAGATTGGGGTTGTCAATCCTGTAAGTACCTTTTTAACCAGTGCACAAATTATAATTATTTTTTTTTAAGAAAATTAGTTCATTCAGCACTGTGATTTTAACTTAATGCTAAGCATTTTTGAAAAATTATAAAATAGTACACTTTTTTGAAGACAAAAAAAAACTTAAACTAGCTGATACTAATAATTTAGCAGATTGCCTGGAAATCCCTTTTTACTTTCTTTTATCAAAAGATCAAGGTTTATTTCCTACTCATTCATCTCTTTCTATTAATTCCTACTGTTTCTAGATCTTCTAACACTCAAATAACCATAGAAATGCTGCCTCTGTCCAAATAAATAAAACTAACAAAACCTACAAATCGAAATAAAAAAAACTACTAAGGGCCATATTCAATTAGCGTTGAAAAGCCGTTATCGCCGATACTTATGACGTCATTTTTGCCACCTTTCACTTATCCCCGTATTCAATTTTTGTGACTTTTCGCCGGTGCGAAAAGTCAGTGCATCAGACCCAGCGAAAAAGTATCACCTATGAATAGGTGGCGAAAAAATGTGCAGAATTGGGGTTTTGGGGTACAAACTTTAAAAAACCACCCTACACCCCTTGGACAGTCCCCAAAAGGTGTTCTGTGTCAAAAAAATTTTTTAAAAGTACCACAGTACACCCCAAAAAGGGTACTTTCATTTTTGGTGGTGAAAAAAAAAAGTTGGGGGACAAACTTCTAAACTAGTGAAATAGACTCAGGGGGGTCCCCAAGTATGCCCAAGATGTTTTTTTAATTGCAGGTGGTTGCGGCAGGTGGATTTTTCACGACTTCACATTAGCCTCTTTAAAATATGCTAGTACCCATTTTCACGTAGCCCAAATTTGATGGGACTACTTATTTTACAAAAAAGTTGCTAAATGCTATTCTTCACCACTATCCCAAAGACGCTAAATAGCACCTATGGAGACCATTTGAAGACCCCAAATATCTTCAGCAGGGCTATTCAGGGGTACCCATAGAGAAAACCCATGCCAGAGCATCTTCAGGGGGGTGTCAGGCTGATATCCCCAAAAATGACAGGACTTTCCGCCAATTTCGTTTTTGCGGGTCCCGTTTTCGCTGATTTGGAATTGAATACGGGGATACGCGGGGATGAGCGCGATAAGTTTTTGACCCTGAAACCTGCGTTGATGGCAAAAAGTCTGGCAACGGACTTTTCGCTGCAAATTGAATATGGCCCTAAATCTTTGGTATAAAAGATTTACCATATATTTTTTTTAGTTGTGTATTAGAACTCACTGTCCCTTTTCCTGATGCCCCTGTTCAGCTACGGTGGTAAACATTGGTACAGTTTTGTCTTTAATAGTGATGTAAGCTTATTTAAGGTCTTATTAAAGTACTTTTATTTTGTGACTATGGACTTTAGTTCTTGTTCACGCTTTGTACATTTTTAAACATATTTTTGCCCTCCTAAGTTTTGTTCTAATTTGTGTTTTAAAAGTAAAATATTTCAATATGTAAAAGAGTCATTAACTGATTATCTAAGTGAAATCAGAATTTATAATATCTGCACTACCAACTTTAGTGGGTTTTTCTGTATTATGAATTCACTATTTTACTTTTGTGTTAATGCTGTACAGCACTTGGAAATTCATCACTCTTTTCACCTTATTGTCACTTAATTGGACTTGTTTGCTGAAAACTTGGCACTGGTTTCTTGGGTTTTTTATATATTAGTAAATTTAATTGGAAGGTGGTCATTGACAGCCTTTGTGTGCAGTAAATTCCCGACCGCACTAACAGACGACTGTTATTCCAAGAGAGATAAGGCTGCTTGTTCCTAGATGTCCAATTTGGCTTTCTACTGTATGTGTGTGTGGCCAAACAAGACAACTGAGACTGAGGATTTTCCCTGTGTCTGGCATAGGTTCTAGGTTCTATGGTGTACTGATCATGTGTATTCTTTCTGTTTTGAGATTGATTTTGATGTACTATTAAATACTAGTAAATTAACCAGGCATAGCTGGGTCACATCAGCCTGTGCCCAGCTGCGCCTTGTCCCTGCTCTGTCTGCCCCTGCCTCTCCTATTGGCTGCTCCACCCCCCTCTCTGCTACTCTATTTTGCCCCTGCAGAACACCACAATAATGGTGGACATGTATCAAAACTTTTAAACAGAGAAGTAGACAAGTGAGCAGATGCCCATAGCAACCAATCAGCTTCTGCCTATCATTTAGCAAGTACAGTCTATAAGATGAGAGCTAGAAGCTGATTGGTCGCTATGGCTAATTTCTATACTTATCCACTCTTTATAGGGTTTAATACATCTCCCCCTAAATCACTGATATTTTACAGGTATTGTACTCAAAAAAATTGGAAATAATTGTCACACAATTTGAAACTGTTCCTTTACATTTTAGCTAAATAAATTGACACTGGTGATGAAACTATGGAAGAATAACAGTTCTAATTGCAACTATCTCGTGCCATAGTGAATGTACAGGAGATTATAGTATTAGGGGAAGATCTCCTGTACTCCCTCTCACAGAGGCACTTTTCTGATGGCGACTAATGCTATCAAGCTACGACTGAATTCAGTGAATACTGAAGGCAGGTATGAAAATAAGCAAGTACACTTAGGCTTAAGTTTCTATCTTACTGTCATAGTTTATTTTGTATTACTGTTTTTTTTTGTGATTAACAGATATAAAAATGAATGTGAGTATCAGCTACTTCTCAAAGGCAATCTTGAACGACTTAACAAGGTAAGATAATTGTGACAGGCGAGCTTTGTGTGGGCCATAAAATGGGCATTGGAGTTAAATATATAAGCTCCTGCAAGTCTAGAGCAAAGTATCTTCTCCTATATTGTTTCACTTATATATCTTGCTCAGCCAGAACTGAAATCATTACTGGGTATTATCTCACATAACAGAATTTTGTACAGTAAAAAACACATCTAGTTAATAAAAACTAGAGATGTGCGACGACCCCGTGTTTTGGATCTGGATTCATTTTTGTGTTTTAGTTTTGCAAAACCAACCTGAAGGGTTTTGGTTTTGGATTCAGATAAAAATCAAATACTGGCTGCTTTTGCATGTAGCCCACAAATACTGGACTGTTTTATTTTTTACACTAAAAATTAGATTTAAATTTGGACAAACTCCTCCCAAACCTAAATTTCTCTGCACATTTTACATCTGCCCCCTCTGCAGTGTACCATGGTTTTACCAAGGTGCAAAGTTACTTGCTGGGTTTTTTTTTCATTTTGCTCCAGTTTAGAATCAGCCCCTATGTATAATCTTCCATTGTTATGTGTATGAAAATTTTATTTATCTGTATTTTTCCAGCAAGTATGATTTCCAAATACAGATTATGGACCTCATTCAGAGCCGCTTGCTAGATACGATCGCTCGCATCCAGCGTATGCAAATATGACAAAGTGACGGCATGGGAAGCGATCGCTCGCCAAGGCATAAGCACACCCACTTTGGCTGTGCGAGCGACCGCTCTGTGTATTCTGACACCCATTAGCCTATGTAGAGACGCCCACTAGTGCACATCATCTCCAGGAAGTGTATTAAAACATTGGTACATCAAGGACCATCGGAAGCAATCGATCGCTTGTGGTTGCCTTACCCTACCGCGAGGACTTCAATGTAAAAAAAAGGCTGGTGACATGTGCAATGACGCTGCCTGTTAATTATGCACGCCTCTGAAACGGCGTTAAAACACTCCCCCGTTTTCACTGCACTGCCCCTGTTACCACCCACAAACGGTCTCTACTGTCACTCAATCCACTGGGCTGTCTTTGCTGAGCGAGTGAGCGGGCTGCGATCGCACAGAGTAGTTCACGCATGCGCAGAACGAAGCGTGCGCATGCGCGTTCACAAACCCTCCTGCATGCCCATCAGACCTCCCACACAAGCAGAGAGACTTTGTCTGACTGGTCTGAAGCCGGCGGATGAAATGAAACTGGGACTGAGGTGAGTACTCGTCACAGGGGGGGGGGAGATAGATCAGAATACAGTGCATCAGCGGCCGGCTTATAAAAATATCACCAATTTACCAACTGGCCGCAGATGCTGGGGGGCGGGTTGGCAGGCCCCTACAAGCTTCAAGCCCTTGGGCAACTGCCCAACAAGCCCAATGGAAGAGATGGCCCTGTACCACACTCCACTAAGGAAGAGAACATATCCATGTGGAGTATGAGTTTTACACTGATAACTATGCTATTTTGAAGACCCCTCCCTGAAACCCAACCTTAAAAAAGTGCTGGAGATAGCTGGTTTTAATACCAGTATCCACTTCTCGTGACCTTTATCTACATGTCCTCAACTCCAAATATGAGACTGTAAATTAAATTAAAGTTCATGCATTATGTTATTTGTCACCGTTGGCAGCAAAATGGAATGGAACACGGCTGTACATTTCCCAGTGCTCTGCTAAATAGACAGGGATGTACAGATAAGTTAAGCAATTGTAATCTAAAAGGCAATCCTTATAAAAAATATATGGTTGCCTGTAATAAAGGACTTGGTATGCAGTCAGTATGTTGACAATAACAATGTCGATATTAACAATGTCGCCACAGGAATGTTGACAGTTCTGATAAAAGTTGACACCTGGAAAATGTTGACATGGACAGAATGTTGACATATAAAATGTCACCATTGTCAAAATGTTACCGTTGCCATTAGGTTTAGCATTAGTCTTAGTGTTGGAGTTACCACTAAGGTTAGGCATAGACTTACCAAAAAAGCACAGTGTCTACATTCTCACTATGTTAAAATTTCAAGTGTCGACATGATAAATGTCGACCTAATAAACCGAACCCATGGTTCCTCATACCTGGTACTTTGTCGACTACATGGGATATCCGGTGTTGCTGGGTTAAAGAATGGACCTTGAAGTACATCTGCAGCTTAATTTTTTATATTGCAAAACAACATTGGAGACCATGGCATATGAAAATGTGCATTGTCAGTGCAGGTGCAGTGTGACAGTACTGGTACATAGCAGCCTGTGCCTTCAGATCAGTGCAAACTTAGGCACTGGAAGACATCCGGAGAAAACTTTGCTTAAACAAAAATTTCAAGTCAGATTCCATGGCCTAATTGGTGGGCACCATGTAGACCTCCATGGTTCTGATGAACTTCAAACATAGCCAAAAATCTAATCCTGGTCAGAATACACCACCATGACAAATTTGGTGGAGCTAGGTAAAAATCTCTTGCCGTGCACACACTTTCTTGCTTATTAAATAAACAGGTAGGCAACTGTGATGAACACAATAATCTTCTGTAAACATCACCTCTCTGTGTACGCAGGGATAGGGATCTAAAGGGTATCATAATGGGTCTGGCAATTAGGCAAATGCCTCAACAAAATTAGGGGAAAATTAAAAGTTGTAGGTAATCAATTTGAAAAATGCACATTTCTATGCTTCTTACGCCTGTAATAGAGGATTATCTGTTAACAATAGATCTAGCACAGATTCAAGTGAACATATTTCTTATAGCTTCCAAATTTATATAAGGAAAAATAAAAGCATTAGTTTGTTTGCCACAACAGGCAACAAAATGACTAAGGGCTTGATACACTACGGAACGCAACTGCGAATGCAATAGCAATTACGCGCACAGTTCAGCTGCGATAGTATGCTAATCCACTGCACTACATAAGGACGCCCACTTTACCTTACACACATCCGTAATGTTTAGCAAGACTGCGAAAACATTGGTACAATCGAGTACCATCGCAGCCTTACGCACACTTGCACGAGCCCTGACCTTATTCAGAAATTGCTAACTTTCACGCACGCTACCAGGCTGCGCAGGGCATCGCGTTGAATAATTTATGCATGACCCTGCAACGGCGTTCACTGCACGCCTGCGTTCGGCTGACCACTCCCTCGTTACCACCCACAAACGGCACTTCCTGTCAATCACTCTGCATTGGGTCTAAGTAGCCACTACAATCGCAGTCCCGGTCGCAATGACTAGTTCATGCACTGCAATGCGTATGCATGCGCAGTACACAAAAAATCGTCTGATTGCGTACATATTAGCAACTGCGTTCCTTGCTGAATCAGGCCCTAAAAGCACATCTGTGCACCAGTGTTCCACTCTGCAATTTTTTTAAAAATAAAATCACATATTTTTTCAGCTTATCTTAGATGTCTACAAGTCAGAGGGGCTGCTTACCTCCCACCCACTACGGCAGTCTCTGTTATCCCTGATGCTCTTGGCTAAATTATCAGGGCCACACGTTTTTTGGTCACATTATTCCATGTGACAGCTCTACTGAAACATTTCCAGACCTCTCATATGACATTACTCATCTTAAATGTCTCATTGCTGGCATGCTATGTGACCATAGCTAATTTGTAAGTTTTGTAAGAAAAAATAAATAAAAAGCTTTCCTAGGTGTAATGTATACTTCTAGCTGCATTTGAAAGAGCAAGTAGTATTTTTGTGAAGGAAAAATGTTAAAGAATACAGAGATGACTATGTGCTCTATTTATTAACATTATTTTTACTAAAATAAAGTGAAAAAGGGTGTTTTCACACCCTTTTCACATTATTTTAGTTTCACCTGTAGTTATTACAGGGCAATTGGAGTAGAATTAGTAACATTCTACTCCAACCCCTAGGTATCACTTATTTTTAGTAAAGCAGATCGCATTTCCCATAATTGTAATGGGAAATGTGATCCGACCATAGTTACTAAAAATAAATTGTAAAAAAATACCGGGGAAAGCCCTGTGATAATAACGCTACCTGGAGGTGGCGTTATCCAGGGTCTCCCCCGGTTACTGGGCTCCCACTCTGCTCTAACGGGGAGAGCAGAGGCAGGAGCCGGTACCAGTAATCAGCTATGTGGTCTAAACATGGGGCTTAGCATCGGTGGGGGGTAGCAGCGACGGTGGGTCGGCGCATGTGCGGGCTCTTAGTTGCGGTATTTTTTACGAAAATACCGCGACTAGAGTGCGGATGGGATCCGCAGGGACAGAGCTTTATCGCAAGCTCTGTCCCTGCAAGGGATTTATAGTAAATCCCTGTGATATTGCCTGAATTCGCAATGCGAATTCACTCGGTAATATCACACTACAATCCGCATTCAACATGTGCACTGTCTCCAGTGGCGTAACTATAAATTTTGCTCCCCCATGCCAAGAAAGTTTCAGGTACCCCCCCGCCCAAAATACAAACACACCCAAAGACGATGTTTAAGCTGGTTTCATGATACAGTAATGTGCCTTCCACTAGAGGTTCCCAAACGCAGTCCTCAAGGCTCCCCTACAGTTCAGGTTTTAGTGATAACCATGGTTAGCACAGGTGGTTAACTCAAATTGACTGAGGTAACAATTAAGTCACCTGTGTTCAACCATGGATGTCACTAAAACATGAACTGTTGGGGAGCCTTGAGGACCGTGATTGGAAACCTCTGCCTTACACATTAAGGGCTCTATTTACTACAATCCGCATATTGAATGCAGCTTGTAGTGTGATATTATCGTCTGAATTCGCATTGCGCACTGTCGCACTGTCCCTGCGAATCCCCTCCGCACACACTAGTCATGGTATTTTCACAAAAAAATACCGTGACAAAGTGCCCGCGCATGCGCCATCCGACCGTCGCTGCTACCCCCAGCGCTAAGCTCCGCCCCTGGTGCTAAGCCCCACCCCCCACGATCGCGGACCCCCTGCGACCCCCCCTCTCCCTCAATTACACTTACCTGCATGCTCCGGGCCTCCGTTGATGTTCTCCATGCCTCTGATCAGGTGATCTCCCATACTGCACTGGGACCTGATCACCTGATGACCAGGCTGCAGTGCACTATGGGAGACCAACTGACCGGAAGGGAGACATCACCGGAGCCCTGATCACCGGTCCCTGGAGTCAGGTAAGTAAGAAAAAATGTTGACAATTTTTTTTTCTTTTTTTTACAGTAATCAGCTTGCGGTTTGTTTAGACCACACAGCTGATTACTGGGACCGACTCCCGGCTCTGCTCTCCCCATTAGAGCAGAGTAGGAGGCCGATAACCGGGGGATACCCTGGATAACGCCACCTCCAGGTGGCGTTATTATCACAGGGCTTTCCTCGATAATTTTTTACAATTTATTTTTAGTAACTTTGGTCGGATCACATTTCCCATTACAATTATAGGAAATGCGATCTGCTTTACTAAAAATAAGTGATACTTAGGGGTTGGAGTAGAATTTTACGAATTCTACTCCAATTGCCCTGTAATAACTATAGGGGATACTAAAATAATGTGAAAAGGGTGTGAAAACACCCTGTAATGTGAAAAGGGTGTGAAAACACCCTAGTAAAAATAATGTTAATAAATAGAGCCCTAAGACACACTAAGTAATGCCACTTTATAACACATTATGGGCTCTATTTATTAACATTATTTTTACTAAAATAATGTGAATAAGGGTGTTTTCACACCCTTTTCACATTATTTTAGTATTACCTACAGTTACTAAAGGGCAATTGGTGTAGAATTCGTAAAATTCTACCCCAACCCCTAAGTATCACTTATTTTTAGTAAGCAGATCGAATATCCCATAATTGTAATGGGAAATGTGATCTGACCAAAGTTACTAAAAATAAAATGTGAAAAAATACATGGGAAAGCCCTGTGATAATAACACCACCTGGAGGTGGCGTTATCCAGTGCCTCCCCCGGTTACCGGACTCCTGCTCTGTTATAACGGGCAGAGCAGAGCTCGGAGTCGGCCCCAGTGATCACTCTAAAAAGAGTGATTGACTCTAAAAAAAAATAAAAAAACAAATAAAAAAAAGCAAACTTACCTGAGTACAGAGACCAGAGTTCGGGGCTTCGGTGATGTCCTCCCTCCGGTCAGCTGGTCTCCCATGGTGCACTGGGGCCCGGTCGTCACCTGACAGGGTCCCAGAGCAGTATGGGATGTCACATGACCGGAACAACAGAGGACATCACCTGAGGCCCAATAACTGCAGGTAAGTGTAATTAAGGAAGGGGGGGTCGCAGAGGGGGGGTTGTGGGGGCAAACAGGGGGGGCGGGGCTTAGCGACGGGTGTGGGGCTTGGTGACAGGGTGGTAGCAGCGGCGGCCGGTCGACACATGTGCTGGGCACTTGTCACAGTATTTTTTGCGAAAATACTGTGATAAGGCTCTGGAGGGGATTCGCAGGGACAGAGCTCTGTCCCTGCAAGGGATTTGTAGTAAATCCCTGTGATATTGCCTGAATTTGCAATGCGAATTCAGTCGGTAATATCACACTACAATCTGCATTACAAATGCGGATTGTAGTAAATAGAGCCCTATGCCACACCAGAATGCCCCTATAACACATTATGCCACACTGTAATGCCCCTTACAACACATTATGCCACACAGCAATGCCCTTTACACATGCCACACAATAATGCCATGTATAACACATAATGACACACAGTAATGCCCTTATAACAAAATATGCCATGCCGTAATGCCCCTATTTCACATTATGCCACACCGTAATGCCACATACAATACATTATGCCACACAGTAATGCCCCTTATAACACATAATGCCACACAGCAATGCACACTAAGTAATACACAGTAATGCCCATTGCACATTATGCCACAGAGTAATGCCCATTACATCCCACCCTGATAGATCTACTTCACCAACCCTTCTCTCTGCTCCTGCCTGTCACCTCAGCTCAAAACAGGTTGCACAGTTTTTATGTCCATGTAGAACCAGTTTATAACCTGTAAACTGCATATATCAAGTTACTGACCCTTATACAGTGTCCCCTGTAGTTGTGCCCCTTACGCAATGCCCCTTGTACTAGTGCCCCTTATGTGGTGCCCCCTGTACTAGTGCTCCTTATGCAATGCCCCCTGTAATAGTGCCCCTTATGCAATGCCCCTGTACTAGTGCCCCTTATGCAATGCCCCCTGTAATAGTGCCCCTTATGCAATGCCCCCTGTAGTAGTGCCTATTATGCAATGCTACCTTATGCAGTGGCCATTATGCAGGGCCCCCTGTAGCAGTGCCCCTTATGCAATGTCCCCTATACTAGTGCCCCTTATGCAATGCCCCCTGTAATAGTGCCCCTTATGCAATGCCCCCTGTAATAGTGCCCCTTATGCAATGCCCCCTGTAGTAGTGCCTATTATGCAATGCTACCTTATGCAGTGGCCATTATGCAGGGCCCCCTGTAGCAGTGCCCCTTATGCAATGTCCCCTATACTAGTGCCCCTTATGCAATGCCCCCTGTAATAGTGCCCCTTATGCAATGCCCCCTGTAGTAGTGCCCATTATGCAATGCTACCTTATGCAGTGGTCATTATGCAGCCCCCCCTGTAGCAGTGCCCCTTATGCAGGGACCCCTGTAGCAGTGCCCCTTATGCAAAGCCCCCTATACTAGTGCTACTTATGCAATGTCAGTAAAGTAGTGCCCCCTTTAGTTGTGCCCCTTAAAGTAGTGCCCCCTGTAGTTGTACCCCTTATGCAATGCCCCTTAAAGTAGTGCCCATATGCAGTGCCCCTGTAGCTGTGCCCATATGCAGTGCCCCTTAAAGCAGTGCCCCTGTAGTTGTGCCTCTTCAAGTAGTGCCCCATGTAGTTGTACCCTTTAAAGTAGTGCCTCCTGTAGTCATGCCCCCTCCCCTCCCCAACCCAGTACTTACCTGACTCCGCGCATCGTCCGGGCAGTCACTTCTGCTGCGGTGCTGACTGGATCTAAATTGATCCAGCAGACGCGGCCGCACAGGTTCCCCAGGTCACTGCATTACTGGGAACGCTGGCCTCTGAAGCGATCAGAGGCTTCCTTAGCCTCCAATCACTTCAGAGGCAAACGCTCACAGTTTCAAGTGGCGAAGCTATGGCCCCCGGCGCCTTCAAGCCACCCGGCGCCTTCAAACCACCGCGGGGGCTGTGGGGGCAGTACTTACGTCACTGACCGTCTCATTATACAACAAATCAAAAACTAAAAAAGAAAATCTGTCTGCAGTGTACTTCCTAATCATGTTCTAGAATTTATATGTATAAATGAGTTTTATACAGATTTTTTTTCTATAATAAATGAGTAGTCTAATTTATATTCTACCAAAGTATTTTCAAGCATCTTACATTATCACAACAAAGCAGTTACTACATTAATTACTAAGTGCAAGAGCTATTACGATGAACAGTAACATAAATAAGCTGTATTTCACGCACAATGATTACACATGGAGAAAGATTGGTAAATAAACCTCTTTGCTTTCATCTGTATAACATGCAGTAGTGATGTTTTTATTTGATCAATTTTAAGGGTTCTCGAACAAACTATTTTAAGTTCTTGTTCATTAAGATATCACCCAACTTTTGACTGACAATTTTCAAACCTATATTCTTACTCTCCTCTTCATTGAATGAATGCTACATTCTCAGCCCTACTGTAAATCACTTTTATCGACAATATAGTATTTATTACTCTATTATGTACAATAGTATTTTGGGGATGTACTCAGAAAGTCTATATTCAATTTATGGACACTGCAATGTCAGCATGTTCAGAATGTGGACATGTTTGGTGAATATGTAGACAGGTTCATTATGTCGCCATTTAACATATCAACATTGACAATGTCGACACTGACAAAATATGACATGTTCAAAATGTCGACATTATTATTTTTGACATTATGAATGTCGTCACATGAAACTAGAGTTAGGTTAAAATAGGAATGTCAACATTATGACTGTCAACATTCCTAATCTATGTGTAATGAACAGGCCAACATCATAACTGTGTATGGTGACATATACTACACTCGTATTTTGGATCCATCGCTAGTTATGTAGCCTGGCATTGCAGGTGTTTTTTTACCGTGTCTCATATCTGCTCTCCTCATCCTCCACCCTCATCTTTCAGTCTGTCATATTTGTCCTCCTGTCTCCATGTCTTTCATACCTGTCCACATCACCTCCCTGACTCTCATTTCTGTGCCCCTACCTCCCCTTATCCTCATCTCTCATCTCTGTCTCCCTCACCCCATCTGCCTGTCTGTCATCACTGTCTCCCTGATCTCCCTCACTGTCTCTCATCTCTGTTCCCCTCACCCCATCTCCTCATCTCTATCCTCACCAACTGTCTCCTCATCTCTCATCCTCACCTACTGTCTCCTCATCTCTCATCCTCACCTACTGTCTCCTCATCTCTCATCCTCATCTACTGTCTCCTCATCTCTCGTCCTCACCTACTGTCTCCTCATCTCTCATCCTCACCAACTGTCTCCTCATCTATCATCCTCACCAACTGTCTCCTCATCTCTCATCCTCACCTACTGTCTCCTCATCTCTCATCCTCACCTACTGTCTCCTCATCTCTCGTCCTCACCTACTGTCTCCTCATCTCTCATCCTCACCAACTGTCTCCTCATCTCTCATCCTCACCAACTGTCTCCTCATCTCTCATCCTCACCTACTGTCTCCTCATCTCTCATCCTCACCTACTGTCTCCTCATCTCTCATCCTCACCAACTGTCTCCTCACCTTTCATCCTCACTGACTGTCTCCTCATCTCTCATCCTCACCTACTGTCTCCTCATCTCTCGTCCTCACCTACTGTCTCCTCATCTCTCATCCTCACCAACTGTCTCCTCATCTCTCATCCTCACCAACTGTCTCCTCACCTTTCATCCTCACCGACTGTCTCCTCATCTCTCATCCTCACCTACTGTCTCCTCATCTCTCATCCTCACCAACTGTCTCCTCATCTCTCGTCCTCACCTGCTGTCTCCTCATCTCTCATCCTCACCAACTGTCTCCTCATCTCTCATACTCACCAACTGTCTCCTCATCTCTCATCCTCACCAACTGTCTCCTTATCTCTCATCCTCACCAAATGTCTCATCTCTCATCCTCACCAACTGTCTCCTCATCTCTCATCCTCACATACTGTCTCCTCATCTCTCATCCTCACCAACTGTCTCCTCATCTCTCATCCTCACCAACTGTCTCCTCATCTCTCATCCTCACCAACTGTCTTCTCAACTTTAATCTCTGTTCCCCTCACCCCTTCTCCTAATCTCTCATCCTCACCAACTGCCTGCTCATCTTTCATCCTCACCAACTGTCTCCTCGTGTGTGTGCACCATTACTGTCAAATATTTGAAGAAAGACAGTTGGGAGCTGATTGGCTTGAGCACCATTTATCATACACAAAGAGTTTTAAAACTCGTTGTGTATGATAAATCTCGTTATATATGCTGTATAGTCTTTTTCCCAAACCTACTGTAATTTTACTTTTCATGAAGTAATAAATTCTCACTATACTACATTTTGAAAGCACTTTATTGTGCAGGTTGTAAAATAAGTGACTTGCAAACTGCACGTCGACCACTTTTTATAGAATTTTGAAGATAAATGATAGCCAGATCAGATTGGTTGCTATGGGCTACACCTCCACATTTGTAAAACCCCTCTGTCTTCACCTGTAATTTTATAACTGTGACCAAATTATACTTAAGCATGAAGAATACTAACCACAATGGCCAATGTAACATAAGCGTGAAATCTTTTGTGTTTATGTTGCAGGAAGCCGATGAAGCTCTGATCAGTAATCTAGAACTTCAGATCGAATCTCAGTTCCTGCAAGATGACATTAATGCAGCAAAGGACCGATACAAAAAGGTAAGGTGTACATGCAGTTCTTAGTCTAATAAACCTTATGAAGAGTTCACTTTATATATAGTATATATTTATGTATATATATATATATATATATATTATATAGTGACATTCTGGGGTATTTTGTTCAGTAGAGTGCTCAGTGGTGCGGGGTTTGGGTGCTCAGACAAGGGTCACCATACAGCTTCTTCTGGTTAAAACAAAACAAAAAGAATATGCTTTAATGACATCCACTTACAGCAACAGAAAATTATGCTGTGTACACACTTGTCGATATATAGTTTGTTCGATCGACTATGTCTGTGAACACTGTCATTCATAAACATAAGTGTACAGCGTAGAAAGAAAATAAAGATCACTTCTCTTTGGGGCACTCTTATATGATTGTATATGATTACAAATCATATAAGAGTGCCCCAATAAGGAGTGATCTTTATTTTCTCTCTATGCTGTACACTCAGGGCCTGATTCAGAGCCGCTCGTAAGCGGCCTCTCGTTCGCTCTGAGCGATGTTCGCACTACTGCGCATGCGTATGGGTCATAATGCGCATGCGCAAACCAGTCATTGCAGGCAGAAATCGTGTGCTCGCAAAACAGTGAGAGGCTGCTAATTTGATTGACAGAATGTACCGTTTGTGGGTGGTAACAGGGCAAGGTGCTTGAAAACGGGGAGTGGAGATCTGAACGCAGGCGTGCCTAACGGTCAAAAGGGCATTTAATGGGAGTGCATAATTAGTAAAGGAGCATCATTGACCACGTCACTTGGTTGTCTTTTAGCCTGAACTGCTCGCAGTGATAGCAGGAAGAAAATCCTACCACAAGCACTGCGAGCAATTCAGATGCCTTTCGATGTTCCCGATTAATCTAATAAATACCGGAGATGACGTGTGATGCAAACGGCAAAGGGGCGTCTTCACAAAATAGCGAGCGCATTTTTCGTTCACTCGCTCAGACATAGAGGCGTCAACAAACTGCAATGAGTGAGCGCACAATTTAAATAGCCGGCCCCTTTTTTTGAACGACCGTCCGCATATAGCGTCCGTGTCTGAATCAGGCCCTTAGATCCTATTGACTCTGGTGAGCACCACCAACCCATTTATTGCCTCTATTGAAGAAACTATTCAGCATATGGTTGGTCATACGAACGTTTAATTTATCAGGGTGTAATTTCAGTACCAGTGCGGAAATCACAGCTTTTTGTTTTGTTTCGAATAAACTCATTCACAGACATATCTGGTCAGCCCTGCAACGTATCCGATGATATATCGGCGCATCTGACTGTGTGTACGGGAAACCCGTCGACCGATCATACATTTGCTGATGGGACCGCCAATACTGATATCTCAACTGGGCGGGGAAAAATGTAAATGCCTGCCCAGTTGTGATGTCAGGCCAGATATATTGAGCTGCCAATTGGTAAGTGTGTATAGCTTATCAATCGGCCACTTAGACAGCAGATTGGTCTGCTGACCGATCCATTGTCTTATGCTGCCCATCCACTAGGCGATTAAACCTAGCGATTGAACGATAATGACCATCGTTATCGCTCAATCGCTTGGTAATCGTCAGCAAATCGTGCAGTTTAATGTCTAATACGACCAGCGATGCGCGTGCACGCTAGTCGTATTGGACAGCTATCATCGGGCAAACATGCTGGTCAACCTGATGATAACGTCAGGTTCAGCAGATGATTGATGAGCCTGCACTGAACGACTGCTCATTCAGTGTAGGCACATCACAGACATAGAAACGACTGCACGATTACAATGTCGTAATCGTGCTGTCGTTTCTATGTCGTTTAGTGGATGGGCAGCATAAGTGTGTACTTAGCATAAGAAACAACTTAGCCCCGATTCTGGGAGCTACCTCACTTCTTCAGCCCTAACTATACATTGCAGCTAGTCTGTGCACAATCTCAGGCAATGTCACAGAGTCCTGCCTGCTTCTTGCAGGTATGGCCCACAGGCCTTCTGGCCTCCACAGATCTCCACTGGCCTCCTAGCCAGGCTTGGCTGCCACAGCCCCACCTGGCCAGCAGATAGGTGTGGTCACACCCCTTTCTAAACTTGCATGGGCGGATCCCACCATCACTGCACAGATTCGGTGGGCGACATCTCCCAGCGCTTGTTACTGGCCATAAATCAGTTTTCATCAGTCATTTCACATATCATGGAAAATTCTGGGCCTGATTCAGAGGCGCTTGCTGTTTGCGAGCGCTCGCTCTGAATCAGGGCGTTTTTTTATTTATTTCGGCATCCAGGCCACTCGCAAAGCTGTGGGTGACCACCGGGCTTGCGTCGAGACCCTGCGGGAGGGTGTCGGCTCCACAAGCCCGAGTGGACTTCCTGCTCTAATAGAGCAGAAAGTCCACTACTGACATCACGAGTGATGTCAGTAGGGCAGCCCACAAATGGCAGGCGTTCCCAAAGGAATGCCTGCGTTTGTGCAGCCACCCCACCTCCCCGCCTACAAAACGGGGCGAGCTGTCAATCAACATCGACAACCACCCCGTCTTGTAGTGAGCCCTGGAGCGACGGAGCTGCCATTGCTCGCTGGGGCTCGCGCATGTGCATGCCAGAGCCGGCGCATGCGCAGTGGGGGAACATCGACCCACTTGCGAGCGCTGTGCACTCGTGAGCAGGTCTGAATCAGGCCCTCAGTATGTAGGGGATATATTTTAGGAACAGTAGGACTTCCCTGCACAGTCTCATTTTCAGTTTAATGCATTCACGTCTGTCTTTTGTTTTTACTATCCCAATAATCTTTCCTACAGTATCTGCTGCTGTTTTCTGCCCAAACCTGGTGGGGAGATAATGTGGGGAGAGATAAAATATCAAACCACCAGCTTCTAACTGACTATGCCAGAAAAATGACAGAAGCTGATAGGTTGGTATTTTATCTCTCTCCACTTTAGCTTTCAAGTCTCCCCCATAATTTTATATGCAATGTTCAGTTTTACTAAACAATAAATATCATCACTGTACAAAGCTATATATTTTTTTTTTAAAGTGAAACATTTGGTTGGCTTTGTATTTATATGCTGCTCAGCTGCACTCATTGCAGTAATAGTTCCGTGCAAATTATGCGTAATATATGTAACTGTTTACTCAACAGAATCTCATGGAAATTCAGACCTATGTTAACATTTTACAACAAATTATCCAGACAACTCCTCCTGTGACTGCCATTACTGTCGGCATGTACGAGGTAAGAGCCATTATAATAAATCTTTTATATACTGTAGCTGTGTCACCAGTACAACTGAAACAACACTACCTAGTCTCATCTAATAGTGAAGAGTGCATTTGTTGTTCTCCTAACATAGATATGTATAGTTGTTTTGCTGGACTGTCCTGGATTTCTAAAGGAAACACGGGGCCTGATTAAGCTTAGGACGGAATTGCAAAGCTGCAAGCAAGCAGCTTTGCAATTCCACCCTTGCAATTATGGTAATGTTGCAGGTGACAGGGCTGCGGGAACATTGGCCGGCTTAGTGACCCATGGGGTCAGGCAAGCCGGCCGCCGCAGACGAGAGAAAGAAGCTAGGAAATCTTTGTCAGTCAATGGAGATCCTGGCCTCTTCCATCCCCGCAATGGTGTTGACATGCCTCCGTTTCGGGAAACAAACGCCATTGCCACCCCCCTCCCGCCCACAATTGGCAGCATACTGTCAATCACTGACAATCAGCTGCCGCTCTGCATGTGAACACGCAGGACCCGTACTGCACATGCGCAGTATGGGTCAGGTGCCTGCGCAAATTCTCGACCATCAGGAATCAGACCCACAGTTTGTTAGCTGGCTACACCCATTTGGGGGCATGGTTTGGGTTGGTTAATGGCAGGGTTCTCAAACATTTTGCCTGCTGTAAAGGATGCACCGGGCAGCCATCTTCCCACTTCTAGATCCAGGCTCCTTTTTCTCTTCAGCGCATGGTGACATCATGATGGCGTATCGCTGACACTGAGAGCAAAGAGGAGCAGCTCGGCCAGAGACAGTGAATAGGAACAGAAGGCGAAACTAAAGAAGAAATAACAATTAAGAGGGTGGAAAAAGCAAAATGGTTAAACAAAGGGTGGGAACAATGGCGCTAAAGTCAGCAAAACAATGTACAGTATAAGGAGAGGTGGAGTATAGAAAATGGGATAAATCACTAGAAATATATAAGGATGGGCAGAGGCAATACAATAGGACAAACACACCAAAAGATATATGAGGGTTAGTGGGGGAGATAAATGGGACAAAGGGGCATATTTTCTTCAATCCGCATTTAAAGCTGGGCTGGCAACAGAAATCACGGGGTCCGGTACACACATTTATTTAGGGCCGACCCCTCCCCTCCTCCCGAGAGAGATACTCTTGGGTGCAGGATGAATGATGCATGGTTATGAAGATTTTGCAAGGATCATGTAACATGCAGTACTGTACTGTCCCTTTTCCATTACTTAGGAAGAATAATCCTTAATGCCCCAATATAACTGCCCCACCTCCATATTAGTCCTTTAAGAGAAAAGTGCTATATAATAAAATTCTTATTAGAACAGAGAATATCCTTTATTTTCCTGACCTGCTACTGATATTGGTCTGGGGGGTGGAGAGCGAGAGAGAGAGAGAGAGAGAAAGAGAGAGAGAGAGAGAGAGAGAGAGAGAGAGAAAGAGCAGGAGGGAGAGTTGAGAAAGAAAAAGAGAGGGAGGGGAGAGGAAGAAAGGCAGAGGGCATGAGAGAAGGTGAGAGGGAGGGAGGGCGTGATGGTAAGAAAAAGAAGTGTGAAAGAGGCAGAGAAAAAGGAGGCAAGAGGGAGGGAGGGAGGGAGAAAGAAAGAAAGAAAGAAAGAAAGACAGACAGACAGACAGAAAGAAAGAAAGAAAGAAAGAAGAAAGAAAGAAAGAAAGAAAGAAAGAAAGAAAGAAAGAAAGAAAGAAAGAAAGAAAGAAAGAAAGAAAGAAAGAAAGAAAGAAAGAAAGAAAGAAAAAGAAAGAGAGAAGGAGAGAGTAGGAGGGAGGGGGCTGCTATAAATGTGCACAGAAATGTAAGGGATACACTATAATAAATTATGTTTACCTTAAAACAGCTCCAATGTGGGTCTGTAACCGAAACGTTGTATGTAATGTAGGTATGTTTTACATTGGAGTGATGGTTAGTGGTAACCTAGGATTCCTCTTCCCTAAAGTACACATCATTACTCGCCATTGTTCTGCATGTGTAAGAGTGATGTATTAGTTTGCAGATGGATGATATAAATAACACATGTATGGCATACAACATTAGGACCAGTCCTGTGACTTACAGCAGTCCTACATGAGGAGCCGCAGTCCCTCGGGCTGACAGTAGACGGCTCAGCAGTGTGCACTTGCGGGGAATGGATATGGCTCATGTTAGCCTGTATTATGAAGACATCACAGGTGATTCTTCCTCTCATCCTAGGGCACACACTGGCCCAGGCATGCTGGGAATTATAATTAAAGTCCTATTCCTCTATATTGCCAATGGGAGGATTGGTGTGTCTCAATAGTTAACAAAGCACCACTATGTTTGTGCATGTTATGTATGCTACGTAAATAATAAATTGAATTGGGTGAAGACAGATCGATCACCTGTCACCCAGTTCTTGTGTAGGAGACAGTTACTTCTACTAGCCGCGCACAGCCAGAGTCCTCGTGGATACAGGCCCCTAGAACCTTCGGGGCCCGGTACGGCTGTGCCCCTAGTCCCTCCCCTGTCGCCAGACCTGCGGGCAACACACCTTAGAGGGCGTAGATTTACTTTAGCTTCTAAAAATGAAAAGTGGTAATACCCATACCACCCAATCAGATTTAAGGTATAATTTCTTTGTTGTATTCTTGAGAATCTAAATAGTTGCCATAGCAACATCTCCACAGTAGCGCACACAGAGGGGGGGGGTGTTTCTGAGTACCCAGAAACCCCTCTTGACAGCCTCGAGAGCATACATCATGTTATTAAGCCCTGACCCTCTCACGGGATATACCGCGATACTTGGGTTAATAAGGAGAAGGCTCCGCCCCCTCTCGATTACACCCACAAATCAAGGCATTTTGCAGATAGGGGAGGAGCCTAATGACATGGCGCCAGCCTGCCAGGTCCTGTCCCCGCAACTACTGCAAGATAAGTGTAAGGTATCTGTGACGTGTGTGTGTAAGTAAACCCCTCTGGATAAATCCTGCGTTTGCGCCTGCCACCACGTGCTATTTTAGAAGGTTTAGTAAATCTGCCCCTAGGTCAGTAAAGCGTCTGTATAGGATGGGAAGTTCATACATCTTCTACTATATGGTGACCTATATAGAATTTGGGTTGTTACAGTACTAACACTTCCATGCAAAAGCAGTTAATGAAGACGTCTGCTCCATCTTCTTAAGATATTCAATTAAATTCCTTTATTTTCATTTCTTTGTCAACTGAACTGTTCAAACCATGAGATGACCACTGTCTAATAAACCCTGGTATCAAATCAGAATGTTTGACTATTACTGTTGCACAAATAGTTTGTTTTGTTTCTTTAGGAAAAGCTGATATCTGAAAGAAGAATCCCTATACTACAAAGCCAGCTTGAGGAATATAAGAGCATCCTATGTCAGTTACAGGCACAGAAGTTTAAGCTGCAGTCTGAGGTAAGACCTTTGGCACAGTGGGGTCATTTATAGGACAGCATACATGTGATAGCTCCACAGTTTAAAAAACCTGAGTTGACAATAAACTCCCCTGATGGAACCTTTAATTGCCATTCTAGTGTTTCTTGCTCAGCCCCTCCCTGTGACATAATAACTCCTCCCCTAATTTCTATTATAATATGCATATATTATATGAGTAAGACAATTCCCAGCACACATTATACATTTGCCTCTAGTCTAACTCATTGCATAAATGTCACCAAATACACTAGCTGCAATATAAAGTATACATATTTAATAAATTAATTAGTACCATTAGCCACGTAAGCTATTGGATATATAGAACATACTGTCTACTTTGCTGTTGGTTAATAGGGGAAAGTAAATGTTGTATTAACCTTTTGCTCATGTTTCAAAATGGACAGTGATAGGGTCTTCTTGTGTTTTAAAATAACTAGAATGATTACTTAAAAATGCGTTGGAACTAAAAGTTTTTTCCAAATACATTTAGCCCAGATAAGCTTAGGTTTTTCTCCCTAAAACAGCAAGATCAAATAAATGTGCTTTAATTAGATTTTGATGCAGTTCTTGGGACACAAGTGTGAATTTTAAGTTTAAATTGGTAATACTTATCATCAGCAGTATTAGTTGCATAATCAGATTGTAATAGCATTAGCATCTAATCTATAGCATATGCCCTATGCTGTGAATGTGAATCATGTGATATAGATATAGCATATATATGAGTACTTTAGTATGCAGTGTTCAGTAGTTGAGTCCAATCATTAGAAAGAAAGGACTAACAATTGTGAAACTAAACACCAGGGGGTATATTTACTATAGTGCAGGTTTTAAGAATTACAGATGTTGCCCATAGCAACCAATCTGATTCTATGTAACATTTATCTAGCACCTTCTAGAAGATAATAGCTAGAATCTGATTGGATGCTATGGGCAACATCTCCACTTCTAAAAATCCGCACATTAGTAATTATACCCCCGGTACTTCCAAGTCTGCTGGAAATTGCTGAGTCTATCCCATACTTGTTTCTGCGTTCCACATGAAGCTAAATAGTAACAGGAACTTGTCCTCAGTTTGACTCACCAGTTGTTTAAGTTCAGAGAAACTAGCTATTATGGCAGTTGCAACTCTCTGGGAAAACTAGGACACAAGGAGATAAGAGAGATCCTATTCTTTTGAAGTTTTCAAATTATACAGTATTTCATTTTATTGTGGCCAGCTAGTGAAGTGGGGTCTCCCATGTATGTTAGTCAATGGAAACTAGAATAATCGGTCTTGTGTGGAAATGTAAAATATCCTTTAATCATGTACACAGAGCCGTAGCTAGACATTTTGGTGCCCTGTATCACAAAGAGCTTTGGTGCCCTCCCCCCCCAATCGTAAACAGGGACAATGCTTGCCGCAGCCTTCCGGGCCAAGAAAAGGGTATGGCCACACTATAGTACCTCCCCAATTCTCATTACTTATTTACATTACACTACATAGCTGTAGTAGTGTTCCTTATACACATTACGCTAAATTGTAGAAGTGCCCCTTACACATTACGCCACACAGTAGTAATGCCCCTTACACATTATGCCACACAGTACAAATTCCCCCCTTTACACATTTATGCCACACAGCACAACTCCCCCTCCTCCCTTACATGTTATGCCACACAGTACAACTCTCCCCCTCCTCCCTCACACATTACACAGTACAACTCCCCCTCCTCCCTTACATATTAAGCCACACAGTAAAATTCCCCGCCTTCTCCCTTATATATTATGCCACACAGTACAACTCGCTCCCTCCTCCCTTATATATTATACCACACAGTACAACTCCCCCCTCCTCCCATACATCTTAATGGTACACAGTACAACACTCCCCCTTCTCCCTTACACATTATGCCACATAGTACAACTCCCCCCCTCCTCCCTTACATATTATGCCACACAGTACAACTCCAGCTCTCCTCCATTACACATTATGCCACATAGTACAACTCCCCCCCTCCTCCCTTACATATTATGCCACAGCGCCGCCCCACCGCCCGCCTCTGTCTGTAACAGTGTTAACAACACAGTGGACCGGACCTCACCTGGCAGCAGTGGCGGATCTATAATGGGGGGGCCCCGCACCGCACACCCTACACCCATATTATTTTAAACTTACCTGTCCGTGGTCCCGCGGCGGGTCTCAGCGTTGCTTAGAACACCGGAAAATGGCCGCCGTGGGAGTGCACACGGGCCCCCTCCTCTGTTAAGGCGCCCCTGCCTGGCAGGTTCTGTCACTGTCCAATGTCCTGGTGTCCACACAGTGCAGCCACAGTGCGCCGCTCCCTGTCTGACACACCCAACAGCAGCAGCTCCTCCGCAGAGAGACTTCACCCACAGAACTGTGGGAGCCCTGGGCGGGGAGACGTCATGACATAATGACGTCTCTCCCGTACCAATAGATACAGGGCTTGTTGAACTTGCCGGGACGCCGGAGACTCAGGCCGAGTAAGTCACACTCTGTCACATGTAGGGGGGAGGGGGGGGCTGTGGCTGTTAACTGTACTCCTACTGGGTGCGACAGCTGCGCATTGTACTTTAAGCAGCGGCCGCCCAGCGCCAGCAGAGAGAAAATGAGGTGGGCGACCAGTGTTCCGCCCTAATGGCAGTTGCGCTCTGTGCGGTAGCACCGGCCACACCACCCTTGCTACGGCCCTACATGTACAATACTGAACATTTAGGGCCTGATTAAGAGTTGCACACAAGTCCGTTTTGTTGCCGGATCTTGAAATGATTCACACTGCACCGTACAGTACTTTCCGACTTCAAAACTCTCCTCTCTGGGAGAAGCCTGGAGAGGAGATACAGGTGGCTGGTTATAGGGGTGGGACCGGACTATTCGCATTATTAGGCCCCGCCACCTCACTGCAAAATGGCTTGAATCATGCCCCCCTCTTCACATAATGTAATTCCAGGTAGTATTCTCCCCATCCTGCACACTTCGCTAGGGAGTACCCTCTATTCTGGGAGCCCAGGGGACTAACCAAAAAATCGTGAGTCTCCCACAGGTTCCGGGAAAGTACAGTAGGTAAGTATGCGCTGCACATGTATCCAATTCAGGCAATGCAGAGTTGTATGTATCTCAGCAGCGCATCCACCTATTGCCAAATGGGTGTAACCGGCCGGTAGCTGGGCGTGTGCCTGTATTCTAACTGTCCTAATGACGTGTAGGCTGAATTAAGGGTTAATAAGAGTTGGGGATACACGGTGATGTGACTCTTGCACAGATATAGGGCTAGCACAAGTGCGTGCTGATCGTGATAAATAATCGCTGTTACTTTCACAAGGGGATCATACATGGTGCCAACTCCAAATACAGGCAAAAATCCACATTCCTAAGCACGCAATGTGGCTGCACCTGTATGTAAATCCCAATCAAGCACTTACAGAGCAAGTGCCAAGTCTAAGTAATCGGCTACAGTGTATTTGGTCTTTAACCAAAATAATAGGAATTAAAAAATAATTAATTCAAGTATATTCATAAAATTAATTCTACAAGAGAGATGAAAGTTCTACATGTAGCTACGCAGGTCATACATGACTGACATAGAATGAGTACACAATTGAAAACATAAACATTTTATTGACTGTTCATTGCTTTGTAGAAATGACAAGTAGCTTGCAAAATTGATAATACAGCACCACCTACTGGCTATGGGGCATCCTTACACCTTTTCAATGTGTTCTGCCAGTCAAATACATTATATTACGTAATTTTGTGACATTGCTACTTTTAGCCTGAGATGGGTCCTGCTGTATGTTTAAAATTATTGACAACTATAGCCATGAAGTTCTCTAAACAGTTAGGGGTAGATGTACTAACCAATCAGCTCCTAACTGTGACTTTTCACACACAGGGACCTATTCATCATCGGGGGACGTACCTCGCCGCTGGAGGTTACTTAATACCATTGCTTATCATCATTGCTCCAATGCTCTGAAAAGCAGCTGTCCCCGCGATTAGTAGCGCAGCTACAGATGTAGCTGGGTTTGGATCCCTCTTCACATCCCTGGAACTCCTTCCCATAGGAAGGAGCGGGACTACATGAACAAGCTCCATCTTGCAGGCAATCTCAAAAAACTTTACATTTTTGGAGTTTGCAGAATATCAGGTGGTCCTATTCGAACTGATGAATGGCCTGGTAATCTGAATATGCGGAAACTATTGTTTCCACATGGTTAACAAGACATTTATCGTATGATGAATAGGCCCCACAGCCTGTAAAGTGATAGGTAATTTATCTCTCTCCAAAGCTTAGTACATCTCCCCCTTAGGGGCCCATTTATCAAAATGTATTTGAGGTAAAATCCTTTACCTCAAATACTAATTATTCCCCGGATGTATTAAGGAGGGACCACAGCAGGTATCTCCGATACCTGCTGTGATCCCTCAATTGCCGCCGGCAGCCGCCTCCCCCATAGGTTTCTATGGGGGAAGCGATGCTGCCAAATTTACCAATCTCCAGAATGCTATGCATTCCAGATATTGTCCCCTGCAGCTAACGCCAAATGAAGGTGGCGTTAGGCTACAGCGGCTATGGGCTACACCGCACACTATTAGCCAGTGGAGGGATCTGCCGGAACCCTCCCCGGTTATGGCGGATGTTCATGTGCACCACACCCTGTAGTCGCCGGCCGCTCTCCGGAAGCATCGCAGGGACGGGCTCTTTTCAGAGGCTGTGTCCCTGCATGTCCCGGATGATACATGCGACCATTTAAATAAAGTTATCATTATCACGAGTAGGTGCAGTAGTAGGTTTAGCATAAGCATCATTACTAGTTTTTAATATTTATAGCATTACTCTTACAGGTTAATGGGAACAGGAAAAAAAAAGACGAGTCAATGTTTTAATTCTATGTACTCTGCTGCCATCTTGTGTAATATTTTGGATATTGCAGCATTACTATCTAAAATAGGCATGTCAAACTCAAAATACTAACGGGGCTGAATTTTCAAGGTCTACGAGTGAGTGGACCACAAAAAAAAAAAAATTATTCTATGCAATTTTTAAAGGTTTATTATTAATAAAAACCAATGCAATGCCCCCTGTAGTAGTGCCCCTTATACAAGTCTACCCTGTATTACAGCCCCTTTTGCAATGCCCCCTGAATTTGTGCCCCTTATGCAGTGCCCTAGTAGTGCCCAGTATGCAGTGCCCCAGTAATGCCCCTTATGTTGTGCCCTCAGTAATGCCCCTTATGCAGAGCCCCCAGTAATGTGCTTTTATGCAGTGCCCCCAGTAATGCCTCTTATGCAGAGCCCCCAGTAATGCCCCTTAAGTTGTGCCCCCAGTAATGCCCCTTTATGCAGAGCCCCCAGTAATTCCCTTAGTAGTGCCCCAGTTAATGCCCCTTATGCAGAGCCCCCAGTAATGCCCCTTTATGCAGAGCCCCCAGTAATGCCCCTTATGTTGTGCCCCCAGTAATGCCCCTTATGCAGAGCCCCCAGTAATTCCCTTAGTAGTGCCCCCATTAATGCCACTTATACAGAGCCCCCGGTAATGCTCCTTTATGCAGAACCCCCAGTAATGCCCTTAGTAGTGCCCCCATTAATGACTCTTATGCAGAGCCCCCAGTAATGCCCCTTTATGCAGAGCCCCCAGTAATGCCCCTTAAGTTGTGCCCCCAGTAATGCCCCTTTATGCAGAGCCCCCAGTAATACCCTTAGCAGTGCCCCAATTAATGCCCCTTATGCAGAGCTCCCAGCAATGCCCCTTTATGCAGAGCCCCCAGTAATGCCCCTTATGTTGTGCCCCCAGTAATGCCCCTTATGCAGAGCCCCCAGTAATTCCCTTAGTAGTGCCCCCATTAATGCCACTTATACAGAGCCCCCGGTAATGCTCCTTTATGCAGAACCCCCAGTAATGCCCTTAGTAGTGCCCCCATTAATGACTCTTATGCAGAGCCCCCAGTAATGCCCCTTTATGCAGAGCCCCCAGTAATGCCCCTTAAGTTGTGCCCCAGTAATGCCCCTTTATGCAGAGCCCCCAGTAATACCCTTAGCAGTGCCCCCATTAATGCCCCTTATGCAGAGCTCCCAGCAATGCCCCTTTATGCAGCGCCCCCAGTAATGCCTATTTATGCACAGCCTCAGTAATGCCCCTTACTTTGTGCCCCTAGTAATGCCTCTTATTTTGTGCCCCCAGTAATTCCCCTTATGCTGTGACCCCTCCCAGGATAGAACAGACCCCACTTACCTCTATCTTACTTACCTCTCTTCACGCTGGCCGCTAGGCACCGCTCCCACATAGACGCCTGCCGCTCACTGGATCTAACTACTTCCAGCAGGGCAGGCCGCTCACATAGTGGGTGATGTCATGACGTCACCCGCACACCCGCGAAATGCATCTCTGGGAACGCTGGCCTCTGAAGCGATCAGAGGCTTCTCTGATCGCTTCAGAGACAAGCGTTCCAACACAAATATTATGTGGCCCAGTCACTCCTGCCACAATCGGAGCTGAGCTCCGATCGCGGCAGGGGTGACTGGGCCGCATAATTTGTGTATTTGGGCCCACATGGTTAGGCCACATAAATAGCTTCTTTGGGCAGCATGCGGCCTGCGGGCCGTGAGTTTGACATCCCTGATCTAAAATATTCAGTGTAAGGATGATATGGATGTTACTAGAACCAGTGATCCATACACCCTTAAAAAATACATTGAAATACAATAAGAAAATAAATTAGTAGCATCATAACAAAACATGAACTATAATAGGAATAGTTTTAATTAAGTAATTTGCAAGATTCATGTATATTCAATATTACAAAACAATGTTCATTTTTACAATTTCACAAGTTGGAATTTTTGATCAGGTATATATTTGGGGCAAATTGCTTATAGAAACAGTAGTAGAAATGAAAAAAATTATTTATTAATCTGAAATAAAGCCCTTTTCTTATGTAGCCTGAAATAAAAGAGAAATATGGATTATGGGCCTGATTCAGCAGTGCATGCAAGTGCAATGCTAAACGCAGATTCCCGATTATCAGGAATCTCCACGTATGTTGGACCCATTCTGTGAGTGTGCAGAATAGGTCCTGCGTAGTTGCACGCAGACCCTTCTATGCCTCCTCCTGATTGATTGGCAGACACATTTAAGAGGCAGCACAAACAGTGTAATGGTTACTGGGTTCGATTCCCACCTCGGCCCTACCTGTGTGGAGTTTGTATATTCTCCCTGTGCTTGCGTGGGTTTCCTCCGGGTACTCTGGTTTCCTCCCACACTCCAAAAATATATTGGTAGGTTGATTGGCTCCCAACACAAATTAACCCTAGTGTGTATGTGTGTGCGCATGTGATAGGGAACATAGAGTCAGGGCCAGTTCTAGACATTGTGGAGCTCAGGGCGAAAGTTCCCAGTTGCATCCCCCCCCCCCCCCAAAAAAAAAAGAAATAACTTTTTTTTTAGATAACATAACATTATGCCACATGCAGTAATGACCTTTATAAAACATTATGCCACATGCAGCAATGCCCTTTATAACACACGATGCCACGCGCAGTAATGCCCTTTATAACACATTATACCACACGCAGTAATAACACATTAAGCCACATGCAGTAATGGCCTTTATAAAACATTATGCCACATGCAGTAATGCCCTTTATAACACACGATGCCACACGCAGTAATGCCCTTTATAACACATTATACCACACGCAGTAATGCCCTTTATAACACATTATGCGACACACAGTAATGCCCTGTATAACACATTATGCTATATGCAGTAATAACCTGTATAATACATTGTGCCACACACAGTAATTACCTTTATAATACATTATCCCCAATTCAAATTACACCACACAGTAGTCCCTTATGTTATGACACAAAGTGGTGCCCCTTTTACATAATGCCAAAATTTGTGTATCTTATACACAAGGCCCACAGTAGTAGTGCCCCTAATACAATGCCCACAATAGTAGTGCCCCTTATACAGTACCCACAGCAGTGGTGCCCCTTACACAATGGCCCCAGTAGTGGTGTCCCCCATGCAGTGCCCCCAGTAGCAATCCCCCCATTAGTAATGCCCCCATTAGTAATGCTCCCCAGTAGTCCTGCCCCCATTAGTAATGCTCCCCAGTAGTAATGCCCCCATTAGTAATGCCCCCATTAGTAATCCCTCCAGTAGTACTGCCCCCATTAGTAATACTCCCCAGTAGTAATGCCCCCCATTAGTAATCCCCCCATTAGTAATGCCCCCATTAGTAATGCTCCCCAGTAGTTCTGCCCCCCATTAGTAATCCCCCCATTAGTAATGCCCCCATTAGTAATGCTCCCCAGTAGTACTGCCCCCATTAGTAATGCCCCCTATAGAAGTGCCCACTGTTGTAACGTCCCCAGAAATAATGCCAACTGTAGTTGTGCCCACTAGTAGTAATGCCCCCTATAGTCGTCCCCCAGTAGTAATGCCCCCCCAGTGCTGGTGCTTCCGACTGTAAGAAAAAAACAAAACAAAACACAATACTTACCTTTAGCCGCGCTCCTGCTTCTGCTGCCGCTGCCTTCTGGTCCGACGGCGGCTCCTCGGATCTATGGGGAGACGTCATGACATCATGACGTCCCTCCCATAGTACTCTCTCTCTGCCGGAAACCGGAGCTCAGGAGTGAGCTCCGGCTTTCGGCGGCCGCTGCAGGGAGGGAGCTGGGTGCCTGCTGATAACAAATATCAGCAGGTGCCCGGCAAATGCAGCCTCCCGGCAGCGGCGGCGGCTGGGGGGGGATTGGACCGGCGCATTTTTTTTTTTCCCTTCTGGTTTTTTTTTCGGTGGGGGGGACTCAGTGGCGCCCTCTAGGTGTCGGCACTCCGGGCGACGGCCCGGTTAGCCCGCACCTAGAACCGCCACTGTATAGAGTGTAAGCTGAACTGGGGCAGGGACTGATATGAATGGCCAAATATTCTCTATAAAGCGCTGCGAAATATGTGTGTGCTATATAAATAACTGGTAATAAATAATAATAAAAATAAAGACGCAGTGTGGGGGCGGCCGGCGTTCCTGTTAACGGGGACGTGTCCGCCCCATTTTCTGGGAGTGGCCAGCCCAGGGAAACGGAGGTCGCAGGCTGGGATCACCATTGCGACCATCAGTGGTCGATGGTCGCGATGGTGGACGGGCAAGGACGTTAGCCAGCTGAGTAGACCTCAGCTTACTTAGGCTGGCTGACTTGTGAGCCCAGGACACTGCTCGCAAGTTGGCCAGCCTAAGTAAGCTGAGGGTTACTCAGCTGGCTAGTGTCCTGGCCCATCCACCATCGCGACCATCGACCACTGATGGTCGCGATGGTGATCCCAGCCTGCGACCTCCGTCGCAGTGCTGGGATCACAAATGCAGCAGGGGGTGTTATACACCTTCTGCTGCATTTGCAAAAGAGCAAGGATGTAACTGCAAAGCTGCCTGCGTGCAGCGTTGCAATTGCAGTCCTTGCTGAATCAGACCCTATATGTGAAAATCACGCATTCTAAAAGGGGTGTGTCAAACTTATGTCTACATGTGTTTACAGTAGTACGCTTCCATGCTGACAATGCACATATGTGCAACTCTTTCTAAATACATACAAAAATTCTGCTCATGTACAGAATACTTTATAGAAGTGGAGGGTAAATTCCAGTTAATTCAGATTCTAGTCAGTATTTCATATAACTTGGATCAATATCCTGAATGTAGATTTAGATGCCGGTATCAAAAAAGAAAAGGAAGAAATGATAGTGTATACTGCAATGTGACTTGCTAACATTATTGTGCAGGTATTTGGATAAGGGATATACACACCAGGGACAACATCACACGGATTTCTGCCAGTGGTTACCATTGCAAAAAAGTGGTTTCTGTTGTCTGGATTGATATGGACCACAAATGCCCCATAGGGCTGAATCATGCCCAAGATGCAGAGGGATGAATGCTGCCCATCAGTTGGATGGGCCCATCATGCAGGATGCATGGAGTCAGTGGCCCATCATGCAGCGGTCCGAATCCAGCCTATAATGCAGTTTGCCAAATCTGACTCAGAATGCAGCGCATCTTTCTAGAGGCCAAATTCGGCCCACCATTCAGAGAACCAAATGTGGCCCTTCTTGTAGAGGGCAGAATGGAGGCCAAGCACACAGATGGCCGAATGCGTTCCATCATGCAGGGGGACATACTGTATGTGGCCCATCATGCAGGGGTCTGAATGAGGCCCATCATGCAAAGGGTTGATTCCGGCCTAGGATTCAACCCGTCATTCAGAGGGCAGTATACAGCCCATCATTCAGAGGGCAGAATGCAGCCCATCATTCAGATGGCAGAATACAGCCCATCATTCAGAGGGCAGAATACAGCCCATCATTCAGAGGGCAGAATACAGCCCATCATTCAGAGGGCAGAATACAGCCCATCATTCAGATGGCAGAATACAGCCCATCATTCAGATGGCAGAATACAGCCCATCATTCAGAGGGCAGAATACAGCCCATCATTCAGAGGGTCGAATCCCAGAGGCAAACGCAGGATTTTTAAGGGGGGGGTGGTCTTTCTCTCTCCATATATATATATATATATATATACAAGCACACACATAAGTATATACTGTATATATTTATTTGTATATACATACACATACACACATATTTTATGCACACACATACATACATACATATATGCATTGCATACACATATATACAGTCAGGTGCATAAATATTGGGACATTGATAGAATTTTCATATTTTGGCCTCTATTCTCCACCACAATGGCTTTGAAATGAAACAAACAAGATTTGATTTAACTGCAGACTTTCAGATTTAATTTGAGGGTAATTACATCCAAATCAGGTGAATGGTGTAGGAATTACAACGGTTTCTATATGTGCCTCCCACTTTTTAAGGGGCCAAAAGTAATGGGACAAACTAAACAATCCTAAATCTAACTTTCACTTTTTAATACTTTGTTGCAAATCCTTTGCTGGGAATTACAGCCTGAAGTCTGAAACGCATAGACATCACCAGAGGTTTTATCCCTGGTGATGCTCTGCCAGGTCTCTACTGCAAATGTCTTCAGTTCCTGCTTGTTCTTGGGGCATTTTCCCTTCAGTTTTGTCTTCATCAAGTGAAATGCATGCTCAATCGGATTCAGGTCAGGAGATTGACTTGGCCATTGCATAACATTCCACTTTTTAGCCTTAAAAAACTGGTTGCTTTTGCAGTATGCTTCGAGTCATTGTCCGTCTGCACTGTGAAGCGCCGTCCAATGAGTTCTGAGGCATTTGCCTGAATATGAGCTTATAATATTGCCCGAAACACTTTAGAATTCATTCTGCTGCTTTTGTCAGCAGTCACATCACCAATAAATACAAGGGAACCAGTTCTATTGGCAGCCATACATGCCCACGCCATGACACTACCATCACCATGCTTCACTGATGAGGTGGTATGTTTTGGATCATGAGCAGTTCCTTTCCTTCTCCATACTCTTCTCTTCCCATCACTTTGGTACAAGTTGATCTTTGTCTCATCTGTCCATAGGATGTTGTTCCAGAACTGTAATGGCTTTTTTAGATGTTGTTTGGCAAACTCTAATCTGGTCTTCCTGTTTTTGTGGCTCACCAATGGTTTACATCTTGTGGTGAACCCTCTATATTCACTCTTGTGAAGTCTTCTCTTGATTGTTGACTTTGACACATATACACCTACCTCCTGGAGAGTGTTCTTGATTTGGCCAACTGTTGTGAAGGGGTTTTTCTTCACCAGGGAAATAATTCTTCTGTCATCCACCACAGTTGTTTTCCGTGGTCTTCCGGGTCTTTTGGTGTTGCTGAGCTCTCCGGTGCGTTCTTTCTTTTTAAGAATGTTCCAAATAGTTGATTTGGCCACACTTAATGTTTTTGCTATCTCTCTGATGGGTTTGTTTTGATTTTTCAGCCTAATGATGGCTTGCTTCACTGATAGTGACAGCTCTTTGGATCTCATATTGAAAGTCGACAGCAACTGATTCCAAATGCAAATGTCACACCTAGAATCAACTCCAGACCTCTTACCTGCTTAAATTATAATGAAATAACGAGGGAATAGCCCACACCTGTCCATGAAATAGCTTTTGAGTTGATAGTCCCATTACTTTTGGCCCCTTAAAAAGTGGGAGGCACATATAGAAACCGTTGTAATTCCTACACCGTTCACCTGATTTGGATGTAATTACCCTCAAATTAAATCTGAAAGTCTGCAGTTAAAGCACATCCTGTTTGTTTCATTTCAAAGCCATTGTGGTGGTGAATAGAGGCCAAAATATGAAAATTCTGTCAAATTTCAATGTCCCAATATTTATGCACCTGACTGTATGTCACACATACATTACACACACATACATACACGTGTATATGTCACATATACAACACACACACACTTTCTCTATCTCTAACCTTGCAGTAGCTGTAGGTAGCCGATGGGGACAGTTGCCAGTCACCATGTAATTAGGCTCCTCCCCCTAGTGGCAAAATGCTGCAAATCGCGGGTCAATCCTGAGGGGGCGGGGCCAAAATGATGCAAATCTAATGGTATTGTGTCATATTGAATCCACCTCCTCCCCATTGACCCGTGGACAGGACTTAATAAACATGATGCCCGCTTCATCGTCTGTAGGGGGGGGTTTGGGTACTCAGAACCCCCCATATATAACAATAAAAAATAGGTGATAAAAATGTGTCACAGATGTAAAAGAAGGTGTCATAATAAAATGTAGTTCTCTGATCATGGTAACACGTTTCTCAGATTGCCTCCTCTTAGTGTAGTAGGTACTAAGTAGATTAATTTAGAAGTTTTACTGCTTGGCAACAAAAGCAATTTACAGTATAGGGTAACAAATGCAGGATTGTGTTGATTTTCCTAGCATAGATTACATAAAAATGGGAGTACTGTAGTGTCTAGTGAAATGTGCGATTCAGAATGGATTGTGAGGATTTGGGTGGGTCGAGGACGTGGTTCATTCAGTTACAATTTTGCATGTCTATTGTAAATGTTATGAGGTATGCTATTACAGGGTCAAGCAAAACACAGACCACCCCACATGCTACGGAGACTTGCTCCTGAGCTTCCCACTTATTTTCTTATTGCCTCTACATTTACTGAAATAATGAAATTACATTGAAGAGTTTGAATTAACACAAGTGTGCTGAATTTAATGATATTTGTGTATTATCTATTCACAGACTTCCATGCTGGAACAAGCAATTAAAAACACCCAGGAAAGCTACGACGATGAGATACAGTTGTACAATGAACAGATTGAAGTTCTTAGAAAAGGGATAGAGGAAGCTGAAAGAACCTTGGAGAAGTTCACCAATGATTGTCGTCAGCTGGTAATATACCAGCAGTCTTTGGAAAATGAATTAGAGAGGTATAAACGCATCATCGAGAATGAGGATAACAGGTACCTGAATTATGTTTTCTTGTATCTTACATAAAGTAATAATAGATTTGGAGTTTTAGATGACATATTCTATTTTTTTCATGATCTATTTTTCTCCCGTTCAGCAAATCATATTACTAGAAATACAGAAGGACATAAATCAGTCACCTCATTCCAAAACCATGAGCATTACTATGGAGTAGGTCTCTCATTTGCTGCTATAACAGCCTCTACATTTCTGGAAAGTACTTCCACTAGATTTGGAACATGGCTACAAATATTGCACACATTCAGACACAAGAGAATTCTAAGGTTGGGCACTGATGTTGGGTAGTAAAGCTGCCGCCGAGCTGCCCTATCACTGCTGGCCACAGTGATCGGGACACACTAGGGGAGGAGCCAAGGGTGCAGACAGGCCAGAAGGTCCCTCTAAGACTGGTGGCTGCTGGAAGATTGTCTTCCAACAGCCACCCACAGGGCGTTTCTGATTGGTCGCATCAGACATGACCACGCCAGGCAAGTGGTTAAAATGCAAAACTGTAATATCGGTCATATGTAAGAAAGCAATTTATCATGAAATTGTATTGCGTTAAATATTTAATATAGCTAATATAGCTAAATAATCTGTATATAATAGAAAATGACTGAAAATGCAATATTTTGGTATGTATGAAGTGAAGTATAAAACTTGAAAGATACTGGAAAAAT
The DNA here is from genome assembly GCA_031769625.1 of Taudactylus pleione. NCBI lineage: Eukaryota > Metazoa > Chordata > Amphibia > Anura > Myobatrachidae > Taudactylus > Taudactylus pleione. The sequence goes on along the minus strand of JAUIMM010000200.1, from coordinate 4,031,285 downwards.
GTTCCCTTGTTTATTGCCAGCCTCAGATAACATAAAAACCGGTATTTTTAAGAGAGAGATAATTTCAGACCACAATTGTATGTGTAGATGTACAGTAGTACAGTCCCACTTTTTCTTAGGCATACATGTAGGAGATGTGCAGGCTCAGATTGGTTTGGAATTTCCCGGTAAACTCAGATTTTTTCCTATCAGATTTTCCCGCGAAAAACTGAATCTTTCATGGACAAACATCATCTTTCATGGACTTTTGTCCATGCCTCTTTCTGAGACCTGAAATTTGGCGGGAAAAATGTTAACTTGGCAGGAAAATCCGAACCAATTACAGGGGTCTATTTACTAAGCTGTGTTAGTAAATAAAGTTAACGGTGATAAGGTACCAGCCAATCAGCTCCTAACTGCCATGTCACAGGCTGTGTTTGAAAAATGGCAGTTAGGATCCGATTGGCTGGTACCATATCACCATTCACTTTATCTCCTAACACAGCTGAGTAAATAGACCCCAGAGCCTGAACATCTCTATATCAAATGGGTTAGCCTCTTTTAAATCTCCAAAATGTCCCAAAATTTGTTCACTGCTTTCTTATCTTTAATTGCCTAAGAAGCCCCTATAGGTTTCTTTTGGGTGTGTTTGCTTAAATGTCTGAATGTTGCTCTGTTTTCTAGAGCAATTTTAAGTATTGTCCCTGGTTTGGGTGACTGTGCATGCTGCGCTTCTATCCGGCACATGCACAGTGCAATATATTCCAAGGTGTTGGTCTAGATCAGGGGTTCCCAACCACGGTCCTCAAGTGGCCGGACTGCCCCATCTTAGTGGTCGGACTGCCCCTACCTGTATACTTAACCTTCATCGTCAGCGCACACTTGCAGAAGTCCTATCCATGGTGCAAAAGGTGCAGCTGAAAACATTCGTAATTACACACACACAATTCTTCCCAGCACGACATTGCATTGACATGCCCCTATGAACTTTGCTTATGCGAGAACACTGTGTTACAGTCCAGTTACACCCCTTCAGTTGTAAGTGGAGATGTAACTGAAATGCGCATGACTCTGCATAACCGATATTTGTGTGCGTTCAGTTCCGGAGCATGGTCAGTGCACAAACATACATGATATGCTCCGCAAACAGATTTGCATTCAAATCTATAACAGTCCCTATATATTTTGGGGATATCAATGTAATCCTGGTATTTTAGATCTTTAGGACTATTTTTCATATGGTGTAACACTGGAATTACAGTAATTAAGTGATATATTAGATACAGTTGGTTCTCTGTGTTGTATAACCTTCCTCTGTACAGTAAATCCATCTAACACTATTATTGTTTTCTACCGGTTCTCCTCTTCTAGACTGAACTCTGCAATAGTTGGAACCCCAATCACTCTCTTTATGCAAAGTTACAAATCCTCTCAGTTATCTTCCACAAGAGGAAAAGGTAATGTCTGCGGAATTGGAGATAGATAAACTAATAGATTCTGTACCTGATATGTGGTTGATGTTTTGTTGGTATTGCACCCTCTAATTTATATAAAAAGAACAGTTTGCATATTATGTTGTGGATGCTGCTGCTCCAGTGGATACTCCATTTATTTTTAGTCTAATTTATGGTCTCTTGATTCATTGTGATGATTGGTGTCAGTGATTAACAGTCCTTCAACTATTACTTGCAATCAGTGTTGAATTGGGGCATGAAGTGCCTGCCATAAGGGTTCCGCAGGGGCGTGACCAGTCATTGGGTAGGTGTGGTAATCAACAGGAAGGGCGTGGCCATACCACAAAGGACACGGCATAATATAATGCACCATCAGATTCACAGACACAGCACTGCTGTGTAAGATGCACTGGTGTATGTGTACTAAAAACCCATTGCACAACATAACATATGCAAACCAAAATAAACACCAGTCCAAACAGTAATTTAATTTATGTTTGGTTAGTTAAGGTGGCCTGTGGCTGCTGTATCTGGAGGACATGTAGTTACTATACACAACAATTATCCCATTGTGTGCAGTACACAATATATACTGTAATAGAGTCAGGGAGAGAGAGAATAGTGTTTTGAAGACTATGGGAGGAAACCAATTAGCTGGCTAATTACCCAGGCCGCGTGGAGAAATGCTATTCAATGATGCAGCATTTTCCCAAGCATCAAATCAGTGTTAACGTGCGGAAACCTACAGATTCCACGTAAACTGCACAATGAATGGGTTTTCCCACACCTTAAAACCCTGATTCTAACTTTTCCTTGCAGCTCTTGAAGCTGCAAGGAAAAGTCTATCTACGGGAGATGACATGCAGAGTTATAGTTGATTGCCGGCAACGGGTATCCCCAGCTAATTGGATTCCTTCCTATATATAGACTATATACAGAAGAAATAATATCTTTAGTGTTATTATAAATGCAAAAGTCCCATTTTGTATATGAAATATAATACAAATGCCACCATTTCCAACTGTATATATTGAATGGGAATCTTCTTTTTTGCTGTTGTTCAAATATAAATAACCAACAAGTAACCTGAATGGACGTGTGTGACTTGATATAATATATCTGCAATCAGGGCTAGAGCTAGGCAGCGCTGCGCCCAGCGCCGTCCTGTGTTGCCGCCCCTTCCCTCCTCCGCTCCCTCCCCCCTGTGCTTAAAAATGTCCTATACCGCCGGGCGGGTGGTGGGCGTTTCCTGCGACCGGCTTGCCCGTGTCTGGAGCCGCTACTGTCTGCAATGGCAATAAGTGTAGCTTGTGGGTTCAATATGCACAAGGTCAATGAGAAGCAGTTATACAGTGCTGCTGGGACCACTGTCATCATTACGTATGTGTATACCAGGCCTCCTATAAATCCAAAAAATGTCTCACCTAAAAAGTGCTTGTTTCATTTGTTTGCATTTCCTTGGTGCATGGTACACCTGAATATAAATGCCTCTACTGTACTCAGTGTTTGCTTTGCCAGCCCCGTCTGCCGCAGGAGTAGCTGGTATGCATGTGCCGTACAGAACTGCAAAACGTTTTATCTGGGCAACTATCTATGTGGCCCTTGTCTCCAATTGCATTGCAACATAGTTTATTCCAGATACGAAGTTACAGTACTTGTTTTTTGTTTTCTTCACTCCAAACTGTGAAACAGTCCATTGACCTCTTCATAAGCAACTTTAATCCACTTCTGCTTCTCGTTGATAGGCAGTCTTTGTATTTCTTTCCATGCCACTGGCTTGGGATGTGGTGCTTCTCACATCACGTTAGACAGGTGCTTGGCTGGTATACTTTTGTTCCATCTTGTGGATGTTCTTACTGCATACTAGCCTACCCTCCCCGAACAGCTGGGAGGCTCCTGAAAACTGGGTGGCGCTACCAGCCACCCAGAAGAGCAGGCAGGTCTTCCAGAGCCATCCGCCCCCATCAACTTCCCAAATGAAGTCTGCGGTACAGGCGGCCGATGATGTGATTCGCGTTAAATCACGGTATCGTGGCCCTCCCCACGTTTCACAATGCCAGTAATGGGGCATTGTATAGTGAAAGGTGGGGCCATGATGACGCAATGGTATCGCCATGCCCCCAGCACCTCCTGCTGCTATTACACCCCTGGTGGCCTTCTCCGGGGGGGCAGCGCAAAGGTCGGCAAATATGTCTTACTATGATCTCTTTCTTTGTTTGCTATAGTTGGTTAATTGATTTCAATGACACTTTGCTTGTTTTCCTGTGCTTCTGGTTGTGCTTGTTGCATAGTCACAAGGACCGTACAGCTTTCCGGGAAATCACTGAGCCACCATATGAAACTCATTTATTTATTCTCCAATTCTACATTAGTGCTCCCAATTTATTACTAATGTAGTCCTGTCCTTTATTCCACATATTGGAATTTGCTATACTGTAGTTTCTGATTAAAATCAATTAACTGCTGAGGTTAACAGTTTCATGCACTTTTCTCCCATATTTAACCATTTCACATTTGCCTGTACAGTACTCTTTGGCTTTTTGACCTTTATTGATCCAGTGATCAGGGAATAAAACAGACCAGGCCTCCAGTGTATATTTTCAATTTCGTTCCTGTCTTAGCCAGAACTTCAAATTACTTCCATGGCTTTGAAGTTCTGCGTTGTCAGATTGGTGACTGTGACCTTCAGTGTGTCGCAATTAATGAAATTTTTTTCTCAAGCTTCTGGCTTTCACTCTTGTTCTGTGTTTAAAACCTGTTAGCAGAAGATATGTCAGGACATACAGTACTACAGACATGTTGAGACTAAAGATGATCTTTACATTTTTTTATTTATGAAAACAGTTCCCTATTATACTGTAACAGCACACATCTCTGCCAGCTGCCAGTTTCTGGTTTTCTGTTACTACAATACTGTATATCCTATTTTTAAAACTTTATCAACAACTTAACTATGACACTCAAAGGAAAGAGCCATACTAACCTGCAAAACACATTCAGTATACTCTTGGCAAAAAAGAATATGAAAAAACCCTTTTTGAACAAATTTCTGGAAAACTCAGACAAGTAAGATGTTCTTTAAAAAATACACAGTTCAAACATGGCCATATTCTTTTTGCAGTATACATGCTACCATTGGGTGAAATAATCAGACGTCATGGCCTGGTCTACCACTGCTATGCAGATGATGCACAACTGTACCTGTCCTTTGCTCCAGGTACAAAGGACCCAATAACAACCCTAAATATCTGCCTAGCTGAGCTGCAGGAGTGGGTGAGTGCCAGTTGGCTGCGACTGAACCCTGATAAAACAGAGGTCCTTATGATAGGTCACAAGTCCGGGCTACAGCATAGCCAACCAACAGGACTTACGCTTTGGGGATCAGAATTATAAGACACTGAGCATGTGCGGAATCTTAGTGTTGTCCCGGATAGTGGCTTGACACTTAAACATCAGGTATCAGCCACAATCAAATCCTCATTCTTTCATCTGAGGAACATAGCCAGAATCAAGCACTTAATTCCCTCAGAAGATCTGCCTAAAGTCATACATGCATTTATATAATCACGCCTAGACTACTGCAATGCCCTCTACCCTGGACTCAAAGTAAAAGAATTGCACCGCTTGCAGATCGTACAAAACGTAGCTGCCAGGCTATTAACCAACCAGCCCTGTTCCAGCCACATAACACCCATTCTCTACTCCCTTCACTGGCTGCCTGTCAGATGGCGAATTGTTTTCAAGATTGGCTTACTAAATTACAAAGCCCTACATGACCATGGCCCAGGGTACCTGAAGCAGCTTCAGATTCCTTACCGTCCCACTCGATTACTGCGATCCGTTGATGAAGGACTATTACCAGTCGAATCTCCCGGAATTCATCTGGGGGTCGAGCTTTCAGTTTTGGGGCTACAACATTATGGAACTCACTTCCGCACACAGTTCGAGAGGCCTCCACTCTAGAATCCTTCAAAAATAGTCTCAAGACTCACCTATTCACCCAAGCATTCACTAATGTTCCTTGTTTAAGCTTATTTTGTATTTTGTACTGTAAAGGCAAATGTAAAGTACTTTGAGTCCTTTAGGAGAAAAGCGCTATATAAATAACATTATTATTATTATTATTATTATTATTATTATATTCTAAATGAGGTCGGTTTGCCAATGAAATCTTAATGTAGCTATACTTATATCTTAAGGCGTATGCATCGCACCATCCCATAATTTTCATACGTCAGTGCAGTTGTCATCATTATCATTGGTACTTACACCAACCCCACACTCGGTGCAAGAGATACGACTTAATTAGGCATCCTCTCAACATATGCATGACTCAGAATAGTCTACACACCCACAACATGCCCACGACAATTCCATTTGACACAGACAGAGAGAAACATCTGTGATATGTCCAACTCAGAATCACCTGGAGATACGCAAAGATGTTTATGCTTGTGATGGCACTTGCATGGTTTACAAACATTCACTAGATGCGACCACATTCAGACATGGGTGCAACACAGAATCACTTCTAAAGTGTGATTTACTTTTAAAATATAGTGATCTTTTAGTTTTACCAAAATGCTCAACTGTGAATATGGTTTATCGCTAATACCTATAGACAAAACAAGAGACAGAGAAGAGAGAAGGAAACTTTGGGAAATAACCTAAGATGGACAAATAGGCAAACAGTTAATATACAGTAGTAAACATTAGTGATTTACTTACAGTACATAAAAGAGATGAGTTTACGTCCTATACTAATATATTATCTATATTTCTAATTATTAGCTACTCTGCACGGAGTACTATATGTGAAAAGGATTCACCAGAAATTAGTTCCACATCCAAATAAAAATGCAGGACATTTAATGTAGTATTCTTACATGATTAAATGTAACACAGATATTTGAAGAATATATTTTGGATATCTGGGATTTTTCTTTTTTATTATTGTTATTGATCATCATGGTTGTGAAAATATTATTTGTATCAAAGATCTGGGGGTAAATTTACTAAAGTGAGAGATTTTAGAAGTGGAGATGTTGCCCATAGCAACCAATCAGATTCTACTAAACATTTAACTAAAATCTGATTGGTTGCTATGGGCAACATCTCCACTTCTAAAAGCTCTCACTTTAGTAAATTTACCCCCTGCTCTTATTAAATGTTATTTGCACTATTTGTGACAAGCACATATTTATTTTTACAGATATTACTCTAGCTATACAAGATATTGCCACAGCAAAACCAAGGCAAAAAGGTGTCCCAAGGAAGATGTCAAAGAGAAAGGAGCTTTCAATGGATAAAAGTGATGTTAGCAATGAGGATAAAGTCACAGAAAGAATACAGGAGAGCTCACATAAGAAAGAAATTAAATACGATAATTCGGCACATGGTGAAGCCGAGAAAGAATTTGAAATCTTTGAGCATGACTTGTCTCCAGAAGATGTACCAGATGGAGCACACATCAGTAAAGCCTTTGACAAACTATGTAATATAGTAAGAGATAGAATAAGAGGATACAAGAAACCAGAGCCTTCTCTAGATCTGTTCACCAAAGGTCGTTATGTTCTTGTAACAGGGGAATCAAGTTACTTAGATCCGTGCTTCTATTCCTCTACTACGCACACAGGAGGTAGGATATCTGTTAGTATTATCCATGATTTACTACCAGGGGATGACATTGTACTACCTATCCCAGAATTACCAGAGCCTTCAGAACCATCAGATACTGAAGATGATTCCTCTACAAATGGGAAAGAAGATGAACCAGAAGATGATCATGATGATGAGAAACCTAATGAGGAAGACGATGAAAGAAAGGATCAGGATGGTAAAGACCCAGAGGATAAAGAGGAGGCCAAAAAGCCACCAGATGTCACCAGACCAGATGACTCACGACATGGGTCAGGCAGTATCACTTCTGATTCAGTAAAGAGCCAGAGGCTCAGTACAGGTCACAATAATGACAAAGAGCCTAAGAGTATAATGTCTTTCAGAGGAAGGGATTTTCCAAGTTCTATGAGTTATGAAAAAGTTGAAGTTGTAGAATCGATTGAAAAGATTTCAGATGACAAAATTAAGAGTTATGAAGAAACGGCCATGATTGTGGAAACCATGATTGAAAAGACAAGAAAAAAATAATATAGTGGCATTATTCTTTGGAAACGACATATGTGGTTTCTAAAGAATATATTTTGTTGCTGTTCTGCTATAAGATGTATTTACTGGACTGATAAATCCAACCCGTTAACATAGAATCCAGTTATGCATTGGATTTGATATTCTATTATCGTACTGAGTAGAAAATAACTGTAGTTCACTACATCCATTTTTAAGTGAGAAACAGTCTGTTTGCGCTATTGCAGTTATGGACAAATTTAAGCTAACAAATGCTCATGCAGGTCAATGGGGATTTGTAACAATTAAGTTGTATGGAGATAAAACAGCATTTTTTTTATAGAGAGAAATCCCGTGACCTAACAATCCGATGATATCAGATGATATGAAAGCATTTATAGCACTTATACTGTGATGTGCCATGTAGGAATACTTTATTGTTAGCTCATAATATGAACCATTATAAACAGATGAATACACTTACCCGCCGTGTATTAGAACACTTTTCGTTAATAAGGAGCAAATGTATCAAACCTTCTAAGAGGACAAGTGTAGAAATTGCCCATATCAACCAATTACAGTAGCTTCAAGCTATTATTTATCAAGTATATTCTATAGAATGATAGATAGGAGCTGATTGGTCATTCTGGGAAAAATTTTCCCCTGTTCTCTTTAGAAGGCTTGATACATCTCCCCCTGAGACAGGTAATTTATTGTTCAGTGAAACACAATATCTCTAATTAATTACGTTCATGATAATTAGTTGTTCAGTGAAATGATGTAGAATTTAGTTGCTACACACAGCTGCTTTGCTTCCAAATAAAGACTTGCCTTCTCAAGCATCAGTTACAAATGTGTTCATATTTTTTAAATGTGTTTTATAGTTTATTACATACATACATATAAATGACATGTGTTTGTTCATGTAAAGTCTATGTACTAAGACAGATATGGAGGAAAGATCAGCACATTTTTTGCATACTCTTTCCTCCATATGACTCCTCTCAGGAAATTTTGCTTAGCTATCAACCAGTGGTCATTCCCATTGAAGGGGTCAGTGTGAAAGCTGGGGCATAGTATTGAGATTAATCATAATTATATGGAGCGTATGCCTCCACTTTCCTCTGTGTGTCACACTCTTCTGCCTTCTCAGAGGTGGCAGAGGTCAACTTTCTTCTAAAAATGGGGCACTGCCGATCTATGTACGATTTTTAGGTACAATTATTTTTTTTACATATTATTTCTGCAGTATATAAATAGATGGATCCATTCAGCTGGTGTGGGGAAAGCTCAGAGAGCCCCTGAGATGCCTCCCTACTTTGGATATTGCATTCATCTACTCCACTACTTACACTATAATAGTTGGCGGGAGTTGGGGTGTAGGGCATCTTCATTTCCTTAGACTGGGAGTGTGGTACTGAGATGTGACTTTGTAACCCAGGGCAACGCTCCCACCATATCTCAGACATGGAAGCACAGAGGCCTTCAGCTTCCGAAGTAAGGAGCTGCAACTCCATGATATTGGCTGGCACTCAGGCAGATTAAAAAATATTGCATGTGTGACATTATGCCATTCATTCATTCATTCATTCATTCAATGTTTTACGTGCCGCTTAAACTTTAATGGGAGAAGCAACCACTTAGGATCTCTTGATGCTTACTCCATCATAGTTGCCTACTGTCCCTGAAGTACCAGGAGACTTCAGAATTTGGGATGGTTCCTCCGGCTCCCAGGAAAGAAGGCAACACTCCCACATTGCACCCACTTTTCCTGTGGGTGAAGACACAGTCATGTCCTTGTGGCCCCACCCCATGGTGCAATGCTGCAAGTCGTGCATTATGTTGTGGGGGCCAGGGCTGCGATAACGGGCCAAATGTAATAGGGTGACAGCTTACAAAATGTGAGCGTTTTCTCTCACTTTTTAAACTCGGCCAGTGAAATAGAGTCAGAGAACACGAAAACTTGCATGTTTTTCAGACTAAAAAAACTCACAATTTAAACTCTCATCCATATGTTTTCCCATTTTGAAAACACGATTCAATCAATGTAATAGTGTGAGAGGTTACTGCTAAACTCTTCTAAACTCTCACCCTATTTCATTTGGCCCAACGTGTTTCATAACACCATGCCCCCACCCCCCGACATGCCATTCAGTCTAGCACCACTTTTCTTACTTGCTGTAACATTATTATATGTAAATAATTTTACTTCCCATAAAAATCCATAAGAAATAATTATAGTTTACTTCATTTGTTTTGTGTTCATTTTGAAGCAACCAAATTGCACCATTGAGACTTTAAACATATGGTTTAGGATGCTAAAGATTTTAAGACAATCACTGTATTTAATGGACTATATTTCCACAATGAATGGGATGATTAAGCAGAGGTCCTAATGACAGGCTGTCAAACATCAAAGAGATCAACTGAATTGTATATAAAGGATGTATGAAGCAGCACAATGAAAATACATTGATGATTTTGTTGTCCTTTAATATATATACAGCAAAAAAAAGGTTGTTGTTATGAGTTGTGAGACTTGGTTAAGTGTGTTTTATTTTCACTTTTCCGCTTGTTTTGCTTCACAGTGTTAATTATACAGTAGGATTATGAGGGCAAGGACACACAGGGCGAAAGAACATTACTCTTTATATACTGTGTATAATTCAAAGAGACATCCACTCTTTAAGGGGCATCAGTATATGTTAAGGCTATGGGGGCAAGTTAGAATATTCTTTTTGCACCCTCTAAATTGCCAAATGCCCCTCCCCCCCACTTATTTTTTGTATCTCATAACTAATGAAATACCTTTTTCACATAGGACCATTAACTTGCTCTGTTACAAATAAAACAAACATTTTTCTCTGCATTGTATTACTAGTGAGGCTCTATTTACCAGGCACCCGCTGAAATTTTGTTACCAGCGGGTGCCCGGCTCCCTCCCCGCAGCGGCAGCCGGAGGCTGGAGCTCACTCTTGAGCTCCGGCTTCCGGCTCCGCTCCCCCCACAGGCACTATGGGAGAGATGTCATAATGTCTCTCCCATGGCTCAGAGGACTCGGAGCAGCCAGGCGGACCGGAGGCACGCAGGAGTGGGGATTAAGGTAAGTATTTTTTTGTCTTTGTTTCTTTAAGTGGCACTATAGGGGACATAACTACTGTGGGCATTACATGGGGGGCACTACTACTGAGGGTACTGCATAAGGGGCACCACTACTGGGGGCACTGCATCAGGGGCACCACTACAATGGACATTGCATTTGCATAAGGGGAACTACTGCAGTGGGCATTGTGTAAGGGGCACTACTGCAGTGTGCATTGTATAAGGGGTACTACTACTGTGGGCATTGTGTATAAGGGACACAAATGTGGAAATTGTGTAAAAGGGGCACTGCTGTGTGCCATACATAAAAAAAGGACACTACTATGTGGTGTAATGTGAATCAGGGATGAATCAAGATTGTGCTACTGCAAGGTGTAATTTGAATTGGGATACTATTGTGCGATTACGCCCCTTGCTTTTGAGACCACGCCCCTTTTTCCGGCTTTCAACGTCCATGTTTATCAAAAAGCGCAGGGGGGGGTGAGTTCCACCACTTCTCTAGTACCACTTTAAGCACTGCTTTTATGTTATATTAGTGCCACAGAGCAATGCCCCCAGTTCAATATAATGCCACACAATAGTGCCCCCAGTTCACATTATGCCACACAGCATTTTTCCCCACACTTTGGAAACCACTTGTTTGCAACTTAATGGCTCCTGGCTTCTCTGTGTTCTTCTGTAGCTCCTCCCAGCAGTGGCTCCTCCTCCTAACAGTAGAATGTTCTCTTCACAAACAGCGTTGGAGCATCATTGATGGTATAAAGGCGGAAAGCTGCACCTGCACACATCAACTATCTGCTTTGTCGGCATGTTCTATGGTGACTGTCTCCCCTCTCATATGTTTGGGAGCCTCCCCCTTACTGACCCCCCCTGCCATTTGATGACCCTGCACTTCTCATAATTTACTATTATACAATTGTGTTGTGTGTGATTTACAGACAAACACTTCACTGGTAACATAATACCCAATATACCAGAAAATCTGAATAAATTAGGCCACAAAAACCATTGGCAAAATATTCCCATTTCCTCAGAGAAAACCGCCAGGATTTGTATTGAAACGTCCACAGGCAGCTTTTCAAATGAGCCACTTGTGTACAAGGACGCAACCATCAAATGGACATCAGTCAGTCATCGGACATCTGTGTAACCCAATGGCTGTGCAGAATGGTTGACAGAACTAAGACACTGATGCCTTAACAACTGCGTATGGGCAGGCTGTTGCGCCCCCAAAATGGTTACAACACACCTGCATTTGAGTCGCTACCCCCCCCTTTGCTGCCCACATATGGTCCATGACTGTGAATCACTTTGCAAATAAATTCTCTCTGCGGACACTGGGTCTGATTCAGAGCCGCTCGTAAGCGGCCGCTCGATCGTTCCGAGCGATGTTTGCCCAACTGCGCATGCGTACGGATCGTAATACGCATGCGCGAACCAGTCAGTGTGGCCGAAAATCGTTTGTTCGCTAAATAGCGAATGCCTGCTATTTTGAGTGACAGGAGGAGGCGTATGTCGGTGGTAACAGGGGAAGGTGCTTGAAAACGGGGAGTGGAGATCCGAACGCAGGCGTGCTTAAAGGTCAAAACGGGCATTTTAAGGGTGTGCATAATTAATACAGCAGCGTCATTGACCACATCACTGGGTTATTTTATAGCCAGAACTGCTCGCAAAATTGTGGTAGCAAAAACCAACCACAAGAATAGCGAGCAGTTCATACGCTGGTCGATGTACTCGATTAATCTAATAAATAGCGGACATAACGTAGGATGCGTGCGGCCAGGGGGCGTATTTTTCCAAAAAACGACCACAAGTTTTGTTCGCTCGTTCAGACCTAGAGGCGTGAACAGACCGCAAAGAGCGAACAGTTCATTTGAATAGCCACCCCTATTTTCTGAACGAGCGAGTGCAAATAGCGTCCGGCTCTGAATCAGGCCCACTGTCACAAGACAAGTGCAGCTCCAATGCAGATGCATTTGAAAAAATATTGGGCATTTGTGAAAACATTAGCATTGCATCCATTCTGAATCAGGCCCACTGTTCAGTATAATACATGGAAACACACACTGTTCTGTGTTTATTTATGAGGCACCCTCAATGTGCCCGGGTTTTGCACTGATGTGACTATACTTGTCCCACTGCACTGTGGCAGCTAGAAGTGCCCCTTACTGAGCGTAGAGATGGAAAAATCTCCAGACTGTACATAAATGTAAACATCAAGGTCAAAGCACCGACCACTTTAGTATTCTTAAAATACACTTTTCAGTGTCTCTCATCTCAATATTTCATCTTAAATGACACTTTTGAACATCTGAAACTTTCTATCTCATTACTCAGAATGCTAATAGACAGGGCTGTCATCAGCAATTGTGGGGCCCAACACAATTAAAAAGGTGGAGCCCCAACCTAACTGCCCAGTGCCATGGCCAAGCTCTACCCCACCCTACCCTACCTTTTCTCATGGGAGAACGAAAAATGCCAATTCAAAACCAAATTAAGGGGAAGATGCAATGGCAAATGCAGGATTTTGAAAGGGGGGTTTCCAAATCATTGGTTACCGAACCAATGTATATACATACATAGAAACAGCTTACACAGGATTTAGGACCACTACAGTATGCCTATGACGGGGTACATACACAGTGACTGACACAGACACACATACACACACCTCTATCACTAAAAAACATGAATGCGGCAGGCAAATAAATACAGCCAGCATGATCCCCTCCCCAAAGTAGTGTCCCTTATACAGTGCTCCCAGTAGTGGTCCCCCTATACAGTGCCCCCAGTAGTGGTCCCCCCTATACAGTGCCACCAGTAGTTGTCCCCTATGCAGTGCCCCTTACATATATAACACAAAACACACAGATTACTTACCTGAATCCCTGTTTCTGCGCCCGCCACCGTCCGCTCCTCTGTCCTCCCACTCGGCACTATGGGAAAAACGTTGTACAGTCATTCCCTTCACCCACTGCGGGAGCTGGAAGGCGAAGCTCATGAGTGAGCTCCAGTCCGGCTCTCTCCGTGGATGCAGCAGCCAATGAGACTTGTCTGACTCTCATTGGCTGCTGAAACAAATACACCGCCACCGGGTAGTATGAGTGTACTACCTGGCGCCGGTGTGTTTGTGACTCTGTAGAGTGGACTGCATTCACTGCGGTCCGCACTACACTTACTGATTGGCGGGCAGGAGGGGTACTCAGAAACCCCCCTGCTGCGTGCGTGTATGCAGATGTGTCAAGTCTTCCAAAGTGTGGACAAGTGGAAAAGTTGTCCATAGCAACCAATCAGCTTCTACCTATTATTTTATAGTATGCACTTGATAATTGCTACCTCAATGCTGATTGGTTGCTATAGACAAGTTCTCCACTTGCCCACTTCTCCACTCTTTAGACGTATTGATACATCCTCTCATCCTGGCTGCATAATGTGTTATTTTCAAATGTAATTAATAGTGTCAAAGAACTCTGTCAAACACTGTACCCTGTAAATAGCATTTACAGTACATAGTGTAATAAACGTTGGAATGGAATCCTCATCAGTTTTGGGGATATTATCCAGATAAATTCATATTGAATGGAAAAGAGCACATATAGGGGGTGATTCAGAGGTGGACGCAGGCAAAACATCGGGCACAAGTGCCCAACGTGTTACCCCTGCGCATGCATCCCAATGTCTACTGCTGGAGCCGCAGGTCAGAATTACCTGGAAATCCAATGTGTGTTTTTGGGTGGTAAGTGGCTACAAGTCGTGGGTGTGTCATTGACAATGTCTAAAGTAGCAGTTGCACTGACACGGACGGCCGTGGACACACGGACATTCTGCTGTGCATTGTTCAATGCTCCGGCCGATGATCCTCTTTGTACGCACACCAGCAGATTGGCACGCTGTAGCCGGTGAACATCTGATAGGACACCCATCGGCCGAGGCATAAGTATAAAAGTTACTGCTATTGTGTCCACCTCTAAATCACCCCCATAGTGTGACTTAATTTCAGGCACACTAAGCATCTCACTCACACTTTATAGGGTATAATATTTTGCATTAATACTGCATACATCTGTGCTCGAAGTGTGCCGGTATGAAATATGCTGCGCCGATGAGGAGTGAGGAGAAGAGGCGGGAGTAGCGGTCAGAACTTGAAGGATGCAGAGCGGCACTGGTCAGCAGAGTGCAGCGCCGGTAAGCAGAGTGCAGAGCGGCAGTGGTCAGCAGGGTGCAGCGCGGTAAGCAGAGTGCAGAGTGGTACTGGTCAGCCGAGTGCAGTGCCGGTAAGCAGAGTGCAGCGTGGCACTGGTCAGCAGGGTGCAGCGCCGGTAAGCAGAGTGCAGCGCGGAGTAGTGTGTGCTGGAAGATGACCTGGGAGGGACTTGGAGGTGAGCTGGTAGCTGTGGTGTGAAGGCAGGTGAGAGGGGAGCTGTAATGGGAGGTATGAGGGTAGGTGAGATGTGAAGGTAGGTGAGCATGAGCTGTACTGTGAGGTGGGAGGGCTGGTGAGCTGGGGCTGTGCTGTGAGGTGGGAGGGCAGGTGAGCTGGGAGCTGTGCTGTGAGGTGGGAGGGCTGGTGAGCTGGGGCTGTGCTGTGAGGTGGGAGGGCAGGTGAGCTGGGGCTGTGCTGTGAGGTGGGAGGGCAGGTGAGCTGGGGCTGTGCTGTGAGGTGGGAGGGCAGGTGAGCTGGGGCTGTGCTGTGAGGTGGGAGGGCAGGTGAGCTGGGCGGGGAGGAAGTGGGGGTATGGAAATATAAGGGGGGCTCAGGATTGGGCCTGCCTAAGTAAAGCCCCCCTGATATTTCCATACCCCCACTTCAAAATTTCCACTTCGACCACTGGCATACATCCTAACATATGGGAGTCAAAATTAAGGACCCCTAGCACATTCAAAATCCTCCAGTACATTGCAGTCTATGGGTGGGACGCCGGAACAGTCCCCCAAAAATGGCATTATCCCCCCAAAGCATGACAGTTGGGAGTATGATACTGCAGGAACACTGATCTATATTGGAATTCACTCAAGAACAACCATCTTGCTCTCTGTTTAACATACAAGACTGGATTTGCATCTTTCGTCCCCGAGGCCATTTTTTCTGTGCTGCCTAATGCACTTTTCTCTGTTCCATGACACCTCTAGTTCCAAAACATTCCAAACCTATTGTTTCCCACTCAGTAAAAATATAAAAATTGAGGTAAAAAAATAATAATGAAATAAATATGTGCACAGTGATCAGAGTGCCAACCCTGGTTTCCAGGGGCGCCGAGAAGGGGGGGGGAGTAATAATTACGCGGACCAGGGTTTGCTGGAAGGGCCCGGTGGGGGTTCAGATCTAACCCGCCCTCCTGATCGGCAGCTCAGCACATGTTGCTGTGTGCTGGGCAGCAGCGGCAGACTGCTCGCTTCTGCTGAGCTGCAGCAGCAGTCTCCTCAGCCTGTGGGGGGAGCAGTCACACTGATCACTCCCCCACCCCTAAATTAGCGCTGGGCTGAGGAGCTCACAGCATCCCTCTCCCTACTGAGCAGCGTCGGATCGCAGCGCTGCAGAAAGGTGGTTTTTTCCTAAGGGGGCGTGGTCACGCCTTCCCATGGTTAGGCCACACCCCTTCTCCCGGACCAGCACTCTATGACCCTGCTGATTCCTGCTGTCTCAGGTTGGGCCTATGTGTCTTCTCCCCAAATACAAAATTAGTCATCCCTAAGAAAACTGCATTTACTGACTCCCTAAATACAATATATGCTGGGTACAAATTTAGACATATTAGGTATGCCTGCATATTAATAATACAGTTTAGATAGGAAGAGTTGAATGAAATATGTACAAATCCAAATCCAAAAAATGAGGAAAGAAAGGGACTGACAGGCTAAAGTGAGATGTAATATTCTGACTAATAACTTAGGACCTTAGAGACCAACAAGAGCTCAGATACATGACTCAGTTGATGAGGATATATAGATAGAAGCATCTATCCTTTGTGTATTGAATAACAGGTACATTAAATGCTCATCTGTTGTTTCGGTGATCATTGCGGCTGTTGATTTTGATGGCATCTCTGGTACAAACTGTCTCAAATATACTAGAAATGTTCTCATTCCACTTAACTTAAGGGTGCCCTATAATATGGGTAAAACTGTATTATTCCTGAATATTACCTGATATAATTATTTATGGTATATAAATAAGGAGGCAGAGCTATAGGGTCTATGTATACATCCTATGGTTAGTTATGATGTTGTTAGATCACATATAGATGTGATATTCTTTATTCTCACCAGTTGATTAAATACACTTTATTTTTGGTATCCAGTCTCCACTCTATTTGTAATCACATAATCAATCACCATTGGAAAGTTTTATAGCCTACAGGACTTTCCAAGGTTTAATTATCCAAATTCATCCAGCAGAAGCAGTGCCATGATTAGATTAAGATTTATTTTATTTTTCTAATGCTTATTTTTCTTCTTTTGTTTTCATCCAGGACTGTGCACTGCTTTGCTATTAACCTGCATAGGAATAATTTGATTTGTTTCATTTCCATACAGTTCTGCTGCTAAGGTGATTTTAGAATGTGCTAAACATTCATCTGATTGTAATGTTGCACAGAAACCTCTAACTCACTGAAAAGGTCATTTATGAAGATAAACAATATCTTATAGCAGTAGATGATTTATGCATAAATTGACCTCTGCGCATATATTAGAACTTGTCCAATTCGTGACTTGACGGTCTAGCTGAGCAGACACTTTGTACAATATTTTGCACGTAAAATACTGTGTCATGAGGCTCAATCAGGGCTCAATCGGTGCGACCAGGATGGCAGCCGCCCACCATTGCCTGGCTCCCTGTATACAGTAGGCGCCACTTTAATGTTCCCGGTAACATGTCTCAACATTGTCTGTCAGACAGTTGCTGAGAGTGAGACTGGAGGAGCTGGTGCCGATGCTGAGCTTCATGCATGGAGACAGAAACACAGGAAGAAGGTAACGTAACCATCGGTTGATATCCATAGAGGAGCAGAATTAACCTTTGACTGATGGGTGGAGCTGATCATAGTGGGGGTGTTCCTGCAGAGTACAGAGTAGATAAACTGATATGCATGAGTTGTACGAAGTAATCAGATTTTAATTTGCGGAGTGAGATTACTGATATATGATAGGAATGGAGAGGTCCTATTCTTGCTGTGAAGAGTGATACACAGTCATTTCAAATGCGCAAAAGGACCCGAATTCAGGTCTCCCCCTATACTTTTATACTATACTGCATTCATTGATGGTGGAATAGTTGGATCCCCCAGCGAGCTTGAGCATTGGTAAGATATGCATAGTGGACGTCTCATGGTTTGCTCAGTCCGTTGGATGTTACTGCACATGGGGAATGGTTATACTGGCATTTGTATATTTTTGCAAATGCAAATCCATAAGAAATTGCATTTGCACATGAATAGCGCCCACCTTTGAATCAGGCCCAGAAATAAGAGTATAATAAACAGTATTTTAGCAGAACAGTTTTATTTAATGAGGCGTGTGGGAGCTGCACCTTGTGCCCTTGTAGTATTCAGATGGCATCTACAGAGAGCAGCAGTGAGATGTGCTTTGTGGAAAGTCTAAGCGCATTGGTGAAATGCTGACACGCTTTTCACTGTGTATCAAGTGAGATATGTAATTACCGCTTGACATTGGGGGAGGTAGCACCACTGCAGGCAATGCGGCCACCATGTGGCCTAGAGGTGAGAGAGGCCCAACAATAACAGGTAACTAACCATAGGCCCTGAACACCTCTTCTGCGCTTGAATGTACAGTGCTTGAAGACTTAATCATCCCCAATCAGGGCTTTAAATACTGCCCAGTATCAGTATAGTCTGTGCTTAATTAGGTTTTATTTTTACTTGATCAAATATTTATTTCTTATAAATACTACTTATTTTTACTTAATGTGTTTACACATTTAATGGACTGTACACATTTTACTATTGCGTTGGTGATTTTGAGCATACTCACATGCTTCAAACATAGAACAAAAGACATTTCCATTTTCATTATGTCCAGTTATACTTATCATCTGAAGCACAAAAATGATGTCTTCATTTGAGGCCAATTTGTCAATCAATATTCTTATCCATTACTCCCGGCAAGCCAATGAATAAATATGTATATTACAAATCAGCAAGGGACTATATGGCAATGCACTGCACTCCACACCTTTCTACATTCATAAGTGACCCCTTTCAGCATTATTGATAATGATTTGAAAATTGCTCATGATTCTGGACAATGTTAGTCTCCCATATTATTCTTTTCTTTTTATTATTAGTAATTATTATTAATAATAATAATTTAACCTGTACAAGTCTATACTACAGTACTATTAATAATAATAATAATAATAATAATAATAATAATAATAATAATACAGTAGTACTCTGATTCTCTGAACTAACTGGGACCAAGGGTTTGGATAATTGGTTTGTTGTGATACATACAAACTGTGTATGTATGTTGTATTTTTTTTTTGTCTCGTTATTTCACAATACAATTTACTTTTTAAGGGCTAATATACCAAAAATATTGCTCCCTTGGATTGTGATCAGGTAAGTGACATTTGACAATTGGCGTTCATGTAATCAGTGTTCTAATGAATCTACAAAATGAGTCCCTGGTCATAACTAGCAGCAATAAGTATTCTTTTTTACACATTAAATCATCCTGTTTTCCTATTTTAAATTGCACTGAGTTACTGTTGGTACACCAAACCACAAAATGTATTAAATAGCTAAAAAGTATTTGTCCCTCTTACTAAAATGTGATATTGAATTTCATTATTTACCAATATATGAATTAGTTTACAACCCAACTTTAACCAAGTTTATTAAGTTTAAGGAAGCTAAGATGCTGTCTGTTATTGGGAAAATATAGCTTATTATTAGCGGCGACTACTACCTTCTTCAAATGGGGGGCTGCCAGTGCTGCTGTCTGGAATCAGAGCCTAAGAAGATAATTCTGGTGTCTGTGTAATGGATCTGGAAGGGGCTGGGACCAGCCCATGCGCACTGACACCTGTGGAACCGGTGGTGGCGCAAGCCCACAATCACCGGCTTCTAGGAGCTGCATTGGCTACAGACCTCGAAGCCGGATAGGGCTGGGCGTAAGGCAGAGAAGTGGCTTCCTATTGAAAGCATGCTATGTTAATTACAGCCCAGACTGGTAGTCCCAGGGGGAGAAAACACCTCCCCTGGGATTGCCTGTCCTATGTGTGATTGGCAGGTAGTGCTTCCAATGGGAAGCCACTGCCAGTGAACCCAGTGCACGGACTCACTGGCTCACTGGAGGTGTCAGATTTTACTCCTATTTAATAGCAACTTATGATATTCTCTGAAGCTTTTTCTTAATTTTATCAATTTGGTCATTTTATTTTGCATATAACAAATTATGTGATTATTTAAATTGTTTAAAAGAATAAGCTAATAAATATAAACAAACATATTTAAAAATTGCTGCTATATAAGACATTTAATGTTTTTTTTGTTTCTTCAACATATAACTTGTTTACAAGAATGCAATGCAAATGAATGTACATGGTCATCTGTAATTTTCACAGAGGTCAATTGAAGACCAAGGATTTTTATACAGAAAGTGATTACTTTAAAAAATAGTAATTCTGATCTCATTAGCACATATACATGCACACGTGTGAAATGCACACTGTACTGATTGTGTGAGTTTATGTGTGTCATCTTCAATACATACACTCATATACATACTTTCCTTTGGTTTATTATCATCTCTCCAAATAAAATACATTTCTTATCTTTTAAAACTGATTATGGCATAAAACATTTGTGTTTTACACTAGATATGAAGGAAATTCCTGTAATAATTTTACTGTACCCTGCATAAATATGCTCAGACAATATGAAAAATATATAGATTGTGCTTTAATATCTCCATTTTCTTGTGCCTCGCTGTTATAAAACCAATGTTACTTACATTTTCTGATATTTTATTGCACACTTGGCAGTTGTTGCGGGCATTATGATATAAAAAAAAATCCCCTTGAAGAATCTTAAAATAATTTATTAAAACATTAATTTAAAGTAATAAACATTTTCTATAAATCATGTCTTTACCCCATTCTGAAATATATAGTTAAAATACTATACAAGTTGCTGTAACGGATATATATATCTATATTGAGAGAGACAATGAGCGAGTAAGAGAGAGAGGGAAAGAGAGAAGTAGAGTGTAATAGGGAATGTTCATTGTTAATAAAGAATGTTGATGGTCTACAGGCATCTGAGAACATCGGGAACTCCAGTGAGAATTGGATAATTTTTTTGAAATTGTTGGTCTGTCTAGTTATCAAAAACTGCCATTCCCAGGTCTTGGGTTTGTGCAGTGCATAACATTTTTTACACTTTAAAGGAGAACTATGATAAACTATGGGATTGAACAGAGAACGAGACCCAGTTTATACATTTTTTGAGCCTCCTCATATTTGCTATATTTTTTCAAATATTTTTATCAAGTGTGCCATAAAAGTCACAAATTCTATCTGATATACAGAGATTGGATAAGAGGCGGATGATTAAGAGAAGTAGCATTACCTATTCAATTACTGAAATTTTAGACCCTTATGGATATGGTTCAATTGACATTATCCACAATTTACTTAAGCTAGAATTACATCATAGTTTCCCTTTAATTTTTGTTTGTGATGGTTTGTAATATGCTTGTTGTTAAATTCTCCTTCATCAAAGAGAAGATTTTATTTTAGCTAGCATTTTTTCTTGAAACATTTACTTTTTGCTTTTGTTCCATAAGTAATGACAATTGGACACAAAACTCTCAATGAGTGTGTTCACTTTGTCAATATTAGGGGTAATACTGTAAAAATATATATTTATTTGATTCCAAATAAAGGAATAGATGACTATAAATATTTCAAACATATGGTACCAGGAGGCCATTTTATACTATACAGAAATTTAAGTGTTAGAAAGAGGAAATTCTGGAAAGGAATATATAAGACAGACATGCAGTACGGTGCTAGTTTTTGCTTAATAAACTTTTCAGGCTTCTTTCGACAGCTTCATCCAGTTCCTCTTCCAGTTCTTCTTTCTTGGACATAGCTAATTTTGACTGGTAATCTCTAACTATTTGGTCTATATAGGGAGCACTTTGAGTTCCATGCAGCATCAGGGTCCATTCCTTTAAAACGCCTTGCTCTGGCATGCTCCCGAGAAACCCAATCTCGAGAACCCAATTCCCTCTTGGATCCTCACCCCACGTGTGAGTTGTCATGAATGGCCACTTATCGAAGCCAACTTTCGAGTCATCATCCCGGGGACGGCGGCTCAATAAGATAGACTTGGTTCCCATTGGTGATGTCATATTGATGTTTAAGTCCCCTCGCCTTGTAGAATTCACCGTTATAACTGCTTGTACATGTTCGAGGTATCTAACAAAGTTTTCCTTCCCTTCGCAAGCATCAGTTGTAAGCGTAATAATCAATTTTCCGTCAGCAGGTATTTTCCTGTTACAAAGGGGAGGAAAAGGTTGAAACAGCAAATTAGTCTTATACCTCTTTATTAAACAAGACTATACATTTTTCTATACAGTATATTGCGCAACAAGGATTCCATAGCACCATATTTTACATTTATAAATATACAGTATGTTATAGGTAAATTTCAAGTGGGTCACATGGTATAGATTAATTATAAATTAACACTGTGGTACAGTCCTTTAATTCCAGGAAAGTAATGAGCACGCCCTGCTTTCTATAGGTTAACCCTGCTGTGTGTGTATATACAGTATGTTTGTCTCTTCATTAAGGTACAGTCTTTCTTTCCTGTGTGTATGTCTGTACTGTTTGTCTCTCTCCTAATACTATATATGTGTTTGTTTTTGCATTCTCATTATTTTTAATTTCTAGTCTTAATCATCCAAGAACACTGTGAAGAATAAATGTTTATTCTTTATCATTTTACTGAACGATTATCACAAAAGAATGAGTACTTGACATATACTGTAATTACAAGGTACATATTGAATGAGTTTTAGCATAAGTTCTCCTTTTCACAATGCATTTCCCTCTTTATAATCCTGTAGATAGTATAATAACATAAAGCATTATAAATATTAATGGAGCTGCCTCGCAACAATTGTTGCAGACGGCAATTGCTACCCAGCTTTTTGCACTAATTGACAGGGTTGCTAAGGTGCACGGCTGAGGATGTTCAAGAGACTATATATAGAATCTTTTCTGCAAGTCTATGAGGAGGAAAAAACAACAATTATCCATAGCATGACTGAATCAAATGTTAATGGAAGTTGCAATGCAATCCCCTAGCGACAGTTGTTTTGTTGTTACTCGGTATAAAAATAATTCAGGTTTATAAGCTTAAATGTAACCAGAATAAAGTGAGATCTAAATTATTTCTTATTATTCACTCAAGCAACATGCACATAAGTAGATCAAATGTTACGGTACATTAAAGGATCATTGCAAGAACCAGATACCCATTGCTAATCTATATAATTTTTTTCATACCAGTTACATATTTTACAGATAATATAGGAACGATATATAGCTTCTGTGAATTGATTCATAGTACTAGAGTACATTTTAAACATTGTGACTGTGGGGAGGATGCATAAACATCTCAGTTATCTCTGCTTACTGTATCACTGCTGTGTTTCAAGATGTCTTGGTATAGCAATGTATTAAACTTAGAGATGAGCAGTTCAGTTTGGACTCAGTTCTTTTCACCAAATTAACGCACATTCTGATTAGTTTGGATTCATTTTTTTGGCTAATCAATAAGAGAGCTGGACAGCCAATATGATGCCCTTATTAAGATCCGAACATAACTGAGTAAAACCGAACCACATCTATAATTAGAAAAAGAGTCACCGAAGAGGTGTTATGGTAACACACCCCTCCGGCGATCTCTGCCCACCTGTATCTCATTAGCATAGCGCTTATACAATACGTACTAGCACATGTGCATGACCTAAAAAAACATCTCAAGTGAGTGAACTGTGCAGGTGCGAGGAGGAAGCAGGACCTGTAATTAAGCATAGCACCATCCTCGGATTTGCTGTGTACACATGAATAATAATAGTGCGTAATATGTGGAATTGGTATATATAAAATATCTAGCTTTTGCCACTTTCATAGTGTCCATCCTACTATGCTTTTACAGTTATAATACTTGTTCTGAAATCTCATGCTTGCTCTTGAACTTACCTTGGCTCCTGTATCGATCCCCCGATACAATGAAATCTCTCAGGGACAGTTTTCCACTCTCTCGCCATTTTAACCATGGAGCCAGCATCCAGCACACCATAGCCGAACAGGTGATTAAATTCTAAGCCGACACCATTCCTGCGCCACTTATGAACTTCATCATGAAGCTGATTCCTTTTAGATGTCAGCACTGTTAGGTGTTGTAAGTCCCTCCAGGTGAGACCTGGGCTATTGCAAGGCAAAGAAAATTGCAATATTGAAACAAAATCAGCTGTAGAGCTAATTACCTGATAATATAATCACTGCATATATTTTTAATAGCTCACAATAATTATTTAATATGTAGTCATGCTAAATACAAACAAAAAAACAGCCATTTGCAGGTGAGAATTTGCACATTCTAAAATAATTATTCTCATTGAGCTTCAGCATTAATCTGGTTCATAAAAACGGAGACTATTTTGCTGCAAAAATAAAAATTAGTAAAATAAATACAGTACAGCAAAAATAAAGTACTTGACTTTAATTAGGGATGTGCAGGCTCAGATAGGTTCGAATTTTCCCGCCAAGTTTGGATTTTTCCCACCAAAAATCGGGTCTCAGAAAGAGGCAAAATGTCATCTTTCATGGACAAAGGCGGATTGGGTCTGAAAACCAGCTAGGGAAATTTCTGGATGCAGCCCTGATGCTCTCTTCTCAGAAGCAAGAACTTTCACAAAAATAAACTGCCATTGTTTGTTTTCCTGAAATCTGATGAAATAAGGGTTACCTCATGCAAGGTGCTTCAGTGGAGAAAACTGTACACAATACACTTTACCTGTAGCTATTCTAATCTACATCAACAGGAGGGGGGAGCCGCCATATCGGGGGGTCGGCGACCCGATCGCACCATGTGTAGGGACCGCCCGATATGTCGGCTCCCCCGTCGCATTGCAAGGTACCATCGCACCATGTATGGTCAGCATTAGACTATTATATATATATATTTATGTTAAATGCGTCCTAGTGCCCGCCTATTTCCTCGGTCTAAGCAGGAACATATAATAAGTGGATGCACGATTGTACAGCATTTTAGATGGTTAAAATTATATACAAAGCTCAACTATTTTGGGATAGTGCTTCCCATCCACTTGCAAAAAAAAAATAATAATAAAAAAAATAAAAATATATATATATATGTGTGTATTAAATATTTCTAAAATATAAACAACATTGCAATACTGTGCTGTATATATATATATATATATATATATATATATAGTATATGATATATATTTATGTGTATTTAAAGTAAATATATATATAATTAAATATACATATTTATATACAGGTTGCAGGCATACATCTGAAAAGCAATATATGTCACATGATAAATATGATAGTTATATATATGAAAAGTAATATATAAGCTATATATATATATTAGTTATATATGATATTATATATATCTCTCAGACTCTATATATATCACTATATATTTAGATATCATATATAGATATATATAATATAGATTATATATATATATATATATATATATATATATACAGATCTTTTATATGTATTATACATATATATATATATATAATATATATATATATATATATATCAAACCTACTTTATGCTTTAAAAAATATTTTTTCTGCTGGTGACGCAGCACAATTATTTGTCAGCCCACCTCCTTGCCTGCTTTTGTTTAGCAGCTGCGTCTGCTGCCTGTGTCCCTGGCTCCCTGTGTAAGAGGCTGGAGGAGGGTCTGGAGGCGGGCCGTCAGTATTGACTGACGTCCCCGGGCTCCGCAAAGGCTTATGGGAGGAGCTGCTGCGGCTGGGAATGCGCAGCAGCTCCCCTGTCGGCCATTTTTTTTTTTTTTTTTAAAAGACAGTCACACTGGCTTGAAGACTTCTGCACTCGCACAGCGCAGCTGCCCGATCGGAGCTGAGCTCCGATCGCAGCAGCGGGGCTCACTGGGAAGAAGTGACTGCGCGGTAGGTGGGGGTAAGACAGGGCCGGGAGGCTGCTGTGCTGTTTAGCTGCCGATCGGAACTAAGTTCCGATCGTGGGAGCGAGACAACCGGCGCCGGGGAAGAGGAGGCCGCACGGGCGGTGTTGCTGGCGCTGGAACATTGAAGGGCCGGGCGGCCGCCATGCTGCAGGACTGTTAGTTCAGCTGCCCGATCGGAACTGATCACGGTAGCGCGATGGTGGAGAGCCGGAGTGGGGTCATTGAAGGGTGCAGGGTGGGCAGGGCGGCCGCCGGCCACCAAGGAGACCGGCTCAGTGGGAACTAACCCTGCGTCCCATCCGCCCTGTTCATGGACAAACATCATCTTCCATGGACTTTTGTCCAGGAATGATTATGTTTGTCTATGAAAGATTACGTTTTGCCTATTTCTGAGACACGAGCCGTATATACTGTATATATATAATATATATATATATATATATATATATATACACTGTATATACTGTGTATGTACACTATATTATATATATACACATTATATATATATACACATTATATATATATATACACTATATACAGTACAGGTGACCCCCTGACAAAGTCCATTGATGATGAAATGCATTGGGCATGGCCTGGAGGACGTGGACGTTGTGATGTCAGACGCTGTTGCCAGCACTCGAGACTTGGTTCGGTGCATTCGGAGTACTGTGTTGAGACCGGGAGATGGATACTGATATACTCCGGAGATATCAGAACGGACCCCTGGAATATTGGTTATGTACAGTATTACACTCGCTGTTACAATCTTTGATGTAAGTGAGCAATACTTTCCAGTAAAGTCAATTTGACCATTATACTCACCTGTGCGCCCTCCATCTCTCTGTTTTCTATATGTTGAATTGAATTGCCTGTGGTTCAAGTGTTTGTTAAGGAGCGGTACTTAAGACTATGACGCACATTCTTTTTATGTATTTTATATACAGTATATATATACTGTATATATATATATAAATATATATATATATATTATATATATTAATATATATATATATATATCTATATAATAGTTGATTGATGTGTTTTTAAAGGGAGAACAAGTAAAATTCCCTGTCGAACGTATCTTCTAGAGGTGTCTATTTTATATTTCCAATACTAAGTGTGCATGTCTGGGAGTAGGCAGGATGCAGGGTTTTTTTTCTGTCGTATCCTATGTGAGTAAAAGAAAGTCAAGTCAACATACTTCGCCTCCAGGGCTAACGCAAAGACGCCAGCTGCTTCTGGTGCTGCTGCTGATGTTCCTGAGTGACGTAGGGTACAGTTTCCATACAAATCTGTTGTCGCCTGAAAACACAAATTAAAAATGCACAGGTCATGGAATATAATGAAAGTCATATGATTCACAACTAATCTGACTGCAATGAAATATTAATCTTGCAAAACACTTTGCATAATAGGTTTTATGCTATGAAGAAATCAATCATATCTTTCATGGGCTATGATCAATGAGAAAACTATGCACATGAGTTCTGGCAGAACGGTCTCAATATCTCTCATAGGTAAATTTCATATACACCCCAAGGATAAATCTTCACCAAAGTTTCAATGATGTATGAATGATAAATGATAGTAGACCCTTTACTACAAAAAAAGTAAAAACTAATAAGGGCTACTGTATATAAAGAGGCTGACAGAGCTGCAGGTCAAGTGATTTTGCAGGAAATAGATCTACCAAATCCTGCCCAAAAATAACTCCAATAAAGCAATGTCTGGAACATTTCATTTGAAATATTATTATGTACTCAAATATGGGAAATGATCATTTTTTGATAGTTTGTCTGAAAACGCACCTGTTATTTCATTCAACTGGTTGTGAATTTCAATGAACCAATATTCAGAATTATATCATACTCCTAAGCAAGAAGTACAGTCATGATGTATAGCAACCAAGGGGTATATTTACTGTAGTGCGGGTTTTTAAAAGTGGAGATGTTGTCCATAGCAACCAATCAGTAGAATATGATTGGTTGCTATGGGCAACAACTCAATTTCTAAAAACCCGCACTTTAGTAAATCTACCCATAACAGTGCAATATTTTACTGAATAATCAGTATTTCCCCTGGCCAAAAGGGGTTTAGTTAATCAGATAGGGGCAGTGAGCATGCACATTCAGGGTATGGCTATTCCAGTTGTAAGGTTGGCTAATATTATCCTGATTTTGTTACATGCATTAATGTTAAGCATGATGATATCTTCAGTTGAAAACTGGAAATCGTTCTAAATATAATTATTGCGTGTAAATAGGTGTAGTAGATGAAGGGGCTGAATTGAATGTAAGTCCTTTTGTGTACTGTATCTTGCGTGTTTTCACACTGCACATGCTTTAATATCATGTAAACGCAGTTATTAAGAATGCAGAGTCCCTCATGTCTTAGGTCTTATGTTGACTGAAGGGACGTAGCTGGGTTGTAACGAGGCATATTCAGGAAAGCATTGTTCAGAGAGGGTGTGCTGATGGAATTGCAGATTATACAGAGTTGTTCGGAAGTGTAAATAAGCCTGTTTTATGACGGATTATTTGCCCCAAGGATAGGGCAGATGTAAAAGCACACTGAAAATGATGACGTGTATGAAACCAATGTTATGGATGGGGAAACAGTCTAAAGCTTTGTAAAACTTTGCATATGGGCAAAAATGCCCATTTAGCTCTGTGCATCATAGGTGTGTGTATGGGGCATACAATGTGAGTGTCCATACACCTCTTTGGCAGGTCCAACTTGTACTGAACATGACTAAACACTGGGATCGGCAGACACTGATCCCTGCAGTGTTACCCGGGGATGGGGCTGTGCAGTAGGAGGTCAGCACCCAGCACCACCACGTCATTGACCGGCTACCAGGAAGAGCAGCCGTGAGTGAGGAACAGCAGGCGGAGCCTGGTGGAGCTGTTTGGGGAGCACCCGCCGCCTGGCTAGGAAGAAACTCTAGGAGAAGCACATGGGATCCCTCATTAGGATGAAGAGGCAATATGAAAACGAGGCAAGTGGTCTATGTCCGGGGGAGGGGTGTCACGCACTCCCCTTACCAAGACACTGAGCACACCTATGCTGCGCTTGCAATGTGAAAGTAGCTACAGCCAATTTATGTTCAACTCTGCATCAAACTATATATAGGGGCAGGTGTACAACCAATCAGCTTATAACGGTCATTTTTGAAATACAGCCTGTAACATGACAGTTAGGAGCTGAGTGGCTGGTAGTTTATCACTCTGCACTTTATCACTTTCCAGAGCTTAGTACATTTCCCCTTAGTGAATAATATGTATAATATATAGTTATATTGTATTGTTTTGTAGCAAGTTCTGTTTTTATTTCACAAAAAACAGATAGGGACGTTTCTACTGTATCCTATCCATTTTCTCCTTCTGCTAAATCTTTGTATCATGTATTTGCTTACAACTGATGAGGCAAATCAATGCTTTTTTTTATTATTATTGCATATGTATTGTATCGCCAAGCACAGTAACCAAACCCATGCAACTCAATGCACTGCTTGGTCTGTTTAATTATTAACATATTTCTCATTAGCTGGTAGAGGAAGAATCAAGGGATTTTCTATCATTTAAAATATGCTGTAACAAAAGCACAACCACTGTTGCTGTGGTGAAACGGGGGCTTTTCCCTTATACGCACCACACCAGCTTCGGGGTTACTCTTTCTGCCATTGCTGAATGTAGACGCTAATGTCGAGGAACAACTTTCATCATACAATGCCGTCCTTCCGTCATTAATTGCAGAGTTTATTGAGATCGTCCACATGCTTGATGCATAACCATCGCAGTTACAGTCATCGTAACTTCCACCGTCTCCAGATGCCCAGACATAAATACTTCCCTTCCCTCCGCGACCCTGTAAATACCATAGAGGTGAAATGTGAGTGATGATATTGTAGCCAATCATAACTTATGTTTTTTAAGATGAACGATAACATGATTCTAAAATCTTCCACCTGCAAGAGGCATTGGAAATATCTGTGAATATGCTGTAATTTGAAATATCATCATTATTATTTAATTATATAGTGCCAACATATTTATTGTAGTTCCACCTCAATATTGGGAACAAAACAATAATAATAAAAAAGACTGGGTAAGAAAAGATAAGACAGTTAGGTAAAAGGGCTCTGCTCGTAAGGTTACATTCTGTAGAATAAAAGAAGCTTAATATAGAAGGATAACCAGGGGCGTTGAGATGAGAGGGGGGCAGGTAGAAATTACCCGAGCCCAGGTCAGAGATGGCGCAACGCCCCCTTTGTCCTGTTATGCACATTTGTAGCAGAGCAAAAAATGCCAAGCGGGATGTGGTCACTCACTATTGGCCACCTAATCTTTTTGTTTGAGAAAAAAACACATGAAGAAGTCTTTTATTGCAGGTTGCATCTACTATTGTAATTGGTAAGGACAACTGTTTTCCCTGCTTCATGGTAGGACGAGCAGCCTTTTTCTCTCTACAAAGTAACTTTAATTCTCTGTCACCTCTGAGGTTTTGGAGACCGGGTTACGTACCTACATGTTGGGATGAACTCTGTACCTTCAAAAAGAAAGTCTGTGGGGATGCACTCTATTAGTATAATTTCTGTATATTTATGGTCTGCATTGGGTGTTAATAATAATAATATTAATAATAATTATTAATAATAATAACAACAACTGGGGCCATATCCATTGTTGCTAAAGAAAAACCATACATTCATATATACATTATACTAAAGGATGCAATGTGTAGCAAGTATGGTGCCGCAATTACTGAATTTAAAGGGACATTATACTGAAGCATTCCCTTATCTAGGGCAATGTTTGTGTCACTTAATTTAGAAAAAAAAAAAAGGAGTCTGCTTTATATATATTATATATATATATATATATATATGTATATATATATATATATATGTATATATATATATATATGTATATATATAAAGGAAATTGTCATGATTTAGAGGATTCAGCAGTCCAGTCTCTACTATGCCCATGATCCCATGATGAAGTCTGGCCTGCTGACGAAACGCGTTGGTAAGCTGGACTGCCCTGACTCCTCATTTGGACAAATAAGCAATTTATTTTTTTAACATTGTATGTGCAATATGTATTGGTGGATGGAGATCCACAATATTACATGGTGTTTAATGTTTTCTTTGATTTTTTATTTTAATAAAAATAATTTCTGTGTAATTTTGGTTGGGTTTTAATATACTATATGGGGCTGATAGTTCCAACATTTAACCCTATGTATGACACCATGTTCTGTACACTGGCAACTGTATTTGACTTTTAAAGGGGGACAAAAAAGTTCCTAAAATACGCACAATGTTATGATATTTTTCATTTTTATATTTCCTTTTCTATATATATATATATATATATATATATATATATATATATATATATATATATATATTAGGGGTGAGCGGGTTCGGTTTTACTCGGATTTACTCGGATCTTTATACGGCATTTTATTGGCTATCGCCTATCATGTGTTTTGGGTAGCCAATATAATAAATCCGAATTTGCGGTAAAGTGGCGATAAGAACCGAGTAAATCCAAGTAAAACCGAGCCTGCACATCCCTAAAATATATATATATATATATATATATATTTCATTGACCAATCGGACTTCTACAACAACCGAGTATCCTAAAGACAAAAAAGATAGGCTTTTACTATATATTGCTTTTTTTGCACCAATCACACTGTGGATAAATACCTATAAGCACTGTAAGGCGCTATATATGTTTTTTACTATTTTATTTACAAGTATGAATTACCACCATACTTAATACTGAACTATAGCTGCCACCTACTTAAAAGTGGGAGTAAAAAGAATTGCAGACAGCCCACTCACAGATATTCAGAGCCAACAAGTCTGTTAAATTTATAAAAATACATCCTTCAATTGAAAATAATCAACTACACATAAAAAAGATCCGTATAGATCACAAAAGTGGGAGTACCTACCACATTGGCATATAACATAACACTTAAGTAGTAGTGTATTTAGCACCAGTCTTTACTCTTGTGCATATAAAGTACATATATATATATATATATATATATATATATATATATATACAGGTTGAGTCTCCCATATCCAAATATTCCGAAATACGGAATATTCCGAAATACGGAATATTTTTAGCATGACTGAGAAAGTGATACTTTTGATATTTGATGGTTTAATGTACACTACCTTTGTTTAAAGCAAAAATTATTAAAAATATAGTATAAAATAACCTTCAGGCTGTGTGTATAAGATGTAGATGAAACATAAATGAATTTAATTTATGTACACACACTTTTTTTGATGCACAATATTATAAAAAATATTGTATAAAATGACCTTCAGGCTATGTGTATAAAGTGTATACAAAACATAAATGCATTCTGTGTTTAGATTTGGGTCCCATTCCCAAGATATCTCATTATGGTATGCAAATATGCCAAAATACGGAATATTCCGATATCCAAAATACCCCTGGTCCCAAGCATTTTGGATATGGGAGACTCAACCTGTATATATATATATATATATATATATATATATATAAATATACTATATATATATATATATATATATATATATGCTAATATGAGGCAAAAATAAATATTCACAAAAGTCACTGAGGCTTCATTCTTACATCATGGGTGAATTTGAAGAATTGTATTTATCTGAACACCAAAACCTCAAGAAAAGCATACTGTTTTGACACTACTGTATGTCACTTCTTCAAGTTCTTTGAGAAAAATAAGATGCTAGAAAAAATATATCATTTCAAAAAGCCTGTGCCAATATTTATATAGAAGAACCTCATCCGCTGAAACCAAACACTTATATTATCAACGGTTGGAATGGTGACAGGGGGCCTGAGGGTCTTTTTCCGCAGTGGCTGTCTTTGTATGCAGAAGTTGTCTTAAGTTAGAAGATCCGATTGTGCAGCCATCAGATCAACTGCGTGACCATCGGACATCTGAGTAACCTCACGCTGCCGGGGCCAGTGAAGCTGCACCCTAAGATGCCATAAGATGCATAAAGCAAATGAGGCCGACACTCCCCCGTTTTCTATAACGTTCCGTGTCGCTGCCCTGTCATTGCCCCAAAATGCTAGAAACATGTCAATCATACTACGGCGTTTGGGGCACTGCGAGTGACATCGCAGCCCCAGATCTGCACGGCTTCGGCACATACGCAGATTTAAAGACATTGGGTTTACGTACATCACTGAATAAGGCCCAGAGAACAATAGTCAACATATTACAAAGGAGCATATCATATAGGTTAATAAAAAAAATCATTCATTACACCCAATATTTGTACGCATACTCTCAGACTAGCATTTGCTCTATAAATCAATTGTCATTACCTTGTTTACACCATCTGCCATGGCCTGTAATGTTAATTCTCTTGGTCCATCCACTGTTTTGCCATCATCAGTGGGTCCCCAGCTGGCGCTATAGATGTCTATGACTTGTGGCATGTGACTGATGGATGAAGCTTCGATTATATCTGTCATAAAAGGTTGATCCAGCATACGAATTCCTGTCATTCAAGAATGAAATTGATCAAATTCTAGATGTCACTACAAAATAAATAGACATGCAGTGTCTTTCCTATCCCAGGCATGATGCTCTGTTACATGTAAGCTTGTTTGCAGAATGTGGGGGACATGTATTAAACCTTCTAAAGAGTGGAGAGGTGGACAAGTGGAGAAGTTGCCCGCAGCAACCTACAGTATCAGTTTCCAGCTAGTACTTTATTTATCAAGTACATTCTATAAAATGATACGAAGCTGATTGGTTGCGATATGCAACTTCTCTTCCTGGCCATTTATCCGCTCTTTAGAAGGTTTAACACTTCTCCCCCTCTTTCTTGCGTGTTGTCTCACTACACATGATGCTGAACTGTGTGTACTCAACTATGAGTGATAGTTGTACACATTAGCATCTTCTCTTAATAACCAAAGTGGCGTAACTGTACTGTATTGGGGCATGTCGGCGGAACTTAGGAATTGTAGAACTGGGCAAAAGCATAGATAAGGGTTTTTCCAGGCGTGTTTTTTGTAAGTATAGGGAGGAGGAAGTGAGCACTGATGATGATGAGGACTAGCAGCAAACCAAGCATACACATAGGGGGCGGGCACACTGCTAGATACATACAACTATGCATACTGTAAGTGCAACTATGCACCATTTTTCCATGCACACAATGTGGGAGCACATACAGCCGATTTCCGTCCAACTCTGTATGAGACCCACAGAGGCCTGTTCATCTAGAAATGCGGGCTGCACAACAAATTGGGCAATAAAGAACATTTTTTTTGTGGCAAATAACATGGGGCTGTCACTGGGATGGGCTCTAATTGGCTTTACTTCCAAATCTGGACCCGCTGGGCGGCCATCCAACCAACGCATGTGCAGTGCAAAGAATATAGCTGCAATGGGCATCAGGTCCAGTGACAGCCCACTCTGGATGGATTGAAAGATCCTTCTCCAGCCAAACTGCTCCACAGATGTAAGTTCCACAGATGTAAGCATGGTAACGTCATCTTTCAGCAGACAATAACACCCTACATTTCAGAAAGTGATAAGATGATGGGTTATAATGCCCAGAACTCCCCCCATCCTGACCCCAAAAACACATGTTGCAGTTGGTTGTCTACTGTTCACAATGTAATGTCTTTTTGAGACGCCATATTTTCCTATATATTTTATGTCTTCCATTCAAACTAGTAAAACACAAATAAGATTATCAATTTCAAATGCAGAATTGATTAGGAAATTTACATGTAGAATATTTAATTTGGCTGTTTTGGAGTTAGTGTATTAATGGTGAAGCAAGAACTACAACATTTTCTTGGCGGTGATTAGAAAATAATTACATTTACTTTTCGTTTCTTGCAATTTCAATATCAATAACAAAAAAGTTTTTTTATGGCCATTTTGAGCAGGTTTGCTTTTGTCATGTGAGGAGTTATAAACTAACTAATGCTGGTTTCTGAAAATTCAAAGGCTTCTGAAAAAAGGTAAAAAGAGGTAAAATGTGTGTGGGTACTGTACATGTAAATGCCTGATATTGATGTTGGAAAGCGACCAGCACAAAAACCGCCAAAATAGGCTCAGCAAAGGGGCAAAAAAAGTCTTAGTAACAAAACGGATTAAGATAGCTTTTTATAAAGCATATCTTTGTTTGTCCTATAGGCCCATTTCTAAGTTATAATGGATGCATTTTTATGCCAGATGTATCTATATAGTAAAAATAACGTTTCACATATCTTAAGATGCAAATAAAAATACAGCCGTACAAACATAATTGTATGGCCCCTTTTTTTTGCGTGTGCACAGTGTCCATTACCCTTTAATATATACCTTTGATCAGTGTCTGACAGGGGCGTGAGGGGCCCATTGGGGGAATCAGTGGTAGGGGCCCATGCTTAATGGGTGTGGTCATCCACCAGAGGGGGTGTGGCTAGCCGACCCAGATGCTTGACTAACCATTAGGCAAATCTTGGTGTAGTTTCTATAGAAGGGAACCAAGCCCCCATGTTGATCAGTGGTCCTGCTCTACCAAGTGATGGACTGTCTCATAGAGTAACAATTTATAATTTGAGGTCTGAAACCTGACACCTAGAGGAGGGGTGTGGGCCCACAAGCAGTGGGGCCCACTGGGGATTTCCCCTGTACCCCTGTGGGCCAGTCCAACCCTGCCATTGAGGAACAGCAGGTAGAGCAACAAAGTAGAATAAGTTCAGTTATACAAGTCTTAAAAGTGCAAAAAATGCTATAGCATTTTAATGTAGAAATTATTCTATTTTTCTTTTTGCTCAATAAATAACTGTAAAGTAACAGAATAGAAGGTTTAATAAATTATACTGTACCAGCTACTTTTGAGTTATACGCAACTCCCACTCCACAAATATTATTATCTGCAGCAGCAGAAACTTCTCCCGCACAGCGAGTGCCGTGGCTACAACACAAAATACAAATAGCAGAAGGGAACGGCGTGTTATTTATAACAAAGAAAAAGTACATGAATGCATTACTTAAAGCAGAAATACCTTAAACTTATCATTAGCTAACATTTATGTTTCACAATGTAACTACTTAGCTTCTGTCCACTAGTTCAAAGATTCTCGTTAAGTGTACTACAATTAAAATGTGTATGTTTGTGGTATGATCAGGGCCGGTGATAATTTGGGCTGGCCTGGGTGCTGAGGTACGTGACTGCAGGAGGGGGCATAGTTACACCTCCTCCTTGTACACATTACTATGCTGCACTGGTGAATATAATAGCGACATTGGTAATCTGTAACTGCTCCCTACCCTCTAAGCTCCCCTAGGTATAATGTGAAAAGATTCCCTATGGAGTGGTGTTTTGAAGAAAAGTGCTTGTAGTAAAAAGTAACCTGAACAGCATCCCATTAGATGGGTTACCATTGCTCCCATTTGTCCCTTTACCCACTGGTGACAAAGTTCATGTAAATGCGCAGAAGGATGGAACCTACTGGTACCAATGACCCAAGACACAGTTTCACTTGGGAGCATTTGTGGCAAATTTCCATCTTTTGGTGTCTGCCTATTCTATATACTTTCACTTACTGCAGTTAGAGTCCTACATGGACAAGACAGGCCTGACTGTAAGTACAAGAGCTGATTACCAGAGCTTGTCAAACGTGATATTATTGTGGTGTGACCGGCTGTTTTCTATAGCCAATGTGTAACTATCCTTAGCGTTATAGAGCCCTATTTATCACATTCCGCATCCAGAAGTGATGTAATATCGCCAGGATTCGCAATGCAATATTTGAATACATCACAATCGAAATACTGCATGCAGGGACAGAGCTTGCGAGAAAGCTCTTGTCCATGCCAATCCTCTTTGCACACTTTTCAGGGTATTTTTTGCAAAAGCTGTGTAACCAGGCATGTGCCTCTGGCTCTCACCCCTCTCATAATCATACCCCCCCCCCGCGCACCCCCCTCCCGCAGCCCCCCCCCAATATCACCCCATGACCTCATACTCTGCTTTCCCTGCCAGCAGTCAGGGAAGGCTGAGCTACAGTAGGGGAAATGGTGTGAACCCTGGTTAACGCCATCTCCAGGTGTCATTACTTTCAAAGGGTACCCCTCCCCTCGTATATTATTTTACAATTTAACTTTGGTAAATTTAAAGCAGATCGCATTTCCCTTGGAATAATTTAAAGTAGTTTTTAACAAAAACTGCTCCAAAAGTCTTTTAATACATTTAAGTGAAACTAAAATAATGTGAAAGGGTGATAAAAGACCCCTTATCACATTTATTTGTAAAAAATATATATATAAATAGGAGCCTTTGGGCTCTATTTACTACAATCTGCATTTGTAATGCAGATTGTAGTGTGATATTACTGACTGAATTCACATTGCGAATTCAGGCAATATCACAGGGACATACTACAAATCCCTTGCAGGGACAGAGCTTGCGATAAAGCTCTGTCCCTGCGAATCCCCTCTGGAGCCTTATCACGGTATTTTTGCAAAAATACCGTGACAAGTGCCCCATGCATGCACCAACCGGCCGCTGCTGCTACCCCCCGTCACTAAGCCCCGCCCCCCACGATTGCGGACTACCTCGCGACCCCATCCCTCCTTCATTACTTACCTGCAGTTATCAGGCCTCCGATGATGTCCTCTGTCGCTCCTGTCAGGTGACATCCCATACTGCACTGGGACCCTGTCAGGTGATGACCGGGCCCCAGTGCACCATGGGAGACCAGCTGACTGGAGGGAGGACATCACCGGAGTCCCAAAATCCGGTCCCTGGACGCTCAGGTAAGTTTTTTTTTTATTTTTTACTTTAGTTTATAGTGATTCGGCGTGTGGTCT
Organism: Taudactylus pleione; assembly: GCA_031769625.1. Lineage (NCBI taxonomy): Eukaryota > Metazoa > Chordata > Amphibia > Anura > Myobatrachidae > Taudactylus > Taudactylus pleione. The sequence continues at coordinate 3,993,511 of JAUIMM010000200.1, read as the reverse complement.
GTTTAGAGCACACAGCTGATCACTGGGGCCAGCTCCGGGCTCTGCTCTGCCCGTTATAGCGGAGCAGGAGTCGGGTAACCGGGGGAGACCCTGGATAATGGCACCTCCAGGTGGCGTTATTATCACAGAACTTTCCCCGGTAATTTTTCACATTTTATTTTTAGTAACTTTGGTCAGATCACATTTCCCATTACAATTATGGGAAATGCGATCTGCTTACTAAAAATAAGTGATAATTAGGGGTTAGAGTAGAATTTTACGAATTCTACTCCAATTGCCCTTTAGTAACTATGGGGCCTATTCATTAAACATAAAAAATCTCTGGAGATAATTAGCTTTAGAACTCTCATGGAGTTCTAGCTAATAATAGGTGGAATTCATCATTCCACCTCTCCATAAGTATCTATTCCGAAAAGCTGTCATTTTTGCGATGACAGCTTTTCGGGAAATAGATACTTTTCCCTGCCTACACTACCTTATCGCATCTAGAAACAGTGCTGCGCATGCGCTGTTACATCTGTAAAACCAGCGCATGCGCAGCACTGCCAACAGATGCGTTAAGTTTCGTACCCCCCCCGATCCCTCCCCACCCCCCTCCGCTCACCTTCCCCCCCCCCCCCCCGACTTACCTGTCCACGCAGCAGCCTCCGGCTCCGTCCTGCTGGTCTGTCATGTGGTTTCCCAGCAGACCACATGACAGATTAGAAAAAAAAAAAAACTTTTTTATTTTTGTCTAAACTTTCTTGTGCTCTGCTGGGGAGCACACATGTCCGACCAGCCTCCGGAGCCTGAGGACGGAGCAGAGCGCCGGAGGGACTCGTCGGGGGACCTGCACACGCGAATACAGGTAAGTTTCGCCTGCTATTCGCCACCTCACAGTGGCGAATAGTAACTGCATCAAATTCCGGAAATTCATAATTTTCGGAATTTGATGAATACCACAATTTCCACATCCCTATACTAATGTATGGGGAGTGTGGAAATTAACACAGGGGAACTTAGCAAGGAGATATCTGTGATATCTCCTGTGCTAAGTGGCTACATGAATACCAAAATAACGTTATTTAAGGAAAATGTCCTTAAAAATGTTATTTTAGTGTTGATTAATAGGCCCCTATAGGTGATACTAAAATAATGTGAAAACACCCTTTTTCACATTATTTTAGTAAAAATTTTAATAAATAGAGCCCCATGTGAGATGAACTCAAACAATAATAAGCACAATAGATTTTGTTTACTATAGATATTTTAGAGGATTTTAGGCTTTTTTTTTTTTTAAAGGGCAGCAGATCTCTTCTAAGAAAGGAAACACTTCTTAGGTTTATTTCTTATAATAACATCAAATGATATAGCACCTTTTTTGTTGTCTTTGTTATTGTTGAACTGGAACAAGTTTAAGAGCCACTATAAATAACATAGTAAGAGCCTACTTATAACAGAATGTAATTTAAAACAAGTGTGGTATGATGTGTCAACATTCAAAATGTTGACACCATAATGTTAAAATTCAGGATGTCAACATGTTCAGAATGTCAACAGGTGACCTATCCACATCCACAATGTCAATCCTGACATAATATCAATGTTTTGGAAATGTCAAAATTGTGACTGTCGACAGGCACAATGGCGACAATAATTTAGCCTAAAAATAACCCTAACCCTGATTACAACCTATCCCTTACCCTAATTACAGCGTAACCATAACCCTAACTACAGCCTAACACAGTGGTTCCCAAATTGTGTGCCACGAGCTGGTGGTTCCAGGATCAAAATGTTAATGATCCACGTGATAGTCAAAACCAGACCTGTGGCTGCCAATCATAAAATATGTGCGCAAACAGAAGCTCAACCTTGTCCTCCACCACATAACTGAACCTATGGGTGACAGGTGAGCACAACTGACTTAATTTAATAATTTTTGCAGAATTTCTCAATAAGAAACTTCTGGCCATGGGGCCATGGGGTGCTGAGAAAAAAATGATGAAAAATATGAGATATGGTAAGAACTTACCCTTGTTATCTCTATTTCTACGAAGTCCATAGGGTTCCACAGGATACCTTGGGGGTATAGGTGTGACGTCAGTCGCAGGGCACCAAAGAGTTAAGCTTTCAGCCTCCCAGGATGCACTAGGTCCCCCTCCTATACCCCGCCCCCGAGCCAAGGCACCTCAGTTAGTTACCAAGCCATAGGCCGGAGGAGGAGAAGGAAGAGAGAGAACAAAGATCTGGACACATACAAGAATCACATTCTCACCAGAGGGAGACGGAAAACCGGTGACCAGAGCAAAGCCCATCTGCAGCACAGGTGCGACAGGGCGGGAGTCCTGTGGAACCCTATGGACTTCGTAGAAATAGAGATAACAAGGGTAAGTTCTTACCATATCTCATATTTTCTACTTCAGGGTCCATAGGGTATCCACAGGATACCTTGGGGATGTCCCAAAGCAGTATCCTTTAAGGGTGGGGACGCTCCTGTGCAGAAAGGAGAATCCGCCGCCCGAAGGAAGCATCCTGAGAGGCGAAGGTGTCAAACCTGTAATACCTCACGAAGGTATGGACAAAAGACCATGTAGCAGCCTTGCAGATCTGAACTGCCGAGGCACCACGTCGAGCTGCCCACGAAGGACCCACAGACCTAGTGGAATGAGCCTTCAGAGAAGGAGGGACCGGTAGGCCTTCATGAAGATAAGCTTCAGAAATAGCCATACGGATCCAGGCTGCCAAAGTTTGCTTTGAAGCAGGCCAACCCTTTTTACGGAAGCCAAAGAGGACAAACAAAGCGTCCGACTTCCTAAACGAAGAAGTGCGGTCAACATAAGTCCTTAAGGCCCGCACAACATCCAAAGAGGCCTCACCCACGGAAAGACCCGGTGAGTTAAAGGCCGGAACAACTATTTCCTCGTTAATATGAAACTGGGAAACAACTTTGGGAAGAAACTCGGGCCGAGTGCGGAGCACTGCCCTGTTCCCATAAAAAACCAAGAAAGGGGGTCTACAAGAAAGAGCCCCTAACTCAGAAACACGTCTGGCCGAAGCAATGGCCAGAAGGAAAACAGTCTTAGCTGTTAGCCATTTAAGATCCACTGAGCCCAGTGGTTCAAACGGCGGTCCTTGGAGAGCCCTCAGGACCACAGCCAAATCCCAAGGCGCCACAGGTGGAACAAAGGGCGGCTGAATGCGGAGAACACCCTGCATAAAGGTGCGCACATCCGGGATTGTAGCAATCCTACGGTGAAACCAGACAGATAGGGCCGAAACCTGTACCTTCAAAGAAACAAGGCGAAGCCCATGATCTAGTCCCGCTTGCAGGAAGGCGAGAATCCGAGACAGACGAAACTCCCGCGGTGCATAACCTCTCAGTCGACACCACTGGAAGAACGTATGCCACACGCGATGGTATATCCTCGCGGAAGACGGTTTCCGAGCTCGTAACATGGTCCGCACCACAGAGCTGGAAAACCCCCGGGACCTCAGCATGGCCGTCTCAACAGCCACGCCGTCAAAGACAGCCGAGTCAGGTCCGGGTGAAGGCAAGGACCCTGAGACAGAAGGTCCGGTCGTAGCGGCAACCGCAGAGGAATGTCCACGGACAGACCCTGAAGGTCTGAGAACCAGTGCCGTCTGGGCCAGGCGGGAGCTATCAACAGGAGCGTCCCTCCTTCCTGTTTGAATTTCCGGATTACCCGTGGAAGAAGGGAGACCGGAGGGAACAGGTATGCGAACCGGAACGTCCACCGGACGGACAGAGCATCCACCAGAGACGCCCCTTCGTCTCTTGTGCGAGACCCGTACACCGGCAACTTGTTGTTGTGCCGGGACGCCATGAGGTCGATTTCTGGAAGACCCCACCTGTCCACCAGTAGTTGAAAAACGTCCGGGTGCAGGGACCATTCCCCCGGATGAACGTCCTGGCGACTTAGAAAGTCCGCCTCCCAATTGAGCACTCCCGGGATGAAGACCGCTGATATGGCCGGAAGATTGCGCTCCGCCCAAACCAGGATCCGAGAGACCTCTACGAGAGCCGCCCGACTGCGAGTTCCTCCTTGCCTGTTTATGTAGGCCACGGTGGTAGCGTTGTCCGACTGGACCTGCACCGGGCGACCCTGGAGAAACCGCTGTGCCTGCTGGAGAGCATTGAAGACCGCACGGAGTTCCAAGATATTTATTGGAAGCTCCGCTTCTGTCGGAGTCCACCTGCCCTGGAACAAGTGTGGACCCGAAACTGCTCCCCAGCCCCGAAGACTGGCGTCCGTTGTCAACAGGACCCAATTTGGAACCCAGAACGGACGTCCCTTGTTGAGGTGGGTCGTCTGTAACCACCACGTAAGGGACAGGCGAACCTCCTGGGTGAGCACAATCGTCTGGGACTTCAGAGACTGAGTCAGCCCGTTCCACTTGGACAGGATCAGGTGCTGCAGAGGTCTGGAGTGAAATTGGGCGTATTCCACCATGTCGAACACCGACACCATGGAGCCCAGTAACCTCATCGCCGAGTGTAAGGACACCCGGCGGCTGTGCAGACAACTGCGCACCCTTGACTGTAAAGCAGAGATCTTGTCCTCCGTCACGAAGATCCTTTGCTGTCCCGAGTCCAATAAGGCTCCAAGATGCAGAATCCTCCGAGACGGGATTAGAGTGGACTTCTGCCAGTTGATTAGCCAGCCGTGCCGTTGCAGCAGTGCAATGGTCAGGTCCAAGTGGCGTAACAGGAGCTCTGGAGATCCTGCCACCAATAACAGGTCGTCCAAATACGGCAACATGCGGACTCCCTGCAGCCGCAGAGAAGCCGCCATGACCGCCATCACCTTGGTGAAAACACGTGGTGCTGTTGCCAGGCCAAAAGGTAACGCCCGAAACTGGAAGTGGTCGCTGCTGATTGCAAACCTGAGGAACTGTTGATGGCGCCAAAGAATAGGGACATGCAGGTAAGCGTCCTGTATGTCCAATGACACCAAGTAGTCCCCAGGTTCCAGCGCCAGAATGATGGACCGTAGGGTCTCCATCCGAAACTTCGGGACCCGCAAAGACTTGTTGAGTGCTTTGAGGTTGAGAATCGGACGATATGACCCATTGGGTTTCTGTACCAAAAATAGATTTGAATAGAAACCCTGGCCCCTCTGGGAGAATGGAACCGCCACTATAACTCCAGCCTGGAGCATAGTGTGCAATACCTTCCGCAGCTCCGTAGCCTTGTTCCGGTCTGATGGGAGACCCGTGGTGAAGAAGCGAGCCGGGGGTCTGTGCCGGAAGGAGAGGGCGTATCCGTGGGAAACCACCTCCAGAACCCAAGTGTCTGTCGTAGTGGTCGACCAACACTGGGCGAACTGTAGCAGGCGGCCTCCCACCCTGGGATCCCCCAAAGGGAGGCCCGGACCGTCAGGCCGCAGGCTTGTCATCTGGCTTGGGGGCCGGACGTCTGGTACTCCATGCCTGCTTCCGGGGCTTGACCGATTTCTTAGGGCCAGCCTGTCGAGGAAACGACTGTGGTTTGGGCCTGCCCTGGGCCCTAGATGACCGAAAGGACGATGGTCCCGAACCAGAAGGAGCAGCGGCCGACGGGAGACAGGCAGATTTGGCTGCCGCCAGCGTGGCCACAATCTTATCCAGATCCGGACCGAAGAGAACTTCTCCGGTAAACGGCAACGCTTCCAGACCTTTCTTGGAATCTGCGTCCGCCTTCCAGGATCGCAGCCACAAGGTGCGACGAGCAGCTACCGCTGCTGAAGAAATTCTAGACACCAGAGTACTAATGTCTAGAGCCGCCTCGTTGATGTAGGTGGCCGAATCACGGAGATTGCCAATCAACTCCGCCTGATCGGCCGGACAGTCGGATTCAAAAGAAGCCTCTAATGAATCCGCCCAGCGCTCCATCGCTCTGGCAACCCAGCAAATGGCCATAGCCGGCCGTGCTGCCCCCCCTGCAAGGGAATAAGCGGACTTCAGGCAGATTTCTACCTTGCGGTCCGTAGCATCCTTAAGGGAGGACATGGATGGCATCGGCAATGTGGCACTACGGACAAGACGGGTCACGTGAGAATCCACCTGTGGAGGGGATTCCCACTTCGCAAAATAATTATCCGCGAACGGATAAGCCACCGCCAGGCGTCTCTGCGGCTGGTATCTTTTGCCAGGTTGTTTCCACGCCTCCTCTAAATGGTCCACCAACTGACCCGAAAGAGGAAAGACTGTGGCATCGCCCTTCACATCTTTGAAAAAGGCATACTTAGATTTAGCCCTTGGAAGAACTTCGTCCTCAATCACCAAGGCTGTGCGGACCGCCCGAATAAGTCCAGGAATATATACTTTGGACTTAGCATCAGCGTCCTTAGTATGGAGAGGTTCCTGATCGTAAGGATCTAGAATCTCCCCATCATCAGACGTCCCTTTGTCATCCTCATAAGGAGCGGACAGAGACGCCACCGGCCTTTTATGAGACCGCATCACAGACTCCCCTTGCAACACATCCGACAAGTGCTGTACAGAACTCGTCAGGGAGTTAACCCATGCTGGCTCCTGAGAACCCGGGAGCGGGGAAATAGGGAGACTGTGGGGTACCACCAATTGTCGTGGGAACCCCTGCATGGGTGACGACACCACAGACTGCTGGGACAAACCCATCGGAGTAAACGCGGGCTGCGGAGCTAACTGGCCCACTAAAGCTGTTAACGCCTGAGCGAAACAAGCCCAGGGCGGCTCCTGTACCGGTGCTGTAACCGTAATAGGCCGCGCCATGGACAAACACTGCCGGCAAAGGCCCTCCGCGCTACCCTCCCCCTCCGCTAACGGTACTTTGCACGTGGTACACTGTAGCCGGAGGGGAAAATCACTTTCAGACATGATGGCACCACGTATGTGACCTCTCTCACCAATTAAGTATTAAATAGGCGAGAGACCACCCTGCAGCACCGCACCGCAAGGGCTTTAGCAGAAAGAACAGGGACAGTAATAAAGCTGACAGTTTAGAGAAGAAAAGATTACAGGCAGCAGCGCTAGCACAGTCACATACAATGCAGAAAAATAACAATTCCTGCACTAACAGCGCTGATCACTCAACTACACAGACACAGGGCCTGGTAGGACACAGCGCTGCATACACAGACCTGACCACAGCGGAGGAGAGGTATGCGGGGGGACCCAGACCACGATGCTTCCTTCCAGCGCTTCCAGCAGCGTTCACCATGCATTCTGGAGAAGATGGCCGCCGAGGAGCAGAGAGGAGGCTGGCCTGGGGGAGGAGCGCTGCCACAGGACCAGTCGGCAGCATGCAGATAGGGCTGTGTGCAGCGGGGGAGGCGCCGGCTGTGAGACAGGGAAGGCGCGCTCCCCTGGCATGCATTTAACCCCTGGGACGCCGCAGCGCTACCGCTCTGCTGCGGTCCGCTGTCCCAGGGGGTAGTGGAAGCGCAGGTTGGTCGCCTGGCTCCACGCTGCAGCCAGTCCCCAGGGAGCCCCCTGCCTGGGGACTTAGGACCATGTGATCAGCGGGGACCCACCGCGGGACCCCGCTGCTTACCTCTGTCCCCCTTGAATCCGGCCATGGTCCGGAGCATCTGGGGTCACCGCTAGCTGTGACCCCAGACGCCCACCAGCATCCCCGGATCAGTACCGGCGTTCTGGTACCGGCGGGGTGTAGGGAAGACAGCATGGACGTCAGGACTGACTGTCCATGCTGTTCATCCAGTTGTGCAGCCACAGCTGCATGAAGAATAAGCTTCAGGGGCTCTTCTAGCCCCCACTCCAACAGGTGCACCCGACTCCGGCCGGGCACCAAACTAAACTGGGGTGCCTTGGCTCGGGGGCGGGGTATAGGAGGGGGACCTAGTGCATCCTGGGAGGCTGAAAGCTTAACTCTTTGGTGCCCTGCGACTGACGTCACACCTATACCCCCAAGGTATCCTGTGGATACCCTATGGACCCTGAAGTAGAAATCTAGGGTGCTGTTATTCATGAAAGTTTGGGAACCACTGGCCTAACCTAAACGTAATTGTAGCCTAACCCTTATTGTAGCCTAACCCCAGTGGCGTAACTAGGGGGGGTTGAGCAGGGCAGAGGGGGCGCCAGCAGGGCATCATACCTGCACGCACACCCGCCCTTCCCCCTCCCGCCATCATTGTATCCCGACTAATAACGAGCAGGTCAGTGTGCTTAGCCTGCTGCTAATTGGGCTGCCTCTAGGGGGAGCTGCAGTGGAAGCGCGCAGCCCCTCACAGGCAGTCTTGTTGATGAGAGAGTGAGAACTCTTCTTGTTCCCTGACCTGCCTGAAACGAGCTGCCGTCTGACTCCGGGTACTAGGAGAGGAGTGATTCTTCCTTCCCCAGCTCTCTCTGCTGACTGCAGGTGGGTAATGGGGGGGGAGGGGGCTGCATTTGTGTGAAATAGATATCTGTGTCTGTTTAGGCTGTCCATGTGTGCATGTATATATGTGTCAGTGTACTGTATATGTCAGTGTGTGTATGTATATAACTGTATATGTCAGTGTGTGCATGTATATATGTGTCAGTGTACTGTATATGTCTGTGTGTATGCATATATGTGTCAGTGTACTGTATATGTCAGTGTGTGTATGTATATATGTGTCAGTGTACTGTATATGTCAGCGTGTGTATGTATATATGTGTCAGTGTACTGTATATGTCAGTGCGTGTATGTATATATGTGTCAGTGTACTGTATATATCAGTGTGTGCATGTATATATGTGTCAGTGTACTGTATATGTCAGTGTGTGCATGTATATATGTGTCAGTGTACTGTATATGTCTGTGTGCATGTATATATGTGTCAGTATACTGTATATGTGTCAGTGTGTGCATGTATGTGTCAGTGTACTGTATATGTCAGTGTGTGCATGTATGTGTCAGTGTACTGTATATGTCAGTGTGTGCATGTATTTATGTGTCAGTGTACTGTATATGTCAGTGTGTGCATGTATGTGTCAGTGTACTGTATATATCAGTGTGTGAATGTATATATGTGTCAGTGTACTGTATATGTCAGTGTGTGCATGTATATATGTGTCAGTGTACTATATATGTGTCAGTGTACTGTATATGTCAGTGTGTGTATGTATATATGTGTCAGTGTACTGTATATGTCAGTGTGTGTATGTATATATGTGTCAGTGTACTGATATGTCAGTGTGTGTATGTATATATGTGTCAGTGTACTGTATATGTCAGTGCGTGTATGTATATATGTGTCAGTGTACTGTATATATCAGTGTGTGCATGTATATATGTGTCAGTGTACTGTATATGTCAGTGTGTGCATGTATATATGTGTCAGTGTACTGTATATGTCTGTGTGCATGTATATATGTGTCAGTGTACTGTATATGTGTCAGTGTGTGCATGTATATATTTGTCAGTGTACTGTATATGTCAGTGTGTGCATGTATGTGTCAGTGTACTGTATATGTCAGTGTGTGCATGTATTTATGTGTCAGTGTACTGTATATGTCAGTGTGTGCATGTATGTGTCAGTGTACTGTATATATCAGTTTGTGAATGTATATATGTGTCAGTGTACTGTATATGTCAGTGTGTGCATGTATATATGTGTCAGTATACTGTATATGTGTCAGTGTGTGCATGTATGTGTCAGTGTACTGTATATGTCAGTGTGTGCATGTATGTGTCAGTGTACTGTATATATCAGTTTGTGAATGTATATATGTGTCAGTGTACTGTATATGTCAGTGTGTGCATGTATATATGTGTCAGTGTACTATATATGTGTCAGTGTACTGTATATGTCAGTGTGTGTATGTATATATGTGTCAGTGTACTGTATATGTCAGTGTGTGTATGTGTATATGCCAGAGTGTGTATGTGTATGTCAGTGTGTGTATGTGTCAGTGTGTGTATGTGTGTATATATATATAAATATATAAGTGCATAAATATTGGGACATTGACAGAATTTTCATATTTTGGCCTCTTCACCACCACAATGGCTTTGAAATGAAACAAACAAGATGTGCTTTAACTGCAGACTTTCAGATTTAATTTGAGGGTAATTACATCCAAATCAGGTGAACGGTGTAGGAATTACACCGGTTTTTATATGTGTGTTTTTATACTGTATATATATATATATATATATATATATATATATATGTCAGTGTGTGTATCTGTGTCTGTGCTGAGAGACAATGCAGGGGAAGATGATGGTGTGACAGAGACGATGCAGGGGAGAGCTGATCGCGTAACTGAGAGACGATGCAGGGGGGAGCTGATCGCCTGACTGAGAGACAATGCAGGGAGGTGGTGATGGTGTGCTGAGAGACGACTAGGTGGGGAGTTGTTGGTGTGCTGAGAATTGGCGCAGGGGGCGTTGATGGTGTGCTGAGAGACGACGCAGGAGGAGGGGATGGTGTAGCTAAGAAGAGATGACACAGGGAGGGAGATGATGGTGTGGCTAAGAGAGGATGCAGTGAGATGATGGTGTGGCTGAGAGGCACAGGGGAAGGAAGTTACACAGGGGAAACGAGTCTGGTTGAACCGCTGTTTTATGATTACTTTTTTAACACACAAACAGGCATCTTCCGGACGATGTGACCTACATGAATAGTGAATACCGGCTGAAGACACCATCGTTCCAGGGAAGATACATTTCTTCAGAGGTTCCACCTAGTGAGAAACTACCGCAAAGGTAAGGTGCATGTGGAATGTGAAAAAAGGTGTGTATGGAGCGCTAGTGAAGATCAGGTGACCACGGTGTGTAAATTGTATTTATTAAGACTCTTATAAAAAATGACAACCTGTAGGAGCAGCCTGTCATAATCAGGATATACTATCTAGGTGATCAGCGCACTCAAATCTATCTAGCATATGGAATGTGACAAAAAATGAGTGGCATGTCATGTTGGCATGCCCCATTTTCAGTAGCCACGCCCCTTCTGGTAGGTGACCACGGCCATATTTTTGACGCGCAAGATATATTTGGCTGTTTGATGGGGGGGCGCCAATCTGAAACTTTCACTGGGCTCCGAAGACCCTAGTTACGCCACTGCCTAACCCTAATTGCATATGTCGATATTTTAAAATGTAGTGGGCGTCTGGTGTCTGTCAACATTTTCAACATCTTGACTGTCGACATTCAGAACCTGTCAACATTATGATGTCACCATTTTAACTGCCTGGCTGGAACCTTTTAAAAAACGAATACAGAGTGTATGACATTCCATAAAACCTAACAAAAAAAGGGGATATTTTTTAAAACGGCAAAATAAATTAACTTTTTTTATTTTTATTTTTTACTGATACCAAAGCACAATGGCCCTCATTCAGAGGTGGTCGGAGGATGCAAGCGGTCGCTCAGAAACTGGGCGGCCACTTGCATCCTGACCGGCCGCCTCTGTTTCAGTCGTTAGGCTGTGGGTTTACACCCACAGCTCTAACGACCGCTAGGGTGATGGTCGCGATGGTCTTTGACCATCGCGACCATCGGGGCTTACGACGAGACCCTAGGGTAGGGTCTCACTTGTCGTAAGCCCCGGAGAGCTTCTGGCTCTGTCAGAGCCGGAAGCTCTCCACTGACATCACTAGTGATGTCAGTGGGGCCTCCCCCAAATGGCAGGTGTTCCAATGGGAACGCCTCCGTTTGGGCTGCCACCCCCCCAGCCCGCCTTCCAAACGGGGCGAGCTGTCAATCAACATCGACAGCTCGTCCCCTTTGGAAAGAGACCCGCTACGACCGGCGCTGTTGGTCGTAGCGGGTCTCACGCATGCGCACGAAGGAGCCGGCTCCCTCGTGCGCATGCACACTAGACAAACATCGAGGCGGCCATTCGGTCGTAGACCGTACGGCCGCCACTGAATAAAGCCCTATATCCCAATGCTCCGTGTGCATGTTCCTAAGCTCACGCTCACTTTTGGCAATTTGTATTAATCAAAAATCTGTTTATAAAAAAGTTGCAAGTAATTATATTTCCCCCTCTGTATGTGTTCTTATTTACCGGAAACTGACACAGAGGTCTTCTTACTAACATTGTTTAAGGGTGCACATCTGTACTAAAACCATAGCAAACCAATTAAACATATGCTTATACTGAATGACATGGACTAGACAGATGAAAGGTAATTGAAGATTGGTTGTCACTGTCTAGTTCTTGTAAATAACCCTCAATGTTCCCTAAAAACATCTATTTGCTGTATTTACAGATCATTCCTAAGTTTAGGGATCTCAGGGGTTTTCTTCATTTATGTCGTTTTCAGTAAAGTAAATAGTTTCTGCTTTTATGTTCCATCTATGGATATAGAAGTGTATGCAGGAAACAGCAAAGGCGATTTATAAACTGCAGAATATGAAAACTGCAGCAAAATTGCTATTTTGTGGATTTGCAGCTCCAGATGGTGATGTCTGAGAGGCTGCAAGACTTTGCACTGGCCTATGGGAGGATTTGGTTGGTTGGATGGTCGGTGGTCCTTGCTGAGTGCGAATTAGTGCATAGCTGGGGGTATCATCATTTGCATCCACCTACAAAAACAAGATTTCATTTTGTGGGACAGGAGCATTTAAATGAAGTAAAGCAGTGGTGCTCAGCTGGTGGGTACCCAGGTGGGAAATGTATGAGACCCACTGAAATAAAGGGATAAAAAGGGGAACATCTACCGGAGCTGTCCCTGCTTTATGCGAGGGTCCATAGATTTTTTTTCCACAAATAAACTTGATATTTTTTTGTGTGCCATTTTTGATGTTTTAGATACTGTGAGTCATCCTTATACTATCAATCAGATACATTATGCACCTTGCCGACATCTAGGAACACTTTGTCCAGTGCAATAAATATCTTTAAATATCTTTAAATACACAAAAGTGTTAGATGTAGTACAGACACCCCTACCCCCATAACCCCCTGTCCACGTCCCCACAAACACACTCTTATTTCTGATACCAAAGGGCCTGACTCTGAGTTGGACACAGCAGCAATGTTGGAGAGCAGATCAAATCTAGAAGCATGACGGCATAAATACAAGGAGCATTCCTGGATACTGACTGGGAGGTAACAGGGTGGCTAAAAGGAAACACGGAGATGTTGCATCTGATGCTAATAGCAGCTGTCCCTAAAGACAGTGGCGTCCCTCCCCGCGGTGACACCCGTTGTGGGAAGAGCTGTAGTGCGTGCGGCATAAAAGGGGGTGCGGCCTTGCATCCCGAACCCCTGTTGTAATCACTCCAGGGGGTTCCAGAGGTGCGGACTGCCCCCGGTGACCAATCTGTGTGCAGTGCCGGCTCCCTCATTGTGTCAGGAGCCGAGTGCTGCATGTAATGCTACAGTGCAGCACCCGGCTCCTGTCACTGAGGAGGAGTCGGCACTTTGGTGTCACCCCTTGGCAAGTGACACCCGGGAGCAGCCCGCACCCCCCTTGTGATGCCACTGCCTACAGACACACCAGGCAGTATTTCAGCATCTATGGATGCTGCCAGTGGGCATCTCAGCCCTTGCACATTCGGACGAACTGGTGTACACCAGGGCAGGGCTTTGTACAGTACCTGCATTAGCATAAAGTTGCAGATGCAAGATCAGCAAAAGACGCCGACACGGCCGCTGCAACGTCTGACTTAGAATCAGCACCAACGTGCCTAAAACCAAGATGTGGGGTCCAAAAGTAGGAGGAATTTTATATAATATTTTTACTGGTTTGCAATTAAATGAACAAAATCCATGGAACAACGTTGTTCTAGAAAAAGATAGGTAATTATATTTTAATCTAAATATTATGTGATATTATTTTGATTTTTTTTCATTACTTTGTTGCATGGTCATACAACATTGATAACATTAGGCACAATACATAACACAGTCTATTAGCTGCAGCAAGTATCACTACAGCAGCAAAAAATGTTGACCTTTACTTTATTACTTATATATACATCCGTAATTGAAGTAATTATCTGCTTAATAAGTCACCTTTACATAGAAACTGTAATATCACATGGCTCATTGATTTTGTTAATTTGTGATAATGAATATAATCTTTAACACACAGCTGCAATAAACAGGACATTTTACACGCAATTTAACAGCATAGATCTCACTGCAATTTATTTGCAAGCCTTTAAAATAACCAATTCGATATTTACAGCATCCACATTTGTCAGGCATCTGCTGATCATTTGATCACCTGATTTATGTACAGTAGTGTCTGCCTCTAACATTTTAAAAGAGTAACTGACAGATAGCGGCACGGATGGTGCAGTACACGGGTTATTCAACATGCGATCCTCCATTGCTGTGGAACTAAACATGCCCTGCCACAGTTTTACTGGCAGGGCATGCTGGAATGTGTTGTTCCACAGCTGGAGGGCCCCATTTTGAATTCCCCTGTTGTAGCGGTCAGCATTACTGCCTCACAGCACTGAGGTTATGAGTTTAATTCCCGGTCGTGGCCCATCAGTGTGGAGTTTGTATGTTTTCTCTGTAATTGCGTGGGTTTCCTCTGAGATGCTCCAGCTTCCTCTCACACCCCAAAAATATAATATAATGATAACTTAACAGTGCCGTATAAATTAGTGTTGCTATATAAATAAATAATAATAAAATTAGGTCTATTTTACAAATACTGTAGAACCCTCAGCTTAGTTTGAATTATTTTCTTAAACAGTCTTACTGTGTCTTACAAGTACCCTAGTGTGCAAAAGAAAAGAATAGTCAGTTCTCTTTTCAAAGCATCAAGACTCCTATATATAGAATTGCCCACTCGGCTGCATCATAAGCCGACTTAAGTGGGTTTGAATTGTACATTCCCATCTGTATATTGCATCTAATACATTAATGAAACCAGACAGGTTGTTTTGTTTGGAAAATATCTATTACACTAAGCGAATATAAAAGTCCAGAAAAATGACATATCCCTTAAACCTGTCTTGCTATTGATACTTTTATAGAAGTTGGTTGGTATAATACAATGTATCTTTTAGTATCAGCTTTGCTGTTTAGATATGTTCGTTCAACTGGATACAAATTCTGTTCATTATTTCGCCATGGAAACAGTCATACTGGAACAAAAGATCATTCTCTAAAGGTGTAGGGTAGAAATTTAGCAATAAAACAATAAAATGCAACAGTACAAATTCAAAGATATGGAGACAAAAGAGGTCACATACAACAGACAGATGTCTGGTGCAGGACAGAGCTACTTTTGTGTCTTTGCATTGTAATGGTGCAACTTTGGTGCTGTGTCCCTGCTTCTGTGCAGTGATACTGTATGGGAACAGGTACTGACTGGGCTGTCAACTGTTAATTACAGGGGTAGGGTAGTATTCCTGATACACTAGCAGCTCAGCGTAAATGTGTGAAAGTATCTGAACTATGACCACTGCATGGGTGGGGCTGCAATAGGGCAGTGCCAATATCGCTCCACACTACCTCCTAAGGTCTATCCAAACTCTGATATGTTCAGAGCAGATGTACTTTTTGAATCTGAAACATGCAGTGCGAGGACCCAGTCCAGATCTTTACTGCGCTTGCTCAGCAGACAACCATGCTCTTTTGCCTTTGATGAATTGTAATTCATTACCACATAAAATCATGCTTTGTTTCATGGTTTTAACCATTAAGTAAGCTACATTGAATTAAATTACTCCCCCTGTTAAGTTTGGACTCCAGAGACCCAATAAAATACTTCTAAGGGAATTTCTTTTGAATGAGCCATACGTAACAGGATGCTTTTATACAACTCTGCAAATATTATTCTGCTACTACGCACGCAAAGCAGTTGCTAATATCAGCGGTGATATGCAAATAACTGCATTTGCACTGCGATCACAGTCTACCATAAGGACGCCCACTTACCCTTACATGCATCCATATACTTTGGCAACATAGCGAAATACCACCCACAAACGGCACTTCCTGTCAGTCACTCTGCAAAGTATCTGCGTCGCCACTGAGGTCGCAGTCCCAATCGTAGTGACTGGTTCATGCACGTAGTCTGCGATGCATACGCACGCGCAGTATGCAACAATCGGTCATTTGCATACGCTTTAGCAGTTGTGATCCTTGCTGAATCAGACACTTAATCTATTGTTGGCCAATCCTTTACAATTTAGCCTAAAGGAAGCTGAATTTTTGTCTCTGTTCTTATATGGGGCAGCACAGATGTGTAATGGTTAGCGTTACTGCCTCACAACACTGAGGTCATGGGTTCAATTCCCACTATAGCCCTAACTGTGTGGAGTTTGTATATTCTCACTGTGCTTGTGTGGGTTTCCTCCGGGTACTCCGGTTTCCTCCCACAAATATACTGGTAGGTTAAATGACTCCCCAGAAAACTGACCCTAGTGTGTATGTGTGTGAGCATGTGGTAGGGAATATACCTACTCCTCTGGGCAGGGACTGATGTGAATGGTAAGATATTCTCTGTAAAAGTGCTGCGGAATATGTGTGCGCTATATAAAATAACTGGTAATAATAAATAATATGTTATTTTGTTAGTTCTTTGTTGTATTGTGCATGCAATGGAATTTCTGAATGCCCCATTCCATGCTCAACACTGATCTAGTATATTTATTAAAGAGGGTGCAAGAGGACGTGAGTCCAGGGACGGTGACGATGGAGAAAATAATAATCACCATACAAATGACAGTCAGCTCAGCACAGATGAAAGATGGGAAATACAAGACAGTAGTTAGCAATACTGTAGTAAGTAGACAATAGGCAATAAATCTCTTTAGTAGTTGAATATGCTTCCTTAAGTAGTGCAGCACCTCTTTGGCTATAACTAGGGAAAATGAAGTTTCTCCATTGCTTCAATACATTAGTTTCTCAACAAACCTTCACAAAACACACATATAAGGAAATAGAAAAAGCAGATTATTATGCTGTAGACTAGCAAAACCCCAGACTGATCAGTCACTATTTTCAAATTGAACACAAAGTTCTTTCATTTGAGTACTCTCTAGCTAAGTGGTTACTGTCATATAACAGGCATGTACTTGTACTCTACTATAGGCAAAAGTAATAGGATTAGCATCTAATCCTGGACTTTCTTGATTCCAGAGAACAATAGCTTTACTTTCCAGTGATAAAGCTCAGTTCCAAAGTGCACTTTAATCAGCTTATAGTTCTCTCATAAAATAGCTTCCTCTCTTTATACTGATAGATTGAGTCACTGGTTCAATAATATCTCACACTGTCAGCATATTCAGACTCAGATATCTAGCTCAGCCTCTATTAAATATCAGGGTTACTTAGTATTGCAATATACATTCAATATGCATTCACTATGCTTTCCATATGGTTTCAATATGCTTTCACCATGCTTTCACTAAGCTTTCAGAAGGGACATCTCCCTTTATCCGTTTAAACTCACTTAAGGCAGGATGTACTAACCTTGCGGTGTACATCCCGCCAGTCACCGCATCCTTACTGATCGCATATGCACTAACATATGTGATTAGTACCGAAAAGGGCAGCTCTTCCGATAAGAGCTGTCCTTTGCGATCACCGCTGCACCATGGACTTCCGGGTGTATGACCCGGGAGTCCATCTGCGCATGCACAGAGTGATGCAGTGCCATGGGGCACGCTGGGAGGGATCTGATCAGATCCCTCATACCAACGCGATGAGGTAGCAGCCCATAGGCTTCTATAGGGCAATGGCAGCAAAAGCTAGCGTTACCCTCCACGTCAGAGCCCTAGCTAACCAATAATACTTACAGATAATGTGGTAAAACAGGGTTTTTATTGCATTTTCCATTTAGTACATCCTGGCCATAGCCTCCATGGAACTCTGGTGCAGCTCGCAGCACTATCACACTGTCTCTAAATCTCAGGCCCACTCTGCTGGTGCTTCTACTGTGATCCCCAGCACACCATCAGTGGGTACTCAGTGGCCCTGGCCACTTGCACCACTTCTGCATCACCGCTTGCCCAGTCCTGGCTCATGGACCTGTGGCACCTCACCCCGCTCTCCTGCCCTGCACCTCGGCATCCCTCAGTCTCTACTGAACAGCAAATCCTTCCTTTTTTCATCTTGTCCCTTTTTGGTACTCTGTAATTCCACGTAGTAGCAGTCTAGTAGGTTACACTGTCCATTGGCTCCTATAAAGCCAAAGTTATCACACATAGGCAAAAGCAGAGGGGGTTTCAGTTGCCAGAAACCTCCCACTCTGGCCTGGCCAGTGGCTTGAATCATTACTAAAATAGCAGTAGTATATAATATAATTTTTACTAGAGCTTTGACCACAACAAGCAGTATAAGAGATAGACCAGAGCTTCCGCATGTGCCCAGTGACAGCAGATTTTCCTACCATGTCTGCTGTTGGTATGTCAGTGGCGGACTGGGCTGGGGGCAAGGTGCCATCTGCCCCCCAGGCTGGTACAATGTTAGTATTCCTTGGCCGCCTGGCTGTGGGAGTATTGTCATGGTAGCCAGGGTCCTCTCCTCTCCATGAAGGGAATTTAGATATAACCGTACTGTCATGTTAGGCAGACGATGCTTCAGCTCCTGCAGGGGCTGCCCAGCTACGCTGCTGGTGAGATCCAAGTTGCAGAGGCTAAAAAAAAATGGCTGCCCCCACACCAAGCTGCAAGGAAATGGTCGCTTTCGACCAACAGGGAGCCAGGTTTCCTTTCCCAGGAACCTAGAGGCTGGCAGGTGGAAAAAGGTGGCGGGGCTTATCGGGGAGTCTGTGTCAGGGAAGAGCCTGGGGACTGGGAGCAGAAAAAGAGCTTTATGGCACCCAGGGAGAAGAGAGACAGTGAGGGCAGAGGTGAGGAGTGCTCCAGAGTGCAGGAGAGCCTGCTTACTGTCTTCACTACACTTTCAAACACAGGTAAGTGGAGGGTGGGGGTTATATACAGTGTGTGTGTGTGTGTGTGTGATATCTATCTATCTATCTATCTATCTATCTATCTATCTATCTCATAACTATCTATCTCATGTCTATCTATCTTTCTGTCTATCTCATATCTATCTATCTATCTCATAACTATCTATCTCATATCTATCTATCTATCTTTCTGTCTATCTCATATCTATCTATCTTTCTGTCTATCTCATATCTATCTATCTATCTATCTATCTATCTATCTATCTCTCATATCTATCTATCTATCTATCATGTGTTGTATACATATTATATGTGTCAGTGTGGCATATACTGTACTTTGCAAGGAAGGGTGTTGTTTTGTTCTCTATAATGTCCATGGGCGGAATTCAATTCAGCGCGATGTTGAATAGGCCCGGGAGGGAGTTCCTGGAGCTATTCAATTCAGCGCGCTGTTAAGTCAGAAAATGCCGGTTCTTTAGACATACCAGTATTTCCCAAACTTGGTGTTCAGGGAACACTGCATGTTTTACAGTTCTCCTCAGTATCACAACTGAAAATAATTAACTCCATTGGTGGATCTTTTAATATGTGTCAGACAGTAATGAATACATACCTGTGCACCAACTACAAGATCTGGAAAACATGTACTGTTAGTGGTACCTAAGGAACGAGTTTGGGACACACTGCTATAGCTTTTCTATTGTGTTACTTATTAATACTGTATTACACACACAATCCAGTGTATAAGAAGACCAATGTGCACATATTTGGCCAGGGCCAGTGGTAGGTTCTTCTGCTGCACCCTCGGAGTCCTGGACTTACTCTAATGCTCCGCAGAACAGGAAACTCGAATTAGGGAATAATTCCCACATCCAGAACGAAAAAAACCTTCAGCCCAGGTGGGTTGGCCCTACTGAAGGAATTATGTTAGATGGATGGAGAGAATGGCATACACACATTGTAGTGATTGTTGTGTGCAAATTCTGTCCAAGGAAGTAAATCCACCTTGTCATCTTTGTTAGAGACCCAAATTCGGAAGAAGGCTTCCAGTCTTGTTTGACATGCTCTGCCTGTTATAGATGTGTCTACATGCATCTATCCTGAAATTGCGCCAAATAAACTTGTTTGGCATACCACGAAAAATGTCACAAAATTGTTACTGATCTTGCGTCTATGTTGCACTGCTAATTCAATGAAAGCACAAAGGGCCTGATTCAGAGATGGATGAATTTGCAGAGCCACACAGAAGTGGCTGTGCAAATCCATCAATCTCAGATGCAAATACAGAACGAGGTGTCAGACATCTCTGAATCAGGCCCAAAGTACATTTTATCACAATTCACGGATGGATAAAGGATGCTAGCCCATATTTTGAGATTGGCGAGACCTAGTACTGAGATGCAGAGTCTAACGTGTTGGCGGTATTCACCAGGGACACCCGCAAGAAGGTATGGACTTGTGTCAGACGCGGTTCCCTAATACAGGTGCTGGTGTACTCAGGAACGGAGCGGCGTATTATGAAAGTGTACAACATGGTCGACAAGCTGGGTCAGAACCAAACAGACAAGATGCTACCAAGGATCAGACCTAAACAGGTCACAGTGAATAGCCAAGTTCAAAACCAGAATATCAAGCACAATACCAGGAGTGAGATGGAATCAGGTCACAAACAATTGGGCTTGGATTGAGAATGGGCTTGTTCTTGCTGGATAACTCCTCCTCAGCAGTTCTGAATGCACAGGGCAGGGCATCTGCCTTAATATTTTTGTCGTCTGATCGATAAGTGATAACCAGATTGAATTGATCAAAGAACAACGACCACTTGGCCTGATGGTAGTTTAGGCAGTGAGTCGTCTTGAGATACAGAAGGTTTTTATGATCGGTAAGGACTGTAACTGGAAATTTGGCCCCCTCTAGCAGGTGGCGCCACTCCACCAAGGCCAACTTAATTGCTAATAACTCCTTGTCACAGACCACATAGTTTCTCTCTAGAACCGAGAACTTGTGGAAAAGAGTACCATTTCCCAGCAGAATCTTTTTGTGACAAAACTGCACCTACTCCGACAGTGGAAGCATCCACCTCTAGGACAAAGGGTAAATCAGGGTTAGGTTGTCTCAGAATAGGTGCAGATATAAAACATTGTTCTAAGTGAGAAAATGCTTCTTTAGCTTCAAGTAGCCAATTCTTGGTATCCTGGCCCTTCCTAGTAAGTGTTGTGAACGGAGCTACAATTGATAAACAATTCCTAATTAACTGCCTGTAGAAATTGCAGAATCCCAGGGAGCGCTAAATCGCTTTCAACCCAGAAGATCGAGGCCAATTAATAATAGCAGCAAGCTTCTCTGGATCCATATGAAGATTGAACCCTGACACGATATATCCCAGGAATGGTATCTCTTTTTGCTCAAACACACACTTCTCCAGTTTGTAGAACAGTTTGTTTTCTCTGAGCCGAGACAGGACCTCACAAACATGTTTTCGATGATTTGCCAGATCTTTAGAAAATATCAAGATGTCATCCAGAAAAAGCACAGCAAATTTGTACAATAAATCTTGGAAAATGGCATTCATGAACTTGGCTGGTGCATTACTTAACCTGAATGGCATCACTAGGTATTCAACATGCCTATCATGAGTGTTGAAGGCTATCTTCCATTCATCTCCAGATCTGATCCTAATCAAAAAGCTGGGGACTTGAACTTCCTGATAAAACTCCATTCCATATTCTCTTTAATATAGTTGCCCACTGCCTGAGTCTCTGGAATAGACAGAGGGTACACTTTCCCAGGCATCAAATCAATTGCTCAGTCCCATTCTCGATGAGTGGGAAGAGTCTCAGCAGCCTTGGTAAAGGTTCATATGGAGAGATGGCCAAACTCTGGATAACTCGGTTGGAGGTCTGATAGCTGACAAACACCCCTGTTGGCACTGAGAACCCCAGAACAAGATTTGGGGTTCATTCCAGTCCAGAGGGGGCGTGACTGCATAACCCTGGAAAACCCAGAATTATCGAACATTCAGCCGATGGGAGTATATACAAAAAAATTAACTCTTTATGGAGAGCGCCAACTTACATGGTGAAGTAAAGTTCGGAAGCGTATAGAAGCCGAAGGAAGTTTATTCCTGTCCACTCCAATGATATGGAGTTGAGTCTGAAGAGGGATTCTAAGAATGCCCAACTCCTTGACCTTTTTAGCAGTGATAAAAATGTCATCAGCACCCGAATCTAGGAAGGCCTAAAGAGCTTTAGCAGATTACTTTAGCAGTAGGGTCATGTCAATTGAAAATTGTGACAGAGCATTTCTTCTTGGGGTTTGTTGAAATGCACCTAACCTAACCATCCCATGATTGGTTAGGGTCTCATGTTTCCCGAATGCTTGGGACCAACAGAAAGAAGATATGGTTCTTCACAATAGTGGCAACATTTGTTATTGAACCTCCTCTCTCTCTCTCCTCAGACAAGATTTACCGACTTGCATACTTACCTCCAGTGGAACTACCGGAGCCATGAAGTGAGGTGCAAGCTTGAAGCTGTAGCGATGGGACTGTCCCCTTTCCAGAGCCCTTTCTCTATGGCGGTGGTCCAACTGAACACAGAAATCAAATCATACAAGGATGATGGCAGATCTCTGGATGTCAATGTCATCTTTCATTTATTCCCAAAGCCCTTGTATGACAATGGCAACCAAGGCTTTGTTGTTCCACCTGAACTCTGATGCCAGAGTTTGAACTTCATGGCATACTGACCCACAGATTAGGTGCCTTGCTTCAGATAAAAAAATGCTGATGCTGCCAAAGTCATGCTGGCCGGGCTCATCAAACACTCTCTTGAAGGCTTTCAAGAAGCTGGCACAATTATTAACCAAAGAATCGTTCCTCTCCCAGAGTGGAGAAGCCCAAGCCAAAGCCTGGCCACTGAACAAAGAAATTATGTATGCCACTTTCGTCCTGTCTTTGGGAAAATTTGCGGCTTGGATCTCAAATTGGATCAAATATTGATTTGAAAATCCCCTACAACTCTTAGGGTCCCCGTCGAATTTTGAGGGATTTGGAGTCCTCAATAGGGCTGAAATTCCTGCAGCTTGTGTCGACACAGCGGGAAGCAGTGCAGGTTGAATTGGTGGCATATGTGCAATATCAACTTGCTGAATGAGTGTCTGTAAGCACTGCATAATCTGGGCCTGCTCTTGTTCCTGCTTCTCAACTCTGGCATCGAGGTGCTCCAGCAATTCTTTTGGTGACGGATTACCATCCATGTTTCTTTTTCCCAGAGTATTCTGTCACAATTCACGGATGGATAAAGGATGCTAGCCCATATTTTGGGATTGGAAAGACCCAGTACTGAGGTGCGGAGGCTCACATGCCGGTGGTATTCACCAGGAACCCTCACAAGGAGGTATAGACCTAGCTGTGTCCAGCACACAGGTTGCGGCCCTCAGACTTGTTTCCCTAATACAGGCACTCAGGAACACCTATGTTCTGGACCCGCCGTGGGATGGAGGAAGGAAGGAGTAAGCCAGGATCAGCAGCGAGTGCTGGGAACTGCATGCCTGCTGCCCTCCAGTGGCCAGATAAGTGACAGCAAGTGACCGGAGCTCTGCGACACACTTACCCTGTGGATATAGCTGATTTGGATTTATGTGCTATACAGTATAGTGGATAGTGGATATATAGTGTGCTATACAATATAGTGGATATATAGTGGATTTGTGTGCTATACAGATGTGTCCTTATACGTCTATCCATTTTCCACCATATGGCGCAAGACGCTTAGCTATGGGTAATGATCCCCAGACTTTCATACTTTTTGTTAAATTTAGAGCATTATTCTAATTGTAGCTACATACAGATCCACTTATAATGCACTTAGAATTAGTGTTTTTGTAGCAAAGGAAATCGTACAAAGTTGCTAATTAAGGATGAGTGGCGTGAAGCATGGCATGGCTCACTTGTATTGGACCACTGTCTTTTGCCTTTTACACAGATAGATCACACAAAGGAACTGCAAGCAATGCCAGCACCAGTATCCAGGATACCCATGTATTGTAATTTTGTCACATTAACAATAATTTAAGCATAATTTGTGAAAAGTTTTGTGGTGAGGTGCATGGTACATCTTTGTTCATGGTATTTTTTGCATGATACACCAAATGGGGCTATTTGGAGCGATTTGAGGATATGTGTATGCAATTTACATGGCCAAGATTGCAAGAACAGTACAGCCTTTAAGTCCTCAATACAACAAAAAATCCTGTTTGTGTGCGGCTGCGACGTGGTGCAAAAATGATGGTAAAATGCAAAAGTCCAAAACTAACTGTCCATGGAGTAAGTACAATTGATGAATGAGGGCACCTGTAGTTTGGGAATGGTAAACTGATGAAAAACTTAGTTCGATGTCAAACACTTTGCGCAAAGCACGCCAAAGTTTGCAAACTGCTCTACTGTGTCAGACACTATTTTCTGTGGACATCCATGCAGTCAAATTGTGTGCTTAATGTAAACCCATTTGAGGAACAAAGTGTGCTGACTTGAAAAAACAGCAGTTATAACCCAGATGTTGTTTCGGCACAAAGGCAAATTTGTTGTGAAGTCCATGAAGATGTGTGACCTGGGATGAATTGGAATCAAATGAAAATGTAGAGGCTAAATGGCAAAACTGTATCCGACGCGTTTCACCCTAATAAGGGCTTCCTCAGGGGTAGTTTTAACACATAGGCATAATGCCTCACCAAACCAGTAGATTAAAATATCCCAGAATATTAGGGCAAAACGCGTCGGGTACAGTTTTGAGCACGTTTGTTTTGGGTCCCCACAATTTGTGAATCAAAGAATGTAAAGGTGGGGAAACCTTTTATAAAACATTTGTAAAGCAAATGCTGTGCTTTATTCTTATTCTGAGTTTTATTGTTTGCTATGAAAAATATCTTGTAAAGATTTTTTATCAAAGAAGATTTTATACTGGAATAAATATATTTATGTCCACTTGAACTGTTGACTTATTATATTTTGGGTGTTCTTCCCTTGGTGTGAGGGTTTACTTCTAGTAAAAGGTCATCCACAAAAAAATTCCTTCGAGAGAAAGGTTACAACATGG
The DNA here is from genome assembly GCA_031769625.1 of Taudactylus pleione. Lineage (NCBI taxonomy): Eukaryota > Metazoa > Chordata > Amphibia > Anura > Myobatrachidae > Taudactylus > Taudactylus pleione. The sequence continues at coordinate 3,968,639 of JAUIMM010000200.1, read as the reverse complement.
ATCATACAGTCTCAGAGAAGACAACAAGATTTCTGGGTCATCACCGTATCTCCTTCTACTAAAAGATTGAATTACTAAAAAGAATAGACTGAGATCATTCATCATTTACAGACTATAAATCACTATTAGCGCCCCTTCCTATATATATATATATATATATATATATATATGTGTGTGTGTGTGTCTATATATCTATATATATATATATATATATATATTCAATATGAATATTTTGTGAATAGAGCCACATTAAGTAATTAATATCCATGTTTAGATAAATACTTCACTACATTGCTCTCTTTCACAAACATTGTGTTTGATTATTATATCTGTGCTAGTAATGTTTTCTATGATTTAAGAATAACCTGTTGTCATTAATTAATTACAGTATTAATTTATAGTCACAATGTAAAGGGATATATCCAGATGAGATCCACAAATTACAAATGTATTTTGTATTTTTTATTATTTATTTGAGAACTTTCTGCTATCAAGAGAGTATCATTTTGATAAGCAATTTGATTGATTTCATGATTTGCCTATTGGAATTATCCTGACGTGTATGGGAATTTTTATTGTGTATCATGTGGCATTAAAATATTGTATATAAATATTTCTTAGTGGTTGGAATTGTGGATTTCTTTTAAAAAATATTGTTTTATGTTTTTGGTGAGCCATATATTCCGCAGTGCCCTACAAAATACATAAACAAATTGGAGACCAGTAACTTAAAGTACAATACAATAATTGCAGGACAAGGACATGGATAATATACATTGTTACATTAGCAACCATACACCCACATAAGCAGCAGAGCATAAGCAACCAAGTGTTAGGTGCCCTAGTGGGTAGTAAAAAGTAGATGAAAGTAAAGTCGGGAGAAGCTCAAGAGAGTAGAGGGCAATGCTCATAAGAGCTTACATCCTAAAAGGGAGGGGCAGACAAACCGGTGTGACACAGATGGGGTATGTTTTACCTGTATTTTCCTACTATAGGTTAAATATCATTCATAATATGCATAAGATGGTGACACTATATCAATAATCATATAAATAATAATAGTTTAATTATAAATGTAAAGTGCTTCATAATATGGTGGTAGTGTATAAATAATCAAATTAACAATCATAGCTTATTAATTTTTTTCTAGCACACGCTATATAATCTTAACATCCTGCTTAATTATAAATGATATTCCCATGTTATTGAGAAACTGCAGAAAAAAAAACACATTGAGGTATATTTACTAAAGTGTGGGTTTTAAAAAGTGGAAATGTTGCCCATAGCAACCAATCAGATTCTAGCTATTATCTTCTAGAAAGTGCTTGATAATTGTTAATCAACTTCTCCTGCTCAGGAGGTGGTGAAAAGAAATTAGCGTTAAATTCTATTAACTTGCAAGCTAATTGAATAGGGCAAAATTTTTTTCCAACTGAAATTCACTTTTATGCACTTTAGCGCGTGATAAAGGGTAATCACAACTAATTGAATTCCCTCTATGGACTGTGTGTGCAGTCAGACTATTTCATGATATTTTATTGCAATAAAGAGAAGTAATTTATATTTAAGCATACAGTACAATGTTTAGTGTGTTACTAAAAGTAATACATTTTTTTATTTACTATTCATTTTTAATATTAAATTTATAAGTCCTGGGGATATTGATTTAAAAGTTAAAAAAAGTAAAATCCAATTCTGAATTGCACATTATTGAAATAAAAAAGTAAAATGACATGCATTAAAAAGATGACAAAAAATATATATATTTTTTTGCAGTAGATGTATGATTTACACTGTAGGAAGTGGTTAACTAGAAATAAATCCTTCCTGATGGATTTAATAGGATGTTTACAAATTACAGTGACCCAAAACAGCTGTCTGTACTAGACATTGAGGTGCAAACAGATTGGCATATATGCTTATTATATATCAATACTGTAGGCAGCACCATTTAAAAAACGAATGCCAAACTTTTAATTTCAAATGTGCAGTGTACCCAACACGATATATATACATACATATATATATATATATATATATATATATATATACAGGGCACCTATGCAAGGCCCCTTACCCAGTGGTGCTAAACATAAAGCATTTACTTGCATTTCTTATTAATCATCTACTGATGTGTAAATCGGTGTGAAAATGATACATATGTCCATCCACCTAATACTAACAACATGCACCTGCATTTCTCATGTATGTGGCTGGGGGAGAAGTTTCATGTAGTGGGGGTTTGGTGGCTTCGGGAGCTGACAGGACTCAGGATACAGTCCTGCGCAACCAAATGGCACTGGGAGGAAAATAGAGGCTTTGTTTGGGAATCAGACAGTCAGTGAGAGCTGTGAGGAGGGGAGAGGGGATAGGCAGGGCTCATTTTAGCTCTCACTTCGCTTGTTTAAGAGAGACATTTGGCACAATATAATAGATCATGATTAGTAGTATAAATGTTTTTTCTCTGTAGAAAAAAATAAAACAGATGGACTGTCATGGCTGTCACAATACCTGTTAAACCAGTCATCAGTGTAGCGAGGATATGGATAAGGATCATTGCTGCTGAAATCATAACTCGCCTCTGCATTCTGAAAGAACAGTAGAACAAAATGAACATTGTACAACATTATAAAGTGCACCTACAGATGCATAATGCAGTGGAGAACAACAGAGGGACAATTTTGAGCCGCATCAAGAGAAGTTTACCCAATGATGATCAAAACTTGTTTAAAGCAATATTCAAATTTCAGATGACTTTAGTTTACTGATCTTTACATACCTTTCTGTGACTTTTACTATACAAACTGAATTAACTTTCTAATTCAGTGCACTTCAGCTACGCTTTTGTATCATAAGGCAGATATGTTTATTTTCTGGTTTCTAATATAGCTCTGCTATGCTCTCTTTACTAAATGCAATTGTTTCAAAATATTTACTGTTTGTTGCTTCAAAGAGCAAGTAAACAAAATACTCAATAGAAATAATGAATTCCATGCAAGTTGCATGAGGATGTGTAGAATCCAATAGGTGAAAGTCATCTGAGGATGGATAATTCCTTTATATGAGTTTAGCTTATGGGCCATGTCATGAGCATTATGGAGTTCAACAATGCACATCCTTGGTCAAAAAGTGCTGCAATAGAAATTATTTTTCAGAGCCCTGTGCTGCAGCCCACAAAATAAATCAGCATCCCTGGGGTTAACAATGGTAATTTTTTAAAATTGCCTAATATATTTTAAACTTTGAAAATGTTATTAGTTTTTAGGGTTTTAAAGACGCAAAAGAGATAATGTAGGCAGAACCAGTAGACAAAATAAATGGGGGAGAAAAACCCAAACAAAAACAAATGTAATGAAAGTTAATGTACAGTGTACAGATTTACATGTCATCCAAAACACATATTTTATTGAATTAAAACAACGAATTCACAGATTATTACCCAAATTGATCTATGAGCTATGATCTTGAAATATACAGCACAATGGCGGAGGTCGTTTGTCAAAGACTGTCTAAAGATTTTATTGTATTCTGAATTTCCATTTTAAAGTATAGACTATTCAGCTTTAACGGTACACAGTTATGAAAAAATAAAATAAAAAGACAGCTTGGATTTAATTCCTGATCTCCTCCTGAGTTACTATTGCTGCAAATGAATGCATCCCCAAGGATCTTACTGATGTCTCCATGGTTACCCTGCCTGGATATGAATCTGTACAGTTAAAGTAATATCAGATATAAATAATTCATGGTATCTCTATACAACTATGTGACCCAGATTTTAAATATCATGAACGAAAAATAGTTTGAGACAAACATGAGTTCAATGGAAGTAAAGGCTTCTGTTTTAGATTTAAGCGAAAATAAATGGAAACTTGCTAATTATTTTTCTGTCTTAGAAAAAATGTGAAAAGGAAAAAAATATGTTGGCTTAAAACTTAAAGTCTTAGGGGTCTGTTCATGTAGATCTGCGGTGGTGAAATGTTACTTATCACTATAGATCGCATCAGTTTGATGCGATCTATAGCTTAGATAAGGATCAATTCACATATACTATTACTTACCTGTCAGCAGGGCTATTTTTCTGGAAAAATAGGTTCAGGAACTGAGGGTGGAGCTATAGAAATAAAATTATATATATATATATATATTTATATATATATATATATTATATATACAGCCATGGCCAAAAGTTTTGAGAATGATACAAGAATTGATTTTCACAAAGTTTGCTGCTCCAGTGTTTTTAGACCTTTTTGCCAGATGTTACTATGGCATACTGATGTAAAATTACAAGCATTTCATAAGTGTGAAAGGCTTTTATTGACAATTACATAAAGTTTATAAAAAGAGTCAATATTTGCAGTGTTGACCCTTATTTTTCAAGAGTTTTGCAATTCGCCCTCGCATGCTGTCAATCAACTTCTGGGCCACATACTGACTGATGGCCGCCCATTCTTGCCTAATCAATGCTTGGAGTTTGTCAGAATTTGTGGGTTTTTGTTTGTCCACCCGCCTCTTGAGGATTGACCACAAGTTCTCAATGGGATTAAGGTCTGGGGACTTTCCTGGCCATGGACCCAAAATTTTGATGTTTTGTTCCCCGAGCCACTTAGTTATCACTTTTGCCTTATGGTAAGGTGCTCCATCATGCTGGAAAAGGCATTGTTCTTCACCAAACTGTTCTTGGATGGTTGGGAGAAGTTGCTCTTGGAGGATGTTTTGGTACCATTCTTTATTCATGGCTGTGTTCTTAGGTAAAATTGTGAGTGAGACCAAACCCTTGGCTGAGAAGCAACCCCACGCATGAATGTTCTCAGGATGCTTTACTGTTGGCATGTCACAGGATTGATGGTAGCACTCACCTTACCTTCGCTGGACAAGTGTTTTTCCAGATGCTGCAAACAATCTGAAAGAGGATTCATCCGAGAAAATAACTTTACCCCAGTCCTCAGCAGTCCAATCCCTGTACCTTTTGCAGAATATCAGTCTGTTCCTGATGTTTTTCCTGGAGAGAAGTGGCTTCTTTGCTGCCCTTCTTGACACCAGGCCATCCTCCAAAAGTCTTCGCCTCACTGTGCGTGAAGATGCACTCACACCTGCCTGCTGCCCTTCCTCAGCAAGCTCTGCACTGATGGTGCCCCGATCCCGCAGCTGAATCAACATTAGGAAACAGTCCTGGTGCTTGCTGTACGTTCTTAGGCACCCTGAAGCCTTCTTCACAACCATTGAACCTCTCTCCTTGAAGTTCTTGATGATCTGATAAATGGTTGATTTATGTGCAATCTTACTAGCAGCAATATCCTTGCCTGTGAAGCCCTTTTTGTGCAAAGCAATGATGACTACATGTTTTTCCTTGCAGGTAACCATGGTTAACAGAGGAAGAACAATGAGCATGACAGAGTGATCCCCAGCCTTGTCCTCGTCAACACTCTCACCTGTGTTAATGAGAGAATCACTGACATGATGTCAGCTGGTCCTTTTGTGGCAGGGCTGAAATGCAGTGGAAATGTTGTGTTTGGGATTAAGTTAATTGTCATGGCAAAGAGGGACTTTGCAATTAATTGCAATTCATCTGATCACTCTTCATGACATTCTGAAGTATATGCAAATTGCCATCATAAAAACTGAAGCAGCAGACTTTGTGATATACTTGTGTCATTCTCAAAACTTTTGGCCATGGCTGTACATAAATATACATTATATATACATATATAGTATTTAGAAAAGAAGGCACTCAAAGGGGTCTTTAAAATAAAACTTATCTTATGGAACTTACAGTCAGGCCTCTATTCACCACCACAATGGTTTTGAAATAAAACAAACAAGATGTGCTTTAACTGCAGACTTTCAGATTTAATTTGAGGGTAATTACATCCAAATCGGGTGAACGGTGTAGGAATTACAACAGTTTCAATATGTGCCAATCACTTTTTAATGGGCCAAAAGTAATGGGACTATCAACTCAAAAGTTATTTCATGGACAGGTGTGGGCTATTCCCTCGTTATTTCATTATCAATTAAGCAGGTAAAAGGTCTGGAGTTATATTCTAGGTGTGACATTTGCATTTGAAATCAGTTGCTGTTAACTCTCAATATGAGATCCAAAGAGCTGTCACTATCAGTGAAGCAAGCCATCATTAGGCTGAAAAATCAAAACAAACCCATCAGAGAGATAGCAAAAACATTAGATGTGGCCAAATCAACTGTTTGGAACATTCTTAAAAAGAAAGAACGCACCGGAGAGCTCAGCAACACCAAAAGACCCGGAAGACCACGGAAAACAACTGTGGTGGAGGACAAAATAATTATTTCCCTGGTGAAGAAAAACCCCTTCACAACAGTTGGCCAAATCAAGAACACTGTCCAGGAGGTAGATGTATATGTGTCAAAGTCAACAATCAAGAGAAGACTTCACAAGAGTGAATACAGAGGGTTCACCACAAGATGCAAACCATTGGTGAGCCACAAAAACAGGAAGACCAGATTACAGTTTGCCAAACAACATCTAAAAAAGCCATTACAGTTCTGGAACAACATCCTATTGACAGATGACAAAGATCAACTTGTACCAGAGTGATGGGAAGAGAAGAGAAGGAAAGGAACTGCTCATGATCCAAAACATACCACCTCATCAGTGAAGCATGGTGGTGGTAGTGTCATGGCGTGGGCATGTATGGCTGCCAATGGAACTGGTTCACTTGCATTTATTGATGATGTGACTGCTGACAAAAGCAGCAGAATTAATTCTGAAGTGTTTCGGGCAATATTATATGCTTATATTCAGTCAAATGCTTCAGAACTCATTGGACAGCTCTTCACAGTGCAGATGGACAATGACCCGAAGCATACTGCAAAAGCAACCAAAGAGTTTTTTAAGGCTAAAAAGTGGAATTTTATGCAATGGCCAAGTCAATTCCCTGACCTGAATCCGATTGAGCATGCATTTCACTTGATGAAGACAAAACTGAAGGGAAAATGCCCCAAGAACAAGCAGGAACTGAAGACATTTGCAGTAGCGGCCTGGCAGAGCATCACCAGGGATGAAACCCAGCGTCTGGTGATGTCTATGTGTTCCAGACTTCAGGCTGTAATTGCCTGCAAAGGATTTGCAACAAAGTATTAAAAAGTGAAAGTTAGATTTAGGATTGTTTAGTTTGTCCCATTACTTTTGGCCCCTTAAAAAGTGGGAGGCACATATAGAAACCGTTGTAATTCCTACACCGTTCACGTGATTTGGATGTAATTACCCTCAAATTAAATCTGAAAGTCTGCAGTTAAATCACATCTTGTTTGTTTCTTTTCAAAGCCATTGTGGTGGTGAATAGAGGCCAAAATATGAAAATTCTGTCAGTCCCAATATTTATGTACCTGACTGTATCTTATACATTTTGGCCCAGGACATTACATCATAGTTAATGAGAAGTTTAGGAGCTGAGGGCCTGATTCAGACCCGGTCACGAGCGATGAACGCTCGCAATCGAGTCAATGGTGGCCCAGGGCGCATGCGCACGACGGAGCCGGCTCCGTCATGCGCATGCGCGAGACCTGGATAGCGACGGGCAGTCCGTAGCTCCGGGTCTCGCACCAAAGGGGGCGTGCTGTCGATGTTGAGTTACAGCACGCCCCCTTTGGTGGGCGGGCCGGGGGGGGTGGCTGCCCAGATGGAGGCATTCCCATGAGAACGCCTACCATTTGGGGGCGGCCCCACTGACATCACAAGTGATGTCAGTGGGAGAGCTTTCGGCTCTGTTTGAGCCGAAAGCTCTCTGGGGCTTGCGGCCACGAGACCCTACCACAAGGGTCTCGTCGCAAGCCGATGGTCTTGACCATCGTGACCATCATCCTGGCCGCTCGCATTAGCTGTGGGTGGCAACCCACAGCAATGCGAGCGGCCAGGAGGCCGCTCCTTAAAAAAAAAAGACGCCCTGATTCAGACCGAGTGCTGTGTCAGAGCGTCCAGCTCTGAATCAGGGCCTGAGTTCCTGTTTGTTCCTGCTGAAATATAGCACTGCCTGTCCGGAGAAGTGATCCGAAAAGCTGGCCCCTCTGCCATCCTTTGGTGATGTGCTGTTCCCCATCATATCTTCGTCTCTGGAAGCTGGATGCCTCTGAGCATGTGCCAAATGCTGGGTCACTTCATTAATCTATAAGGACAGAGTGGCGGCAGCAGAAGTGGGGGCAGTCTGAAGTTACCCGGCATATGCTTGTTACATATGATAAAACTCATTGATAAATGAGCCCCTATATTCTGAACAGAGTATAGGAGCCAGTTCTGAGGGTGCCTCCAATATCTGATTTGGGACCATACCAATTGTGTCTACCACCAAGTGCTGCAAGCCTTGAGCTTGTATTGGAATCATGGTGTGGCATGGTAGACAGTTTGAGAACACTGCCCTATGTGCAGGATACAAACTAATGTCACTTGCTCTCTTCTCCAGAAAATATTTGTTTTGTCAGCTGTATATACTGGCAAGTGGTCAGTCATATTAAGTCAGTTAAAACAATGGAGACTTGATTAAGACCACCCTTAATAGCCATCAATTGTTATTGCATGTGCAGTTGATACGCAGATGTGCTGTTCTGCAGAAACCGATACAGGGCATACTTGCCAACTCTCCTTGATTGTCAGGGTGGCTCCCTGAAATAGCAACAATCTCCCTGACTCTCTGAAGAGTCTAGCAATCTCCCTGATTGCACCTTACCCCCATTATGAAGTTGTTAAACAACCCCCTTCCTTTCCAGAGATATAGACATTCATATTGGATCATTAGTATCCTATCCCTGCATTGGTTATAAGGCACAATGATCCCTATGGCTACGTGCATTTCCTGAAAAGTATTAGTGTGTTTTCATCAACAAGTAGATCTTACTAACTTTGGGGCTCATTTACATTTGGCTGTAAATCAATTTTATGGCACGTCTCTCAGATGTAGAGGACACGTCCACTTTACCGTCGCGCTCATAGGTGTTGCTTTCACAATCTCACTAAAATGTTTTATCAAAAGTAGGCAAGGATGCTAGAGGGTGTCCATAGCTGAATTACAGATATGCACCACTGCATGGCCATTGGAAAGAGGCATCAGATAGTTGGTAACCATCAACTTCTGATGTCCATCCCGAACCGAACCCTTACTAAACATTTTTCACTGATAGAGTGGTGGCTTCTCTGTGCTCAACACCAGAGAGAAAGCTTTCCTGTAAGTAATACTGAAGTGGTGCATTGTTTCCATTATTTCTTAAGGTGAGTTCGGGTAGCACAGAAGCACAGGATATTTAAGGATATGAGTAAGATAGATGAAAAGCTAATATAGAAGGAGTTGGTGGACTGATCTCATGTGATTCTGTAAGCGTGGACAGAGCATGGGCTTTGCAGGATCTATGACAACAACAGAACGGAAGTAACCTGGAAGCTACAGACAGAGGGCCTGATGCTGAGTTAAACTTGAGCTAGTTTGTGTAGTATAACTTGGGCATATTGAACGCAAATGGACGCATTTGTTCCAATGCCAACATACACATATCTAGTCCTCGTGTATCTATAAAACTGGAGTGGTGGATCCACCGAAGGAAGGGAAGGTCTCTTATCGGCAGAGTTACATGAAGGGTGTCATCATGCAAATGCAGCTCATACAGGTGGAAGAAAAACTAATCTCCAATTGTGGCTGGAGGGGCATAACGGGGTGGTACTGTAACAAGGGCATTTGCACAGTGGCGACATTGAATTAGGGTGTGTCGAGAAAGTGTAGATGGAATTGCATATTGTAGATATGCCTGTTTACAGAAAGATTTTTCACACCAGCGATAAGGCTGCCACAACTGCTCACCGATAACGATGGAGGCTATGAAACCTAGCGGCAAGATCGCTTATATTTAGGATGAATATCAGCATTTTTCTCTGTACATGCAATGTGGGTGTCATTACGGGTTACTTGTGTAAACACTGCATCCAGGAGCAAACACAGGATTTCTAGAGAGGGGTTTCCATTTCTACAACAATGCTTTTTTTTCTTAATTTTTTTTAAGCAAAATACATCCGCAATACCAGTACAATTAAATTTGTAACATAAGACAAAGCTTTATTCTTTGACTAAAACATTATTTTAATGAATGGATTAGTCTTAATTTATTTTTTTTATTGAATCTATTTTTTTTTTAAATGTTTTCATCTACAGACAAAATGGAAGCAGTGAGAAATACACAGGGGGAGGCAGAGGGGAAGAGAGAGGTACATATAAAACAGTGGCGAAAAAAATGCCAATGGGGTAGATGATACAGACAGACAGACACACAGAGAAAGGGGGTGTAAGAGACAGAGATGAGACATACAAACATGGGGAGAGGAAGAGATAGGGATGGGCTGAGGACATTTGTCACTCGGGTTGGGTATGGGATCCCGGTGGTCGGGATGCCGCTGGTCAGAATACCGACAGTGGCATCCTGACAGTCAGAATCCCAACACCATTAGGTAAGTATCCTACCACTAACCCTTACCCCTACCCCTTCCTCCCCAGTGCCTGAACATAACCTCCGCCCTAGAGACTAAACTTAACCTCCCCCCATCCCTTCCCCACACCCTAAACCTAACCCTCCCCCTAATTCCTAACCCTCCCCCTAATTCCTAACCCCTAACCCTAAACTTAACCCTCCCCTAACACCTGATACTTACCTTTGGGATACCGGCGGTCGGGACTCTGGAGCTGGGATCCCGACGCTGTCGGGACTCCTGCGCCGGTATTTTGGCTGTCATCATCCCGCATGCTGGGATGCTGACTAGATCCTGTGTCACTCACCTGAGTAGAGGTGAGTGAGGGATCCGCACACTTCAAACTCATAATGTGGAGATGTATCAAACCTTCAAGAGAGATAAAGTGAAGAAGGTGCCCATAGCAACCAATCAGCTTCTATTTTAGACTGTGCTAGATAAATGATAGTTAGAAGTAGGTTGCTATGGGTAACTTCTACACTTTATCTCTCTTGAAGGTTTAATATCTCACCATATATGGTTGTCCTGCTTCTTTACGTAACTCTGTTTCGTGCAGAGGAAGGGAGGTCTGTTTTGAATTCCATTGTGGCCACTGCAATAGGGAAACTTCTGGTGAGGTCAATTACCAGCCTCTGCATACTGGAGGTAGTTCTACAAGCATAGGAGGGATTTCCAGTCAACCCCCCCCCCTCCCTGCACTAAGTATGGCCCTAGTATCTGCCCCAAGATGTTTGAGTTTTCAATAAAATGTTGCAATAATTTGATAAATGAGATATATGTTATTCAGATGAGCCTTTGCCAGGGAGCTGAATATAGACATTTACGAGGAAAAAAAAAATCTCCAAGCACTATCTGTGCTGGAAATTAATCTAACACAGAGCAGATGGTAGAGACAAGAACTATTTTTCTCATAAATGCCATTGCCTTGCTAATTTGAAATATGTGCAAATTCTGATTCTTTCACAAAGGCAATCTGTAATTAAGAAAAATACAGTGCCATGAAAGTTTTCACCAGATAACCATTGAGGGTCTGTGCCGAGTTAGACATAGACCTTTTGCATGTTTTTACACTGCGTGTGACCCGGAACCTACTGTAGTGTGCACAAGTAAGGGCAATGTGGCGTCTCCAATTACTAAGGGGCACAACTAGCCTCTAACAGGTTATTTTCATGCAGACAAAGTTCAGTGTGGTTGTGACAAAGTATCTGCAGGCTATGCAGGGTTAGAAGGAAGAGTAACTACAGTATCATTTGCAGGCTGGTACAAGTGCTCCCTGAAGATGGTGATGAGTCTGAAACTAGACATACGGATGGGGGTGGGTGCTCTGCAAAGATACACCCGGCATACAGGTGAAGATGCTCATTTATTCCGTGCATGCAATGCAGAATCAATACCGGTTGCAGCATGGCCCCCACTGTCGCTTTGTTGCTGCCAGTATACACACTTGCCGATGTCGGCACCCCACCAGGTCCCGTCACTAACAAGGTCGGTACACACTAGACATCTTCTAGTATGCAACGCCTTTAGATCTATCGACTAAAATCAACGAATATTTATAAAGAGACTATTTATTAATGTTGGCAATATCTTTTATCACTGCTACTTGCAGCGAGAGCAGTTTAATTAATTTGGCTATTTATCATTGAAATCATATCTCTTTCACTGCTTACTTAAAGCAGATTTCGCTAGTTAATGAGACCAAACTGGTGACTGCGGTATCTTGCGTTATTTTGCAGTATATCTGATATCTCCTTCGTTCAGCCTTTGGTAAATTACAAGGATACTTCAATCACACGGAAACTGCAATATTCATGTGATTTAAGTGGCCGATAGGATTGATAAATAAGCTCCTAATGAGGCAAAGTCTCCAGTGAGAGGAACAGTTTCATGATATCATGAGAGTAATGGTGCATACAGATGGTCAGATTTGTCAGATCATTGATTTCGTTGAACGATAACGATGAACGACTGAATGATTTCATCAACGATTTGAACAATTTTGTGAACGATGAACTATTTCTGACAGTATTAAAATGAATTAAATCGTCTAAATCTTACTGCAAACACAGTCAATGTCAGATATCGTTATCTGACATGCGGGAATGCGCATCGTTGGTCGATGCATGCCCAACATGTCAAAGATAAGAACGATTGAACGATTTTTACAATCGTTACCGTTCAGATCTTTAACAAAATCTGATCGTGTGTATGCAGCATTAGATGAAATCTGACCGTGTGGATGCAGCATTAGATAAAATCTGACCGTGTGTATGCAGCATTAGATAACAGAGGGAAGAGAGTTTCCCAACAGCACAGAGGAGAGGTGTGAGGCTTTTATCACCCTACTGCAGCAAGTCTGTGTGGTAGCAAACAAAATTCTATATGAAACAAAGGTCATAAACCCATCTGGTAAACTGAATCCAATACATGTGAGAAGTCAAAAAATGTATACAGTAACTGTCACTCATTCAAAATAATAACCTTGTACCATGAAAAAAAAGAAGAGAAGTATAAAGGAAAAAGTTCTGTTATTGAACTACTACCAATGCCTATTGTAAGCATAACATAAAGGAGAAAAGTGAAGTGAAACAATGTCTACAATAGATCCAAGAGTTCTGTGATCAGACCTTGTTGTACAAAGAGATGCTGTCAGAGCTGCATCTGATAACCTCTCTGCAACAATGCAGGAACCCATATTTATTTATTTAGCAAGTTATTTATTTATATCACGCCAGCATATTTTGTTGCACTTTATAAATGGAACAAAACAGTAATAAAACGTGATTGGGTAATAACAGACACACATAATAAATGCATAGTAAAAATACCAAAATATTGAGCATATATTATATATATTAGGGGTGAGCGGGTTCGGATTTCTGAAATCCGAACCCCCCCGAGCCCCCCCGATCCGAGTCCGATCCGAATCAGGCTCGACTTTTCCCGCCTGACTCGGATCTGAAATCGAGGCAAAACGTCATCATCCCGCCTTCCGAGTCTCGCGGGTTTTGGATCCTATATAAGGTACCCGCGTCGGCGCCATTTTCTCACTCGGCTGTGGACAGTGAAGAGGGAGGGTGGGAGTTAGGGCTGTGTAGTGTAGTGTAGTGCTGCTGTTGTCCACTACTTCAAAGTCCATAGGGGCTGGCTGTGTTGTGCTGCTGTTGTTAATAGGGGCTGTGTCCACTACTTCAAAGTCCATAGGGGCTGGCTGGACTGTGTTGTGCAGTCAGTTCTCCATAGGGGCTGTGTCCACTCCAAAGTCCTGTGCAGTGTCCCAGTCCTAAAGGGGTGCTGTAGTGTTGTCCAGGGGGTGCTCTGTCCATCAGGGGTGCTCCCCCCAAGTGCTAAAAAAATAATATATTTTCTGTGTTTGTGAATTGTGTGCGCAGTAGCCGCACGTGCATCAACAAAGTAGTGCCAAGCGTGCGCCTGTGTCATAAGTAAAGGGCCGGCTGGCTTGACCGTTAAGGGTGCTGTAACCCCCGAAAGTACACTCCAGTCCAAACCAAAAAAAAAATTATTTTCTGTGTTTGTGAATTGTGTGCGCAGTAGCCGCATGTGCATCAACAAAGTAGTGCCAAGCGTGCGCCTGTGTCATAAGTAAAGGGCCAGCTGGCTTGACCGTTAAAGGGTGCTGTAACCCCCAAAGTACACTCCAGTCCAAACCAAAAAAAAAAAAATTTTCTGTTTGTGAATTGTGTGCGCAGTAGCCGCATGTGCATCAACAAAGTAGTGCCAAGCGTGCGCCTGTGTCATAAGTAAAGGGCCGGCTGGCTTGACCGTTAAAGGGTGCTGTAACCCCCAAAGTACACTCCAGTCCAAACCAAAAAAAAAATTATTTTCTGTGTTTGTGAATTGTGTGCGCAGTAGCCGCACGTGCATCAACAAAGTAGTGCCAAGCGTGCGCCTGTGTCGTAAGTAAAGGGCCGGCTGGCATGACCATTAAATGGTGCTGTAACCCCCGAAAGTACACTCCAGTCCAAACCAAAAAAAAAATTATTTTCTGTGTTTGTGAATTGTGTGCGCAGTAGCCGCACGTGCATCAACAAAGTAGTGCCAAGCGTGCGCCTGTGTCATAAGTAAAGGGCCGGCTGGCTTGACCGTTAAAGGGTGCTGTAACCCCCAAAGTACACTCCAGTCCAAACCAAAAAAAAAATTATTTTCTGTGTTTGTGAATTGTGTGCGCAGTAGCCGCACGTGCATCAACAAAGTAGTGCCAAGCGTGCGCCTGTGTCATAAGTAAAGGGCCGGCTGGCTTGACCGTTAAAGGGTGCTGTAACCCCCGAAAGTACACTCCAGTCCAAACCAAAAAAAAAATTATTTTCTGTGTTTGTGAATTGTGTGCGCAGTAGCCGCACGTGCATCAACAAAGTAGTGCCAAGCATGCGCCTGTGTCATAAGTAAAGGGCCGGCAGGCTTGACCGTTAAAGGGTGCTGTAACCCCCGAAAGTACACTCCAGTCCAAACCCCAAAAAAAATTATTTTCTGTGTTTGTGAATTGTGTGCGCAGTAGCCGCACGTGCATCAACAAAGTAGTGCCAAGCGTGCGCCTGTGTCATAAGTAAAGGGCCGGCTGGCTTGACCATTAAAGGGTGCTGTAACCCCCAAAGTACACTCCAGTCCAAACCAAAAAAAAAATTATTTTCTGTGTTTGTGAATTGTGTGCGCAGTAGCCGCACGTGCATCAACAAAGTAGTGCCAAGCGTGCGCCTGTGTCATAAGTAAAGGGCCGGCTGGCTTGACCGTTAAAGGGTGCTGTGACCCCCGAAAGTACACTCCAGTCCAAACCAAAAAAAAAAATATTTTCTGTGTTTGTGAATTGTGTGCGCAGTAGCCGCACGTGCATCAACAAAGTAGTGCCAAGCGTGCGCCTGTGTCATAAGTAAAGGGCCGGCTGGCTTGACCGTTAAAGGGTGCTGTAACCCCCGAAAGTATACTCCAGTCCAAACCAAAAAAAAAATTATTTTCTGTGTTTAGCCGCACGTATATATCAAATTGATATAACATAAATGGAGGACCAAACTTTCTCCGATAAAAATAAAATAGAGAAAGATCAAGAACCACTTCCTCCTAGTGCTGAAGCTGCTGCCACTAGTCATGACATAGACAATAACATGCCATCAACGTCGTCTGCCAAGGCCGAT
Source organism: Taudactylus pleione (assembly GCA_031769625.1). NCBI lineage: Eukaryota > Metazoa > Chordata > Amphibia > Anura > Myobatrachidae > Taudactylus > Taudactylus pleione. The sequence goes on along the minus strand of JAUIMM010000200.1, from coordinate 3,953,009 downwards.
GCCCAATGTCATAGTAGAGGGCACATACAATCCCAAATGGCAAAGTTCAGGAAAATGACCTTGAAAAAGACATTTAAATCAGCTGAAGAGAAACGTAAACTTGCCAATATGCCATTTACGACACGGAGTGGCAAGGAACGGCTAAGGTCAATCCCTAGTATGTTCATGACTAGTGGTTCAGCTTCACATGACGATGGAAGCCCTCCTCCCACTAAAAAAATCAAAAGAGTTAAGCTGGCAAAAGCACAGCGAAGAACTGTGCTTTCTAAGAAGATATCACAAATCCCCAAGGAGAGTCCAAGTGTGGTGGTGGTTGCGATGCCTGACCTTCCCAGCACTGGACGGGAAGAGGTGGCTCTTTCCACCTTTTGCACGCCCCCTGCAAGTGCTGAAAGGAGCACCCACAGTCCACTTGCTGATATGCAAATTGAAGATGTCACTGTTGAAGTACAACAGGATGAGGATACTGGTGTAGCTGGCGCTGAGGAGGAAGTTGGCGAGGAGGATTCTGATGGTGATGTGGTTTGTTTAAATCAGGCTCCGGGGGAGACAGTTGTTGTCCGTGGGATGAAAAAGCCCATCACGGTCATGCCTGGGCAGAAGACCAAACATTCCACCTCTTTGGTCTGGCAATATTTCTATCCAAATCCGGACAACAACTGTCTTGCCATATGTACCATATGTAAAGGTGAAATAAGTAGGGGTAGGGACGTCAACCACCTAGGAACATCCTCCCTTATACGGCACCTGCAGCGCGTTCATAAAAAGTTACTGTCAAGTTCAGAAACTTTGGCTAAGACCGTAAGCAGTCCAGGGACACCTAAATCCCGTTGTCCTGTTGTATCCAAGCGCCTGCAAACCACACCGTCAACTCCCTCCTCGTCAATTTCCTCCTTAGTCAGGATCGGAAGTAGTCCTGCAGGCCATGTCACTGGCATGACTGACTCTCCTATCCGGGATTCCTCCGGAGGATCCTGCATTGCTACGCCTACTGCTGCCGCTGCTGCTGTTGCTGCTGCTGGGAGTCATTCATCATCCCAGAGAGGAAGTAGGAACACCACTACTTTTACTAAACAATTGACCCTCCAACAGTCCTTAGCGAGGAGGATGAAGTACGACAGCAGTCATCCTGAAGCAAAACGTATAACTGAGGCCTTGACTGCTATGTTGGTGTTAGACGTGCGTCCGGTATCCGCCATTAGTGCAGTGGGATTTAGACAATTGATGGAGGTAGTGTGTCCCCGGTTCCAAATCCCGTCTAGATTCCACTTCACTAGGCAGGCGATACCGAGACTGTACAGAAACGTCAGAAAAAGTGTCCTCAGTGTCCTGAAAAATGCCGTTGTACACAATGTCCACTTAACCACGGACATGTGGACAAGTGGAGCAGGGCAGACTAAGGACTATATGACTGTGACAGCCCACTGGGTAGATGTATCACCTTACGCAGCAACAGCAGCAGCGTCACCAGTAGCAGCATCTCAGAAACGCCAGCTCGTTACAAGGCAGGCTACGCTGTGTATCACCGGTTTCAGTAAGAGGCACACCGCCGACAACCTCTTAGAGAAACTGAGGGAAATCATCGCCCAGTGGCTTACCCCACTTAGACTCTCCTGGGGATTTGTGATATCTGACAACGCCACCAATATTGTGCGGGCATTACATCTGGGCAAATTCCAGCACGTCCCATGTTTTGCTCACACAATAAACTTGGTGGTGCAGAATTTTCTGAAAAGCGACAGGGGCGTGCAGGAGATGCTTTGGGTGGCCCGAAAAATTTCTGCCCACTTTCGCCATTCAGCGACTGCGTGCCGAAGACTGGAGCGCCAGCAAACACTCTTGAACCTGCCCCGCCATCACCTGAAGCAAGAGGTTGTGACGCGGTGGAACTCAACCCTCTATATGCTTCAGAGGATGGAGGAGCAGCAAAAGGCCATACAAGCCTATATATCCACCTTTGACATAGGCAAAGGAGGGGGTATGCACCTGACTCAAGCGCAGTGGAGAATGATTTCCGTGTTGTGCAAGGTTCTCCAGCCCTTCGAACTTGCCACACGTGAAGTCAGTTCAGACACTGCCAGCTTGAGTCAGGTCATTCCCCTCATCAGGCTTTTGCAGAAGCAGCTGGAGAAAGTGAAGGAGGAGCTAAGATGGAGCGATTCCGCTCGGCATGTGGGACTTGTGGATGAAGCCCTTCATTCGCTTTGCCAGGATTCCAGGGTGGTCAATCTGTTGAAATCAGACCACTATATTTTGGCCACCGTGCTCGATCCTAGGTTTAAAGCCTATGTGGTGTCTCTCTTTCCGGCCTACACAAGCCTGCAGAGGTGCAAAGACCTGCTGGTGAACACACTGTCAGCTGAAGCGGAACGTGACATGTCAACGGCTCCTTCTTCATTTTCTCCCGCAACTGGGGCTGCCAGGAAAAAACTTAGGTATCCTAAGCAACCCGCTGGTGGTGATGCAGGGCAGGCAGGACCAGGTTTGGACATCTGGTCCGGACTGAAGGACCTGGCAACAATTTCTGACATGTCTACTGTCACTGCATATGATACTGTCACCATTGACAGAATGGTGGAGGATTACATAGGTGACAGCATCCAAGTAGGCATGTCAGACAGTCCATACCTGTACTGGCAGGAAAAAGAGGCAATTTGGAGGCCCCTGTACAAACTGGCTCTATTTTACCTGAGTTGCCCCCCCTCCAGTGTGTACTCCGAAAGAGTGTTTAGTGCAGCCGGGAACCTTGTCAGCGAAAGGCGTAGGAGGTTGCTTCCACAGAATGTGGAGAAGATGATGTTCATCAAAATGAATTATCAGCTCTTCCAGGGAGACCAGCCTCCAGAAGGTACAGAGGGACCTGTGGTGGTGGATTCAAGTGGGGACGAGTTAATACTTTGTGAGGATGAGGATGTACACACTGAAGAGGGTGAGGAATCGGTGGATGAGGAGGATGAGGATGACATCTTGCCTCCGTAGAGCCAGTTTGTGCAGGGACACATTAATTGCCAGCTTGTTTTGTGGGGGCCCAAACGAACCAATAATTTCAGCCACAGTTGTGTGGCAGACCCTGGCGCTGAAATGATTGATTTGTTAAAGTGTGCATGTCCTGTTTATACAACATAAGGGTGGGTGGGAGGGCCCAAGGACAATTCCATCTTGCACCTCTTTTTTTTCTTTGCATTATGTACAGTTTGGGGCCTAGTTTTTCAAACTGCCATCCTGTCTGCCGCTGCAGTTTCACGCCTAGATGGGTCACGTGTTTGTGCCGCCCACTCGTGTCGCTTAGCATAGTCATCCAGCTACCTCGGTGCAACCTTTTGGACATAAAAACACTATTGTGAGGTGTGAGGTGTTCAGAATAGACTGGAAATGAGTGGAAATTAAGGTTATTGAGGTTAATAATAGCATAGGAGCAGAAAAACCTACAAATTCTGTGATTTTAGCTGTTTTTATGCTTTTTTTAAAAAAAATACAGATCCAAAACACAAAACCCAGAACCCAAAACACGGAAGGGTGGTTTTGGCAAAACCAATCCAGATCCAAAACACGAAGAAAGATCCAGATCCAAAACCAAAACACGAAAAGTGGCCGGTGCACACCCCTAATATATATATATATATATATATATATTTGTATATACAGTATGTACACAGTGGTGGTTTCAGAGGTGGGGCTGCAGTACAGTTCAAAATTCAAATAGGGGAGCCATACCATCTACCACCCCAAATGCCAAGCATTGACAGTTGGTGTGGCTCCCCTACTGGAGCCGTCACTGTATGTATATAACAATTTTGCATGTAATTGTGGCCAAAGGGCCTGATTCGCGATTATGCACGCAGTCCCGCTGCGAAAATATGCTAATGAATGCTATCGCAATTCCAGTGCACAGCCAGCATAGAGATGCCCACTGCCGCCCACTACCGCTATCTCACATCCGTAATACCTTGCAGTCCTGTGTACACGTCGGAAACATCGAGTAACGTCGGCCCCTTACGCAGAATTACAGCAGTCCTGACCTTACACAGAAATTGCTAACCTCGTTGCACACAGTGAGTACTCATGCTGCGTATGCCATCGCAGTGGCTAATTTATGCACACCTATGCAACGGCATACAAACAGACAGACACGCCTGCGTTTCTCCAACCACTCCCCTGTCACCACCCCAAACGCTGACTACCTGTCAATCACTCTGCGATGGCTTACTAAGCTCTGCGCGATCGCAGTGCGAATTCAGTGTAGCCATCATGCACGCTCACTGCGATGCAAACACAGTACGCAACAATCGGCCAATTGCATACGCTGTTGCAGTTGCGATCCATAATGAATCAGGCCCGACGTACAGTATGGGCGTGCATTCGCGAACAGCATCCCAGGCTAACCACAAGAAAGAAGCAGTTGCACCTCCTGGTTCAAGGTATGATGATGATGATTATGACGATTGGCAGATCCTTTAATTGGCTGAATCTGTCAGAATCCCTCCTACGTACACTAATGCTAGTATTGTAGGTGCTGTTATTAATTCACATTGTTACAGTGAGATTAGCAATTGTTCCTCAACTGTAGAACATGTTTTCAAATGAAGACAATGGTATGTGTTGATGTGAACATAACAAAAAATAATTTTGCATTTGCATCTATATTCTTATCACATGGTGAATGTAACTTTACTATGTATTCATAACACTGCCTAGTCATGTACTACATTGTGCATGTATTGTGTAATGTATTTCTAGCATGTACTACTACCACTGTACTACTACACCACACCTCCTGGTGTAAATCAGACAGACTTACTATTGTGCAGTAAAGGTGTGGGGGGGGGTGGGGACAGGCAAATATGTTACCAATATAGAGCTGGATGCATCTTGTATATATAGCAGCTCTGCGCAGTAAGTAAAATGCATCTTTTTCAGGACACGATTTAACCCAAATATGCAAATGCTAGTATCAGCCTTCCTCTTGTGCAGTAGTGAGCACCGGAAAGTGCAAGCACTGAGACGCCCATATTCTCCACCCCTTTACACAGTAGGATGACCGGTGGGTCAAGACAGTCCACCATCAGGGCACCATCAGTGCACCATCACATCCATCATCAACACCTGCACCTATGACAGATGGAGTATCTCTGTCCAAACATGGCCTTTGTGGAAGCAGCTCTGCTTCTGAGAACGAAACGCAATTTCACTAACATGCCCGCGACACTCCCATAACACTCCCACGTGGCGGAAATTTTCGCATTCACTTTAGGCCAACTCCCAGATGCTGCCAAGAAATAACTATCGCTTTTCCTCTCGTTCTGTTACCAGCTCTCCTGATCGCAACAGAACCGCTGTGTGTAAACACATTGTACACATGCACCATGGGGCTTTTCCAATTATTTTGCACATGTGCACTAGCAATTAATCGGTCAACTCCACCAACATCGACATGCGTTCAGTTAGCGCCCACCTCTGAATCAGATTTTGTTATTTAAATTCTGTACAATCAGATAGACAAGACCACTAACAAAGATGCAGGTATTTCCCAATCTCACTGCTCGTTAACTGATAAGTTAACATTTAAAGAGAAGAAAAATCAAGATGGCTTTGAAACATATCAGAGTGAGGTATTTTTCCTGCTCATTAGGATTGCATCCTCGTGAGGTCACAATTTAGTGGTTTACTCAGCACTTGGCTCTGGTTATCTCCATCAAAGGAGGTACCACACACTCACACATTGGTATCAGGACAGTTTGCCAATATCAGTGCTGAGGGTTGTGCATGTTTGGAATGCGCTATACTGTACTTACAGTATCATGAGTGGTGAAGGACTCTGGCTTTTCACACAAAGCTTTGGCTTTGCATGACCTTGGATGGTGGTAATCAGTGATGGGGAGATTTATCAAAACTTCTAAAAAGGACAAATGGCGGTGTGTTGCCCATAGCAAGATTCTAGCTATCATTTATCTGGTACATTCCATAAAATGATAGGTAGAATCTTGAGCTTTGATAAATTCCACCCTGAGGGCCTGATTCAGAGCCGGACGCTCTGACCAGAGCGCTCGCTCTGAATCAGGGCCCTCCTCCATGAAAATGGAGCGGCCTCCTGGCCGCTCGTATAGCTGTGGGTGACCACCCACAGCATATGCGAGCGGCCAAAAATATGGTCGCGATGGTCTTGACCATCGCAACCATCGGACTTGCGATGGAGACCCTACGGTAGGTTCTCCCTGCCATAAGCCCTGGAGTGATTTTGGCTCTATCAGAGCCAAAATCACTCCCACTGACATCACTAGTGATGTCAGTGGGGCCGGCTTCAGACGGTAGGCGTTCCCATGGGAACGCCTCCATCTGGCAGGCACGCCCCCGGCACGCCCACCAAAGGGGGTGTGCTGTCAATCAACATCGACAGCACGCCCCCTTTGGTGCGAGACCCGGAGCGATGGAAAGCCCGTCGCTCCCCGGGTCTCGTGCATGCGCACGACGGAGCTCCCTCCATCGTGCACATGCGCAGTGGGGGACATTGACCCGCTTGCGAGCGTACTGCTACTCGCGAGCGGGTCTGAATGACCCCCTGAGTGAGGATACTATAAAACGGTAGAGTTTAGTATCTGTTACTATCCAATAGTGGGTGTAATTGTTTTTTGTTTTTGTGTTTTTAATCCTCATCTATTCTTCTATATGTGAATAAATTGTCCCAATATTTCTGAAAATGAACAAAATAAATGGACAATGGGGATGAGTGGAAAACGTTTAGCTTTACACCTAAATAATGTTAATATTATTTTTATAGGATGCCATAGCACATACAGTAAAGCCATATCATTAACGTCTGTGAAACGCTTAGTAATATATGTGATTTATGGCATAGGAGGCATTCTCAGAAAGCAATATCATGCCCAATTTACATATTCTCGGCAGCTTATCTATGGAAACTATAAACCAAGTAAATAATTGACACAAACACATCTTGGAAAAAGCTCGGAAAGGACCCAATTTGTTTGAATGAATTCCTTTTATTATAGGGACAGTAATGGCTTTACACTCCTGGGCTTTAGTCCTTGAGATTTTCAAAAAAATTATAAAGCTCTGCTGAAGATAGTAATGGTTTTCCTATTTAGTAACCACTTGGTCTTAATAAATACAGTAACAGAGATGGAACACATTGAGTCTTTGCACTTCACATTTCATTTTGTTTAGTTGAACCTTGGTGCAAGTGGATTGAGCAGCTTTATCATAAGTGACAGTAGCTAAATAATACAAAACCTACCGCACAGATGCTGAGGAAGTAACTAATGAAAGTTGGAACTGTTCTAAAATTGGAGTTACAGTATTGTTGTCCCATTTGCATATGTATAGCCATTACAAATGGTGTTTTAGTACTGTAAGAGCACCAAATGACTAGAGTATGACATTACTCTAACCTGTCCAGGGGGGTGTTTATAATGGGTGCAGGATGTGCTGTGCACGCGAGCCCCTGGGTCCAGGGGGGCCCACACCGCACACCCTGCATTTTTTTTATACTTGCCTCTCCGAAGTCCCACGGAGTAGTTCTACACAAATCACCTGGAAAATGGCCGCCACGGGCATTTTCCCGGCGTTTCACACATGTGCAGTAGGAAATCATTGGTAAAATGGCTGCTGGACTAGTGCCCAGAGTCTACTGCTGCTGTCAGTTCGCTGACGGCAGCCGTGGAGAGAGGAGGGTGCCCCGGATGGGGAGTGTACACGTGGCCCACTCCTCTCTTAATACACCCCTGAACCTGTCACTTCCGAATTCTCGGTTGCCAACACCAGTTGCTACTATGCAGACCACACTATAGCAGAGACTTCATTATGCCTCACAGTTGGCCTCATGAGCTCCTGGTTTGAAGCCTGTCCACACTTTCAGAATTTCTCCATCTCTCTCAAATATGCTAAACAATTTTTGTCACTAAATGTAGTGGGCAAGAGTCTCTTATTTAAACATAAGGACCTTTACAAATTCCTGCATATTTTTTTTATTTATACATACAAGGCCTTTTTACTTGCCATGTGTATTGTAAAGTCTGGAGCATAAAGGACTATTCTTACAGTGGGCACTGCTACTTGAATTCTCTCCTCATCACAGTTGTTTTTCTATAGCTAAAATCTATTTTTCATAATACCTATGGTGCTCATTTACAAACACAAACTAACTTAATTTAGCACCAGATGCAGCTTTTTGGTCCATCTAGCCCACACTGAACTGCTTATATATATATAATATATATATATACAGTCAGGTGCATAAATATTGGGACATTGACAGAATTTTCATATTTTGGCCTCTACTCAACACCACAATGGCTTTGAAATGAAACAAACAAGATGTGCTTTAACTGCAGACTTTCAGATTTAATTTGAGGGTAATTACATCCAAATCAGGTGAACGGTGTAGGAATTACAATGGTTTCTATATGTGCCTCCCACTTTTTAAGGGGCCAAAAGTAATGGGACTATCAACTCAAAAGCTATTTCATGGACAGGTGTGGGCTATTCCCTCGTTATTTCATTATCAATTAAGCAGGTAAAGGTTCTGGAGTTGATTCTAGGTGTGACATTAGCATTTGGAATCAGTTGCTGTCGACTCTCAATATGAGATCCAAAGAGCTGTCACTATCAGTGAAGCAAGCCATCATTAGGCTGAAAAATCAAAACAAACCCATCAGAGAGATGGCAAAAACATTAGGTGTGGCTAAATCAACTGTTTGGAACATTCTTGTAAAGAAAGAACACACCAGAGAGATCAGCAACACCAAAATACCTGGAAGACCACGGAAAACAACTGTGGTGGATGACAGAAGAATTATTTCCCTGGTGAAGAAAAACCCCTTCACAACAGTTGGCCAAATCAAGAACACTCTCCAGGAGGTAGGTGTATATATGTCAAAGTCAACAATCAAGAGAAGACTTCACAAGAGTGAATATAGAGGGTTCACCACAAGATGTAAACCATTGGTGAGCCACAAAAACAGGAAGACCAGATTAGAGTTTGCAAAACAACATCTAAAAAAGCCATTACAGTTCTGGAACAACATCCTATGGACAGATGAGACAAAGATCAACTTGTACCAGAGTGATGGGAAGAGAGGAGTATGGAGAAGGAAAGGAACTGCTCATGATCCAAAACATACCACCTCATCAGTGAAGCATGGTGGTGGTAGTTCATGGCGTGGGCATGTATGGCTACCAATGGAACTGGTTCTCTTGTATTTATTGATGATGTGACTGCTGACAAAAGCAGCAGAATGAATTCTGAAGTGTTTCGGGCAATATTATATGCTCATATTCAGTCAAATGCTTCAGAACTCATTGGATGGCGCTTCACAGTGCAGATGGACAATGACCCGAAGCATACTGCAAAAGCAACCAAGGAGTTTTTTAAGGCTAAAAAGTGGAATGTTATGCAATGGCCAAGTCAATCCCCTGACCTGAATCCGATTGAGCATGCATTTCACTTGATGAAGACAAAACTGAAGGGAAAATGCCCCAAGAACAAGCAGGAACTGAAGACATTTGTAGTAGAGGAATGGCAGAGCATCACCAGGGATGAAACCCAGCGTCTGGTTATGTCTATGCATTCCAGACTTCAGGCTGTAAGTGCCTGCAAAGGATTTCCAACAAAGTATTAAAAAGTGAAAGTTAGATTTAGGATTGTTTCGTTTGTCCCATTACTTTTGGCCCCTTAAAAAGTGGGAGGCACATATAGAAACCGTTGTAATTCCTCCACCCTTCACCTGATTTGGACGTACTTACCCTCAAATTAAATCTGAAAGTCTGCAGCTAAAGCACATCTTATTTGTTTCATTTCAAAGCCATTGTGGTGGCGAATAGAGGCCAAAATATGAAAATTCTGTCAATTATAATATATATACATATATATATAATATATATGTATATATTATATTTCTTACATATAAAATTCATTGGTCTGTTTATTTGTTTGTTTGTTTGTATGTCCGGCTATGCATTTGGACACCCCAGCACCGATTGGAATGAAACCAACATGAGATGGCCCAGTTGGATCGTGGCTAGGTTTTAGGGGGGTTATGGTCCTGGTTGGACCTCCTGTTAGTGTACACTGGCCAGAACTTTGACCAGGGGAGCCTGTTCTGGGTCTTTCACTGGATGGATTTGGATTAAAACTTCACAGAGCGGTAGCATATGGTCTGGGATGCCTAATGGAGTGGTTGAGGTCCCGGCTGTGCACAACGATGTGCGTTTCTCTGATGGAGCTTTTTCAGTCCCTGAGAATACTTTATCATTTGCACTACAAAGTGCCTTTCTTCTTTCATTTTTTTTCTCACGTTTGACAGTTGGTTAACATAGGGGAGCCATCTGCCTTTGAGGCTAAATAGGAATCAAACAGTCATGTATAGTCTATACTTCACATAACTACTGCAGATTGCATATTTTATGTTTGTAAAGCCAGAGTCAGAGGTAATATTATTGTTGTTTGTGCCCTGATTTTACGCTACTTGCATTGATTTTACATATATAATAATAGTGGCATGTGCAGGAGTACAATATTTTCCCCATAGAAAAGCTGAGCAGAGCAGAGCAGGACATTCCTTGATAAGACTGGTTTGGGTGGATGGATGCCCGTAATTCAGCAGTCAATAGCAAAAACAAGATTTTGTTTTGATGGGTGTTATGTATCCTGTGTATAATTTATACTATAAACCAGACACCAATAAACATAAAACCTTGCAGTATATACAAATCTATATTATAAAAAGCACTGATATGATCATAACCATGAACACCATTCATTACTAATAAAATAAAATAAAAAAGTGGATGGTTATTAAATTTGCACAGGACATTAAATTATATTTTAACGGGTTCCTTTAAATAATAATATCCTTAGGGTCCTGATTCAGTGCCAACCGCAACTGCGATTACGCATGCAATCGGTCGATTGTTGCGTACTGCGTATTTGTATGCTTCACAGCGCATGTGTGCGAAAGCTCCACTGCGATCGGACTGTGATTGCTATGTCTACGCAAACCCATTGCAGAGTGATTGACAGGAAGTGACCATTTGGGGGTGTTCTGTGCGATGAGGTTAGCAATTTTTGACATTGTGCAAGTGTGTGTGAGGCTCTGATGGTACTCGATGTTACTGATGGTTTCGCAGACTTGAAAAAAGTATTACAGATGTGTGTAAGATAAAGTGGGCGTCCTTATGTTAGGCTGCGACGGCATTGTGATTGCAATCATTAGCATATTTTTACAGTGGTACTGCGTGCGTAATTGTAGCTGCGATCGCAATAGCAATCTGTAATGAATCAGGCCCCTAGTGATAAATAGATGGGTGGGGACAATATTTACATTTAACAAAAGAACGTCCTTAGCACTGTATGAGACTGTTGGATTACTTGTATTTTTATCTCTGATTTATGCATTAACCATGTTGCCCTAAAGTATTACATGACTTTTTTTTTGTCCAGCTGGTTGCCAGGTAACCCTCCCCATCTCATTTACATGCTGCAATCTCTATTTTACAATTACAAAAAAATTCATAACTGCAGTTAACAAAAGATCAGTAGTTCAACTTTTAACATGGTTACTGTCGTCTCTTTGATAATGAATGAACGAGTCATCTACAAAAGCCTTTAAATGTTATAATGAACTATATTATACTCACATAATTTGAGGCAAGATCTGGGTGAAGGTAATCTATTCCTGAAATCAAAAGACATTTATTAAAGTCATATAAAAAAAAAACATGAATTTTACAGATAAATGGGAGGACAAGAGAAAGAGACTTTACAAGATGTTTTTTTCTCTTTGCCTGACAGTTTAGGAGCATAATTTATGGAGAATACAGACAGTTATAAGGCACACAATGACAATAGGCTGAGATAAGCCATGCCTTGAGGAAAATCCTGTATGATTGTTTATGAAAAGTGTAGAAGGAAATTAAATGGATAACTTGGTTATCATTTAACACATCTTCATTGTATCAGGGTTTTTAGGGGGGATTAACAACACAGAAAGTCAATAAATATAAGGTGAAAAAATGTATAAAAAATATAGAAAAAGGATAGAGCTGCAGTATTGCACAATGTAATTTAAAGACCATAGTAAGGCGGTTTACATACAGTATATACTGTACTTGTGTGTACTACAGAGTGCAATGAATAGGTATCCATCCTATTCTTGCTTTTCTGTATTATAGCATATTTTTAATAATAAAATCAATAGCCGAAAAGTAAATAATTATTTCCTATATTTAGAATGAAAGATTATGCAACTGGCACCATACTTACCTGCTATTCTGGAAGACACAGGAGATTCCCAAATTTTTTGGTCAGTCCCCTGGACTCCTGGAAGAGTGGTCGGATCTCCCGCATCCCGCGTATAATCTCCTGCATCCTGAAGTAGACAGGATGGGGAGATAATACTGGGAATTGCGGGTCCATAGGGAGGGGGCGGGACCAATGTGAAGCGATTCACATAATTCTATCCCTGCCTCATCCACTCTGACCCCTGATTAGTGACATTTTACGAGGTCTAATGACATAGAAAGCCAGCCACTCCGCCCCAGAGTGGTCACCTGCATCTCCTCTCCGGGTTTCTCCTGGAAAGATGAAATGAAAAGTTGGCAAGTATGACTGGAGCCCCATTGCAAAATGGAGTGCCCCAGTGGACTCAATACCTTTAGCTGCATTAATAAGTGTCAGGTGTTACAAGTAAGTTACTTACCTGCGTCTTATAGCGCTCAGTGACATTAATGGATTTTCAAGCTTGAACTACTCATTTCAGGTGTTGCCATAGTGGGGCTGATACAGGTTTGGGAGCAAAATTAAAAAAATAAAGCAAGTAACTTTACATCTTGGTAAAACCATGTCGCAATGCAGGTGGTGCAGAGAGTTTTAGATGTGAGAGTAGCGTGTCCAATCATAAATCTAAATTGCAGTGTAAAAAAAAGCTGTCCAACATTTGTGGGCTACAGTACATGCAAAAGCAGCTGGTATTCACCCTGCATACAAAATAAAAAAATAAATGTATCTGCACCCCTTGCATTGCATTTGCTACATGATTTATTTCAGGTGCAAAGTTACTTACTTTTTTTTGCCTTGCTCCAAACTCAGAATCAGCCCCAGTAGCTACAGTTTAATCTTGACTTTCAGATTGCCAGCAAAAAATTATAATTTCAACAGCCACTCTGAATTCACTACTCATATGTCTATAGAAGACTATTATAATATACAGTATGAAATATTGCATCTTTTGGTCAATAAATAAATGTATATGCTTTCATATGTCAAATAATATTGTAAGGGATCAGTCGCATCCTGGTTGTTCCCTGTTTAAACTGCTTCCGTCAAGCAGTCGCTATAGAGCACTGCCTACAAAACCTTCTAGGCATCATAATAGTTTATTTCCGCAGGCTATTCGCTTGTTGAACAATTGATGGAAGGGCCTGTTTAGTTTCATAGTAGTGTTTTGTCGAAGCCGGATAATTGGCTGAGACAGGATCGGTTTAAAATTAGATCGGGGCGACGCCATTTTGCGACTGGCCGCCCAGCACCATTTTAGTGAAACTCGCCATTATAAGTACATATGGCGATGCTATGATATAGCATTGTGTGATTCCCACGCAATAGAAAGAAGTTTGAAGTCCTCACTATATAAATACAGACAGTCACCAAAACATAAGAAATGATTATCCCTGCAAAACACGTACCATGGTGTACTCCACAAAACACATAGTCGCACAGCGCTAACTAGCGTCTTTCTCAATTCTCCAATACTTACACACTGCACACTTACATAAAAGGTTCCCTAGCATTAAAGTGTAATAGTCAAGGTTTGTTCAGTAATTATTGTTGTGAAATAAAGGTTATTTGATATCTAAAATTTAGTAAATGGCAAGCAGACCGTGTTTGGTCTTGTACTGATCCACTGTGTCTCAACAGATTTCCGGTATCATTGGTGAGAAGATCGCAACATGTGTCTGCAAACTATGGACTATAGAGAGTTAAAACATTAAAATGTACTCTGTAATGTTATCAGCCTAGATTAGCATGCAGTGGGAAAAAGGACACAAAGGGTTGTTGGAGACTGTTTTGTGTCCATTCGAATTGACCTATGAACTATCCTGTAACAGAAGCACCTTTAAGAAGAACCAATGGAATCCTGCCAATCTGTTCTATTGTATTGCCTATCCCTGTAAGAGTATATATGTGCGCTCTCTGACCCCAGTCGAGAGTCTTCTTGCTGTGCTGTTGACGGAGGTTTCTATTGCTGATGCCGGTATCTGGGCCCAGAGCGCGTGCGTATGTAAAAACTGTACCTTGGGTCTGTATTATTTATTTGCGCTAATTGTCTTTAGATCACAGCGTGTAACCATCTGTTTTTATATTGAATAATAACTTTTTGTGCTTTGGAACCACACTCAAAGTCTGAAAGCATTTATTTACTGTGCGACTCATTACGCTAAGTAGCGACAATTTTAGAAGGTATAGGCAGGATTTTAGAAGGTATAGACAGGATTGCATAGAGATTTTAAATAGGTATCGATAGTTGGGGGCTCGCAGTGTGAAATCACGCTCCCGGTCACTAGGTAACACTAGGTAGCGATCTCTCAGCAAAAGGGTAGAGGCGCCATAGCAGGAGAACGCATTGTGCCTTTGAAATCTGCTACCACTTTGTTGCTGAGAGTCCGCTACCTGTTATTGTGGCTTTAGGAGCGCTGATTAAGAATCCAGGGACGAGGGAGGAAAAAGTTTGTTTTCCTTCATCGATAGTTTTTTTGTGTGTTAAAAAAGGGGAAGTTGCATTATTGTGTATGCGATCAGTCGCACTATAGTGTAAAAGTCATAATACATTTTGTGTAGTGGTCGCATTATTGTGTATGCGACTAGTCTCACAATAGTGTATACGTACTTCCGGTAGTGCTGCCACGTGTTTTGGACAAAGCCGTTGAGAGCGCATTGATAGATAGCATTGTTGTAAGCATCTTGATCAGTGTTGCCACAGTCTGGGAAAACATGTATTTTACTGCGCAGGAAAAGGGTGTGTAACAGTGAGTATTTGTTGATAGGGACAACTGTTCCCTAGTTAAGGGTATCGTAGGACCCTTAAGGACTAGGCGCAAGAGTCGACCTAGTAGCTCGGTAGTAGATACCGTTCTAACACATAAGCAGGTGTATTTGTTGTCTTTGTTGTAGGTTCGGCTCTCAGTGTGATTACAGTATTCAGTGATCAGTTAGGGTTATTTGAGCATTGTAATTGAACCACACAGTTTTGGCTAAATTGTGATTGTGAACTGGGTAGAGGGTGGACAAAATCACTGACAAGGGTAGGTGTTATTGGAATGCCTAAATGCTAGCAGTTGAAAGGTAGTCAAAAAGGGTACAGGTGAGTGGAGGCATCTCGATTTTCTTCCATAGGTGAGTGGAGGCATCTTGACTTTCTTCCATAGGTGAGTGGAGGCATCTCTACTATTCTTCCATAGGTGTGTGGGTGCATCCTGTTAATATAGTCCACAGGTAAGTGAAAGTATATTGACTGTCTTTCACCAATTAAATCTTTATTGAAAAGCTTAGGGTTCTCCCAGAATGGAGGCTAAGCAAACGGCAGAGATGTTAGATGATGTGCTGCTGTTGGAAGCGCTGCTTGGATTGGCACGGCATATTATGCATACTAAGTACGGTGCTTATGCAACTAGGTACTGTGATGTATGGTTTAAAATGACGATGAGGAGTGTTAGACCTTTTCCCAGAATTGGTAGCTTTGATAAGGAGGTATTGAACAATGTCCGAGATAGTATCTGTATGGTGCGTTCTCGAATGAAAAAGGTAAAATATAACGAGTGTTTAAAGTTATGGCAGCATGAGGGGGATGCGTGGCTTAAAGGTGTGCACGTGACGCAAACTAGCATCACAAGCATGTTACAGGAGAGCGCACCAGCAGCGCTAAACTGCGGTGCGTGCGTGCCACGAAATGGAGCGCACATGCAGCAAGGTAGCGCTGCGGAAGGTATTGCCAGTGGTTCACGTGCACCACCACCGCCATATACGGATGGGGGTTGCAGGTACAGTTGTTGAAAAAAAACCATAAAAATGTAACAAGTAACTCTCTTAAGTAATCACAAAGAAAATGTTTATGATGTGGATGATGAGCCTATTGTTATGTCTGCCATTTCCCACGCTGTACATGTTAGATGCTCCATCACAACAAGCACAAATGGTGGCCCCATCTTCATCAGTGACAGTACAGGAAGTGTTAACATCCCCTGCACCCGTACATGAAGTTGTTAACCATATACATAGCAGTAATAGACTGAATCCCCAGCCAGGTAACAAGGTCAAAAGTAGCCGTGCGGCCGGTCTGCATCCCATTAGGACAATAACTGTTCCGAATGGGAATGCGGATGCGAACGATGTAGTGCCCACAAGGGAAGTAGCAATGCATTGTCATTGGACGTGAGCGGAGCTAAATTCCATAATGAATGATTTCCCTGACCCTAAAAAGGAATTAGCCAAATGCCAAAGATTTTTAAATAATTTGGGTAGTGCTCACGAGCCAACCAATAAAGATTGGCGAGTGGTGTTAAGGGCTTGTCTTCCACGCAATACCGACGTGAAAAAGTTTATCACGGATTGCGTATTGGATGGAGATGTTCCCTTAACAGACAAAATTAACCAAGGTAACATTACCCGCATTATAACTCAATTGGGTGTATATTTTCCAATAGTAGTTAACTGGAGCAAAATTTTCACCATAAAACAAAAAGAGAGTGAATCTGTAGAGGATTATTGTAACCAAGCTCTGCAGGCTATCACCCAGTACACTGGGTTAGAGGATATTAAAGATAGCACTCATCACAGGGGAATGATCATCAATGTACTTATGGATGGTCTAAAAGAGAACCTAAAGACCTGAGTTCAGACATCACTACCTGGCTGGAGGGGAGTCACTGTAGACAACCTCATAGAATCCGCTATTGAACATGATAAGAACACTCTTAAAAAGAGAGAGACCCAGAGCGAGAAACTAATGGCTATTAGTATTCAAGCTCTAGAAGGAATGACTGTGACATCACAGCCAACAGACACACCTGCACCTGTACAACTACACGTTCTCACCAATCCTGTACCACCACAAACACAGCCCTACCCTACTTATCACACACAGCCACAAAACCCATACTAGCACACAACCACCATATTTCCCTCAATATCCTTATGCACACCCACCATCTTTCCCTATCCGATAATTGAGCGATTGTTACAGCAGGGAATTTTAGTTCATACAGCAAGTGTAGCCAACAGTCCCATCTTTCCTGTAAAGAAGAGTGGTGGGAGGGGTTATAGGCTGGTACAAGACCTTAGAGGGGTTAATAAGGTGATAGAGAGCCAATTTCCCATACTGCCAAACATAGTGCCAAATCCAGCTGTCATTCTCATGCAGATCCCACCAAATGCAACCCATTTCACTGTCATTGACCTCTGTTCTGCTTTCTTCTCTGTACCCCTTCATCCTGACTGTCAGTACCTATTCGCTTTTACATACAGGGGTGTACAATACACATGGACACGATTGCCCCAGGGTACATAGACAGCCTCAGTATCTTCTCCCTGGCCTTACATGACTGTTTACAATCTTTTCAACCTGCCAATGGATCTGTTCTAATACAATATGCGGATGATTTATTGTTATGTTCTGATTCATTTATGTCATGTTTAAATGATACTAAACTTTTGTTGCTCAATCTCTCGCAAACAGGACACAGGGTTGCTAAGAACAAACTACAGCCATGCCAGTCCAGGGTTGTATACTTGGGACATTGCCTAACCCAGGGGTTACGACATCTGACAAATGACAGAATCCAAGCCATACAGACCATGACACTGCCGCAGAACCAACAGCAAATCAGTACCTTCTTGGGAATGTGTGGATACTGCAGAATGTGGATCCCAGGTTTTTCTATTTTGGCCTTGCCATTACAGGACTTAGGACCTCATTCAGAGTCGGTCGAAGCGGCCGCACGCCACCGATGTTCACTATACTGCGCATGCGTAAAGTTCGCAATGTGCGTGCGCAAGCTAGCCGCTACGATCAGAAATTTCTCTCTCCTTGAACACAGCCAGGTCGGTAGTTTGAGTGACAGATGGAGGCATTTGTAGGTGGTAACAGGGGAAGGTGCTTGAAAACGGGGGAGTGGAGATCCGAAGGCAGGCGTGCCTCATTATGCGAATGGCGTTTTATGGGAGTGCATACGGATTATGGGAGTGCATAATTAACAAAGTAGCGTC
This sequence comes from Taudactylus pleione, assembly GCA_031769625.1. NCBI lineage: Eukaryota > Metazoa > Chordata > Amphibia > Anura > Myobatrachidae > Taudactylus > Taudactylus pleione. The sequence continues at coordinate 3,934,735 of JAUIMM010000200.1, read as the reverse complement.
ATGGCAAATGTGACATGGAAGGTTTTTACACTGACATGATCGTAGAGCTTAAGAGAGGGTATGGTCAACCTTAAGCTCTACGACCAGTTCCGATGGTTCCCGATGGTCTCGATTAATCCTTATATGCCCGGAGATGACGTGCAAAGCGTACGAGAAGGGGGCGTATTGTTTTGGCTTCTGACCGCTTCCTCCCCTTGGTCGGCCAACTACCGATCCGAACTTAGGGACGCAACTTGCGAGGGAATCATTTGAATATCCGGCCCCTTTTTCCGTACGACTGTGTGGCCGCTTCGACCGACTCTGAATGAGGTCCTTAGTCTCTTCCTCAAAGCCTGAACTTGTCATACACACAGAGGAATCAGAGCAGGCTTTCCTTAACCTTAAGGATAGTCTGACAAGAGCACCTGCATTGGGAATACCTGATTATGAAAAACTTTTTGATTTGTATTGTACGGAAGCTAATGGTTGTGCAGCAGGTGTCCACACACAAAAACATGGTGATGCCAGTAGGCATACTACAGTGCACAATTGGACACTGTGGCAATATCACTCCCAACGTGTTTAAGAAGTGTAGCTGCAACTGCTCTATTGGTTAGTAAGAGTGAGGATGTGGTACTAGGCCATGATATGATTGTCTATACTCCCCATGCTGTATCTGCTTTGCTAAACTCTGCCCAAACCAGACATGTCTCCTCAGCTAGGTTCACAAAATGGGAACTAGCCTTAATAGCACCTGCAAACATCACCATCAAAAGGTGCAGTACGTTAAATCCAGCTACGTATTTACCATATGTGCAACATGATGCACAAAGGGTGGAGAGAGGTGAGTCGCTGGCGATTGATGCACATTATTGTATGGAATATCTGAATCAAACCTTTACTGCAAGACCTGACATACGGGATACACCTTTAGAAAATGTAGATGTGACATTTTACACGGATGGGAGTTGTCATAGACAAACTGACACTGGAGAGTTATGTACAGGTTATGCTGTGGTAAATGATGAGGACGTTATAGAAGCCGAACCTTTAGGCCCACCACACTCGGCCCAAGTGGCGGAACTGGTGGCACTAAAGAGAGCGTGTGAATTAGCAGAAGGTAAATCTGCTAATATCTACACTGACTCTAGGTATGCCTTCGGGGTAGTACACGATTTTGGTCGCTTATGGCGTCTGAGAAAGTTTATGACAGCAGTAGGCACACCAATTGCACATTCCAAACATATAAAAGGACTACTAACAGCAATCCAATTGCCAAAGGCAGTGGCAGTAATTAAATGTAAAGCCCATACATGTGAGGATGATCCGGTGTCACTGGGCAACAACAGGGCAGACGAAATTGCAAAATTGGCTGCAGGGTTAAAAATGAATGTACCAACTGAACAAATGATGACTTCAAACAATTGATATGCTGAAATTAATTGAGATGCTAAATTTGTGTTCTATCCAGGAAAAGTCAGTCTGGAGGTCCAAGGGATGTGGGCAAGAGTCCTCTGGACTCTGGAGAGACGGACAAGGTAAGCCAGTGGCTCCCAAGGCATATTACCCAAGCCTGGCTGAGGCAGCGCACGGTCTGACTCATTTGGGAAAGCAAGGTATGTGTAAATTGGTGAGAGCATACTGGTGCGCACTGGGTTTTTATTCTCAAGCGGAAAAGAGAGCAATGTCCTGTCTGCCTGCTTGAGGAAAAACATTGGGAAAATGATCCCTACCGAACCATCCCACATTCCTCTGACTGACGGAACTTTCCATGTAATACAAATTGATTTCATCCAATTACCACCCTGCAGGAATCTCAAGTATTGCTTAGTGTGCACTGATGTGTTTTCCAATTGGGTTGAGGCATACCCAGCTGCCACTAATACTGCTGCCCTAACTGCCAAGAAAATTGTTCAGGAGTTTGTGTGCAGATATCCCTAAAATCATCAAGAGTGATAGGGGTACTCATTTCACAGGTGATGTTTTTCAAAATATGTGTAAACTGGTATTAATAGTCGACTTCATACCCCCTACCGACCGCAAGCCAGTGCCAAGGTGGAGAGGATGAACGTGACTATTAAAATTAAATTAAGTAAGATCATGGCAGAGACTGGACTAGGATGGCCAGAAGCATTACCGTTGGTCCTACATAGCATAAAGACCACTCCTAGACCCCCTCTAAATCTGTCCCCCTTTGAAATACTGTTTGGTAGACAACCTCATTTGAATATAAGTCCACAGGAAGACTTGAAAGGTAACGAGGTAACTGTAAGGTATCTTATAACAATGAGTAAAAAGTTAAAACAGCAACAGCAGAAACTGAAATTGTTGTCCCATGATATGCCTGAAACAAACTGTCATGATGTTGAACCTGGAGAATATGTTATGATCAGAAATTTCTTACGTTCAGGTTGTTTGACTGATCGTTGGGAAGTCCATATCAGGTGTTGCTGACTAGTACCACATCTTTGAAGGTGGCCGAGAGAGATACCTGGGTCCATTCCACTCACTGCAAGAAAGTCAACCAACCGGTGGAGAAACAAGGTGGAGACGAGGCAGATAACGTGGACATGTCGATCGTGAGCTTGTTCCAGGAAGGTTAAAAGGTTGCAGTGAGATATCTGAGCTAAAGAAATTTGTAGGTCCTTGCTAAGGCAATGGACAGGTCTGCTGTGTTCATTTTTGTATTCTCTTCCAGAGTTTCCATCGTCCTGGCTTGTTTGGGGATTTCTGGTTTCTGTGACGGGGGACCGATAGAGGAGATGGGAGCTAATGGCAGTATTGATGGAGTGGAGTTGAGAGGAGGAGTGCTATGCCAATCAAGGGAGTGTCTGACCAATCTTAGTACTGTAATTGTTAAGAGATCTGCTATTTTGGATACTCGGAGACAGTGTGAAGGTTTATCGTCTGAGGATTATTGTATGTGTGAGTTCTATGGGTCCATAGTCAACGAGAGATGCATCCAACAGTGTCAACCTAAGTATAACCAGTATTGGGGTAGGTATCCTTTAGAGGATTATCACACCATGGTGGGCAAAATTTTGAACCAAACCGACTGTTGGGTGTGCTCTTACGTACCACAAGGACAGCATAATGTAGGATTAGTGCCATTCCCATTAAATGTCACTGAAATTTTAGAATCACAGAGTGGGCATGCACTAAATGGAAAATTTCTAAACACCAAACCACCTCATTTTAAACTCCACCAGTACCAAGTAGATAAATCACTTCTATGTTTAAACATCACCAACTCCAATGCACCAGGAAGTTGGGAGGTGACTGGGAATAATCAGACGATGACCTTCTCACTAAGAGCTGACCGTGAGCCTATGAATTATAAACTATTGCGCACAATTAGGTCGAGTGGAAGACACTTCCGGTATAACTATACACTGAGTTCCACCAAAGAAATGATTGGTAGGGTACAAGAAGGGTATTGTGCCAAGATATTACAACAAGAAACTTGTATGAGTCAAATGGGAGAACCTGAAGTAGGATCACTTGCCAGGGAGATGTGAATGACGATAATGATGTTTACTATTCCTTATGTTCTCCCCGATGATTTATATTTTATATGTGGAAGGAAAGCGTATAAGTGGCTCTCTCCGAGTTCCGAAGGGTTCTGTTATTTGGGAAGAGTAATTCCAGAAGTTATGACCCTTACACATGGTGAAATGCTTGGTATTCATAAAGACACACCATCACCATATCTTCACACACAGTATGAACACAGAGTCAAAAGAAATATGATACCTGGTGACGTGCATAAAGCCACACAGTTAATTAGTGAGATGACTGGCTTTCAAGTTTTGGTAGCATTGCATCCCACCAGGATTGCTCGGGGTGCACTAAATTTTAGATATATCCAAGATCTTGCTAAATTAATAGATAATATCACCGAGATGTATGATGACACATTCAGGTATACAGGTAGGGAATTGCAAGTGTACAAGAAAGAACTGGTGCAACACAGATTAGTATTAAATTATTTAACAGCTGTCACTGGAGGGTATTGCGTAACTTTGGCCACCCAATTTGGAGTAAAGTGTTGCACTTACATTACAAATGATACCAGCGACCCCAAGGAGGTGATAGACTGGAAGATGGATGAAATTCTGCAGTTAAAATGGGAATTTCGAAAGAATCATAATGCTTCAGTGGCTGAAGTAGGGGAGAATGTAGAGGAATGGGTTTCTTGGTTGAACCCAGTGAAATGGTTCTCAGGTCTAGGAGAGTGGCTCCAGGAAATTATTGTGAGCATAGGTAAACTCTTGATCCTCATGCTGGTTGTCATCATAGTAATTGGCCTATGTGTCAGGTGTGTTCCTACTGTGTTGAAATGTGGAAAATGTAAAGATAAGGTGAATCAAAGGAATGAAATTATGATGGTGGTCAGTGGTAACGATATGAATACTGAGGTAAATGTAGGACTGCATTACAACCCTGAACTAGGAAATACCATCATATAATGTATAATATTTAGACATGCATAAAATGTGTTATTAAAATGTTATTTTTAATAATGTAAGCCCCTATTCCCCCTCAAGACTGTGCATCCCCACATCTTTCCCATGATCTCCCAAGATCTGCGGTGTGCGTATAGGGGTAGTTTTATGTCCCCTTATAGAGACACATTATTGATGGATTAAGAACCACCTTGTGCCATCCCATAAATTAACATTAAATAATATGTCATAATGTAAGCCTAAAGTAAATTTAAAATCAGAGTATGATAGCATGTTGTTTGCTATCAAAGGGTGGACTGTTGAAGCCGGATAATTGGCTGAGACAGGATCGGTTTAAAATTAGATCAGGGTGATGCCATTTTGCGAATGGCAATGAGACAGCATTTTGCAACTGCAGTCCAGCGCCATTTTAGTGAAACTCGCCATTATAAGTACATACGGCGATGCTATTATATAGCGTCATGCGATTTCCACTCAATAGAAAGAAGTTAAAAGTCCTCACTATATAAATACAGACAGTCACCAAAACATATCAATGATTATCCCTGTGTTACACACTGCACACTTACATAATAGGCTCCCTAACATTAAAGTGTAATAGTCAAGCTTTATTCAGTAATTATTAATGTTGTGAAATAAAGGTTAATTGATATCTAAAGTTTAGTAAATGGTAAGCAGACCGTGTTTGGTCTTGTACTGATCCACTGTGTCTCAACAGATTTCCGGTATCATCGGTGAGAAGATCGCAACATGCGTTTGCAAACTATGGACTATAGAGAGTTAAAACATTAAAATGTACTCTGTAATGTTATCAGCCTAGATTAGCATGCAGCGGGAAAAAGGACACAAAGGGTTGTTGGAGACTGTTTTGTGTCCATTCGAATTGACCTATGAACTATCCTGTAACAGAAACACCTTTAAGAAGAACCAATGGAATCCTGCCAATCTGTTCTATTGTATTGCCTATCCCTGTAAGAGTATATATGTGCGCTCTCTGACCCCAGTTGGGAGTCTTCTTGCTGTGCTGTTGACGGAGGTTTCTATTGCTGATGCTGGTATCTGGGCCCAGAGCGCGTGCGTATGTAACAACTGTACCTTGGGTCTGTATGATTTATTTGCGCTAATTGTCTTTAGATCACAGCATGTAACCATCTGTTTTTATATTGAATAATAACTTTTTGTGCTTTGGAACCACACTCAAAGTCTGAAAGCATTTATTTACTGTGCGACTCATTACGCTAAATAGCGACAATTTTAGAAGGTATAGGCAGGATTTTAGAAGGTATAGACAGGATTGCATAGAGGTTTTAAATAGGTATCGATAGTTTCTAGAATAGGACAGTTACCTTTTACTGTCTATTATAATTTATGTCTTTTTTTTATGTTTTATGACTGGATTGTGAATTGTCATTTATGTGAGTACTTGGCATGCAGTAAACCGGAGCTAAGTACCTGGTATACGGTTGTATACTTGGCCAATAAAGATGATTCTGATTCATATTGTGAGTTGGGGCTCAATTATCATATCAAATCGCCATTAAAAATGCAGATTGTGAAAAATATACCCCCATATATTATATTTGCTCCAGACCCCATTCTTGCAACTATGGCCCAGATATCTATAACATCAGTGCATGTTTTCCAGGTCTCCTCCAAGAATCACAACTAGAATAAATAGCTCCACCTACACCTGTAGGAAAAATGGAACCCGTGCACTGTTAGTGTTCCCTAAGGAATGAGTTGGGAAACACTGGTCTAGATAAGGGATTTGATGAAATGTGATATTTATGCCCCTCCTCTTCCCAACGCAGAAATTGCCATGTTTTATATGAATTCAGCTCAAAATACACCAATTGCTATACTGTGAAATGTGTTGCCTGGACATTTAAACATCTACATGGGTTATTATTACAGGTATAGAAATACAGTAATGGTAGTTGGATTTATTACAGTAGCAAATTACATAAAAGGGTAGAAAAAGAAGAAATAGGCAATATGTAATGGAACGAAAATCCTACATAAATGAGTGTGACTCACAATAAAGGAAAAACTAAGCATGTTATAAATGGATCAAGTGTACATAAAGAAGAAGGGAAGTGAAAATCAGTTAGAGGCCGCTGGTAAGTCCCAGCTCACATCATGAGTCAATCACAAGTTGTAAAATACCCTGAGCTTTCCCACAGACACTACAGGAAAAATTATTGTCAATGGGGATGCAGGATCCTTTGTATGGATAGAAGGACGTGACATTCATTGATACTTTTTGATAGGTTTCTTTAAATTTCATGCACTGTAATTAGTCTTATTCTATAATTATAGGAGAAGTTTCAGCAAATTTGTGGAAAAAATTAAGGAATCAGCCATATCCATTTGCCAGTCTTTACTCTCACCAGCCTAACACTGCCCAATGTAACCTGTCCGGACTATAAGCTTGATTTGGGAACACCATAGGCCATGTGTAGAAGTATTTATTAGGAAGGGAACTACACCTGATGCAGTGAGGTTTCCCCACCACCTTTCAATTCCATATCTTCACCCATTGCTAAGTAATGAGGATCTGTGGAACCTAAAAGTTGTCCTGTAAGAGAATATAGCAGCAATGCAATATTAATTGGCCTCTTTGGCAGAGAAGAATATTTTTCACTGCTTGTTTTGACCTCTTTATGCTGCAGTGCTGACAGGTGGCAGATGGTAGTGGTGGTAATGATGATAAGGGTGGCTCACTCCTCGTCATTCAGTAAGGGTAAAATTCAATAATTTGGATATTTAGCTATTTCAGTGACCAAAGGTTTGCCACATTCGCTTAATGTTATATTATGTGTAGCCTTTTTACTATCATTTGATTTTACTATTGCTCTTGTATACTGTATTTTCAAATTTGGTTTTACTTTATATTGCATTTTACAAAGCATATACAGTATATGAAGTTCAAATTTATCAAACCCCCTGCCCCAAGCTACCCCCCTCTTTGTCTTTTTAATTTAACCAGCAAAATGTCCTGATTTTCAGTAATAGAGGATAAGATTTACCTATTTGGTGGTACGGTGTCAGTAAAATGTGGATGGGGTTGGATAGATCTACAATATAACACAGCATGTCCAATTTTGTAACAATGCTGTTCTTGGCCATGCTGAAATGCATGATATACCTGTAAAAATGCTGATCTTGGCCATGCTGAAATGCATGATATACCTGTAACAATGCTGTTCTTGGCCATGCTGAAATGCATGATATACCTGTAAAAATGCTGTTCTTGGCCATGCTGAAATGCATGAGCTACCTGTAACAATGCTGTTCTTGGCCATGCTGAAATGCATGAGCTACCTGTAACAATGCTGTTCTTGGCCATGCTGAAATGCATGAGCTACCTGTAACAATGCTGTTCTTGGCCATGCTGAAATGCATGAGCCACCTGTAACAATGCTGCTCTTGGCCATGCTGAACTTCATCAGCCACCTGTAACAATGCTGTTCTTGGCCATGCTGAAATGCATGAGCCACCTGTAACAATGCTGCTCTTGGCCATGCTGAACTTCATCAGCCACCTGTAACAATGCTGTTCTTGGCCATGCTGAAATGCATGAGCTACCTGTAACAATGCTGTTCTTGGCCATGCTGAAATGCATGAACTACCTGTAACAATGTTGCTATTGGCCATGCTGAAATGCATGAGCTACCTGTAATAATGCTGTTCTTGGCCATGCTGAAATGCATGAGCTACCTGTAATAATGCTGTTCTTGGCCATGCTGAAATGCATGATATACCTGTAATAATGCTGTTCTTGGCCATGCTGAAATGCATGAGCTACCTGTAACAATGCTGCTCTTGGCCATGCTAGAATGCATGAGCTACCTGTACTTTACATAAACATGAAAGGCGTATTGGACATTGATTATTGGATTACTTCAAAACATGGGCCTGTGCTGTGTCCTAAATGGTTCAGGTATAGGCATAACTACCATAGACAAAAAGGGTGCAGATGCTATGGGGCCCAGAGTGAGGGGGGCCCATCTTCCTTGTTAAAGTTACATGTGTTATAAACATTTTTCACCATTGGGTGGTACATAGGGGTCCTTACAAATTTTTGCTATGAGGCCATCAAATACCTAGTTATGCCCCAATGCCATTGTGACTTTATTTACTTTTTTTTTATTGCTGTGTAGGTTGTATTTTATTACTGCTGTATAAAAGCACATTAAATTACTTTAAAAAAAAGAAAAGGACTAAGGGGTATATTTACTAAAGTGAGAGTTTTTAGAAGTGGAGATGTTGCCCATAGCAACCAATATGATTTTAGGTATTATCTTCTAGAAGGTGCTAGTTAAATGTTAAGTAGCATCTGTTTCGTTGCTACGGGCAACATCTCCACTTCTAAAAACTCTCACTTTAGTAACTACACCCCTAAAAGTATCTATTGGTCACCTACAGTAACACCTCTGATTCCTTTTTGCAGTTCATGTGTCTTTCATAGATTCACTGATCTATATTTGTTCAACAACAAAATGTACTATGAAATAAGAAGTCCATAAGATTATTTCAATGATCGACAGTTAGGAAACGTTCAAGAGAAAACAACTACAGTATATACTGTAGATAATAAAATACTGGAAGCAAAAGCTATGCCAATGTGTTTATTCTATGGTGCTGGTATAATCAATCCTTGAAATGATCCTACTTTGTTAGATCTCCAGTGATGATATGCTTACCATCATCCATGATTGCTATGGTAACTCCTTTCCCTGTGTATCCCAACTCCCAAGCTTCTGCCACATTTAAATCGAGTCCCGGAGTCCCATCTGCTTGACCTGTGTTGATCTAATAAATCAAATAAAACAAGATGACAATATTTAATTTAATAGGAAAAGACAGCTACAAAAAAATTAACTGTTCGTAACACTCACATTATATATGCAGTTGTAAAATATTAATGGTAACACAAAAAAAAACATTTTGTGCATTTACCGGGTAACTTCCAAAAAGTATATATTTCAAAAGAGGCAAAAGTATGTTGGCAAAATACTGGTGCCCTATGCATGAGTTTTATTTTATACTCTATAAAATAAGATGCACTGTAAAAGGGTAATTATTTTGACATATTATGGGAAAATAACATCAGTTTTCCAATGTTGTCTTGTGTCAAACTTTCAAGGTGTACAGTATATTGAGCCTACTGATGGGCATTTCAAGCCTGAATACAGCCCTTTTCCAATGTTTTGTATATGTCCTTTTAGTACGATACGGTCTATTCAACAGCCTTGATATTTACCTTAATATTGAACTTCTGTAATTAAAATAATTACTTATTTGATACCCGCCCTCCAGGATAATTTTAACCGGTGGCAGGATTGTATTACCGCCGGTTCAAATCCTGACAAGGAGAGACCGACAGGCTGAAATCCCGACAAGCTGAGGTAAATACTCTAACCCTCCCCCCCTAACCCTAACCCACCTTTAGGGGTGCCTAACCCTAACCTCCCCCCTTAGTGCCTAACCCTAACCTCCCCCTGTTAGTGTCTAAACCTAAACCCCCCTCCCCGCTCCCTAAACCAAACCCTCCAAGGGGGTGCCTAACCCTAACTCCCCCCCAGGGGTGCCTAAACCTAACCCCCCCTTCCCCTAGCCTAACCTTAACCCTCTCCAGGGGGTGCCTAACCCTAAGTTTCCCCGGGGTGCCTTAAACCTAAGTCTCTCCCCCTCTTCGGCAAACAGAAGGGGCACCCGTACTTACCTCGATCGGGCCCGCAGCGTTCTGTATTCTGGTGTCGGGATTATGACAGGCATCGGTATCTTGACGCCTGTCATAACTCCTTAGCAGGTGTTCCGGCGTCGGGATTGTGACCTCACGGCCGCTGGTCATCTAACTACATCATATGTGGCAAATGTTGGAGGGTGCTCTGGCTAACAAGATAATGCCTATTACAAAGTCCCTGGAGCTCCAAATGCTGGAGTTATTGCTGCAGTAATGCCATAGAGGTACAACATTATTCTATGTTGTTATTGGTTAAAACTAAAGATGCTCAATAATTTTGGGGTGCTTCAAATCCAATTGACTTTTACCAGGCCCCTAACATGTTTGTGGTACAATCACCACCCCCAATTCTACAGTACTTTGTGCTTTTAAATTTTCAGCTTGTATTCTTCTTTTACAGCTTACTTTCATAGATCGTCTTGTAAGTTATTTGTTTGGCTTAAATGTTCAACATTCGTAGCTTGTATTTGCTGTTTGCGTTTAAGTTAGTGCTTTAAAATGTTTAAATTTTTAAACACTATTTAAACAATATTTTATTCACTATTTTAAAAAAAAAGTTTAATTTGAGTTGTGAACACTTGAAGCTGGCTTTTCACATTTGATGGTAGCCGGTGGTAATAAAAAAACTGTTAAAATATATCAACTTACAGTAATATGTTCAAGCTGCTTAGTATATATTTGATCTCACTTGGCTAGAATCAAATAGATTGAGTATGGTCATACAGGCTCGAACAAGGTCAAACCATCTTGAACATAATTGAAGTTGTTTGACTTTAGTAGAATTTAGCAATAACATTTTTGACAAAACAAAACTTTGAGGAATTATTTTAAAGTTTGTTCATTTTGTACCAAACCATTAACTGCACGTTGGAGCTTCTCTAAATAATACACAATGCTTCAATCTCATTCTGTGGATTATGAAGAATTGCTCATGTTATTAGAACATATTTGCACCATCTATGACCACATCTGGGCTGACAAAATCTAAATTATGAATTGCTGCACCAGGGGAATAAACTAAGTAGTTTGCTACTGTACCTGGTGCTCCTGGGTTTGGAAAATAAGAAAACTGCTCTGATTCATTACTTTTTCTTCTTGTTTTATTTTCCCCTATACAGTACATTGGTGGTAATCAGCCCAGGCTGTGAACGCTGGTGTTTAAATTTGAGGCTTTGTGTTTTTTTTCTTAGATTTCTTTTCTATACATGTTATTTGCCATTAATTTTCATCAAGTTGATGATGATGACTGGTATATTGTGTATGTGGCCACAGGGCCGCCATCAGAAATGGTGGGGCCCGGGACTGTCATAATAGGCAGGGCCCCCCCTCAACCTTCACAAACCCCCACCACTTCCCACAACCCCCTTTCCCCGCTACCATACCTATACACAATATTATATATATATATATATATATATATATATATAATGGTGCCCCTTACGCAGTGCCCCCAGTAGTGAGCCCCCTGTAATGCCCCCAGTAGTGAGCCCCCTGTAATGCCCCCAGTAGTGAGCACCCTGTAATGCCCCCAGTAGTGAGCCCCTTGTAATTGCCCCCAGTAGTGAGCCCCCTGTAATGCCCCCAGTAGTGAACCCCTTGTAGCTGCCCCCAGTAGTGACTCCCTGTAGCTGCCCCCAGTAGTGACCCCCTGTAGCTGCCCCCAGTAGTGACCCCCTGTAGCTTCCCCCAGTAGTGACCCCCTGTAGCTGCCCCCAGTAGTGAGCCCCCTGTAATGCCCCCAGTAGTGACCCCCTGTAGCTGCCCCCAGTAGTGAGCCCCCTGTAATGCCCCCAGTAGTGAACACCCTGTAATGCCCCCAGTAGTGACCCCCTGTAATGCCCCCAGTAGTGAACACCCTGTAATGCCCCCAATAGTGACCCCCTGTAATGCCCCCAGTAGTGACCCCTGTAGCTGCCCCCAGTAGTGAGCCCCCTGTAGTGACCCCCTGTAGCTTCCCCCAGTAGTGACCCCCTGTAGCTGCCCCCAGTAGTGAGCCTCCTGTAATGCCCCCAGTAGTGACCCCCTATAGCTGCCCCCAGTAGTGAGCCCCCAGTTATGCCCCCAGTAGTGACCCCCTGTAGCTGCCCCCAGTAGTGAGATCCCTGTAATGCCCCCAGTAGTGACCCCCTGTAGCTGCCCCCAGTAGTGAGCCCCCTGTAATGCCCCCAGTAGTGACCCCCTGTAGCTGCCCCCAGTAGTGAGCCCCCTGTAATGAGCCCCCAGTAGCTTCCCCCCACGCTCGTGGGAACACGCACACAGACAAAAAAGAACAAACAAAAAAAACGTACCTTTATCCCGCTCCTGTGAAGCCACCGACCGCCCCGTCGCCCGCTCCTCGGCACTATGGGAGTGACGTCATGACGTCACTCCCATAGTGCACTGCGGGACCCGGAAGACGGAGTGAGCTCCGTCCTCCGGCTGCCGCCGGGGGTTTGAGTAGGAGCCGGGCGTCCGCTGGTAATACAATCTCAGCGGGCGCCCGGCATAAGGAAGGTGCAGGGGGTGCGATCGCTGGGCCGGCGGGCCCCATAGCATCCGCACCCCCTTCACCCTCCATAGTTACGCCATTAGCTGCAGGGCCCGGCTGGGTGAGGTGACAAGTCACTTAACTGTGACTAATGTGCGGCGGCGGCGGCAGATGTATAGTAGAGGATGCCGCCAGACCTGTCACTGTGGCACTTGCGGCCAGGGGGTTAGTAGTAGTGGCTGGCAGTATGTAGCAGGCGCTGGACGGGCCCCCCGAGTGTCCAGGCCCGGTACTGCAGTACCGGCAGTCCCCCCCTGATGGCAGCCCTGTGTGGCTTTAAGCTATATGAAGCACAAAATACACACACTGACAATAATTTTGTGTCAGGTTCTATGTCCCCATATGCGATGATAGGTGATTCCACCTAAAAGTAATACATATAATTCCAATATGCACATCTGTAGTGTCAGTAGAAAGGACGGGTTGTACTATACTTGTGGATGGATTATAAGTTAATAGGACTGCCATTTCATCTACAATTGATTCTCAGGATATCCTGATAACTGTTTATTCCACTTTTTGCTAGTTACTGGGCATTTTTGGAATATAAGTTTTTAGATCATAAATCTATTTATATTCACTTTACACTTACCAGATACCACTGTTTGGTAAAAAGTGGATCATTCATGTTAATATCAATGTCATTTATGTCCCTGTAGCCTCGTTTCTTTCGGTCAAATCCTTCTTGTTGCACAACTTTCCTTACCTGAAATGTAATAAAAAAATATACAATGAATGCAGATCTTGCTTTCACTCTTAACATATTTTTCATTTCAGTAGAGGTCTATGGAAACCAACCCGAAGAACATTGATAAAGCAATAAACTATGTTTATTTTCCCTGTGCAATCACAAATGCTAGCAAACTGTCTGATTCAGGTAACAGGGATGGCATGCCTACAGTATTTGTTATAGATACATGGTAGGATTGAGTAAACTATGGTGTAATACACTGGACAATTCCTTTCCCTACCTAGCACAGTGATAACCCCCATCCCCCCAACTGCTGTTAATTGGGGATCTCTCTATCATACTGACATCATGCTCACATCACTGTTTGATATCATATTATATGTAATTTGTTTGTTATGGGTAAAGAGGAACATTGAAGGTTTTTTACATTTTTTAAATAGATAAAACCTCATATTGTTACTTTCTGCTATACATTATCATAAAATACAGCTGACTGTATAGAGCTACAGCATAACACGTCTTTATATTTGACACAAGCCGCTGCCGCTGGTTGTTTCCTTACTGGGTCCGGTTGTTGCCAATCAACCGGGACACCGCATCTCCCGGCCACTGGGTCCAACGGTCCTGATAGTTGTCAGGCAGCGGGATGCCATGCTAAGAAGACACCTGCAGTTGCCTGGAGACCAGGACGCCAGGTGGCTGCAGGGCCTGCTTACAACTGAGAGGCGGACGTGCAACACTGTAGCTGCTTACAATTAGCATTAGAGTCCCTCCTTCCCAGGCTGCTGTTGATTGGTGGATCTCCCTGTTATAAGGCAGCGAGTTCAACATCTCCCTGCCAGTTATAGCTTATACTCTGGTGTAAGTGGCTGGTCTGTATTCCATGTCCCTGCACTTGTACATTCTTGTGAATACTCTGTTTGTTCCTGTGATACCCTGCCTGGTCCTGTGGATTCTCTATCTGTCTGTAGCCTAGTCTGTCAGCCGTGCCTGAGTCCAACATGGTCCTGTGCCTGTCTCTTTACCTTGGACCTGTGTTCCTATTTGTGCCTTCCTCAGATCAACCTGGAAGTGCTTTCCAACTGCACAGTCCTCTGCACTCCACCTCTCAGTGTCTTATTTGCTATGGCTGTTGTTCAGACCTAGGTCTGTCCATTAACCCTCAGTGTTTCAGTCTTGTCTGTGCCCTGATGTTAGTTTCTCTAGTCTATTACCCCGCGGTCTCCAGTCAATTGTGTAAGCTCTTACTGCCTGAGGTTTAAGACCTGGCAGCAACCTAAGTACTGGTATGTGCGTAAAACCCTAAGGGAACAACAGGCAGCTGTTATAGACAGAAGACCTTCCTAGTGGCTCTAGGGGTCTTACATTATAGTGAGAGTAAATAACACCGTAATTATACTCTCAATATGATATGTGTTATAGTAGCAATAACAACAGTAAAGATATGATAAGCTAGTATTACGGACCCATCATTCACGAGGGCACTAGCTGTTATTCAAGAAGCTGGCAGGGCTTATCCCCCCTTTTCCCCCCACTTCCCATCTCTCCCCCCATTTCCCCACATCTCTCTACTTTCATGCCTTAATCTATCTGTCATAAACCAGAACATCCTTTATACTGTCTACAGAATAGGGCATATTAATGAAAAATAAAGAACAGGTAACTTTGCACCACATTTATAAAAGCTCTAATTACTTTTTTCATAAAAATCATATTTAATCCTTTTCTACTTGGCCTGTAAAAAAGGTGATTAGCTTGGTGTGAGGGACCACACACCCCTTTTTGAGGTGCCATTGCCTAAAGTGCCAGATCTGTGCGATTGATCTCATTTGCAGACTAGCTGTATAAATGCACTACATATATCTATACAGTACATTGTAGGCCAGGGCTAGAACAGCAGCAGTAAATATACTTCTGCACAGTTACCTTCATAAAACTCATATAATATTTCATCCGACGCACCATAGGCTCCCCCTGAGCAGAGTGCATGCTTATTGTGATGCTATTATTAGACTATGTTACTAGGTTGTCATTTGATGGACATGCATTTCCCTTGCAGAGAACACAATGGATCTTGTCAAACAATCACATCTAAATGTGTGACATCACCCCCTGGGATCAAAAGCTATGACACATAAAGTAGGGGGAGATGTATCAATTTTTTTAAAGCGTGGATAAGTGGACAAGTATAGAAGTTTCCCATAACAACCAATCAACTTCTACTTATCATTTTATAGTAAGTACTTTATAAATACTACCTCTGATTGGTTGATATGCGTAACTTCTTCACTTGTCCACTCCTTAGAAGGTTCTATACATTTCACCCATAACTGTGTGTCCCCCACACCGCAGGTTTTAAAGTAATTTGGACAGGACTATATTTTCCTTTTGTTTCATATTATTGTTTGTAGTTTGTCTGTGCCATGTCATGCTCCATTAGTTGCACTGTTTCAGCGCTTTATAATTAAAAAGATAATATTAGTATTAATTATATAATGTGCTAAAATATATGTCCTTCATATGCACATGTCAGAGGCAGACAGTTCCTCCTTCCCCTCCAGGTGCCACTTCCTCCTTCTGCCCACCTCCTAGAGAATGCAAGTTATCCTTTTTCTCATCTTGCACATTCCTGCCCGCAGCTAATGGAAGCCTACCAGTGCACAAACATGTACAGCTCCACTCTCCACCTGTGCCCACCGCCACTCTATCTTACAGTCAGTGCTACAGCATGTGTGGAACATAGGGGCAAAGAGACAGAGAGAGGTGGGGCAAGAGGGGGTGAGATAGATGGGGGAAGAGCAGTAAAGAAATAGAGAGAGAGAGAGAGAGAGAGAGAGAGAGATGGTGGAAAAAGGGGAACAGAGATGGGTAAGAGGGAAAAATAAATTGACAGCATTGGGTATGACAGCTAGAGAACCAGTGAATGATGGGTCCAAAATGTTAGTAGTAATAACAATCTTTATCAGTTGCCATAGAGCAGGATTAGCAGAAATGAAAATATTTACAATACCGTGGAACTCACAACTTTGCTCATCTCAAGCCAGAGGTTTATTTGTCTATCTAAAGTATACAATGTTAGGAGAAAGATATGCTGTCATTAGGTCGACAATCACATTGTTGAGAATGTAACCATCGACAGAGCAACGCCGATAACACAATGCAGACAAAGTTAAAATTCTACATAACTTTAAACATGTTACTTTAACAGCTTGTTTCAAGTTAAAGTGCGAACATCGCTATGGTTTATTTTTATGCATCATCATACAGTAGGTGGAATTTTTCAAGCAGAAAATTCATTAACTCTGCTAATTACTGTAGAGTCAATTTGTTTTTAAGTTTAAATTAGTGATATGATTGGAGATTGACCTAGATATTATTTTAAAGAAGCCACACATTAAATGGGGAAATATGTTATAATTTAGCTGTCTGTCCTGATGTTATACTGCTATTCTATAGGTCCTTAGGTATGTTTTGAAAGCTACACCTCACCTCGCCTTGCAAAGTCCTATGGTGAAACGCGTTGGTTACAGGATTTGGAGCAAGTTCTAATTGGGTTCCTGTCTGATCCGAGCTGACCACAAGGCAGCCTTGTTACATAGATAAGGAAGCAAATAATAGCACTCAAACTCTATATGCCTGTGCGTAAATGAAACAAATGTGGACAGATCAGTGTAGAATCCTTTACTCCTACTGTATATTGATGATACAATGCAATATACGTGAAAACCAATATGCACGAAAAATATGCACACAAAAAAAAGTATGCATGCCTTTGCCCTGTGTATGGATAAATTGGCAAACTGGATATACTATCAGCACCCTCCTTTTTTTGTTTTGTTTTTAAATGATTGATTAATATTATAGAATATTAATCTCCAGTGTGTAAAATTGTACTGGAGCTTATTTTCCAAAATATGGATATATTTCTGACAGTCAAAAGGATGATAAAAGTATGATAAATTAAATGTTACAACAGTGTGTATTTTATGTTTAAGTTGTTGATAAGGTTCTCCCTCTTTATACCTTTCATTGATACAATATCTGGGAATAATAACATTTTCTTGGCAGTGTGAATTTTTGTGTGCGTGGGGGTGGGTGTAGGTCTGGGGGTGGAAGAGGGATGCAATTAAACGGTGTGTCATGATAAGAAGTCTACTTAATAGATTAATATTATTATATTCCTGTGAATCTGAAAGGTATGCCGATCAATTATCATCCCCCCTCCCCCCAACGCAGAGTAGTTAAATGAGCTTTCTTCCAGCAAACCCAGAGTTAATGGAATATTAATTACTCTTAGACCTCACTTCATTTTTAGGAAGTCAAATTTTCATCTGATTGTCATGATAATCAAGAGACCTCAAAGTCTATTGTTCTCGATCGCTTTCAAAAGAGAAACAAGTGATCATGGGAGCTACCTGTGTCATTTGGCCATACAGCCACAGGCCTGTGTATTTTAAAACATTCCCCCTCAGTATGTCATGACAGAATTAAAAAGAGGTTGTGCGTAAGCACAACATTTATTCAGTGATCAAAAATATGAACATTTAAGACAATTTTTTGCCTATTTCAGGATTTGGTAAAGTGAGTTGCCAGTCAGCATCCAAAGCAAGAAATTCATAAAGGCTGTTATCATTACTTGACATAGAGAGAACATACAGTAATAACATATTTATATGGAACTAATTGTATCTATGCCCTAAAAGTGTTATTTATTTAATTTATTTTTATATGAAAATGTGCAGGGTTAAGCCCAAGGTATTGATGGGGAAGTTATGTCTCTGGGAGTTATCAGAGGAAAATGACAGACTGAATAAGATTTGGACTATTTTTTTTGACTTACTAGCAGATATTTATTCCCTACATACAGTATTAATATCTACATGGTCCCCTGAAGTCTTATCCAGGGGAAATGTTTATAAACCCTGTGGATAAATTGTCAACTCGATGAAATAAAGGGACTTTGCATTTAATTTCTCCCAGGTTCTCAAATTATTTTGCATGTAATTTTTAACCTTATTTGTTTGTGACTATTTCTGCATTTATGTATGCTATTTGCTATAAATTTAGCTATTATATCCAATGCCCCCTTGTTATATTAAATCAAAATTTTAATAAGTTTGTTCTTGTTACTCAAAAGATATGTAGGGGCCTCTTATGAAGAGAATTATTGCTTGATTTTGCTAACCTTCTTATAAATTTGATTGTATTAACTGCATACTTGCCTACTTTTGAAAATGACTTTGAGGGAGATTGTAGATGGCTGCAGAATGCGACGCGCCGTTGTGGGTCTGCTCCACCCAAAGGGCGTTTCTAACTCCACCTATGGGCGTATATATTCCTATAAGCTGACACCCTAGCTCCCCCACTGACATTAATACATCTCTACCCTGCCATATTGACATTAATAGATTCCCCCCCAGACGCACACATTCATTTATATGAATAGATTCACACACACACACACACACACACACACACACACACACACACACACACACACACACACACACACAGTCTCACATACACATCCTATGAATAGATTCATACACAGGGGCCCATTTATCAAAGTGCACACCTGTTTTCGGGGGTTTACCTCAAATACTTAGTATCCCCCGAATGTATGAAGGAGAGTCCGATACCTGCTGCGATCCCTCCATTGCCGCCGGCAGCCGCCTCCCCCATAGGTTTCTATGGGGGATGCGATGCTGCCAAATGTATCAATATCAGGAATGCGAAGCATTCCCGATATTGGCCCCAGCAGCTAACGCTATCTAAAGATAGCGTTAGCCGCTGTTTCCTCTGGGGAATTACCGCATATCATCCCTCCGCCGGCAATCGGCGCCGCTCATGTGCAGTCCGCGGGACTGCGCATGAGCAGAAGCCCCGACTGCCCTCCGGAGACATCGCAGGGACGGGCTCTTTTCGGAGCCCGTCTCCCTGCATGTCCCGGATAATACATCCGGCAGATAGGATCGCATTTTGCAATGCGATCAGGGGCGGTACTGCATGCCCTGATCGCATTGCAAAATGCGATCATTAATAAATGGGCCCCACAGTCACACACAGACAGTCTCAGCACATCCCATGAATAGATTCACACACACACAGTCTCTCACACACAGACACCCAGTCAGTCACACACATCATATGAAGATTTCACCTCCCCACACACATACACACACATCACATTACTACACACACACACACACATCACATTACTACACACACACACACATCACATTACTACACACACACACACACATCACATTACTACACACACACACACATCACATTACTACACACACACACACACACATACATCACATTAGTACACACACACATCACATTACTACACATACATCACATTACTACACACACATACATCACATCACTACACACACATACATCACATTACTACACATCACATTACTACACATACATCACATTACTACACATACATCACATTACTACACACATACATCACATTACTACACCCACACATACTGTACATCACATTACTACACACACACACACACATACAATTACACAGTAATAGATCTCCCTCCCTCCCCCACGGCACTGACATGAGTTATACATGTGGCAGGAGCTGCAGTGAGCTCTAACACTCACAGTCTCAGGCAGCTCCTCTGTCTCTGTCTTCAGTGTCCTCCGGCGTCGGCTCCTCCCCCCTCCGTCCTCTGTCATCACAGGCTGGCCAGGGAATGCTGGGAGCATCAGTCTCTCCCAGCAGCAGTCTGTGAGCAGGGGAAGGCGTGCCCAGGAGACCTCACAGCAGCCACACTCCTGCCTCCCTGCACCCGGTGAGTGCGCCCCTGCATCTTAAGCTCGGGCCCCGCCCCCTTTACCTCCGGACTCGCGCATGCGCAGTCCGGATTTTTAGACAGGGCAGAGGGAATGCGGGGGATTCAACTTACTTTACGGGGTTGCGGGAGCTCCCACCTTTATTCGGGAGACTCCCGCGAAAATCGGGAGGGTAGGCAACTCTGATTAACTGTTTGCATTCTATGACAGGCTGTGTTAACCCTTTGAATGCTGATGTGTTAACTGTTAATTAACGAAAAGCATAGGGCCTGATTCATTACTGTATGCAACTGTGTATGCATAGCGATTACGCACGCAGTTCAACTGCGGTAGTATGCTAATCCATTGCGATCACTATTCCCTGACAGCACTGCACAAGGATGCCCACTTTACTTACCACACATCCGTAATGTTTAGCAAGACTGTGAAACCATCGGAACAATCAAGTACCATCGTAGCCTGACGCACACTTGCTTAAGCCCTGACCTCACTCAGAAATTGCTAACAACCATGCACGCTATGAGACCTCAGACTGTGTAGGCCATCACAGTGTATAATTTATGCACGCCCCTGCAACGGCGTTGAAACGCACTGACACGCCTGTGTTCGCCCAACCATCCCCCCATCACCACCCACAAATGGTACTTTGTCAATTACTCTGCGATGGGTCTGCGTAGTCACTGCGATTGCTGTCTCGATCGCAATAGCTAGTTCACGCACACACACTGAGATGTATACAGAATGCAACATTCGGCCGATTGCGTGTGTATTAGCAACTGCGTTCCTTGCTGAATCACGCCCATAGTGTGTATCAGTACGTTTGTGTAACTAATAAGCGTTTGGGGTCCTATCACCCTTTTTCAGTAGGTGATGGCAGATGTACAGTAGGCGTGTGTGGCTAGATGACTGGGCCAGATCATCTGCAAAACATCAGGTCTTGTGGGGTTTTCACAGTGGTTAGTACCTACCAAAAGTGGTCCAAGGAAGGACAACCGGTGAACCGGCAACATGGACATGGTTGACCAAAGCTCGTTGATGCCGTGGGGAGCAATAGCTAGCCCATCTTGTCCTATTTCACAGAAGCGTTACTGCTGCACAAATTACTGAAATAGTAAATGCTAGCTATGATAGAAATGTGTCAGAATACACAGTGCATCACAGCTTGCTGCGTATGGGACTGCATAGCCGAAGACCAGTCAGAGTGCCCATGCTAACCCCTATCCATAGCTGCAAGTGCCTGCAACGGGCAAGTGACATCAGAACTGGACCATGGAGCAATGGAAGAAGGTGGCCTAGTCTGATGAATCCCTTTTTCTTTAACATCATGTTGATGGTCAGGTGCGTGTGAGTAGTTTACCCGCAGAAGAGATGACACCAGGATGCCCTATGGCAAGAAGGAAAGCCGACGGAGGCAGTGTGATGCTCTGGGCAATATTCTGCTGGGAAACCCTGGGTCCTGGCATTCATGTGGATGTTATTTTGACACATACAGTACCAACTACTTAAACAGACCAAGTACACCTCTTTATGGCAACAATATTCTCTGATGGCAGCGGCCTCTTTCAGCAGAATAATGCGCCCGGCCACACTGCAAAAATTGTTCAGGAATGGTTTGAGGAACATGACAAAGACTTCAAGGTGTTGACTTGTCCTCCAAATTCCCCAGATCTCAATCTGATGTACAATTACTTCCCTGACACTGTGTATACTGGATTTTAACCAGAAAGAAATTCTGATTAAGCAGGATTATGTAATACAATTCATACAAAAAAAATTCACTCTATCCTAATTTAATATATTAAACCGTTATAAATAAAACAGTACAGCTGCAGTTTTGCAGAAAATAAAATAATCCTTAACTAAAATAAATGAGGCAGAGCTTTGTCAATGTCAGTATCATTATTACCTACTATAAAATAATATACCCCACTTTATTGTACAGTGCTCTCTATATTGTATGTCGGGGGAACTTATAATATAATTATGTAAACAGGCATTTCTTTCTTCGTCTGCATGTGTGTCAGAAAGATAAATTATGGCAGGAAAAGCTTAGATTGCACATTTGTAATGTCATCGCATCTGAATTTGCACTTTGTCTCCAATATGGCATCTGTGTTTTTGAATTTGGCTGAACAATTACAATGAACACAGAATGTGTATGGGGACATTCAGCACCAGGACATGAAAACAGAATATGTTCCATAACAGACACTCTTTTCTGGCTGATATTAATAAATGATCATCGATAAGACTTTCACATACATGTTTTACCTGTTGCCAAAGTATTGTCCATCTGCAGGAGGTTGTGATAATGGGCCAAGCACGCACTAATTTTAATTTGCCTTCTGCCTGATAATTGTGGTGCGTTTGAGCAACGCATGAAGCTACAGAATCACATTAGAAACAATCTCTCTTTGGATTTTTTCCCAGAACTAAGTCTTGGGAATGAAATGTACTGTTTAATGCTATCTGGTCTGCTCATTATAAATGTGCAAATTATTTTGTGGTAGATGAAGGATAGAGAATGTATCACACAAAGATGGCTTCTTTGAATTTTTTTTTCAGCCAACCAGTGTTTCCATTTTCCATTTCAAAACTCCCTGTCAAAATTTGCACTTACAATGTTGTAGAACATACATAGCATGAAAGCTATTAAACTAAGGGCTCGATTCAGACCCGATCACTAAATGCGTATGCAAATTTCGGCAAGGCAAGCAATCGCATGCCAAGGCATTAGCACGCCCACTATGTCTTGGCGTGCGATCGCTCTGTGTATGCAGACGCCCACCAGCCTGTCTCAAAACGCCCACTTGCGCACGTCATCTCCAGGATGTGTATGCAACCATCAGTACATCGAGTACCATCAGAAGCTAACGCAGTGCTTGTGGTTGACTATACCCTACCGCAAGCACTGCGAGCACTTCAGTGTGAAATACAACCATGTGTATTATGACGCTGCCTGTTAATTATGCACGCCTCTGAAAAGGCATTAAGACGCTCAGGCACCCCTGCGTTCGCACCTCCACTCCCCCGTTTTTAGTGGCCTGCCCGTCACCACCCACAAACGGCTTCTCCTGTCACTCAATGTATAGTGCAGTCTATGCGCCGCGAGCGTATGCGTCCCGATCGCTTGCACGTATGCGCACAATGCAAAAAACGTCAGGCTGCGTGTGAACGCTTCCTGATGAGAGGGTCTGAATCGGGCCCTAAGTACAAAACAACTGAGAAACAAATGTGAAAAGATCATTTTACCCGATTTTACAGGATTCAAATAAACAAATTTCCCTGAAAAAGACCAAACAAACAGAAAGTGGAAACACTATTCCTGGTTATTGTCAATTTTTCCAGTAAATGGGAAAAAATCCAGTAATTTAAAAAAGCCATTTCTAAGGACAATCATGCTGCCTGGAGCAGAGTACTAGCTGCAGGGGCACCAAAAATTGAGTTACTAATTATGTGGGCATGGTCTTTTCCGGGGACCCGGTGAGGGCCTGAGAAAACCATAAATGTGGAGTAAAGCTGCAGGACACACACTATTTGCAGTGACTGGATTTATAAGTGGGTGTGGCCAAACCCCCTCTCTAGTACCGGGGCCCTCTGAAGTGTCTCAATGGCTCTGGTTGGCTTAACCAAGGTAGCACTATCTATATGCTGAAAAGCTGAATTTCTCATTAACTCAATGTCCTTACAGTAGGTACAGTAGAGTTAGCCTAGAGTTAAGTGAAGAATGTGAGGCGGTAACATCAGGCTGAATGCAACAACGGGAAGTATATCCTTTCTGATCATTTATTTTCTTAGAATAATGCTTGTAACATCAATCAGCTGACATATTTAATACAAAGCAACAGTTATATTTTCCCGTAAGTTAGAATGCTGAGTATATTATTTGCCATTGGATTACTGTTCACCTTTCACCAAAGTGTTTTAGTTTGCAACCTATATATTCTCGTTATCTTCATTACTCAATTTAAAGTTTTGTTTTTGTTTAGTTTTTTCATTAATTTCTTTACCATCAATTAGTAAAATTGGGTGTTTCGTTATCATTACAGCTTTGGTGAAGAAGTCAAATGTTTTTCTTATTAAAATCTTTTTACACTAATTGATTATAAGAGTATTAGTACAGGTTGAGTCTCCCATATCCAAAATGCTTGGGACCAGGGGTATTTTGGATATCGGAATATTCCGTATTTTGGAATAATTGCATATTATAATGAAATGTCTTGGAAATGGGACCCAAATATACACACAGAATGCATTTATGTGTTATATACACCTTATACACACAGCCTGCAGGTCATTTTAGACAATATTTTTTATAATTTTGTGCATCAAAAAAAGTTTGTGTACATACATGAAATTCATTTATGTTTCATATACACCTTATACACACAGCCTGAAGGTTATTTTATACAATCTTTTTAATAATTTGTGCCTTAGACAAAGTTTATGTACATTAAACCATCAAAAATCAAAGGTTTCATTATCTCAGTCATGCTGAAAATATTCCGTATTTCGGAATATTCCGTATTTCGGAATATTTGGATATGGGAGACTCAACCTGTAAATGATTTAGAAAAATATAAGCATATATTAAAATTGCTTCCCAACAGTTTATCCCTCATATTGGAAATATTTGGCAACTGAGTTGCATGTATTTGTTGCAGTACATTCAGGGGCGCCGAATGGGGGGGGGAGCGGGTACAGATTACCCGGGCCCAGGCTTCCTGAGGGGCCCGGCGGGGGCCCGGGTCCGACGCCGCCCCCCCTTCCTCACAGCAGCCCAGCACACAGCGTGTGCTGAGCTGCAGTTGGAGACTGCTGTGGCTGCTGAGCAGCAGCCACAGCAGTCTCCTATGCCAGTGCGGGGGAGCGATCACATTGATCGCGCCCCCCCTGGCTTTGGGGGCGTGGCCACACCTCCCAAGATTAGGCCACGCCCCCCTATTACCGGGGCCCACCTTGGCTCTTGGCGGCCCTGAGTACATTACATACATACAGAGGGATAGACTTATGGATTTCAATTGACACTTGGCCCAATGATCGCCATTACTGACTTGCAGCACTGGAGCCTTGGGATAAGAGGTAGCTGTCTGTGTGTAGTTTGTAATGTTCTCCTCGTGTCCATGTGAGTTTCCTCCTGGTGCTCCAATATCCACCCATAGTAAAAAAATTAAATGGTAGGTTAATTGGCTTATAACTAAGTTAACCCTTCAATGTACCAGCAGTAGGGGAATAAGAATGTAAACCCCACTGAGACAGGGACTGATGTGAATAAATAAACATATTCAGTATAGCACTGTATAATATGTTGACACTATCTAAAGTGTATAAATTGTGCTTCAAAAGATAGTTGACATAACTCACATCTATTCTTCTTTCCTAGTCACTACAATAAAACATGTGCATACTGGGTTTCAGAATTAGGCCAGTTAATGTAGGTACACATGAGCAATTTTATTCTGCCGCTGATGCGTTCTGTTACGTTCCTTCAGCAGATGGATGAAAGGCACTAGGGGTCAATGTTTGCCAATCATGCGATTATCCGTTGGGAATATGGGCTCAAGATAAATTGACTGATAATATGATAAAACTATTATACTATAAAGTTAATTATTACAGTAGGTGATAGATACGCACAATGTATACTGTACATACATTTACTTGGAAAATCTATAAATAATTTCAAAAACAAGTGTGGAGCAAAATAACTACACAAATGTCACCCAGATATGCTGTATCAGACCCACATCCCTGCAAAGCTACAAACAGGGGCGCGGAGAGGAGGGGTGGATGGGGAGTGGGTACTAATTACCCGGGCCTGTGGGAGGGGCTTGGCGGGTCCTGGGGCAGCTGCTGAGAGGGACAAATGTCCCCTTTGAAGCAAGTGGTGCAGTGGGCATAGTATTTTACATCGATTCTTGGGGGAGTTGGGGTCGTGGCCAAGCCTCTCAGAAAATAGGATACCCCAACCAATCGGCCCTATTAAACTGCATGTTGCCTGGATTTGCTGCAATGTATTCATACAGAAGAATGGATTTATGCTACTTTCATGATTTCTAAATGATGTTTAACGATCCTGGAATTAATCATCTCAGTAATGTTTTTATTCAGTGCAATGGTGCACGGTTTGTAGATTTCACTTGGCAGTATTGTAGTTACTTTCTTGTAAATGTTCAATAGTCTCATACAGATAATTCTAGTAATATGCTGTAGTAAAGTATTATGCAGCATTACATGCAGTATTTAGGATTGCTGTCTGACCAGAAACAATATGTCTTTAATCACTGGCTCCTCACTTGCATTTGTAACACAAGTGCAATATATACAAAAGCATAAAACAATAAAATGTCATATACTGTATTCTATGAGTCCGTGCGCATTTGCAGTCATACTAGTTGCACCAGAATGCATTTGTGCTGCAGCATACTTTTTACAATCTATTGCAGTGAATTTTATGTCACCACACTTGAAAAAATCCATTGATCCTATTAGGAATGCATTCTATCAATACCCATTAGGGGTTAACATGAGCAGTTAAACCAGCCTTTTGCTGTAATTTTGGTCATAAATGGTAATAATTTAGCTAGCACAATTGCATGGGACATGGGCATCCTCTGACATGGTCACATGCCATATCCCGAGCTGTGATGTAGCGCCAACATCTCATGACGATTTTGTGCCCAAGAAGGCCAGGGGCATGTGCCAAATATAAAAGTTCAAACAGTGCAGAGAATTTATGAGCACTCCAGTCTAGGCATGTAGACCCTGATGCTGATTTGCAATCACACCAATTTGTATAGGGTAATTTGCTCCTATTTGCACTGCACATGCCCAGTAAGAGAATGCGCACATCTGCGCCAATGCAGACTTGCATGTATCTAGCACTACTTATGCCTGGAGAGATGTCTCTGTTTAAATAAATGTAGTTGCCTACTCTCCGAGAATGGACAGGAGGCTCCCGAAGCTTGGGTGCTGGTCCCGGGCGCCTGAAAGAGCATTCAAGTCTCCTAGAGGTTGACCCACGTCTGCCCAGCCCTGCCCACTTCCCTGGTAAAGTGGGCAGTCCAGGTGACTGATGATGCAATTTGCGCTGAATCACGTCATCGTAGCCATACACCCCGCTTTGCAATGTCAGTTATCTCGGCAGTGTATGGTAGGTGGCGGGGCCATGATGACTGGATCTCGCCCCCCGCACCACCCCCTATGCTGTGCCCCAGTTTTCAGCGCGCCCCCTGATGTGCTGATCTAGCTGCCCCCTCCCAGAAAGTCAGCAAGAAAAGCAGACATCAGAGTATCCATTTCTAAGGTGCAGTTGAAGAAAAAAGATCTATAATTCAAACAATGAAAACAAGATTTAGAACAAAACAGACATTGAAACATAGAACCATATTGATTTGTACTAGGGCTCCACCTAAGCATGAGTTTTAAGTGACTAGGATGATGTTTAAGCAATAGGACTTTGAAGCAGAACAAATGATCTGAATAATCAATTGACTTTTCAAAATGCACTCATGCGAGGAAACTCATTGGGTTTTCTGTATTCTGTATTTGTAAATCTGTATTACTGAAAACATGGAGCGTACAAGCTGTATCTTTAAGTGGGAAGTACAGTATGGGGCTGATGGTATCAGCAGTGCCTGCGGCTTCAGGAATAGTATTGAGAATTATATATTTGTCTGTAGATTACTACGAAAATTCTTTTTTTCTCATCATCCTGTTGCAAAATATGCTCCACTACTATTACAACCACGAACAGGCCATGTATTAAACATTAGGCATGATCTGGATGTACTGTAAGCAATGACAGTAAAATTGGTTTCCTGACAATTTCACTTATAATAACAGCAACAAAAACTGTACAGCGGTAATTGTAACGTAGAGGTTCATTTAACAAAAAATACTCTAAACCCTACTGTCTCATGTTAGTGGTGACCAATTTTGTTGTATAACACAGATATTGTAGTAAAAATAAAGTAGATGATACTCAAAAAAACAATCACTTTTATTTACTTGCCACCAAGAACAACAGATTCATTACACACATAAAATGCCTCATAAAATGCCATTGCTTAGAAATGGAATCTACTTTTATAGATGTGTTTTTGTATAAATCTTCAACTCTACAACATACAGTACCTCCCAATACTGGTGAATCTGAAATTGGGACATGGGGCCGTAGCCATGGCATGCAGAGGGGTGCGTGTCCATGTCATAGCAGATGTGACCACACCGCTGGTTGGAGTTTTTATCATGAAAACACCATTCTGTTCCCGCAAATGTGCTGATCACGACTTGGTGGGAACATCCCCTCAAATTATGACTATCTCACCAAAAAAAGAACAATTGAGAAGTATGCACTATGGCAGAGGTTCCCAAACTCCGCCATTATAGTCCAGGTTTGAAGCATATCCATGCTTGTCCAGATGGTTAAATCCAGTTGACTGAGGTAATAATTAAGTCACCTGTGCTCAAGCAAGGATATCCTTAGAACATGGACTGTAATGGTGGAGATTGGAAACCTATGCTCTATGGCATGATTGTAAGATCCATTGGAAAACAAATTCCAATATCCAGATATTTTGGTAAACCAAAGCATTTTAATGACACCCCTGATAGGATGAATAGCTTTGAACACAGCCACTTTGCATTGTTGGAGAGTAAACAAAAAATATAATTTGGATTTATTAACTCGCAGTCATCTAGATAACGTGGTTATTGCAGCTTGGAAAATTTGTAAAACTTTCCTAAAGTAGATTGTTTCCTATTAATTTGTCCTGTCTCCACCATAGTAGTTTATACTTGTTTCTATTTATTTATCTTGCTTTACTCTCTTAGCATTGCATTTCCCATAATTGTGGTAATAAATGTATCCAGCAGCGAAACTACAATGGGCTTGCGGTGCACACTGGCCCTTGAGCTAAGGGGTACCCACACTCACTCAGAGCAGACTCTCACTGGGTTGCTGCTGGCTACATATTTCTGAAGCTCTCCATAGAAAGCTTCAGAATTATGGCATAGATACTTGTGAAGAAGACTTTACTATCTTTTACAGGTGCCATATTTCCACTGCAGATGGATTGTGTTACCCCTCTCACAAACTGTAACTTGCACATGGGCCCCATCATTTCTTGTTAACTGCCCTAGTCTCCACATTTAACCTAAAATGAGCTACACATGGTGTAATACTGCTGCTCAACCCAATGTGCCCACATACAGTACATGGGTGTAACAGCAGTATGTATCAAAGATGTTCGAAGATCCTACAATACAATATTTGCATTCCAGATTTGTTTCACAGTCCATGGAATCTCATTTGGACAGATCTACAGTCTCAGTGAATTGATGAAAGGCAGCCATCCTACTGCCAGGCACATAATACTACTGCACAAAAACGTATATATAGTACAGAACAAAGGGGAATGGAGACCATGCAAGCACTAATTGTCTAATTAATAATTGTAATAAAGAAACTAATGATTTTGCACTAGCTGGGATATACAGCATTGCCCGGGGTGAAGACTGGACCTTGAAGTCCATCTGAAACCTTCAGTTACAGGATAGAAATCAGTATAGCTTCCCAAATCACTGCGGTTTCAGAAATCACTACAGAACAGAAATCAGAAAATAAATAATTGCAAAACAGAAATCTCTTCAGACCAACATCGGAGACCATGGCATATGAAAATGTGCTTGGAGGAAATTAGTAACCATCAGTGCAGGTGCGGTGTGACAGTTGATCCTCAGACTCACTGCTCTTTCATTGGAGCTCTGCCTGACCCCCACTGGTAGATATCAACCTGTGCCTTCAGATCAGTGCAGTTTTAGGCACTGGAAGACATCCTGAGCGAAATTGCTTAATCAAAAATTTTAAATCAGAGACTCCATGGCCTACTTGGTGGGCACCATGTAGACCTCCTCCATGGACCTGCCGGACTTCACACATAGCCAAAAACCTAATCCTGGTCAAACTACACCACCATTCCAAATTTGGCGGAGCTAGGTACAAAACTCTGGCCATGCATGAAGGACACATACAAACACTTTCTTGCATATTATATAGATATAGATACTAAGTGACATCAATTAATGTCTATTGATTTGCTTATTTGTTGATGGTGCACCAGAGTCAGTAAAATAAAATCACTAGAAAAAGAAAGAAGACTCTTTTTGTGGTGCCCTCTTTCATGTTAGTTAAAACATAACAATTAATAAATCGATTAATGATATAAAAATGTGTGTGCCTTACATGTGTTTGTATATGACATGTAAAACATATAGAAGAAAAATACATATAATGATTAATATTAAAAGATTTTAAAAAAGTAGTAATTTTCTAGAAAAAAAAATGTGCTAATGGTAACACTAATACAACTGGGTCTAATCTATGATTAGAGAACTAATGCACAAATGTTTTCCCACTGACATTAGTAAGAAAAGACTTTTATGTCAAAAAGCGTTCAACAGCATTAATGTATTTCAATATGGACTAGGTGCCTGGCTCAGAGATGGACATTAACGCAATTGCAGCTGAGATTTCGTAAGCAGCACAGCTACGAAAATATGCTAATGGTTCCAAAGATCACCCGAGCATAAGGACGCCCACTGCTGCCTACTTACATGCGTACGACATCGCTTACCTGCATAAATATCGGTAACATCGACGCACATTGAGCAACCATCTTTCCTGTGGCAGGTCTGACCAGCCGCAGCCTTGGCAGCTATCCTGACATGCAGAGCTACATACGAGATCGCAATGGCTAATTTATGCACGCCTATAAAACAGCGCTTAAACGGACAGATATGCCTGTGTTTTTCTGACCACTCCCTATCACTACCCCCAAACGCTGACTACCTGTCACTCACTTTGTGAGTTGTCCCTCTGTGCATCAGTAATCGCAATGTGATCGCTGTGCACACACCTGGCACTGGTATACAATTGCTCCATCTGCGTCCATAATCGCCACTGCGTTCTTCGCTGCAACAGGCCCTAGGGTAAAATATTTTGCTTAATAATTATATGTACGAACCTCTAAATTGAGTTAATGTGAATTGATTAAGCTCTTGGGGAAAACAATATATGTAAAGAGGTCTATTTACTAAGCCTTGGATGGAGATAAAGTGAACAGAGATAAAGTCCCAACCAATCAGCTTCTAACTGTCATTTTTCAAACACAGTCTGTGACATGGCAGTTAGGAGCTGATTGGTTGGTACTTTATCTTTATCTCCATCCAAGGCTTAGTAAATAGACCCCATAATTTTGTATACAGCTCTTACAGCTTCTCATATTATTCTAAATATCATTGGTTCTTGCATCATACAGATATGCCCAGCTATATCCTTGCTGCTGGAGCGGCAAATCGCGCCCGCAAGCGAATACGCGCACTGCGTACACATACGCGCCGCCATAGGAATGCATGGTGCAATTGCGGTGCAGGCCATAACGTACCATAGCGTATGCAAGTGAAGGGTATCGCATGGCATGATGCGTGCACACGTTTGTGTCGCGATCAGCCACAATGTAACTGGGCGCATCTCTATATATAAAAGACACTTTTGAACACAGTAATTGAGAGAGTAATAATAATTGGAATGTTCCTCATTCACCTCCGGCTGAAAAGGGGTGGGGGGAGCCATGTACATAAGTAACATAATTAGTTAATGCATTGATTATTATATACCTATATATTCAGTTGATTGTACAGGAAATTAAAGTGGTAATGCTAGTCAATACATGACACGGAATCTCATTTTCCCCTTTCAGTGTTTGCTGCGTATATTTATGAACCAATAGCCTTAGTTTGACATATGCCAAGTGGTCCAAAGCATTCAGTCAGCCAGGTGTAACTCAGAAGGTTCTAAATGTGTCTAACATTGTTGCAAAAATACTCAGACAGCATACATTGTTGCAATAATAATTAAACAGCACACATTGTTGCAATAATAATCAAACAGCACACATTGTTGCAATAATAATCAAACAGCACACTGTTGCAATAATAATCAAACAGCACACTGTTGCAATAATAATCAAACAGCACACATTGTTGCAATAATAATCAAACAGCACACTGTTGCAATAATAATCAAACAGCACACTGTTGCAATAATAATCAAACAGCACACATTGTTGCAATAATAATCAAACAGCACACTGTTGCAATAATAATCAAACAGCACACAAACGGCCAGGCATATACAGTCAGGTCCATAAATATTGGGACATTGACAGAATTTTCAGATTTTGGCCTCTATTCACCACTACAATGGCTTTGAAATTAAACAAACAAGATGTGATTTAACTGCAGACTTTCAGATTTAATTTGAGGGTAATTACATCCAAATCAGGTGAACGGTGTAGGAATTACAACGGTTTCTATATGTGCCTCCCACTTTTTAAGGGGCCAAAAGTAATGGGACAAACTAAACAATCCTAAATCTAACTTTCACTTTTTAATACTTTGTTGCAAATCCTTTGCAGGCAATTACAGCCTGAAGTCTGGAATGCATAGACATCACCAGACGTTGGGTTTCATCCCTGGTGATGCTCTGCCAGGCCTCTACTGCAAATGTCTTCAGTTCCTGCTTGTTCTTGGGGCATTTTCTCTTCAGTTTTGTCTTCATCAAGTGAAATGCATGCTCAATCAGATTCAGGTCAGGGGATTGACTTGGCCATTGCATAACATTCCACTTTTTAGCCTTAAAAAACTCTTTGGTTGCTTTTGCAGTATGCTTCGGGTCATTGTCCATCTGCACTGTGAAGCGCTGTCCAATGAGTTCTGAAGCATTTGACTGAATATGAGCATATAATATTGCCCGAAACACTTCAGAATTCATTCTGCTGCTTTTGTCAGCAGTCACATCATCAATAAATACAAGGGAACCAGTTCCATTGGCAGCCATACATGCCCACACCATGACACTACCACCACCATGCTTCACTGATGAGGTGGTATGTTTTGGATCATGAGCAGTTCCTTTACTTCTCTTCTCTTCCCATCACTCTGGTACAAGTTGATCTTTGTCTCATCTGTCAATAGGATGTTGTTCCAGAACTGTAGTGGCTTTTTTAGATGTTGTTTGGCAAACTCTAATCTGGTCTTCCTGTTTTTGTGGCTCACCAATGGTTTGCATCTTGTGTTGAAACCTCTATATTCACTCTTGTGAAGTCTTCTCTTGATTGTTGACTTTGACACATATACATCTACCTCCTGGAGAGTGTTCTTGATTTGGCCAACTGTTGTGAAGGGGTTTTTCTTCACCAGGGAAAAAATTCTTCTGTCATCCACCACAGTTGTTTTCTGTCATCTTCCGGGTCTTTTGGTGTTGCTGAGCTCTCGGGTGCGTTTTTTCTTTTTAAGAATGTTCCAAACAGTTGATTTGTCCACACCTAATGGTTTTGCTATCTCTCTGATGGGTTTGTTTTGATTTTTCAGCCTAATGATGGCTTGCTTCACTGATAGTGACAGCTCTTTGGATCTCATATTGAGAGTCCACAGCAACTGATTCCAAATGCAAATGTCACACCTAGAATCAACTCCAGACCTTTTACCTGCTTAAATGATAATGAAATAACGAGGAAATAGCCCACACTTGTCCATGAAATAACTTTTGAGTTGATAGTCCCATTACTTTTGGCCCCTTAAAAAGTGGGAGGCACATATAGAAACCGTTGTAATTCCTACACCGTTCACCTGATTTGGATGTAATTACCCTCAAATTAAATCTGAAAGTTTGCAGTTTAAGCACATCTTTTTTGTTTCATTTCAAAGCCATTGTGGTGGTGAATAGAGTCCAAAATATGAAAATTCTGTCAATGTCCCAATATTTATGCACCTGACTGTATTTCCACATGTAAATTAATAGTAAAAAGTTGTAAGAGATCTTTCTCTTCTACCCCTTGTGCATATGATTGAGTTTGTGTTTAGCAAGATTTTCATTCATGTATATTTAGATTAAAGATGTGAGCAATTAGGGTTAATGCAGAAACCCCTTGTTTCTACTGCCTTCCTGTGTGCCAGGAGGCAGTGGACAAAATAGTCTTCCCCTGAAAATGAAAAAAGAGAAGTTGCAGGTGGATCTGCTTTTGGGGAAATCCTGGTTAAGTGTCCTGTTAGCAATGCTAGAGCAGTATTAACACTTCCCAGGTATCCAATGAGATTCCACCCCAAAAAATAAACGTAGAGATGTGTAGTGTAAATCTGTATAATACCGTCTCATCAAAATATAAATCCCAGTCTCAGCATATGTAGGTCAGCCCGTCCACAGACCGGCTCCACTGATCAGAAGACGCACGTTTCACCAGTGGTCGGTTTAATCACTTCAGTCCTGTACTCCTTGCCCTGCTTCTTTCAATTATTGAAAAAATCCAAATGATTGGCCTTCGCAACTTGATCCATATATTCATACCTGAATTCTCATGCAGATTATTTATTTATCATGTTATATAGTGCACACATATTCTGCAGCACTTTACAGAGAATATTTCTGGTCATTCACATATGGAGCTTACAACCTATGGGGCTGATTTAGAGGTGGAAGCTATGCTAATGTTTGCACAGTTGGCCAATGTGTGTTGTACTGCACATGGGTCCGAGTCATACTGTGGATGCATCGCGATGGTTACAGATGAGGGCCATAGTGAGTGTTTGCATGCAAAGTGATTGACAGATACTGTGCATTTATGGGAGGCAATGGGGGTGGCTAGTCAAACACAGGGGTGCGCCACAAGCATTTTGTGGGAGCGGCACAGCCAGCGACTGCATCTTTGTATGCAGTTTCACTGGCCCCAGCGGTTTAGTTCCAAAGGACATTCTGAGCAGCCACAGGGTCGCTCAG
This sequence comes from Taudactylus pleione, assembly GCA_031769625.1. Lineage (NCBI taxonomy): Eukaryota > Metazoa > Chordata > Amphibia > Anura > Myobatrachidae > Taudactylus > Taudactylus pleione. Next base: position 3,899,665 of record JAUIMM010000200.1, on the reverse strand, counting down.
AAGTTCGATGGGTCAAACGATGTGCACCGATGGTGCATATTTGTATGCAAGCGGCAGATTAGATACGCAGCCGATGGGGGTCTCTGTAAAAATGACAGCGATTGCAGCAGTAGCATGAATTCTTAGTATCGATGCAGTCGTGACGCGATTAGCGTCCACCTCCGAATCAAATCCTATATATGCCCTATCACATGGACACAAACATACTCCAGGGTTTATTTACTTTTATGTTATCATTTTACAGAAGCCAATTAACCTATCAGTAAGTTTTTGGATTATATTTGATTCAATGCAATTGTTTTTTTGAAATATAGTATTTAAATGGTGCTTCAAAATAAAAAGATCTTTAGAAACACCTTGAAGCACTAAATGTAACACAAGCAGTAAACTGGGATCCTGAACATGAGCTGCAAATAAGGAACCACAATACAATTATACTGTGAACATATTGGGGATCTTCAAATGCATTAAATTCATACTGCTTATGAACAATTCCAAATTTTCAAAGACCTGTAATTCTGATCCACATACTGTACACGCATTCAAATAATACATACGACCCGGGAATTTCCCTGCTCAGACCTGGGTTGTACACCTGAGCAAAATCCCTTTCACACTACACCTGAGACCCGGGAAAGTTCCAAGTCAACCCCTTTGAGACATAAGCAGGGTTTTTCAGTGTTTTTCACTTTGCTGGCCCACAATAATGAGATGATGCTATAAAAATAATATAATGCAAGATATCCAGATCCACAACCATTTTTATTTTTTACATTATTTTTTCAAAGCTCTAAGACATTTGTTAACGGCTAATTTCCATATTTGTTCCATATGGAAAAATAGATTGAATAGCTAATTTTAAGAGCATATATATAATATACCATATACCACTGGCACCGTGTTCCACTGCATGTGGCCTTGCGCACTCTCTGGTTGCTGCTGATGATGTCATCAGCATGCAGCAGACAGCCCAGCTTCCAATGGGAAGCTTCTAGGTGCAGCCCAGGATTAAAGTCACAGACTGCACCATTCAGACTTCAGCAAGGTTGTCTACCCTGGTCAATTGCAGGGACGGCAACCCAGGACTGTGTTCCCGGGTTGGTGCCTTTCAGACATACACCGAGGAAGGCCAAAAACCCGGTAATCTCAGTATGTCTGAAAGGGGTATCAAAAACACACACACGCATACATTGTCACTCAATCACATACACAGTTCTCATTCACACATGAATTTTCTCTTATATAAAAATTAATTCTTAATAGAGATAAGCGGTTCGGTTTTAATGAAAACCGAACACACCTGAACTATGGGGTTACGAGTCTTAAAGAGTCCCGGCTCTAATCTCTCGGGGGTTCTGAGTCATTATTCGGGGCTTCTCGCCAAGTTTGGAACTCGTATCTAAAAAAGGGATCTTGCGTGGTCTGGATTGCATTTATGTCCCTCCCTCATGATTTCAGATGCTGTGAGGTGGTCATAATTGACTGGAAATGAATGTTATTGATGTTACTAATACTATAGGAACAAAAACAGGTCCAAGGTACATGATTTTGTTTTTATACTTTTTTTAAAGAAATCCAAAACCAAAACACTTCAGGGTGGTTTTGCCAAAACCAAAACATGATGATAATTTAGAACTAAAACCAAAACAAGGGGGTCTGCATACATATCTAATTCTTACCTACAGTACACCAATTTGCATGCATTCTAAGCCTTATACACATGCATACTGTATGACTATGTTCTGCTACAGAAATGCACACATGCATTCTGACAACCATACAAACTCATACATTCTAATGAATGTATACACACACACATGTATTGTAATATACTCGTATACACAGTCATACATACTGATGCAGATATATATGAGTGCATTGCCACCTATAAACAAAAATGCATGTACAGTATTATGACCCACATTATAACTGATAGTGTACACATTGCAGAACATCTATACCTACCACACAAAAATGCACAGTGAACTTATGGGCACTACAATATCCATCATGTTTATTAAAGTAGGTTATAATAATGTACTTTGTTACTTTCTTCAATATAAATTTACATACAAATAAGAGAGAACATTACATATAGCGGATATGGCTTCAATTACAGTATGTAAGAGGGATAGCAGATAATGCTGTTTTATAGATGGATTTGTGCAAAACATTTTTTTAGGGTTGTGTAGTGCAAGTGGTAGTAGGTTGTAAGCGGTAGTTTGTGGGGAAGGGGTTTGTACTGTAGCGCAGCAGTAACTCAAGGGAGGGAAGTGGGTTGGTAAGGGAGGGAAGTGGGTTGGCAAGGGAGGGAAGTGGGTTGGTACAAAGGGGAAGTGAGTTGGTGCAGAAGGGAAGTGGGTTGGTATGGGAGGGAAGTGGGTTGGCACAGGAGGGAAGTGGGTTTATTATGGGAGGAAAGTGGGTTGGCATGGGAGAGAAGTGGGTTGGCACAGGAGGGAGATGATAAGACAAGGCTGTTGGTGTGGTGCTGATAAATATGGCAGCAGGTACAGTATAAGCTTTCTTGGACTTGTTTCTCGATTACAGAGTAGGAACAGTCTGCATAAACACACTGCATACCAATATGTGCTGGGTAAGCACCCTCTCTCCCTGCTCTCATTGTCTGCCTGCAGGGACTTTGTTACATTGTACCTGAACCAAGGAAAGAAAAGTGATCAATATTTGTGGTCAATTAATGTGTTAATGTGTCTAATAGCTGCGTGACATTCAGAAACTGTTGAGTAAAGAGAAAAGCGATCAATTTTTAAGAACACTGAAGAAGATATTCCGCTCTGCAGTCAATACTATTACACCAGTTGCTATGTCACATTCAAGTGAAATCGTTATCTATTACAATAGCAGGCCAAGGAAACACAGAACTACTGTAGAATATTTTTAGTAACATAATTTCCTGAGTGTGCCTGTGACTTCTGTTCTTATGTTACTCTCCTTATATGAGGGATAATATTATTATATAACTAGGAATAGTATTACTAATAGGAGATCTATATTAAATATAGGACAGTTCAGTGATTATCTTTCACAAACCTTGGAAAAAAGACTGAGTTAATGTCTATGATGCCAGATATATTCTCTACAGGCCAGGCAGCAGTACAGGGCTTATTGACGAAGCTGTGAATAGGTCAAATAAATGATAACATATATGGTGGTGATATACTGTAGAAAAATAAACATGCTCTTAAAAAAAAAAGTCAAACAATCCAAATATAATATGGGGCTGATTAAAAGTTGAAGGCAACTCAATCTTAATTGCTCCTGTATTGCATGCACCAAACTAAGGGGGACATATAGCAAGACTTTTAATGACTTTTTAAGTGGAGATGTTGCCCATAGCAACCAATCAGTTGCTACCTATCAATATACTTGGTAAATGCTACCCCAAAGCTGATTGGTTGCTAAGGGTAACTTCTAAACTTGTCCACTTCTCCACTCTTAAGAAGACTTGAAACATCTCTTCCTAAACAGGTATATATCTGGCATATGTAGAATTGTATGCATACAGGATATATATTTAAATATACACCATGCGACGCGATGGGGGATCCGACGTCCGCTATATCGGACAGTCCCCACACACGGTGCGATCAGGTGGCCGACCGCCAAATATGCCTGCTCCCCCCTTCCCCACCCACATAGCGCTGCATGGGATCGCACATCACATCCCCAGACCGACTAAACCGACTAAACCTGCAGTAAGATCTGGGTTTGCGATGTACGACCCCAGGGGTGCGCGCACTGGCCAATATCATGCCCATACAGGGTACAATATAGCAGCCAAATCGTACCAATATGTCGGATCGGCTGCTTTATCGCACAGAGTATGGGCACCTTTCGTTTGTTACTCATCATTGTCAATGTGGATTTGCACCAACTTATACTTAGTGTACAAGTTATGGCATATTTTTATTTCTTTCCTACTTCGCATAGACGCAAAGTTGCAGCAGAGTTTTGCATAAATTGAATATCACAGTGGAACGGCCTATTTGTCAGAGGAGTAAAGTCCCAATGACTTGTGGTTTGTTTTGCCATGCATCCAATTCTAAGCCCCAAGGTGTTCATCTAGAGCAGGGATGGGGAATCTCAGGCCCAGGGACCATATAAGGCCCCCGGAATCATTTGTTCTGGCCCGCTGAGCTTTTTTCTACTAGCCTCATCTGGCTAGCAGGGTGCCTAGGATGGCACTCTGCAGCCAGAATCTGTGCAGAAGTACCGCCTGGAGCGTCCTTAGGACTGCCCTTACAGCTCCTCGGAGCATCCTCAGGATGCTCCGGGCATTACTGTAATCACCGGAGATTGTGATCCCGCCCCGTGTGACATCACATGGAGGGACGTGGCCTGCACCGTGCCCACAAATAATGTCCTTTGTATCAAAATGGCCCTCAGCAGATGAAAGGTTCCACACCCCTGATTTAGAGAATAGCCATGTGAATTTCAGTGAAATATATTAATGAAAAGAATTACTGTGTTTTCAGTAAACTATATAAAGTAAGTGTAGATAAATGCTGCATAAGTTATTCACAATGTGAATAGTACCTGGTATCCATTACTTTCATCATCTGTGTCTGTCCACTTACCTCACCTACATCTCATCATCATCATAACTGGGGCACATCTGATTGCTGACACTATGGTGACCGTGATTGATTGGCATAAGAGCAGTACCAGGTAGCAGTCCCGGAGGGCACGCTGCTACATCGCATCCATGCAAATAGGGGATACATTTCTGATTCTCTTCTTCCAGGGAGCATGATGTATTTTATGCATTTTTGCTTCTGTTAATTTCATGCCAATTATGCTCCTGTCAAAGCATGTATACTAGCCGCCAGATATGGAACTTGGTAAATAAAATTCAAAGCTCAAATGTATCTCATAAATCATTCAGACAGTACTGTTCCATTCCATATAATATATTTTATAGACTATTATTCTTTACTAGCTGCTGTTCCTGGGCTTTTATTACCCCGTCAGTCTTCCACCCCCCCCCCCCCCTTCCCATCTCTCTTTCCCTTTTCCCTCCATCTCTCTGTCATTTTGAAACCCCTATATTGCTATTAAAGGATAATAATAATAAATCTGCCATCTCATTTATTTGTTTATTCTGAATGCAGAACAGTCTCTGTCCCAAGTATGTTCTAACTCATTTACTGTTGTTTCTTTACCACATCTGCTAAGAGATTGTCCCAAACATCCATTACTTCTTCATGAAAGGAATATTTTCTAAAATCATCTTTTAGGCCTCATAACCTCTGGCTTATTGCTTGCATCATTTCACATTAGTGAGAAAAAATTGCTTATCAAATGCAAACATGTCTTACCGGTGTATGAGCGTACTCTGTAGGCTCGCATGTTTGTTTGCATCCATCTCCAAAACCTCCCACCATAGTATAAGTAAAATGTAAGTAAGGGAACACTAGGGGGGTAAATTTACTAAGAATCGTCTCTGATCGAGTTTTGCCGATTAGAAACTCGATTTGCATCGCCCAAACTCGGGTGACTTTAGGCTTCTGAAACACTCAATTTACCCTACTCGGTTTTCTCCCCATATTTTTAGGAACCAGGACAGGCTGAGGCGCCCGGTTATGCTTTTTTGGGGGGGCACTACATACCTACCACACTACAGTATGAACTGTATGGGTGTTGTTTTGTCATTTTGAGAAGACCCCAGGATGCTACGGAGACCAGCGCAAGTACTTAGGTGAGTATAGGATTTTATTTACAGGTAACCCATTAGAATTCTACTTGGAGAAGGGGACCGAACATTTGGCAGCAGATATGTATGTGTGAGTGTGATAGGTATGTAATAAAATTTTACGTACTACGTTCTGTGTGTCTTTTAGTTTTTTTTTTAAGATTTTTACAACAGGGGTATGGGTGCTAAAGCCGCCTGCTGGCACTTGTAGTGCCACAAGTGCCAAAGAGCAAGCACACTCGCACCTGTAGTTCGAGGCAAGTGCTGGTTTTAAAAATAGGGGGAACCCTACTCAATTTTTCCCCGTATTTTTAAAACCAGGGCTGGCTCAGCAGCCCAGTGCTGTTTCCTAAAATACGGGGGAAACCTACTAATTTTTTCCCACTGTATTTTTAGGAACCAGCACTGGCTGAGGCGCCCGGGGCTGGTTAAGCTTTCCTTTGGGGGTTCCACGTCATTTTAAAAAAACATGCAACTAATCACACTGATCTGTGTATGTTTCTGACAAACTCGCAGCTCAGGAGCTGGTCTATTTGAAACTTCTATTTAGCTCTGAGTTTGCTACATTTACACCCGTGATTGTAATCATGATTCTTGGTAAATACCCGAGTTGTATCTTTTTCACTGAAAGTACTTTCGAGTTTGGTGTCTTGAATCGAGTTTGCATTCTCACCCGAGATTTTGCAACTCGATCTAGAAATCTCTCAAGAGTTTGTCTTTAGTAGAAGTCCAAGTTGGTGAAAATGGCAAAACTCACCCGAGATTGCAATCGCGACCAAACACGAATCTTAGTAAATTTACCCCTAGAAACTAGTTAGACCCATTTACTATATATGCGCTTTACACTGTAATCTATCCCCAAATTCCACAGTTCCTTTATTGGAATAATTTATCAAATTGAGGATGGTACTAATAAATCTATCCAATTGAGTCAGCATAGCCGGAGAGGGATCTTCAGATCCTCCCATGTCAGGCTTCACTGTGCACATGTGCTGATCAATATTTGAGCATGCGCATTACATATACCGGGTTTGAACCAATTATTTATTTATTATCAGCTATTTATATAGTGCACGCATTGCTCTGGAGAGAATATTTGAACTTTCACATCATTCCCTGCCCTAGTGGAGCTTATAATCCACCTGTACACACACATACTGTACACAGTAAGGTAATTTGTAAGCAGCCAATTAACCACCAGTATATTTTTGGATTGTGGGAGGAAACCAGAGCACCCGGAGAAAACCCACACAAGCACGTTCACTGGCTGGTTGGGAAGTGTTTCAATAAAAATTGTGCTTTTATGTGAAAGATGCCCTCAATGACGCAGTCACGGCCAGAGCTTGCTGCAGCCATGCCATCCATCCCAAATAGGGCTTATATTGGGTGCATATGCACTGTCTGGTCTCCGCCAAAGAGATTAATTTAGTTGGTATTATTAACAATAATACTAAAAGACAATATCAATCTTTACCGGTTGGAAACAAAGGTGCGACGTGATGGGGGATCTGACGTCCGACATATCGGGCGGTGCCCACACACGGTGCGATCGGGTGGCCGACTGTCTGATATGCCGGCTCCCCCACCCGCACAGCGCTGCATGGGATCGCACATCGCATCCCCAGATCAACTGAAACTGCAGTAAGATCTGGGGGTGCGATGTACGAACTCACGGATGCGCGCCCATACACGGTATGATATAGCAGCCAAATCGTACCAATTCGTCGGATGGGCTGATCTATTGCACCGTGTATGGGCACCTTAAGAGTCTTTAGGTCTGATTCAGAGATTTACGCAATCCTGATATTTACGCAGATCGAACGATTGTTTGTCAGTGCGCATGAGTAGAACCCGCACTGCCCCTGCAAAGTGATCGCACTGCGATTACGTATGCACTGAGGATTCACTCTCAGAGTGAGTGACAGATAGTCAGCGTTTGAAGGAATTAATGGGGGTGGTCAATGGCAAGCATGTCTGACCGTTTAAAGTAACGCCGTTACATGGGCGTGCATAAATTAGCCATTGCAATCTCCTACGCCTACGCAGCATGACAGCCCTCTGCGTGTCAGGAGAGCTGCCAATTGTGCGGCTGGTCAGACCTGCCCCAAGGGCAAGTAAGCCGCTTGATGTGTGTCGATGTTACCAATAGTTACGCAGGTAAGCGACGTTGTACACATATGAGAAGGCAGCAGAGCCGGCTGTGCTTTGGCAGCAATTAGCATATTTCCGCAGCTGTATTCTGTGCAAAATCGCAGCTGCGATCACATTAGCGTCCATCTCTGAATCAGGCCCATAGTTTGCAGCAAAGCTATTGGACTGAAATGGAAATGGCATCTCCCCGTATAGCATGACCCAAAATCAGGGACAAATTGTTCTGCTCATCTGTGGATCCATTTCTGACAATGACGGCAGAAAGTAAAACCCTACAATACAGGAATATAATCACCTCTGATAATACTTTAGATCTGACTTTGTGAGCTTAAATCCCAAAAGCAATAGCTGCGCAATTTTCATGCACTTTATTTCATGGAACAATTTGTGAAATTGAACCTAAATCAATTCACAAATCTTTTGTTAATGGTTCAAATAAAAAAAGAAGTTACTTTAAAGATACTGATGAAATATAATATATAATATAAACGTGTTCTATGTGTTACGTTTTACTTTTTTATTTATTTTTTTTTACAGGTTTTTTTTTATTGCATTTCAAATGACAATTTTATCTAAAATGTTGAATCTTTTTGCCTGATTTTTTTTTTGTGTCTGGGCTTAAAGCTGATCAGTTGCAAATCCTATTAATTGCAATTTTCAATCCAAGTTATAGAAGGTAACTGGTCACAGGGGATACAGTCACTCACCATATTGGCATTCATAGGGGTAAAGATGAGAGTTTTTAGAAATGGAGAGGTTGCCCATAGCAACCAATCAGATTATCTTCTAGAAGGTGCTAGTTAAATGTTAAGTAGAATCTGAGTAATTGCTAATGCTATGGGCAACAACTCCATTTCTAAAAACTCTCATCTTAGTCAATTTACCCCCTAATGTCAAAACCATAATGTCGACAGGTAACATGATAAACATGTTCACATTGTCATTGACATGAGTGTCGACATAATGAATGTCAACAAAACATACTGAGCCTGGTCCCAGGATAACTATGGGTCTGATGAATAAAACTAGCACACAACTATTTAGTTTTCCTTCACAGCTAGTGTTCCGATAAAAAGGTTAAGAATCCATTTAAGTGAAAGTACTGTAGTGAAAGAGTTTTAATGCTTAGCTCAGTCAGCAAAGTAGTGGTCAAGGATTATAATTTATTAGATATGATTAGGCAGTGTTGAGACGAGTGGAATCGTAGCATAATTCCATGCTAATCAAGTTTTGAAGCAGAACAGGTAATTCTGAAGTACTTTCAGATCTGCTATTGCAATTTGATTTCTGCACTTGCAAATTTTCATTATGCTGAATTTATAGTCTATGAAAAGAGTCTATGAAAAGAGCTTATGTGACAATTATCAGTTGTGATTTCGGGATATGCAGTATTTATCAGTATTTAACTTTTCTGTAAATTAACAAACATTCTGTATCGCCTCTTATTACAGCGATGCAGAAAGTGATTGCATCACAATTGATTAATTTCCAACCGTCCGGAGAAGTTCTGCGTAATATTGCAGAGTTTGAATAACATGCTCAGTGCGATAAGTGTGCCGCAGGTATGTATATGGAGCTAAGTCCACATAGCAGATTGGCTTAACCATGGAGTCGGTTTATTAACCAAGTAGAAACAAGTAGCGTATGACACAGGATTAATTAGTAGGTACAGACTGCAGAGATATTGGCAGTTGCAGCCTGGAGCATATTATCATTATTATATTATCCTAAATTTACATAAGTGCCACAAGGGTTCCGCAACGCCTAACAAAGTACATAAACAATTGCGTAGAACAATACAACAGTAACTTACAGTACAAGACAGTGCAGGATAAGTAGTACATAAACATTGCTGCAACAACGGTCATAACCCTAAAGTAAGTAGTAAGGTAGCAGAAGTCAAGGGTTAAGTTCCGTAAGTAATAGTAAGTTAAGGAAAAGCACATGTTGAAGAGGGCCCTGATCGTAAGAGCTTACATTCTAAAGGGTAAGGGTAGACACACAGGGGTGATACAGATTGGGTAGATAGTGAGCATGGGACAGAGTGTTAGGATGAGAGATGGAAGGGCTTGATAAAGAAATGGGTCTTAAGAGCTTGTTTGAAGTTTTGCAGAGAGGTGGAAAATTAGAGTTAGAGAAATCCAGATGTATAGTAGGAAGCAGCAGGTGCAAAATCTTGGAGGCAGTCATGGGAAGAAGAAATCAGTTGACAGGAGAGACGGCATTCATTAGCGGAGCGAACAGGGTGGACGTAAATGTGAAAGGAGATAAGTTCAGAGATATAACTGGGAGAGGAATCGGTTTTGTAAGTCAGTGAGAGAAGCTTGAATTGGGTTCTGAAGGGGAAGGGGAGTCAGTGTAAGGCTTGCAGGAGAGGGGAGACAGATGAAGTACGTTTGGATAGGAAGATGACCCGAGCAGCAGCATTGAGGACAGATTGGAGCGGAGAGAGGTGGGAGTCAGGGAGGCCAGATAGGGAGGTTACAGTAGTACAATCTGGAGATAACCCGTGAGTGGATGAGGGTCCGATCCTGTAAATAATTCTGACAGGGGAATGGAAGGGCTGTGAAAGGTACTGAATGTGTGGTTTGAAGGTGTGGAAGGAATCAAGCACAACTCCAAGACAGCGAACCTGGGGGCTAGAGGAGAAGGTTGTGCCATCATGGGGTCTGCTGGGCGTTGTACTGCACCAGGTGTAGTATACACTGGGAGCGCTTGTAGCATATAATAATGCCAGTGGGGTGCTTGGTATGCTAAGCGGTGGTGACACAGTGGAGTTTCGGAGTCTCGTGGCTTCAGACAGCATGGAGTACTAGGGAGCACTTCCATCCATACAGGAGAAAGACACAGGGTTCTAGTGCCCACTGGATCTGGGGCCAGGTTGCGCAGACCATTTGTCTCTAACACATAAAACCATGATGCCAATGTCTTTTAGTTCTGCGGATGCGAGAGCTGATAAGTCCAAGCATGCCATGAAGTGCACTTCTAATTGGCCCAAGGAGATAAATCACACAGCAGGATAAGCATAAGCTCCAGCCTGCTTGACTCTTCACATATCCAGCGGTCCAGTAAGATGCCATAATGCCACGCTGAGACGTTGTTATGTTTTATTTGAAAGCAGCAAAAAGTGAACCTTTGCGCCTAATAAAGGACTACAAGTTTTATGTATGGGGACAGCATTAAGTTGCATTAAATGTGTTAGTGCCAGATAAATTTGTAAGGTTTCTGGGGTTTTTAATTTGATAAATACTACGAAGCGGTGAGTGAGCCATTTCCAGCACAGCTTTAGTTCTTCTTGGAATTTTTGCTTACCACTGGTTGGTAAAAAGACTCCTTGGTTAGGTAGGCACTTGGAATGCTTAGATCATAATTACAGGGCCGCCTAAACTTGGCATGGGCCTTAGTACTAGGAAAGGTGTGTGGCCACTGGGTGGGAAGGAGGAGCACGGCAATGACTCCTACTGTAGCAGTATACATAACTATAGTACATGCGCACGGGGGACATGATTGTAGCATCGTGAAGAAGGTGTGGGGTTTTAGGTCTCCCCTGCATATTCCATCAGAAAAATATTGTGCAATTTCATGACCAAGTGGAGAATGATCTGTATATTTCTCTAATTAGATTTAAACTGTTCTCTAGACTATGGTGAAAGCACCTACACAAATTACATTCATTTTTCAAAACTATTTACATCAGGTGATGTACTGTACTAGGAAGGACTAGAATCACCTGTAACTAGTGTTAGCATTTTCATTTTCACAGCAGAGCCAGAATAAGGCCCAACATGTCTATTGTGTAAAGTAGTGTCAAATAGAAATCTATATGTGGGGTCTATACATCAATCGGGGGCTTTACTTAAGTATCCACATCGCCGTGGGGGATACTTATCACAGTAGCAATTCATCATTGCTCTGTTGTGGGAACACTTGCTCCGAAAAGCAGCTGTCCCCAGTGTGTAGCACTGCTACCGTCACCGGCTTCTACCCATGTGTGACCTGAAGTCACACGTGCGCAAAGCCGCTGGGGAGGCAGTGAGGAGGCAGCGGAGGGAACCGCTCAGATCCCTCTTCGCATCCCCTGAACTCCTTCCATAAGGAGGGGCAGAGCTCAGACAACAAACACCATCTGAAGATGGCAGGAGTCTGGAGAATATCAGGTGGTCCTATCGGACCCATGATAAATAGCTGGTTACCGTAAATATGCGGAATCTAGCATTTCCACATGTGTAACGGGCAAGTGTTTTCACTTGATCACCTGATAGCCAAACTGGCTGTAGCTGTGTGGCTCTTATAAAGCATTTTGATTTATGCTATACCAACAGTGCAGGCAGCTACACGTTTCATGGCCTGTGATAACTCTATCTGGCAAATGTGTGCTCCTCTCTTTGGGTATTCCTGGCTCAAAAACTGGATTTGTGTCTATTGTCTACCACCTCACCTGATCTATTCCTGGACTGACTATTCGCTAGGCTAATACACTTATAGCATCCCCATGTTTATATTTGTATTCAACATTTAGCTTTCAGTAGCTTGTTGCGATCTGAAAGGAGCAATCAGTTCAAATCAGAACCTCAAAGATGCACCAGAAGCCTGGGATTGCCATAGGATAGAGCATACCACTCACCACTATACAATGTAGAGAGCTCCTTAATAAGCTGAAAGCAATACAGAGAGCATCCTAAATTATGAGTGCCATACAATACAGAGAGCATCTGAAGTTACTACTGTACAATATAGATAGCATCCCAGATACTGGCATACAATATTGAAGGCATTCTAGTGACCATCACACAATATAATTATTGACCCTCATCAATAATTAATCCGCTTCAAAAAACATTAACGCATTCAGTAGCATCATAACAACCCAATTCAACACTTAATTCATTTTTATAGCTCAACCCTATTTTCATTTAACTGCCATATCAACTGTTCATTAAATTCATATCCAGTCATTAACCTCTAATTACCTTACTGGGTTTCATAAAAATAACCTATTAGTTAACCCCACCTCTCAGTACTCTGCTTGGCTGGCATGCTTATACGGAGGCTTGCCGCGGAGAAAAGCCTCAGTAACTAATGGTACCCATCTATGAGATGTGATTGCACCCTGTGAGAAATTGCCACTCCCCCTTTCCAGTACACGTCTAGGGCACGCGCCACATCAGGGATGCCGGGGCCGAAGTATAGCCGTGGTTGTCAATATACAATTGTGTAACTCAAGGTTTAAAGGCATTTGGTATGAAAAGCTGGCTGCCGCATGACCGGCTGTACGATTCCCGGCTGCGGCAGCCCGACAAACCAGCAGAGCCCGGCAGCAGAAGCCCGACAGCGCTGGAAATCCCGATCGTCCCTAAGGTGAGTATAAACTAACCTAACCAACCCCCCTAACCCTAAACCTCCTTAGGGGTGCCTAAACCTAACCTCCCCCCTCTAATTGCCTAACCCTAACCCCACCTTCCCCGCTGCCTAACCCTAAGACCCCCCGGGGGAGCCAAACCCTAACCCTCCCTCCCCCTAGCCTAACCCTCCCTGGTGGGTGCCTAAGCCTAATTCCCCCCCGGGTGCCCTAAACCTAACCCTCCCACCCTGCGCGGCTGTCCGCTTGCGGCGTCCGGCATCCCTCCGAGTGGGATGCCGGGCGCCTCTCTCCCGGCGTCGGGAAAATGGAGGGCGTCTAGATTTTAGATGCCTGTCATTTAACCCTAGGCGGGATAGAGGATTCGGGAAGCCAGCGGCTGGGATTGCGGCCGCCGGCTTCCTAAACGTATCCTGGTGTAAAGCAATGTCTGTGCACAATCCACCTGTTTTCATTTGGTCCAACACCCTCCTCAAACCCTTTTGTTATTTGTATGGGAGCTTTACTTATGCGGGCAATACACGCTACAGATATTTGTAGCGTGTGCGCGGGTGACCGAGGGTTAAGTATCGCTCGGTTGGACATGCCGGATTGTCCTGCATGCCCGTCCGATGGATATTTATGATTTAAATTGTCGGCCGCATTGGGCAGTGTATGCCCAGCGGCGGCCGACAGACAGACATTTTCCTGCTCCTTCCCATGGAAGGAGCAGGGAAATGTCTCCTCCCCCGGGGGAGGAGCGCGGATGTCGGGGCTGATACACTGTGGGAAATCTCACAGTGTATGCAGTGGATATCTGCGGGCTGGCAGGCTGGCGGTCTGACAGGCATTTTATCTGGACGTGTATGCCCAGCTTAATTGTTTCAACCTTCAGATTCATGTAACTTGTGTGAGGCAGGAGACTAAAGTGAAATGTTTAACTTAATGTGTTCACATTGTAAAGAGGATTTAGTGGAGCGGTGCAGATCTGTGCAGACATGTGTCAGCAGAACACAAAACAAAACAGTCTGCAGCTGCCGTTTGAACGAGCAAGTGCTAGTAAATTGACCGCTGCTATAGCAGCTGCTCTTGTATACTGTACAAAGTTTTTGCCTACCATAGGTGTATTTTATCCCAATTTATAGGGGCAGCAAAACATTTGTATATTTATTAGTAAAAATAATACTCAGTATATTATAGGGGTGAACGGGTTCGGATTTCTGAAAGCCGAACCCCCCCGAGCCCCCCCTATCCGAGGCCGATCCGAGTCAGGCTCGACTTTTCCCGCCTGACTCGGATCTGAAATCGAGGCAAAACGTCATCATCCCGCCTTCCGGGTCTCGCGGGTTTTGGATTCTATATAAGGTACCCTCGTCGGCGCCATTTTCTCACTCGGCTGTGGACAGTGAAGAGGGAGGGTGGGAGTTAGGGCTGGCTGGGCTGTGTAGTGTAGTGCAGTGTAGTGTTGTGCTGTGCTGCTGTTGTCCATAGGGGCTGTGTCCACTCCTTCAAAGTCCATAGGGGCTGGCTGGACTGTGTTGTGCAGTCAGTTGTCCATAGGGGCTGTGTCCACTCCAAAGTCCTGTGCAGTGTCCCAGTCCTAAAGGGGTGCTGTAGTGTTGTCCAGGGGGTGCTCTGTCCATCAGGGGTGCTCCACCAAAGTGCAAAATAAAAATAAAAAAATTCTGTGTTTGTGAATTGTGTGCGCAGTAGCCGCACATGCATCAACAAAGTAGCGCCTAGCGTGCGCCTGTGTCATAATTAAAGGGCCAGCTGGCTTGACCGTTAAAGGGTGCTGTAACCCCCAAAGTGCACTCCAAACCAAATAAAAAAATATTTTCTGTGTTTGTGAATTGTGTGCACTGTGGCTGCACGTGCATCAACAAAGGAGCAGCACCAAGCGTGCGCCTGTGTCCCATAACTAAAGGGCTGGCTGGCTTGTCCGTTAAAGGGTGCTGTAACCCCCAAAGTGCACTCCAAAAAAAAAAATCGATATATTTTTTTGTGTTTGTGAATTGTGTGCGCAGTAGCCGCACGTGCATCAACAAAGTAGCGCCAAACGTGCGCCTGTGTCATAAGTAAAGGGCCGACTGGCTCGTCTGTTAAAGGGTGGTGTAACCCCCAAAGTGCATGCCAAACAAAATAAAAAAATATTTTTTGTGTTTATGTTAATTGTGTGCACGAGCATCAACAAAGGAGCAGCACCAAGCGTGCGCCTGTGTCCCATAAGTCTGTTAAAGGGTGGTGTAACCCCCAAAGTGCACTCCACAAAAAATAAACAATTCTTTTTTTTCTGTGTTTGTGTGCGAAATGTATGCGCAGTAGCTGCACGTGCATCAACACAGCAGCAGCGCCAAGCGTGCGCCTGTGTCATAAGTCATGGGCCGGTTTGGACATCTGGTCTGGACTGAAGGACATGCCAATAATTTCTGACATGTCTACTGTCACTGCATATGATACTGTGAATTGTGTGCACTGTGGCTGCACGTGCATCAACAAAGGAGCAGCGCCAAGCGTGTGCCTGTGTCATAAGTAAAGGGCCGGCTGGCTTGTCTGTTAAAGGGTGGTGTAACCCCCAAAATGCGCTCCACAAAAAATAAAAATTTCCTTTTTTTTCTGTCTTTGTGACATGTGTGGGCTGTAGCCGCACCTGCATCCTCAAAGCAGCAGCGACAAGCGTGCGTCTGTCTGTTAAAGGGTGGTGTAACCCCCAAAGTGCGCTCCAACAAAAATAAAATAATCTTCTTGTTTTCTGTGTTTGTTTGTGAAATGTATGCGCAGTAGCCGCACCTGCATCCTCAAAGCAGCAGTGACAAGCGTGCGTCTGTTTGTTAAAGGGTGGTGTAACCCTCAAAGTGCGCTCCACAAAAAATAAAAATTCTTCTTTTTTTTTCTATCTTTGTGAATTGTGTGGGCTGTAGCCGCACCTGCATCCTCAAAGCAGCAGCGACAAGCGTGCGTCTGTCTGTTAAAGGATTACATCGGTGGCAGCATCCAAGTAGACATGTCAGACTCTGAAAGAGTGTTTAGTGCAGCCGGGAACCTTGTCAGCGAAAGGCATAGGAGGTTGCTTCCACAAAATGTGGAGAAGATGATGTTCATAAAAATGAATTGTCAACTCTTCCAGGGAGACCAGCCTCCAGAACGTACAGAGGGACCTGTGGTGGTGGATTCCAGCGGGGACGAATTAATACTCTGTGAGGATGAGGATGTACACAACACTGAAGAGGGTGAGGAATCGGTGGATGAGGAGGATGAGGACGACATCTTGCCTCCGTAGAGCCAGTTTGTGCAGGGACAGATTAATTGCCAGCTTGTTTTGTGGGGGCCCAAACAAACCAATCATTTCAGCCACAGTCATGTGGCAGACCCTGGCGCTGAAATGATTGCTATGTTAAAGTGTGCATGTCCTGTTTATACAACATAAGGGTGGGTGGGAGGGCCCGCCTGACTCGACTTTTCCCGCCTGACTCGGATTTGAAATCGAGGCAAAACGTCATCATCCCGCCTTCCGGGTCTCGCGGGTTTTGGATCCTATATAAGGTACCCGCGTCGGCGCCATTTTCTCAATTGGCTGTGGACAGTGAAGAGGGAGGGTGGGAGTTAGGGCTGGCTGGGCTGTGTAGTGTAGTGCAGAGTAGTGTTGTGCTGTGCTGTGCTGCGCAGTGCTGCGCTGTGCTGCTGTTGTCCACTACTTCAAAGTCCATAGGGGCTGGCTGTGTTGTGCTGTGCTGCTGTTGTTAATAGGGGCTGTGTCCACTACTTCAAAGTCCATAGGGGCTGGCTGGACTGTGTTGTGCAGTCAGTTCTCCATAGGGGCTGTGTCCACTCCAAAGTCCTGTGCAGTGTCCCAGTCCTAAAGGGGTGCTGTAGTGTTGTCCAGGGGGTGCTCTGTCCATCAGGGGTGCTCCCCCCAAGTGCTAAAAATATAATATTTTTTCTGTGTTTGTGAATTGTGTGCGCAGTAGCCGCACGTGTATCAACAAAGTAGTGCCAAGCGTGCGCCTGTGTCATAAGTAAAGGGCCGGCTGGCTTGACCGTCAAAGGGTGCTGTAACCCCCAAAGTACACTCCAGTCCAAACCAAAAAAATATATATTTTCTGTGTTTGTGAATTGTGTGCGCAGTAGCCGCACATGCATCAACAAAGTAGTGCCAAGCGTGCGCCTGTGTCATAAGTAAAGGGCCGGCTGGCTTGACCGTTAAAGGGTGCTGTAACCCCCAAAGTACACTCCAAACCAAATAACAAAATATTTTTTCTGTGTTTGTGAATTGTGTGCGCAGTAGCCGCACGTGCATCAACAAAGTAGTGCCAAGCGTGCGCCTGTGTCATAAGTAAAGGGCCAGCTGGCTTGACCGTTAAAGGGTGCTGTAACCCCCAAAGTACACTCTAAACCAAATAACAAAATATTTTCTGTGTTTGTGAATTCTGTGTGCAGTAGCCGCACGTGCATCAACAAAGTAGTGCCAAGCGTGCGCCTGTGTTATAAGTAAAGGGCCGGCTGGCTTGACCGTTAAAGGGTGCTGTAACCCCCAAAGTACACTACAAACCAAATAACAAAATATTTTTTCTGTGTTTGTGAATTGTGTGCGCAGTAGCCGCACGTGCATCAACAAAGTAGTGCCGAGCGTGCGCCTGTGTCATAAGTAAAGGGCCGGCTGGCTTGACCGTTAAAGGGTGCTGTAACCCCCAAAGTACACTCTAAACCAAATAACAAAATATTTTTTCTGTGTTTGTGAATTGTGTGCGCAGTAGCCGCACGTACATCAACAAAGTAGTGCCAAGCGTGCGCCTGTGTCATAAGTAAAGGGCCGGCTGGCTTGACCGTTAAAGGGTGCTGTAACCCCCAAAGTACTCTCCAGTCCAAACCAAATAAAAAAATATTTTCTGTGTTTGTGAATTGTGTGCGCAGTAGCCGCACGTGCATCAACAAAGTAGTGCCAAATGTGCGCCTGTGTCATAAGTAAAGGGCTGGCTGGCTTGACCGTTAAAGGGTGCTGTAACCCCCAAAGTACACTCCAAACCAAATAACAAAATATTTTTTCTGTGTTTGTGAATTGTGTGCGCAGTAGCCGCACGTGCATCAACAAAGTAGTGCCAAGCGTGCGCCTGTGTCATAAGTAAAGGGCCGGCTGGCTTGACCGTTAAAGGGTGCTGTAACCCCCAAAGTACACTCCAAACCAAATAATAAAATATTTTTTCTGTGTTTGTGAATTGTGTGCGCAGTAGCCGCACGTGCATCAACAAAGTAGTGCCAAGCGTGCGCCTGTGTCATAAGTAAAGGGCCGGCTGGCTTGACCGTTAAAGGGTGCTGTAACCCCCAAAGTACACTCCAGTCCAAACCAAAAAAATATATATTTTCTGTGTTTGTGAATTGTGTGCACTGTGGCTGCACGTGCACCAACAAAGGAGCATCGCCAAGCGTGCGCCTGTGTCCCATATGTAAAGAGCCGGCTGGCTCATTTCTTAAAGGGTGGTGTAACCCACAAAGTGCACTACTCTCCAGCAAAAATAAAAAAATATTTTCTGTGTTTGTGTGCGCTTTAGCCGCACGTATATATCAATATAACATAAATGGAGGACCAAACTTTCTCTGATAAAAATAAAATAGGGAAAGATCAAGAACCACTTCCTCCTAGTGCTGTTGCTGCTGCTGGGAGTTGTTCATCATCCCGAAGAGGAAGTAGGAACACCACAACTTTTACTAAACAATTGACCCTCCAACAGTCCCTAGCGATGAGGATGAAGTACGGCAGCAGTCATCCTGAAACAAAACGTATAACTGAGGCCTTGACTGCTATGTTGGTGTTAGACGTGGGTCCGGTATCCGCCATTAGTGCAGTGGGATTTAGACAATTGGTGGAGGTAGTGAGTCCCCGGTTCCAAATCCCATCTAGATTCCACCTGCATCCTCAAAGCAGCAGCGACAAGCGTGCGTCTGTCTGTTAAAGGGTGGTGTAACCCTCAAAGTGCGCTCCACAAACAATAAAAAATTTCAAATTTTTTTTCTGTCTTTGTGAAATGTGTGGGCTGTAGCCGCACCTGCATCCTTAAAGCAGCAGCGACAAGCGTGCGTCTGTCTGTTAAAGGGTGGTGTAACCCTAAAAGTGCGCTCCACAAACAATAAAAATATTCTTTTTTTTTCTGTCTTTGTGAATTGTGTGGGCTGTAGCCGCACCTGCATCCTCAAAGCAGCAGCGACAAGCATGCGTCTGTCTGCTAAAGGGTGGTGTAACCCTCAAAGTGTGCTCCACAAACAATTAAAAAATTCTTATTTTTTTTTCTGTCTTTGTGAAATGTGTGGGCTGTAGCCGCACCTGCATCCTTAAAGCAGCAGCGACAAGCGTGCGTCTGTCTGTTAAAGGGTGGTGTAACCCTCAAAGTGCGCTCCACAAACAATAAAAATATTCTTTTTTTTTTCTGTCTTTGTGAATTGTGTGGGCTGTAGCCGCACTTGCATCCTCAAAGCAGCAGCGACAAGCGTGCGTCTGTCTGTTAAAGGGTGGTGTAACCCTCAAAGTGTGCTCCACAACAATAAAAATATTCTTTTTTTTCTGTCTTTGTGAAATGTGTGGACTGTAGCCGCACCTGCATCCTTAAAGCAGCAGCGACAAGCGTGCGCCTGTCTGTTAAAGGGTGGTGTAACCCTCAAAGTGCGCTCCACAAACAATAAAAATATTCTTCTTTTTTTTTCTGTCTTTGTGAATTGTGTGGGCTGTAGCCGCACTTGCATCCTCAAAGCAGCAGCGACAACCATGCGTCTGTCTGTTAAAGGGTGGTGTAACCCTCAAAGTGCTCCAAAAAATAAAAAATATTTTTTTTATGTGTTTGTGACTTGTGTGCGATGTAGCCGCATGTGCAGCAACACAGTAGCAGCGCCAAGCATGCGCCTGTGTCATAAGTCAAGGGCCGGTTTGGACATCTGGTCCGGACTGAAGGACGTGCCAACAATTTCTGACAAGTCTACTGTCACTGCATATGATACTGTCCTCAAAGCAGAAGCGACAAGCGTGCGTCTGTCTGTTAAAGGGTGGTGTAACTCTCAAAGTGCGCTCCGCAAACAATAAAAATATTATTTTTTTTTCTGTCTTTGTGAATTGTATGGGCTGTAGCCGCACTTGCATCCTCAAAGCAGCAGCGACAAGCATGCGTCTGTCTGTTAAAGGGTGGTGTAACCCTCAAAGTGTGCTCCACAAACAATAAAAATATTCTTCTTTTTTTTTCTGTCTTTGTGAAATGTGTGGGCTGTAGCCGCACCCACATCCTTATGGATGAGGATGTACACAACACTGAAGAGGGTGAGGAATCGGAGGATGAGGACGACATCTTGCCTCCGTAGAGCCAGTTTGTGCAGGGACAGATTAATTGCCAGCTTGTTTTGTGGGGGCCCAAACGAACCAATCATTTCAGCCACAGTCGTGTGGCAGACCCTGGCGCTGAAATGTTTGGTTTGTTAAAGTGTGCATGTCCTGTTTATACAACATAAGGGTGTGTGGGAGGACAATTCCATCTTGCACCTCTTTTTTTTCTTTGAATTATGTACTGTTTGGGGCCTAGTTTTTCAAACTGCCATCCTGTCTGCCACTGCAGTGTCACTCCTAGATGGACCACGTGTTTGTGCCGCCCACTCGTATCTCTTAGCTTAGTCATCCAGCTACCTCGGTGCAACCTTTTGGATATAAAAACACTATTGTGAGGTGTGAGGTGTTCAGAATAGACTGGAAATGAGTGGAAATTAAGGTTATTGAGGTTAATAATAGCATAGGAGCAGAAAAACACACAAATTCTGTGATTTTAGCTGTTTTTATGCTTTTTAAAAAAAAAATACAGATCCAAAACACAAAACCCAGAACCCAAAACACGGAAGGGTGGTTTTGGCAAAACCAATCCAGATCCAAAACACGAAGAAAGATCCAGTTCCAAAACCAAAACACAAAACACGAAAAGTGGCCGGTGCACACCCCTAGTTGTGACACACCCCGAAATGGTCACGACACGCCTGCATTCTTTGCTGCCACTCCACGTTACCTCCCTCAAACGCTGCCTGACTGTCAATCACACTGTGAATAAATAGTCGCTCATAATGTACCCTGACACATGCGCTGTGCGACTTAGACGCATGTGCAGATCGCCGATTATCGTTCAACTGCAAAACATCAGCATAGTGTACAGCTCTGAATCAGGTCCATAGTCCCAAAAAACAACAGTTTTGCTCCCATATACCCTATTATGACTTTACACTTCCCAGAATACATCATTACTGTATGGCCAAACTCAGTATTCACCATCACTACACTATTATCCTCAGCATGAATTCTCACTGCACTACCTCTCCCAGCATTAACCAACACTACATGATTACAGTATTTACCATCAGTATACTATTACATATTTGCCAGCAGTTGTCTGGGCATAATTGAGATAAATTGAAGGCATTGCAGTGGGTGCATACCTAAAAAAAATGCTGGGATGCCCCCAACCCCCTATATTCTGCTTAAATAGCTTTTAATTGCCATGCTAATCTGCTAGGCACTTACTCACATTTTGTGTGTGGAAGAAAATGACCCTATTCTTATACACCCTGGTGTACAGGTCTGTTGTGACTATCGCTCGCAATTCCCCAATAGAAAGATTATCTACCACTGGCCTAGTATTCCCTTCTGGGGCACTGCATCAGACTGGGCTGTATGAAAAAGAGAAAACAAAAAAGAACGGAAGCCAGTTTCTTCTAGAGATGCACTCAAGAGTGTTTTTATATTATAACCTTTATTATAATATATTTAAAAGGTGGGTGGAAACCACGCTAATCACCACTGTGGTGGTGGTGGGTATAAGTGGATGGGGAGGGAAGTGCTGCACCTGTAAGCAGGAGTACCTGGTGCTGCTTGTGATCAATATGGTAATGGTAGTCAGGTGCGATCTTCTGGAGTGATGGGGAGGGGGGAGCGGGAAGGAATGATGTTGTGTAGTGTAGTAGGTGGTGTATCTAATTATGTAAGGAATGAAGACAAACAATGAGATGGGGACCAAACCGTTTGTATGAGTAGTCACAACGCTGCTCCAGAATGGTGGGGAGTCAGCAGGGATGGGTGTGGGGAGGGGGATAGATGGTGTCTTGGATGAGGGGCTGTGGGTCGGGGTGGAGGGGGTGTACTACCTCAACTGGCTGTGGGTGGGACTGTCGGTGCCCCCTTGCAGGGGGCTCCTTTCCGTGCGGTTCTTGACCATCGCGTATTCCCTGCTGGACCTTTGGTCTACAGACTTGTGCGCAGTCGGTGTTGGCATGTGATAGACGGTGGGGGGCTGCGGTAAGGTCTGCGAATCAAGTATCGAATACAGTCTCAGGTGTGGCGGCATCCCGCACAGTGGTTCTGCAGAGTTCTTACCTACCAGCAGGGCTTTTGTAGAATGGAGTTACGGTCGACCGATTACTTGCTGTGTTGTGATGGGGAACCGCAACGTGGTGGAGGTCTGCACTGTCCTGGGCCCGGATGTTGCCAACAGCTGGTGGTGTTGTTGGTTTTGCCAGTGGATGGCGTCGGACCCCTCTATGTAAGTGCGATGGTTTGTCCGCTGCCTGCAGAGTCTGTGCGGGCTGGTGCGGAGAGGAGTGCCGGTGCTTGATGCTGTGCACGGTTTGCCAAGATGGTGCAGAATCAGGTGGGCACCTGGAGGGCGCTTAGTGGTGTCCTCACCGCTTGTGGATCCGTAATGGTGGTGGTTGCAGGTAGGGCAGGGGTGGGAGAGGGGTGGGAGAGCAGGGGAGGGCGTGTGTGTGTGCTCGCCCAGAGTGGGGTTGCTGGTTTTGAAGGTGTGCCTCCCAACGCGCTTCGGCGTGTAAGCCTTTTTATTATAATATACTTTGTATTTTTGCCAAGTTTATATTTTTTTTAAACAGTGAATAAAAGACTAAGGGGTCCCAGCCGGATTGGAACTAAAAGTAGGCCCTGGCATTTAAAGAGCACACACGCCCACCTCGCGTCAGCACCTGGCTCCTGGCATAGACACCTCCCCTTACTATTCCTGGCACCGCCCACTTCTTAGTCTATGCTCTTACAAATATAATTAATATTAGAACAACATACAAGTACACATCATTCTCTGTATTGAAAATGTAATACATATAACAGAGCACATCCTGCAGTGGATTCAAACATGTGCCATAGTCAAACATTACTGGTGTAGGTCACACACAAAGAAAAGGGAAGGCATTTTCCCAATTGACCAAGCCCTAGTTTAGCAGTTGTAGAAGATTAAATAGTGCTCGCTGTAGTTTTTTTTTAGGGCAGGGGTGCTGAATGCTGAGGACACATCTGTGCACACCAAAGCAGAGCTGTACCTACACATTTTGACAAAAGAGCATTTATGCCGCCATCCACAGGTGAAGCAGGGAGAGCGCGCAAAAAAATCCAGGTGTGGTCTAGCTGGGAAGGGGTGTAATCACATAATAGTACCCCCAATTAAAATTATGCCACACAGTAGTGCCTCTTAGTCACATTATTATTATTATCCTCTATTTATATAGTGCCATAAGTGTTCCGCAGCGCCTTACAAAGTACATAAACAAATAAGTGAACAAGAAACCAGTGACTTACAGTACAATACAACACAGGACAAGAATATGCTGCATTAGTGATCATAACGCTCAAAATAAGCAGCGGGGAGTCAACAATCAATTGTTAAATGCCCTTATGAGGAGTAATGAGTAGAATAAAGTATAAGGAGAAGCACATGAGGAAAAAGGGCCCTGCTCGTGAGAGTTTACAATCTAAAGAAATTACACCGCACAGTAGTGCCCCTTCATTACATTACACCGCACAGTAGTGTCCCTTATTCACATTACATCACACAGTAGTGTCCCTTTTTCACATTACGTCACAAAGTTGTGTCCCTTGTTTATGTTATGTTACACACTAGTGCCCCCTTTCCATGTTCTGTCACACAGTAGTGTCCCTTTTTCCCATTCCGTCACACAGTAGTGTTCCTTTTTCACATTACGTCACACAGTAGTGCCCCATAGTCAATTTATGTCACACAGTAGTGCCCCATAGTCACCTTACGTCACACAGTAGTGTCCCTTAGTCACATTACACCACACAGTAGTGTCCCTTCATCACACTAAACTGCACAGTAGTGTCCCTTATTCATGTTACATCACACAGTAGTTTCCCTTTTTCATGTTATGTCACACAGCAGTTTTCCTTTATCACGTTATGCCAGTGTCCCTTTTTCATGTTACGTCATACAGTAGTTTCCCTTATTCACATTACACCACACAGTAGAGCCCATTCACGTAATGCCACCCAGAGCCCATTCACGTTATGCCACACAGTAGTGGTGCCCCTTATATATTATGCCATGTAGTTTTTCCCATTATACATTATGCTACACAGTAATGCCACTTATACATTATGACACACACAATAATGCCCCTTATAATACATTATGCCACTCACAATAATACCCTGGCATCTGCAGATGGCATCTGTCAGCAGATCATGAGGTGTTTGAAGATGTCATCCAGTCCATCCAGTCAGCTTTTCAGCCGCCCCTGCCGCGCTTTTCATCCCTGGGCCCTGCCGCGTCATGACATCACCGCGGCTGCACATGATGCTCCAGTGACTCCACCATGTCCTCCTCAGCATGTGCCACCGGGCAGTCCTGCAGGCAGCTCACAGGAGCTGTCAAAATGCTGTCCAGCCATTCCTTCCGGGCCCGGGCTCCGCCGTGCCTCATGATGCGTCATGACGTCATCACGTGGCCGCACATAGCAGTAACCAAAGAAGGGCTGCCACGTTGTGAGCTCACAGGAGCTGTCTGGCTAGCATTCGCCTTCCCGTCCAGATTCCCAATGCCCCCATCGCCATGGGGCTTGGCTGCCGGCTGTATCATGAGCCATTATGCGTCTGCATCAAGATGTCATTACGCAATGATGTGGCCGCATATTTCAGAGCATGGCGCCACCCAGGAGGTTATTCTGTCAGGTAAGCCTGCTCTCGGTCAGAACGGCCCATGTGGCCATCGGGCTCTTTCTGGCAAATGCCAGAACGGCCTTCTGGCATCTGCCAGAAGAGCCCGTTGGCCAGTCCGGCCCTGGGGTAACTGCACTGAAACTCCACTTACTGTGGAGATAACGTGGCTCCTGCTTCACCTGTTATCTGTGTGAAGGCACCGGGCACTACTGAAAGGCAGCAGGCTGCACTGTCAACTGGAGAGAGAGGCTCGGGGATGTCTGCTCAATCCAGATATTAAACATGAGACACTTAAGGAAGATATCAAGGGTTATTTGAAGGCATCAAGTGGCTGCTATTTTTCCGGCAGTGGAACGCACGCGACCGGAAGTTGGAGACCATGCCTCGAGCAGCAATTTCCGGCAGAGCAGCATAAATAAGGATATTTATAAGAGCACAGCATTCACGCTTGTAAAAGGATGTGCTGATCCGAAACGCATTGTGTGGGACATTGGGCAGTTACTACATTGTTTGCTCACACCACCTACCATAAAGGGTATGAGCCAGATATGTATCCATTTGTTTCTGAAAAATCTTGTCCAATTACTGCATTATTATATTAATATTTTTAACTTCTTTGTATTTCTTCATGTTTATTTGTATGTGCATTTTATTTAATACAATAAATGTCTACATCCCTTTACTAAGTCCTAATAATATTTGTGCTTTTGGGGATAATATATTGTGTTTTTACAATGGGCATAAATATTTAATATCCTTCAAGAACAGAGCGCTATCATATACTCACTTTTCTAACTTTAACTGTGTGAAGCAGGAGGCAGCTACCGCGATAGTTACTAAAAAGAGTCCCAGCGCCGCTGTGGAAAGTGAACGGTAAGTATGTCACCCCCTGGTGGTGGCAGCAGGGACACATTTTGTGCGGACTGCACTGTGTGTGACTCACCTCTCTCCCATACGTACAGCTGCAGCAGACTCAGAAGAGAGATTTCTTTTAGTCAAAACTTTATTGACAACCGGCCTAAGCGACAGAGCATGCTTCTTCACTGAGGAGCAGCAGATAACTGCAGCTGGAGGTGACAAAGCCGGTGTTGGAG
The DNA here is from genome assembly GCA_031769625.1 of Taudactylus pleione. NCBI lineage: Eukaryota > Metazoa > Chordata > Amphibia > Anura > Myobatrachidae > Taudactylus > Taudactylus pleione. The sequence goes on along the minus strand of JAUIMM010000200.1, from coordinate 3,873,398 downwards.
AAGACAGCTGGGTCACTTAGATGACTATGGCAATGCCGATATTCTCGCATACATACACGAACAAGTGTTTGCAAAAATAACTGCGTGTGTTGTTCCTGCTCTAATCATTCTTTTTACACTGATACATGTACGTGTCTCTTAGGAAGTTTACACTCCAGTGTTGTTCTATACTCAATAGCTAAGGGGAAGATTTATAAAAGCTCAGAGAGAGAAAAAAGTGGAGATAAAGTACCAACTGATCAGCTCCTAGTTGTCATTTTCCAAACACAGCCTGTAAAATGACAGTTGAAAGGGATTGGTTGGTACTTTATCTCTCTCCACTTTATCTCTCTGCCTTTTTTTACAAGTGCAGTTATTGCCCATAGCAACCAATCAGATTCTACTTATCATTTATCTAGCACCTTCTAGAAGATAATAGCTAGAATCTGAGTGGTTGTTTTGGGCAACATCTCCACTTCTAAAATCTCGCATAATAGTAATAAATAAATAAATATATAAATATACTCCTGAGTCTCTTCTTATGTAAAAAATAGATGAGATAAGTGTGCAGTACTAGTATGTATGTCTCTCTCTATACATACAGTAGGATTACCATATTTTCCTTTTAAACCCGGACTCTCATGAATTACACAGGTTCTGTGGCTGTCTGACTTCAAGTCTGCATTTCATTGGTTTTATCAGCCACAGAAACTGTGTAATTCATGAGTGTCCTGGCTTAAAGGGATAGTATGGTAAGTTTATGGAAATTGAAGTGTTACCTGACATCAGGATTCCTGGCTCCAAATGCCAATTATTATACCATCACTTTTAAAAGATGCCTGACTTGAACTTTTTAGCCTAGAAGAGTCTGTCAGTTAGTCACTCTCGATAATAGTGCTTCTCAAATTCAGTCCTTAGGACACACTAACAGTGCATGTTTTCCAGGTCTCCTCACATGGAATCAAAGGTTATATAATTAGAACCACCTGTGAATCTTTTACAATGTGTTAGTTAGTAATGAATACACCTGTGCTCCAGAAAAGAGATTAGAGAAACATGCACTGTTTGTGTGTCCCAAGGACTCGATTTAAGAAGCATTGTTCTATTGGGTGTGATATGACTTGTCGACAGATTCTGAATGTCGACAGTCAAAAGGTTGACATGGTCATTAGGTTGAGAATCAATATATAGACGTGTCTTTAGGTCGACATGGTTAAAATGTTGACACATTCAGAATGTCAACATTTAACACGTCGACACCAAAATGTTAACTTTTTCTGTTATTTTAGCCTAACCTTAAGCCTAAAAATCAACAAAAAAAGCTAGAGATGAGCATTTCGGTTTTACTCTGTAACATTTGGATCTTAAAACCGGCATCTTATTGGCTGTCCAGCTTTCATGTGTTTTGGAGAGCCAATAAGATAAATCTGATCTTGCGCATATTTGGCAAAAAGAACTGAGTCAAAACCGAACGGCTCATCTCTAAATAAAAATATGCAGACATTTTGTTTCGACGTGTTAAATGTCGGCATTCAGAATGTGTCAACATTTTAACCATGTAGACCTAACGTGATGTCTACATATTGATTGTTGACCTAATGACCATGTCGGCATTCAGAACCTATCGACATTCTGAACAGTCAACCGGATACCCTCTATATGAATAAGAGAGGATGCAAAGTGGCGCAGTAGCCACCAAGAAAATCAATGCCTACCTTAATGTACACTGAGTTTATGCAATTTATGATCAAGTTTGTATTTTCCAACTAAACAATAAAAAAATCTTGTTGCATATTATTCCAACTTAATAAAACAGTTATTTCCTCACTTATTTCAACATATTCCAGGTGCTGTAATCTGGAGAATCAATTCTGATATTGACCTTCTCCATAATGTAGGAGAATGGATATTTTATGTAATTGGTCTGAGAATAGTCATAATGAGTAATGGCTTACAGGGTGTAAATGCCCATTAATAAGATGAACCCAGCTATATTTTAGTAAATATTATACAGTATATTGGTAAACTGGGTCATTCCATGTGACTCACGTTACATTTCATGTTAATTTTTAGACATTTAAATGTGCGAGTTCGGTTTTACTCGGATTTACTTTATTGGCTATCCAAAACACGTGATAGCTTTTTTTCGACAAAATTATCACAAATTCGGATTTAGTTCGGATTTATTTATTGGCTATCCAAAACACGTGATAGCCGAAGGCCTATAACATGCTGTTTTTGAGATCCGAACATATCCGAGTAAAACTGAATCTGCACATCTCTAATTTAAACGCACCACATAAATTGAAATTCAACATTTTAAAAATATGACAATTATATATGGGGTAGGTAGTCATAATTAATGCTTAGAAGCAGAAAAAATTTACACTCTTAAGGTGCTTACACACACAACGATTTTTTTAACAATTTAACTATAACGACGTTATAGTTCAAAAAATTGTTCAGTGTAAAACATGTAGTTTGTAGTTCAGTCAGACTGGCCAACTGAACGATTTTCAATAGAAGTTGCAACATTTTTCCTTCAACACACAGAAAATTGTTTATTAAGTAAAACCGACTACTTTGTAAAACGATTTTTGGTCACTTTTTCAAGGTAAAAACTAAACGAAAATCGTTCATTACTTACATCGTTGTTGTGTGTATGCACCTTTAGTAGGTAAATTTTATTGTTATATGCGTGACTCATGTTACAACAGAATGGACACAGGAACTGAAGGGACATATATTTATTTAAACCAGCTGTCCTAATTATTTTTACAATATGATTGTTATACTATACATGTATAAGACCCTAAATTTATGAATGACACACAAACAAAAAACTGAACATTAACCAAACTATACTTAAAATCAATGTTGACAGGTGACTCATGTTACATTTCTGTCCCCATTCAAAACCCTCTGATACAAATTAATCAAACCTGTAAATGATGGCCATTTCCAGTTGTTGCCAGCTTACCTCATTGTGCTCTCTAAGTATTCACCATCTCTGATGTCCTTGATCTCACTTGGGGGAATCGGTATGGAATCCCGGCTGCCGCATGGCCGGCAGTTTGATTCCAGGCAGCCCGACAGATCAGCAGATCAGCAGAAGCGAAAGCCAGCCAGCGCTGGAAATCCCGATCGTCCCTAAGGTAAGTATAAACTAACCTAACCTAACCCCCTAACCCTCCTTAGGGGTGCCTAACCCTAATCCCCCCCCAAGTGTCTAACCCTAATCCCTCCTCTAAGTGCCTAACCCTAACCCCCCCTTCCCTGCTGATTAAACCTAAGTCCCCCAGGGGGGTGCCTAACCCTAACCTCCCCCCAGGGGTGCCTAACCCTCCCTCCCCCTAGCCTAACCCTCCCGGCGGGGTGCCTAACCCTAACCCTAGATATAGACGCCGGTTATTTACCCCACTCCGGGATAAAGCAGCCGGGAAGCCGGCTGTCGGTATTAAGGCAGCCGGTTTCCCGACTGCATACCAACCTGGGTAACTCTTTCCATCATATTCAGGGGCGGATTGGCCTTATAATTTACCAGGAAGATTCCCGCTGGACTGAGGGGACTGTGGGGCTGGTCTGCCTGTTGCATGGCCCCACCCCCATCGTTACAATGAACGGAGAGGGGCAGGGACATATACTAAATAGCTGGTGCCAATGACTGTACTTGGAGCCCAGATACTGGGTGTGCCAGGGCTCGTCTCTGCTCTGTATCCCCATCCAGTCTCTCCGCCTCTTTGTGTACCTGCCCAGCAGAGCCGGATTAAGTTCTGTGGGGGCCCCTGGTCAACAAACATGTGGGGCCCCTATCAATAAAGGTTTTATATATATATATATATATATATATATATACACACACACTGAATATATGGTGCTGCGGACCACTTGTGGCGCCCTATAAATACAATGTAATAATAATAATATATACACACATATAGTAGTTGTGCCCCTTCTGCAATGCCCCAGTAGTTGTACCCCCTTCTCCAATGCCCCCTGAAGTTGTGCCTCTTCAATGCCCCCAGTAGTTGTGCCTCTTCTTCAATATCCCCTGTAGTTGTGCCCCTTCTCTAATGCCCCCAGTAGTTTTGCCCCCTGCAATGCCCCCAGTAGTTGTGCCTCTTATTCAATGCTCCCTGTAGTTGTGCCCCTTGTCCAAAGCCCCAGGTAATTGTGCCCCCTGCAATGCCCCCAGTAGTTGTGCCTCTTCTTCAATGCTCCCTGTAGTTGTGCCCCTTCTCCGACGCCCCCTGTAGTCGTGCACCCTAAAGTGGTGCCCCCAGTACAACCTCCCAATCCCCGCCCAAACCCCTGTGAAAAACTTACCTGTCTTCACTCCACGCTGTCAGGGCTACCGGGTCCCGCCATCACTGCTGCTGCTGCACTTGCCTGCTGGATCTAACTAGATCCAGGAAAGGCGCGCAGACTACTCTCATCGCGTGTGACGTCATGACCTCACCCGTGCAATGCATCACTGGGAACGCTGGCCAGCGTTCCCAGTTAGTTGGTCGTGATCTACATGCAGGAGCTCTGCGAGCTACTATTAGATCATGACCAACCTTAGCTGGACCTGACCTGAGGCATGTGGCCAGGGGTCGGGGACAGTGTGTGGGGGCCCCCTATGTGTGAGGAACCTAGGACGACCGACCCTGTCGCCCTGCCTTTAATCTGGCCCTGCTGCCCAGTCTCCTTCCACGGGTTTCCTGGCAAGCAACAGCAGGACGAGTGGCCGGACCGGGTGCTATGTGTCACGGCCAGGGTTTCTCGGCATGGTAGTCACCGGGTATTACCTGTGAGGTCGTTATGGCGGGGGGTCTCTGGTAGTGCTGCTGGTGTTTTGCGAGGGGCATTGGCTGCGCGTGGTTTTGTGCGGACACATTGTCACTAGGCCTCGTGAGGTCTGGCAGTGTTTCCGTTCCATTTACATGGGCGCTGCCATCTTGCCTGCGACCTTGTGATTCCGGCTGTCCAATCCTGGTAGGTCATGTGCTCATTCCAGCCAGTCACAGCGTGGCACTGAGTATTTAGGAAGGTCCAGAGCCTTCCTTCCTTTGCCAGTGCAACGTGTTTTTCAGCTGCGGCTGAGAAAAAGTACCTGTGCCTTACCTGCCTGCCTGTCTGTTACGCTACTAGCATGAACCTTGCCTGCTCCAACCTGCTGGATTTATCCTGCACCCTCCACATACCTTTTACATGCCTGAGTACCTGAACCTGCTGTTCCCTGCACCTTGCCTCTGTGACCCGGCACTCACCAGTCCTCTCAGCTGTAAATGGCTCCGGTGCCTTCCAAAGGGGTATGGTTCCCCCAAATGCATATGCAAACAAAAATTAATAAAGGTGGCACTCAGAGGCTTCAATATAGAGTGAATCAAGCACCCACTGAGGAGTAGCTTTAATGTGACATCATATCAGCATCGACGTTTTGGAGATCGTGTCCCCTTTGTCTTGAGAAAGGGGACACGATCCCCGAAACGTTGACGCTGATATGATGTCACATTAAAGCTACTAAGCAATGGGTGCTCGATTCACTCTATATTGAAGCCTCTGAGTGCCACCTTTATTCATTTTTGTTTGCATATATATATATATTAGGGGTGTGCACCGGCCACTTTTCGTGTTTTGTGTTTTGGATCTGGATCTTTCTTCGTGTTTTGGATCTGGATTGGTTTTGCCAAAACCACCTTTCCGTGTTTTGGGTTCTGGGTTTTGTGTTTTGGATCTGTATTTTTTTTAAAAAAAGAATAAAAACAGCTAAAATCACAGAATGTGTTGGTTTTTCTGCTCTTATGCTATTATTAACCTCAATAACCTTAATTTCCACTAATTTCCAGTCTATTCTGAACACCTCACAATAGTGTTTTTATGTCCAAAAGCCTATGCTAAGCGACACGAGTGGGCGGCACAAACACGTGGCCCATGGAGGAGTGGCACTGCAGTGGCAGACAGGATGGCAGTTTGAAAAACTAGGCCCCAAACAGTACATAATGCAAAGAAAAAAAGAGGTGCAAGATGGAATTGTCCTTGGGCCCTCCCACCCACCTTATGTTGTATAAACAGGACATGCACACTTTAACAAACCAATCATTTCAGCGCCAGGGTCTGCCACACGACTGTGGCTGAAATTATTGGTTCGTTTGGGCCCCCACAAAACAAGCTGGCAATTAATCTGGCCCTGCACAAACTGGCTCTACGGAGGCAAGATGTCGTCCTCATCCACCGATTCCTCACCCTCTTCAGTGTTGTGTACATCCTCATCCTCACAGACTATTAACTCGTCCCTGCTGGAATCCACCACCACAGGTCCCTCTGTATGTTCTGGAGGCTGGTCTCCCTGAAAGAGTTGGTAATTCATTTTTATGAACATTATCTTCTCCACATTTTGTGGAAGCAGCCTCCTACGCCTTTCGCTGACAAGGTTCCCGGCTGCACTAAACACTCTTTCGGAGTACACAGTGGAGGGGGGGCAACTCAGGTAAAATAGAGCCAGTTTGTACAGGGGCCTCCAAATTGCCTCTTTTTCCTGCCATTACAGGTACGGACTGTCTGACATGCCTACTTGGATGCTGTCACCGATGTAATCCTCCACCATTCTGTCAATGGTGACAGTATCATATGTAGTGACAGTAGACATGTCAGAAATTGTTGCCAGGTCCTTCAGTCCAGACCAGATGTCCAAACTTGGTCCTGCCTGCCCTGCATCACCGCCAGCGGGTTGCTTAGGATACCTAAGTTTTTTTCTGGCAGCCCCAGTTGCGGGAGAAAATGAAGAAGGAGCTGTTGACGTGTCACGTTCCGCTTCAGCTGACAGTGTTTTCACCAGCAGGTCTTTGCACCTCTGCAGACTTGTGTCAGCCAGAAAGAGAGACACCACATAGGCTTTAAACCTAGGATTGTGCACGGTGGCCAAAATGTAGTGGTCTGATTTCAACAGATTGACCACCCTGGAATCCTGGCAAAGCGAATGAAGGGCTTCATCCACAAGTCCCACATGCCGAGCGGAATCGCTCCATCTTAGCTCCTCCTTCACTTTCTCCAGCTGCTTCTGCAAAAGCCTGATGAGGGGAATGACCTGACTCAAGCTGGCAGTGTCTGAACTGACTTCACGTGTGGCAAGTTCGAAGGGTTGGAGAACCTTGCACAACACGGAAATCATTCTCCACTGCGCTTGAGTCAGGTGCATACCCCCTCCTTTGCCTATGTCATAGGTGGATGTATAGGCTTGAATTACCTTTTGCTGCTCATCCATCCTCTGAAGCATATAGAGGGTTGAGTTCCACCGCGTCACAACCTCGTGCTTCAGGTGATGGTGGGGCAGGTTCAAGAGTGTTTGCTGGCGCTCCAGTCTTCGGCACACAGTCGCTGAATGGTGAAAGTGGCCAGAAATTTTTCGGCCCACCCAAAGCGTCTCCTGCACGCCCCTGTCACTTTTCAGAAAATTCTGCAGCACCAACTTTATTCTGTGAGCAAAACATGGGATGTGCTGGAATTTGCCCAGATGTAATGCCCGCACAATATTGGTGGCGTTGTCAGATATCACAAATCCCCAGGAGAGTCTAAGTGGGGTAAGCCATTGGGCGATGATTTCCCTCAGTTTCTCTAAGAGGTTGTTGGCGGTGTGCCTCTTACTGAAACCGGTGATACACAGCGTAGCCTGCCTTGGAACGAGCTGGCATTTCTGAGATGCTGCTACTGGTGATGCTGCTCCTGTTGCTGCGTAAGGTGATACATCTACCCAGTGGGCTATCACAGTCATATAGTCCTTAGTCTGCCCTGTTCCACTTGTCCACATGTCCGTGGTTAAGTGGACATTGGGTACAACGGCATTTTTCAGGACACTGAGGACACTTTTTCTGACGTTTCTGTACAGTCTCGGTATCGCCTGCCTAGTGAAGTGGAATCTAGACGGGATTTGGAACCGGGGACACACTACCTCCATCAATTGTCTAAATCCCACTGCACTAATGGCAGATACCGGTCACACGTCTAACACCAACATAGCAGTCAAGGCCTCAGTTATACGTTTTGCTTCAGGATGATTGCTGTCGTACTTCATCCTCCTCGCTAAGGACTGCTGGAGGGTCAATTGTTTAGTAAAAGTAGTGGTGTTCCTACTTCCTCTCTGGGATGATGAAAGACTCCCAGCAGCAGCAACAGCAGCAGCGGCAGCAGGAGGCGTAGCAATGCAGGATCCTCCGGAGGAAACCAGGATAGGAGAGTCAGTCATGCCAGTGACATGGCCTGCAGGACTACTTCCGATCCTGACTAAGGAGGAAATTGACGAGGAGGGAGTTGACGGTGTGGTTTGCAGGCGCTTGGATACAACAGGACAACGGGATTTAAGTGTCCCTGGACTGCTTACGGTCTTAGCCAAAGTTTCTGAACTTGACAGTAACTTTTTATGAACGCGCTGCAGGTGCCGTATAAGGGAGGATGTTCCTAGGTGGTTAACGTCCCTACTCCTACTTATTTCACCTTTACATATGGTAGATATGGCAAGACAGTTGTTGTCTGGATTTGGATAGAAATATTGCCAGACCAAAGAGGTGGAATGTTTGGTCTTCTGCCCAGGCATGACCGTGATGGGCTTTTTCATCCCACGGACACCAACTGTCTCCCCCAGAGCCTGATTTAAACAAACCACATCACCATCAGAATCCTCCTCGTCAACTTCCTCCTCAGCGCCAGCTACTCCAGTATCCTCATCCTGTTGTACTTCAACAGTGTCATCTTCAATTTGCATATCAGCAAGTGGACTGTGGGTGCTCCTTTCAGCACTTGCAGGGGGCGTGCAAATGGTGGAAAAAGCCACCTCTTCCCATCCAGTGCTGGGAAGGTCAGGCATAGCAACCGCCACCACACTTGGACTCTCCTTGGGGATTTGTGATATCTCCTTAGAACGCACAGTTCTTCGCTGTGCTTTTGCCAGCTTAACTCGTTTGATTTTTTTAGTGGGAGGAGGGCTTCCATCATCATGTGAAGCTGAACCACTAGTCATGAACATAGGGAAAGACCTTAGCCATTCCTTGCCACTCTGTGTCGTAAATGGCATATTGGCAAGTTTACGTTTCTCTTCAGATGATTTAAATGTTTTTTTCAAGGTCATTTTCCTGAACTTTGTCATTTGGGATTGTATGTGCCCTCTACTATGACATTGAGCATCAGCCTTGGCAGACGACGTTGATGGCATGTTATCGTCTATGTCATGACTAGTGGCAGCAGCTTCAGCACTAGGAGGAAGTGGTTCTTGATCTTTCCCTATTTTATTTTTATCGGAGAGAGTTTGGTCCTCCATTTAAGTTATATTGATATATACGTGCAGCTAAGGCGCACACAAACACAGAAAATTATTTTTTATTTTTGTTGGAGACTAGTGCACTTTGTGGGTTACACCACCCTTTAAGAAATGAGCCAGCCGAACCTTTACTTATGGGACACAGGCGCACTCTTGGCGCTGCTCCTTTGTTGATGCACGTGCAGCTACAGCCCACACAATTCACAAACACAGAAAATATTTTTTTATTTTGTTTGGAATGTACTTTGGGGGTTACAGCACCCTTTATCGGTCAAGCCAGCCGGCCCTTTACTTATGACACAGGCGCACGCTTGGCACTACTTTGTTGATGCACGTGCGGCTACTGCACACACAATTCACAAACACAGAAAATATTTTTTTATTTTGTTTGGAATGTACTTTGGGGGTTACAGCACCCTTTATCGGTCAAGCCAGCCGGCCCTTTACTTATGACACAGGCGCACGCTTGGCACTACTTTGTTGATGCACGTGCGGCTACTGCGCACACAATTCACAAACACAGAAAATATTTTTTTATTTTGTTTGGAGTGCCCTTTGGGGGTTACAGCACCCTTTAACGGACAAGCCAGCCGGCCTTTTACTTATGGGACACAGGCGCACACTTGGCGCTGCACCTTTGTTGATGCACGTACAGCCACAGTGCACACAATTCACAAACACAGAAAATATTTTTTTATTTTGTTTGGAGTGCCCTTTGGGGGTTACAGCACCCTTTAATGATCAAGCCAGCCGGCCCTTTACCTATGACACAGGCGCACGCTTGGCACTACTTTGTTGATGCACGTACGGCTACTGCGCACACAATTCACAAACACAGAAAATATTTTTTTATTTTGTTTGTAGTGCCCTTTGGGGGTTACAGCACCCTTTAACGGTCAAGCCAGCCGGCCCTTTACTTATGACACAGGCGCATGCTTGGCACTACTTTGTTGATGCACGTGCGGCTACTGCGCACACAATTCACAAACACAGAAATATTTTTTTATTTTGTTTGGAGTGCCCTTTGAGGGTTACAGCACCCTTTAGTGGTCAAGCCAGCCGGCCCTTTACTTATGACAGAGGCGCACGCTTGGCACAACTATGTTGATGCACGTGCTTCTACTGCGCACACAATTCACAAACACAGAAAATATTTTTTTATTTTGTTTGGAGTGTACTTTGGGGGTTACAGCACCCTTTAACAGTCAAGCCAGCCGGCCCTTTACTTATGACACAGGCGCACGCTTGGCACTACTTTGTTGATGCACGTGCGGCTACTGCGCACACAATTCACAAATACAGAAAATATTTTTTTATTTTGTTTGTAGTGCCCTTTGGGGGTTACAGCACCCTTTAACGGTCAAGCCAGCCGGCCCTTTACTTATGACACAGGCGCATGCTTGGCACTACTTTGTTGATGCACGTGCGGCTACTGCGCACACAATTCACAAACACAGAAATATTTTTTTATTTTGTTTGGAGTGCCCTTTGGGGGTTACAGCACCCTTTAACGGACAAGCCAGCTGGCCTTTTACTTATGGGACACAGGCGCACGCTTGGCGCTGCTCCTTTGTTGATGCACGTGCAGCCACAGTGCACACAGTTCACAAACACAGAAAAATGTTTTTTATTTTGTTTGTAGTGCCCTTTGGGGGTTACAGCACCCTTTAATGGTCAAGCCAGCCAGCCTTTTACCTATGACACAGGCGCACGCTTGGCACTACTTTGTTGATGCACGTACGGCTACTGCGCACACAATTCACAAACACAAAAAAATATTTTTTTATTTTGTTTGGAGTGCCCTTTGGGGGTTACAGCACCCTTTAGTGGTCAAGCTTGCCGGCCTTTTACCTATGGGACATAGGCGCACGCTTGGCGCTGCTCCTTTGTTGATGCACGTGCAGCCACAGTGCACACAATTCACAAACACAGAAAATATATATATTTTTTGTTTGGAGTGTACTTTGGGGGTTACAGCACCCTTTATTGGACAAGCCAGCCGGCCTTTTACTTATGGGACACAGGTGCACGGTTGGCGCTGCTCCTTTGTTGATGCACGTGTAGCCACAGTGCACACAATTCACAAACACAGAAAATATTTTTTTATTTTGTTTGGAGTGTACTTTGGGGGTTACAGCACCCTTTAACGGTCAAGCCAGCCGGCCCTTTACTTATGACACAGGCGCCACGCTTGGCACTACTTTGTTGATACACGTGCGGCTACTGCGCACACAATTCACAAATACAGAAAATATTTTTTTATTTTGTTTGGAGTGCCCTTTGGGGGTTACAGCACCCTTTAACGGTCAAGCCAGCCGGCCCTTTACTTATGACACAGGCGCCACGCTTGGCACTACTTTGTTGATACACGTGCGGCTACTGCGCACACAATTCACAAACACTGAAAATATTTTTTTCTTTTCTTTGGAGTGCCCTTTGGGGGTTACAGCACCCTTTAACGGACAAGCCAGCTGGCCTTTTACTTATGGGACACAGGCGCACGCTTGGCGCTGCTCCTTTGTTGATGCACGTGCAGCCACAGTGCACACAATTCACAAACACAGAAAACATATTTTTATTTTGTTTGGAGTGCCCTTTGGGGGTTACAGCACCCTTTAACGGTCAAGCCAGCCGGCCTTTTACCTATGACACAGGCACACGCTTGGCACTACTTTGTTGATGCACGTACGGCTACTGCGCACACAATTCACAAACACAAAAAAATATATTTTTATTTTGTTTGCAGTGCCCTTTGGGGGTTACAGCACCCTTTAGCTGTCAAGCTAGCCGGCCTTTTACCTATGGGACATAGGCGCACGCTTAGCGCTGCTCCTTTGTTGATGCACGTGCAGCCACAGTGCACACAATTCACAAACACAGAAAATATATATTTTTTTTGTTTGGAGTGTACTTTGGGGGTTACAGCACCCTTTAACGGACAAGCCAGCCGGCCTTTTACTTATGGGACACAGGCGCACGCTTGGCGCTGCTCCTTTGTTGATGCATGTGCAGCCACAGTGCACACAATTCACAAACACAGAAAAAAAATATATTTTTTTTGCACTTGGGGGGAGCACCCCTGATGGACAGAGCACCCCCTGGACAACACTACAGCACCCCTTTAGGACTGGGACACTGCACAGGACTTTGGAGTGGACACAGCCCCTATGGACAACTGACTGCACAAAACAGTCCAGCCAGCCCCTATGGACTTTGAAGGAGTGGACACAGCCCCTATGGACAACAGCAGCGCAGCGCAGCACAGCACAGCGCAGCACAGCACAACACTACACTGCACTACACTACACAGCCCAGCCAGCCCTAACTCCCACCCTCCCTCTTCACTGTCCACAGCCGAGTGAGAAAATGGCGCCGACGCAGGTACGTTATATAGGATCCAAAACCCGCGAGACCCGGAAGGCGGGATGATGACGTTTTGCCTCGATTTCAGATCCGAGTCAGGCGGGAAAAGTCGAACCTGACTCGGATCGGCCTCGGATCGGGGGGGCTCGGGGGGTATCGGATTTCAGAAATCCGAACCCGCTCACCTTTAATATATATATATATATATAATTATATATATATATAAAAATGTATGTGTAATAGGGGTGGATTTGCCACTCTTTGCTGCGGCACTTTGTGTGGCACCCTCAATGTCTATCATCCAGCCAGCTAAGTGTCTCCCCTCTTCTCTCCTTATCCAGCCCACTGCCCCCACATAGAACCTGCCAGCCAGCCTAGTCACAGTGCCCCCATTCAGTTAAGGGTCCCCCCTTCTCCAGTGTTCCCCCTTTTCTCCGTGGGGAGTGGCTTGCAGTCATGGCATTTCAAATTAGGCCACGCCTACTTTTTCAGACGCGTGTCTTTGGCACACATATATACTGCCACTTTCAAAATATTTTCCAGGGCCACTTTAAATTTCCAATCCGCCCCTGATCATATTTAACATAGAACCAGTCACCAAGGTTAACTACCTCATCTGAAGTCACTGTGACAGTTACATTAAGTTCATCAGTAGAAAGAAATTAATTTGAAAATGTCTTGGCATCTGATGTGATACAATTTAATATTCATGTATTGTGTCCTATATTTCATGGAACGACCCAACTACTAATTAACTAAATATGTATTTTATCAATATAGCATTGATTACATTTCAAGATGCAGATTCTGCCCCAAAACAGCGATTTGCATGAAATTAACATATTGAAACGAGAAAATATATTTTAATAGATCATAATTATATATTTATGCACTTCAAAGAAGCAACTGTTTAACATGTAACTATTTTAAGGAAAAACAACTTTTTCTAAAATAATTAGTATTATTTAATTATTAAGAAATTGTTTGTAACAGCTGATGTTATCTGTGATGGAGACTGCTGATTAATATGTATCCAGGTTTATTCCTGACCCCAATTCCTTGACTCTATAGCATGTTGTGTTCCAGTAGAATAAGCATTTGCTTCCTATTTCTGCCGTAACTGATGCACAAAAAGAACAGATTGTTAAATGTAATTAGTCTCAGGGGCCAGGGGTGGTTTAAGAGAGGAGAGGGCATGTGGGCCCCCTCCTGTCTGGCAGCGCAGTAGGCTCTGGCTTAAAGCCACAGTAGCTTCCGGCACCAAGCCATGTAAATTCTGGCATGGTGCACATGTGCAGGTCTCCTGGAAAATGGTGCCTGCGCCTTATTCCCGGGGACATCTCGACAGCGCATGTGCAAATCAATGTGAAAATGGCCACCTCTCCATTTTCCCTGTGATTTTTGCTGCTCTGCAGTGCTGAACCGCCAGCAGAGGAGGAATCCAGAGACTGCGGAGAGGTAGGTATAACCATATATGGGTGCACTGCACACCCGGCACCCATTATAGATACCAGAGATGTAACTGAGCACATCAGTGCCCTGTGCTGGCCCCACCCACTGAGTGTGCAACGTCATGACTTCAAGTAAAGGGAGCCTGACCGGGCATCCTCAGGACGCTTGATCGGCTGCATATAATGTGCAGGATTCCCATCTTGTGGGTCCACAGGACGCTCCGTGTGTGCTGTCAGCCAGGAGCACCGGCTGTTGGGTGGTGACAGTGCCGCCCACAGAGCCTCTACGCTCTGTGCGATGGCACCGGTCGCCCATAGCTATTTACGGCCCTGATAGAAACACCATTGTCAGGGGCATAATTTTCAGTGGGCAAAGAGCTCCACTGCCAATGAAAATACACATATCCCTGCCGGCTGTAACAGTCTGTATGGAGTGCCTATTTCACAAGTGTTGCGTAGGTACTTACGTTTTCTATAACTAGTAACATTTTGTAGGCTTTTAAATGATTGAGCTATCAAACAATCTACAGCACAGTATGTTTTGTTACTGCTACATAACAGATTACAAAGTATTTGTGAATTGTTGTAGAGCATTGTAGTCTGTAGGTATCTATGAGAAGCAGAACTTACTGTAAATGAGCAAAGTGATGAGTAGATATTATAATTAACATATATTTATATAGCGCTAGCATATTCCATTGCGCTTTACAATTGGGAACTCAGAAATAAAACAAAACTGAGTAACAAGACAGACAGTAGAGTATAAGGGCCCTGCTCGCAATCTTACAGTCTATAGGGAAACGGAAGCGTGATACATGCTACATATAGAAAATGCTTAGTGGGCTGTTGGATTCGGTCGTACAGCAATGTTGGCACCAGTTTTGGTCTGGAATCAGAGGGTTGTTTTAGTATGAAAAACACATGCACATTTTGTTTGAACAGTGTAGAGGGTAGGTAATTAAGTAGAGTAGCTAAGGGAGGTAACTTGGTAGAGTAGTTTAGGTTATAGATAACCTGTATAGATATTTCACCTGCCAATCACGCTAAACAGCTTTTTAAGAATTGTCGTCAATAGTAGGTAACTTTTGTAAAGAACAAAGGTCCTGGGAAGTCCTGACGACCTACATGAGACAAGATTACAAGAGATGATAAATGACAGGTGTAGGGCCAGTGGGGTGTACAGATTCAACAATACATAGATAGATGGTTACACAAGCAGGCTGGGTCAGAGAATTGTTGATGTTTTTGAAGGTTGACAATAGTATTTTTCATTTTTATCTTGGACAGTAAACCAGAATGAGAATTGCAGAGTGGGATGGGAGACAATATGTGGCTGGTAGGTAATGGAAAGGAACCTGGCAGCTGAATGCATAATTGTTTACACAACAGTAGTTGCCAGTATCATTTAAGGCTTTAAATTGAGGAAATACTGTCTAGTCTGGGGGTTCTTAACCTTTTTTTTATGAAAACAGATCCCCATACGCCTTTCGTCAGTTGAAATCATCAAATTAGGTACTAGTATAACTTCAAAAGAAGTCAATAGCTTGGATCTACTTTACATATAGATAGCTAGGAACAGAACAGCTGAAAGAAAATCAAAATAATTTTATCATATTTATAGAAAAATGTCAAATCACAAATATACAAGCTCATTTCAACTAGTGACATATTTTTATGTTGTTTTTGTGCAAATAAAATATGGAATCAAGGTACTGTATACAGTAGTGACTGATAACGTTACTCACATGTCATCTGACACATCAGGTTGATTTCTCCACTTTGATGCCAGGTTCAATAATGCACACCAGCTTAACGTTTCAAAGAGCTTTAGCAAAACACGATCACATCCCATCCAATGCCGAAGGCATCTGTACAGCAAGCCATGTGAATAAAGGTTTTCAGAGTTTGACTGAAGTAACTAATGCTATCTTCATATAGCGTTAGCTCACTAAGCCCCCCTCCATCCCATTCACTCTTGGATCCCTCCAACTCAATGCATGCCGTCTCTCTTGCCAACCAATTACTTCCTCCGACTCCCGCCTCCAAGATTTTGCTCGTGCTGTTCCCTACCTTTGGAACTCTTTCCCTCTCCCTATCAGACTCTCCACCTCTCTACAAATCTTCAAACGGGCTCTCAAGACTCACTACTTCATCAAGGCCTTCCAGCTCTCATCCTAACCCACTTCATGCTCTTTTTTCCCTACCTACCCCATCTGTCTGTGACCACCCACAGCTATAGCGAGCGGCCAAAAAGATGGTCGCGATGGTCAAGACCATCGCGACCATCGGACTTGCGACGAGACCCTTGTGGTAGGATGCACGCAGACCCTTGAATGCCTCTGCCTAATTGACAGGCAGAGGCATTTAAGGGGCGGTGTGGGGGCGGGGTTCCCAGAAATGGGGACGTGTCTGCCCCGTTTTCCGGGAGTGACCAACCCAGGATCTACGTTGATCAACGAAGTCTCCTGGGATCGCAAGCTGGCCAGGCTGAGTAAGCTAAGGCTTACTCAGCTGGCCGGAGGCCCGGCGCCATCCACCATCGCGACCATCAACCACTGATGGTAGCGATGGTGATCCCAGTCTGCGACCTTCGCAGTGCTGGGATCGCAAATGCAGCAGGGGGTGTCATACACCTGCTGCACATGCATTATTACAAGGATCACAATTGCAGAGCTATCTGTGTGCAGATTTGCAATTGCGATCCTGGATGAATCTGGCCCAAGGATCAGAGCTGCAATGTCGGCATATTGCATGTGTACCCAGAGCTGTAACTAGACTTTTTGGTGTCATGTGCCAGACAGAGCATTGCCTTTCCACCCCCTCCCCATTTTTTAAATAGGGACATTAAGATAGTGCACTTGAAAAAGGGCCATGGTCTCATGGGGAAGGGCCAGGGAAGAGATATCGGAGGACAGGAGATGCTGGGGATAAAAGAAGAGGAAGCTACAAAAGTGAGAATGATAATAAACAGGTAAATTGACAGGCCCAAACAGCGCCCCCTGCCCTGCAGTGCCACTACGCTAGTTACGGCCTTGTGTGTACCGCCCGAAGGCGTGGGCATTATACTCGGCTCCTCAGACTGGAAGTATGTTATTTTGCTATAATATCATAAGCAAGCGCCTTGCTCTGAGAATAATACTGACCTGGAGGAGGATCTGCAGCCTACAGCTTCACATGTGAGAAGTAGGGGGCACCTTAGGCGTATTAAAATCTCTAGATACATGACATTATGTCACTCATAGTCATAGACATTATAATTTACCTCTCTGGGAGAAGCCCGGAGAGGAGATGCAGCTGACCATTTAGGGGGCAGGACTAAGATCTTTACGTCATTAGGCCCCACCCCTGTTGCTGCAAAATGCCATGATTGGTGGATCTGTGAGGAGGGGCGGGGTTAAATATATGCGGACCCGTCATTTTGCCCCACCACCTCCCTACGGACTTGCAGTTTCCCCATCTTGCCGACTTCATTAGGAAATGGATGGGATGGGGAGATCCACACACTCTTCCAGGGGTGCAGAGTCTCCTGCAACTTCCGGGAGAGATGGTACAGTAAGCATGCTCGTATCATAGCAACACGCATATAATTATGCAGGACAAGGTAATAAATGTTATACCGTATGTGGTATGTATAACAAATTATTAATGTAGGGCATAGTAAGGGTAGAGTTATATAGTAAAGCTACAACCAAAGTTTTATATTCCAAATTGCTTTGCATATTTGTAGGCACTCTACAATGTTCATAACTTCATATGTCAATACAAAATGCAATGTCATATAACCATTAGAAAGAAAATATCCTTCATTTATTTTAGTAGCAAATAAATCACAGACTGTTCCAAGAACCCATTACCAGACAGTTTACATTTCCATCATTTTATGACATGACCACATCCACTCACCCACGCTATAAGCACTTATTTAAATCAGCCATTTTTATTCCTTTCCAATGGCTCCTTGTTTTATAGTGTTTTTAAAACCAGTCCTCAAGGAACAATGTGACAAGTAATGATTTATGGATATCTGTTGTGGGAAATGGCTGAGCCCAACTATGTTCAGACAGAATATCCTAATGTCTAGCTAAATAATGGGATCTTTAATGAGTGAACTAAACAGAGCTGCTTTACATGATGTAACATGACATAATCTTTATCCATTCACAGATAAACACGTCTTAATTCTTTGTTACTGTGCAACTTAAAAGCTCTTTATAACTGCTTAATACAATTTATATATATTCGTGTAGTGTGTAGGAGGTTATCTAACAAAAATAGTTTCACCTAAAATAAAACATTAAGGGCCTGATTCTAAGACGCACCCACTGCCAATGTCGGACACATTGGAGCGATGTTGTTCTACTGCACATGCGTCTTAGTCACACTTCACATACGTTCCAATTGTCTGTGCCCAGAGGGCCTAATTCCAAGATGTATGCTAATGCAATCGCAGCTGCATTTTCTCACGTATCGCAGTTGCTAGCATATGCTAATGCCTTCCAAAGCATAGCTGAGCATAGAGATGTCCATAGGCTCTGGAACTGGAGGCAAGCGGGTGACTCGCGCTCCCAAAACATTTGAGAGGCACCAGTATAAGTACTGGGTCATATGGAACAGGTTAACCATGGAGTCGGGCACAGAGATATATCCCTTTCCACCTCCTCGACCTCCTCCCTCCCCACAGCCTTTCTCTGCCCGCTTCCTCCCCCCTCAACCTATCTCTGACCCCTACAGGGGCTAGTAACTGCGGGCTGGCCCCTCCTCTGGAACCAGCCCTGCTCCCTTCTCCCCTCCCACTTTATATAATCCTCTCCTCTTACCCCTCAGCTCCCCTTCATACTTTCTCTCTCCCTCTTGGACCCAAACGCACCCTCCGACCACAAACTGCACCACTGACCCCCCCTCACGGCACACTCGACCACCCCCTTTGCTGCACACATATGTATGTATATATATATATATATATATACAGTCAGTTGCATAAATATTGGGACATTGACAGAATTTTCATATTTTGGCCTCTATTCACCACCACAATGGCTTTGAAATGAAACAAACAATATGTGCTTTAACTGCAGACTTTCAGATATAATTTGAGGGTAATTACATCCAAATCAGATGAAACGGTGTAGGAATTACAACGGTTTCTATATGTGCCTCCCACTTTTTTAGAGGCCAAAAGTAATGGGACAAACTAAACAATCCTAAATCTAACTTTCACTTTTTAATACTTTGTTGCAAATCCTTTGCAGGCAATTACAGCCTGAAGTCTGGAACGCACAGACATCACCAGACGCTGGGTTTCATCCCTGGTGATGCTCTGCCAGGCCTCTACTGCAAATGTCTTCAGTTCCTGCTTGTTCTTGGGGCATTTTCCCTTCAGTTTTGTCTTCATCAAGTGAAATGCATGCTCAATCGGATTCAGGTGAGGGGATTGACTTGCCATTACATAACATTCCACTTTATAACCTTAAAAAACTCTTTGGTTGCTTTTGCTGTATGCTTTCGGGTCATTGTTCATCTGCACTGTGAAGCGCCGTCCAATCAGTTCTGAAGCATTTGACTGAATATGAACATATAACATTGCCCGAAACACTTCAGAATTCATTCTGCTGCTTTTGTCAGCAGTCACATCATCAATAAATACAAGGGAACCAGTTCCATTGGCAGCCATACATGCCCACGCCATGACACTACCACTACCATGCTTCACTGATGAGGTGGTATGTTTTGGATCATGAGCAGTTCCTTTCCTTCTCCATACTGCTGCCTGCTCATATATATCCGGCGATGTGCAACAACGTAAACATCGGTACTATTGACGTACATCGGGCAGTCACGCAGCCTGTTAAGTTTGACCAACCTGAAACACTGCAGCTCTCTTGACACGCAGAGAGCTCTCATGCTGTGAAGGAGATCACAATGGCTAATATATGCACGCCCATGAAACAGCGTTTAAACGGACAGACACGCCTGCGTTTTTTCTAACCACCCCCCTGTTACCACCCCCAAACGCTGACTACCTGTCACTCACTTTGCGATTAAGGCCCTGATTCAGAGCCGGACGCTCTGACCAGAGCGCTTGCTCTGAATCAGGGCCCTCCTCGATTAAAATGGAGCGTCCTCCTGGACGGTCCTATAGCTGTGGGTCACC
Organism: Taudactylus pleione; assembly: GCA_031769625.1. NCBI lineage: Eukaryota > Metazoa > Chordata > Amphibia > Anura > Myobatrachidae > Taudactylus > Taudactylus pleione. The sequence goes on along the minus strand of JAUIMM010000200.1, from coordinate 3,853,162 downwards.
ACCCACAGCATATACGAGCGTCCAACAAGATGGTCGCGATGGTCTTGACCATCGCGACCATCGGACTTGCGAGTGAAACCCTGTGGTCGGGTTTCTCAACCACAAGCCCTGGAGTGATTTTGGCTCTATCAGTGCCAAAATCACTCCCACTGACATCACTAGTGATGTCAGTGGGGCCGGCTTGAGACGGTAGGCGTTCCCATGGGAACGCCTCCGTCTGGCAGGCACGCCCCCGGCATGCCCACCAAAGGGGGCGTGCTGTCAATCAACATCGACAGCACGCCCCCTTTGGTGCGAGACCTGGAGTGATGGAAAGTCCTTCGCTCGCCGGGTCTCGCGCATGCGCACGACGGAGCTCCCTCCGTCGTGCGCATGCGCAGTGGGACCATCGACCCACTTGCGAGCGTCTTGCCGCTCGCGAGTGGGTCTGAATGACCCCCTAAATCCTCTGTACGAGCATAATAGCAAAACAATTGCTGCACGTGCGCAGCGCGTCTTACACACATGTGCAATGGATAACAGAAATATCTGCATTGCGTAACTCTCAGAATCAGGCCCAGTGTCTTTTGCTGCATCAACAGCTGTGTGTTTGAAAGGCCTACCTCAGTCATCTACTATGCCAGTGTTTTACTGCTGTATAAGTTAGTGTTAAATTAGCATAACACTGCATTAAAGGGAAATATGCCTTTGTATTTCCTCTCATCTTAATGAGCTCCAACCAATTTTTTTTCCTTTATCTTTGAGTAATTTATCCTTTAATAAAGTAGTGTTGGTAGAGCACATATAATGTAATTCATACAAATCACTCATATATTAGCTTTCATTAGTCTAACTACAAAGCTTACATCTGATTGGCCGCAGCAGTACACAACACTTCATCCCTCTTTGTTGTTAAATATTCCAGAACTGGTAACAAAAACCAATACCTTTTACATCAGGCAAATAAATAAATCTATCAAAATATAGTGTTAGAATATTTTAGCAATATGTAAAAAAATATATAAAATTCCAGGTTTAAAAGAACATTTCTTTAATGTAACTGTTCATGACTTCTATGTCAAGGTCGCAAAGGGCAAATATAAATCTTGAGGATTTAAAAAGTATGAAAACATCTTTCTAATTATTATTTTTTTAATCTTTAAATAGCAGATGTTACAAAAACACAATATTCATGCAAACGGATTATGAGGTCCAGAAAAATAATAATTGGGGAGTAATCTAGGAGACCCAATACAGTTTCAATTCCAGAACAAAGGTTTTATTAAGAATCAAAATGATCAGTTCGATTAGCAGCCTATTCAATTGAGTACTGATATCCCGCCTGTTAAAAGCCCCAGAGGGCAGATATTTCCTCGGAGCTTCAGAGGCTGCGAGGAATAACAAACCTGTGTTATACGAAATGGGGTGGAGGTGGGGGGTAACCCATAGATTTTGGGCACTTAACTGTGAAATCTGTGGGTTAACGCGCATCAGTTGTGGGTTTACAGTGGCGGGAGAATGCATAATAATAGAAATAGCTCCGGGTGTTAGATTTGCCCATGCGCTAAACATTGTGGCTAATTGAATCTGCCCCCCACTGTATAACAACTCATTGTTATTTTTATTCAAGTCCCCAATTCCATTGTCTTTATATAGTTTAACAGTACTACAGTATAATTAATTTGTAGGCAATGTAATGTAAATTAAGCACATTATCAATAAAAAAACAGACAAATATCAGGCTCCAGAATGAAAAAGTTATGTCTGTGGTTGAAGCCAGGAGCCCAGTCCTTTACTGCCTGCTCCTTACCCTAGGATATAGAACTACTGTGGGTGATGTGGTAAATCTCTCTGACTTGTGAAGTTATTGCTGTTACCTTGCCTTGTCACTCTATCCGGCTTCTGTCATACTGATCTTGTTCTGCAGGGGTTCCAAACTTGTTTTGTGCTATCCAAGTTCTGGGGACATCACTGTATCACACCTTTCAACTGCTCACCCTACCTATCAGTTACCCTACCCTCACCAGTGGCGTCCCTAGGGAGGTGCGAACCACACCGGGTCAGAGAGAGTGACACTAAAATGCCAGCTCCTCTTCAGTGACCAGGAGCTGGGCATTGCATTGTAATGTTATTGTGGAGCACCCGTGTATGGGGGGCCTTTACTATTACTGTACCATTGACGTGTCATGTTTTGCTGTCTTTTTGTATTTACCCTGTATGGAGCTGTGAAAACTTTGAGGCACCTTAAAAATAAAGGATAATAATATTCTGAGGGCATATTGGCAAAGATGACTGAGACAAACCACAAGAACATGCTGAGACTAGTGATTTCAGCATTAGGTCTTTTCTCCTACCTATGCCATTGTTGTAATGATGACATGTGACAACCCCCTACTTTCAATCTCAATTCAATCTACATAGGTTGCTTGTGTGTGTTTTTTTATTTCAATGGAAATTTCCCATGTTTCATGAAACTACAGCTGTGCAAGATGATGAAGACTTACCTTGGGGTGCAATGACAAATGGTTTCTGATACTACGTTTTCTCCTGGACTTTGTAGCTCCGTTGTTATAGAAATGGTATAAACTTTCTGCAAAGGGTAGCTGAAAGAAGAGAAATGAGAATGACTTATTGTGAAAATCAATATCCTATGCTACTGTAACTGTAAAAGAAATTGTGTATTATTAGTTTTGTCCTCTGCATTTATTTTGCCAGTTATTTACTTAATAATTTACACTGGTTGGTCTTAATAACCACCATTCACTGTTTTGAAAACCTACCTTTGTATAGTGGCAACATTTACTGCCACAAAGACATGCTAAGGATCAGATGCCTCTAAATAAAACTAGTACAGGCTATGTTGTCCCAGTTTGAATACTTTAAGTAAAGAAAATAATAATAATAATAATAATAATAATAATAATAATAATAATAATAATAAAATAATTAAATATATGTTTCATACAAAATAATTAGTAATGGGTACGATGGAACCTGGAGCTTATAAATAAATGTCGTTGGGCCATATACAGATCTCCCAGCTTCTCTTTGCGTCATAGGGGCATATTTATTAATAATTTTTGTCCCTTATATATGAGGAAACTGCTGTTTCTGCATGTTTAAGGGCAGAATTAAGTATCCCTCAGATGTACGTACCAATTAGGAAAGTAGAAGATATTGGAGATTTCTTTTGCTTTCCATCCACTGGCTCCTGCAGCAGCCGTCCTCATAGGCTTCTATGGGGTTGACTACAGGAGTCCAAAAGTGCATCACGACTTTTGCCGCAATGCGCAATCGCAGCTGGAAAGTTGTGAATGCGCAGTAGCCTGCGAGGGGGTCTATAGGTAGAAGTGATCGCAGATCTTCCTCCTGATCGGTCGCCAGGACTCTTATCTGAGTCTGTGTCTCAGCGAATGAAATTGATAAATTTGAACAAAAAAGGAATACCTATTTCCATGCTTTGCGGCGATAAGAATTCTTAATTTTGGAGGGTCAGACCGCATATATAATAAGGAGATGCAATGTGACTAAGGGGCCTATTCATTATCAAGGGCATTCAGCTCCCTGATAATTAAGTATCCAACTTGCCGCGAGTTGTGGTGGTGGATACAAGATTACCAGAGCAATTCAGTATTTGTTCCGATGCGTGGACAGCTGCTACGAAAAGCTGCTGTCCCCGTGATACCCTAATACTGCGACTTCAGTAGCAGCATTACATACCGGACAGTGCCGGCTTCCTGCGCATGCATGACCTGAGGTCAGACATGCGCACTGCCAAAGGTCCCGCTGTGCAGAGGCGGCGGAGGGATACGCTCAGATCCCTCTTTGCAACCCTGGAGCTCCTTTCCATAGGAAGGAGTAGGGCACCAGGAATCAGCTCCATCTGAAGATGGCATTGATTCTAGGAAGCAAACTCCAAATATTGAGTCGCCCTATCGGGACGCTGATAAAAAATGGACCTGTTACAAAAAACATGCAGAAACTGGCATTTCCGCATGTGTTACAGGCCCATTAGTGATGATGAATAAGCCCCTAAGTGAAGTGCAATTACAGCTGGATATCTTGGGATTAAAGACTGAACTAGCCAGAAATGTCTGAGATTTCACAGATAAATTTCTCATAACGATTTTATAATTAACAAAGGATTTTTTGTTTTGATCCTCTAATTACTTTGTCTGTGCACCTGTGATCTAGAATTAGTCTGTCTTCACAGTGCATATTGGATCTCATATTGGTGTCTGACTCCTTCAGCTCCTGTGCACTGAATACCAATCTGCATAATAAGACTGAAAATCTCTTTATTTACTTCTACTAGGGCTGCATCTCTGCAGCTTTGAGTCATAGCTCTGCTCAGCCTTGTATCATGAATAGGCAGACCATACAGATGTGTCCCCATACACCTAGCCTCAATACGCCATACAGTGTGAGCAGGGTCATTTCTAGAGAGGAGGGGGCACGTGTGCAGTCTCCGATACGGGCACCCTCCTCTCCACCCAGCGCCGGCAGCGCACTGAGCTGTGCACGGCCAGCGCCGGAGTTATAGACTCTGGGCACTAGAGTGTGTCCAGACTCTATAATGTATGCACAGGTCACAGGGAAAATGGCCGCCACCATTTTCCCTGTACTGCGCATGCTGACGCCGCGGCCATTTTCCCTGTACTGCACATGCGTAAACAATGGGAAAATGGCCGCCATGGCCATTTCCCAGTCGTTTTACAGTGCCGAACCCCCTCGCCGACGTGGGACTTCGGAGACGTAAGTAACATTACGGGTGCAGGGTGTGCGGTGCGGGGCCCCCCTGGACCTAGGGGCCCGTGTTCCCTGCACACCCTGCACCCATTATAGATAGGCCCCTGAGTGTGAGACACCTGGTACCTTGCGACTCTGCTAGTGCAGAGCGCCTTTTTTGCCCCCCAAAAAATGGTTCTTGGTCACAATGCGATGCTACTAAGACCCACCAGGAGACTGCACTGATTCATTTGATATGCAACACTTGCTCTGGTGTGTGCTAGAGCACTAGAGGTAGGTTGTTATAGGAACTGTTGTGAAAAACGAGCTCTATGTGTGTGTGTTACTGTAACTGTAGATATAATATGTTAGCTTGTGTCAACAAACAATGAATCATCAAAATAATAAAAAAATAGGATTAAAAGTGAATAACAGCAATAAAAAAGTTGCTGATTAGTGATAATATTATAGTTCCTTTCTGATATTTTCTGCGCCTCTAAGAAGCCAGGTGAGTGCAGGAATACTGTAAGCATACCTCCCAACATGACCCTCTCCAGGAGGGACACAATGCTTTGGTCCTGGACTTCCCTGGTAGTTTATGATTGGCTGGGGTGGGGATGCAGTATAGTCCAAAATTCAAATAGGGGAGTCACACCAACTGCCAGTGAGTCCCAGCCCGTGATGTTTGGCAGTGTGTGAAATGACAGTTGGTGTGGCTCCCCTATTTGAATTTTGAACTGCGCTGCAGCCCCACCTCTTACCAGAGCATTGTGTCCCTCCTGGAGAGGGTCATGTTGGGAGGTATGCTGTAAGTCATTTACGGCTGGAAAGCTTCCTTATCCCAAACTCACCCTGTTACTTCCCACCTGTTCATCTATAACACTGGCAGTCTCGTCTCCCTGCTGTTTCTGGTCTCTGTGCTCCATGCTTGGCGTGAGCAGGGGGAGGCAGTATGGTATCAGTATTGGGGGTATTCAGTTCGTGGTGCTAGTGATTTCCAATGTTTCATACTTGGTGTACTTTATCAACGATCCTTTTTAAGGACTGGAGGGAAGTAATAGGATAAGTTTAGGGTAAGGAGGCTTTCCAGCCATAAATGACCCATGCCTGCACTCACCCGGTTTCTTAGAGGCACAGAAAATAACGGGAAAGACTTTGTGTGTGAGTAAAACCAATTACAGTATGGATAATGTCTCAGCCTAGCATATCTAGTACAATGTGAGTGGCTTTTCACTGCATCTGCAATGCGACTAAGATGCTAAATTTAAAGAAAAATATGGTACACTCCTCCTCTCAGAGCAGCTCAGTAACGCTGGGCGCCTTATGCCCTGTGACGTAAAGAAACCCAGTGTATGAGGACAAATCTGTACTGGTATTGGCTTGTGACAAAGAACTAACCCTAGTATCTAAGGGGGTCATTCAGAGTCGGTCGCAACCGCTGAGCGATCGTAACCGACTCGATGTTGCCCCACTGGGCATGCACACGACGGAGCCGACTCCGTCATGCGCATGCGCGAGACCCGGCTAGCGACGGCTCCGTTGCTAGGGGTCTCGCACCAAAGGGGGCGAGCTATGTCGATGGTGAGTGACAGCTCGCCCCGTTTGGGAGGCGGGCAGGGAGCGTGCCTGCCCAAACGGAGGCGTTCCTGCCGGAACGCTTGCCGTTTGGGGGCGGCCCCACTGACATCATTGCTGATGTCAGTGGGGAGCTTCCTGCTCGATCATAGCAGGAAGCTCCCTGGGGCTTACGAGTGCCCAGACCTTAACCTTAGGGTCTGGTCGTAAGCCCCGATGGTTGCGATGGTCAAGACCATCGCGACCATAACCCATGTCGGTCACTAGAGCTGTGGGTGTTAACTCACAGCTTAGCGATCGACAAGGAGGCGGTCGTTCAGGATGCAAGCGGCCGCCCTTATTCAGAGCGAACGCTTGCAACTAACGACCGCCTCTGAATGAGGTCCTATGTGTGTACTGTACATGTGATAGGAATATAGGTTGTAACATCCGCTGGGGAAAGGACTGATGTGAATGACCGAAATATTCTACGTAAATTGCTGTGGAACACGTGTGTGCTATGTTAATAACTGTTAATAAGTAATACATTTTTTAATATTATGCAAATGTAATTCACAATATATTGAATAATATACCGCCCTCTACAGCTGCAGAATTTCTTAAGTATTGCAAATACAACTATACAGGTCTAGTTAGTTTTTAAATCTATTTTAACTGTGTTGTAAATTAGATCAAAGAAAAAAAGTAACACACAAATTGTACTCTAGTGTATTTATAGATGATCAGTGACTTGTTACTATAGAGATTGTCCGCCTCCCCAACTAATTCAATGCTATTGACCTGCTTGAATGATTATTGGTTGAATCCAATCATTTCCCTCTCACCAGCTACTGGAGCTGGCCTAAGGATGTATTACTCTGACAGTGATTTACAGTCACCGATGATAATAATAATAAGCAAATGTGGGTTTGGGGACATAGAATATGAATGTTCAGCACTAACAATGAGGAAATCCATATATTAATACTCATTCCATTTTTATGGCTCTTAAGAAGTAAAGGTTAATGATCTGTTGAAAATTGGTTCTATTACCATCTACCAAATTCTAGCTGCCTTAAAATTGTCCCATGGTTTAGAACATGTTTAATAACCGAGGGCCTGATTCATTACGGATCGCAACTGCAAAAGCGTACGCAGTCGGCCGATTGTTTACGTACTGCACATGCGCGTGCATAGCAGTTTGCGTGCGCTATGGCTACACTGCGATCACGCAGAGCACTGTAAACCATCAGAGTGATTGACAGGTAGTCAGCATTTGTGGGCGGTGATGGGGGAGTGGCTGTCCATTTGAGCGCCGCTGCATGGGCGTGCATAAATTGGCCACTGCGACGGCATACGCAGCTTGAGTACTCACTGGCCTGTTGTAATTGTGCGTGAGGGGCCGATGTTGCTCGATGTTCCTGATGTATACGCAGGACTGCAAGGTATTACGGATGTGAGATAGCGGTAGTGGGTCGCAGTGGTCGTCTCTATGCTGGCAGTGCGATGCATTGCAATTGCAGTCATTAGCATATTTTTGCAGCGGGTCTGCGTGTGTAATCGCAGCTACGATCGCACCTTGGGCCTGATTCGGAGGTGGACGCATTGGGCGCAAGAGCCTGATGTTTTAAATCTGCACATACCTCCGAGATGCATTGTGCATGCGCCCCAATGGTTACCGCTGCGCGCAGACATCAAAATATCGGAGATGTACCATCGGGTTTACTTACATCTCTGAAAAAGGCCCACTGTTCACTATTCACCAGAACAGTGAAAAAGACACTTTGCACGTGCTGTTCTTTACACAACGTTATTACGTTTCCCTGTGAGCGAAGTGCAGGTCTCTGAATTTGCTGATGAAAGTTTACATTTAAAGTTGGAGCCACTTTGCAGACTTTCATTCTGGTAGAATTCCACTAACTGTAGCGATATTGTATAACTATAAACCGATGGTTCCAAAACCCTGACAGTCCAAGATATCCATGCTGGAGCACAGGTGTCATAATTAGTACCTCAGTCAATGTGATTTAACCATCTGTGCTAAAAAAATGGATATCCTTAAAACCTGGACTGTTAGGGCGCCTTGAGGACCAAGTTTGGGAACCACTGGTATAAACCCAATGTTCTTAACTGTACCTTGTTTGAACCGTTATGGAATTTTCTACTTGATAATAGATTAGCAGGCACCAGATTTATTCATCCCACAGGGTAGCTGGAAAGTATCTAAGGCTTAGTGTTCCTCTAATACACATTTATTTCATCCCACTTCTGTGAACTGGACCATGACAGTAAGAGCACCATAAGAGCATTACATAAAGGCTCAGACATCTGGGAATTCCATTATGTATAGTATCTGCCGCTCCCTTTTATATGTCTAAAGAAAGTCTTATTGTCTGTCCTGTTTATAATTTGTTTCATTTCTCTGCCATGTTCTACAGAAATGAGTGGTTCATGATTCTTGCATCCTGTCACCCAGCAACATGCATTGATGTTTCATCTTCAAAGTGCTGCCTCTACAATGGAATGGCAGCACCTACAGTACTTTCACAATATAAACATGAAGGACTTTTTCCCGAGGACTGTTCAGTAACCTTCTGATTTATAGGCTTTCACCGCTACATTTCTCAATGCCTGTTAGGGCTTTTAACCACTGTTGGCCATTCAAACCTCAGCGATACCGCATGTCAAAAGCATTTGACGTACATTGATCAAGGAGTGCTTGCACTTGCGCTTATGGGGTATCAATAGAAGGTACTCCTTATACCAGGAGTGGGGAACCTTTTTCTGCCGAGGGCCATTTTGATATATATAACATTATTCACGGGCCGGTGCAGGCCACGCCCCCTCCATGTGATGTCACACTGGGGTGGGGCCACAATCGCCGGTGATTACAACAATGCCTGGAGCATTCTGAGGACGCTTCGGGAAGCTGTAAGGGCAGCGGTGTGACTGTCTGAAGCGTCCTAAGGACGCTCCAGGTGGCACTGCTGCATAGAATCTGGCTGCAGGTTGCCATTCTAGACACCCTGCTAGCCAGATGAGGGTAGCAGAAAAAAACTCAGAGGGCCAGACCAAATGATTCTGCAGGCCTTATACGGCCCCCGGGCCTGAGGTTCCCCGTCCCTGCCTTATACACTAATGAATAGCACTGGTCAAAGAGGAAGGGGCTTGTTTGGGGGGCACGTAAGCTTATTCTATTATGTTTTACCTCAATGGTTCAGTTTAGAAATTGATACGGTGACTTTTGCTAACTTGTGTTTAAGGGGCATAGTCATTATCGGGGATTGCGGTGATGGATACTATAATACCTGAGCAATTAAATAAAGCAGCCATCCTCGCAATACCTGGAGGTGTTTGTGCGCCTGTGTGACCAGAGATCATGCATGTGCACTGCCAGAGAGGACCAGTGCAGAGGAAGTGGAGGGGTGCGATTGGATCCCTCTTTGCATCCCAGATCTCCATTCAATAGGAAGAATCTGGGCTCCAGGAACTAATGCCATCTAAAGATGGTGTAGGTTCCGCAGGCTAACTTCGAAAACTGAAATGCCCTTAATGTGGATTGGGACAGTTACTAAAAACGTGGAAACTAAGGTTTCAGTAGATGTAACAGGCAGGGATGCTGAGGGGGGGAAGAGGGGGGTAGCGGGTACTTACTCAGGCCCGGACCAGTTAGAGGGGCCCGTGGGGGGCCCCAGGTAAGTAATCCAGGTATGTGTAAGTGATCGCTCTGCCCTCTGCTCTGTCTACTACCGCTGGTCTGTATAACAGTGCAGCAGCATCAGTATCCTCTCACTGTCCAATGCACTGTTTTGGCTGCGCTGCGATACACCACAGCCAGCAGTAGCAGACAGGGAGGTGTTACAGGTGTGGGTGATTGCACTGATCGCCCCTCCTCCCCTGGAGCCGCCCCCCTTGTGCTGAGCATGTGTCTTTGACCACGCCTTCCTGCAGTACTCGGGCCCGACAGAGCTCTCAACAGCCCTGGGAACAGGCCCATCAGTGATCATGAATAGGCCCCTAAAAGTTGTGGTTTTCTGGCAATATGTTAGTGCTTTATCCTCTGTTACTGTACATTCGGCTAGTTGCAGCTCGATAGAAAATCACTGTTTTTACATATTCACTGACTTTTGCAATACTCCCTTTCACTCAATGATCAGACAGTGACCAGGACTTTACAAAAGTCGGGACTATACCTTTGATTTCTAATATTACATGCATGTATATCTATGCATAACTTTTCCATTTTTAATAGACCTCCATTTTATATTTGTGATTTATGTAAGTTTTATGTAATAAACCAATTTCGTCTTTAATATCTGCAAAATAAGCAATGAGAGTACCCTCTAGTGAGAGCACCCCAGTCTATACTTTCTTATTACTAGAGATAAGCAGTTCGGTGTTGACTCAGATCTTCCCGCCAAGTTCGGATCTCAAAACGAGGCAAAACCTCATCTTTCACATAATCTGTGCCTAGATGCCCGTGTAAGATGACATTTTACCTCTTTCTGAGATCTGAACTTGGCAGGAAGAACCGAACCAAAACCGAACCGCTTATTTCTATGGTAATAACCAATTGCAATCCTAAAATTATCAAGTACAAAGTGGTAATTCGGTATGCAATCGGGAAGCCGACTGCCTAAATACCGACAGCCGGCTTCCCGACTGTCATATCCCGGCAAGGGTGAAATGCCGGGCGTCTAGATGTAGACGCCCACATTTCCCTGACGCCGGGAGACCGGCGCCCGGCATCCCGATCATAGGGATGCCGGGTGCCGCGAGCGGACAGCCGCGGAGGGGAGGGTTAGGTTTAGGTCTCCCAGGGGGGGGACTTAGGGTTAGGCACCACCCCGGGGGACTTAGGTTTAGGCAGCGGGGAAGGGGGTGGTTAGGGTTAGGCACTTAGAGGGGGGATTAGGGTTAGGCACTTGGGGGGGAAGTTAGGGTTAGACACCCCTAAGGAGGGTTAGGGTTTAAGGGGGTTAGGTTAGTAGATACTCACCTTTCCACGATCGGGATTTCCAGCGCTGTCGGGCTTCCGCTGCTTCGAACTCTGCTCATGTCGGGCTGCCGCTGACGGGAATCGAACCGCCGGACATGCGGCCAGCGGTATTTCATACCCATTCCGGTAATTCAAACAGGTTTATCTATTGTACTTCACTTCGGCAGTCAGTATTATCCGTCAACATAAACTCGAGCTCAATGGGTCTAAGGGGGAGATGTATTAAGCTCTGGAAAATGATACATTGGTGAGTGATAAACTAAAAACCAATCAGCTCCTAAATGTCATGCTACAGGCTGTGTTTGAAAAATGACCGTTAAGAGATGATTGGTTGGTAGTTTATCACTCTCCAATTTATCACTTCCCAGAGCTTAGTAGTACATCTGCCACTTTGCACAGATGGCAGGAGCAACTACATTTGTTTCTCTGGGAGTAGCTGCTGACCAGAAATGGTATTTCTGAAGGTCCTCGAATCAGACCCTTTCATGGTGTGATGACATTCCTTGGCACCACCCCCACCCCATAATCTCCTACTGTCTCCACAAATGCCTCACGTGATCCTTAAAAACATAACCGTGTGGGAGGTGGGACACAGACTGATCTACAGTGCAGCCACCAATAACTGCCGTCCGTATGCCGCATACCTTTTATGGGACATATTTTGCACCTTCACGTTATGCATCTCTAAGGGGTATATTTACTAAACTGCGGGTTTTTAGAAGTGGAGATGCTGCCCATAGCAACCAATCAGATTCTACTTAACATTTATCTAACACCTTCTAGAAAATAATAGCTAGAATCTGAATCTCCACTTCTAAAAACCTGCACTTTAGTAAATATACCCGTAGGTGTACGCCAACCAATGTAATAAAGAGCCTCCACATACTACTGCAATACAGAGAGGAGCAATTCTCACCCATCCATCCAATTGTTATTTCAATATATAAATTAGCCTAAACTAAGAAGCTTAGCCTCAAAGTCAGGGAAGGGTGAGGGGGTGCTTTGAAATTGCTAAATTAAATGGTATAAGCATTTATTCTGCCAAATGATGGACTGTAATTATTTTCTTGAATATACATCTTTTCTCCACTATAATATTATATTTTAATGGTTTTGAGCATTGAACTGGGAGAAGGTCTCTGAGAGGAGATGCAATCATGTCCTTGTCTGTAATGAGGGTTCTCATACAATTTCTTAATTGCCCCTTTACTTAAAGGGGTGTTGTCAGCCAGCGAGCAGCACTTAGGGCACCAAAACTATTGTGTCTATTGTGAGAAATAAATCCATCCCTGATCTGATAACAAACCTAACAATTTGTTTCACATTTGTCCACACACTGCTTTTGAACAATAGCGGCTGCTTCTCCGACACATTCCTCTGATACAGACAGACAGGATCCTCTCATACACAGAGCTGGTTACAGCACCTCTGTATATCACAAAAGGTAGAGTGTTATCACTTCTAACAATAACCATATCTATTTGCTCTTCTGAAAAAGCAATGATACACTGCTCACTTCCTTTTGTGTACAATGCAGCATGCTTGCCCGTAAGTTATACTCTCTTATGCTGGGTACACACTGACAGATACATTGGGCGATCAATTGATCGGCTAATATATCTGCTGCCCGTCGGCCAGTGTGTACCCGCGATATGTCGGTGAGCGTCGGCGTTCACTGACATATCGCATTGACTGTGCTGGACAGCCGTTGGACAGACATGGCTGAAGACGTATATGTCCATCGGCAAGTGTGTACGGGCGGACTGCAGACCGCCTGTACACACACAGCGGCAGCCCCGAGGAAGGTGGTGGGACACGTCCTTGACCCGCCCACCGGCAGCTGGATCCCGCCCCCCGGCTGCCGGGACGCGAGGGCAAAAGCAGATGATGGCCGTTCAGTTTGTATGAACGACCATCATCTGCAGATATATCTGTCAGGTGTGTACCCACCTTAAGGGGTAAATTTACTAAAGTGAGAGTTTTTGGAAGTGGAGATGTTGTCTATAGCAACCAATCAGAATCCAGTTATTATATCCTAGAAGGTGCTATTTACATGTTAAGTAGAATCTTATTGGTTGCTATGGGCAACATCTCCACTTCTAAAAACTCTCACTTTAGTAAATTTACCCCAGGTGTCTTTTTATTTTACACCCTTGTAGATATCGGGACTGTCTGTATTAGGGTGACGTCGCACTTTTGTGCTTCAGTATTTAAATTGCGTGTGCCTAACAATGCTTTCCAACAAAAGTTGAAATGGAATGTGCGCAGGACGTCCTATTATAGGTACAGGGATGACACCTAGAGCCTTATGTGATAGCCTATGAGATGCAGGCACAGATTCCATTCCGGCGCGTTAGCCCGAATTTTTAAAGTAGCAATAATTTGAAGGGGAAAGCAAACCTGGTTTTGCCTTCTATGTTATTGTTGCTTTAAAAATATGGACTACAACTGCTTCTCGCAGGCTATTACATAAGGATCTCCATCAGATCTGTAGTGGCAGAATCTTCAAGGCCTGGTGCAGGGACTTATGCAAATGATGATTAAATATTGTCTGCACAGCACTGGGTAAAATGGTGGCGCTATATACATACTGTACATGATGATCATTTTAAATGAAGTGCACTCAACTTCTTTCCGTAATGGAGAGACTGATGTTTATAAGATTGCAGCCAATCATTTATCTTAGAACTAGTGACAGTTAATTATAAATAGCTGTTTACTTTTCAAACATACACTTAACTTAGCCCTTCACAGAAAATATTTTATCAGTCGCATGATCAGTCCCCTGCTGACAACTGATACTCATATAACATGGACACACATATAGGGCTCAATCCAATTAGACGGGATGTACTCGCGAGTGTGAGTCATCGCGACAAAGGCGACATTTAACGACATAAAAGTACTCACAGACCCATATGGCTCCAAGCAAAATTATGCAAATACGGGCTCTGAGCAGGTCGCGAGGGGTGCGAGATGCCATGCCATTGCCAACGTTTTAACACCGTGGCAATGGCAACTAGCATCCTTTGCAATCAATTGGATTGACCCCAAAGGGTGAATTTCTCAATAACGTTGAGCTTGATTCAGGTCCGGACGGTAGTGTATTAACGCAGTTTTCCGATTATCGGAAAACTGCACATGCACAGGACCCGTTCTGTGCATGTGCAGAACGTGTCCTGCAATCTCGCTCAAAGATCTCCCAAGCCACGGCATGATTGACATGCTGTGTCGCTTGCAGGGCCGGCTCCAGGGGTCTGAGCACCCTGTGCCGGTCCGGAAAATAGCGCCCTGTAATTGGGGGCATGGCCTCATTTACATAAGCCACGCCCCTGCATTACATTATTTTGAGGCATGCCCGCGTGGCACGCCTCCAAATAACGTCAGGCCGGGGGTAAAGCCCAGCCCTCCGTCACTGGCTGGGCTTCCCCCAGCCCTCTGCCGACAGTGAATGGCATCCATTCACACTTCGGGGGTCTGGTTCATTTTTGTGGTGTGGGTCCCCCTGAATTGCGTTGGTTAATCTGTCTCAGGGCACCGCATTATAACACATTTTCCTTTATAACACATTTTAACCCTTCACTGTGTGTGTTTAATATATATGTACTTCACTTTTTTATTTTCATTCTTTATATGCAGCTGCAGCTGCTCCTAACTATCTCTTTACACTGCACTTTTCTTACTATGGTGGTGCCCTGGGGCAGCTTGGCTGGGCCAGTTTTGGGGGGTCCTGCGCTCTGGATTTGAACCCTAATATGTTAGGGACCCACCCGAAAGAGGTTACCTGGATATGGTGGGTGGGCCCTTAACCTTGGCCATGATTATGCTAAAAACCTCTATTGATTGCAAAATTTTTCTGCATTTATATATATTATTAATAATTTGGAGCTGTGCACCTGAGATTTGTCTGTTTCTGAGATTTTGTCTTTAGTCTCATCAGGTAGCACCTCCCATCATATATAGAGGGGGTCATTCAGACCCGCTCGCGAGCAAAGGACGCTCGCAAGCGGGTCGATGTTGTGTGAATGCGCATGCGCACGATGGAGGGAGCTCTGTCGTGCACATGCGCAAGACCCGGCGAGCGACGAGGAATACATCGCTCGGGGTCTCGCACCAAAGGGGGCGTGCTGTCGATGGTGAGTGACAGCACGCCCCCTTTGGTGGGCGTGCCAGGGGCGTGGCTGCCAGACGGAGGCGTTCCCATGGGCTAGTCATGGAGGCATTCTGGACCAGTCCCTCTTAGTTTTTAGAGCGGCCTCCTGGCCACTCGTATAGCTGTGGGTGACCACCCACAGCTATAGCGAGCGGCCAAAAAGATGGTCGCGATGGTCAAGACCATTGCGACCATCGGGCTTGCGATGAGACCCTTGTGGTAGGGTCTCGTTGCCGCAAGCCCTGGAGTGCTTTCGGCTGTCACTCACCATCGACAGCACGCCCCCTTTGTAGCGAGACCCATAGCAACGGCTTGCCCGTCACTATCCGGGTCTCGCGCATGCGCACGACGTAGCTGGCTCCCTCATGCGCATTGGGCCAACATCGACCCATTTGCGAGCGCTCAGCGCTCGCGAGCGGGTCTGAATTAGGCCCAGAACTCCTTACATTGTGTGTCTCACCCCATTCAAGATAGTTGGAAGCTCCTCAGTGTTAAAGGATGCTTATATTTAAAAGATGCCGTTTATGCCGTTCGTTCAATTTCTTTGCAGCTTAAATGTAGACCTTCCCCCTTGGTTGCTATACATAAGGACACTATGGAGAGTGGTAGAGTTTTATCATGATGTACTGTAAAATTATGAGCAGCGTATAATAAGAACAGAGGTATGAAAACAGAACCCTCTTGATTTCTTTAGCATGTACTGTATGCTTTAAATTTCTAAAACTTGCTATATTTGGATCATTATTTGCAGTGCTTGTTCAAGTGATAAAAATAGGTCAGAGAGAACAAAAGCTTTGTACAGTATGTTATGCTTTGCGTTAATGTAGGTGCTGGAGCATGATATTATTGTATTTTCACTTACAGAGATAGATTAATGTCCTCACTATGCAAATGCTGTTTTTTATGTATTTGCTTTAAAATACTTCATTTTTTAGCTGTGTTTTGCAGGGATGTGAGAGCTGGTTGTTTATTTTTCTCTGATAATCTTAATAATCTGACCATACTAAACAATTGTGATATCAGTGGGTTGAGAAACAACCTGTGACACAATGGTGCACTATTATGTTTACAGGGCTATGCCAATCAGTCACCACTCTCAGCTATATGGCATCTATAGGGCTATACAGCTGCGTCTTAAGACAGGAGGGGGCCCGTGTGCACTCCCAGTGTGGGGCCCCCTCTCTCCCTGGTGGCCGGCAGCCGACTGACACGGCTGGCCAGCCGCCGGAGCATTAGTAGACTCCGAGCACTAGAGTGTTCACGGAGTCTAATGTGCATGCGCAGAACGACGGAAAATTGTCACACGCTCGTAGTCCGATCACGTGGCTGAACAGATCACGTGTTCCTGTTCTGCGCCAATCAATTTAAGGGTATGTACCGTGTCCCGATCATGTGATGTAGGTTATACTGACATCATCTTAACATGGTTAGCCATTGTTGTTATTGGCAACCAATACTCATAGTGTTATCTGGATAACCTCAGTTTAAAGTTGTGTATAGTGTCCCATTCATAAGGAGAAAAGCATGCTGATAAATCAAGGTCATATATTCTTATTCTACATCAACAAAACAAACCAAGAATATACAAAGTTCTGATTATATGATATAGGTCATATTAACATTATATTAGCATGGTTAGTGATGTTATTATTAATAACCCATATTTATAATATAACTTTATGTAGTGTAAATCAAGTCTATATATAGTGTCTCACACATATAATGTATAGTATACCAATATATTATTTGTTTAAATGGCCACTATTGTTGTTATTACCAACCAAAAAAAATATTTAAAAAAAATAAAAAAAGGGCAAACATATACCAATGAAAAGTATAAAAATGAAAGATGATAGTATTTGGTCCATAGTGATATATCTTAATCGGAGTGGTTCCACACAATAAATTAAATGATTGAACCTATATAGACAAAGGTGATGATAAATAAACACAACAAAATGCCCTAATAGGTCTAAATAATGATGAGAGAAATTAACAGATAACTGAATTCAATTCTATGGATTCATTGAGACCATCTGGATGTAACGAATTAAACTTCAACATCCAGAAGACCTCTCTACTACACAACATATTAAACCTATTGCCCATGGTCGTACTACCAGAACACTCAGAACCCGATTCATGGAACATCGGAGAAATATCATGAATAAGAATGTTCTTCATAGTGTTCCACGCCATTTTAATATTAAACATAACAGTGACCCGACATGTCTCCGTATTATGGGACTTGAGATTATACCCCCTACTTCTAGAGGGGGCAATAGGTTTAATATGTTGTGTAGTAGAGAGGTCTTCTGGATGTTGAAGTTTAATTCGTTACATCCAGATGGTCTCAATGAATCCATAGAATTGAATTCAGTTATCTGTTAATTTCTCTAAGCATTATTTAGACCTATTAGGGAATTTTGTTGTGTTTATTTGTCATCACCTTTGTCTATATAGGTTCAATCATTTAATGGTTGCCCTCCTTTATTCATTCATTGTGTGGAACCACTCCGATTAAGATATATCACTATGGACCAAATACTATCATCTTTCAGTTTTATACTTTTCATTGGTATATGTTTGCCCTTTTTTTTTTTTTATATATTTTTATTGGTTGGTAATAACAACAATAGTGGCCATTTAAACAAATAATATATTGGTAGAATATACATTACATGTGTGAGACACTATATATAGCCTTGATTTACACTACATAAAGTTATATTATAAATATGGGTTATTAATAATAACATCACTAACCATGCTAATATAATGTTAATATGACCTATATCATATAATCAGAACTTTGTATATTCTTGGTTTATTTTGTTGATGTAGAATAAGAATATATGATCTTGATTTATTAGCATCAGAAACGCGTTGGATGACTTTTGGACTCCATCATCAATCTCTCCTGGCAAGGATTGCGGCGCTATAAGAGACCTGTATGTTTTCCGTTTACCTGAACAGGCACTGAGGATGCTAACAGGAATTTTTGGATCACATACTATGGACTGGTAATATCTTACGCTGCTCATTATTATCCTTTGGACAGTAAGGAGGGAGTCCTTATCCCAGGACTCAACACATGAGAACTATTAACAGTTGCGTTTTTTGCCTTTCCATTGGTGATTTTGATTGTGATTTTATTGTGAGAATCCACAGCTGCACTATTTTATTTTCATTTGTGATCTCATTGGATTGATTGCAGCATTTGTGCAATAATTTAGTGATACATTGTTTATGTTTTATTAAATTATATTATTTTTAAGTTTAACCGACCATCTCAGTATATTTTTGATTACGATCTCTAAATTGCTTATAGTGTGAACATCTAGCGCTTGTTTCTATATTATTACAATTTTCTCGTTTCTTTGGGACTGACTATCCCTTTACCAGCTGCTTGATTGACAGCGCGTCAGTATGTATTTTTCTGGAGTTTTGTGCATGCGCAGTAGACTCCGGTAACACTCTAGTGCCCGGAGTCTACTGTGCATGCGCAGAACACCGTAAAAATGGCCGCAGCGGCCATTTTCCGGTGTTCTGAGCAGCGCTGGCACCCGACCATAGACAGGTAAGTTTAAAATAATATGGGTGCAGGGTGTGCGGTGCGAAGCCCCTCTGGACCCGGGAGCCCGTGTGCCCTGCACACACTGCACCCATTATAG
This sequence comes from Taudactylus pleione, assembly GCA_031769625.1. Lineage (NCBI taxonomy): Eukaryota > Metazoa > Chordata > Amphibia > Anura > Myobatrachidae > Taudactylus > Taudactylus pleione. The sequence goes on along the minus strand of JAUIMM010000200.1, from coordinate 3,834,075 downwards.
ATACGCCCCTGGGGCTAGACATACATGTATCTAGCAGAAAACTGGTCCCATTTCAAATCTCTTCTTTTGGGAAGGGCTGGCGATGCGTTTTTCTACCCACCACACCAGGGTCACTGCTCTCTGCTTCCGATCCTGAAAATGAAAGCCCAAAGAGGGCTCCGCTGTACATGCTTAGAAGAGTAGGGAGTTCCAGAGTGGGTATACACACATTGGGCTTGATTTAGAGGTGAATGCATTGCCCATTGCTTTGGTGGTCCCGTACACAGCGCTTGTGAGAGAATCTGCAAATGATGGAGCCGTCGTCTTTTGTACAGAGACACCCACCAAAGAATTCTCAGATCCGCCCATTGCGTACAAAGACTCAGCATCAGACAAACATCAGTTGCACCATCAGACCTCTGAGCAACCCTATGGTTGATCAGAATGCCCATCACGATAAGATGCCGGGGCCAGAACCACTGCGTAATTAGATGCAGTCACTGGCTTCAACACAACCCCGAAACGTTCGTGACACACCTGCATTTTAGTCGCCACTTCCCCGTCACCTCCCCTAAATGGACACTTTCTGTCAACCACTCTGTGACCTATTTCACACTATGAACTCCATCGAAAGACCATCGTGGCACATACGCAGTGCGACTCTGACACATGTACAAGCCAAATTCAACACTGTGCCTACATCTGAATTAGGATATTGTCAGGATCCCCTGACTGTCCAGGCCCATAGAAGCTGCATGGGCTGTCACAGTGGTGGCTAGACCTTACAACCACTAACTAATCCACTTAAAACAAGTAGCAGACTAGACCAAGCTGTAATTAGCCACAGAATTTGAATACATTTACAACACAAAAGTTGGACCATGTGTGATAGAGATATAAATTTCTGTCGGAAATAAAGATCACACATCTAATTGGTTAAACTTATACTACTACTGTATGTTTTCGCTGGTCTACATTTGTGAAATACACCGGATGCATACAGTACAACAAATCATTTGACTTTGCACTTGTTCACCTAGATGATTTGCTAGCACTATTCATAGCGCATGCCTACTTTACAGTCTATGGATGTAGCTGGTGCCCAAATCAAGTGTTTTTGCAGAATGAAAGTGTGTCCTTCTATAATGCAAAAAATTCCCTCCCCCCCAACCCTTTTATCTAATTTTAATAATCTAACGATTGCACCTACTCCGTACTCAGAGGAATGACCTTGGTCAGCCCAATTTTTCTCATCAGCCAGCAGAAACTTCTCGTCTTCTCCTTTTCGCAAACCCAGGCCTCATCACTTCAAACCGATATGCTTAGGGGAAATCCAGGAGCGGGACTCGAGGCACGTCCCATTTTGCACTGCAATTTGCCCATTTTGCACTTTGTAAATGAATCCCACTGTCCAAAACTGACAGAATCATACATTTTTATTATTAAACTCTTATGTATTTTCTTGTTATCTAGAATGTTTTTTTTTTTTTACATTTTCTTAAAATAAATATATAACCTTATCTTACCTTAGATTAATGTCATTATTTACTGCAGTTACGTTCCTCTGTATGCCCTTGAGAAACTAGTGTAATATGATTCACATAGATTCAGCTCTATACATCTGTCCTCTTTGACTCTGCTATCCCCGATACTGATCAAGCTTCTATTCTCATTAATGAACACACTCACAAAGCCATTAAGAATTGTCTGTTATCTATGTTCTTTACAGACCTACAGAATTGGAAACACATGGTATCATGTACTGTAAATATGCTGCAGTATCTGGAGTTACTTCTTAATTTCTAACCTCTTGCTCAGGATAAGATGTCCACTTGTTAGAAGTAGAAGACACTACTGCACATGCAATTTTCTACTCTACTAGGGTGATTTCTGCAGTTTTGGTGAAAATGAACCTATTTGGAAGATTTATTTATGTTTTAGAAAGGCCTTAGTGCATACTTGTGTTACATTTGCAGAATTGTTCTAGAACACCGCAGACTAGCAAGCGTTAAACGTTCACTTCAATATCTTTCACTTTTTACCATTTCCTATTTAGTCATTAATTGCTGCTCATTGATTAAAACATTGGTGTCCGCTTCAGGGAGCGTTCTCATCAAAGATGGAAGATGATATCTCCTCTTTGCCTCTAAATTTCCAGAGACCACTGCTTTCTTTCCGTGAGAATCCAATGCAAGTGGATAGTTTTAAATTATCCAAAGTGTAACACACCTGGCGATGTGTACTTGGCCTGTATATGTACTGTGGCAACAAAGACCATTTCCATTTTGAGCCTATACCCCTAGAAATGCATAAAAATGAAAGGTTCTGCAGAGCTGAACCTAGACAACATTAGCAGCTTTCAGACCGAAACGTCTCTTCCTGGCTTGCGTTCCGATACGTCTCTCTGTCCCTACACTTTGAGCCAACCATGGATTCAACAACATGTATCATTATCAACTGAATGTCCAGTCCTGTTATATTACCTACAGGGAACTAAATAAGACCATAACAACAAAAGTTATCTTGTTCCACTAATCTCAATTTGCTTTTATCATATTAATGGAGCACAATGTTTTTCAAACATGTACTAAATACATACAATATCATCCATATCAAAGGAGGTAATAAGCGGTAGAATGAATTCCACATTTCTTGGACTTCAAGTGACAATTTGTGTAAATTTTCCAGCTTTTGCAAATTGTCATCAGCAATTTATTTCAAATGATTCCTCTACCAATAAGCTTACTTCTGCAGTCACCAGAAAGAACGCAAAAAGATAATTTATCTACCCCCCACCTCCACCCCCGTCTGGGGGTTTAACATCTACATCTCTGCAAGTATTTTGTCTCCATCATCTGCCAGGGCTTGTAAATTGCCCCCAAATTTTTAATCTCCACTGTAGTCCTGAATATTGCCTACAGTCTAATACACAGACAAAGACATTTGGATTTATGTTTCCATACATCAAGTTTACTTGGTAGATTTGCTCCCAGCAGAATTCCCTCACTAAAAATTAAGGGCCTGATTCAGAGCCGGACGCTCTGACCAGAGCGCTCGCTCTGAATCAGGGCCCTCCTCCATTAAAATGGAGCGTCACCACCCACAGCATATACGAGCGTCCAAAAAGATGGTTGCGATGGTCTTGACCATCGCAACCATCGGACTTGCGACGGAGACCATGCGGTAGGGTCTCCCAGCCACAAGCCCTGGAGTGATTTTGGCTCTATCAGAGCCAAAATCACTCCCACTGACATCACTAGTGATGTCAGTGAGGCCGGCTTCAGACGGTAGGCGTTCCCATGGGAACGCCTCCGTCTGGCAGGCACGCCCCCGGCATGCCCACCAAACGGGGCGTGCTGTCAGTCACCATCGACAGCACGCCCCCTTTGGTGCGAGACCCGGAGCGACAGCTTGGCTGTCGCAGTGCGGGTCTCGCGCATGCGCACGACGGAGCTCCCTCCGTCGTGCGCATGCGCAGTGGGGAACATCGACCCACTTGCGAGCGTACTGCCGCTTGCGAGTGGGTCTGAATGACCCCCTAAGTTCAGAAATCTACTAATAAGACCTTATTTTCCATAATCTCTTGTATTTATGAAAGTATTCCACTTCCAGTAACACTTCATCAGTGGTTCCTATTGAAACCACCATCTCTGATCTCCTATACATTTCAAAATCAACATGATGCTTTATTTAAATCCTCTACTTGGCAAAGTCATATGCTTATGGGCCTTGCATAATCGTCAGCCGTGCAGATGTACACAAGGGAAGGAGCTTGTGTCAGCACTTGCATAAAGTCACAGGCGGGCGGTCACCAATAGATACTGCTATGTGAGCTTCTGCGTCCAACTTAGGGGTATATTTACTAAAGTGAGAGTTTTTAGAAGTGGAAATGTTGCCCATAGCAACCAATCAGATTCTAGCTATTATCTTCTAGAAGTAGCTAGTTAAATGTTAAGTAGAATCTGATTGGTTGCTAAGGGCAACATCTCCATTTCTACAAACTCTCACTCTAGTAAATATGCCCCTCAGAATCAGGCCCAACATGTCAGGGTTTTTGGAAAAATATGATTTATGAAATTAGGTATCAGTAACTATGAAACTAATGGAGGTAGCTGGGGATTGCTTGTTTAAAAGCTGTATTGCCGTGTTGTGGTCCTGTCCTAAATATGGACTATATGATACTGATATTGCACACGGGTGGCTTGAGTGAGTGAATGACCAAGGGGAAGCCGTAATCACCGTCATCGCAGCTTCCAGTAGCTTTTCCCGTCACACACCACAACTATTTTAAAGACGTGAACAAAACTTTTTTTTTTTTACAAAATCTCGGTATTAGAAAACTAAATAATGTGTTTGAATTAGTTTCTGTTATTTCATATGAGTAATTAAGAAACTATTACTATCATTGGGACTAGAGGGATTTAATAAACTTCTTAAATACATTTTAAACCCCCTTAAAACTCTGTTGCACGTGGGAAAACCGTTAGTTGATTGGCAAGATAAAGCTTACATTGTGTAATAGTCACACATGACAGTATGTCAAGAACTAAGGACCTCATTCAGAGGCGGTCGCTCGGGAGCGATCGGTCGCACCCAAAGTGATCGAAAATATGCAAAACGAGCGCTCAATCGCAACGCACATCGTAAGCGTGGACACACCCACAACAAGGAAAGCACACCTCCTATCTCTACGGCCTAATTCAGAGTCGGTTGCAGGCAGAAACACCTGTTATAGTGTTAATTGCCTACAGACATCGATTGAGACAGAAACCATCGCCTGCACTCACAATACTTAAGGGAGACCCTGGGCTACCTTTAGCACTATGAACAGTAGCATCGTTATTGCAATGAGATGACGTGTGTGATGACTCGCTCAGTAATATATGCACGCCCTTAAAACACCCTTTTTAAGGTCAACCACGCCTGCGTGCACACCACCACACCCCCGTTCACAAGAACCTTCCCCTGTAACCACCCACAAACGGCACGAAATGTCAATCACAGCTACGACCTCGTAGTGACTAATGAGCAAGAGGATTGCGGTCAGAAAGACAGGCTTGCGCACGCGCACTGCCATGTACACGCATGCACAGTTGAAAAAAAACATTGCTCTCTACATCCAATCGCTCCGTGCGACTGCCTCTGAGTGAGGTCCTAAGTCCTCGGCTTGTTGCAGTCACCTTTTTACCATAGGACTTAATGTGTTCATCAGTACTCATTTGCCCTATGTCTTGTGTGACCAATATGGCCATCTAGTGACCAAATAAATGCAGTCCGAGCTTCTAGGACCCACAGCATCTGTTACCCCAACATTTAAACCCATGGTCAGGAACAAAGCAAGTGTCAGTGACAGTAAAATTAAGGGGTTGGGTACGGGATCCCATTGGTCAGAATCCCGATAGGGTTAGAATACCAACACCTCAGTCGGTATCCTAATCCTCTCCCTCTCCCTACCCAGTAGCGGCTCTAGGCCCGGGCAAGCCGGGCCGTCGCCCGGAGCGCCAATGTATCCGGCGGGCGCTGGAAACGGCCAGCATCCCTCCCGGCGCTATAGTGATTGTGTAGCTTCAGGGGGAGGGAGCGGAGGAGGGAAAGGGCGGGAACAAGGGATGGTGCTGGGCGCAGCAAAGCCTAGCGCCGGCCATGTCCCTACCACTATCCCTCCCTCCCCAGTGCTTAAATCTAACCTCCCCCCATGTGCCTAAACCTAACCTTCCTCTCCCCTTAGTGCCTAACCTTCCTGATAGTGCCTAAACCCTAATGCTAACCCCGCCCCCTTAACCCTGCTACTTACCTTCGGGATGCCGGTGGTCGGGATGCCGCTGCCGGGATTCTGACAGGTGCTGAGATTCCGGCCCTGACATTCTGAGCACCAGAATCCCCGTGGTCGGGATTATGACTGCATCCCAAATTAAGAACAGTAACACCCATGATGGCAAAAATACAATGAAAATTGAGCATCTAAGCAATGCTAAACCTGGATGTATATTGGTGCTCTCCATGCGTAAGTCTTGGGGGTATATTTACTAAACAGCGGGTTTTCAAAGACAAGAATTATCAGATGCTTTGGCAATAGCAATAAATGTAAAACAAGCCGGATGTATTAGCATTTATTACTATACTCTTTTAAGTGGTCAAAGCCCTGAAGAACTGGTAGCTTTTACAACCTGCTATTTAGCAAATAAACGTCTTGGCGCGGACAATGAGAAAGGAGCAAATGTATCATCAGGCGCTGTTTTGATGATGCCAGACAGTGTTGTAGTGAAAGCAATAAAGAAAATTCTGTGAAAATGTTAATAAATTGTTCTTTTCATTAAAATCAAAATGTGATATATAATCGTTATACCATATATTCTGTTAACAGTCATGTATTTATTAAAAAGGATGGGCAAGGGAGTCCCTCATTATAAATAACTTATCAGCTGCAAGGTCCATGTATGTTCTATTACAAAGGAAAGTGTTGAATTATTCAACTAGGTTTTATTTCTTAGCTCTGGGCTTATAGCAATGGCAGGTGGAGCTGTGGGAACAATAGTTCATGCTTTGTATCCCATCACTGACTTCATCAGGGGAAATAGGCAGAAACGTATTTGCTGACAATATCAGTGGTGAGATCAGTGGTTCCCAAACGGTGTGCCACGGCACCCTGGGGTACCTCGGGACACTTGCAGGGGTGCCTCAGGTTGGTGGTCCAGCACCAAATCAAATTCTTTATGGTCAATGTAAGGTAAATATGTGCACAAAAAGAAGCACAAACCTGTCCACCACTATATAACCAAACCTGAGGATGACAGATGAGCACAATTTACTTCACATTACTACTTCACTACATTTTATTTGGAATTTCTCAATAACAAACTTTTGGCTTAGATGTGCCGTGAAAACAATGCTGATACACTAGGGCGCCGTGATTCAAAAAAGTTCGGGAACCACTGGGTTAGATCTTTGAACTTTGAACAATAGGAAACACATGAATTCACAAGGAGCTAGTATTACTATAACACTTTACCTAAAAATAAATCATGACAACCAGGGTTGAAAAAGTATCCAAATCTGTCATATGAAAAGGAAATTGAGAAGACATAAGGTTAAAAAGTACAAGCGTGCTGTCAGATCCTGTGTCTCTATGTATCTTCCAGCAGTAATTGCATGAATACTGAACAGAAGAAAACATGCTACTTATAGTTAATGCTGAAACACTTTATATATTTCTGATTAACCCGTCTTCTGGCAGACAGCATTAGCATGTGCTCAAAAGTATTCTATCCATAGCTACATTGTTACCAATCTGTTGGAAATGTAATGAAGAGGAATTTATCAAATTCACCAATTTTCCACAATTTGTGCTGTGAAATGTAAAGCAGAAAATTTTAAACCAAGCGCCTTTAAAAAACAAATGACACTTTAAATCATACCACAAAAATTGCCGCAATCAGCGATTTTGACAAATTGCAATTCACTAAATAAACCCCTTTGCATGAGATGAGAAAGGTTGGCTGTCAGTCTTTATTTTATATGCGTAGCAGCAATGCAGAGTTTTTCTGAATGCATTAATCAGTATTTCCTCTTTCAGAATGCCATTTTGAAAATGGAATACTTAGTTTGGGGTAACATGGTGGCACAGTGGTTAGCATTACTGATTTACAGCATTGAGGTCATGGATTTAACTCCTGATCAAATCCCTATCTGTGTGGAGTTTATATGTAATCTGCATGCTTGTGTCAGTTTCCTCTGAGCAATCCGGGATCCTACCACAATCCAAAAACATACAGTACTGGTAGGCTAATTGGCTTCTGACAAAAAAAATAACCCTAGTGTGCATATTTGCGTGTACATGTGGCAGGGACTATAGATTGTACGCTCCACTCGGACAGGGACTGGTGGGAATGAATGAAATACTCTCTATAAAGCGTTGCTTAATGTGTGTGCCACACACATATATATATATATATATATATATATATATATATATATTTACTCTGTATAATTTGAGACTTAATAAAAGGCGGGGGTAGACGCAGAGCAATAGAGGTAATTGACTTGCCACATCAGGTATTTGTAAATACCTAAACATCCAAAAGAGAATTAGTTAAATTTTTTCTTATCTAGAATTTAACCAAAATATACCGTATTTGCATTTCATAGTTAAAAATGTAGCAAGGAAGCCAAATGATACATTGTGCTGCTATTTAGGTAATGACAGGAAGCTACGTTTTTTGGCTGCTCTTTAGAAATGTATTTGACACCAATGACAATATGGAGCTGATTTAGAGCTGGAAGAAAATTTTGCTCAGGTGTTGAATTTGCGAACAAGCAAATCACGTGATGCTGCTAGAGGCGCAAATGTAAACATTCTTTGCATGCAGGGAAATACTGTAGACTCTTGCATGGACATACACATACTGGCCCGGGGTACTTTTACACTGAATTTCTGAATTGGACTAATCCACACTCTGCTAAAAACTGTACATCAAGCCTGGTTCTCTATGTCAAACACACATTACTAGTGTTGCAGATTGCCTTGTCCTGGGCACATTATAATGGTAACTTCATATGGGAGGTTCAGAGTTAAAGTGAACCAAGTCCCTATGAGTCAGTTTACAGAAAATGGATTTCAAAGATAAAGAATTGTAATTATTTATTTAATTAACCATTGACTTTCAATTGTTTCTACTGCTTCAATAACATAGTACCATGTTTAATTTATACTATTTTACATGATATGATGTTTCCACTGTATCATGTTAGTGCGAAATGGGCACAAAATTAACTCTGAGCACTTCATATCTTCCTAGTGACATAGAGGAGAGAGGTTAGCATTAATGACTTGTAATAGGAAAAAGAAAAACCCACAGATTAAGGAGTCACAGTATTAAGGTTTTTGAACTGGGCCAGAATAGAGCCTTAGGGAATCTTTTCCCAGAGTGTTATTATAAACTGAAGCAGGGTGCTTAAAAAATCTATGGTCCACCCAAATTCCTACATCTGCAGTGCTAAGAGATACTAGATATACACGTACACATACAGATGTCAGCCCCAAACACAGATTTACACACAAACATTTTACTGCATTGAAGTGATCTATTCAGGCAAAAAAAATTTCTACCTAAACACACTCTTTATTATCTATCATTGCAATTTCTAGCCCTTTTACTTTACCTATACAATACCCAGCTCCCTCTCCTCACATGCCACCTCACTACCCTGCTCTTTTCCTCCATCCATATCACATACCTACTTCCTTGCCATATGTACCATTGGGTTCCATTGCCTGTGCTGCAATGGAACAGTGATTTGCAGACATGCTGTCAATGGGAGATAAAGCTGTCTTCAGAATGCCATCAGTATCTGAGAAGAATGATCACCTGCAGGTGGGTAGCTAGTAGTGCAAGCCCCATGCCTCAAGCCTGCACTCCCTTTGTTGAGAGTCGCTGGGCTAAAGTATAGGCCATATACAATATATCTTTCATTTAGTCAGGAAGCCCAAGTATCCAGTCCAGGGCCGTAACTAGGGTGGTGCGACCAGTGCCATGTCACAGGGCACCGCAGGGCAGGGGGCGCTGTTTGGGCCTGTCAATTTTCCTGTTTATTATCATGATCACTTGTAGTTTCGTCTTATTTTATCTCCTGGCCTTCCCTATCTCTTCCTTGGCCCTTCCCCATGAGGCCGCCATGGCCCCTTTTCAGGTGCACTATCTTATGTCCTTTTTAAAAATGGGGGGGGGGGGGGCACCAATGTTTACTCTGGCACAGGGCACCAAAAAGTCTAGTTACGGCTCTGATCCAGTCTCCTCTTACCATATGGGAAAAGCAAGGCAAAAACCTCTGTTCTATAGTACTCCTGAGTGTATGGTACTTTCACTAGAATCACTGCAAACAGGAGCTATTGTTTACTGTAACAGGAATCCTACCCTTTATCAGTGATAATTAAAGTAGGCAGTATTGTGTCAGGTCTTCACTCCTTACCTCCTCCATGCATACAGATAATTAGAAATATCTTATCTGCTGTTGTCAAGCCACATAGGACACTTCTTAACATAATCCATGAGATTGTGGAGATTATTCTCCTGAGTGACCCCCAATCTCCTGACTGGAGCTGAGAAGATTCACTGATGGAACCAGGATCTATATTGTTTTATTCCTGGCTCCGTGTACAAACAGCTTTTAAAATAAACCCTGTTTGTATATTTCAAATGCACAGCAGTGCTTCCGGCCTTCCGTAATTTCATCATGTGACAGCGCTAGGGATTTCTTCCTGGTCGCTGCGCCAAGCATCTTCAATGAGTAAAATCTATAATTCTATTCAAGGGATGGATTTAATAGTAACTTCTATTGCAGTTGCTGTACTAACAGATTCAATTTGCATTGATTCTATTAGTAATAATAAAATATGGGACATTGATTAGAGTCTAAAATGTCTCCTACAGCTAAATCAAACAAAAACAAAATGGTAACAAATATCACAGCTCTTCTCCTATAACATAATAAATTCACAAGAAGTATTTGTTATTGAACAATGTTCCTCCTGTTTAGAACATGTGTAATTAATGTAATATATATATATATATATATACCAGGAATATACCAATCCAATATTATAACAAAAGCAATATATAATAGAATAAAATAAAAGAGTAAATTGTACTTTATTACTGTACAACATATGATTAGTAATAAGATAGTCTAATCAGGAATGCACAAGAGACAGTATTGAATACTTGACTCTGCTCAATGCTATCACTTTTTAACTATATATATATATATATATATATATATATATATATTATAGATATAATAAAATAAAGAAAGGTGCTTGAAAACAAATCTAAGGTCCATCCTACTGTTCTACATCTGCAGTGCTAAGAGATGCTAGATATACATGTAAACATACAGATGTCATCCCAAAACATAGATTTACACACATGCATGCAAACATTTTGCTGCATTGAAGAGATTTATTCAGACTAATTTTCTTCTACCTAAACACACTTTCACTATTCTCTGTCATTGCAACTTCCAGCCCTTTTACTTCAACTATACAATACCCAGCTACCTCTCCTCCCATGCCACCTCGCTACCCTGCTCTCTTTCCCCATCCAAATCTCAGACCTCTTTCCTTGCCATAAGTTCCATTGCCTATGCTGCGTGCCATACAGTTCTTTACTGTATACTGTATATACATATATATATATATATATAGAGAGAGAGAGAGAGGTCCAAATGTTTGGCCCTTCTCTTGGTATATAAGCAGTTGCCCTCGGTGCCCTCCTTAGCAGAGAGAGATAAAATAGGTGGCAGTCGTGGGCTTATAATTAAGGCACAAAATGCTTCCCTCCTTAGTCCAACATCTATTAATATTATTATTACTATTAACAACAGTTACTTATATAGCGCCAGCAAATTCCGTTGTGCTTTGCGATGGGAAACAAACAGTAAACAGTTCAGTGATTTACTCTCTTTCGTCTGTAACAATCATTTAAACAAAACAAAAATATCTCATATACGTGTGCATACCACTATTGTCCCAAACATAAGACCACGAATGCCTCCTATTCTATCTCTCTCTCTCTCTCTCTCTCTCTCTCTCTCTCTCTCTCTCTCTCTCTCTCTCAAATTGTGAATCTGTATCCTAGTAATAAGTACATTTATTAGTGAGTAATCCATGTCACAATGAAGTATAGAGAAATAATCAGTGATATATAGCATAGAAAAAATTTGTTCAGCGTACACGCAATTTAATCTGCAGACTGATCTCACGATCTTTACAAAACTGTACATACGCCTGATCCTGCATACACAATTACTATTGAGTCATACAGATCTGTCGTATCACCACTTGCAGTTGAGTGGATGCAACAGGGTGTTCGCATGTAGGATAAGTTGGCCATGGTCATTTTATGGGCATGTAAAAGTAATCGCAGGCTCTGCAGAGGGGAGTTTATGCAGAGGGGAGTTTATGCAGAGGGGATTGTATGCAGAGGAGGGTGTATGCAGAGGGGAGGTGTATGCAGAGAGGAGGTGTATGCAGAGGGGAGGTGTATGCAGAGGGGAGGTGTATGCAGAGGGGAGGTGTATGCAGAGGGGAGGTGTATGCAGAGGAGGGTGTATGCAGAGGAGGGTGTATGCAGAGGGGAGGTGTATGCAGAGGGGAGGTGTATGCAGAGGGGAGGTGTATGCAGAGGAGGGTGTATGCAGAGGAGGGTGTATGCAGAGGGGAGGTGTATGCAGAGGAGGGTGTATGCAGAGGGTAGCATATGCAGAGGGGAGCGTATGCAGAGGGGGGGGCATATGTAGAGGGAAGTGTATGCAGAGTATCGGGGGGAGTGTATGCAGAGTATCGGGGGGAGTGTATGCAGAGTATCGGGGGGAGTGTATGCAGAGTATCATCCGATTTCACACAAATTTCTTGCACCATGAATAGGGCTGGCGCACACTTGATGATGATGATGATGGCTGCTTTCACCATTGGATGGCTAGGGGCGATGTGACCACATAGATGATCCTGTATACAAGCTGAAATCCACATTTACTTCTGAACATGGAAAGTGGCCACAATTGTGGCTGACTTCCTTGCAACTCTGTCCCTGTTTTGCGCTAAGGTTTAATCAAGTACAATAATTATATTCTGAGCAGTGAAGACTGGATGGAGAAGCCTTGTGTTATGTTATCAGCACTATCAGCACATATGACATTGATATAACATCTGCATATATAAAAATATTACATCAGGTGTAATTTCCAAATTCAAAAAATACCTCCTGCACTTACCAGGCCCCGGGCCAGATTGACAACGGGGCGGATGGAGCTACTGCTCCAGGCATCCACATAAAAGTAGGCCCATTATCATGGCAGCATTATGATGACCAGTTACTGTAGCTAGCCATGCAGTGGGCCATACATTATAAGTATTAAAATTGTATTTCTAGTTTTCTCACAGAATTATGAAATGTTTCTATTTTTATGTTTTTTAGAGAGACACTGGGGCTGATAGTGTATGGGGCAGTGGCGTCTCTAGGGGGGGTCGAGCAGAGCACGTGCCCTGGGCGCTGCCGGGTCCAACAGCGGTGCTATATGCTAAAACAATCACACCACCGCCGGGTAGTATATTCACTGTCAGTGAGTGTACTACCCAATGGCGGTGTGTTTATTTTAGCAGCCAATGAGAGTCAGACAGACTCTTATTGGCTGCTGCACCCATGGCCAGCGCTGAGCTGGAGCTCACTCATGAGCTCTGCCTTCCGGATCCCACAGTGGGTGAAGGGAGAGACGTCAGCAGGACGGGAGGAGCAGATGGCGGTGGGCGCAGGAGCAGGGATTTGGGTAAGTATAATTTTGTGTTGTGTGTGTTTTATGTGTAAGGGGCACTATTAATGGGGGAACTGTATAAGGGTCACTACTGGGGCACTGTATATAAGGGGCACTACTGGGGGCACTTTATATAAGGGGCACTGCTGGGGGAACTGTATATAAGGGGCACTGCTGGGGACACTGTATATAAGGGGCACTACTACTTGGGGCACTGTATAAGGGGCACTACTGGAGGCACTATATATAAGGGGCACTACTGGGGGCACTGTATATAAGGGGCACTACTGGGCACACTGTATATGAGGGGCACTGTATATAAGGGGACCTATGGGGCACTACTGGAGGCACTGTATATATGGGGCACTACTGGGGGCACTGTATATAAGGGGCACTACTGGGGGCACTGTATATAAGGGGCACTACTGGGGGAACTGTATATAAGGGGCACTACTGAGGACACTGTAAATGAGGGACACTGTATATAAGGGGCACTATGGGGGCACTACTGTGGACACTGTAAAAGGGGCACTATTGGGGGAACTGTATATAGGGGTCACTACTGGGGACACTGTATATAAGAGGCACTATTACTGGGGGTACTGTATAAGGGGCACTACTACTGGGTGAACTGTATAAAAGGTGCACAACTGGAGGCACTGTATAAGGGGCACTACTGGGGGCACTGTATATAAGGGGCACTACTGGGGGTATTGTATAAGGGGAACTACTGGGGTACTGCATAAGAGGCATTACTACTGGGCACATTGCATACAGGGCACTACTACTAGGGGCACTGCATAAAGGGCACTACTACCGGGGGGACTGCATAAGCGGGTACTTTTGGCACATGGCCATGCTCACTTTTTTTGGCGCACGCACAGTTAGGATGAAGCTCTATTTTTCATCTTGCCCTAGGAACCAAATACCCTAGTTATGCCACTGGTATGGGGTGTACACGCCCATGTCGCTCTGGCCACATACACACACAGCACTGGTCTCAGCTCCTCCCCTTATCAGTATAGAACCTTGAACATTTTCAGTCCCAGGCACATGTTGCCCTCAATCCGGCCCTGACCAGACCCATCTGTACGCCATCTTTGCATTGATTACATGCTCAAGAAACAGGTTGTACCCAATAACACGCACCCCACTCAGATCATAATTTCATCTTTGAAGGCAAAACTCACCTGCATATGAAAACACCCCATACGTACACTAAGTTGTTAAATGAGTGCAATTGATAAATCACAATCCTGATAAACTGTTTGGATTTTGTCTTACTAATCAATACATATAAATAAAATTGTAACTGTAATTGTAACAGTTTTTGGTGATTTCAATTTAGACATAAAATGTATAGGCCTAGACCGAAACAACCATTTTTAGAATTTTTGTCTGTTTATTTTTCCTTGTTAACTCCACAACTGATTTTGACAAAACCTTCACTATTCTATTTGGTATATACTGTATCAGGGAATAGGATAGGCCAGAGGTTCCCAAACTCAGTCCTCAAGGCACCCTAACAGTCCAGGTTTTAAGGATATTCATGGTTGAGCAAAGATTATTAAATTAAAATGAATGTACTAATTAATTCACCTGTGCCCAAGCATGGTTATCTTTAAAACCTGGACTGTTAGAATGCCTTGAGGACCAGGGTTGGGAACCTCTGGGATAGGCTATATATCATTGTACCTTTGCTCAAGAGGGTTAAGTAGTAAACAGAAAACCCAATTGCACACAGTAACGAGTTGTGGGGTGAGGCGCGCCCGGCAGCAATCTTTGTGCATAGGGCAGAGTGACCTCGGGATGAGTGAAGGTGTGGCTGCTGCCAATCTGTGTAATGCTGCTGATCAAATAGAAAGAAAAATGTATGCAGGAGCGACTTCAGCGTAAGCGAAGCCATGGGCAACAGCTAGTGGAATAATAAACATACAGTGCTGGTTATTATTTAACATAGCAACCACAGTAGAAAATCAGTGACGCTACCACTCTATTGCTTCTTACTACTAGAAAACACATGATATAAAGAACCTTCCAGGGCTTTGTGGTTGGATTAAAAAAGCTTTAAAATAAGGAAAGATGACTATATAGTGTTATTATATTTGTGAGTTATGTATGGCACAGCCTCATGAATTATCATCAGTCCCATTATTTACACCCCTATTGTCTCACTGATATTGTGGTCTGTTTAACCAAGTCATTTATTATAGCAAACAAATATTAACTTAACTAGAGCAGAGTGGACTGAGAGATAATATTTTCTACATTTAGAGTGCACTAATCACTACAGGCCTGTACAAAATAAGAATATGTTTTTAGTAGAGGTAGCAACAACATATATTGAATGGTTTCATAAAAAAAATAAACTTAATATGTTCAGAATACAGATATTTTAAGACCATTGGATGTACAGTTTCTATAATGTACTCCAATTAGGTCATTCTTAATACTGTCAATAAAGGAAATAGGGCCACAATAAAAATAGGATATACTGAACCCAAAATAAATTTATAAGAGCTGTATTTTGCTTGACTGAGATGGAGGGACGGTTATTGAAAGAAGGTAAATCATATTTAAAGATTCATCTTATTTGTCTTTTGCGATTTGGGCTTAAAGTTGTGATTTAGATAGGTGCCACCTTCAAAAATAATAATATTATTCAATTATTATTACAAACATTATTCAAACACAGCCTATAAAGTGACAGTTAGGAGCTGATTGGTTGGCACATTATCTCCATCCACTTTATCTCTCTCAAAAGCTTAGTACATAGACCTCATAGTTGTTTCTTCTGGCTGGTATAAACTAGCATCTTAATCCTTCTTAATGATTCACCCTAAATCAATGATGTCAGCCAGTTATACTCGGTCAAATTGTACATTATCCAAGTAAGTGCTGTATAAATGATACAATTCTTCTAATTATGATAGCCTTGGCTTTGTGAGCTTTCATAAGTTAATTATTTTACAATTCAAATTGTTGACTTTAAAATGCAATCTACATGATTTGGGAATTTGCCTGGAAGAAAAAGTAACAACCGATCATAAACAGTTTTCCTATGGGCACAGTTGTGGTTGTATCTGCGTCTGAACGCGTAAATCATGAATCCTGTATATATAAATCAGACACTAGCTGCTATATGCAATAGAATTTTTATTGTTAATCTGACGCAAAACAATAACAGTCGTTTTATCTGAATAGATCAGTAAATAAAAGGTGAATTATTACATTAGCAATACAAAAAAAATAAACTTTGTGGGGGGGGGGGGGGTTTGACATGTTCATTTGCACCAAGTTTATACTTAAGTCATTTTATTCAATCACACTATAGTGTTGATTTTAACTGTTCAGCATGCTAACCCATTTAGATAGAGTATTGTCAATATGCACTAATCTCTCTCTCTCTCTCCCGCGCTCTCTCTCTCTCTCTGTCTATCTATCTATGTTCAAATCATGTTTGTTTTTCTTTTAGATGAAATAAGCCTGTTTGGCAGCAAAACAAAAGTCAAGTGTGGTCTGATCTTCTGCCAACACTGATTCTAATGTGACTCCCAATTTCAACTGCATGATCAGCCCTGGCACCCTCAGCTAGTGTTTACATAAAGCTGGCGTAAAGGTGAAAAACTATATACAAATAAACATCTCTGTCCAACAACAAACATATATCCTAAGCCTATTCAGGATATACATGAATGTGGCTTACTGGAGATCAGGTTAAAAAGCCTAATAGACTGCATTGTCAATAAATAAGTAAAGGAGATTTATAGCAAGATAATGCACTGAGTGGCCCAGCGTTGCAGGATAGACATCAGCTAGATGGGAACTACAACTCTCCTTAGGAGGATAAACCTTGCCATTTGATAAGGCAGCGTCATGATGAGAGTTGTAGTTCAGTAATAGCTGCCAGGCCGATTGATGCCTATATCTGTCTAATATAAACTTAAATAGGAAAGAGATAACAGAAGAATATGTAAGCCTGATTCTGACATGTTTTGTTTCCAATATTGGCTATTACAATACACAACAGTAGCGGTGTTAGAGTAACTGCTTACATGTGATACTCACAATACACGTGGATTTTGTCTAATAAGTATATTAGCACTGTAACCTGGCCTACAGCACCTTATTGTCATTGCCAGTAAGGTGCCCTGAAATGCTGCACAATGTGCAGATTCCAACACTCAGGCAATTTGCTTCTTGTCTATTTTAATGCAGGAATGTGTCTAATTAGCCAGATACTGCATGTACTGTATAAACTGTGCTACCATTACAGTATGTGCAATTTAGCACCACTCTCATTACTATAATTGTTGCTATAATATTCTGCTTTTTCCAGAATATGTTATTATGGTCAGGAACATTATACACCATAATCTCAGCTTCATCACCTTCCACAGTATCAGTATAGTATCATGTCTATTCCACCAATGAGAGGTTATTAGGTAACTAGACGATATACAGTACTGTACATTTGTCTGTTACACACAATCCTTCTAGTATTATTTAGGACATTAAACAGCCTATACTTTATACTATATCATGTGTTTTACATTACCACAAATAAAATATTAACCCCCAATCCATATTAGCAGAGACACTGATTATTATTATAGCCTAATCATTATAATATGCAGTAAAACAGTCAATTGCTGTAAAATACTCAGGATCCTAAGTCTGTAAGTGATCTGGTCAGACGTAGCAAAATTCAGTATATTACATGCACTGTACATGATTTGTTTTTATAAGGGAAACAAAGATTTGGGCTATACAGTACACACTGACACTACCCACATAGGGTATAATGCAAAAGGAGTAAGACATTACCTTTCTGGCCCCTTCAAAGCCATATTCTTCTGCAAGTTTCTTAGCTTCTTCTTCTCCCCCTTGGGGTAAGTCCACCAAGAAATGTCCAGTGAGGGCACCTCTCCCAGCAGTGGCAGAAATACTAGCACACAGCAGAACCATGCCAGCAAAAGCACACTCTATCACAAATCCTCCTTTCATCTTCCTGACTTGTTGGAGGGCTGAAATGAAGTGGAAAGGTTCTAAGTCTGCAAAACAAATGCAGAGGGGGGAAATATTCTGAAGCAGTAAACTGTAAAGGACAATGTGCCTTAACCTACTGCATCTCTCCTAGTATGCCAAGCAGAGCAACTCTGCTTCTAAGATTGCCTAGCCGTGTGTGTGTATGTGAGCCTACTCCTGATGCCAAATCTGCATCCCAACCCCTCCCCATCTATAATTCATTGCAGGCTCAAAGCCAGGACCAATGGCTTGATGTTGGATGCTGAGAGCTCCACTCCTCCTCTGTCAGGGGCTGCTCATTAGTGCCCAGCCACTGACTGCCTGATTCAGCACCCTGGAGAATTCCTCCATTTCTTCAGCAGCTCCACAACTGTCAAACATGAGCTGTTCTGTGACTGTCAGGGAAAACCCACAAGGGATGGGAACTGTTATCAAAACTGAGGTCATATCATCCACCTACATATTGGGAGATCGTGAGCTGTGGCAGAGATGGGCTTTCAAGGTGGAAGTAACATGTTAGCACAGACTTTGCAGAAAGGGAGAAATGAGAACCACTGATGTATCTACATAATTAATATGCATTAGTCTTATGCCTACACAGACTTACAGTACAGTACTGATATAATTATGCTTTAGCTGCTCCAGTACTGTACATGCAATATGAAAATCACACACATGTAATTATGTTCCAGTACCGTACATGCAAATCACACACACACTGTATATACACTCGCATATATATAAAAATGTGTATTACGTGTATATTGTGTGTATATTTGTGTGTATATTTGTATGTATGTGTGTGTGTATATCTGTCTATATATATACATATATATATATATATATATATATATATAGTCTGTGTGTGTGTTTATATAGTATGTGTGTGTGTTTAGCACAGGTACTATAGATAGATAGAGAGATAGATAGATAGATAGATAGATAGATAGATGATGGATGCATAAATAGATAGACTATGAATAGCTAGACTATAGATAGGTAGCAGACAATAGATGGATAGAAAGATAGATAGACATACAGACATATAGGTGATTAATTGATTGATATATAGATAGATAGATAGATAGATAGATAGATACATAGACAGGAAAGAGAAAGATAGATAGAAAGGAAAGAGAGATAGATAGATAGATAGATAGATAGATACATAGGCAGGAAAGAGATGGATAGATGGAAAGATAGATAGATAGATAGATAGATAGATAGATAGATAGATAATGTAATGCAAACTTGTTTTGGCAAGCACACTGGTTTGACCCAGAATTGGAATGATAATAGCAACAAGACTATCTATCTCTCTTTCTCTCTCTACATATATCTCTTGTCTCTCCTTGATAGTGGTAGCGATCAATTACATGAAAAATGCAATTAAATGTGTTAACACGGAATGTCACTATGATCCTTTTGTTCAATTGTTCTGTTTCTGTGGCTGATTTTGCTATTAACCTTCTTGCAGTGATATTACTATCAATTTTGATGCTGCAAATCTCAACACGCCCTCCATATTCCCTTGTGTTATACAGCAAGCTAATGGTCTTTAAAGGTGAAACATGGGAAAATGTAGAAGACCAATGTGCCTTTGTCGGAATTCTTACATGTGCTTTCTGCGAATAAGAGGGTTAAAAAAATGGACTATAATACAATATGCTTTCCATAGAGATCTGCTGAGCAGTGGAAGCTCATTGCAGCCCTGGTGTGTAGCTTGTTATAGAGATTCCCTTTTTAACTCTTCAACTTCACAGCACGATGGTGACACAGCAGTGTAAAGCATAACTACAGTATCTATACATCATACATCCCTTTCTCTGAAAAATAATAAATGGATTATCCCCACTATACAAAATATCATGGAGGAACATTTAATAGAGGTTGCTATACTGTACAGTTATTTAGTTTATAAATATTAATACATTTCTTATCTCAAGTGAGAAGAGATACACTCGTCTCAGACTTTTAAGTCAATGGAGGCAGCATATAAAAAAAAATGACCCTACGGCACATTACGCTGTACAAATGGATTGCTTTCTTGATGTTTTGTTGTGTTTAATGTGTAACCTATCGTACCTCTTCCCTTTGCAAATGTCAAATTATACAGATTGTGCTACAAACACAAAATGTAACATACTAACAGAAGATTGCAAAATATACAGTCTAAGGCTGGGTACACACTAGCAGATGTGTACCCAGCCCGACAACGTTAGCGGCGGAACCCGGCGGGGGAACCAGCATCGGTAAGTGCATACACACTTGCCCACGCAGGCAGCGACGGAGCAGGCAATGCTGCATTCGGCAGCATGGACCTCGCTAATGACATCCCCCTTCAGCCCTGCACGTAGGGCCGACGGAGGATATCGCTGACAACGCGTGGGAGCGCGCATCGTCAGTGACATAGCGGGCACACAGTAGATGATGTGCCCGATATATTGGTCCAATCTGCCGGATCGGACGACATATCGTCTAATGTGTACTCTGCATTAAAGTGGGAAAAAATTATAGTCAAATGTCATCATATTATATGTTGAGTTAAAATCTACGTGCAATATAATTACCACCATGTAAAGTGGTGTGAAAGTGAGAAAATATTGTGAAGCCACTAAGGGGGCGATTCAGTTGTTTTGGGTGCCACATCCCCCCGCTAGGCATTTATACTATTGGGCACCCGACAGAGCAATTCAATTGTTGCTCCGTTTGGACGGTCCCGTGTCTGACCGTTTAAACGCCGTTTTATGGGCGTGCATAAATTAGCCTTTGCGATCTCCTTTACAGCATGAGAGCTCTCTGCGTGTCAGGAGAGCTGCAATGTTTGCGGCTGATCAGACTTGGCGCATATTCTGTATGACTGCCCGACCTGCATAAATGTTACCGATGCTTACACTGTTGTACAACATCGGGCAGATAGGAGAAGGCAGCAGTTGGCATCACTATGCTTGGCTATGCTTTGGAAGGCATTAGCATATCTTAGCAACTGCGATCCATGAGAGAAAGCGCTGCGACTACAGAAACAGGCCCATAGTCCGCTGTGCATAGCTAATAAGTAACACGTCCCTCTCTTTCCACAACAAAATGCGTGCACAGCTAAGATTAATCATGGGACCCAGGGATTACAGCGTGAGGGAAATATTCAAGCTGGCACATCTGTGTTTTCCAAAGCCATGAATATGGGTTATGAAATGTTAGGTAATCAGGAAGGTGTTTACATTTTTTAGTGGCCAATAATTCAAAGCACATTCAATTAAACTCTTATGTAAAGAAAAACACATTTTGTAGAGACTGTTGTCTTGCCAACACGATTTTACTTCATTGGCATTTAAGTAAATACATAATATATATGGGTGTCAGATATGCATTCTACAGTATACTGGCAGCCAGTGAGGATGACAGAATGTGTCCGAGTGCTGTAATTACAAGCTACACAGTTCAAGCACAGTTATGCAGATAATACAAGCTCAGTGTGGCAGCAAGGTCTCAGCTGTTCATACACCAAGGTCTGCAATGATCAGGAAAACCTAGATATGTTAATGTACTGTAAACAGATGGATCAGGAACTTGACTGTGGTCAGAACAGGCAGCTGGCACAATCTAGATGGTGTCTATGGGCTGGCACAAACTAGATGGTGTCTATGGCTGGGCCAGATTAACAATAGGGCAGATGGAGCTCCAGCTCCAGGCCTCCACATAAGAATAGGGCCATCATCATGGCAGCACGATGATGACAAACTGCTTAGTCCAGCATAGTGACTGGGACCCAGTGGCACCCCCCCCAGTGGACGGCGCTCTAGGCAGCTGAGTAGTGGTAGCGCCGGCCCTGGTTCTAGGGTATGGGTTAGGCAGTGCGAGAATAAGTAATAACAAAGAAAATAAGAGGGCACATCCTAGTGTAGCAAGGTAAACATATATTGAAGTGGAGGATGGTATAGAAGTAAATATATTCACTTGTGGCCTTAGGCTCATTCTAATGTGAAATGCAACTATCTTCATACAGGTTCTAGGGGAATGAGTGGGTAGAAAGTAGCGCTCGTAGGAAGACATGGAGCCGTATTTAATTAGAGCGGATCCGCAAAACTTTTCCGCCTCCCAGACTTTTCGACCTACATCGCGTCTTTTGTAGGCGGAAAAGTATCGCAGCCGTGCCCGCTTTACCCTGTATTCAATAAGGAAGTACGCGAAAACGGGACCTGGTGAAACTTGAATAGGCGGAAAGTCCTGTCAGATTTGGGGCAATCAGCCTGACACCTCCCAAAAGATGCTCTGACATGGGGGTTCAATATGGTACCCCCCGATTTGGCTATCTGAAGGTATTTGGTGTTTTTAAACGGGCACAATAGCTGCTAAATAGCGTTTTTGTATAAGTGGTGAAGAATAGTATTCTGGTTGGTTTTTTGCAGAAAATAACTTATCCCAGCAAATTTGGGGTACTTGAAAATGGGGGTCAGCATATTTTAAAGTTAAGTTGAAAAAATCATGAAAAATCCACCTGCCGCAAGCACCTGCAATGAAAAAAACATCTGGGGCATACTTGGGGACCCCCCCAGAGTCAAGTTCGCTTTGTCCCCCAACATTTTTTTTTTCGCCCCCAAATTCAAAGTGTTTTTTTGGGGTGTCCTTAAGTGTTTTTTAAAAACATTTTGACACAGTTTACCTTTGGGGGACTGTCTGAAGGCTGCACGGGGGTTCCCGCAACATTGCACCCCAAAACCCCAATTCTGCACTTTTTTCTGCCTGGTATTCATAGGCGAAACTTTTCCGCGTATTACATTGCATTGACTTTCCGCCTAGGCGAAAAGTCTCCCATATTGAATACGGAGTAAAACCAAAACAGGCGAAAATGACGTCATCGGCGAAAAGTTTTTGCCAAAAACACGCGAAAACGGCTTTTCGCTTCAAATTGAATACGGCCCATGGGTGGTACAAGTAAGCTCAGGAGTCACAAAATGACTTTGGCACAGAAAGTACAGTAACAAAAGATCCCTTTGTCAATACTGGGATATGTGGTTAATTGCATCATTAAAAAACAGGAAGGGCCAAGACAAACTAAAAGTAGAGTTTGCAGTTAGGAACACACAAATATGAAATAGCTGAGCACTAGAGGGCAAATACTTTTAAAGTGCTGGTATGGATCAGAAACAAATTCTTCTCTTACGTTATGGAAATAGGTGGAAAATATAGTCAGAATATTACTCCAAATTGTCATCTCTGTTTCTCAACAAATTAATGTCTTATACTGTATGTACTGGAACAACATCTCAACTTCTGTGGTCTTACCGTAGAGAAGGAGAAAGTGCTCCTCTCAGGACTGCAATTATAATACAATACCGCTCAACCTGGTGGACTGCTAGTCTGAATCACAGATTTACTAAAGCTGGGTACACACTATACAGATATACAGTATCTGCAGATGATGGTTGTTCGTACACACCGAACAACCATCATCTGTGTCTGCCCGCAAGTCCCGGCGACCAGGGGGCGCGTCGGGGGCATGTTCCAGTGGGCGCGGGGCATGTCCTGCCCCCCTCCTCGCGGCTACCGCTGTGTGTGTTACGGGCGGTCGGTACACCTGCTGATGAACAGATATATCTGCAGACATATCTGTCCATCGGCTGTGCAGCACAGCCAATGCGATATGTCGGTGAACACCGACGTTCACCAACATATCGCGGGTACACACTGCCCGATGGGCAGCAGATACATTGGCCGATCAATTGATCGGCCAATGTATCTGCCAGTATGTACCCAGCTTAAGAAAGGGAGGTTGGAGATAAGTGCTAAAAACTGGCAATATAATTTGGAGACAAAGGCATACTTTGGGTTATATATACTGAACCTTTTAAAACAAGTACACAAATTGACTGCTCCTAATTGGGTCTATGCACGGTGGACTGTTTTCTGCCATTTGAATGCCCTATAATTATATATACTAAGATTGGAAACATATTGAAATGCATCCTATGGTATTATACATAAATGCAAAACGATTTTAATGTATTTTGAGTGTATGTATGTACATTTGCTATTAAATATTAGATTATATGAATATCTGCGCTCCTTGTTGTACAAATAACAGAATTTTTGGAGTATTCTCGGGAGTATATCAGAAATACTCGGTAGGAGCAGCAAATATTTTATTTTTATATTAAGACAAAGGAAGAACTCTTAATATTTTATATTATTTTATTCTTGTGTTGAAGCACGTAAATTTTATCTGAGTATTAATTGGTAAACAGGTTAACTCTAGAGAGGCAGGTAATCTGATGCCATACACCCCATTGTGTGCAGGATTCCCAGCAGACACCAGGGTTGTAGCATCAGCAATCCCCCAGCCACAGTGTAAAAGACTGATCCACCCATCCAACAACATCAATTACATCCCACCTGACTAATAGACGTGAGTCACATACCCCAGGCAGCTGTAGGGGAGGAAGAGTGAGTGTAGAGAGGGGAGGAGAACTTGGTAAATGGAGCAGCACAAGTTCAATGGGAGGGTATTTTAGGTCCAGTCTGGTGTTGCGGTATTGATCACCACCAGCACCTAGGATATATGTGGGAGACATTCTGCTGGATTACTCGTAAAACTGTGTCACCTCTAAAGGACCTGTAAAAGGCATCACTCCATCCAGAGTAGCTCACTAATTTGGTGTGTTTGCTGGAACAGGGTGACTGAAACCCAGTCCCACCACACAGGTGGAGAGCTTGGCCGAGACCCTTACCCAAAGCCCGAAACAGGAGTCATTGCAAGGAGGGCAGCAATGAGCTGTCTACAGGATTGTCCTTATATCCTCTGGACTCTCCCTGCTACATGGTGAGATAAAAGAACTGTGCTTGCTGGCTTGACACTGGACTGTTACAGACATCGTGGGGGATGTTAATGAGATGGGTAATACCTGTTACAATGTTATTTAATGTTTTACAGATTTTAATGTTTTTATATACTATTGTATTGAACATGTTTTACCTTATCATGCAATAAAGGTGCTGTTGTACCTTTCTCTCCTCCTTACCTGTGTGATTGCCGAACCTAAGGATCCAAGCACACTTAGCGAACTACGGTTCCAATACCCGGCATCCTCACAGCTGTCACAACCCCTGCAATAGCTTTAGTTCAGCCTCTGACATTGAAAATGTCCTGGAAAACTATTTTTCATCTCAGTTAACTCATTTCATTCATTGTGTAGTTCTAGACTTGCAATCACTTTCTTAGCTGCACACCATCATGAGCATTTGAAGTCCAGAAACTGACTGAACAAATGGCAGCTACACAATATAGCCACCGTTGATATATTTGATGTTAGCAAACAAAAGCAGTGTCATAAAATTTAATCACCGGCTAATTGCCATTTCAGTTTCATAGAGTAGTCAACATAATATCCTATTCATAATTTCACAATGACTTTATTATGATAGTAACATCATAAAAGTTACATGTGATTTTCATAGAACCCGTTTCTTTAAATTCTGGTTTGTGACTAGACTGCAAAGTGTATAGGAGGTGGCTACAGTTATATATATATATATATATATATATATATATATCTATCATATAAATATAGAAATTGCTGAAAAGCTGTTTGTGTATATTAGGTCCTTGCATTGCAGTCTACACATCGGAATGGACACTATTATAGGTAAGTCCTGGATAACTTTATATAATGTGTCAGTATTAGCGATGATAGGGACCCCCCTGATGAGGTTCACCTTAACGTGTTAGGTAAGCATAAATTTTTGGCCAAACATGTGCTAATAACCTTATTACTTATACTTCATGTTAATTACTAGAGTTTATTATAAAGGTTTTGATTATTTGTATTCTTAGTTCTTAGAGTGTGCACCTGCATTTTCTTTTTGCTGCACAATCCCTATATAACTAGATAGACCATCAAGATCACTTCTATCAATAGTGTTTGACTGAATGTCATAATTTGTTGACAGTAATAACGTATGGACTATTGAACATTTATTTAATACATGGCTTTTTCTATAAAAAAAAAAAAAAGGTCATCAGGAATATTTGTTTTTATATAGAAAGTGCATCAATTGCTGCATCTTCTGATTAGAAAACTAGAGCATTAGTAGATGAATGCAGACTTTACTCTGGACTGCAGCTTATAAAGAAATTAGATGTCTATTTTATGTTGCTGGAAGAGCTATAAAAAAAAATCTTCAAAGTGGCAGAATTATATATTCTGGGGGTGCCCAGAATAACAGATAGCCAAGGAGCCTCTGCTATCCCCAAAAAATATTTTATTGCACTGCCTCATTGTTTGTGTGAGCAGAGAACCAGGAGACACTTTGTGGGGCACACTTGTAATAGTGAAGAATTATTAGCTAAAATGTAACGTTTATTGTGATTATTAAAATAGGTGGGGTAATTATAAACAAACAAATTAGTGACTCTTAAAAAAAAGGGAGTTTATAGTACCCCTATAGTGTTTAGTACATTATTGTATTATGATTTATAGATTTGATAATAAAAACTCTGTTGTTGTGTTACTTTAATGTTATCAAATGGGTGCACCACCAACAATACTTGGGGGTAAATGTAATAGGTTGCGAATTTGTGAAAAATGCGAATTTTGCACTAAACTCGCATTTTTTACTCATTTGCAAATGCAATAGGGCGCGACTATAGTAAAACTCACATTTTTCGGGCTTTACTATAACTCGCAAAAAACATCGCATCCAGATGTTTTGCTATTCTCTAGATAGAACTCGGGCAATGTAATAGAGCATGAGAGCATCACTCGCACATATTACTGCCTGAGAACTCGCAAAAACAATAGACCAGATTCAGGATAGCGAGTTTATCCAGAGCAGGTCAGCAGGTCAGCAGGTCAGAGTAACACAGAAACATGCACATATCCATGAGATACATGCATGTTTCTGTGTGTACATATGAAAATACTTTTAAAAATAAAAGAAAAAGACGTGCACCCCCTCCCCGTAAGCATAAACAGCACTGGGCTATATAAAGCCTGTCCTGGTTCTAAAAATACAGGCGCGAAAATGCATAGGGTGCCCCTGTATATTAAGAACCAGCACAGGGCTTTTCTGAGCTGGTCCTGGTTGTGGAAAAATGGGACAAAACGAGTAGGGGTCCCTTATAATTTCCATTACCAGCACTGGACTCTTTCTAGCGGGGGGGGAGGGGTAATGCCACAGCCAGGGAAAACCTTTCACCGGTTTCTCCCCGGACAAAGCATTACCCCTGACTGCTAGTCAGCCCAGGCCAGGGATCCCTGGGGAGGTGGGGACCCCCCCAATAAAGGGGTCCCCCTCTCCAGGGCACCCCAGGCCTAGGCTGATAGCATGGGGATATCCCCGGCACCCCTGGCCGGTGGGTACCGGGTTGATAGCATAAATGTGTTGTGTAAAATAGAAGTGTTAATATTGTCTTTAGCTGTGGTACTACATGTCCCAGCAAGCCTCCCCCGCATGCTGGTATTTGGAGAACCACAAGTACCAGCATGTGGGGCATTACGGGCCCGCTGGTACCTGTAGTTCCACAGCCAAATAAATATTTAAATAAAGACAAGACACACCATGAAAGTGCAAATTTATTTAAACACACATGCACACTAACTGAGACACATACTCAGCTAGTATCCCTGATGACATCATGTCCCCTTGTCAAGTAGGCTTCCATAGGTGTACCTGTAATAAAAATCCATACTCACCTCTCCTATGCAATGTTCATGTCCTCTTCGGTCCCTGTAGGCATCCATGGGGTTAAAAAACCCCGCAAAAATCCGAAACCATACCGGACAGGAGGAAAGGTATGTGTTTACACCAGAGCCGGATTTACGGTTCATGGGGCCCTAGGCAAGATACTGGTTTGGGGCCCCCCTTCCTGAAACAATCCTGTTCATAAATTACAGTAGGTGTCGCTGGAGCAAGATACACACACTAATATGTATATATCAGAGGATAAAGAACAGCACTCTAAAAATGTCTTCATATGCAAAAATATTAGGAGCAATGTTTCGGGATGACAAACAGACATAGAACATTTACCCAAATAAATGCTCACACAGGTACATGTGTTGTCCGTGCCGCCTTCGCCACTCACTCACCAGCCAGAAACACCTAGCTGACGCACTTCCGGGTTCTGCGTTCCCAAGCAATAGCAGGCTTGTGTTCCAGGGCCGCCCGTGTAATGCCTCCTCAGGGGCTGCCAACCTGCCAAGCTCACAGATTCCACAGGACTCCGGCGCTGTCAGACAGGATTCTATTTTGGTCGGGAGTTCTGGGGGGGGCGAGAGGCTGGTCACACTGTACCAGAAATATTAAATATAACCATACATGGAATAACGCTACAAAAAACACATAATCAATTCAAAACATATATAAAAAAAAATTAAAAATAACACTCATAGAAGATGTAGTAAAACACAATCCTCATACCTATACAGTATGATGTATGTATCTTGCTCCAATGACACCAACTGTAATATATGCACAGTTATTAGTGTTACTAGATCACATTATTTATATATTATCCTTTAATAAATATGTATATGTGGCGAACTGTCCATACACATGTATATGTATGGAGGAGGTGTGTATATTTTATTTATTACATATATAATTATACACACACACATATATACGGGGGTAGGCGAGATGGGAGGAATGGGGGTCACACAGAGGTGGACAAGAGGAATGGGGGACACACAGAAGTGGACGGGAGGAATGGGGGACACACAGAGGTGGACGGGAGGAATGGGAGACACACAGAGGTGGACGGTAGGAATGGGGAAAACACAGGTGGATGGGAGGAATGGGGGACACACAGAGGTGGACGGGAGGAATGGGGGACACACAGAGGTGGACGGGAGGAATGGGGGACACACAGAGGTGGATGGGAGGAATGGGGGACACACAGAGGTGGACGGTAGGAATGGGGAAAACACAGGTGGATGGGAGGAATGGGGGACACACAGGTGGATGGGAGAAATGGGGACACACAGAGGTGGACGGGAGGAATGGGGAAAACACAGGTGGACGGGAGGAATGGGGAAAACACAGGTGGACGGGAGGAATGGGGGACACACAGAGGTGGACGGGAGGAATGGGACACACACAGAGGTGGACGGGAGGAATGGGACACACACATAGGTGGACGGAAGGGGGGGAAGAACATAGGGAGGGAGGAAATGGTGGAACAGAAAAGAAAATAAACACCAACAAAATAGCTAATTAGCAGTTATTCTACATGGAGAGAGAGAGAGAGAGAGATAGAGAGAGTAGATTATCTTTTCAGTCAAACTTACCCAAACTGTCTTCTCTGTCTGTGCTGCGTCATGTTGCTGTCCCTGATGTCATAGGCAGAAGTGCAGTATCCAGTGTAATCACCTCATTGGCCTCACTTGGGGGGTGGCATGAATCAGGGGAATGAAAGTTTTCAGTGGTTCCAACAGCAGAGGGGAGATAGAGTTGGAGGCTAACTGTAATGCACACAAGGGTGTTCAGAGGCTGGCTACACTGCAGGGGGAGGGGGCGCTGCAATGGAGGAGATTGGCAGCAATCACTGTGGCTGCAGAGGCTGGCTAAAGTAGTGCAGGCTGCGCAGGGGGGGCCTGTGTTGAAGCAGGCTGACAAGATTAGCTCATGCTGTGGGGAGGAGAGCTGGCTACACTGCGGGGGGGGGGGCTGCAATGGAGGAGGCTGGCAGCACTCACTGACTGTGGGGGCTGGCTACAGCAGCGCAGGCTGCGGGGGTGTGTGTGGTTGGTTAAAGGGGGCTAATTAGCTCAGCGCATCCAGAGGGAAGGGGGGGGTTGGCTACAATGCGGGGGGGAGAGGAGGAGGGTTTGGTCGGAGGAGACTGGCTAAGCTCAATGGCTGCAGCAGCTCTCACT
Source organism: Taudactylus pleione (assembly GCA_031769625.1). Classification (NCBI taxonomy): domain Eukaryota; kingdom Metazoa; phylum Chordata; class Amphibia; order Anura; family Myobatrachidae; genus Taudactylus; species Taudactylus pleione. The sequence continues at coordinate 3,803,890 of JAUIMM010000200.1, read as the reverse complement.
ACACGAGGGTGGAGTTGATTTGAGCCGAGGAGAGTAGCAGGAACGGGAAGTGGACTAGAGCCGCACTGCAAACAGTGATGAGGGTGGATTACCCAAGTCACAACTTTGTTTCTGCGTGAGGCCTCCTCCCCCGGCATAGTAGAGGCAGGGCCCTGACCGCTCTGCCGCTGCCTGTGTGTGTCTCCTCTCCCCACCTGGTGTCAGCAGGAGCAGTTTATGCACAGCGCAGAATGTTATGTCCAGAGCCGGATTTTAGGGGGGCCAGGCCAGCGGGCCCCTTAGGGCCTGACGGGCCCTAGGCGGGCGCCTAGGTTGCTCAATGGTAAATCCGGCCCTGGTTTACACATACCTTTCCTCTGCGCAAATGACTGGGGCCCACGTGTGGCCAGTCATTGCAGGAGCTCCAGCCAATCAGTGGGCGTCCCCGTCAGTGCTGCTCGCTGATTGGCTGTGTACAGTCAGCCTGTCTCCGCCATAGAATTCAATGGTAAGTAATCTCCATTGAAGTCTATGGTGGGTACCACAACATTGTATCCAATGATGTAACCACAATGTTCACCTCAAGTAACCTTGTGGTTACATCATTGGCACAGGTCGCACTACCCTAGTTACGGCCCTGTGAGAGAGTTAGCTTCTCTCCCAGGATCCGGGTCACTCTCCATCAAATTTATGAGTCTCCTGCAAAATTCTGAGAGAGTGGGCAAGTGTGTCTTAACGTGACCATTTTTTAATTAAGTGTTTTCTAAAAAAGTCAGGAATCTGGAGTTGAAATATAATACTTTTTATTTTCATTTAATTTATTTTCATTTAATTTTATGTGCGTGGTTGGATAAAAAGTATGCACTTACATTTCTGTATGCAGCAATTCGCAATTTACTTATATCACTAGACACTACCACAACCAGATATTTGCTTATTTTCTTATCTCTCTCATTTTACTAGAAGAAAATTACAGTCTAATTATTGGTTAAACAGCATTTTTGCACAATTACCCGTGTACCAGATATTATAGTCATAATCAGTACAGTAATCTAATCTGAAAACTGCCTACCAGGGTAGACGAAGAATATCCTTTCTGCACTAAACTGTAACCTAGATATGTGCATATTGATGCATGCTAATTAAGATTTGTAGGAATATATATGGGAGTAATTTATTTCCTGCATAGTGATGGGTGGATCAATCAGCAATTCAAGTAAGATTCATTTTTGTTGTCAAAATGACTGAAAATAGTGAAGAGACCATATAATAAACATCAATCACATACACCTATTAAAAACCAGACCAATACCAAGGCTAGCGGTTAGTGTAAAGGCTGTTTAATCTTAATCACCTCACTTTCTGAGTAATCATCATGGCATATTATGTGGCAATTAGGACTGCAGAATTGCAGACTGGCAATGAAACTACTTTATGTGATGCATACTTTTGCAAATGCGCCAATGTCTATGGGGAGGGGGATGAGTTATTGGGCCAAGATGTTGGCATCTTTCGGGTTTGCAGTTGTTTGCAGTGGTCCATGTGAGGAACTGGGCAGGTCGTGGCCCTTCCTTTCTAAGTGCACCTAGTTTTGTAATTAAATTAAAATATAGTTTAAATTTTGCATGTTGGGATTAGTTAAATGAGATAACAGGGTAGACTGGGTGTTTTTAAAGAGACATACTCTGCTTTAAGGCACGCAGATTTCATAGGCAAACATAGGGGGGTTCCGGTTGCCTGGAAACCCCCCTCCCTAGCCCACACCATGATGACCACATTAGAAATACCATATAGTTCTAAAGTTGATGTTAGATCCCTTCAGTGTCACAAATTAATTAATTAGCACCATGTGTTGATCTTTTAAAAAAGGGGTTCTCAAACTCTGTCCTCAGGACCCCACACGGTTCACATTTTCCAGGTCACCCAGCAGGTGCACAGGTGTATTAATTACTTACTGACACATTTTAGAAGATCACAAAAAGGAAAGAAGAAGGTAACTCCTTTGTTTGGGGCACACTGTGTCACAAAAATAATAAAAATTAACTTTTATTTAAAAAATTGTAAAATGAAACTCAGATACATCATGTTAATAATTAAAACTAGAACAAGAAAGTATGACTGTATTTTATATATATAGTCGGCAATAGGGGACGTCTAAGGTGCTTAGCGCAACCAAAGAAGAAAAATATATGTATATATGTCCCTTAGAGATGTATATCCTAGTCATTAAATAAATATAACAATATTAATTTGATGGTTAATTAATAAATAGATGAAGCATATAATCAAACAGAAGAATATATATATATATATATATATATATATATATACATATATATATATATACACACATTACAGCAGGGAAAATCAAAGTGCTAGTGCAATTGAAAAATGTCAAGTGAACACAGTCAATAACGTGTGTGTGCAAAATGAACATTAATAAGCAATTAATTAGTAATTAACGAAATATACATTAGCAGCAAGGAAAATCAAAGTGCTAGTGCAATTGAAAAATATCCAAAGAATACAGTCAATAACGTGTGTGTGCAAACATGAGCAGTAATAAGCAATTAATTAGTAATTAGCGAAAAATATCAAAAAGTGCTAGTGCAATTGAAAAAGAACCTTAAATAGATGAACCAAAATACATATAGGTCACAAAAAGACATATATTATGACGCTGTTCCTCTTGAACAAGTGGTATAACAAAATCATATTAGCATAAATAAATGTATTATTATTTGATAGAACACAATTAATTAAGATATATAGTAGGCAAAAATAAAAACAAATATGGACAAAAGTGTCATCAATTGATCAATTACTGCCTATATTAATAGATGCAGTAATAACACGGACCTGACAGTGCTTTAGTTGTAAGATATATATGAGGCAACCCTCATTTAACCATAAATTGCCCCTAATGATAGATTAATTAGGAAAAAAGTGCCTGTGCATTTACAAGGAAACAGGGATCTGCTATTTCCAGTCTTACATCTGCATTGGACTGGGAATGAGAGTCCCTGTCCAATAGCACAGTGAAGTATAGAAAACACTCTCTCTGCTGTCAGCACGGGCAGTGTAACCCCCCTGTTGCCACAGTATTGCAGGGTGGGAATAACAAAGCCGGCAGCTGATTAGAGTCTGGTGAAGAAAGAGTAGGACAGAGATACCTCTAACTGATACACTCAGCAGGGAGAGGGAAAGTAGCCTGGGCTGCTGTCCGTGTAGTCTGGAGTGCCTGTGCACACAGGTACTCCCGTGGCCCGACACGCGTTTCGCCTGGAAGGCTTTTTCAAGAGGGCTCACGTGTTAGTGTTTTCGCCGGGAATAAATACATCCGGCAGTCTTATAGAGCCTGATAGAGCCAAAATCACTCCTGGCCTTACGGTTGAAAAACTCAACCGCAGGCTTTTGCTCGCAGTGGCGATGGTCAAGACCATCGTGACCATCATCTTGCACGCTCGTATATTCTGTGGGTGGTGACCCACAGCTAAACGAGCGTCCAGGAGGACGCTCCATAATAATGGAGGTGGGCCCTGATTCAGAGCGAGCGCTCTGGTCAGAGCGTCCGGCTCTGAATCAGGGCCATAGTGTATTCCTCGTTCTCTTCAATGAATACATGAAAGTGCTCCCACCACCCCAAAAATAAATTAGCGTAGGTGGGAGCACAGGCAGCTCCCATGGCTGTCCCCCTCGTTTGTAAATAAAAAATTTTGTTGAAAACAAAATAGTTGTTATTCAAAACAAACGACAGGAGATCTAGAACAAAGTCATGGAAGTCTGAAGCGCCTTCCATATTGAGAAAGAATCGTGTAGCCTCAATGCCTTGTGTATGATGTATACTTGTATAAAGCGATTCTACATCTATACTTGCTAGAAAGTGACCTTGTTCCAGTGTGATGTCATGTATCCATCTAAGGATGTCAGAGGTATCCTGGGCATAGGAAGAAAGAGTGGTTACATAATGTCACAGGTGTGTGTCAACAAAAACACTCATCTGTTCTGATAATCCTCCTATCCCTGACACGATAGGTCTACCAGGTGGTTCCACCTCATTTTTATGTATTTTAGGTAATAAATAAAATGTTGGAATCTTGGGGTGGGCCACCTGGAGAAAGTCATGTTCATGTTTTCCAATAGTTCCATTTGATTTGGCTTCATCTATTATCCTGTTATAACGGGACATCAAATTTTGCGTAGGGTTGAACATGTGTCGATGACAGCCTTCATCTCCGAGCTGTCGATGGACCTCCTCATCTCCGAGCTGTCGATGGACCTCCTTTAAATACATGTCAGTGGGCCAGATAACCACATTCCCACCCTTATCTGAGGGTTTAATGACTACTTCTGACCATTCATTAATTTCTTTCAAAACTCCAAATTCCTGTCTGCTAAAGTTGTGATGTTTATCCCACCTCAAGTCATAAGGGGTGTTCTTAACAAGTTGATCCATATCCCTGGATACAAGATCCATAAATATGCGGACTTCCGGACAGATTTTTGTCTGGGGGTAGAAAGAAGACTTCCTTCTGCAGATAGGTCTGGTTTGAGTAGTACAATATTCAGTTTGATGAGATGGTGTGTGTTCCCCCAAATCATTCAATATTCTCAGAATTACTTGTTCTTCTTCAGACCACAATATGGATGAATCAAGAACAGTAGTCTGGGATTCATCAGTTGTCTTTATCCAGTCTTCATTTTCATTATATAATGATATATTATATTGATCGAATTGTGGCATTACGTCTGGAATAGATTCACGAATAGGTTTCTCCTTTGTTGCAAAAAACTTTTTAAGGAGTTGCTTTCTCCCAAAGAGGTGTAGATCTTTTTCCCACTTAAACCTGTTAAAATTGGTAGTGGGGGAGAAAGTGAGACCCTTTTGGAGAACAGAAATATGGTCATCTGATAATTGGATGTTAGAAAGATTAATAATTTTCAAATTATTATCGGTAACTATCTCCTTCGATTGGATCGCTGGGACTGTCGTTGGGGCATTGGGGTTACCCATAATATTTCTTCTCCTGTTCTTCTTGCCCCTCCTCGTGCATTTCCTCTTTGTGTTCTGTATCGTGTACCTGATCCTCGAAGATTCTCTAAAAAAGAGGAAGTACCAGGACCAGTTGTCAGGGGGTCAATCTCTTCCGTTCCGGAAGTTTCTGCTTCTGAAGATGTATACTGGTAATTGTATACTTTGGGAGTATCCCTGTTGGTGTTACGATTCCATTTAAAGATGTAACCACTAGCAAAATCACATTTGTCCCTAGCGAATTTGAGTTTCTTCCGTTCAATTATGGTCTCTTCATATTCTTGTAAATCCTCTTTTGCTTTAGCAAAGCATTTTTGAAAACAAAGGTCTTTTTCACAGATCTCTAACTTCTTCCCCAGGAGTTCAACCTCTTTGTCACAATTCTCCAAAATAAGTGTACTATGTTTTATCAAAATGGTCATCAACTCATGTGAACATTTTAATAGGCATGTTTCCCATTCATTCTGTAAATTACTATTAGCTAGCTGAAAGGCTGGAAAGATTTTGGGCCTAAGTCCTCTCGGGGTGATCTTTTGTTTTAAGATAATTTGCAATTGTAATTAAATCCCAATGAACCCTTGTTCTTTTCTGTAGGTTTTGTTTTAATAGTTTAAAGTCATGTTCCCATGAAATGTTTGGTACTGTTTCATTCAATCTATCTGGGAATAACTCATGTAATTCTTCCACAGTATGACGTTTATTAGTTAATTCACTCTTCAAATTAAAGCATGCCATCTAATAAAGAGTATGAAGTAACTATCTAGAGAGAGAGGACCGTGCTTGAACATGTCTGGAAACTGAGAGAGTCTGCAGTTTCCTTTCTGATTGATACAGACTGTTTAATGAGATTCTCTCTCTCTTTTTTTCAGACATACAGCGGTTAAATAGATTAACATATATGGGTTTGATCTATATCTCCATACAGACTTTTGGAGGCAGTAGACCCACCCATAAGACGCATTATTTGATATGCTTTTGGAGCGCTGAGACTATAATGAGGATTGGAGGATTACTCTGTCAATCAGAGAATCCTATCCAATCATAAGACCGCCGGATGTATTTATTCCCGGCGAAAACACTAACACGTGAGCCCTCTTGAAAAAGCCTTCCAGGCGAAATGCGCGTCGGGCCACGGGAGTACCTGTGCGCACAGGCATTCCGGACTACACGGACAGCAGCCCAGGCTACTTTCCCTCTCCCCGCTGAGTGTATCAGTTAGAGGTATCTCTGTCCTACTCTTTCTTCACCAGACTCTAATCAGCTGCCGGCTTTGTTATTCCCACCCTGCAATACTGCGGCAACAGGGGGGTTACACTGCCCGCGCTGACAGCAGAGAGAGTGCTTTCTATACTTCACTGTGCTATTAGACAGGGACTCTCATTCCCAGTCCAATGCAGATGTAAGACTGGCAATAGCAGATCCCTATTTCCTTGTAAATGCACAGGCACTTTTTTTCTAATTAATCTGTCATTAGGGGCAATTTATGGTTAAATGAGGGACGCCTCATATATATCTTACAACTAAAGCACTGTCAGGTCAGTGTTATTACTGCATCTATTAATATAGGCAGTAATTGATCAATTGATGACACTTTTGTCCATATTTGTTTTTATTTTCGCCTACTATATATCTTATTAATTAATTGTGTTCTATCAAATAATGCATTTATTTATGCTAATATGATTTAGTTATATCACTTGTTCAAGAGGAACAGCTTCATAATATATGTCTTTTTGTGACCTATATGTATTTTGGTTCATCTATTTAAGGTTTTTTTTCAATTGCACTAGCACTTTTTGATATTTTTCGCTAATTACTAATTAATTGCTTATTACTGCTCATGTTTGCACATACACGTTATTGACTGTATTCTTTTGATATTTTTCAATTGCACTAGCACTTTGATTTTCCTTGCTGCTAATGTATATTTCATTAATTACTAATTAATTGCTTATTAATGTTCATTTTGCACACACACGTTATTGAAGGTTCTTTTTCTCCAAACCTCCACCCCCCACCAGATTCCCAACTTGTTCAAATGATCTGGAATGGAGCCCACATCTGACATAAAAACATTCAGCTCATACAGGATGGCTCTACTTCCGCATATAGGGGCTTACTATGATTGCTGGTCCTGTATACAGTATGTCAGAATTATTTCATACCTTGGTATGACGTATATTATAGCCTAAGTGCTGATTATGCCCTCTTCATGGACTGGCCACGCTTGCTTTAAAATAAAGGATTTGGAAACCTCTCTTTAAAATTCCTGCGTTTGCTACTGGGTTTTCCCTCCAAACAAAAGGACTTGATTTTTAAGCTCCTCCGAGGTCCCTGAAATTGGGTCTCACTTTTACTTTCTAGCTGCAGTGCTGTGGAAAAGAGCATTTCAAGTGCACTTTGAGTATCGTAATAAAAAACTTCATACACACAAAAGTTATATATAATAAAGATGTCTTATCACTCTCGTTAGCTTAAAGCACAAATGAGGCTAAAGCAATCTGCATTTAAAAAAAAAAAGAAAGTTTAAAAGTCTAAATTGCCGAGATGGTTCTAAAGCTGAAGTGGAAATGACTTTGATGTGATTCTTTTACCATTTACACAATTTTTTCTGGAGCAAGCTTATAAATGGACAAGTGGACAACATGAAACTTTGCATATCTGCATTGCTTGCGGTTTGTAAATGTGTGGGATTTACTATTTACATTGGTGTATAGAGGGGAATCCTGGAGTTCATGCACCTTAAATTTTATAACAAAAGTCTGAACTCAGCATGCTTTATACCCCTAAACCTTGCTGGTTACTCAGTTATTTCTTAACCAGGCTTCAAAGGACGACACAAGGAGGAACTAAGTGACAGAGTTGAGAAAACAAGGTTCTGCTAATAGGTTTTAAACTGAAACAAAGAGAACTCTGGCATTCTATCCTAAAGGCTTACTTGCAAATATAAACTCAAAAGATGGGAAGTAGAGGAGATAGAGAAAACAAGTCCCAACTTCAGTATATGTCTCTTCTTCTATCCAGCACTGGGTATGTTTCTTGTGCTTATTTTTTTCTGCTTTGTTTGTAACGTAACTACTACCCCTCTGGACCTCTTACTGCAAGATTTGGTTTACCAGATTATATCAATCTAGTATGCTGGACCCAGCATTCACTGTGCCGTTAGTTATTTTAGCCGCCGTATTACTTCATCCCCTCTGTGTCTCTCCAGCCCTATCCTTTCATGCAGAGCCGTAACTAGACATTTTGGTGCCCTGTGCCAAAAAGTGCATTAGCGCCCCCCTCCCTTATTGTAAACAGAGACAGTGCGCGTCAGAGGAGCACGGCCGAAAAAAGGGCGTCACCTCATAGGGAAAGGGTGTGGCCACACTATAGTACCCCCAATTCACATTACGAGACACAGTAGTGCCCCTTATTCATGTTACACTACATAGTAGTGTCCCTTATACACGATACGCTACACAGTAGTAATGCCCCTTACACATTATGACCACACATTAGTAATGCCCCTTACAGATTATGCCACACAGTAGTAATGCCCCTTACATTATGACCACACATAGTATTGCCCCTTACAGATTACACCATACAGTAGTAATGCTCATTACACATTATGACCACACAGTGGTAATGCCCCGTATACATTATGCCCACAGTTGTAATGTTCCAATCACATTATGACACATAGTGCAAATCCCCTCCCCCTACTTACACATTATACCAATGCAGTAAAGATCCCCCCTCTCCTGGGTCTCTTTCCAAAAAACAGCACTTAGTTACCATCATAACAAAGTTTCTCAGCAGTGGGAGCTGGGGAAGGGGGGGGGAGCCAACGTAATCTGTATACGGCAGTTGCAGGCTTGCAGCCCAATGCTGGAGAAGGGAATAGCAGCACCGCTGCGGCTCCTCGGCGCAGGGGACTGAACTGGGACATACATTATCTGCCTTAGCAACCCCACCTTCCTGGGACACACACTAGCACTACTCAGTAGCGGCTCCAGGCACGGGCAAGCCAGTCCGTCACCTGGAGCGCTACTGTTTCGGAGGGCGCAGGAAATGCCCACCCTCCCTCCCGGCGTTATAGCACATTTGTAAGCTCAGGGGGAGGGAGCGGAGGAGGGAAGGGGCGGCAACACAGGACGGCGCTGGGTGCAGCACAGCCTAGCACCGGTCCTGGCACTACTCACCATGTCCGGGCAGTGGACATTGCTGTTGTCTCCTCCCCACCATTGCCAGCTCCCAGTAGGAGACAGAGTTATTTTCAGTACAAGATGGATAATGTGAAACTGCTCTGTTCGGATACAAGAGTTTCACATTGGCTATCTTGGATTGAAAAAGAGGCTGCCAGCAGGGTTACAGGGAGGAGGTGCTGAAGGAAGGAGTTGAGGCTGTATCAGGGGTTTGCAGGCGCACACCATGCACAACCCATGCTCATGCCTATGACCCCCTGTGTCTATCCAGCCTCATGCCATGCCATGTGTCTTTAAAACACTATGGAGCTTATTCAGACCTGGTCGTTAGCTCTACAAGCTCTCAACCGGGTCGATGTTGCTCCAGTGCGCATGCGCACGACGGAGCCGGTTCCTTCGTGCGCATGCACGAGACCCAGCTAACGACGGATGATCCGTCGTTGGGGGTCGCATAGCAGACTGGGCGAGCTGTCGATGTTGAGTGACAGCTCGCTCCGTTTGCTGGGTAGGCCGGGGTGTGCCTGGCCAAACGGAGGCGTTCCTGTCAGAACGCTTGCCATTTGGGGGCGGGCCCACTGACATCATCAGTGATGTCAGTGGGGAGCTTCCTGTTCAAACAGAGCAGGAAGCTCCCTGGGGCTTAAGGTTGACGAGACCCTACCTTAGGGTCTTGTCGTAAGCCCCGATGGTCGCGATGGTCTTGACCACCGCGACCATCACCCTTAGCGGTCGTTAGATCTGTGGGTGTTAACCCACAGCCTAACGACCGACATAGAGGCGGCCGTTCAGGATGCAAGCGGCCGCCCTGTTTCAGAATGACCGCTTGCATCCTACAACCTCTGCATGAGGCCCAATGTCTCTCCTTTGTATCTCCAGCCTTGTGTAGCCTACATCTCTCCAATCTCATTCTCTCATGTGTCTCTCCAGGCTCATGCCCTCCTGTGTCTTTTTTATCTCTATTCTCTCTTAATAATTTATTTGACATTACCAATTGGATTTTTCTGGGATGTTGGATTGTTTCGGAACACTTCATAAAAGTTGGGATCAAAGCAAGAAAAAACAAGTAACTTTGCACTATGGTAAAACCATGTTGCACTGCAGGTTGGACCGATTTAAAATGTGCAGATAGATTTAGGTTTGAGAGGGGGATAAAAATAAGGCTGGCCAGCATTTGTGGGCTACATGCAGAAACAATAAATGTGATTTGCACCTGTCAGTACCAGCAGAGGCACCAAGAGGGAGGGGGGGGAGTAGATACTAATTATCCGAGCCCAGGCTTGCTGGAGAGCAGCCTAGCACACGCTGCAGCTGCAGCAGTTTCCTATGCCTGTTGGAAAGAGTGATCACGCCGATCGCACCCCCTGGCTTTGTACCAGGCTGAAGGACTCACAGTGCCCTCCTCCCCAGTGCTGCACAAAACATTTTTTTTTTATTCTAAAGGGGCATGTCCCCACCTCCCACTCCCACTCAACAACCCTGAGTACCAGCAGTCATAGACATCACTGGCCTGCCTCCAGCTCTCAGCAGGTTACTAACTGCTGGACTTCCCAATTAGTAATTCTTAACAGAACTCAGCTGAGTTCAGCCTCTGGCTAGAGCTGACATAACACCTCTCTCAGGTATAGGAACAGACAAATCACAGGTGCACAACTCCTAATTACTGATTATATACATTAATACTTCTAATGCTGATGACTCATGCTGGCAATTTCCTATCAGCCAACCACTATATAAACCTGTTCAGTGCAATTCTGCTTCCAGTGTTGTTTCAACTATTGTTCGGACGGGATGTAGTCAAGAGACCGACGGCTGCGAGGCCACCGGTCTCTATCACAACGCTGAAATCCCACCAAGGGAGTTGAGATAGGTGACGAAATACCAACGCCTATCTTAATCCCGACACCGGAATTCAGGAGGATGCATGCCCGATCGAGGTAAGTTGGTGCCCATCCTGTTAGCCGCGGGGTGTGAGGGTTAGGTTTAGGGCAGTTAGCAGGGTTAGCGTTAGGTTTTGGGGGGCAGGTTAGGGTTAGGCACCCCTAGGGGGGAAGGATAGGGTCAGGCACCACTGGGGATATTAGGTTTAGGCACTAAGGGGGGAGGGTTAGGTTTAGGCACGAAGGAGGGGAACTTAGGTTCAGGAACTAATGGGGAGGGTTAGGGTGCAGGGTGGGGAGGGTTAGGCCACAGGAAGGGAGGGTTAGTGTTAGAGGGGAGGATAAGTATACTTACCCGACCCCTGTCTGGATACAAACCATCGGGATGCCGCTGTCGGTATTGTGACAGGAGGCATCCCGACAGCCGCATTACATACTGATTCCATTCAGACTCCTCGACAGCAACACATTTATACACGCATTTCGATTAGCTGTGTTTCTGTTGCTTTCATGGTGGGCATCAATCAGGATTACTACTGGGGGCACTATATAAAGGGCACTGCATAGGGGGAGTGCTACTGGGGGCACTATATTGGGGCACTGCATGGGGAGACCACTACTGGGGGCACTGCATGGGGGGGACCGCTACTGCCAGCACTACTGGCGCACTGTATAAGGGCTTGTGTAGCTATCGCGGGTGGGGGGGGGGCGTAAGACTGAAGAAATGCCTAGGGTGCCAAGAAACCTTGCACCGGCCCTGGCCATTACAGTACGTCACCTCAGTATTGCAGTATGCTTATCTTCATGGCTGTCGACATCCGATCACTTTTTCAGTTCTTCCAAGTTCACGTGCCGCCTTGCCATCTCACACATGTGTAACACCCAGATAGATGACAGTCTCATGTAAATAATAGTATTATAGTATCTTACCAGGACTGATCAAACCAAGGCACAATGCAATTGACACACTTAGGCTAATAATGTACACTTCAATAATGGAGATATTTTATTAAACTGGTTCACTTGAAGGCTGTAGGTCCTCAATGAACTGTGAAGCAATAAGTTAGGCAAGAAACCACAAACAGTACAATAATACAATACAGAAAAGATAGTTGACCAATACATCTTACTCATATGCAAACAGCTTAATCTACTATAAATATTTGAATGGGTTAAACCCTCTCTGCCTTCATGCCTATAATTGTCTATAACACTGAGTCAGTAGTACGTTCTTTAGCGGTGGTGCACTTGCTGGGATTGTGCTCTTAGGGCCTGATTCAGACCTGCTCGTGATCGGCGGTCGATGTTTATTACCAGTTATTTATATAGCGCACACATATTCCGCAGCGCTTTTACAGAGAATATTTTGGCCATTCACATCAGTCCCTGCCCCAGTGGAGCTTACAATCTATGTTCCCTATCACATGCTCACACACATACACACTAGGGTTAATTCATGTTTTTGGAGCCAATTAGCCTACCAGTATATTTTTGGAGTGTGGGAGGAAACCGGAGTACCCTGAGGAGAATATACAAACTCCACACAGTTAGGGCCATGGTGGGAATCGAACCCACGACCTCAGTGCTGTGAGGCAGTAACGCTAACCATTACACCGTCTGTGCTGCCGATGTTGATCAACAGCTTGCCCCGTTTTGTAGGCGGGGAGGTTCACTCAGCCTTGCAGGAACTGAGACCCTACCACAAAGGGTCTCGTCGCAAGCCCGTTGGTCGCGATAATCGCGACCACCGCCAGGCCACTTGCAAAAGCTGTGGGTGGTCACCCACAGCTATGCGAGCGGCCTGGAGGCGGATTTTTTTTTCTCTTTTTTTAAATCTGCCCTGATTCAGAGCGAGCGCTCTCAAATAGCGAGCGCCTCTGAATCAGGCCCTTAGTAATTGACTTCACAATGGGGATCCCTGCATGACTGAAGCCTTCTTACCACATTCCTGTAGAGACAGCCGTCAGATTGCACCTTACTACTGCCGAGGAATATGCAATGAACCCTGGCTGCCGGAAACACAACACTGACTGGACCTGTGGTGAGTCCTGTCAGCGATATTCTCCCCTCACACCAGGCTTCCTCAGGACTGCGGCAGCTCTTCACAACGCCGTCCGGTAAGTCCTGCTCTCTTCACATCAGGGCAGCTCTCCCAGCAGCCCCCGCGGGTCCTACTTATCCCAGCCACGGTTGCGTGCGTGGCACCTTCCCGTCGACTGCTCGCGCCACTTCAGCGTCTGCCCACATTGTTTGTAGTTGTTCCGCTGAAAGGACAGTTCTCCCCTACTCGAGGAGCACATCCTGGCGTCCTGTGCCGCGTGCCCCTCAGTCTAAACAGTCCAGGGAGGCAGTCTACTCCAAGTTCCCCACAAAAAGGGGGTGGCACACCTATGCATATATTCATATAGCATTACTGTGTACATACATAAGTTTACATATTTAGCTATTTCCCTGCCCAAGAATTAAGTATTTAAACAATAAACACTTTAGGGGTATCACACATGTACAATCCGAACAAAGCCAAATTGTTTTGCGGCCTTGCCGACTTGTGCATGCGCTGACCAAATTACCACCAACAGTTTATTGTGCATGCATTCAAAGGAAGCTTAACTGAGGGACTGAAACTGCATAAATATATTTTATTTAAGTTTCCTTACAAAGCAACAAAAGAATAAGTTATGGTGCATACACACGGTCAGATTTTTCTTCAGATCTGAACGATAACGATTTAAAAAATTGTTCAATCGTTCATATCTGAAAGAAAATCTGCCGTATATCTGTCAGATCTGTCAGATGAACGATTTGAACGATGCGCGTTCCCGATGGTCAGATAACGATATCTGGCATCTGATGTGTTTGCAGTCAGACTTGGACGATTCCATTCATTTTAATGCAGTCAAAAATCGTTCAAATCGTTCAAATCTTTGGTAAAATTGTTCATCTGACAGATCTGACAAATCTGACCGTGTGTATGCTCCATTATTGTGATCAATGAATATTTAGATTTGTTATTAATTATAAGTGTCACAGCTTACTAAAGGTGGGTACACACCTATCCGATATATCTGCAGATCAAGTGATTTGCAGATATATCTGTAGATGATGGTTGTTCATACTGTATACACTGAACAACCATCATCTTCCAATGCACACAAGCAGCGACCCGCCCCCCCGGTCAGCGGGACCCGCGGCTGCCGCTGCTTCGGTACACACTTGCCGATGGACAGATATGTCTGCAGATATATTTGTCCATCAACTGTGCAGCACAGCCGATGCGATATGTCTGTGAACAACGTTGTTCAGACATATCGTTAGTACACACTGGCCGACGGGCACCAGTTATATTGGCCGATCAATTGATCGGCCAAAAGATATGTCAGTGTGTACCCAGCTTAAAGCCCTCTATTATACAGCCATAAGCATTGTGTAGGCTAATGCAAATTATGTTTTTTCATACCTATATTACTATTCATGGTCTTCAGACAGTCTTTAGAAAACAGGTCTACAAATGTTGAACCCAAAATTCATGAAAACTTAGAAATCTGCAGAGATCTGTTGTGAATGAAACATTGGAAATTAAAAGCTGAATGCAGTGGGAATTCAATGCAAATGATCAGTGCATTAACATTCATGGATGTTAGAACTATGCTCTCTACTAATGAAGGTCATTGGTGTTTTTGTACATGGTTTACATTGTCCCTTCTACTAATTGCAATGTCATAAAAGGGAAGACTTCATGTAAATGACACTATGGTCTATTTACTGTGCAGTGATGAGCTGAAACGCCAGGAAATACTCACCGCTTCACACAATTGATAAATCCTATGCGGCTGCACAGACATTGTTAATGCAAATGCATATCACGTTAACCTTTTGTTGGCAGCGTTAGGCTGCCGGCGACAGTGAGAAAATGTTTGCTGTGGCATTGCGAAATTCAGCAACACTTAATGATGGTTACCTCCAGCCCACTGCCATAGATGGTAAATAGACCCCACCATCTCTATACGGAATGCAAACGATTCACTGCCGGCCACATGGCCGGCAGTTCTAATCCCGACAGCGGCATCCTGGCAGAAGAGGAAATCCCGATCGTCAAAGGTAAGTATTTACTAACCTAATTCTACCTCCTAACCCTAACCTCTCTTAGGGGTGCCTTACCCTAATTCCTCCTCTAAGTGCCTAAACCTAACCCCCCTTCCCCACCACCTAAACCTAAGTCTCCCAGGGGGGGTGCCTAACCCTAACCTCCCCCCGGGGGTGCCTAACCCTTCCTGTCCCTGCCGTCAACTACATACAGTACATATTCCATCTTCCTCAGGCCTCTTGATTAATGAAAACATATGTTTCCTTATGTGCCATGTTGGAAGTTGAACTGCCATGTGTTTGTGCCGCCCACTGCTGCCGCTTAGTTTAGTCAGCCAGCTAGCTTGGTTCAAATTTTGGGCCTAAACCGGATGAAAACAATATTGTGAGGTGGTCAAAATTGACTGTAAATGAGTGGAAATTAATGTTATTGAGGTTAATAATACTGTAGGAACCCCAAAAAATTATGTGATTTTAGCAGTTTTTATCAACTTTTAAAAAAAAATAAATACACGCAAGGGCGGTTTCGGCAAAACCAAATCCAGATCAAAAACACGAAGGAGATACAGATCCAAGGCCAAAACACAGGGGTCGGCGCACATCCCTATTGAATAGTGCATATGGAAATTTACATATGGATGTCAATCAAAGTGAGTGTATTACTGAACTAATATTCCCTTTGTTTACAGTCTACAGTATATGCATTAAAAGTAAAACCTCCTGAGTACAGCAAGTAATGGGCTTATTACACCTTTGACACTTGTGACTCAGTAAAACAGTCTTAGAAGTCTAACAACAATACTATATACAGCATGCTCCTATCTCTTTGGTGGATTATAGAAGAATTCCATAGTACTGACAAATGTTATTGAGCCTTAGGCTGTAGTGACCATCTACTGTATTAGTGTGCTTTCATTTACAGGCAGCACTAAAGCAGAACTGCACTAAATCAAAGGTTTTACAATTTATAACTGGTCCTTTACATTGTTTAAGTGAGTGATAATTGATAGGTGGAGTATACAGTAGGTACTGTATAAAATACTTTATAAAACGAAAGAAAATAATGTGCCAGATACAGTATATTAGTAAAAGCAAAATGAAGGGGAAGCCAATATGGTTCTCTAAGGAAGGGCAGTTGTTATAATTGCTGAGAAAACTACATACTGTATAAGAAACAGACTGATCAAACCAAAGGAGCATAAAGAAGCCTACAAAGCTAGTATAAAATAAATTAGCAGTCAACCATACTAAAGTACGAGGGTGAGTAAAAAATGATCCTCCAGTTATATTAAAACTTCTGTTGGCCGCACTGTCTTATCAACGCTTTCCGTACTAGGTCGCTATCTCCCCAGTCACTGCTGTGCAGGTTTGAACGTGTTACATCAGTTCATTTGTGACTGCAGTGCAAGAACAATTTGGCTGCCCCACTTGTGATTCGCACGAAAGAAGAGCAGCGTGCAGTGATTTGTTTTTTGTGGTCTTAGGGTGTGTCTGGTGCCGATATTTATAGAAGACTTTGTGCACACTATGAAGAAAGTGTTTTGTCATGAAGAAGTGTGTATGAATGGATAGAGAAGTTCAAAGAAGGTCGCACAAGTGTCAGCCATGAAGAAGGAGCCGGACGCCGGTCCTGATGAGAACATTGAGCGTGCATATGAACTGATTCTGTTGGATAGATGAGTGACAGTGGATTATGGGGCTGATTCAGCAAGGATTGTTGCGTTCTGCACATGCATATACATCGCAGTGTGCGTGCACGAACTAGCCACAGTGATCGGGACAACGATCGCGCAGGATACGCAGACCCATGGCAGATTGATTGACAGGAAGTTCCGTTTGTGGGTGGTGATGAGGGGGTGGTCGGCCGAACGCAGACGTACCAGTGCGTTTCAACGCGGTTGCATGGGCGTGCATAAATTAGCCACTGCGATATCAGACACTGCCTGAGGCCTCATAGCGTGCGCTGAAGTAAGCAATTCCTGAGTGAGGTCTGAGCTTCATTAACTGTCCGATGTTACTCGATGTTACCGGTTGTTTCTCTATGTTGGCCAAGTATAACGGAGGTGTGTAAGGGGAAGTGGGCGTCCTTATGACAGGCTGCGATCACAATGCGAATGCAATCATTTACATGTCACCGCTGATATTAGCAACTGTGTCGCATGAGTATTAGAAGAATAGCGATCCATGCTGAATCAGGCCCTCTGTTGCAAATCAGAGGAGCACAGTTACAATTAGGGGTGAGCGGGTTCGGATTTCTGAAATCAGAACCCCCCCGAGCCCGGCCGATCCGAGTCAGGCTCGACTTTTCCCGCCTGACTCGGATCTGAAATCAAGGCAAAACGTCATCATCCTGCGTTCCGGGTCTCGCGGGTTTTGGATTGTATATAAGGTACCCGCGTCGGCGCCATTTTCTCACTCGGCTGTGGACAGTGAAGAAGGAGGGTGGGAGTTAGGGCTGGCTGGGCTGTGTAGTGTAGTGTAGTGTTGTGCTGTGCTGCTGTTGTCCATAGGCAGGGCCGCCAAGAGCCAAGGCGGGCTCCGGTAATAGGGGGCGTGGCCTAATCTCGGGAGGCGTGGCCACGCCCCCTTGCTGAAAAAATAAAAAAATACAAAGTATTTGCAGCCCGGCGCAAAGCCAGGGGGGGCGCGATCAGTGTGATCGCTCCCCCGCACAGGAATAGGAGACTGCTGTGGCTGCTGCTCAGCAGCCACGAGCAGTCTCCAACTGCAGCTAAGCACACGCTGTGTGCTGGGCTGCTGTGAGGGAGGGGGGGTGGCGTCGGACCCGGGCCCCCTGCCGGGCCCCTCAGGAAGCCCGTGCCCGGGTAATCTGTACCCGCTCCCCCCCTCTCGGCGCCCCTGTCCATAGAGGCTGTGTCCACATCTCCAAAATCCATAGGGGCTGGCTGTGTTGTGCTGTGCTGCTGTTGTCCATAGGGGCTGTGTCCACTCCTCCAAAGTCCATAGGGGCTGGCTGGACTGTGTTGTGCAGTCAGTCGTCCATAGGGGCTGTGTCCACTCCAAAGTCCTGTGCAGTGTCCCAGTCCTAAAGGGGTGCTGTAGTGTTGTCCAGGGGGTACTCTGTCCATCAGGGGTGCTCCCCCCAAGTGCAAAAAAAATTATTATTTTTTCTGTGTTTGTGAATTGTGTGCGCAGTAGCCGCACGTGCATCAACAAAGTAGTGCCAAGCGTGCGCCTGTGTTATAAGTAAAGGGCCGGCTGGCTTGACCGTTAAAGGGTGCTGTAACCCCCAAAGTGCACTTCAAACAAAATAAAAAAATATTTTCTGTGTTTGTGAATTGTGTGCACTGTGGCTGCACGTGCATCAACAAAGGAGCAGCGCCAAGCGTGCGCCTGTGTCCCATAAGTAAAGGGCCGGCTGGCTTGTCCGTTAAAGGGTGCTGTAACCCCCAAAGGGCACTCCAAACAAAATAAAAATATATTTTCAGTGTTTGTGAATTGTGTGCACTGTGGCTGCACATGCATCAACAAAGGAGCAGCGCCAAGCGTGCGCCTGTGTCCCATAAGTAAAGGGCCAGCTGGCTTGTCCATTAAAGGGTGCTGTAACCCCCAAAGGGCACTCCAAACAAAATAAAAAAATATAATTTTGTGTGTTTGTGAATTGTGTGCGCAGTAGCCGCACGTGCATCAACAAAGTAGTGCCAAGCGTGCGCCTGTGTCATAAGTAAAGGGCCGGCTGGCTTGACCGTTAAAAGGTGCTGTAACCCCCAAAGGGGACTCCAAACAAAATAAAAAAAATATTTTCTGTGTTTGTGAATTGTGTGCACTGTGGCTGCACATGCATCAACAAAGAAGCAGTGCCAAGCGTGCGCCTGTGTCCCATAAGTAAAGGGCCAGCTGGCTTGTCCATTAAAGGGTGCTGTAACCCCCAAAGGGCACTCCAAACAAAATGAAAAAATATATTTTTGTGTATTTGTGAATTGTGTGCGCAGTAGCAGCACGTGCATCAACAAAGTAGTGCCAAGCGTGCGTCTGTGTCAGAAGTAAAGGGCGCTGTAACCCCCAAAGTGCACTCCAAAAAAAATAAAAAATATTTTCTGTGTTTGTGAATTGTGTGCACTGTGGCTGCACGTGCATCAACAAAGGAGCAGCGCCAAGCGTGTATCTGTCTGTTAAAGGGTGGTGTAACCCCCAAAGTCCACTCCAACAAAAATAAAACATTTTCTTCTGTGTTCGTGAATTGTCTGCACTGTACGTGCATCCTCAAAGCAGCAGCGCCAAGCATTCGTCTGTCTGTTAAAAGGTGGTGTAACCCTCAAAGTGCGTTCCACAAAGAATAAAAAATTCTTCTTTTTTTTCTGTCTTTGTGAATTTTGTGGGCTGTAGCTGCACGTGCATCAACAAAGGAGCAGCGCCAAGCGTGCGCCTGTGTCCCATAAGTAAAGAGCCGGCTGGCTCATTTCTTAAAGGGTGGTGTAACCCACAAAGTGCACTAGTCTCCAACAAAAATAAAAAATGATTTTCTGTGTTTGTGTGCACCTTAACCACACTATATCAATATAACATAAATGGAGGACCAAACTTTCTCTGATAAAAATAAAATAGGGAAAGATCAAGAACCACTTCCTCCTAGTGCTGAAGCTGCTGCCACTAGTCATGACATAGACGATAGCATGCCATCAACGTCATCTGCCAAGGCCGATGCCCAATGTCATAGTAGAGGGCACATACAATCCCAAATGACAACTTTCAGGAAAATGACCTTGAAAAAAACATTTAAATCATCTGAGGAGAAACGTAAACTTGCCAATATGCCATTTACGACACGGAGTGGCAAGGAACGGCTAAGGTCTTTCCCTATGTTCATGGTTCAGCTTCACATGACGATGGAAGCCCTCCTCCCACTAAAAAAATCAAACGAGTTAAGCTGGTAAAAGCACAGCAAAGAACTGTGAATTCTAAGAAGATATCACAAATCCCCAAGGAGAGTCCAAGTGTGGTGGCGGTTGCGATGCCTGACCTTCCCAGCACTGGACGGGAAGAGGGGGCTCTTTCCACCATTTGCATGCCCCCTGCAAGTGCTGAAAGGAGCACCCACAGTCCACTTGCTGATATGCAAATTGAACTTGTCACTGTTGAAGTACAACAGGATGAGGATACTGGTGTAACTGGCGCTGAGGAGGAAGTTGGCGAGGAGGATTCTGATGGTGATGTGGTGTGTTTAAATCAGGCTCCGGGGGAGACAGTTGTTGTCCGTGGGATGAAAAAGCCCATCACGGTCATGCCTGGGCAGAAGACCAAACATTCCACCTCTTTGGTCTGGCAATATTTCTATCCAAATCCGGACAACAACTGTCTTCCCATTTGTACCATATGTAAAGGTGAAATAAGTAGGGGTAGGGACGTTAACCACCATCCTCCCTTATACGGCACCTGCAGCGCGTTCATAAAAAGTTACTGTCAAGTTCAGAAACTTTGGCTAAGACCGTAAGTAGTCCAGGGACACCTAAATCCCGTTGTCCTGTTGTATCCAAGCGCCTGCAAACCACACCGTCAACTCCCTCCTCGTCAATTTCCTCCTTAGTCAGGATCGGAAGTAGTCCTGCAGGCCATGTCACTGGCATGACTGACTCTCCTATCCGGGATTCCTCTGGAAGATCCTGCATTGCTACACCTCCTGCTGCCGCTGCTGCTGTTGCTGCTGCTGGGAGTCGTTCATCATCCCAGAGAGGAAGTAGGAACACCACTACTTTTACTAAACAATTGACCCTCCAACAGTGCTTAGCGAGGAGGATGAAGTACGACAGCAGTTATCCTGAAGCAAAACATATAACTGAGGCCTTGACTGCTATGTTGGTGTTAGACATGCGTCCAGTATCTGCCATTAGTGCAGTGGGATTTAGACAATTGATGGAGGTAGTGTGTCCCCGGTTCCAAATCCCGTCTAGATTCCACTGCACTAGGCAGGCAATACAGAGACTGTACAGAAACGTCAGAAAAAGTGTCCTCAGTGTCCTCAAAAATGCGGTTGTACCCAATGTCCACTTAACCACGGACATGTGGACAAGTGGAACAGGGCAGACTAAGGACTATATGACTGTGACAGCCCACTGGGTAGATGTATCACCTTACGCAGCAACAACAGCAGCGTCACCAGTAGCAGCATCTCAGAAATGCCAGCTTGTTCCAAGGCAGGCTACGCTGTGTATCACCGGTTTCAGTAAGAGGCACACCGCCGACAACCTCTTAGCGAAACTGAGGGAAATCATCGCCCAGTGGCTTACCCCTCTTAGACTCTCCTGGGGATTTGTGATATCTGACAACGCCACCAATATTGTGCGGGCATTACATCTGGGCAAATTCCAGCACGTCCCATGTTTTGCTCACACAATAAACTTGGTGGTGCAGAATTTTCTGAAAAGCGACAGGGGCATGCAGGAGATGCTTCGGGTGGCCCGAAAAATTTCTGGCCACTTTTGCCATTCAGCGACTGCGTGCCAAAGACTGGAGCGCCAGCGAACACTCTTGAACCTGCCCCGCCATCACCTGAAGCAAGAGGTTGTGACGCGTTGGAACTCAACCCTCTATATGCTTCAGAGGATGGAGGAGCAGCAAAAGGCCATTCAAGCCAATACATCCACCTATGACATAGGCAAAGGAGGGGGTATGCACCTGACTCAAGCGCAGTGGAGAATGATTTCCGTGTTGTGCAAGGTTCTCCAGCCCTTCGAACTTGCCACAGGTGAAGTCAGTTCAGACACTGCCAGCTTGTCATTCCCCTCATCAGGCTTTTGCAGAAGCAGCTGGAGAAAGTGAAGGAGGAGCTAAGATGGAGCGATTCCGCTCGGCATGTGGGACTTGTGGATGAAGCCCTTCATTTGCTTTGCCAGGATTCCAGGGTGGTTAATCTGTTAAAATCAGACCACTACATTTTGGCCACCGTGCTCAATCCTAGGTTTAAAGCCTATGTGGTGTCTCTCTTTCCGGCCGACACAAGCCTGCGGAGGTGCAAAGACCTGCTGGTGAAAACACTGTCAGCTGAAGCGGAACGTGACACGTCAACAGCTCCTTCTTCATTTTCTCCCCCAACTGGGGCTGCCAGGAAAAAACTTAGGTATTCTAAGCAACCCGCTGGCGGTGATGCAGGGCAGGCAGGACCAAGTTTGGACATCTGGTCCGGACTGAAGGACCTGGCAACAATTTCTTACATGTCTACTGTCACTGCATATGATACTGTCACCATTGACAGAATGGTGGAGGATTACATCGGTGACAGTATCCAAGTAGGCATGTCAGACAGTCCGTACCTGTACTGGCAGGAAAAAGAGGCAATTTGGAGGCCCCTGTACAAACTGGCTCTATTTTACCTGAGTTGCCCCCCCTCCAGTGTGTACTCCGAAAGAGTGTTTAGTGCAGCCGGGAACCTTGTCAGCGAAAGGCGTAGGAGGTTGCTTCCACAAAATGTGGAGAAGATGATGTTCATAAAAATGAATTACCAACTCTTCCAGGGAGACCAGCCTCCAGAACGTACAGAGGGACCTGTGGTGGTGGATTCCAGCGGGGACGAGTTAATACTCTGTGAGGATAAGGATGTACACAACACTGAAGAGGGTGAGGAATCGGTGGATGAGGAGGATGAGGATGACATCTTGCCTCTGTAGAGCCAGTTTGCGCAGGGACAGATTAATTGCTAGCTTGTTTTGTGGGGGCCCAAACGAACCAATCATTTCAACCACAGTCGTGTGGCAGACCCTGGCGCTGAAATGATTGGTTTGTTAAAGTGTGCATGTCCTGTTTATACAACATAAGGGTGGGTGGGAGGGCCCAAGGACAATTCCATCTTGCACCTCTTTTTTTTCTTTGCATTATGTACTTTTTGGGGCCTAGTTTTTCAAACTGCCATCCTGTCTGCCACTGCAGTGCCACTCCTAGATGGGCCACGTGTTTGCGCCGCCCACTCGTGTCGCTTAGCATAGCCTTTTGGACATAAAAACACTATTGTGAGGTGTGAGGTGTTCAGAATAGACTGGAAATGAGTGGCAATTAAGGTTGAGGTTAATAATAGCATAGGAGCAGAGCAACCAACACATTCTGTGATTTTAGCTGTTTTTATTCTTTTTTAAAAAAAAATACAGATCCAAAACACAAAACCCAGAACCCAAAACACAAAAGCGTGGTTTTGGCAAAACCAATGCAGATCCAAAACACGAAGAAAGATCCAGATCCAAAACCAAAACACAAAACACGAAAAGTGGCCGGTGCACACCCCTAGTTACAATGATCTTACTGTAGCTTCTGGAGACGAGTAGGACTGAGAGTTTTTCCTCTGCCTCTGAGCTTAGTGATATGGTACAGACAGTAACTTGCCTGTAGTAAAGTTGACTCAGTATTTACAGTGCCCTAAAAGCTTCCATGATCAATTGGGTTAACAATTAAATGTTTACTTTTTTGACTTTTGCAATAAGCTCATTAAACCCCATCATTCCAGTTGCAGAATGGGAGCCGTTCTATCCCCACTGGCACCTGGGAAAACTATATTTCTCCAGGGCCAACAGTCTATAGTTTGAATGTAATTGTCATGGAATGAGGTTGTAGACTAGAGATGGGCGGGTTCTTATCTCAGAGATCCGAACCCACCCGAATCGGGGCGATCCGAGCGCACTGCTGTCACAGTAAGTGCACTATTGTTGGTATCCAACCCACACTGTATAACACACTGTATCCGTGTTGGAAATTAGAAGCTGAACTGCCACATGTTAGTGCCGCCCACTGTGTCACTTAGCTTAGTCAGCCAGCTAGCTGGATGCAACCTTTTGGCCTTAACTAGATGAAGCAAATAATATTGTGAGGTGGTCAAAATTGATTGGAAATTACTGGAAATAAATGTTATTGCGGTTAATTATACTGTAGGAACAAAAACATGCCCATTTAATGTGATTTTAACTGTTTTTATTATTTTATTTTTTTTAAATCCAGGTCCAAAACCAAAACACGAAAACTAAAAACGGAGGTGAGGATTTGGCAAAACCAATCCAGATCCAGGGGGGATCCAGATCCAAAACCAAAACACGAGGGTTGACGCACATCTCTATTGTAGACACAAGCTGCTCATCCAGCTGCGTCAATTACCTGTAGCAGTATACATTGCATGAGACCTCCAGTTCTTTATACAAGATCATGTTCTTGCAGATCACAAGTTCATATCCCATAATGGTGGGGTTTAAATTCGGCCATTTAATTATTTTTTGCATTTTCAAGTGCACATTCAGCTACATAAATGTAAGCAAATATTCTTTAAATACATTATCACCTCCGTCATTTTGTACATAAGCCCCAATTGTGAAAATGAGCATGCAGTATTTTTGGTACAGTACATCGATTCTTGTTTTCTCCTGTAGAAAATAGATGGGACAAAAATCTGCAGAAAACCTGCAAAAAATATTTTTAAATTCATATTTATGTTTAAAATTTAAGATTTTTTCAAAATGTAAACATACAGTATGACCTAGGATTTGGGATTGTCCTATTCATTCACTAAATAAATCGTACCTGTTAACTGATGTGTGCTACTCTGGCTGTAAAACATAAAATCATGTATTAAAAATCTCAAGCTCTATACATTAATTATTGCAGGCATGATATCTTGACACAAATTACACAGCTACCCCGCGAGTCCTATCACTGTCACTGCCGGGCACAGTGTAAGTGGGCATGCATGAACTGAGTTCATGAATGCGCACAGAGAGGGAGTCTGGAGGTGTAGGAATCCATTTGGATCATTTTAGATCCCTCTTCGCACTCCGAAACTCCTTCCTATAGGAGTGAGCAGGCCATCGGGAACTAACACCATCTAATGATGATGTCAGTTCCCACAAGCAAACTCCGAAAACTTAAAGTTTTCAAAGATAGCTAAATACTGTACTGGACAACCATATCGGGCCCCTAATAATGAATAGCCCCTTATTTAATACATGCGGAAACAAGTGTTTCTGCATGTGTAATGCGCCCATAAGTGATATTGAACCGGCTTCTACTGTATGTAGTAGAGTAAGTAGCATGTTGCTTATTTTTTACTTTATGCTGTGAATGTTTATTTTACAAATGTGAACAAAACATTTTTAGAATGAAACTATTTCTTGATTAGTAACATAATTACAGGCAATACTATATACTGTATGTGCTTACTGTATATACCCATTATAACTCCCTGCTTTTTTGAAATAAATTAACAAAATAATTAAGATTGTGTATTGATTACTCATGAAAATGGAAAATGTGTATGCTAAACCTATTGTCTCTAGTATTATACCTGGTGTTCACATTGTTGTTTCTTCAACATAATTAGCTTTTATTTAGCAGAATGAGTTCAGTGATAAGGGGTAGCAAGGACGTTTCCCAGTATTTTCTTACATTTTCATAGGTTAAAATAATTTCAGCTTGCTGCTATTTAGAAATATAAGATATTATAGAAAAGGAAACTTTAAAGAAGGAATGATTTAAGGTCACAAATGCAAATTGCGCCTTATTAAAAAGGAAAGTTCAACCCTTCAATGCAGTGATAGTCACTGTCAGCAGGACATGTACATGAGTAACATGCAGTTATAAATACATTTACATTTTCCAATGCAATTGATGGACCACTCAGGTATCAGCAAAAGTGAGCAACATGCAATTAAGCCTGATCTAGGTTTCATGATGTCAACTTGATCATGAAAAAATGAAGTACGTATAGCAAAAAATATATACATAACAATCAAAACAAATATCAAAACAATAAGATACTGTACATATAAAACATGATTTACTTTGCCACCCTATCTTTGCTTTAGTAAACACGTTAAGGTCAGTTATGCATTAATGTTTATGCATCAAGTAGTGAAAAGCGTGGAGAAGTTGACCAGTGAGAAGTTGCCCATAGAAACCAATCAGCTCCTACCTATTATTCAATTGACTGTACTTGATAAATGTTACTTCAATGCTGATTGGTTGCTATGGGCAACTTCTCCACTGGTCCACTTTTCACTGCTTGATACACAAACCCCTAGGACTTCTGGGAATGATTCTGTGCAACAGAATTTTCTAAGAAACAGATTATTGCTATTATTACTAGCAGGGCTGGTACTAGGGTGTTTGGTGCTCCCCTGTAAACTATAAATTTCCACCCTTCTACAAATATGTCCTCTTGACATGTCACTTTACAATGTTTCATATTTTGAAATGTAACGTGCAATATGTTGTAAAATAAGTGACTGGACTCGCCAGGTTTATCGCTCCAATAAAAAGATGTTCAAAAAAAATATATAAAACCCCTGTTTTACATTTCCCATTTTATACACATGATGGAGCGGATTCAGAGCCGCTCACTAGGATGCGTTTGCTCGTAGCTGGACTATTTTTGCAATCTGCGTATGCATCGCAGTGCACGTGCGTGAACCAGTGCGAGAGATCGGGAAGTGCTCGCTCGCTGTGTATAGACTGCCAAGTAGAGTGAGTGACAGGAGAAGCCGTTTGTCGGTGGTGACAGGGGCTGGCCATTCACAACGGGGGAGTGGAGGTGCGAGCGCAGGCGTGCTGTGTGTCTTAACGCCATTTCAGAGGCGTGCATAATTAACAGGCAGTGTCATAGTACACATCACCTGGTTGTAATTCACACTGAAGTGATCACAGTGCTTGCGGCAGGGTATAGTCAACCTCAGGCGCTGCGATTGCATCCGATGGTCCTTGATGTAACGTTGGTTTCATACACTTCCTGGAGATGATGTGCACAAGTGGGCATCTTATAACAGGCTGGAGGGCATCTGCATACTCAGTGATCGCACGCCAAGACATAGTGGGCGTGCTTACGCCTTGCCGTGCGATCGCCTGCCTTGCTGGGTGTGTGCCGGATTTGCATACGCTGAGTGCGAGCGAACGCATCTAGCGAGCGGATCTGAATGAGCTCCTATGTTTGTATGCAATTGATATACTGTAATAGCTCTAGCTTAAAGCTAGCTGACTGGCTTCCTCACCTCCATCAGGGACAGGCAGCTATCTCTCACTTACTGTTTGGCAGGTTCTCCTGGCGTCCCCATTGCCCCTCTTCTTGGGCACAGCACACCACACATAGAAAGGGTGGGTGTGTGTGCGCATTGTGAAGTCATCGCATACGTCGTGGATGTAAACTGCCGGTCTACATGCTATTGCTGGCAGTGGCACTGCTTGTAACAACTTAGTAAGGCAGGGGAGTGAATTAGCTCCTCACACTCAGGGGTGGGCAATGGCGGGCAATGAAATCAGTTCCTGAACGGGCCACAGTGAACAAAAATGAAATTTAAATTCAAGCAGATGGGTGATTGGCTAATGGGTGTACTTTATCTCCGCGGTTGCCCGGTCCACCGCCGAACCACTCCTTAGTTTTACCCTGCCAGGCCCGCCCATGACACTGCTGCACTTGCTGACTTAGCCTGCCTGTGACAAGTGCAGTGAGTGCGGCTATAAAGGCGCTCAGAAAGCAAGCAGTGGGGATGGTTCCTCTCCAGCTTTGTGCCACCCTGCAGTGGCGTCACAAGGGGGGTGCGGTGGGTGCGGGCTGCACCGAGTGACACCAAAATCTGACTCATCCCCGCCCCCCGCTCAGCAGAGCCTGCACTGCAGGGAGACGCCAGGCTGGAGAGGCGCTCTCCCTGCAGCAGCTGCTGAGACAGCTTTTACTTCTGCCTGCTGCCGCTGCGCTTGTCACACTGAGACAGCCAGCGGCAGCTATACAGTAAGTGCGGCTGTGCTCTTCATACAGTCCCCTACATATGAGGGGGGAGGGAGCGCTAGAGGCACGGGGCTGATTACATACTGTCAGTGTAAAGACGATCAGCCTGACTGAAGCCGCCGCCGGGGTGGATCATGGCAGCTGAGCTCCTGCTCCTCCTCTCTTCAGTGAATCAGCTCACTCCCTGCCTTACAGATCGTCACGCTGGGAGCAGGCAGGGACAGTCTACAAAACATTTGCCAGTTTACAAGTGTATTCAGATACTGTTGATTACACTTGAATACTGACAAGTAGTTTGTACACTGTCCCTGCTTCTTCCCAGCGTGAACCTCTGACCTCCCACTCAGAGAGGATGAGAAGGAGCTGGGAGACAGCATGCAGCCAGCACAGTGACTATGGTCTAATGTATACAGTAGGTGTAATGGGAAGTAACTAATTCAGTGAGGAGAGAGTGTCTATGCTGGGGATGGTGTATTAATGTATGTGCGTGGGTATACTCATTGTGTTTCTGTGTGTATAATATGAGATATGGTAAGAACTTACCCTTGTTATCTCTATTTCTACGAAGTCCATAGGGTTCCACAGGATACCTTGGGGTATAGGTGTGACGTCAGTCGCAGGGCACCAAAGAGTTAAGCTTTCAGCCTCCCAGGATGCACTAGGTCCCCCTCCTATACCCCGCCCCCGGGCCAAGGCACCTCAGTTAGTTACCAAGCCATAGGCCGGAGGAGGAGAAGGAAGAGAGAGAACAAAGATCTGGACACATACAAGAATCACATTCTCACCAGAGGGAGACGGAAAACCGGTGACCAGAGCAAAGCCCATCTGCAGCACAGGTGCGACAGGGCAGGAGTCCTGTGGAACCCTATGGACTTCGTAGAAATAGAGATAACAAGGGTAAGTTCTTACCATATCTCATATTTTCTACTTCAGGGTCCATAGGGTATCCACAGGATACCTTGGGGATGTCCCAAAGCAGTATCCTTTAAGGGTGGGGACGCTCCTGTGCAGAAAGGAGAATCCGCCGCCCGAAGGAAGCATCCTGAGAGGCGAAGGTGTCAAACCTGTAATACCTCACGAAGGTATGGACAGAAGACCACGTAGCAGCCTTGCAGATCTGAACTGCCGAGGCACCACGTCGAGCTGCCCACGAAGGACCCACAGACCTAGTGGAATGAGCCTTCAGAGAAGGAGGGACCGGTAGGCCTTCATGAAGATAAGCTTCAGAAATAGCCATACGGATCCAGGCTGCCAAAGTTTGCTTTGAAGCAGGCCAACCCTTTTTACGGAAGCCATAGAGGACAAACAAAGCGTCCGATTCCTAAACGAAGAAGTGCGGTCAACATAAGTCCTTAAGGCCCGCACAACATCCAAAGAGGCCTCACCCACGAAAAGACCCGGTGAGTTAAAGGCCGGAACAACTATTTCCTCGTTAACATGAAACTGGGAAACAACTTTGGGAAGAAACTCGGGCCGAGTGCGGAGCACTGCTCTGTTCCCATGAAAAACCAAGAAAGGGGCTCTACAAGAAAGAGCCCCTAACTCAGAAACACGTCTGGCCGAAGCAATGGCCAGAAGGAAAACAGTCAGCTGTTAGCCATTTAATATCCACTGAGCCCAGTGGTTCAAACGGCGGTCCTTGGAGAGCCCTCAGGACCACAGCCAAATCCCAAGGCGCCACAGGTGGAACAAAGGGCGGCTGAATACGGAGAACACCTTGCATAAAGGTGCGCACATCGGGGATTGTAGCAATCCTACGGTGAAACCAGACAGATAGGGCCGAAACCTGTACCTTCAAAGAAGCAAGGCGAAGCAGGAAGGCGAGAATCCGAGACAGACGAAGCTCCCGCGGTGCATAACCTCTCGGTCGACACCAGTGGAAGAACGTATGCCACACGCGATGGTATATCCTCGCGGAAGACGGTTTCCGAGCTCGTAACATGGTACGCACCACAGAGCTGGAAAACCCCCGGGACCTCAGCATGGCCGTCTCAACAGCCACGCCGTCAAAGACAGCCGAGTCAGGTCCGGGTGAAGGCAAGGACCCTGAGACAGAAGGTCCGGTCGTAGCGGCAACCGCAGAGGACTGTCCACGGACAGACCCTGAAGGTCTGAGAACCAGTGCCGTCTGGGCTACGTGGGAGCTATCAACAGGAGCGTCCCTCCTTCCTGTTTGAATTTCCGGATTACCCGTGGAAGAAGGGAGACCGGAGGGAACAGGTATGCGACCCGGAACGTCCACCGGACGGACAGAGCATCCACCAGAGACGCCCCTTCGTCTCTTGTGCGAGACCCGTACACCGGCAACTTGTTGTTGTGCCGGGACGCCATGAGGTCGATTTCTGGAAGACCCCACCTGTCCACCAGTAGTTGAAAAACGTCCGGGTGCAGGGACCATTCCCCTGGATGAACGTCCTGGCGACTTAGAAAGTCCGCCTCCCAATTTAGCACTCCCGGGATGAAGACCGCTGATATGGCCGGAAGATTGCGCTCCGCCCAAACCAGGATCCGAGAGACCTCTACGAGAGCCGCCCGACTGCGGGTTCCTCCTTGCCTGTTTATGTAGGCCACGGTGGTAGCGTTGTCCGACTGGACCTGCACCGGGTGACCCTGGAGAAACCGCTGTGCCTGCAGGAGAGCATTGAAGACCGCACGGAGTTCCAAGATATTTATTGGAAGCTCCGCTTCTGTCGGCGTCCACCTGCCCTGGAACAAGTGTGGAACTGAAACTGCTCCCCAGCCCCGAAGACTGGCGTCCGTTGTCAACAGGACCCAATTTGGAACCCAGAACGGACGTCCCTTGTTGAGGTGGGTCGTCTTTAACCACCACGCAAGGGACAGGCGAACCTCCGGGGTGAGCACAATCGTCTGGAACTTCAGAGACTGAGGCAGCCCGTTCCACTTGGACAGGATCAGGTGCTGCAGAGGTCTGGAGTGAAACTGGGCGTATTCCACCATGTCGAACACCGACACCATGGAGCCCAGTAACCTCATCGCCGAGTGTAAGGACACCCGGCGGCTGTGCAGACAACTGCGCACCCTTGACTGTAAAGCAGAGATCTTGTCCTCCGTCACGAAGATCCTTTGCTGTCCCGAGTCCAATAAGGCTCCAAGATGCAGAATCCTCCGAGACGGGATTAGAGTGGACTTCTGCCAGTTGATTAGCCAGCCGTGCCGTTGCAGCAGTGCAATGGTCAGGTCCAAGTGGTGTAACAGGAGCTCTGGAGATCCTGCCACCAATAACAGGTCGTCCAAGTACGGCAACATGCGGACTCCTTGCAGCCGCAGAGAAGCCGCCATGACCGCCATCACCTTGGTGAAAACACGTGGTGCTGTCGCCAGGCCAAAAGGTAACGCCCGAAACTGGAAGTGGTCACTGCGGATTGCAAACCGAAGGAACTCTTGATGGCGCAAAAGAATAGGGACATGCAGGTAAGCGTCCTGTATGTCCAATGACACCATGTAGTCCCCAGGTTCCAGCGCCAGAATGATGGACCGTAGGGTCTCAATCCGAAACTTCGGGACCCGCAAAGACTTGTTGAGTGCTTTGAGGTTGAGAATCGGACGATATGACCCATTGGGTTTCTGTACCAAAAATAGATTTGAATAGAAACCCTGGCCCCTCTGGGAGAATGGAACAGGCACTATAACTCCAGCCTGGAGCATAGTGTGCAATACCTTCCGCAGCTCCGTAGCCTTGTTCCGGTCTGATGGTAGACCCGTGGTGAAGAATCGAGCCGGGGGTCTCTGCCGGAAGGAGAGGGCGTACCCGTGGGAGACCACCTCCAGAACCCAAGTGTCTGTCGTAGTGAATGACCAACACCGGGAGAACTGCAGCAGGCGGCCTCCCACCCTGGGATCCCCCAAAGGGAGGCCCGGACCGTCAGGCCGCAGGCTTGTCATCTGGCTTGGGGGCCGGACGTCTGGTACTCCATGCCTGTTTCCGGGGCTTGACCGATTTCTTAGGGCCAGCCTGTCGAGGAAACGACTGTGGTTTGGGCCTGCCCTGGGCCCTAGATGACCGAAAGGACGATGGTCCAGAACCAGAAGGAGCAGCGGCCGACGGGAGACAAGCAGATTTGGCTGCCGCCAGCGTGGCCACAATCTTATCCAGATCCGGACCGAAGAGAACTTCTCCGGTAAACGGCAACGCTTCCAGACCTTTCTTGGAATCTGCGTCCGCCTTCCAGGATCGCAACCACAAGGTGCGACGAGCAGCTACCGCTGCTGAAGAAATTCTAGACACCAGAGTACTAATGTCTAGAGCCGCCTCGTTGATGTAGGTGGCCGAATCACGGAGATTGCCAATCAACTCCGCCTGTTCGGCCGGACAGTCGGATTCAAAAGAAGCCTCTAATGAATCGGCCCAGCGCTCCATCGCTCTGGCAGCCCAGCAAATGGCCATAGCCGGCCGTGCTGCCCCCCCTGCAAGGGAATAAGCGGACTTCAGGCAGATCTCCACCTTGCGGTCCGTAGCATCCTTAAGGGAGGACATGGATGGCATCGGCAATGTGGCACTATGGACAAGACGGGTCACGTGAGAATCCACCTGTGGAGGGGATTCCCACTTAGCAAAATAATTATCCGCGAACGGATAAGCCACCGCCAGGCGTCTCTGCGGCTGGTATCTTTTGCCAGGTTGTTTCCACGCCTCCTCTAAATGGTCCACCAACTGACCCGAAAGAGGAAAGACTGTGGCATCGCCCTTCACATCTTTGAAAAAGGCATACTTAGATTTAGCCGCTGGGGGAACTTCGTCCTCAATCACCAAGGCTGTGCGGACCGCCCGAATAAGTCCAGGAATATATACTTTGGACTTAGCATCAGCGTCCTTAGTATGGAGAGGTTCCTGATCGTAAGGATCCAGAATCTCCCCATCATCAGACGTCCCTTCGTCATCCTCATAAGGAGCAGACAGAGACGCCACCGGCCTTTTATGAGGCCGCATCACAGACTCCCCTTGCAACACATCCGACAAGTGCTGTACAGAACTCGTCAGGGAGTTAACCCACGCTGGCTCCTGAGAACCCGGGAGCGGGGAAATAGGGAGACTGTGGGGTACCACCAATTGTCATGGGAACCCCTGCATGGGTGACGACACCACAGACTGCTGGGACAAACCCATCGGAGTAAACGCGGGCTGCGGAGCTAACTGGCCCACTAAAGCTGTTAACACCTGAGCGAAACAAGCCCAGGGCGGCTCCTGTACCGGTGCTGTAACCGTAATAGGCCGCACCATGGACAAACACTGCCGGCAAAGGCCCTCCGCGCTACCCTCCCCCTCCGCTAACGGTACTTTGCACGTGGTACACTGTAGCCGGAGGGGAAAATCACTTTCAGACATGATGGCACCACGTATGTGACCTCTCTCACCAATTAAGTATTAAATAGGCGAGAGACCACCTTGCAGCACCGCACTGCAAGGGCTTTAGCAGAAAGAACAGGGACAGTAATAAAGCTGACAGTTTTGAGAAGATAAAGTTACAGGCAGCAGCGCTAGCACAGTCACATACAATGCAGAGAAATAACAATTCCTGCACTAACAGCGCTGATCACTCAACTACACAGACACAGGGCCTGGTACGACACAGCGCTGCATACACAGACCTGAGCCACAGCGGAGGAGAGGTATGCGGGGGGACCCAGACCACGATGCTTCCTTCCAGGCTTCCAGCAGCGTTCACCATGCGTTGCAGAGAAGATGGCCACCAAGGAGCAGAGAGAAGCTGGCCTGGGGGAGGAGCACTGACACAGGACCAGTCAGCACAGTGCAGAGAGGGCTGTGTGCAGCGGGGGAGGCGCCGGCTGTGAGACAGGGAAGGTGCGCTCCCCTGGCATGCATTTATCCCCTGGGATGCCGCAGCGCTACCGCTCTGCTGCGGTCCGCTGTCCCAGGGGGTAGTGGAAAGCGCAGGTTCAGTACCTGGCTCCACGCTGCAGCCAGTCCCCAGGGAGCCCCCTGCCTGGGGACTTAGGACCATGTGACCAGCGGGGACCCACCGCGGGACCCCGCTGCTTACCTTTGTCCCCCTTGGATCCGGCCATGGTCCGGAACATCTGGGGTCACCGCTAGCTGTGACCCCAGATGCTCACCAGCATCCCCGGATCGGTACCGGCATTCTGGTACCGGCGGGGGTGTAGGGAAGACAGCATGGACGTCAGGACTGACTGTCCATGCTGTACATCCAGATGTGCAGCCACAGCTGCACTGAAGAAAGCTTCAGGGGCTCTTCTAGCCCCCACTCCGACAGGTGTACCCGACGCCGGCCGGGCACCAAACTAAACTGAGGTGCCTTGGCCCGGGGGCGGGGTATAGGAGGGGGACCTAGTGCATCCTGGGAGGCTGAAAGCTTAACTCTTTGGTGCCCTGCGACTGACGTCACACCTATACCCCAAGGTATCCTGTGGATACCCTATGGACCCTGAAGTAGAAAAGGGGTGTATTCATGTTATGGGTTATATGTGGGTCAATGATGGTCTCTGCATTATCTGGCGGTTACTACGATGCTCTCTGCATTATCTGGCGGTTACTGCGATGCTCTCTGTATTATCTGGCGGTTACTACAATGCTCTCTGTATTATCTGGCGGTTACTGCAATGCTCTCTGTATTATCTGGCGGTTACTGCGATGCTCTCTGTATTATCTGGTGGTTACTGCGATGCTCTCTGTATTATCTGGCGGTTACTGCGATGCTCTCTGTATTATCTGGCGGTTACTGCGATGCTCTATGTATTATCTGGCGGTTACTACAATGCTCTCTGTATTATCTGCCGGTTACTACGATGCTCTCTGTATTTTCTGGTGGTTACTACGATGCTCTCTGTATTATCTGGCGGTTACTGCGATGCTCTCTGTATTATCTGGCGGTTACTACGATGCTCTCTGTATTATCTGGCGGTTACTACGATGCTCTCTGAATTATTTGGCGGTTACTACAATGCTCTCTGTATTATCTGGCGGTTACGACAATGCTCTCTGAATTATTTGGCGGTTACTACAATGCTCTCTGTATTATCTGGCGGTTACTACAATGCTCTCTGTATTATCTGGCGGTTACCATGACGCTCTCTGCATTATCT
The DNA here is from genome assembly GCA_031769625.1 of Taudactylus pleione. NCBI lineage: Eukaryota > Metazoa > Chordata > Amphibia > Anura > Myobatrachidae > Taudactylus > Taudactylus pleione. The sequence continues at coordinate 3,768,946 of JAUIMM010000200.1, read as the reverse complement.
GGCGGTTACTACGATGCTCTCTGTATTATCTGGCGGTTACTATGATGCTCTCTGTATTATTTGGCGGTTACTACGATGCTCTCTGCATTATCCGGCGGTTACCATGACGCTCTATGCATTATCTGGCGGTTACCATGATGCTCTCTGCATTATCTGGCGGTTACCATGACGCTCTCTGCATTATCTGGCAGTCACTGTTACACTCTATGCAATACAATAGGGGTCATTACTTCTGGGGGTAATATTATAGGGGGCATTACCACTGCCATTGTGGGCACTATTAGGGGGCATTACTAATGGGGGCACTACTACAGGGAGCATTACTTTTGATGGCACTACTACAGGGGGCATTACTACTGAAGGCATTACTACTAGGGGCACTACTAATGGGGGCATTACTACTAGGGGCATTTCTACTAAGGGCATTAATACTGGGGTCACTACTATAGGGGGCACTAATACTATAGAGGGCACTACTATAAGGGGGCATTACCACTACCGCTGGGGGCACTATTAGGGGGCATTACCACTGGGGACATTGCATAGGGGCACTGCATAAGGGGCACTACATACGGGACACCACTACTGGGGGCATTGTGTAAATGTGTCTGCTGGACTGGTATTTGGGGAGAGTTTGCGGAGCTGCGCATCAATTTTATTTATTTTTTTTGGTGGGGGGGGGTGTCACCATGAGTTATAGCACCGGGTGACACCAACACTAGTGACGCCTCTGCCACCCTGCAATGTTTACCCTGCAGACTGCATTAGGCCAGTCCTGATTACTAGGGATGTGCGTGGACCCCCAAGTTTTGATTTTGTTTTTTTTAATTCATCATCGTGTTTTGACTTTGGCAAAACCACCCTCAAAGTGTTTTGGTTGAGATTTGGCTTTGGTTCAGTTTTAGACTCCTTAAAAATCATGCACATGCAATCCAATATCCGAGTTCGTTTTTTAAATCCTATTTCTGAACTGACAGCAGACGCTCGTCTGCACTTGGTTCTACTAGGAACCCCAAAGTGATTCCGAACTGCCACTTGATTTGACTTGGAACCTCTAAGTTCCGGTGTGTATTTCAGGAAAAACGAACCGTATATCTCTATTATTCCCTATTCCAAATGATGGAGCCTGATCAGTCACCATGTATTGCAGCTAAAATACTGTATGGCATAGTTATGCTGCACAAAATAGAGGTCAACTGGTCCATCAGAACATAAATCTATTCAGCCAGCCCTTGGTTGTTTTATCCTTAGCAAGATGCTCCCAGAACTGGATTGTAATATTGTGCATTATTTTCCATGTAAACAATTAGGAACAAGGTCCGTGCAAAGTATATCAATTAATCATTTAAATTGCTTTTCCATAACTTACATGCAAGAAAAAGTCACTGTATACTTTTCCAGTCTACAAGTAATAAGTCATTCTGGTGCTTCTAGTTTGTTTTAGAGCAAATTGTCCAGTAAATACATTTATTGATTTTTATAAAGCTGCACAGTCTGTCAGATATAGGTTTCATGCCATTGGCAAAATGCACCTGAGAAGGAAAACAAAACAGATAGATGACAATTTGTTATACTGTCCAACTTGAAAGTTTCCATAATAGGAAAATCAGTAAAAATATTACAGAAGGTCAACATCAAGAGGTCATTAGGGAAACATGATATTTTAATAAATGATGATTGTATATAGAAGATAATGACACAAAGTATCTTTAGTATGTCACCTTCACAGAGGCATGGATTGAGTCAGAGGACAATTACTAAATGGGGAAGAGTGATGATAGGTGGGAAGAGAGGCAGCAAAATAGACATGTTCATTTATCATCTAACAGAGTAGAAATACTAAATGTGAAGGGGAAATGCAAAAACGACATCAAAACATTTGCGCTTCATCCTTACAGGAGATAATAATATAATAGTGTTAAGTAGATAAACACATGAAATGGATTCAAGGGAAAAGCAAATCTATCAAACTTGCTGGTGTTAGCAATGATCAAGTATTAAAGTATTAATAGCCTGGCTCCTATTTCCTCCAAGAACTCTAGTCCCTAGTCCCTGTTGCCCTCCAACATGTTAACTCCACTCTGGCCACCACTGCATTCCTGGATAGCGGTGCAGCTGGTAATTTTTATTTATTTTCTTTTCTTCCAGTCATTGGGGGTGCCCGTCATTCCTTTGGATCAGAAAATCCCTATCTGCGGTCTGGATGGAGGATTGATTTCCAGTGGTCACATTAGATATAAAACACCTCCTCTCTGTCAGTCGGAGTTCTGCATTCAGAGGCTATTTCTTTTTATCTTCTCTGATGTCCCTTAGCCCCAGTCCTTCTCGGTCTCCCTTTGCTCAGGGATCATAACCCTACAATTGATTGGTCTTCCAGGGAAATAACAAGATGGAGCCATGCCTGGCAAACTCACTGTCCAGTTATTCCTGTTCGGTCAGTTCAACCTGTGGTTGCCGAAATTCCTCCAGCCATCCCACCTCAGTACCATGATTATGCCCATGGTTTCTCCAAACAGCTAGCGGATGTCCTTCCTTCGCATTGGTCATACGACTGTGCCATTAATTTAGTTCAGGGTGCCAAATTACCTAGAGGCCAGTTGTATTCTCTTTCCAATCTGGAGGACAAGGCGATGAAAGAGTACATCAAGGACGCATTGGCGAAGGGATTCATCCGCCCCACCGGTTGGGGCTGTCTTTTTCTTTGTTGGAAAGAAGGATGGGTCCCTCTATCCATGTATAGATTACAGAGGTCTGAACAACATTACCATTAACATCTCTTATTATCTACAGCTCATTTCGGTACTGTTCGATCAGCTGCGACAAGCTCACAACTTTTCTAATATTGACCTTCGAGGAGCATATAATCTGATCCGAATTCGGAGTGGGGACGAGTGGAAGACTGCCTTCAGCACTCACTCAGGGCACTATGAGTATTTGGTTATGCTGTTTGACCTTTCCAACGCTACGGCGGTCTTCCAGGATCTCATCAATGATGTTCTGGGAAAGTGTGTAGTAGTCTATCCTGGGAAAGTGTGTAGTAGTCTATCTCCTGGGAAAGTGTGTAGTAGTCTATCTCGATGACATACTTATTTTCTCTCAGTCTGTGGACCAACACCACCAGCATGTCCGTCAAGTCTTAAAAAAAACTATGTGAGAACCACCTCTACACTAAGTTGGACAAGTGTGATTTTGATGTCACCCAAGTCTCGTTTTTAGGATACATTATATGTTCCCAGGGATTTTCCATGGATCCGGGTAAAGTCAAAGCCATACTGGAGTGGCTCCAACCAACTACCCTTAAAGCTATTCAGTGCTTCCTCGTCTTTGACAATTACTATAGGAGGTTTATCAACTCTTTTTTTCTACTATCGTGGCACCATAGTAGAACTGACTAAAAAAGGAGCTGATTCCTTCAATTGGACATCTAAGGCTGTTCAGGCTTTCGAGGCTAAGACCATCTTCACACAGGCTCCACTCCTCCATCATCATAATCTGGACTTCCCGTTTGTTCTTGAAGTGGATGCCTCCGAGGTTGGAGCTGGAGCCATCTTGTCCCTGAGAGATTCAGTTGACAACAAATTGCATCCATGCACTTACTTTTCCCGCAAATTCTCAGCAGAATGCAATCATGGTGTGCGGAATCAGGAGTTACTCGCAATTAAGTGGGCCTTTGATGACTGGAGACACTGGCTTGAGGGGGCCAAACATCAATTCACGGTTCTTACCGACCATAAGAACTTGTCATATATCCAGTCTGCCAAGCGATTGAACTCCCGACAAGCACGCTGGGCACTATTCTTTACCCGCTTTAACTTCCTTATTTCTTTCCATTCTGGATCTAAAAATATCAATGCTGATGCTCTCTCCAGGAGCTTTACTCCAGCGCAGCACACCACCTGCTCTGGCAAACAAATTGTCCCTGAGTATCGCATTCACTGTGCTTTTGCCTGAAACTTAGCTAAACTCATTCAGGCCTGGCAGTTGGAATCTCCTCCTGAAAAACCTCCCGGTCTTGTATTTGTTCCGGAAAGATTCAGGAAGTCGGTTTTACTGGATTTCCACTCTCAATGAGCTTTCGGGCATCCTGGTATTAATAGAATATATTAAATGGATTGAGTGCACAATAATATTAGGGTGCTGCTATTATAGTGTAAAAGGAGAGTACACACCCAAATAATACTCAGATAGTACAAAACATAGAAAGATATTTACACCAGTATAACAGCGCTCCCTAATGGACATATTCACATAAAAATCAGTGGTGCATGCTTCACCCATACCAAAGCACTCAAACAGAGAAAAGGATAATCACCAATATCTGTATTATCTATAGTCGTACAGATCAAGACATAAGTTGGGATTGTAGTTGGAATTCTTTACATATCCCTCTTGAGTCTGAAAAAAAGTGTCTCCCTCCCCCCCTTTCCTTTATGCTTAAAGCATTATCGGTTAGGGCAGAGGTTCCCAAACTTTTTTAAATCACGGCGCCCTAGTGTATCAGCATTGTTTTCACGGCATCCCTAAGCCAAAAGTTTGATATTGAGAAATTGAGAAAAAAATTTAGTGAAGTAGTAAAGTGAAGTAAATTGTGCTTAGCTGTCATCCTTAGGTTTGGTTATATAGTGGTGGACAGGTTTCCACTTCTGTTTGTCAACATATTTACATTACATTGACAATAAAGAATTTGATTTGGTGCTGGACCACCAACCTGAGGCACCCCTGCAAGTGTCCCGAGGCACCCCAGGGTACCGTGGTGCACAGATTGGGAACCACTGGGTTAGGAGACAAACACAAACAGAAGAAACAAATAGTGTAAAAATCCTTTTTAAAACTGGATGTTTAATATAAAGTTGCAGTTACAAACATAGAAGATATAAGGCGTATTGTAAAACCCATCAGTGGCACACAGCAACGGTCACTGATTTTCAGTAGCCAAGTTGATTGGTAGACAGGGGTTCCGGATGTCCCTGCACTTTCAGGCATACAGCGATCACGTCCCTCTGGTCACTTAGGGTCCGCCTCAATACGAGCCACAGCTTAACACGTTTCTGACCTAATTGGTCCTTCATCAGAAGCATGGCTCTTATTTCACATAAGATTTATATATATATATATGTATATGTATATATATATATATATATATAGAAATATATATATATATAGAAATTTCTGAAATCCGAACCCCCCCCCCGAGCCCCCCCGATCTGAGGCCGATCCGAGTCAGGCTCGACTTTTCCTGCCTGACTCGGGTCTGAAATCGAGGCAAAACGTCATCATCCCGCCTTCCGGGTCTCGCGGGTTTTGGATTCTATATAAGGTACCCGCGTTGGCGCCATTTTCTCACTCGGCTGTGGACAGTGAAGAGGGAGGGTGGGAGTTAGGGCTGGCTGGGCTGTGTAGTGTAGTGCAGTGTAGTGTTGAGCTGTGCTGTGCTGCTGTTGTCCATAGGGGCTGTATCCGCTCCTCCGAAAGTCCATAGGGGCTAGCTGTGTTGTGCTGTGCTGCTGTTGTCCATAGGGGCTTTGTCCACTCCTCCAAAGTCCATAGGGGCTGGCTGGACTGTGTTGTGCAGTCAGTTGTCCATAGGGGTTGTGTCCACTCCAAAGTCCTGTGCAGTGTCCCAGTTCTAAAGGGGTGCTGTATTGTTGTCCAGGGGGTGCCCTGTCCATCAGGGGTGCTCCCCCCAAGTGCGCCTGTGTCCCATAAATAAAGGGCTGGCTGGCTCATTTCTTAAAGGGTGGTGTGTAACCTACAAAGTGCACTGGTCTCCAACAAAAATAAAAAATTATTTTCTGTGTTTGTGTGCGCCTTAGCCACACGTATATATCAATATAACATGAATGGAGGACCAAACTTTCTCCGATAAAAATAAAATAGGGAAAGATCAAGAACCACTTCCTCCTAGTGCTGAAGCTGCTGCCACTAGGCATGACATAGACGATAACATGCCATCAACGTTGTCTGCCAAGGCCGATGCCCAATGTCATAGTAGAGGGCACATACAATCCCACATGACAAAGTTCAGGAAAATGACCTTGAAAAAAACATTTAAATCATCTGAAGAGAAACGTAAACTTGCCAATTTGCCATTTATGACACGGAGTGGCAAGGAACGGCTAAGGTCTTTCCCTATGTTCATGACTAGTGGTTCAGCTTCACATGACGATGGAAGCCCTCCTCCCACTAAAAAAATCAAACGAGTTAAGCTGGCACAAGCACAGTGAAGAACTGTGAATTCTAAGAAGATATCACAAATCCCCAAGGAGAGTCCAAGTGTGGTGGCAGTTGCGATGCCTGACCTTCCCAGCACTGGACGGGAAGAGGTGGCTCTTTCCACCATTTGCACGCCCCCTGCAAGTGCTGAAAGGAGCGCCCACAGTCCACTTGCTGATATGCAAATTGAAGATGTCACTGTTGAAGTACAACAGGATGAGGATACTGGTGTAGCTGGCACTGAGGAGGAAGTTGGCGAGGAGGATTCTGATGGTGATGTGGTTTGTTTAAATCAGGCTCCGGGGGAGACAGTTGTTGTCCGTGGGATGATAAAGCCCATCACGGTCATGCCTGGGCAGAAGACCAAACATTCCACCTCTTTGGTCTGGCAATATTTCTATCCAAATCCAGACAACAACTGTCTTGCCATATGTACCGTATGTAATGGTGAAATAAGTAGGGGTAGGGACTTTAACCACCTAGGAACATCCTCCCTTATACGTCACCTACAGAGCGTTCATAGTCAAGTTCAGAAACTTTGGCTAAGACCGTAAGCAGTCCAGGGACACCTAAATCCCGTTGTCCTGTTATATCCAAGCGCCTGCAAACCACACTGTCAACTCCCTCCTCGTCAATTTCCTCCTTAGTCAGGATCAGAAGTAGTCCTGCAGGCCATGTCACTGGCATGACTGACTCTCCTATCCTGGATTCCTCCGGAGGATCCTGCATTGCTACGCCTCCTGCTGCCGCTGCTGCTGGAAGTCGTTCATCATCCCAGAGAGGAAGTAGGAACACCACTACTTTTACTAAACAATTGACCCTCCAACAGTCCTTAGCGAGGAGGATGAAGTACGACAGCAGTCATCCTGAAGAAAAACGTATAACTGAGGCCTTGACTGCTATGTTGGTGTTAGACGTGCGTCCGGTATCCGCCATTAGTGCAGTGGGATTTAGACAATTGATGGAGGTAGTGTGTCCCCGGTTTCAAATCCCGTCTAGATTCCACTTCACTAGGCGGACGATACCAAGACTGTACAGAAACGTCAGAAAAAGTGTCCTCAGTGTCCTGAAAAATGCAGTTGTACCCAATGTCCACTTAACCACGGACATGTGGACAAGTGGAACAGGGCAGACTAAGGACTATATGACTGTGACAGGCCACTGGGTAGATGTATCACCTTACGCAGCAACAACAGCAGCGTCACCAGTAGCAGCATCTCAGAAACGCCAGCTCGTTCCAAGGCAGGCTACGCTGTGTATCACCGGTTTCAGTAAGAGGCACACCGCCGACAACCTCTTAGAGAAACTGAGGGAAATCATCGCCCAGTGGCTTACCCCACTTAGACTCTCCTGGGGATTTGTGATATCTGACAACGCCACCAATATTGTGCGGGCATTACATCTGGGCAAATTCCAGCACGTCCCATGTTTTGCTCACACAATAAACTTGGTGGTGCAGAATTTTCTGAAAAGTGACAGGGGCGTGCAGGAGACGCTTTGGGTGGCCCAAAAAATTTCTGGCCACTTTCGCCATTCAGCGACTGCGTGCCGAAGACTGGAGTGCCAGCAAACACTCTTGAACCTGCCCCGCCATCACCTGTAGCAAGAGGTTGTGACGCGGTGGAACTCAACCCTCTATATGCTTCAGAGGATGGAGGAGCAGCAAAAGGCCATTCAAGCCTATACATCCACCTATGACATAGACAAAGGAGGGGGTATGCACCTGACTCAAGCGCAGTGGAGAATGATTTCCATGTTGTGCAAGGTTCTCCAGCCCTTCGAACTTGCCACACGTGAAGTCAGTTCAGACACTGCCAGCTTGAGTCAGGTCATTCCCCTCATCAGGCTTTTGCAGAAGCAGCTGGAGAAAGTGAAGGAGGAGCTAAGACGGAGCGATTCCGCTCGGCATGTGGGACTTGTGGATGAAGCCCTTCATTCGCTTTGCCAGGATTCCAGGGTGGTCAATCTGTTGAAATCAGACCACTACATTTTGGCCACCGTGCTCGATCCTAGGTTTAAAGCCTATGTGGTGTCTCTCTTTCCGGCCGACACAAGCCTGCAGATTTGCAAAGACCTGCTGGTGAAAACACTGTCAGCTGAAGCGGAACATGACACGTCAACAGCTCCTTCTTCATTTTCTCCCGCAACTGGGGCTGCCAGGAAAAAACTTAGGTATCCTAAGCAACCCGCTAGCAGTGATGCAGGGCAGGCATGACCAAGTTTGGACATCTGGTCCGGAGTGAAGGACCTGGCAACAATTTCTGACATGTCTACTGTCACTGCATATGATACTGTCACCATTGACAGAATGGTGGAGGATTACATCGGTGGCAGCATCCAAGTAGGCATGTCAGACAGTCCGCACCTGTACTGGCAGGAAAAAGAGGCAATTTGGAGGCCCCTGTACAAACTGGCTCTATTTTACCTGAGTTGCCCCCCCTCCAGTGTGTACTCCGAAAGAGTGTTTAGTGCAGCCGGGAACTTTGTCAGCGAAAGGCGTAGGAGGTTGCTTCCACCAAATGTGGAGAAGATGATGTTCATAAAAATGAATTATCAACTCTTCCAGGGAGACCAGCCTCCAGAACGTACAGAGGGACCTGTGGTGGTGGATTCCAGCGGGGACGAGTTAATACTCTGTGAGGATGAGGATGTACACGACACTGAAGAGGGTGAGGAATCTGTGGATGAGGAGGATGAGGATGACAAAGCCAGTTTGTGCAGGGACAGATTAATTGCTAGCTTGTTTTGTGGGGGCCCAAATGAACCAATCATTTCAGCCACAGTCGTGTGGCAGACCCTGGCGCTGAAATGATTGGTTTGTTAAAGTGTGCATGTCCTGTTTATACAACATAAGAGTGGGTGGGAGGGCCCAAGGACAATTCCATCTTGCACCTCTTTTTTTTTCTTTGCATTATGTACTGTTTGGGGCCTAGTTTTTCAAACTGCCATCCTGTCTGCCACTGCAGTGTCACTCCTAGATGGGCCACGTGTTTGTGCCGCCCACTCGTATCTCTTAGCATAGTCATCCAGCTACCTCGGTGCAACCTTTTGGACATAAAAACACTATTGTGAGGTGTGAGGTGTTCAGAATAGACTGGAAATGAGTGGAAATTAAGGTTATTGAGGTTAATAATAGCATAGGAGGAGGAAAACCCACAAATTCTGTGATTTTAGCTGTTTTTATGCTTTTTTAAATAAAAATACAGATCCAAAACACAAAACCCAGAACCCAAAACACAGAACGGTGGTTTTGGCAATACCAATCCAGATCCAAAACACGAAGACAGATTCATATCCAAAAGCAAAACACAAAATACGAAAAGTGGCCGGTGCACACCCCTAATATATATATATGTATATATATATATATATATATATATATACCCTAACTAGTACATAGACATCTGCTACCTGCTCCATGAACACGCGCACACATTCACAAGTCCTGGCAGTCACATGATTCCTCATCCTCCGATTGCTTTCCAGCGCCTGGAAGTTATCATTTGTTTGAGTTCCAAATGCCGGAACCTGATAGTGTCTGCAATCCAAAGCGGGTTTGCATGGCAATGTCAAAATTTATTAAAGGAGACTGTTTGGGGCCTAGTTTTTCAAACTGCCATCCTGTCTGCCACTGCAGTGTCACTCCTAGATGGGCCACGTGTTTGTGCCGCCCACTCGTATCTCTTAGCATAGTCATCCAGCTACCTCGGTGCAACCTTTTGGACATAAAAACACTATTGTGAGGTGTGAGGTGTTCAGAATAGACTGGAAATGAGTGGAAATTAAGGTTATTGAGGTTAATAATAGCATAGGAGGAGGAAAACCCACAAATTCTGTGATTTTAGCTGTTTTTATGCTTTTTTAAATAAAAATACAGATCCAAAACACAAAACCCAGAACCCAAAACACAGAACGGTGGTTTTGGCAATACCAATCCAGATCCAAAACACGAAGACAGATTCATATCCAAAAGCAAAACACAAAATACGAAAAGTGGCCGGTGCACACCCCTAATATATATATATGTATATATATATATATATATATATATACCCTAACTAGTACATAGACATCTGCTACCTGCTCCATGAACACGCGCACACATTCACAAGTCCTGGCAGTCACATGATTCCTCATCCTCCGATTGCTTTCCAGCGCCTGGAAGTTATCATTTGTTTGAGTTCCAAATGCCGGAACCTGATAGTGTCTGCAATCCAAAGCGGGTTTGCATGGCAATGTCAAAATTTATTAAAGGAGACGTAGTAAGATCCAATTCTTTTATAAAGTGATAAATCCATCTTTATGCAGTCTTTTTTATCACTTAAATCATCACATAGTCCATATAAAAACTCTGAAATTGCACATTGATAAAAAAAAGAGAAAAACAACAATTAATATTAAAACAGGTTAAAAATAATTTTAAAATCCATTACATAAAAAATAAATATATCACTGCACAGCTCATATCCTGGTATTAGCTAGACGGTTGACTTACTCTCTCGTGCAGTCTGGTGGCCATCTCTGAACAAAGATGTTCGCAAATTTGTCCTGGCATGTGAGATCTGTGCTCAAAACAAAACACGTCAGACAGCCCTTTCTGGACTGTTGCTGCCTCTCTCCATACCACAAAGACCTTGGACCATGGAGTTTGTCATTGACCTCCCAGTTTCTGCCCTATGCTCCATCATCTGGACTGTGGTGGACCGCTTTAGCAAGATGGTGCATGTCATCTCATTGACCAAGTTACCCTCTGCTAACGAGCTTTCTGGTTTATTTCTTCAGAATGTCTTTCATCTGCATGGTCTTCCGGAGGATATAGTGTCAGATCGAGCAACACAATTTGTGGCACAATTTTGAAGAGCCTTCTGTTCGTCCTTGGGCATTTGCCTCAGTCTTTCCTCAGGGTGTCATCCGTAGTCCAACAGGCAAACTGAGTGTGCTAACCAGTCCCTGGAGCAGTATCTATGTTATTTATCCAAATGCCATAATCTGCCGCTGGCTGAATTTGCCTTTAACAACTCGTGCCATTCAGCTTCTTCAGTGTTTCCTCTTTTCTGTGTCATGGGTCAACATCCCAGAGCAAATTCATTAGACTCCAGGTTGCCAGTCTCGCCTTCTGTCTCTCGGCTCCGGCATATTTGGAATAAGGTCCATCAAAGCCTTCGGAAGGTCTCTCTCCGCTCCAAAAAGTCTACTGATAGACATCGGAGGTCGTGTATGTTTAAGAAGGGCGATTTGGTTTGGCTCTCTACTAAGAACATTAAGCTTTGCCAGCCTACCCAGAAGTTGGGTCCAGGGTTCATTGGCCCATTTTGCATAATTTCTCAGGTTAATCCGGTAGCTTTCAAGCTATAGTTACCCAGGTCTCTCTATATCAACAACACCTTCCACTCTTCCTTGTTTAAACCGGTCTTTATTTCAGTCAAGTTCAAGCCCAAGCTTCCATCCAGCCCTGCTTCGATTGTAGTCCACGGTCAACATGAATTTGTGGTTGAGAAAATCTTGGATTCTAAGATTTCCAGAGGTTATTTGCATTTCTTGGGCCACTGGAAGGGCTATGGCCCAGAGGAGCACTCCTGGGTTCCTGAAAGTGCTCTACATGCTCCCAGGCTGAAGAGACTTTTCTTCCGAGATTTTCTGGACAAACTGGGTTCTGGGGGTTCTTCAACCCCACGCCAATGGGGGGGTACTGTCACAAAACGGGGTCACGACTTGTCTCCCTCTACCAGTGTACCTTCTCATGACCCTGTTTTGGTTCCCTCAGTTGCTAGGCGATCTGCACGCCACAGGAGGTCACGTGTAATCCACAGCATGGTGTGATTGGTTCCTCCTATTTGTGCACGCTGGCCTTTTGCCGCCTCACCGACTATAGTGTTCCTTTTGGTTCTCTCGGCTCTGCTGCATGGTCAGCATTCTGTGCCTTCTTGCTATATTGTGTCCTGGTTCTCCAGAGGTATTGTCTAGTCACTGGTTACCGGCTTCCCAGCCACACCAGCAGCTTACGTGCTGCCACCAGCTCACCAACCACTACTTCGGCTTCCCAGCCACACCAGCAGCTTCTGTGCTGCCACCGGCATCGGCTTCCCAGCCGCACCAGCAGCTTTCGTGCTGCTACAGTCTCCCAAGCTGCACCATAGGCTCTCAAAACCGCATCTCAAGTACACCAACTTGTGTATCGGCTCCCTAGTTGCACCATCGGCTCTCAAAACTGTATCGCAAGTACAACAACTTGTGTAACGGCTCCCGAGCTGCACCATTGGCTCACAAAGCCGCATCTCAAATACACCAACTCCTACTACCAGCTCAAAGTCGCACTATCAGCACCTTATCCGCACTATTGGCTCTCAAAGCTGCACCATCAACTCACTCATTTCTGCTACTGGCTCAAAGCCGCACCATCGGCTCCTAAGCCGCATCATTGGCTCTCAAAGCCAAACCTTCCTACACATCGGCACTCAAGCAGCATCACTGGCTCTCCAGCTACACCATTGGCTCTCAAAGCCAAACCTTCCTGCACATCAGGATTTCCAGCCACACCGGCTCTCCAACCACACCATCGGGTCTCTGGTCGCCTCATTGACACTTCCTGTTCCAAACTCCTCATCTTACCACTGGATCCTGTCAGACACTCGCATAATCTGCTAGTACCCTGAGTATTAAGTCCAGGCTGCCACCTAAGTTCCAGTGAACGTCTCTAGTTCTAAGGGAACAATGGCTGGCTGTTAGTGGCAGAAGACCTCACTAGGCTGGGTTCAAGGGGCTTACTCGGAGAAGTCTTTGGGATTTGTAACAATATCTTGATCACCAGAAAATAACTTTTAAGAGGGAACACTGTTTGAACTATGAGGCTCCCAAGTACGTAAGTACAAAGATCTGGGGCATTTGGCACATTTAAGTACATGCTCCATCTACCTGCTCTTCAAGTATTTCAGTTGTGCAGGGTAGTATTGATCACCTGACAATCACTAAGAGGCCACATACTTTGAAAGAAGGGCTCTCCCCTTTCAAATGAGGGTGTCCCTGAGTTTATTGAAACCAGACTGTGGTTGATACACACCCATCTCCAGACTCCATAATGAGTTTTGAAGTGCATTTGTGATCTCTTGTGATCACCAGAAAATATATTCACCAGGGTTACATCATGTAAAAAAAGAAAAAACAAAAATCATTCCTCCAATTTACTGTGTTCCCTTTACTGTTTAAGAATAAAAGGTTTGTCCCCAAGTTTTTGAAAAATGTTATAATAATGTATAAACAATATATAGAAGGGCAATATAAAAATATGTAAATACTTGGGACACGCATTTTAATTTAAAACAGCTTTGTGAAGGGTGCAAATCTCTTTCATTTTCATGTGCCCAAATCTTTTGCAAAATTGGGTCAATAGTTCTCTCTTTGAAAGATTAATGCACGCATCTTTAATAAATTATTTTAGTTTCTATCACTCATTTTTTTAAGCAGTCACATTTTAAAAGCCATTTTTTTAAGATATTTTTTTAGCACAATCTCCGCAAATGGATTTGCCAGTTTCAAGAGACAAAAATACGGAAACTCAAAACTTTTCTGACACATCTTAGTCATCTCTTGTTCACCATTAGCCTAATTGCAGCAGCAGATTTTACCTAGGCGCTGTAGCCCACCATTCAAATCCACTTCTCTGTGAGCCCCCAGGCGCTGTCCCACTTAACAGCAGCGGTTCCTACCTCCTGTGGCTGTTATAATTTAAACAGAAGTGGCTTCCCATTGGACGCGCTTTCTGATAACCACACTTCAGGCAGGCAGTCCTAGGGGAGGAGTTCCCTCTCCGTGGGACTGTCATTAGCAGATAGAGCACTTCCAGTTGGAAGCCTTTTCTGCTTTTATTATAGCAGCCCTATTCGACTTCTAGAGACTGCAGGTGATGCAGCCCCTAGCACCTGATACCGTTTTCACTGCGCTTGCGCAATGGTTAGGACACGGACTGCGGCTGAGACAAGGGAATGCTGCAGCTGGGGCAGCCCTTTCACAGGAGGCAGTTAAGAACCGCTGCTGCCTAACTGTAATGTTTCCACAGAGATTTTGAATCAAACATTCAAATACTGTATATCAGATTTAATGCAAATGTATATGTAAGTAACTTCTAACAACTTTAATTACAGATTGGTCTTTTCACAACGAATTAAGTGACATACTACGTTTAACTTGAGCATGCAAAACACAGACCTTAATGATTTTTTCCGATGTTTAAAGAACAAATGGGAAGGATATAAATTATGAACATGACAAATGCTATAGTGTGTAATGTTTTTGTATTTCGTACAACTGAAACACTAGCACTTTGCAGATTGATTTTAACTGGGAATTTTTTTTCTATGCTACCAATTTATAGAAAGCACAATGAAAGAGATTAGCAGGAAATTGCAAAGTATACCATCTCTAATCAATTATAAATGTCTTTCATTTTCTAGCAAAAGCTTCAGCAAATACACAGAAAAAAAATACAGATGCAAAACAGGAAATTAGTATTCTGTTGGATATAAATAACAAGGCTGAATATGTCTAGATGGCTTGTAGTGTTGGTGTATCAGTCTAAATTCCGGCTATTTAGAAAAACAGTTTAATTATGTGTTAGGCTTCTGCTTCATTTTCTTTCGATATGGTGTTTAGTAAAGCGAGCTCATGCTGCCTGCAGCTAAAAGCCATAGCAAAAGGATGGCTAATTAGCATTTAATAAATACATCATTGCTAGCATAGATTATTTAACACTGCAACAAACACTGTGGACCTGATTTAGAGGTAGACGCAGTGCAGATGTCGATTTTATTCAGTCTGTGCATGCGTCCGAGTCGAACTTTGTGTGCGTTCCTATGGTTACCACCAGGGGGTGCAGAACGAATTTGGACACAGAGAGAGGAAATATCAGTGGGCGTTCCTGCTGGGGAGTGGCTAGTCAGACACAGCTGTGACGCCGTCAGTGACTATGACCCTTTTCCGCAGTTGCACTGATATTGGTGGCCATGTTGTGAAGCGCATTCTGCACCTCCATAGGGCTGGTGCAATGTTCAATGTTGCGATCAATGGTGCACCTTAATTCGCGACGCGGCAAATTAGTGCCACAGCCAGTGGGAGTCTCTGTATGAATCCTGTTGGCTTCAGCATTAGCATAAAGGTGCATTCGCACTGCATAAAGAGTCCCATTCACGGCTGCAAAAGCGTGCACGTCTGAATCAGGCCCTTTAATGTTTTTTGAGGTAAGCATTCAGTTACAATACTGATCTGTAGGTTGTGGGCCTTTGTAAATAAGGATAAGTGGACACAACCGTTTCAGCGGTATGCAGTCAGGAAGCCGGCGGACCTAATCCCGACAGCTGGCTTCCCGACTGCTTAATCCCGGCGAGGGTTAAATGACAGGTGTCTAAATCTCCTGGCACCCGGCATCCCGATCGAAGGGACGCCGGGCGCCCAGGCGGCTAGCTGCGCGGGGATGGTTATGATTATGGTTCCCGGGGAGACTTAGAGTTAGGCACCCCCCCCGGGAGGTTAGGTTCAGGCTAGGGGAATGGGGTGGTTAGTGTTAGGCACCCCAGGGGGGGGACTTATGGTTAGGCACCCCCCCGGAGGACTTAGGTTTAGGCGGCGGGGAAGGGGGGGTTAGGTTTAGGCACTGGGGGGGAAGGTTAGGTTTAGGCACCCCTAAGGGAGGGTTAGGGGGTAGAATTAGGTTAGAGAATACTTACCTTGGACGATTGGGATTTCCTCCTCTGCCGGGATGCCGCTGTCGGGATTCCAACCGCCGGGCATGGGTCCAGCAGTAAATCTTACCGATTCCGTTTCAGCTAGGTTCAGCCTTTCTCAGCCTTGAAAAAGGCTGAACCTACTCGAAATGCATTGGTACACAAATGCCTAAACACCGCACTTCCACGGAACTACCACAGGATAAGATGGCTACAGTCCCCAGGCTACAGTCTGCAAGCTAAGGCACAGAGGTAAGAGACGGTCTGGCAGCAGCGGCCAGCCACGAAGTACAACACAAGTTGGAAGTAGCTGCAAACCTCGGCATTGATCAACAGCCTGCCTGGCACAGATGGGGTAAGTAACCACAGGACCATCCGCCCCCATATCCCGCTTTGGCTAAACTAGTCTGATAGCTCGTCGAGAGGGCAGACTCCATCAGACATCCCTGATTCCTACATACGGCCATTCACCATCCATCCGGAGGCTTACATGGACCATTATAAACATCGAGAAAACAAAACATTATCAGTCACTAACAACGTTTATTGAGTACTTTCCCTGTACTCATATTTGGCCATCTCTTCCCTTCCCCACTGCACACTTATGTCCATGTCTTACACATACCAAACAAACACCGCTATCCTCTGTACAGTCTTTTGTCCCCCTGTTGTTCTGTGTCAGTGGATTTACACATTGCAACCTAATCTGCTATCATGTATGAATTTATGGATTTACATCACAATTGACTATTTCCAATACAATTTCTAATTGAGAAATAATTTCGAAAGTTAAAGTATACTGTTGTTGACATACAGTATTTAAAGTAAAACATAAAATAAAATTTTAGTGGTGGGTTCTATTTATTTGAAACATACTGTATATCAAATATATAGACAAACAGAAGCGCAACCCTGTGCAACACTACATAACTGAACCTAAGGAAAGGTGAGTGCAATTAACTTAATTTAATACTTATTTCTGAATTCCTTAATAAGAAACCCTAACCCTCCCCACCTCGCTGCTGCTAAGTAGCAGCCGCAGCAGTCTCCTATGCCTGTGGGTGGAGCGATCACTCTGATCGCGCCCCCCACTGGCAATGCGCTGGGCTCAGGGGGCTCACAGCTCCCACCTCCCCAGCGAGCAGCGCTACTTCGCGGCACTGCAAAAAATATATTTTTTATTATTTTTACCCTAAGAGGTACGTTCATGCCTCCCGCGATGAGGTCACACCCCCATTCCATAGGCCCGGCGTTGCTCTTGGCACTCCTGTGGATGCAGTGTCGTGTGCATCCGATGGTGTGACTTATTACTCAAAGTGGCAGATTTGAGTCACAGCCAGTGAGTGTCTCTGTACGAATCTTATCAGCTGCTGCATTAGCATAAATACGCAGTTACGATCTTGTGGCCTCGCATTACTGTCCACATCTGAATCAGGCCCAGTATGTCTAAAATGTAAGTGCTTTGGATGCATGGTATATTAACTAGAGGTGTGCACTGGACCATTTTTGCTGGATTTGGCTCTTATTTGTCATCGGGCTTTGGATTTGGAATTCCCAAAGCGCCATGACTATCAGAGTCGGACGGGAACAACCGAGCCGCGCCTCGAGTGGACTCGGATCCCCAAAGTTCGGAGCAGTTCGGATTCTATAGAATCCGAACTGCTCATCTCTAATATTAACTAATATAGATAATATGCATCAAATCCCAATCCTCTCCATGTACAGTTTAATGCATAGGATAAAAGCCCTCTGCCCACAATATAATATGGGTTGGGCATGATATCACGATTCAAATACCGATGCCGGAAGCTCGATTGTTGAAATTCCCGACTACGGCTGGTTAGTACCCTGACCTCCCTGGGAGGTGCGTAACCCTAACCTCCCCCAGTGGTGTCTAACCCTAACCCCCCTTCCCGAGCCCTAAACCTAACCCTCCCAGGGTGGTGCCTAACCCTAACCTCCACCCAGGGGTGCCTGACCCTAACCCCCCTCCCTGCAGCCTAACCCGGGGGGGTGCCTAACCCTAATCTCACCCCTGAGGGTGCCTAAACCTAACCCCTCCCATCCCCGGGCTAACACTAAAGGTAAGCCGTATACTTACCTTCGGGATGCTGGCAGTCTGGATGCCGATGCCGGTATCTTCATCCTCTTTGGGATGCCGACGTCAGGATGTTCGGGCTTCCGGTGTCGGGATATCGGCGGCCAGCATCTCATACACCGGGATCCTAAATACATCCCCCATAATACTGTACATAACTCATATACAGGCTCAGCCCAGTAATATTGCAACATGGTATACAGTATTATGCTAAACAATGAGCCAAACACATTGCGACATGCCAAGTAATGATGTCTTAAGAAAGTTGACTCCAGGATGAAACACGTTAGTGGCAGGATGAAAACTGACCAAAGCAGTCAAACTGGCCATAGCAGCTGGATTGATTTTTGTGCAAAAGAATATTATTACAATTTGTGTTGATTCACATTGTAGCTGAAGTGTAACACAATTAAGGTGCCCACTTAATTGCAAACAAAAAGCATGTATTGATTTAGTGTGGCTCTTCATTCTGTTTTAGACTGTGATCTACAAGCGAAATAGAGAACTCACAAATTCCTAAGAAAGCTCAGAATTATTTAATATATTTATTATAAAATTATTAGTGTGCAAAGCTTGGGTTTGGGGTGTAGTGTAAACCATTGCCTTAGTGCACTGAGCCCATAGACAACCTCGAGAGGTAGGGTTTAAACCAGTGGTGAGGATTAGTGCACAACCACATTGAGGTAAGACTTGGTGCAGCTGGCATTATTGTTGTTCTTAGTAGCCTTACTCTGAGTACTGGAGGAGGGACTGAGAAAGGCAGCAAGAGAGAAAGAAAAAGAGATTTTTGTGCTTTCAGGCCCATAACTAGGACAGTGCAACATGTGCTACCACCCCTGGGTACCAGAATACAAGGGGTGCCGTGCAGCAGCCATCTGTTAATTTTCTTTTTGCATCACACAGCCATTGCTATGTTTTTGCTGGCTGGTCCCTCTGCTATATGCAATGTACATATATTGTATTCTCCTCTATGATTGCCTCACTTTACCTCTCTGACCACCTCCACCCTCCTCTCTGATCACCTCCAATTTCCTCTCCGATTGCCTCCCCTCCTTTCACAGCTCTCCTCTCCTTGTTGAACACCTCAATTTCCCTCTCTTATGGCCTCCCATCTCCTCTCTAATCACCTTCCCTCTCGTCTCCTCTCTAATCACCTTCCCTCTCCTGTCTGATCACCTTCCCTCTCCTGTCTTCTCACCTTCCCTCTCCTGTCTTCTCACCTTCCCTCTCCTCTCTGATCACCTTCCCTTTCCTCTCCTCTCTGATCACCTTCCCTTTCCTCTCCTCTCTGATCACTTTCCCTCTCCTCTCCTGTCTGATCACCTTCCCTCTCCTCTCCTCTCTGATCACCTCCCCTCTCCTCTCCTCTCTGATCACCTTCCATCTCCTCTCCTGTCTGATCACCTTCCCTCTCCTCTTCTCTCCTCTACTGTCTGATCACCTTCCCTCTCGTCTCCTCTCCTCTCTGATCACCTTCCCTCTCCTCTCCTCTCTGATCACCTCCCCTCTCCTCTCTGATCACCTCCCCTCTCCTCTCCTCTCTGATCACCTTCCATCTCCTCTCCTGTCTGATCACCTTCCCTCTCCTCTTCTCTCCTCTCCTCTCTGATCACCTTCCCTCTCCTCTCTGATCACCTTCCCTCTCCTCTCCTCTCTGACCACCTTCCCTCTCCTCTCCTCTCTGATCACCTTCCCTCTCCTCTCCTGTCTGATCACCTTCCCTTAAACATCATTTATTTATTTAGTGCCACGATAAAGTTACATTTGCACAATGCACATAAAATAACACACTGAGATATTTACACAAGTAAAGCATTTTAGGGTGCAGTGCAAAAGGCAAGTTGTAACCAGAGCCACCATTAGAGCTTGGTACGGGTTGGGTATGGGTTGCCAGCAGTCGGGATCCCGGCGATCAGAATCCAGTTGTCGGGATCTCGACAGGGTTAACTTGTTGGTCGGTATGCTAACCATCCTCCTCTCCCTACCCTAACCCAGCCTTTTTAGTGCCTAAACCACATCTCCCCTCTTAGTGCCTAAACCTAACCTCAACACCGACAGCACACCCCCTTTTGTGCAAGACCCGGAGCGACGGATTGCCCGTCGCTATTCGGGTCTCGCGCATGCGCACGACGGAGCCGGCTCCGTCGTGTGCATGCGCTCTGGGCCACCATCGACCTGGTTGTGAGCGCTCAGCGCTTGCGACCGGATCTGAATCAGGCCCTCTCTGTGTGGACATTTCACACTTTCCTCCAATAGGCTATAGCAATAAAAAATTGTCAAATATAAACTTGTTGTTTACAGACATAACACAAAATGTAGGCGGCGTCTAAGAACACATATCAGGGAGTGTATTTATAAACCACCTTTATTTAAGGCTCAAATATCAGTATATATAAAGTTTCAAAAATATCAATGAAACTCCTGGGAGTATAAGAATAATTCTATACACACAGTATGCATTTAAATAAATAACATGTCTTCAAATGAAGCACAAAATCACAATTAAAAAATAAGCAATCACAGTAAAATATCTCTATTATTCTCAAATTGATGGATTGAACATCTGAGCTCTGATGCTTCAAAGAGCCAAGTGAAAATGATCCAGTTAGCAGCAATGTTCTGAATAACTGAGAAAAAGAATTTATATTTTCATGTAGCAATGAATTGAAAGCTTAATGGCCCAATAAGTAGCTGACAGTGTTCCACAGCAATTAGCAACAGTGGGCCTGATTCAGACCCGGTCACAAGCGCTGAGCGCTCGCAACCAGGTCGATGGTGGCCAAGAGCGCATGCGTACGACGGAGCCGGCTGGGACGGGATGAGTCTGCGGCAGCAATTGGGTTCAGCTCTCACAAGTGGTCCGTGTCCTCAACTAGTTTCTCCGCTTTTTCAAGAGGCGGATGTTGTTTACTGACACCTGATTTTGGCTCAAATCAGTTAGATGAGTGGGAAAAAATATTTATGGATGAATGAATGCATGCACATATGTCAATAGCCCATACATTTCAATTGGGTTACTATATTTAGCAGACATGCTGAAAGCGCCATTGAAATTTGTGTGCCCCTCCTCGCGGGAGGTGGGCAGGATGCGGGGGATCTGCCTACACTTCCAGGGATGCTGGGTGGGCTACCCGAAAAATTGGGAGCCTCCCGCGACTTCCGGGAGTGTAGGCAAGTATGCGCTAGCGTCTACACTAAAGATGCCATGATGCATAATGCGACATGATACATAGATCACCCCCGTCGGACCCAGAATCTTCAAGTGTGTATGCACTTGCCGTGTGCATGGTCCTGTTGCCGGTGATGACGTACTGGGTGCACCAGTTCATGCCCTTTCCCATTATACCAATATAATACAAAGCAGATATGCAGTTATAATATAAACTTGCTTGTTTGCAATTTCATTAAATAAAAAAAAAATAAACATTGTATGGGAGCCTGACATTGGAGAAACACTAGATAAGGAAGATTGGGCTGACATATATGCCAGTGTGGCTTCTAGCTGCATCTGTATACGCATAAAAGAAAATACATACAAACTCTTCTATAGTTGGTTCTCTGGGCCTGACTCAGGGATTACCGCACATCTTCAATATATGTGTTGACCGGGTCCTGCGATCTCGCTTGCAGACCCCCCCCTCCCCCCACCCGCAACATGATTGACATGCTGCAGTGTTTGGGGGGTGGAGCTGTGGCGTGCTTGGGTCCCGTTTCCGTAAAATGGAGGCGTGTCGACACCTCCTTCTGCATGTGCATGTAACATGGACGGATTTGAAGAACTGCGTGTGCCCGGCTGTGTAAATCCATCCATCCCTGTATCAGGCCCTAGTGTATGTCCATTCCAGGCTAAATAAGATGCACCCAGAAATGTCTAATTTGTGTGATACGGATATTAGAACGTTTCTACATGCATGGTGGTACTGCTCGAAATGTATTCCTTTTTGGAATAAAATTGGGGCATCACGCCTCCAACGCAGCATCGGATACTCTGTGGACCATCGGCCAGCTAAGGTGACTCATGGGGTCATGCAGCCGGTCATCGCAAATGCGAGGAAGAGCCCAGGAAATCTCCGTCAGCCGACAGAGATCCTGGCCTCTTCCCTTCCCTCAATGGCGGCGACACAACTCGGATGACATCGCCGCCCTCTCCCCGCCCCCAAATGGCAGCAGACTGTCAATCACTGTTAGTCTGCTGACAGTTTACGTGCGGGCTTACAGACCCGTTCTGCACATGCGCAGAACTGGCCTGGCGCCAGCGCAGATTCCGGATCATTGGGAACCTGCATTCAGCAGTGCACTAATGTTCGCTTCTTCACATAGTGATTGGTGTAAATATTCCCTTTTATCTGTAAGTTTTTTCTTTTACCGCTACATGTTCCGGGTGCCACCCGTCACCAACACAGATTGTGATGTCAGCAGCCACATGTGCCATTGGAAAAATACTGAAATCCCCTCCATAGGAAAGACCATGGCCAAGATTTGGCCGGTTTACTCCATGGAATATAGCACTAGTATCTTACATGATTCCGCTAAAAGTTTTACTAAAACGTGGGAACCTTGAGCCTCACACTTTCAGGTTCCTCCAGCATTCATATGGCACTGAGGGGTATATTTACAAAAATTTGATTTAGTTGGATTTAGGATTTCTGGTGATTTTGTATCCTATTTTGATGATCAAATATTTACTAAAGTCAAAAGTGAATGTAAAATCGTTTATAAAACCGAATCCCTTTCAAAATCAAATATCTTTAAAACATTGGTACTTTTATATAGATGAACATAGGATCCCCTGATTTACTAATATTCAATTTGAAAATCGAACACAACCTCCACAGATTGATAGACTAATTGCAGTGGTTCCCAAACTGTGTGCCGTGGCACCCTGGGGTGCCTCGGGACACTTGCAGGGGTGCCTCAGATTGGTGGTCTAACACCAAATCAAATTATTTATGGTCAATGTAATTTAAATATGTGGACAAACAGAAGCGCAAACCTGTCCCCCACCACATAACTGAGCCTAAGGATGACAGGTCAGCACAATTTACTTCACTTTACTACATTTTCTGCTGAATTTCTCAATAACAAACTTTTGGCTTATACAGGTGCCGTGAAAACATGACTCTAGGGTGCCGTGATTCAAAAAAGTTTGGGTACCAGTGGACTAATGTCTGACAGGCGATTTGAGCTTCTAAACAGCATTCTGCAAGGATCGCCGTTGCTAATACGCATGCAGCCAACCAATTGTTGAGTTGTGCACATACGTATGCATCGCAGTGCGCGTGTATGAACCGGCCACTGTGATTGGGACTGCGAATGCAGTGACTATGCGGTCCCATCGCAAAGTGAGTGACAGGAAGTGCGTTTGTGGGTGGTGACGGGGGGGTGCTCGGCGAAACGCGGGCGTGCCAGTGTGTTTCAATGCTGTTGCAGGGGCGTACATAAATTATTCACTGCAACGCATCCTCAGGACACATAGCGTGCGCTGGTTAGCAGTTTTTTAGTGAGGTCAGAGCTTGTGCAAGTGTGCGTGAGGCTGCGATGGTACTCGATTGTACCAATGTTTTTGTAGTCTTGCTAAACACTAAGTGTGTAAGGTAAAGTGGGCGTCCTTATGTCATGCTGCGGCGGCATAGCGATTGCTATGGATTAGCATACTATCACATTTCAACTGCATGCGTAATCGCTATTGCATTCGCAGTTGCGATCATAATGAATCAGGCCCTCTATTCCTCAAACCTTGAATATGATGGCTATAGAAGTAGAGCGTATGGACGCTAAGCTGATGTTTTTGCATTTGAGCAATTATTGGTAAATTGTGCATGCATACTATTTGCACTGGGCAAGCGCCAAAGTGTAGTAGTGATGCCGCTCCCAGCGCTTTCCTTCACGCAGAGTGATTGACAGTCAGGCACAGTTTTTGGACTTTCACAGGTGAGTGGTGTCAAAAACGCAGATGTGTTGTGGCTGTTTTGGGGGCGTGTGGCGCTGGGTGCACCTGCAAATCAGTACTCAAGCAGTGTGCCATCGGTGTCTCTGATCAGGCTGCCATGCTGCGTGTCCACCGATTTAACTGAGCTGACAATTATTGAAGGCTGTGCTGGGAAAGTGTGCGGTGCCGAAGGGTGTGTGTGTGGGGGGGGTTCTGGGAATCCAGGGGTTACGGCAGGCTGGTAGACTTGCCCATTTTTCCGGGCAGCCGTGAGCGACATCTGATTTTCAGGAGCCTTTTGGCTGTTCCAGGAGAGTAGGCAAAATGTCAACATTCATATTCAGAATGTCAACATCAGAACGTTGACATGGTATGTCAATATCTATGTATTTATCTGTCTATGTCATGTCTATCTCTCTCTCATATCTGCCCTGGCAACCCACCATCATCTCGTACCTCTGCTCTCCCCGCCATCCTCCCTTGCTTCCGTTATAGCAGATGATTTTGTCACCTTCACTCTACATAACATCCAGGATATTTCCTTTCATCACATCCACCAACACATCCCCCCCACCTTACCCATCACCCAACCCTCAGTTCCATCTGCTGTCTCTACAAATTAAGTTTTTACACTCATCCTCTTCCACCTCTACCTGTTCCCTTAATCTGGTGACCTATAAATTCCTCCTATCCCTCCCCATCCAATGCCTGCATTGCATTGTATACAGTTGACAACATCTCACTTTAGCCTGTTACCCAAGTCTTCTACCTTGGCATCACCTTCACCTACTCATTTAGCTTTAGTCCCCATATACAGTCCCGCATCTTATCCTGACACTTCAATCTTTGTAACATTGTCCAAATACGTCCTTTCTTGACACAGGACATTGCCAAAAGTCTGATCCACTCCCTCATCATCTCTCCCCTTAATTGCTGTAACCTCCAGTGATTTGGCCTTCCTGACTACTGGCTTTCCCTCCTAGAATTCATCCTAAATACTGCTGCTGAAAGCTACTACTTCAGGTTCATCTGCTAGCTTTCTTGTCATCTTCCCTTGTCCTACCAACTCCCCCTGTCTGCTTCTCCCCCTCTCACTATGCTGTAGGATCCCACAAGCAGGGCCTTCTGAACCATACTTGCCTACTTTTGAAAAGATATTTCAGGGGGATTGTGAAAGCAGCACCTATGAGCGTGGCGGTAAAGTGGGCGTGTACTGCTACATCTGAGAGGCATGCCATAACATTGATTTACATCCAAATGAGCCCCAAAGCAGTTAGTAAGATCTACTTGTTGATGAGATCACACTTATTATTATTATTACCAGTTATTTATATAGCGCACACATATTCCGCAGCGCTTTTACAGAGAATAGTTGGCCATTCAGATCAGTCCCTGCCCCAGTGGAGCTTACAATCTATGTTCCATATCACATGCTCACACATACACACTAGGGTTAATTTTTGTTGGGTGCCAATTAACCTACGAGTATATTTTTGGAGTGTGGGAGGAAACCGGAGTACCCGGAGGAAACCCACGCAAGCACAAGGAGAATATACAAACTCCGCGCAGTTATGGCCGTGGTGGGAATTGAACCCACAACCTCAGTGCTGTGAGGCAGTAATGCTAACCATTACACCGTCTGTGCTGCCCTTGTTGATGAGATCACACTGATACATTACAGAAAATGCCTGTAGCCATAGGGATCACTGTACCTTATACCCAATGCAGGGAAATTATACTAATGATCCCATTTGAATGTATAGCTCTGGTTTTCTCTATATATAACAGCATCATAATGGGGGTAAGGTGCAATCAGGGAGATTGCTAGACTCTTCAGGGAAATTGCAGGGGTTCTACCTGACAATCAGGGAGAGTTGGCAAGCATGCTCTGAACCAGGGGCTTATTAAGAGAGGAGGGGGCCCGTGTTCACTCCTCATCCGTGGCCTCCTCCTCTCTCTCTGGCTGCCGTCAGGGAACTGACAGCAGTGGTAGACGCCGGGCACTAGAGTGTGCCCAGAGTCTACTGCGTATGCGCAGATCACCGGGAAAATGGCACGGCAGCCATTTTCCAGGTGTTTTCTGTAGCGCTTCTCCGTGGGACATCGGAGAGGGAGGAAAGTATAAAAAAAAAAGTATGGGTGCAGGGTGTGCATTGCTGGGGCCCCCCTGTACCAATGGGCCCGTGTGCACTGCACACCCTGCACCCATTATAGATATGCCCCTTCTCTGTACCTCATGCATCTACCCATTCACAAAGTATCCGTCCTTTGTGCTGCCTCTAGCTGCAGGATCATTATATGACTTGTATGATCTGCACATGCTCCTCACTGTGGGGCCTATTCATCAACACTAAAATTACCGCAGCTGCAATCAGTGCTGCCCATGTGCCGCTTTTGTGAACGCAACGGAGCATGCGCAGCACTGATTACATCTGCGGTAAGTTAGATCAGGCAGGGAAAAATATCTATTTTCTGAAAAGCTGTCATCGTAAAAATGACAGCTTTTGGGAATAGATACTGATGGAGAGGAGGGGTGATGAATTCCTCCGGTAATTAGGTAGAACTCCATGCGAGTTATAACCTTATTACATCCATCGATATTTTAGTCATGATGAATAGGCCCCATTATGATTATTGTTTCAACAAGAGAAAGAAGAAAGAAAGCATCTTTTTGGTGCACTCTGAACCAAATAATTCTAAAACATATACTTTTATTGGTATGTAGTAAAATAGAAAAACGGTGAAATATTAAAATATAGTTAAGTGTAAAGAAAGAAAATAGAAGTGTTTAAAAATTATTATTACGACTGCTATTTATAAATGTGTCTGCTTATTATTTATTCCCTGAGCTAAATTGCTCCATTAATTGCACCAATAATTGAAATAATTGGTCTTAGGTATTAACAGTGAGATTTATCCATTATAAGTTTCCCATTATGATTATACCTGCTCTGAGAACTTAGGGCCTGATTCAGAGCCGCTCGCTAGCGGCAGTACGCTCGTTCCGAGCGATGTTCACACATCTGCGCATGCGTACGGTTTTTAGTACGCATGCGTGAACCAGTCAGTGCGGCCGAAAATCGTTTGTACGCTATATAGCGAGTGCCTGCTATTTTGAGTGACAGAAGGAGGCGTATGTGGGTGGTAACAGGGGAAGGTGCTTGAAAACCGGGGAGTGGAATTCGAACGCAGGCGTGCTTAAAGGTCAAAACGGGCATTTTAAGGGAGTGCCTAATTAATACAGCAGCGTCATTGACCACGTCACTTGGTTTTTTTTAACTCAGAACTGCTCGCAAAATAGCGGTTGAAAAAACCAACCACAAGAATAGCGAGCAGTTCATACGCTGTACGATGTACTCGATTAATCTAATAAATAGCGGACATGACGTATGGTGCGAGCGGCCAGGGGGCGTTTTTATCAAATAAACGAGCGTATGTTTTGCGCGCTCGTTCAGACTTAGAGGTGGGAACAGACTGCAATTTGCGAAGGGATCATTTGAATAGCCACCCCTTGTTTTTGAACGAACGACCGCAAATAGCGAACGGCTCTGAATCAGGCCCTTAGACACATTCTGTCTTGACATATAACTGTTCTCACATTACTAAGTTCATGTCACTTTTTTAAAATTTGTTTTATTCTGTTTTTTTTTTTTTCCACCTTGCCTGTCTGGCACTGCAGGACTTGTTTTCTGATGATGATGCTTACAATATATTGTAATGTTATGATAGCAGTGATTAGAGGCACACTACGTGGACCCAATTACGTCCCTACCTCTCTTATCACCCGGTGCGGGGAGCTTGTACTGTGCCACGTGGCGGCAAATAAGGGGGTGTGGCCTCACATGTGGGGCATGGCATCAAGTGCGGGGGCATGGCCTCGTGGCCCGAACTCCTGTTTTTTGTCACACCGGGGGTGCCGGAGGTGCAGGCTGCCCCCTCGGGGACCAGCCTGTGTGAAATGCTGGCTCCCTTACTGTTCTAGGAGCCAAGTGCTGGACGTCATGCAGCACCCGGCTCCTGTCACTGAGGGGGAGCCAACACTTTGGTGACACCCGGCTGCGGCCCGCACCCCCTTTGTGATGCCAGTGCGTGTGACGATAATAATTGAAAGCTGTCATACTTTTGTGGATGGTTAACAAGAGAAATCATAATATATCAGTATGCCTCCAATAATAGTGGATATATGCCAAATATTCCCTCACTTAGGTGCGAGACCTATAAGCCTTACCTAGAATGTGATGGAGCAGGAGTGGAACCCATTCCTTTTGGATCGAAAATAATTAAAGTCCCATGAGCAGTAATTGAGTCCTAGAACCACTAGACACACCTGGTTAATGGAGACAGGGATAGGAGCCAGTCTCTCTAGCTTCTTCACTGGCCAGATATGGGCCTCATGTATACTGTAATTTTTTTTTTTTTGTTAAAGAGTCAGATTATTGTCCAATGTTGACGCATACAATGAAACATCAGTACAGGTGGTGTCACAAGATCTCTTCTCCAGTGATAAAACTCGCTGTGTATGATAAATGGTGCTCCAGCCAATCAGCTCCCAACTGTCATTTTTCAAACAGATGACAGTTGGGAGCTGATTGGCTCATACGCAACAAGTTTTATCACTCACTGTGAATGATAAAACTCTTTGATACAGATCTACCCAGCTACTTCACCATGCGTGGCGCGAGACGGACTCCCGCAATTGCGGATGCGTATTCGCGTCTCCATAGGACGTAATGAGGATGCACTCCCACGTTCGGGGATGCACCATAGTGTACCGTGGCGCAACTCACGGGCACGTTTGTGCCGCAATCGGCCACAATGGACTTGGGCACATCTGTAAATGAGGTCCATAGACTGGAAACTTGCTGATGCCTACAAGTCACAGGCTCTTATATTTACCCCTCGTATTTCCACTAGTCTATGATTCTGTTATTTCTCATGTAGGTTGTAATCTATGGATAGGCCACAAAATGAATATAATTAAACTAAGAACTCCTAAAGAATTTTCCCTTGCCTCTCTAGGACGAACAGATCCCACCTGATCCGAGTGGATTTAGTTTGGTTGAAACTGATGAACAGCACCTTCATGTATAAATGTGTCCCTGCTTAGGAGGGAAATAGTAACTGAAATACAAGGCACGGCGTGTACCCCTTTGTCCCTCTTCCCCCCCATCTCATAGTGTTTCTCTGCAGTGAGAGGCACACATTCAGCAAGAGGCTGCACAAGTACACTCAGCATGTTTTATACTCAAATGATTGGTGTTTATTCTATCATAGTATATAGGGAATAATGGTATTTTAAAATGAAAAAATAAAATAAAAAGGATAAATTATAAATAATAAATTATGCCCAATTTGCAGAGATGTTACATATTACTTTTTTAATGTCAGTGCTTTTTTGGGCATTTTTGGCACCATTTTTTTCACATTAATTTTTTTGAACTGATTCTTCACAATCTTGGCCACTTTTGGCTTCTTCATCACTTTCCTCTGACTCCTGCTCTTCTGCGTCTGCTCCTCGGTACCGGCTCTGTGATGTTCATGATGTTCATGCGCTATTGACCATGAAAGAAATCGTGAGATAATGTAAGTGTGGAACAGCAAAACCATGGGATATTCCAGACTTATGCTGCCCATCCACTAGGCAATTAAACCTAGCGATTGAGCGATAATGACCGTCATTATCCCTCAATCACTTGGTAATCGCCTGCAAATCGTGCAATTTAATGTCTAATATGACCAGCGATGCGCGTGCACGCTAGTCGTATTGGACATCTATCATCGGGCAAACATGCTGGTCAACCTGACGATAACGTCAGGTTCAGCATGTTACCAGATGATTGATGAGCCTGCACTGAACAACTGCTCGTTCAGTGTAGGCTCATCACAGACATAGAAATGACTGCACGATTACAATGTCATAATCATGATGTTGTTTCTATGTCGTGTAGTGGATGGGCAGCATTAGATATAGAAACTCTGATAAAACAGGTCTGGTTTCATCATGCGTAATATAAGGCACTGCTCTAATATCTATTAATTTAAAATAGCTAAACGTTTTCTCCGTGTTACTGATTGGGATTCTACTTTGAGTTGGACACAAGTCCATGTGCAGCGTGTATGAGTATGCTGACCTACAACGTTCATGTGCAGAAATATGTACAGTAACTGTATTAGATTGGGGTATAAAAATGACACTTCTGGTCCTTTATGCCTGTAGTGGGGGATCAGGGGCAGGCAGGCATAACCTCAGTACAGGAAGTTGTGCACACGTCCGTGTAATACTCACCCTGGTGGTGTTAGTTGGTACTGCATGCTGCATCTCTGTAAATTATAGATACAGTAATAAAGAATTGAAAAACAAATCCTCCCTCTCTTAGGGGCCTATTCATCATTACTTATTTTTCACAAAAGCATGTGAAAATTAACATTTTCACATACTGTTGTAAAAAAAATAACTGTCAGGGCCATTCATCAAGGAAAAAGCATTTTTTTCGTAACTTGATGGTGTTTCTGAATGCCACTTTGACATGGCATTCAGCCCCTGATAACCTTCACAGGCTGCTGTTTACACGGCAGCCTGTAAAGATTTACAAGGCAGCCACACAGCACAAAGATCTAGTCAGATCCTTCCCTGCTGTGTCTGCACTGCAGGGCACTGCAGACATTTGGCCTGGCACACCTAAAGAAGACAGGTGAGCCTGGCACGAAGGAGCCGGGTCAGACACCCATTGGGGAGGACCAATCGTACACCCACGCGGGGGGTGGGGGCACACACCCGCGGGTGGAGGGGGGAGAGTGCTCGGATAGTACACCTGCAGGGGGGGCAGTGAAGCTGCGCAGCTTGAAGACATGCAGTGAAATGTTTATCACTTACGAAAAACTGCTTCATAGAAACAGCAGTTTTTCGGAAGTGATAGTTTAGGGCAGGGGGCATGATGAATGCCTCCTAAACTGTGTTTGAACTCGCAACAAGTTCAAACCATAATTATTATCACATGTGATAATTATGTTTTGATGAATAGACTCCTTAATCTGCATCAGACCCTGTCCTGTAGGGGAGAGCTCAGACAGACGTACACACCTTCACATGCTAGTGATGGGCCTCTTAGTATAAGAAATACCTGGCAGTGCCCACTTTGTATAAGAAAGACATAATTATTATTACCTGGCTTAGACATCTGCGACTCAGGAATGCCTCTATATCATCTTCTCTATCTTCTGGGGTTGGATGTCCAGTAGGTATTAGTGAGGTGATCAGTCAACTGTTCCGTCATCTCTTCAGACCGCTCGCTCACACAATCTCTTAGCCCATTGAAGCTAAATGGGAAAAATAATGAGATGCTGTCAGATGATAATAGTGCACACAGTATGGCCCAGAGACTGGTTCCCCCAGTTTACCCACCACTAAGCCATAATCTTATTCCCAGCATCTTTGGGTCCTGCTTAAGTTCTACCTTATTCATTTCATATATGACTAGTCTCTTTGGATGGACGGATGGGTTCCTGAAAAACGGGTGGTGCTCCCAACCACCTGGAAAAGTAGGTCAATATCCCGGCCAGCTGCCACCCCATTGCATCCCCCATGAACCCCCCCCACATCCCCATACACACACCTCACAGTGGGAGGGGCTAATGACGCGATTCGTGATTAATTGCGTCATCGTGGTAAGAGACCTATAAGCCACGGAGGGGGCAGCCAGAATGTCGGCAAGCATGATCCATAGATATCTATGCAAAATTGTGTATCTGGCAAATATAGGAATAATATGTCACCCAGGAGCAGCCACAGGCTCTTACTTATCCATCTCCTGACCAGAGTGATAACATAAATCTTAGTCTAGCAGATGTGTCCTCCTGTACTAGACACAATTAAAGTGCATTAGTCACCTACTGACATTGGAGGCAGCAATTTTGTGGGTTAAACCAAAATTCACTGGAATGCAGCCGATCAATTCATTGGATACCAATGATATCAACGAGGCACCTTATGGCCAATATTCACAAGGCAACGGTTCCTGTTGAATTACTAGGCTGCATCCTAATGTATATGAGTTAAAACCGCAAAATGGTTTCCTGCACTGTGTGGATGGAGCAAGTGCACTTCAAGGACAGTAGATATTTGAGGTTAGAGCGCCTATAAAATGTAATATAATGTGTAGAGAATGTTAGTAACTTACCAGGCATGAATGAAAAGACACGCTCCCACCACTATAGCAATGCACAGCATGCCTGTGCCAGCCATCACCACCTTAGCCACAATGCCCTACACTGGTATTACTGTTCAGGAAAGAAATAAAGATGAGAGAAGAACATAGACTGGAATTTGTGCGAGGTGCCTACGTATGCTGTGATACTGCAGCTGATATCTGGCAAAGGGTCTAGTACCGTAGCATGTGGCACCTGCAAACAGCTAAGGTTGCCCGATAATGAGCCTATCGGGAAGATGGAAACTGGGCATATAACTGCTGTTGGCCTATCACATGTGGTTATTTATGACCAGGCTAAGAATGGAGGGATATTGTCTAATTCCGAAACTGAATAATAATCCTGTCACAGCACCGTGCAAGAGACAGTGACATGTACAGGCCTATGCGTTCCACCTACATAGAGCTTCTGTTTGTCTGAGGTGGCTTCTCTTACACACACTACCATCCAAATGGGAATTATGTACACTTTAGGGGCTAATAATGTCATTTCCAGCCCACAAGGTAAATACCATTAATTTACACTTTTACATCAAATGAATCGGGGCAGGGCATAAAATAATTGCTGTACTTGAATCCCAATTACAGCTCCTCTTCTCCATCAGATGGTACCTGGGAGCCTCTGCCGATCCTTTAAAATAAAAAGAAATACATACATAATATATATATAAATCTGGGCACGTGCCTTTATTAAGAAAATATGGCCCACTATGGGGCATGCTTATGAACATTTTCTGCCAGCCCCCTAACATTAAGACTCCTTATTGCTGCATTTAGCAACAATAATGCAATTATATAAGGCACAATGATCCCTATGGCTACATATATTTCCAAATGACATTACTCATCATGGCCACTTACATAGAACCACCTCTGAGTGACAAACAATACATGGACAAGCCCTGACAGTATCTCAGCGTACAGATGTATCTTGCATCATGAGAGATGTTACTATAGATGGTGTCCTATGGTCAGGTAAAGGTTGTGGATGAGTTTTCCTGTGTCCCAGGCACAGGGGCATATTAAGGGAGGAGAGGGGCTCGTTCGTGTGCATTCCCAGTCCGGAGCCCCCTCCTCTCTCCCTGGTGGGCGGCAGTGAACTGAGCGCAGCAGTAGACTTTGGGCACTGTAGGCAATTTCCCTACCGCGCATGCGCAAAACACGTGGAAAATGGCCATTGCTACAGCCGACACAGGTCAGTATTAAATATATGGATGCAGGGTGTGGGGTGTGCAGTGCACACTCTGCACCCATTATAGAGACATCCCTGCCCAAGCAATATATTGTATAAATTCAGCATATGATAACATGGCAATTGCTATGTAGGTGGCTTATTACAGTATTGGCTATTATGGTGATGACCAGGGCCGGACTGGCATTACTCAGCCGCCTCAGGCATACTGGCACAGGGCAGCAGTAGTAACATAATGCTTAGATGGGCTCATCTCAGTGGCTTTGTATATATGTTAGCAGCCTTGTGCAGCTGAAGTGGAACTGAATGCCCATATAATGTACGTTCATTGGTTTCTGTATTTCCTGCAAATCTAAACCTCGGTATTGTGTTCATGATTTCTGTAGCGTGCCTTGTGTCCCTCTGCAAAACGACGCTATATAAATAAAATTATTATTATTATCAGTGGTGGATTTTACCTATGGGCTGTAGGTATGCAGCCTCCTCAGCCAAATCCACCACTGCTGTGACATCACAGTGGAAGTGCTCCCTGCTAATCACATGGTGTACAGGCCATCCCCTGCTATTACACCAGCCCTACCCGGCTTCTAGGGACTGCAGCCAATGCAGTCGCTTGAAGTCAACTTGTTGAGCTGTGCGCATACGCAGGATTGTGAACCCACGCATACACATATTTACAGATCGCCGTGGAAAATATTGGTAAGACACAGCTGATTATTATTATATTTAGATATTATTAATAAAACTGAAAAAATAAATAAATTAAGGTTTAAAAAATCGCAGCCATGCACCCACATAAACAAATATCATATATACCATTATATATTGTAAGCAAAGGCTGTATGTTGTGTTCAAATTTTTGTCTATTTTAATAATTAAACTTGATCTCAATGCTGCTACACTGAAAAAAAATCCAATGACAGGAATAAATCATTGTTGACGATTATGCTCTGGCAATGACATAATGGGATGGTGTTACCAGAACAGGAAATGCATCAGTACTTGTATCACTGCGACATGCAATGTGGGTGGGTCAGTGTTAATTTTTGACTAAAAGTAATTGTCGACTACATTTTTTTTTGGAACAAAATCGGAACAATAACGAAAATATAAACATTTTAATAGCGAAAATTGCATCAATCTGTCTTCAATTTTTAATAAGCGACTGAGACGAAAACTAAATTTAAAATCCTTGTCAAAATTAGCACTGGTTCTAAGAAATTTAGGGCATTAATCTGTAACTGGGCCTAGTTTGCTAAACACATACTGTAGTTACAGGTATGGTGACTTCAAGTTCTCAAGGGAATTTTAGATTAAAGTTCTTTAGTAAAATCTATTACAGTATCATTAAACTCATTCTGACTAAAATTAGACTAGAATGAAAACTGAGGTCCACTCAATAAACCTTGACTAAAACAAAGCAAAAAGAGAGACCAAATGTGACTTTAAACTAGTTGGTTTAACAAAATTAAACCAACTACAATGTTAAATAAGTGACTCTGAATACTGGGGTGGGTAAACTGGGGTGGATAAACTTTGATAAATAAGGTTGTTTTCATCAGCAATACGGCTCTCCTATGATAAATAGGCCCGTTAACCTATATGAATTAGTTTAGCAATCCTTACTAATAGGAAATCATACAAATAATTCTCCATTACCTTCTGCTCTATATATAGGACGGCCTTCAGTTTCCGTGGTGATCAACATCACCAAAATAATAAACTTCATCAGCATACTCATCATTAATCCACTCTGTAACTCCTCCTCCACAGATAACCACGCCTTCTTTTCCCGTTATCAGACCTGCTGCAGGTGGCAAGCTAGCTGGTATTGGAATCGGTATGAAATACTGCCGGCCGCATGGCCGGCGGTTTGATTCCCGTCAGCGGCAGCCCGACATGAGCAGAGTTCGGAGCAGCGGAAGCCCGACAGCGCTGAAAATCCCGATCGTGGATAGGTGAGTATCTACTAACCTAACCCCCCTAACCCTCCTTAGGGGTGCCTAACCCTAACTTCCCCCAATATGCCTAACCCTAATCCCCCCCATATGCCTAACCCTAATCCCCCTCTAAGTGCCTAACCCTAACCACCCCCTTCTCCGCTGCCTAAACCTAAGTCCCCCGGGGGGGTGCCTAACCCTAACTCCCCCCCGTGGGTGCCTAACCCTAACCCTCCCTCCCCCTAGCCTAACCCTAACCCTCCCGGGGGGGTGCCTAACCCTAAGTCCCCCCCGGGAGCCCTAAACCTAACCCCCCCCCCCGCGGCTGTCCGCTCTCGGCATCGCTACGAGTGGGATGCCGGGCGCCGGTCTCCCGGCGTCGGGGAAATGCGGCATTTCACCCTTGCCGGGATATGACAGTCGGGAAGCCGGCTGCCGGTATTTAGGCAGTTGGCTTCCCGATTGCATACCCTGGTATTAGGCCCAATAGGTTTAAATGATGTTTTAAATTGCTGACAAAACTGAAAATATGTTTCACATCCATTGACTAAACTTTAGTTTAGTACAAACAACACATGGTTTAATTTATCTTTATTAAGGCTTTGTAAAAAAATATATCCAGGTCTATCTTATTTTTTCTAGATGACATCTCATCAAAGGGACAAGAGATATACAGGTCATGTCTCCCACATCCAAATATTTGGAAATACAGAAAATTCTGAAATACGGAATTTTTTGAACATGACTGAGATAGTGACACCTTTTGCCTACTGATGGCTCAATGTACACAAACTTTAAGTAACAAAATGATTAATAATATTTAATAAAATTATCTTCAGGCTGTGTGTATAAGGTGTAAATGAACCATAAATGTATTTCGTGTATGTACACAAACTTTGTTTGATGCACAAAATTATTAAAAATATTGTATAAAATTAACATCAGGCTGTGTGTATAAGCCAAGGTATAAAAAACAAATGCATTCTGTGTTTAGATTTGGGTCCCATCCCCAAGATAACTCATTATGGTATGCAAATATTACAAAATACGGAATATTCCGATATCCATAATACTTCTGGTCCCAAACATTTTGCATATGGGAGATTCAGCCTGTATAGGCTACTTTAACATAATGACGGAATGTATTTATACAGAATTATCTATAAAC
Organism: Taudactylus pleione; assembly: GCA_031769625.1. Classification (NCBI taxonomy): domain Eukaryota; kingdom Metazoa; phylum Chordata; class Amphibia; order Anura; family Myobatrachidae; genus Taudactylus; species Taudactylus pleione. Next base: position 3,732,489 of record JAUIMM010000200.1, on the reverse strand, counting down.
AATGATAGCAGCACATGTTTGGGAAATCATTTGATATCATCTAATAATTAATTTACCAAATCCAGTGACAAAAATGTTTTCCTTACGACAGATAGTTTTGCCCCTACACAGTTAATAAATTATATGAATTACTTACATCAATAACTGATACTTAAAGGACAATTAATGCTCCTTAAAAAAAGAGACCAGGAGCAGGGGCAGAACTATGGGAAACAATGGAGGCGCCTGCCGTCGGGCTCCAGCTCTGAAGGGGCACCTCCTCCATTGTCCACAACATATTCACCCCACTTAAGGAGCCTATCCATTAGCAGATAAATTGAACGACTGAACGATATATCGTTCAGTCGTTCAATTTATCTGCTAATGGATAGGCCCTGAACAATGACAGATGCGCACTCCCGCGTCTGATAAATTGTGTCTTTCGTCTCTAAGTCTGTCATGTACATGAGAGATATCTGTCACCGCAGCCCCAGGGATTTTCAAGGGATAAAGCTTTTTGTCTTTCATCGTTAGAGAAATATCTGCTAATGGAAAGGCCCCTTTAGGGCTGTAACTATGTACCCGGAGTGTACTGTCCCGGCCGCCAAATACATGGCACCCCTTCCCGGCACCTGAGAAGCCACCATACACTAGTGGAGAGCTCCATGTCAGACCATCAACTGCTGCCTTCGTCTGTCTATAGCCTGTCTGGATGCGAATTACTACATTGCAGTGTCAGTGTCTGTGACGGGGGGGCACTAAATTATAACTTGCCTCCAGGCATCTGGGATAAATTTACGCCAATGACCAGGAGGTTATAATCCTGCTACAGATCTAGTAAGGATTAACATGGCGCCTGGCACATAATGATGCTAATGTCTCACACCACTCACTATAAATTTGTATTGTATTAATATAATGTACCTGTCTAAATTAGTGTTTCTTAGATGTGCGTGTTCCCCTGTGTTTTGGTTTTGGATCTGTATCTCCTTCAAGGTTTTGGATCTGGATTTGGGTTTGCAAACCACCCTCAAATATTTTGGTTTTGGATCTGGATTTTTTAAATAAAAAATAATTAAAAGTTTTAAAAACAGCTAAAATCTGCAATCCAAAACCCAAAATTCGGATTTAAAATCAGAACCGCGACCCGGATTTACCCGGATCTCTTCTGGAGCCGCACATCTCTATTCATGATATAGAAAAACAACCACTAATCCAGGTCCCATGGGATCTAATCATCCAGGACTGGTGCAATACACACATTATTCATTCAGTTCACTGTATTCTGATTTGCCTATTGATCACCTGTCCAGTTGTTATTACCCTGTTGATCCATATTGATTTCTACATTATAAATAACTCACTAATAGCAATAAGTGGTGTCAGCCAATATAAACACAGCCACTGAGGCATATTGTGGGCCAGAGTGCTAGAGGGGTAAGGCCAAACACAGGCGGGAGGCCAAGGCCATGGGTGAAAAGATTTACTAAGAAGTCTTGCTAAGGTGGGTTGCATTCCTCCGCCTCCATGGCTGGCCCATATCCCCCCCACGCAAGCCAGAGTAATTAGTTCCCCCATCTGCCTCCTTTATGCAGCATAGATAAGGAGATGCTCATTGTATAACTTCTATTATAATAACATGATCACAGCTTCTTTTATGCTTTTATTATCTTCATCCTTCATCTTTTCAGCAGTGAGTCCATTTAATCACAATTGGCCATGAATGCTTGTGCTCTAACCTTATATAAATGATAAACTGTAATATAATAAAATATATGTGTTGGGTATAATTATATGCTGGAAGAGGAGTGTTTTGCTCGGTGATGGGTGCTGTGATCTGTGCTGGAAGAGGGGTGCTGGGAGCACAGCACAACGGGGGAAGGGAACACAGCACAGTGAGACCATGCCCCTTCCGTGGGGCCACACCTCTTTTAGGATGGCAGGGGGGTCACCACCCAAAATCTTGCCTAGGGCACTAATTTGGCTAGGGCCGGTTCTGTACAAAGGTAAGTAACTTTGACCCTGATTCAGATGTGCGCAAATCCTGTCACCACCGCTTTGTTTTTATGCAGCGATTGTGTGAAAATATACAAATGTCGCAGCTGCTAGGATTTGTATTGAGACCTTCATTAGCCCATTAGCGGTATCTCAAATCCGCTGCTTGTGTACAAAGACGCGCCATCAGTCTCACCATTGAGCTTTGGAGCAACCCTACAGTTGCCCAGAATGTCCATCTAAAGTAAGGCTCCAGGACCAGTGATGCTCTGTACAAGGAAGCAGTTTCTGTGTTGATGTCTGCGACACGCCCACAAAACGGTTGCAACACGCTTGCATTTGAATCGCCACCCCCAGGTCCTCCCACAAATGAACTCTCAATCAATCTGCATCCAAATCCTCACTATGACTGTTATCTTTACTCCATCAGGACACGTGCAACGTGTGGCTCAGATGCATGCACAGTACAATAAACATCGTCCAACTGCGCCAATATCTGCATTTCATCCAATGTCAGATTACAGTCCACATGGGCCTAGAGCTGAAATTTATTAGGGGCCTACTGTGTGTCTCCACAGGGGGTGTGTCCAATGTCACAAGGGGATGGCTAGTGAAGTTGGGAGCATGACCAGTTCTGAGGGGGTGTGACCTGTGCCCTGGGTTTGGCACCATAGAGGGCTCAACTAGTGCTTACCTCCAACCACCTCATTCTTCCTTTCATCATTAATGGTGTAATGTGAGATTCTACAAATTAACAAATTCAAACACCCCACAGGGAAGGTAGCGGGAGCACTCACCAGAGCTGTAATTAGACATTTTGGTGCCTGTGCCAGAAAAAGATTTGGTGTCCCCCCCCATCGTAAACAGGAACAATGTGCGCTGCAGATGCGTGGACCAAAATGATATGGTCTCATAGGGAAAGGGCGTGGCCACACTATAGTACCTCCAATTCACATTACGCCACACAGTAGTGCCCGTTATTTACATTACATACCTGTAGTAGTATACCTTATAAACATTATGCTAAAATACGCCACACAGTAGTAATGCACAGTAGTAATGAGTATTAGATATCTATGATACTAGTGTATGGGGACAGTGGGCCATTCCGATAGAGGAAGGTAAGTAGGAGATATCTGTGATACTAGTGTATGGGTACAGTGGGCTATCACTGCAAGAGGAAGGTAAGTAGGAGATATCTGTGATAGTAGTGTATGGAGACAGCAGCTATTCCGCTAGAGGAAGGTAAGTAGGAGATATGTGATACTAGTGTATGGGGACAGCGGGCCATTCCGCCAGAGGAAGGTAAGTAGGAAATATCTGTGATACTAGTGTATGGGGACAGTGGCCATTCCGCTAGAGGAAGGTAAGTAGGAAATATCTGTGATACTAGTGTATGGGAACAGCAGGCCATTCCGCCAGAGGAAGGTAATCAGGAGATATCTGTGATACTAGTGTGTGATGAATGGCCAAATAACTTAATTCCTACAATTGCAGGTGACAATGTTCATTTCCGCCTGCTTTTGTAGAAATTAAGTGATGATAAATAGGCCCCTTAGTCACTCATCCACACCCACCAGGGCAGGCGCCACCACTAGGGAGCTTCAGGTAGCTGCATAAGGGCACTGGCCGCTGGAGGGCGCCACTCATAAAAGAGCTTGTGTTGTGGACAGTACAGTTAGTATATTTAAATTAATCATGGTTGCCTATCTGAATGGCTGCGGCATTGGTGTAGCCAGCCACAGCCTCCGCTCAGTGACTGAGACAGTGTGCAGGGCAATCCGTGGAAAACATTGTCTCCTCGGCTGCAGCCTCCGCTCAGTGACTGAGACAGTGTGCAGGGCAATCCGTGCAGCACACTGTCTCCTCGGCCGCAGCCACCGCTCAGTGACTGAGACAGTGTGCAGGGCAATCCGTGCAGCACACTGTCTCCTCGGCCGCAGCCACCGCTCAGTGACTGAGACAGTGTGCAGGGCAATCCGTGCAGCACACTGTCTCCTCGGCCGCAGCCACAGCTCAGTGACTGAGACAGTGTGCAGGGCAATCCATGCAGCACACTGTCTCCTCGGCTGCAGCCACCGCTCAGTGACTGAGACAGTGTGCATGGGCAGAGCTGCACACTGTCTCGTCATTCCCTGCAGCCACAGTGTCTGCCTGCTGGATGTGTCCGGAGCTCAGGATGTCTGCCTGTGTCAGCGCCTGTCAGCTCTGCCTCTGACATAACGCCCTCATCGCCTGCCCCCTTGCTTTATACTTCCCCTTTGCTCCTCAGAAATGGAGCAAGGAATGGAAGCCGTCTGGGCTGAGAGGCTGGGACTGGAAAGGGAAAGACTGCTGTGGCCTGTGTGAGTAATATTTATATATATACTGTGTGTATATGTATATATATATATATATATTTTAACAAGACATTTATGTTGTGCGTGAGTATTAGTAAGTGTAACGGTGCTCTCTGTGTGTGTATGTGGGGGGGGAGGTGCAGGGCGCAGTAGGCAGAAAGTTTGCCTTGGGTGCTGAGAAACCTTGCGCCGGCCCTGACACCCACACACACACACACACACATACCCCTAACCGTATACTGGACCCACTGAATTACCCCTCACCCATCTCTGTCTGCCCCTTCCCCATCTCTGTGTCCTGCATTGTGCTGCCCCCCCCCCCCCATTGGCACAGATGAGTCCTCCTGTATCTATGTGTCCTCTTGCATCTTTGCCGCATTCATGGCAAATCGTGCCACGTGCGCTGCGTTCGCACCCACAACTCCATAGGATTGCACGGTGCAGTGCACACGGCCACAGCTAATCACATGGCGTGATGCCTGTGCACGTTTGTAGTGTGATCGGCAAAGATGCAAGAGGACACATCTGTATGTTCTGCATTGTGCTCTGTACCCCCTTTCCATCTTTATGTCCTGCATTGAGCTGCCCGACCCCTCCCCATCTGTATGCCATCTGTGTGCTCTACATTGTGCTGTTCCTCCCCTTCCCATCTGTATGTCCTGCATTGTGCTCATAGGGGTAAATACCTGGGGTGCAGCTGCTATGGGGCCTAGGGCTGAGGGGGACCCATCTTCCATGTCAAAGTCACATGTGCTATATACATTTTTCCCCATTGGGTGGTACATAGGGGTCCTTACAAACTATTGCTATAGGGCCTTAAAATAACTAGTTACCCCCCTGATTGTGCTGTCCATCCCCTCCCCATCTGCATGTCCTGTATTGTGCAGTCCGTGCCCTCCCCATCTGTACTGTATATTCTGCATGTATTGTGCAGTCCGTGCCCTCCCCATCTGTACTGTACTGTATGTCTAAATGTTTTGAAAATATCCCATTCTCTTTGTTCTGTGTCTATTATATGAGTTAGTAGTACATAAAACTACTATGGCATACACTTACTGTATCACAGTGACTAGAAGTCCTGAAAGAAAGCAGGTAATATATTTTATATATACAAAAATCTGTAATACTGGCCACTCTCAGGCTAGTCCTAAGCCCCAAGCAACATTGGGCCTAATTCAGTATGGACCGCAACTGCAATTGCAATAGTGATTACGCATGCAGTCTCACTGCGATAGTATGCTAATCCTCTGCGATTGCTATGCCATCGCAGCACAACATAAGGACACCCACCTTATCTTACACATATCTGTAATACTTAGCAAGACTGCGAAACCATCAGTAACATCAAGTATAATCTGAGCCTCACGCACACTTGCACAAGCTCTAGGGTGGTGCAACATGTGCCACGGCACAGGGCGCCGCAGAGCAGGGGGCACTGTTCAGCGGGACCTGTCAATCTTTTGCATATAATCATTCTCACTTGTAGCTTCCTCTTCTTGGCCAACTCCTCCTCCATCCGGCCACCTCCCCAAGCACCTTCAGACACAGTCTACTGTCAGGGTTCAGCCTAGGATCAGCCTCTCTCACCTCCTTGCCGGCTTCACCTGACTTCCTTGCGGTCAGACGTATGGTGCAGTGATGGATGTGGGCTGAGTATTCTGCCTTAGGTGCTTTTTGCGAGCTTCCATGGTCGGCTGTGTGTGCTGGGGATCGGAGTTCCCATCATGGGCGCCGCCATGACAGTTCCTCTCATGTGACAGTACTCCTAACCTATGGTAGCATGATTTCAGTCAGCTGATGCTGTGCTCCAGTAATCTGCTACCCCTGGGTATAAATCCGCCTCCAGAACTCCAGGAAGACGCTGTTCAACTTCGTTATTCCTAGTGCCTGTGTTACTCCCACTGTTGCTTCAGCCTGCTCACAGTTTCCCAGTTTCCTGTATTAGCTTCCATGCTAAACCTTACTCTGAGACTTTAGCTTTCTCACAAGTACTTCAGTGTTTCATGTCCCTTCCCTGTGTGTCTTTGTATATGTGCTGTTAATTCTATTGCAGCTTTCCTGTGGCTATTACCCTGTATCACTGAAGTGTCAGATTACCTGCTGGTATTAATTAGCTCACAGCTGGTCCTCACAGCACATGTCTGTGTCAATCTGCTCTGTGTCTTGTCAGTGCAAATCTGCACTTGCAGTTAGCACTCTCCCAGTGTATGCCTATCTTCTCTATATGTCTGTCTGTGCAATCTGCACCTGCATATATAATTATTCCCAGTAATTTGCCTAGTACCAGCATTTCTAGCTCTCCCAGTGTTTGGCCTTTGTCCAGTACCACATTTCTATTTTCTAGCATTCCCAATATATTCCTTGAGTCCACTCTACTCTTGTATGTGCAATCCCCAGTATATGTTTGTGCTTTCCTGCATATTTAGCAAACTCCAGTACCTGCCTGTGTCCGCATCTCCCTGAGCTGCTGAGCTAGTCAACTCCTGGATTTCTTAGTGATTCTCAGTACTTTCTCAGTAATCTCATGCAAGCCGGTGATCAGGATTTCTAATTGTGTTCCAGTGTATCTCCAGTGTTCTAGCAATAACTTAATATAGTTTCCGGTCTTCTGCCATTCCCAGGTACCTGTCCAGAGGGCCGCGACCTGCTCACTTGGTGCAGCGGAAAACCAAATCCCAATTGGAGGGGTCACTGGAGAAAACCACCAAGTGAGTTAGACTCCGCGCCTCTGGGCAGGTCTAGCCAAACCTGGGTTCGGCCGCAAATAGTAGACCTAGCCTCAGTCACTCTGATAGTCACCTGAACCCCCCGGCTCACCGTCCTCCACAGAGGATCACTTTCACCGGATTGTGACATCTACTTTTTTTTAACACACGCATTTCAAAATACTGACAAACCCGGTACTTAAACCCATCATCCCTCACATGGCAGTCATACACCTTACACATGGAACTATCTGCTGCTGCAAAGGAAACTTAAAGGGCTCATTGGAACTTTGTATCCAACAGACCGGCATGGGGGCCCCACCTATTCTGATGGCAGCCATGAAAATAGCCATCGATTCCTGACCCAGGTGTTACCAGCACACCTTGAGTACCCTTGCCAGTGAGTTCAGCTGCTGGCACAGGGTACATAAATTGATCTCCCTGCCCCTTATATTTCCTGCATATACACTACAAGTAGCGCTCTTTCTATACCTTCAGTTGGTGATCTACACTGCTGGTTCCAGGCTGTTCTGATGGACAAATCCCGCTGCAGGTTCAGCTTTACCAGTGCTGCCTTGGAGTTGATGAGTTATACTGCATAATTATTGTGTATTATCACTGCAACCATTGGATTCACAAGGTATTTGGCAGTGATACCTGGATAACAGTGGAACAAAGGGATTGGTATCCCTTCATCATTGTATGGGACAAATTTAGATTTGTCATGCTCCTTCCCCATGAGGCAATGCCCCTTTTTTGGGTGCACATATAAGGTCCCTATTTGAAAAATGGGATGGGGGAGGGCGCCAATGCTCTTTCTGGCCCAGGGCACCAAAAAGTCTAGTTACGGCTCTGGGTAGTGGTGCAATATGAACATTAATAATTATTCTGATATTAATAATATGTTGTTAATTGTTAACCCCAGCTGTTGCGTGATGTAAATTGAAATTTAAATCTGTGTGTTGCTGTGTGTTGGCTAATAAATTATGTCTGAGCTTAAAATACTATGGGCCTGATTCAGAGCCGGACGCTCTGAAAGAGCGCTCGCTCTGAATCAAGGCATTTTTTTTTTAGTGCGGCCTCTGTGCCCCTCGCATAGCTGTGGGTGACCACCCACAGTTATTGCGAGTGGCCAGGTGATGGTCGCAATGATCTCGACCATCGGGGCTTGCGACGAGACCCTTGCGGTAGGGTCTCGTTTCCACAAGCCCCAGTGAGCTTCTGGCTCTTAATAGAGCTGGAAGCTCACCACTGACATCACTCGTGATGTCAATGGTGCTGCCCCCGAACGGCAGACGTTCCATCGGGAATGCCTCCGTTAGGCCAGCCACCCCCCCTGCCCGCCTCCAAAATGGTGCGAGACCCGGAGCGATGGAGCATCCGTCGCTAGCCGGATCTTCACATGCGCACATCGGAGCAGGCTCCGGCGTGCGCATGCGCAGTGGCCAAACATTGACCCGCTCGCAAGCGCTATGCGCTTGCGAGCGGGTCTGAATCAGGCCCTATATCCGTTCAGAACAGTTTTGAAATGATTTAGGCACATTTAGTGCAAAGGGCCTGATTCAGTAGCGATTGCAAGTGCAACTATGTATGCACATCGAGCGATTGTTTGCCATTGTGCATGTGTATAAGCCACACTGCGCATGTGGGAGTGGTCGGAACAACTCAGGCGTGCCTGTCTGTTTAAACGCTGTTGCTTGGGCGTGCATAAATTAGCCACTGAGATTGCCTAGGCAGCTTGAGAGCCCACTGCTTGCGAAGAGACTTGCAGTGTCTGCGGCAGGTCAGACCTGCTGTAAATGCTGTGCTGTTGGTCGATGTGTGTCAATGGTGCCGATGTTTAGGCAGAAGAGCGACATTGGACGGATGTGAGAAAACAGCAGTGGGCATCTTTATGTCGGCAGTGCTTTGGAAAGCATTAGCATATTTTCGCAGCTGCATTCCGTGCAAATTCGCAGCCGTGATCGCAGTAAAGATTGCTACTGAATCAGGCCCAAAGTTAATGAATGGAATATCCTGCATTAAGCTGGAAGGTAAATGAATAGACAACGGAAGACATGGAATAAAATGACACATTTAGGAACGTAGAAGTACGTTATGGAGATGACTCATTTGCAATACTCTCCAAGCTATGTGTTAATGAATATTACCAAAAGCTGACAACCTTATCATTTGGAATGGCAGGCTATGCTGCTGGGAAAGTGACTGTTAATTGTTGCTCTAATTTTCTGACAACCAAAAGAGGCTGAAGCTGTGAGCTTGGAAGTTATCGTCTAGCTGTGTTCGAACACTATTGAGTAATCAAGAAACGTAGAATGTGCTACCAGAGAGGAGATTGCTACTTTAAGCCTTTGAGAAACTGTTGTGGCTCTTGACACAGAAAGAGGGTTTTGCATGTTAAGTGCCATATTGCTTGAAATCCAGGAGGATTATCTGTCATTTCTAAATGACTTCACCAAATGTGATTGATTGGATACAGCTCGTGTATGCCTTGTTGGGTGATTAATGGATAATTTGGGATAGAAGAATGAAATACCTGAAGAGCAATTTTATCAATTGGCATATTTGAATACTTGTTTGTGGTGTTTGGCTTCTAATGTTCATTATCCAGTCAAAGTAAAATGATAATGCATGCTGTAGGTGCTTACAGTACATTTCCAAAGACTTTAAAAGTTTACAAGTAAAATTACAAGGAAACAGGCAGAAAATACTACAGAAATTGAGCATGTTAAAAGGATTTCTTTAAAATCCCGGCTTTTACCTGGCATTTGAGTGCCGGGTCTTTTTGCCGGTTCTAGCCTGACCCGCCCTTTCACACAGAAAACTAAATTACCGGGTAAAACACTTTTACCACTGTTCAAAACGGGTATTTTTTCTGTGTGAAAGGGTCAACCTGGGTCGAAATTGACGGGTCTCCGACCCTTGTAGAAATCAGGGTTAGAGACCCGGAAATTACGACCCGGGTTGACCCTTTTACACCAAAAAATGACCCGGGTTGATCAGCACATTACCAGGTACAAGTGCTTTACCCGGCAATTTCGTTTTCTGTGTGAAAGGGGTGTAAACCTGGTATGATCATGGCCTAATCAGCATAATTAGGAAAATAATCGATTAACATTGCCATTGTGATACTCAAGTATGCAGGATCGTTGCACACAGAAAATATTACAATATCTAATAACCTTCACCACAATAATGTTTTATACAATTTATTTAACTGGAAACTTGACTGGGTAGACTTATTTTGCTTTGTAATATTACACTTATGCGGTTGTATTATCCCTATAATAAAACACTTCTATAGCAAAACAAACTTCTTATACTTACAACCATTTTAAAGCATTACTCAATAACAGATCACAGTGTCAACTGGTCGGAAGTTCAGAGAGACCAGCACATGTTCCACCAAACTTGAAAAAGATGCTTTTAGGCATCGAAACACGTTGATTTAGTGGCTGGTGAGAAGTCCGTTATTGGTGCATTATACAGATTCCGTTTATTCACCCACTTGAACCCGGGTTTTGTTCCGTCTGGAAGGTGATCTGAATGCTGTATATGCATGATGATATATCCCTGGTGAAATTGTTAGAGAAAGGAGAAAATTTAAAGATACCTTTATGTGCATGGTGCATGTTTATTTCATGTAAGCATAAATGTAAGCCATCATTTGGAGTTTGCCTTTACACACTGAGGTGCCATTTCATTTCCTTTGAACTCACCAAGGTGTTCGTTGAAGAATATTTTTCACTTTGGCCTTCTGGGTATCCCTACCTTTGTGACTTAGGTCTGACTTTAGTCCTCAATAGTATATATTTTCTTCCACATATATCCATCTGTTTTGGAGAGACACCATCAGTGTATGATAGAAGAATCAATAATGAAAGATCTGTATGGAAGAGCTTGTTTGCGCAGCTGGAAACCCCTGATTTTGAGTCATAAGCGCCATACTAGTGCAAATACTTTTTTTGATTATTACTTTTGCTTTCAGACACCATTGACTCCTGCCTATTGTATTTATATTTAGTCGCAATTGCTAACCCTGCACCAAGGATTATAAGGACTATCTATACAGACTGTTGTATATCGCTATTAAAGCCCATTGGATGAGAAGAGACTAATTTTAGGAATTTCCTATACACCTGGATTTTACTACTTAACTGCATACTACTCTACTAATATGTGCACCAACAAGCATGGCCATTCACATTGACTAATAAGAATAGCATATGAGAGGGTAATCTCTTTAAAGATTTAAAGAAAACAAGTTACTGGTTATTGGTATGTATTATGTATAAAGTAGTATTGTGATGATTTCATGCTTAATTGATAAATGTGTGAAGGTTATTCTGAAAATGTTATGACTAATGCCTTGCTCATTAACCAAACTCATTTTCTGCAGAAAGGAGAGTTGCAGTAAAATAAACTATGTAACCTATTCGTGTGTAATCCTGAGTATAAACATAGATGTTAAATCGAAGTGTATTATTGCTGCTGTATATTTATAAGTGTCATTGGTAGGTTAAAGGTCTGACATTTATGTATAACTCGACACATAACCACTACTTAACAGTCAGGGGTGTTCCCAAGTCCACTCCAGTTATAGCATAAGGAAATACAAGACTTGGGTGGAGGAACTAAAGGAAAAGAAATATAGAAAGGTTTATAGTAGCAAGTAAGGGAAAGTGAAAACCTGCTACACTAAATACCTGGGTTTTTGGATGCGCACCGACCTGGGCCTAGACTATGTGTAATACCCCGGTCAGATCAAAAATGCCGGGTTGCAAATATTTGCAAAGATATGTTTAAGCACTGTGCCATGTCAAGGCATCTCTGTACCAGTGCCCATAACTTACATGATAATAGTACCCACTCTGGGTCATATAATTGCATACTATTATGCCACATGATAATTGCACATACAATGATACATCTAAGTTGAGAGCCAACTCACTTAGAGGTATCCCAGAGACCTCCAAATAGCACCACAGGAACCAGCACACCCTTCCAATAGCTATAGGGAAGGAGCAGGCTGAGCGCCAAGTGCGGGAGGAAACGTCATCTAAAGATGGCAAATGCTCCCACAGTCAAGCTCTGAAAATATTGTATTTTAAAGGTAAGCAGAAGCGCTGTGGAATATGTGCGCTATGTAAGTAACTGGTAATAAATAAGGGGGCTGGGACAGAGGGTCCCTGCTTCACAGAAGGGCAGCAAAATATTTAAACAAAAACACATATGGAGTGAAGACGTATAACATATATATGTAAAATACACCAAGTTAATACATATGGGCAAGTCGTCCTATGACCATCAAATTTTGAACATTTGCCAGGATAGTGGTGAATATTACTGTATAATCAGGGTAAGTTTATCTACTGCTGGTAAATTCTGCTGCACCCTAGCATTGAATGAGGAGTGAGAGATTCACTGAGAGTAGATTATCCCTAGAAACAACAGTAGATATCAGCCCATTGATTCAGTTTTTCACTTCTGCTTTTGTTTGTCATACCAAAGGCATAGAACAAAAAATTACAGAGTTAATTCACTGATATTGAGGCTGATTGGAAGAGGATAGACACAAGATATATAAGGTACAGTATAAACCAATTGGACACTTGGTTTCAGGGTTCAATGCGTCCATTCCCAACATGAACAGTTGAAAAAATATATATATGTAAAATGTATCAATAGACAGGTATGGTGAATCTAGTATTTCAATGAATGCCTTTCAAAAGTGCAATTGCTGTTAGCCCTCATAAAAAGTTCTTGCCAAGCACACTGCACCCATATTATCTAATACCTCTCTGAGGTCCCACATCGGGTGTCTCAACCCTGCACAAGATGCCGGAAAATTGCAGCTGCAGACAGTTTTCCAGGTTTTGCGCATGCACAGTGAGGAAGTCGCCGTGAAAAGGAAGTGGGCAGGAAGCAGGAGGAGTGCCTTCTCTTCTGCGGATGTGGGGGGCTACAGCTAACATAACATACCTTAAAATACCCTTCAAAGCATCACCACAAGTGTTAGACATGGCTCCTCCACTCGCTACCCATCTGGAACACATTTGTATCAAATGACCCATGCCGCTTGCTCTATGACCTAATGTGCTGGCCTGGGCATACTAACATAGCATGTAATCAGCAAGCTGTCTTCCATAGCAACTGAGACATATATACAAATTAGTTTGGTGATCAGTACGGGCTTGAACAAAGACTGGACCATGGGCAAAAAAGTCAATAAACCACACACATACATATATATATATATATATGTGTACATATAGCTACACACATACTGTACGTATTCATTACCAATAAGACTTCTCTACAAAAACATTACTCTTGACTCCATTTAAAGCCGTCTAGCAGAGGAGGCTCTCTAGCAAAGTTCTACAGATTGTATTATATTTCAACAAAATAAACAATGCAACAAAACATTTTTCATCTTTCTATTGAGTGTATGTATTGAAAATGAAAGCCTTACATTACATGCATACGTATATTAATGGACAGAGCCTGACATTTCTAGGTTTCATAATCATCCAGTCGACTACAATGGCCTGCTGAATTTAATGTAATTTTTATCACAAAACAATAAATAATACTAATAAAAAAACATCATAAAATTTGTCTTTTTGTGCTCCATTGATGTAAGTTGCTACAGTAACGGAACTTTATGTACAACGATGCTCCATTATCAAAAATGTCACTTTGACTAACATGATACGGCTTAGGCTAATGGTAACACTTGAGTGGTTTTGCTTATGCAGTACACTAATGTTACAATTTAAAAAAGACATGTTTTCTCTTGTTTCAAATTGATTTAAAATATGATACTTTTATATTTTTGTATTTCTTCCAAATATAAACAAACACAAATAGACGAGAATAGAAGTGACTCAATGGCGTATCACACAGTGATTTCTCAGTTGTGTGCTGTAGGTGTTAATGTACTGAGAGAACATACTGTAAAATGTCACCAGACTTTTTATATGCTATGAGTATATCTTTGTCTTCAGTACTCTGAGATAATTAAAATGAAATGTGCTGAAACTGTCTGCCATATTCCAAAGGCGGTTGGTAAGGAAATACACTATATAGTCCAAAGTGATTGGACACAAATAGATCAACCAGATTTTATTGACGTCAGTACTTTGTAGGTCCACCACGTGCGGTGACTGCAGACACCTTTCTTGGCAAACTGTCCACAAGTTCCTGGACAACAGCAGGCGGTATGTTTTGCCATTCCGCCTTAAGTACAGTGACCAACTGCGACACTGAAGAAGGTCGAGTCGGCCTAGAACACACCCGTCGCTCCAATTCATCCCAGAGGTTCTCAATGTGGTTAAGATCTGGACTCTGAGCTGGCCAGTCCATCCAGGTTACCGTATTTTTACAATTGCAGGTGAAAATGTCACATTCACATTCCAACATTAGCATCACTGATTTTTTAATGCAGTACCTACAGAATTATACCTTGTTTTTTCAGTAGAGTTTGTATTTCAGAAAATACCATTCGTGTTTCCACTCATTTTAACACATTAACATTTTTTTAACCCAAATGCCCATAAAAGAGTAAAAGTTTTTTTTTATTGATATTTGAACAAAGGGAACAAAAGCAAACATGCTTTTTTCGTCTTATAAGCACCACAAAAAAATACTTTGTGGTTCTTATTTCGCCAATAATCAACCTTTCCAAAATAGTAAAAAGCAGGTTTCAATGTGTAGGTTTTGACAAAAAAAATCTATGCTTGAAATTAAAATGCATATTTTAAAATTTTCGCTGTCTCGATTGAAATTCTTAATAGTTAATATACATAGGAAAAATATAGTAGCTCAACAGCATGAAACGAGGAAACACTTTTTTTTAAATTTGAAACAAGATGGGGGAGATATGGACTTTAGATCCCCCGCATCTGTGAAACTTTTTTATTTTTTGTGTCCTGTTTCAGTTATTGTCTGGTAATCACCAGGCAATAACTACTAAGGGTGCACATCCTTTGAAGGAGGAAACTCCCCTCTTTCAAGTCAGATTGCCCCCATGTGTTTCTGGGCCAGTATGGGGGATACAGGGCACAAAGTGCCTTTCCACATCTATGGAAAACAATTTTTTTCAGTGGTACTGGGCGATATTGTCTGGTGATCACAGGAGAACACCAAACAATAGCTGCTAATGGGGGCACATAATTTGAAAGAGTGACTCCTCTCTTTCATATATGAGTGACTGTAGATTTACAGGTGTAATTTTGGTCATAATAGGGAAAGTAGTGTCAATTTTAATTACAAAAAAATGCCCATGGACAGTGCAAATTTGCCAGTGGTTCCAAACAGCACCGTAACAGGGCTTCATTGTGCCTTGTGCCAGCCATGCTCCCTGAGCGCATGATACCATGATATCATGCACAGAGGGCTGGAGCCACCAGCGCCGGGAATTACAGCATTGCCCGGTGCATCCTCAGTATGTTCCAGGGAGCTGTACATGCTGTAATGTGCATATCTGGAGCATCCAAAGGACAGGTACTGCAGCACCCTGCTAGCCAGGCGTGCCTGAGCATCTCAACGGCGTTTTAGACCTGGCTTGTTTTTACACTGAAGTGCTCGCAGTGCTTGCGGAAGGGTGTGGTCAACCTCAAGCGCTGCGATAGCATCCGATGTTACCCGATGTACCGATGGTTGCGTACACTTCCTGGACATGACGTGCACAAGTGGGCATCTTAAAACAGGCTGGTGTATGCATACACTATGTGATCGCTCTCTAAGAAATACTGGGCGTGCTAATGCATTGCTGTGCGGGAGCACTGCCTACGCAATTTGCATACACATCGTGCGAGCGATCGCATCTAGCGAGCGGCTCTGAATCAGGCCCTGAGTAGCCGAGCTGCGTATGGCATCGCAGTGCCTAATTTATGCACGCCCCTGCAATGGCGATCAAACGCACTGGCACGCCTGTGTTTCGCCGACCAACCCCCCTTCACCACCCCCAAATGGTACTCCCTGTCAATTACTCTGCGATGGGTCTGCGTTATCACTGTGAACGCAGTCCCTATAGCAGCGACTGGTTCAAACACGTGCACTGCGATGCATATGCATGAGCAAAACGCAACCATCAGCCGATTGCAAGCATAATCGCAGTTGTGATTCTTGCTGAATCAGGCACAATAATCCTACAAAATCCCTGACTTTGTGCAAGAGTACCTAGAAAATTTATGCTGTTTTGAAGGGTCACACCAAATATTGATTTGATTTAGATTTATCTTCTGTTCATTCACTTTGCATTTTGTTAATTGATAAAAAATAAACTATTAACACTTCTATTTTTGAAAGAATTCTTACTTTGCAGCATTTTTTCCACACCTGCCTAAAACTTTTCCACAGTATATATATATATATATATATATATATATATATATACTGTACATATATTTCTAGCAACCTACCTTGGCTTTGCATGGGAGCAATATCATCTCTCCAAAGTCTCCTGCATCTCTTAATCTCTGCCATATCACCACAGTTCCCTGCATTTCTCCACAATCCCCTGCTTCTCACTCCTGCCCCTTGCATCTCACCAGTGTCACCACAACCCCCACTGCTGCTTCTCTGCAGCTGGCTGGAGACCAGCCACTGGGATGTGCTGGGAAGGGCATAAGGATCATGGATGAGAGATTTGTATTGCATCAGCAGCATGTCCCCGAGGCTGGGGCACCTGTATTTCAGCAGCCTCCATGTACTCCTCGCCGTGCTGTCTGAGAACAGTGCTGACTTCCAAGGGAGGTGCCTCCTGTTTACTGAGGGTGTGTGGCTGATCGAGAACATCACGCTGGAGAGAGGAGCTCTTCACAGTGGAGGAGTAGTGGCTGTAGTCTGCCTGCAGGTTCAGCATAGGGATGGACATTGGAAGCCGATGGTTACTAACCATTGATATTCTTGTTCCGATGGAAGTGTTTTTAACATTTGATAATGGCAGTCCGATGTTTACCACCATCAAATGGAAATCAATCGATGGTGTTCTGATGGGTTTTATTTAATTCCTGATAGCTATGCTGACTCTGGCTCCTTCCTGGCTTTTGTGTCTACTTCAGGACATCTCCATGGATTTGTTGGAGGCTGTCTCTCACTCTGCCTCACATGTGACCCTGCTCAGTCCCTGACTCCTTCCCCTTTCTAGGATGCTGCTAAGCAACATGGCACATTGCTATCACTTATGTGCACTGCTGAATCAGCTAGTTTATTAAATAATTTATATCCTTAAAATGGGTTGGGTATGATATGTTGACAGTCAAATGTGGGCATATCATTTGAAAGAGGGGACTATCCCTTGACTTTTTGTTTGCAGTGTATTGTTTGGTAATCACACTGATTTCTAGACAATAACTTCCAAAGGAAACTTAGTTTGAAGGAGGAGACAGTCCTCTTTAAAATAAGGCTATAGGAAACTTTCAGCCCCTCCTCCCCCAGCCACTGCACTTTTTTTTCTAGATAAGCCCTGCATCTCAGTGACTCAGCAGGATGAAGTCATTATGGCGTATACTACTCCCCTACTCTCCACTGGTAGAAAATACTGAAACTTACCAACATCACTGCATTCCTGTAAATGAGTTAGACTCATTCTAAGCGCCAAAATGGTTAAATTAAATAGTGGTGAAGACCTTCTGTATGTATGTGTGTGTGGGTAGGTGGGGAGGGGGGCAGTTGGGTGGAGAGGCATGTAACCATTTTTTGTCTGTGGAAGTGCGCGCACATGGTATGAGAGTGGTTCAATAAGTAAGGTAACAAGATCTCTCACATATGCAATGTTCTCTATTTCATTCTAATTTCCCACCAGGCCAGAACAGGTAGACCACTGCTTCCCCTCACGGCCATTAAACTGCGCCTTATATCAGTCATACTGTCCCAACATCAGTTGTAAGATGGCAGGGCTGGCGGAAACATGGTTAAACATTGAAGTGCGTAGTGTGATCAGATTTCTGCATCTAAAGGGCACATCGGCAGCTGAAAGTTATTGCCGCTTGTCAAGGTCTACAGTGATAATGTCATGTCAAGAACACAGGTTTGGGTTTGGTGCACTGCCTTTGATAATAATGGAACAGACGTTCAAGATGGGCAGCAATCTGGCCGGCCAAGCGCTTACACCACGTATGGAAATTTGTGCCTCCTTGAAGGTCTGATTCAGTAGAACAGATGCTTTTGAGTTAGTGATATTGTTGACGAACTGAACATTTTAGTGGGTACTGTGCACAACATCATGAGCAACTGGGGTACAGGAAAAAAAGTGTTCACACTGGGTACCAGAGCAACTCACTGTTAGGACTCTGGCCCTCATTCAGAGGCGGTCGCTAGAAGCGAGCGCTCTCTTTGGATGAGGGCTGCCGCTTCACTTTTCAAGTGCGGCCTCCTGGTCACTAGCTAAGCTGTGGGTTAACACCCACAGCTTTAGCAACTGACCAGGTTGATGGTCACGATGGTCAAGACCATCGCGACCATTGGGGCTTGCGACGAGACCCTAAGGTTGGGTCTCGGCAACCGCAAGCCCAGGGAGCTTCCTGCTCTGATTGAGCAGGAAGCTCCCCACTGACATCACTGCTGATGTCAGTGTGGCCACCCACAAAATGGCAGGCGTTCCATCAGGAACGCCTACGTTTGTGTAGCCAACCCCCTGCCCTGCCTTCAAAATGGGGCAAGCTTTCGATCAACATTGACAGCCGCCCCTTTTGTAGTGAGCTCCGGAGCGAGAGAAATTCTCTCTCGCTCCGGGGCTTGCGCATGCGCAGTGAGGCCGCTACGTGTGCGCAGGGCCTTAACATCGACCCGGTTGCAAGCGCTCAGCTCTTGCGACCGGGTCTGAACGAGACCCTCTGTCCTTTATTTTGTATCTGGCCTGTAGTATCTCTGTGCCACCAGAGGTGCTGCTGATGTATTGTGACATTATATCACTTCCCTGTTTAATCACTTGCACCTGCCTCACAGACTATTTATTGGTGCCCTTCACCATGCACCTTGCTGGTCATTGATTGTATTCCACTGCCTGAACCTGTGCTCCTGTCTACTGGACTTCTGCAAGCTGTGGCTCCACTGCTGTCTGTGAGTCTGTGTCATCTACTCTGCAGGTTTTTGCCACTGATTGGATCCAGTCTGTATATCTCCAGCCCGTAATCTGTACAGCTCCAGCCAGCTGGGCCTCTGCAAGCTGTTCCTCCTGTTGCTGCATGTGAATCTGACTCATCCATTCTGCAGCATATGGTTACTGTTTGTATCCAGTTTTGCATACCTTTAAGTTTCTGTTTACCACATGTTCCTGTCCGGTTCAAGTATCACTCCTGGTTTTTTTGTATTGTCTGGACCATGTTTTTGTTTCAATAAACAGTTTATATTTCACTATGCTCCTGCCTCCCCAACTGTCATTACAAGTATCCAGTTACATAACAATCTCAGAAGTTCACAAAACCAAAGGATCGGATTGTTTCTCGTGCCATGACGCGGTACCATGAGGAGGGAGTGCAGTTCCTGCAGAGTATTGCTACAGGCGATGAAACGTGGGAGCATCGTGTGACACTGGAGACATAGCAAGCATCCATGACATTGAAACACGCATTGTCCCCACCTTCAAAGAAATTCGAAACAACTCCATTAGCAAAGATCATGGCGACCGTGTTTTGGGACCACAAGGCCGTGCTTATTGTTGATTTCCTCACCAAAGGAGATACTGTGACTGCTATTGTGACACATTAAACTGGTTGCAGAGGGCAATTCATTCAAAAGGACTTGGGTTGCTGAACACAGATGTTGTATTGCCACACCAGGCGCTACCAGTTGGAGGTACTGGACCATTCTCCCTACAGCATTGACCCGGCACCGAGTGATTTCTATCACTTTGGACCATTGAAGAAGCACTTGGGTGGAAGGTGATTCACAACTGATGGTGAAGTTCAGCAAGCCAACATGCCCTAGCTTCAGGCGTTTGACACGGATTTCTTCTGTCCCGGGATAGATGCCTTGGTGTACCATTGGAACAAATGCTTATGGTGCATACACACGGTCAGATTTTTCTTCAGATCTGAATGATAACGATTTAAAAAATCGTTCAATCGTTCATATCTGAAGGAAAATCTGACATGTCTGAACAATGAACGATGCGCGTTCCCGATGGTCAGATAACGATATCTGACATCTGATGCGTTTGCAGTCAGATTTGGGCGATTTCATTCATTTTTATGCAGTCAAAAATCGTTCATAGTTCAAATTGTACAAACCGTTCAAATTGTTGGTCAAATCGTTCATCAAATCGTTCAGATCGTTCAAATCATTCAATTGTTCATCTGACACATCTGACAAATCTGACCGTGTGTAGGCTCAAGTATGGGGACTATGTGGAAAAATTATCAGTACCAAGGCCATACTACTGATTATGGGGGTCATTCAGACCCACTCGCAAGCGGCAGTACGCTCGCAAGTGGGTCGATAGTCCCCACTGCGCATGCGCACGACGGAGGGAGCTCCGTCATGCGCATGCGCGAGACCCGGACTGAGACAGCCAAGCTGTTGCTCCGGGTCTCGCACCAAAGGGGGCGTGCTGTCGATGGTGACTGACAGCACGCCCCCTTTGGTGGGCGTGCCGGGGGCGTGGCGGCCAGACGGAGGTGTTTTCATGGGAACGCCTACCGTCTGAAGCCGGCCCCACTGACATCACTAGTGATGTCAGTGGGAGTGATTTTGGCTCTGATAGAGCCAAAATCACTCCAGGGCTTGTGGCTGGGAAACCCTACCGCAGGGTTTCCGTCGCAAGTCCAATGGTCGCGGTGGTCAAGACCATTGCGACCATCTTTTTGGACGCTCGTATATGCTGAGGGTGGTCACCCACAGCTATACGAGCGTCCAGGAGGATGCTCCATTTTAATGGAGGAGGGCCCTGATTCAGAGCGAGTGCTCTGGTCAGAGCAAGCGGCTCTGAATTAGGGCCTATATGTATATGTAGGAGTTGAATAAATTTACACAATGAGAGGTCTTGTTATCTTATTTAATGAACCACCCTCATCTAGCAAAATGTTACTTTTTAAATTTAAAACTACATCTGGAAATTTTACTTTATATACTTTTTCCTGTCATACAAAAATAGATTATCTGTACAGGAAAATAATGTGACAATTGTGTATATTGATATTTATTTAATTGCCCCCCCCCCCCTCCTCCCAGCCTTTTGTATCACAAAGGGGAATGGGGGGATTTTCCTGAATATTAAGGAGATATAAAGAATAGGAACAAAAAGAAAATGAATACTGCGATTGCGAGGCTCTCACTTCCAAGTTTATTTCATATTTAATACTCAGCATTCATTGATATACAATTAAAAATTGGCATTTCATATAACAGTAGATTAGCAAAACTGATAAATTGTAGATAATAGAGAAAAACTGTGTAAAAGTCTGAAATAGTGAAATAAAAAAGAGGGTTCTTGTTATTCTAGTTGAAAAATATAATTTGGTTCATGCTGGAGTCAAAAATAGACACACTTGCCATTATTTATTAATTATTAATATTTTTATTGTTATGGATAATATTTGTAACAGTGAGATGTAACATTTTTATTACATGTTCTTCTCATAGTACTGGCTTCAGCGATAATAAAGTATTTATTGTTATCACCTGAGAAATGAGAATTCTGTGTTTTTAATGCCAATTATTCCTTAGGCCCATATTCAATTATCTGCGAAAAGTCCCGGACTTTTCACCTGTTGTACTTTCCACCGCACTCGCCTGTTTAGGACGCAAATTTGCGGCATGTGCCTCCCCACGTTTCGCCCTATTCAATTGCAGAACAGGCAAAAATGCATA
The DNA here is from genome assembly GCA_031769625.1 of Taudactylus pleione. NCBI lineage: Eukaryota > Metazoa > Chordata > Amphibia > Anura > Myobatrachidae > Taudactylus > Taudactylus pleione. The sequence continues at coordinate 3,710,654 of JAUIMM010000200.1, read as the reverse complement.
TAGGCGAAAGCATAACAGGCAGAAAGTACTAGATACATTGGGCAGGGCCATCTTAACGTATTGGCACACTGGGCAGCTGCCCAGGGCCCCACAATTCTAGGGGCCTTTGACAGGGGCATCTTAATAGAGTGTGCGGCCACCAACTCCATAAATAGGGCAGCCAGCTGATGGGCAGGCAGAGAAAGATGCTCGCTGACCGCTCTGATTGTAAAGTAAACACAGTCAGAGTGGCCAGACAGCATTCTCTATCTCCCTCCAAGTCTGCAACCACAGAGCCACATTTAAGGGGTGGAGGCAAAGGGGGAACAATCCCCTGGGCCCCCCTCTCTTAGGAGGCCACCATACTTTAATCAAAACTGCAGTGAAGAATAGGAGCTGCACTGCAAGCTGGAGAAGAGAAGAGGGATGTGGAATCCGTAATCCTTTCACATAATGTTTTTATGTATAAACATTGATTTTGTTGAAAGTACCAATAAATCGAAAGGTTAATTTTATTGACCGTTTACATTTGTATTCCCGTGAATGAGTGGGTAAGGGCCCCAGTGCATTGCTTTGCCCAGGGCCTACAATGCTGTTAAAACAGCCCTGACATTGGGGGAATCAGTATGTACCCCAAAATAAAATGCACTGATACTGGAAATCATTACAGATGTGTACTATTAGCTCTAATAAACATACTTTGTGTCCTTTGTGTTAAAAACCTTCTAGGAGCATATTTGTAAAAGTGGTGAAAAATTAAAGAAAACAGTGTTTTTGGTGGAAAATAAATAGTCCTGGTACTTGAAAATGTGTGCTAGCATATTTTTGTGTCTCTAAAGTGCACTTTAAAAAATCCACTTGCTGCAAGCACCTGCAATCCTAAAAACACCTGGCCCATTCAAACAGCCCCCCAAGAAACTAGTTTTTGTCCTTGTCCCCCCACTTTTTTTATTTTCGATATAAAAAATGACATGTCTTTTTTGGGATTTTCTGAGGTTTTTTTTTTTTTTGATTTGTCCTGGGGGGTGTGCAAAGGTTCTGAATCATTTCCCCACATTTGCACCCCAAAATAGAGATTTTGCACTTTATTCCACCTGCCATTCATTGGAGAAACTTTTCCATCTCTTTCAGTGCATTGAGTTTCTGCTTAGGCGAAAACGTCCTGGAATTGAATTTGGACATAAGACGCAAACAGGGGAAAAGCGGCAATTGGCAAAACTTTTTCGTGGATTTTGGCTATTCGCATCTAATTGAATCTGGCCCTTGTTGGAAACAACCACTGATCACCGCTGTATTATCTTTATTAAATTATCATCACTGGTGGTATATGTGTGTTATTGTATTTGCACGAAGACAGTCACAGCATTTTACTTGGCCTGTTAACATTTTCGGATGCATGCCATCTAGTATTTTCATTCACAAACTTTTTAAAATATAAATAATAATAATAAATAAACTGAAAACAAAAATCATATTTTGTTACATTCCACAGTTATGTAAAAATAATAGCAAAAGAATATCCCTTTATTATTTATTTTATGAATCAGTTCATTTAAACATTTTTTGATTTCTATGGTCTATGGCTTACAGAATGCATGTTACATTTTATCCTGTTGGCACCTCCCTACAGTTCTGCATATATGTTCTCTAATGATCAGAAATGCTGGTGGACATGTGAGACCTGTGTGGTGCCAGGAGTTAAGGATAATCTAATTTCAACCTGACATTTTACACATTATCTCTCCTCATCATGTGTAAATACACTATATAGCTTGAAAGCACAATTATTTCTTGTGTCGTATTTGCATTTCACTCCAGGTATCATTATGTACACAATGGATATGTTGCGTGTTAGCCAATGAAGTATAGGGTTTTTTTTTTCTTCTACAGTATATGGTAAATGTATTGTTTTTACAAGTTTTATTTTTTTTCTGAGTGATTATTACAACTTGTAGCTTACTTTTATTATTGAAGAGTACTTTTAATATATTTTTAATTAGGATTAGTTTAACCGAGTGCCGGGGAGATTAATGTGGCACACCAGTGGTCCCAGCAAAATGGACAGTGGTCCCTAATTCTCATATACTGTACTGTTTTCATGTAAAGTTTATTTGAATTTAGAGTATAAAATTAAATGGTTTCTCATGGTTTATATATTTAGATAATTTATCCTCTCCTTTTTTATGTCATTTTGGATATGTAGGTGAAGTATTTGTATCCACATGAGAATTGTATGTATGTCTGTTTAATAATTGTGATCATAGTTTTGATGGTTAATCTAAATGTTCATGGGGTATATTATTGCATATTTATTTGGAATGTACCAGTAAGTTTATAGTGGTCCTTCCGGGTATGCAGTTTATTAGGTGAATTATATCCACCCAACTCCGTTACAGCAGTTTCTAACGTATGAATTAAGCTTCCTTACACTTCAAATACTGCATGCCCTATTCAGTACCACACCAGTAGCAGGTGAAACGCAGAGATGAAGTCCCCATGCATTCCACCTGCATCACATTAGGTCCGTTTCTCCAGCTAAATTTCCCCTCTTCACTGTGGACCCCCATTACAAAGGTAATACACGATTTATGTACTTAAGGGGAAGGATCATTATATACCTTTTATTTGCTTTTATTGTGATTGTATATTTGTGTATGTATACGACGGTCACCTATTTGAAATAAGTAGGCGGTTTAACAGGAAGAACACACACCTTGAAAAAATAGGTGTGTGTTTCAAATGCATTGGTGATACAGAAGGAACCCTACATTCATCTAAGTACCTTGTTTGGAGTAAAGAGCTGTCCACAGTGGGATCTTACCTGGGAAGAGCCTATTATAACATCGTGGAAAGGACTCTGATAAACTCCTGGTATTTGAGATGTTGTCTTGCGCCCTGGATTTTTAATGATTGGTTTATTAAATGGATTTTATTATATTGGATGTCTGATTGTCCTACTGAGAAACATTGAAATTTGCACTTTAAAGTGTGTTGCTGGTAAGGGTGTGATATGTATTACCGCCGGCCACCCCTGTGCCTAACCCTAACCCCCCCTCTAAGTGCCTAAACCTAACCCCCCCTTCCCCGCTGCCTAACCCTAACCTCCCCCCGGGGGTGCCTAACCCTGACCCTCCCTCCCCCTAGCCTAACCCTAACCTCCCGAGGCGGTGCCTAACCCTAAGTCCCCCCCGGAAGCCCTAACCCTCCCCCCCGCGGCTGTCCGCTGCGGCGCCTGGCATCACTTCGATCGGGATGCCGGGTGCCGGTCTCTCTGGGGAAGAGGAGGTGAGACTTCGCCCCAAGATGTCAAACACCCCCTCCCTCCCCTTGATAACTGATAGGACATGATGAGGCAGAGCCATTCCCCATTGGCCACTCCCATGCCCTACATCTAATCTGTGCCCACCAGAACTCTCCCCTGTCCTTTGCACTGGGGCTGGTTGAGGATTTGCATGTGACACTTCATTTTTTTTTTAAAGTTTAAACAGTGCATCCTTCATGAGAGCTAAACTAAATCTCCATCTCTGAAATAGTGCAGAATTGCGGAGGTGCACTGCAAGGGATGCCGCTAAAAATGTACCTTCTCCAGCCTCTTTATCTCATTACAATAACATCAAATGGAAATCTCATTTCTGCACTGCTTTGCAAAGCAAGGCATATTGCTGCATAGTCTGTACTTCACAAGGAATGCCTCCTCTCCACCCAACTCCTCCCCTCTGCCTGGGTAAACTGCTGCTCCATTGAAAATGTGGCCATCGTGCTGTGGAAACATTGGAAATCTAAGCGCTTGCTCAAACTGTGGGCACAGCAGGTCCAAGTTGTACTTACTCTGCTGAGTGGCCATTTTGTGCTTTTAAATGACTTCCATTAAAGGAAAGAAGTTAGTTGTCAGAGAATAGAAAGGATGATTTAAATAGGCTAGTGATGCTCCTGGACCTTGAAACAGTTATATTGAAGGTGTAGACAATGTGATGAGTAAGGTGATATTATTTTATGAGAATTCAAGCTCTGTAGCCATGGATTGGTGAGTGTGAGGATCCATGTTTGGATCTATCTGTAATTTCCAACTGCTCCATAATGGCGGCTGGTACAGTAGCAAAACATATTGTCCGGATACAATAAACTTTTTCTTTGGCCCATTTACTCTCTCCTGTTGCTCAACTCTGGGCCATGTTATTAAACTACAGTAACTTTGCTATATATATGCAGGAACCCCTGTCTCTGTTCTAGTACCCTGTAGGGCAGGGGTCTTCAACCTTTGGCCCTCCAGCTGCTGTGGAACCACTGATCCCAGGATGTCCTGCCACGGTTTTAGCATGCTGTTATATCAAAATGGCGGCAGGGCATGCTGGGATGTGTAGTTCCACAGCAGCTGGAGGGCCAAAGGTTGAAGACCCCTGCTGTAGGGGAAGGCGGGGCTAGTTGTTACAGAGGTAAATTGTTACAATGAGTCTAAAACCACACCCAGGTCGCGCTACGGCTCTTGTGACTGAGAACAAGTTTGAACATGTTACTGTCAGTGCTCAGCAAAACAACGCTAGCGTAGACGTGTTTATGTGATATGTACCTAAAAAAAATTTTTTTTGTTCCAAAGTAATATTTTTCACCTAGATTTGAAGTCGTATCTTGGCTGGACTGTTAGGGTAAAGTAGGTAAGGGGTTTACCATTAATTTTGTTAGAATCACAGACCATTAGTGTATTTATTATCATTGTTATAATAGTTAATTGAAGCATGGAAATCGAACTATGGCCATTTTGGTTATTTGACGTCACTTGAAGCAAGTTGTTATACAATATCAGAGGCAAGTTGTTACTTGTAACAACGTGTGCCACAGAAAGTGGTGGATTTCCCACTAGGCATATGAGGCACGTGCCTAGGGGCGCCACTTGCTAATAGTGTTAATAAGTGAAATAAGGGGACTCATCCACTTAAGGGTATACTGTATAGATAAGCGGGTTCGGATCTCAGAGATCCGAACCCACCCGAACTTAGCGATCCGAGCTGAGATCCGAGTCGGCTCGGGTTTTCCCGCCTGACTCGGATCTCAAAACGAGACAAAATGTCATCATCCCGCTGTCGGATTCTCACAGGTTTTGGATTGTGTGTAACCCTGGTTAGGGTTACGGAGATAATTCATATATACAATTGAAACAGGTATATATTTTCATTCATCTATTTACAGCAAAATGCCATTTATGAGGTAAATGTTAAATATACTGTAGGGATAGATGTGATGTGATGTAAATATAAGTAAATATGTGGAAATGAATGTACCCTGTGCATGTTAGATATCTATGATGTCAGTGGACTTTGGTGCTTCATGCTGCAGATATACATTTCACAGACATTGGTGATAGTTGCAGAAGGGAGCGGAGTAATATAGATGGGAGTGAATTGGTCCTATCAGGAAAATAGGATCCGTTGAGAGGGAGGACATATAACAGCTGTTAGCAGCAGTTTAGAGGCAGTCTCCTGATCCCTCCCTCCAGTGCCTGCCCTCCTGTGACCCGGGCAGCCAGTGAGCAGCTATGAGCTGCCGGGCACAGGGGGGCAGAGCCGGAGAGGGAGCCCAGCCGGAGCTGGGGAAGAAGGTGGGACAGCGGCATCCACCCTGTCTTGCCGATGATGCCAGAGAGGCGGCGTCGCGGGAGGTGGACCCGCACCAATCTGGGTGATCCCTGGTGAGAGGAGGCGGCTGGCTCAGACAGCAGGCCAATGGTCGCAGTGGGACTGCCGGCGTCATGGAGCAGGCGCCGGCTACAGTTGGCCAGGAGGTGGCTGTCGGGAGTCCTCCTGTGATGGAGGTCTGAGAGGCGGGTCCTGGGCAGGCAAATCAGCCTGAATTCAGGCTGACTGCAGAGGCTGAAGCAAGCAGCAGCTCCCACTACAAAGGACAACCCGGAGGCTGTATCTCTATACCGCAGGGGTGTGAGTACAAACAAATACAAGCACCACACACACAATAATCACCAGCTGCCCTACAAACATTACTCAAAGGCTTAATTTCTGCCTAATCATATAACCGACTTACTAGCAAGCTGAGGCAGCAAAGAGGAGGGACCAAAAAGGATAGATAACTCAAAATCTGTAAGAGACTGGGACTCAGGAAAAAAAAAGCTATTCCCTCAGGGAATACAGGAAGAATTTGCAGCCTGAGGCAGATATAACTCAGGGGGAGTTGGTGTATGCACTAGCTAAAATAGTGCCAGTTACACTTATAATCCACAGCACACAGCACCAAACTCTGGTTGTTGCATTGGCAGGACTGCTGTATAAATATAATTATTTTGGAGTATGAATAGTTATGTTCATTGTGACTGTGATGGAATAACCCCACAGGACTATATTTGTTGATATTGCAAGGCTTATATACTTACCAAGGTACCAGCATAAGCACATTATATGGACTTAGATATATTGTGGAGAGGAGTCCAGTTATACTAATCTATGGCATGACAAAGTCTATAATACGACCAAGGAAAAGTGAAGGCTTGCTAGAGGAAAAGCCCCATAAGGATAATTAACAAAGACAATATCTACACTTCAGAAACTGAACCTGGACTATAAACTCTGGATTGGAACTATTTATAAATATAGTCTCCTAACTAATGTTATAACATTGTTTAAGTTTAAGGGTTTTGTATATTAAGCAATGTATTGATGTAATACATGGAGTTGTGTTTATTGTATATTAACAGCAGTTTATATGCAAAGTACAAGTGAAGATCCTTTACTTATATTCCTTATAAAAGTAACTTTAATGTTTTTTAACTACTGTGTGTTTACTTACCTGGAGTGATTACGGTGGGAGATCCATTACTGCGGAATCTGTGGAAGGAGAAGACATTGGTGGTAAATGTGAAGTGAAATGATACAGTATTGTATGTGATTACACATTATCTGTACACCACACTATATATTCTATCACTGGGTTTTCCCAGGTGAGCCCTTTTGACATTCAAAATAATTAACCTGGGTGGAGGCACTGACAATGGGGCTGTACACCACCAATAGAGGGTAAGGGTGGCTACATTAGGAGTAACAAAAGAGTTAGTAACCTGGTGACCCTCAAGTGATAAAAGGGGGGTTTCATGTATAAAAGGTCCCCCGATCACTGCCATTTTCAGTCCTGCTGTGGAGAGTGAAGTGGACGGAGGGGGCTGTGGTTGCTGTGTATAGGGGCTGGCTACTGTTGTCACTTGTCAGGGGCTGGCTGCTTAATGTCCGTAGGGGCTGGTTGTTATCCATAGGATCTGGCTGGCTTTTGTCCTGTCCATAGGGTCTGGCTGGCTGTTGTCCATAGGGGCTGGCTGTTGTCCTGTCCATAGGTTCTGGCTGGCTATTGTCCATAGGGGCTGGCTGTTGTCCTGTCCATAGGGTCTGGCTGGCTGTTGTCCATAGGGGCTGGCTGGCTGTGCTGCTGTGTTCTCCAGGGGTGCTCTGTCCATCAGGGGTGCTCTTCACCCCCAGTGTGAAAATTGTTATTTTCTTTTGTGTGCGTGCGTTCGCCACACTTATCAGCAACGTAGCTGCGCAGGGTTGCTGCCTGTGTCATTTATCAAGGGGCTGCTGTCTCGTTCAGGGGTGCTCTCCCCCCGAGTGCCAAAAAAAAATAATTAAATCAATCAATGTGTTTTTTTCTGTGTGGATGTGCGCATTGGCCCCACTTATCACCAGCAACGTAGCTGCGCAGGGGTGCTGCCTGTGTCGTTTATCAAGGGGCTGCTGCCTTGTTCAGGGGTGCTCTCTCCCCCATGTGACAAAAAAAATGTATCCAATCAATCAATGTGTTTTTTTCCTGGGTGTGTGCGTGTTAGCCATGACATCACAAACGCCTCAGCTGAGATTTGCATAAACATTTTCAAAAGGTGAAAATAGAGGATATTGTTTAAAAAATAGAATAAAGTAAAGCAGCTAAAACTGTGTTCTCTGATTTTAGTGTCCCTACTCCCAGTCCCTACCCATGGCCCCTCTACCTGAATTTCAGCGAGTCAGAGGGGCAACTCCATGCAACCGTATTCCAGAGTGCAGCTTCTCATTCTGTAGTCCAGGTCAGAAGATGTGTAGGGGGTGTGGTGATGATATGGACTAAAATGGAGCTCACATCCACTAAAGTGGACAACAGGGAGCACAGCTGTAATTTATACACAACACAGGATGGGATGACGATATAGGCTTGGGTGATGGTATAATCTGGGGTGATGTATACATCATCTTCTTCACACAATATTAATTTGTCCCCACTGGAATCCACCATTACAGATGGCTCTGTAATTTTTGCATGTAATTGACGGTAAAGGTCTTTCTCGTAGAATTTGTAGAATTTCTTTTCCACATTTTGGGGAAGTAGTCTCAGCCAAGCCGATCACTGACAAGGTTCCTGGCTGTGCTGAAAACTCTTTCTGAGTATACACTAGACGGTGGGTAGCTCAATTAAAGCAAAGGCAGTTTTGTGTCCAAATTACCTCTTTTTCCTGACAGTAGTTATTTACATGTATCTCTTTCTCTTCAGATCTGTGTCCGTTGGGAAGAAAAAACAATGGGGGTCATTCAGACCCGCTCGCGAGCGGCAGGACGCTCGCAAGCGGGTCGATGTTCCCCACTGCACATGCGCACGATGGAGGGAGCTCCGTCGTGCGCATGCGCGAGACCCGGCGAGCGACGGGCTCACCATCGCTCCGGGTCTCGCACCAAAGTGGGCGTGCTGTCGATGTTGATTGACAGCACGCCCCCTTTGGTGGGCGTGCCGGGGGCGTGCCTGCCAGATGGAGGCGTTCCCATGGGAACGCCTACCGTCTCAAGCCGGCCCCACTGACATCACTAGTGATGTCAGTGGGAGTGATTTTGGCTCTGATAGAGCCAAAATCACTCCAGGGCTTGTGGCAGCGAGACCCTACCGCAGGGTCTCCATTACAAGGCCGATGGTCGCGATGGTCAAGACCATCGCGACAATCATCATGGACGCTCGCTATAGCTGTGGGTGGTAACCCACAGCTATGCGAGCGTCCATGAGGACGCTCCAAAAAAAGGTAAGAGGGCCCTGATTCAGAGCGAGCGCTCTGGTCAGAGCGTTCAGCTCTGAATCAGGCCCAATGTCTTCATCCCTTCTGGGATGAATATCCACTCCCAGCAGCAGGCATGGTTCTCAAGAAAGACACAATGTAAGTCTTAAACCTTAGATCTTAAATATTGCATTTGCTGCTCTGTTCCGCTTGTCCACAATATCTGCTCCGGTTAAGTGGACAGTGGGTACAATGGCAGTTTGAACTGAAGGCCACTAACTATGTTTTTGTAATGTCCCTGTACAAGGTGGTGATCTTGCACCAAACCAAAATATAACATGAATAGTATTCGTTACTGCATTATAGGAATGTGCGCTGACCCCTGTGTTTTGGTTATGGATCTGTATCTCCTTCGTGATTTGGATCTGGATCTGGTTTTGCAAAACCACCCTTGCGTGTTTTGGTTTTGGATCTGGATCTTTTTTAAAAAAATGATAAAAACAAGTAAAATCATTTGGGCATGTTATTGTTCCTACAGTATTATTAACCTTAAAAACATTTATTTCCAGTCATTTGCAGTCAATTTTGACCACCTCACACCTCACAATATTGATTTTTTCATCTAGGTTAGGCCTAGGGCCAAAATGTTGCATCCAGCTAGCTGGCTGACTAAACTAAGCGACAACAGTGGGTGGCACTAATATGTGGCCATTTTTAAAAAATTAAAGGGGCATACAGGAGATGCTGAGTGTGGCCTTTACAATTTCTGGACATTCATAAACAAACAAATTAAAAATGTCAGGCAGCAATACCCCGAACAGCACATAATGCATATACACACACAGAAAAAAAATACACTTTTTATTTTTTTGACCAGAACTTTGAGCCCGGAGCCATGACCGAGGCAGCAGCGATTGACGACACAGGCAGCACTAGGTTGCTGCTGTCTGATAATAAGTGCGGCTAACGCACACACAGAAAAAAAATACACATTTTATTATTTTTATTTTTTGTCCAGAACTTGGGGCCCGGAGCACACCTGATCAAGGCAGCAGTGATTGACGACACAGGTAGCACTAGGTTGCTGCTGTCTGATAATAAATGCGGCTAAAGCACACGCACACACAGAAAGAAAAATACACTTTTATTATTGTTATTTTTTTTTGTCCAGAACTTAGAGCCCGGAGCACCCCTGACCGAGGCAGCAGCGATCGACGACACAGGCAGAACACAACCAGCCCAGATGGACACAGCACAGCAGCCCAGATGGACATAGCAGACAGCACCAGCCCAGATGGACACAGCAGACAGCACCAGCCCAGATAGACACAGCAGACAGTCCAAGCCCAGATCGACACAGCAGACAGTCCAAGCCCAGATGGACACAGCAGACAGCACCAGCTCAGATGGACACAGCAGACAGCACCATCCCAGATGGACACAGCAGACTACCCACCCTCCCTGGTCACTCTCCACAGCCGGAGTGAAATGGCGCAGCCGCAGGGACTCCTTATACAGCAGAGACGAAAGCTCGCAAGCCACGAGATTTCATCTCTGAGGATTTGCCTCGGTTTGAGATCCGGGGCCGACAGGGGATTGCCCTGGATCTCTAAATTCGGGTGGGTTCGGATCTCTGAGATCGGAACCTGCTCATCTCTACTGCATTATGGGCCTCATTCTGAGGCGGTCGGAGGATGCAAGCGGTCGCTCAGAAACTGGGCGGCCGCTTGCATCCTGACCGGCCGCCTCTGTTTCGGTCGTTAGGCTGTGGGTTTACACCCACAGCTCTAACGACCGCTAGGGTGATGGTCGCGATGGTCAGAGACTTACGGGGCTTACGACGAGACCCTAGGGTAGGGTCTCACTTGTCGTAAGCCCCGGAGAGCTTCTGGCTCTGTCAGAGCCGGAAGCTCTCCACTGACATCACTAGTGATGTCAGTGGGGCCTCCCCCAAACGGTAGGCGTTCCCATGGGAACGCCTCCGTTTGGGCTGCCACCCCCCCGGCCCTCCTTCCAAACGGGGCGAGCTGTCAATCAACATCGACAGCTCGCCCCCTTTGGAAAGAGATCCGCTACGACCGGCGCTGTCGGTCGTAGCGCATCTCACGCATGCGTACGAAGGAGCCGGCTCCCTTGTGCGCATGCGCACTTGACAAACATCGAGGCGGCCGTGTGGACGTAGACCATACGGCCACCTCTGAATGAAAGCCTATGTACCAAAAATATCAAGAAACATTTATAAGGTCAATATCCAATAAATATTGAATGTAGGTGGTGCTCCCCAGGGCTTATATTTCTGAACTTAGTGATTGGTTTTGACAAGGAGCAAAACAAAAGGAAAGAAAACTCTTTTTGGGGGCACTCTTTGTATAATGAATTTTTAAGACATAATCATTTATTAGGTATACATTAAAAAGTAGCTATATCTCTCAAAAAGTTAAGAAGATGCACTGAGAGGCCCTAAGTATTAAAAATAAATATACGGTCAGTATAATAAAGTATATATAGAGCTCGATTCTGTAATTTATTTTGTATGTAGGTGAGAATATATAAAAAAAATTCCAAAAATATATATATATAAAAAAAATATATTTAAAAAAATCTGGTACTCATGCATACAGTAGATTGCTGGTGCTATATTATCTTTTAGGCACATATATCACAATAAGTCGTAAAATAAGTAGTCTATCATCACAGGTAACCAGCTTCTAAAAAATCTATATAATAAGAAGTTGTGTACTTGGTTAGTAATAGGAATAAATACCAGTATCACAGAAAAGCCTGAACATAATTGCCCAATATTTTCAACAACTTTTGACAGGTTTCCAGGTTTAAGCAGGTTTTTTCCACATGGAAAGTATCAGCTTGAAAATTAAAGAATTTGTCTCTCTGACAGGTTTTCAGATATTACCAGGTTTTTTTTGCCAACATAACAAGTATCAAAAGAGAACCTGAACGTAACTGCTTCACATTTAAAAAAGCTCTAACAGATTATCAGGTTTTAACAGGTCGTTTCAACATGACAATCATTTCAAACCTAACTAGTATCCTTGTCAAATAGTTTGATATCATTATAAGCATATAATAACAATAAGATAAATATCACTTATAATCTAAATATCTAAGGTTTGAATGTCAGGTTTTAACAGATTTTTTACAGCAGTGTCAGGTTTACAGGTATCCAAAGGTTTTTTTCTTTTAGTTACCACAGTAGCAATAAAATAAATAAATTAACTCAAGATAATTAGTTAGCTAGAGGTAATTGTGAAGGTGTGTAAAAGGATATCTGAACCTGGTAGTCCCATTACCTCTGCTTCCCTCTTGCGTGAAATAATTGGGTGAGAGATTATCAGGTGAGAGATTATCAGGTTGTAACAGATCTTTTCAACATGACAATCATTTCAAACCTAGTACAGTATCCTTGTCACATAGTTTGATATCATTTCAAGCATATAATAACAATCAGATAAATATCACTTATAATCTGTATATCTAAGGTTCGAATATCATGTCAGGTTTGCAGGTTTTACAGGTTTTTAAAAGCAGGGTCAGGTTAACAGGTATCCAAAGGTTTTTTCCATTTTAATTACCACAGTAGCAATAAAATAAATAAATTAACTCAAGATTATTATACCCCTTTTCCACCAAAATTTCGGGTCTGACCCAGAGTTGGAACAGAGTTCCTATCCGGATCAGACCCGGAATTTAGCCGGGGCCGACTCGGGATATTCCCGAGTCGGCGCCGCTCACACCGGAGTCAGGTCTGCATAGACCCGGCTTTCCTGGGGTGAAAGTGGACGTCATCTCCAAGCGCCACTGAAGCCTGACCAATCGGCCGGCTAGCAGCACACTCCAGGTCATAGTGACCCGGAGTGCGCTGTTCTCATAGCAGGGTTTCACGGGCTACGCCCGTGTTAAACCCTGCTATTTACCTGGGTTGGATTGCCGGGTCACTCGACCCGGCGATCCAACCCACTCCCCTTTTACATCAGGAAGCTGCCCGGGTTAACGTCATCTCCAAGCGCCACTGAAGCCGGACCAATCGGCCGGCTAGCAGCACACTCCAGGTCATCGTGACCCGGAGTGCGCTGTTGTCACAGCAGGCTACGCCCATGTTAAACCATGCTATTTACCTGGGTTGGATTGCCAGGTCACTCGCCCAGCGATCCAACCCACTCCCCTTTTACACCAGGGAGCTGCCCGGGTTAACGTTATCTCCATTAGTTAGCTAAAGGTAATTGTGAAGGTGTGTTTAATGATATATGAACCTTGTAGTCCCATCACCTCTGCTTCCTTCTTGTGTGAAATTTTTTTTCAGTGAACAAGAGGTGAGAGAGTAGTAGGTAGGGCAGATGGAAGATAAGAGACTCTTCTGCTGTCGGGTTCTACTTCCCCTGCCATCCTGTTGTTATAAGATATTGCAGGGATGTCAGGGGTGCCGTTCCCAATGAGAGAGCGCTGAAACAAGAAATGTACCTGGATAGAGCTGGGTGATACTGGACAATCTTCCTATTAGGTTTATGTGATGGAGTGCCTGATGCCGGAGCTCATGTGCGCACCATGAGCATCCGGAAATGCCGCTATGATGTACATTTCGCCCGGTGTGGGGCTTGATCACATGCAGCCTGTTTGTGCCTAGCCTTGTCCAAAGGTTTTATTGTGACACGCAGCCAATCCAGAGATGCGTGTCTTAATGAGTGGCAGCTGTCTGCTCGAATCGCAGACCTATTGTGCAATTACATCAATGAGCCGATCAGTGTTCTCTGACTGACAACTTAGGTGTCCAATCAGGATACCTCAAAAACGGAGTCTAAGTAAACAAAATTTTATAGCATGCTTGAAACACAATGAGAGCCAATGTTAACTTCATTTCATAGTGCTTAATGAATGTGTCGTAAAGGTTATAAAATACAATATAATAGAAATGAAAACAAGGAATACAGTGGGTGTATAAGTATATAGAATATAAAAGTATCAAATATAAAAGGAGGGGTCATGTCCCATTTAGGAGGTGAGGGTGTGCATTATTAAATGTGTAATCAATCCTGGGCAGAGGATATATAAAAAACGAGTTGTTTATTCATATATGTGTGTATGCAGATCCTAAACTGCGTGTCTATGTGAGTTACAGCTGTCTGCTCCAATCACATACAATTACATCAATGAGCCTATTATGTCACAATTCCCTGATTGACAGCCCGAATATCCAATCAGGATACGTCAAAGATACATAGTTCTATAGCATATATATCTTATGGTAACTCGCTATTAACTCTTTGATATGTGGACAAAGATATATATATATATATATATATATATAAATCACATCATCTAAATTCCACCATCTAAATTCCTCAGTATAAATATAAGAATAAAAGTACGAAGACTAAAAGTAAAAAAATATAAAAATTAGAAATGATAATAATAAATATAAATGAGTCAATTATTACAGATAGTGATTAAAGATGCAAGTGTATGGAATATAAAGTGAAGTGTCCCATATGGAGCAGTGGGATGTATAGTGTGTTATTATTTGTTGAGAGGAGGATAAGTGCATAAGAAAATTCCAGACAAATATTTGTATAGAGATAAACAGATCTCAGATTAATAGTAATGAGTTAAGAGATATGACATGTACAAGTGAAACAAAAAAGTTGTGCAAAGGGTGAATAGGTGTAAATTAAATATGTACCCTGTGTATCCCGAAATGATACACATATATAATACGTATACATGGACATGTGCACATACACATATATGTGCGCCTGCACATGCATATATACACCCATACACATGCAGAATTTTAAAAATATATGACTAATGTTTGAAATAAATCAAGATTAAAACAGTTTGGAGTAGTTTAACTGGGCAAAAAGACACCATAATTTACATACTCTTTGAGTCCTCCTGGGGACAATGCTCCTAATCTAAAGGTCCACATGCTTTCTTTCTTCAAGAGTTCCTTGGTGATGTCTCCTAAACTTGTTCTTAAATGAATTCTCTCCAGATCAAAAATGCATAGATGTTCATACAGTAGGTGTTCTTGTGTTGGTAATGGAAATGTTTTTCAACTGTTGTTAATTGTTTCATTGTAAGGATATCTGTTGCTCGTTACGAAATGAGCCTATATGTTCTAAGACTCTTTGTTTCAGCATTCTTGTTGTTATGCCAACAAATTTTATGTTGTTGAACAGGTTATGCAGTACACAACATTGATTTCTTTGCAATTGATAAATGAATTAATTTTCATTGTGTTTCCATATTTGTCCTCATCTGAGTTCTTTCTGAAAATATGTTTGCATGCTTTTTATTAAAAAAACTCATTGTATTATACACACAACTCAATATTTTGCCAATTAATGAGGATATTACATTTGTTCCCTCACTCGATTTGAGAATAATGTTACACTTATTTTAGTTTTTGTTCTATGTTGTATGTGCTTTGTACTGTATAATTTGTGTGTCTATTGGGTGAGATATGGTCATTCATTGATATGCAACCTATTGTTTTAGCAATTTATATTAACAGTTATATTTTAGGGGTATCTGTATACTTTTCCTGCCCCCTTTCTTTCCTTGACTAGAGAGTTCTCACCAAACAGAGTTTCTTTTTCTTTTTTCTTCCCCTTTTTTACTACACATTGTGTATAACTCTTGTGAGCACCGCCACTTCTCTTATATTCAGCTAATTCCATGTGTTATATTAGATAGTGAGAATAGTGGTTTTGTCATTATATGTTTAATATATATTTTTCTGCCTGTGTGACGTATTGCTTGTTCCCCAATTTCCCCTTTTTGCATGCTTTGCATTCCCCACAGGGGTATGTACCTGTTCTTAAGGGTTTTCTTGTTGTTCTTGTGTAGTGACTTTGAACTAACTCGTCTCTTAAATTAGGAGGTCTTCTCTAATTCATAGAGACTGTTTCATTGAGTTTCTCAGAAAGGTCAGGGTCCGTTAGGAGTATTTGCCAGTGTTTCTGTATAATAGATCTTATTTCTTTCCATTCTGTACAACAATTCCCAACGAATCTAATCTCATTTGTGGTTTTTACTTTTTTCTCTTGGTTTTTATGTCCACTTCAAATTTGGCTTTTTTGATTGATGTGCCAGTATACCTTCTGTCCTTCAATCTCTTAGTTAGTTCTTCACCCATCTTTTTAAAAGTGGTATCATCAGAGCAGTTTCTTCTCAATCTGAGAAACTCCCCTTTAGGTATAATATACAAATAAGTGAGGAGTGTGGATCTGTGCACACGTAAATTCTTGTAGCGGGTTAACAATTTTCATGTGAAGGTACCCCCACACCTCCACCAATACAAAGTAGCGTGAATGAAAACAGAAAATCACATAACCTGTGCTTTGTCACAATACATCAAAGGGTCCCCTTTGGTGGAATCAATCACTTAATAGAGACTGAATGATATTTTTTGAAAGATGACCCGTCTCAACAGGAGACCTTAAGTGCTCACAATCAGAGTAGAAAAAATAAAGTGCATATAGTGAAGCACAGTATTTATTATACACAAACAGTTAAAAGTACTGCATTCCCTAGGCAGGGTATCCCAAAGGACAAATTTATGTAATTACCAGATGGCAGAGAGGTATAACCTCAATGGACATATGATGTAACACATCAGTGTAAGTCCCGGGCACTCCACTGGTTCACGCTCCTGTCCCCAGCCTTCCATAAAAAAAGTACCTCCGTCAGCCCTGGATAGCCTCCTTCTTGCACCGATGCATTTTGACCCCTATTCTGGCAGTCTTTTTCAAGGTGTTCAGATCATAAATGCTGCTCCCACCCACAACCACCCTGATATACCCCTTGTGTCCAAGCTAAATACTGCCGGCACAGCTGATCTCTATACATCGAAAAACTACAATGTCCATAATCCTTTGCTGCGCCGGGACGGTGTTTCCGGTCTGTGTTGCGTCACTTCCTGATATTAAGAATAGTCCATATCCTCTAGTAACACCACAAAGCTGTCTCCTATGTGTGGTGTAAAACATCCGGTGTCACTGTTGTTGCTATGGTGATGTAAACAGAGTGGGGATCTTTCATAGATGCTGCACTTATTTGGATGAATAATACTCGTATTAAAACAATTAATCAATAAGGGGCAACATTCGGTGAACATGGTCCTCAATAAATACAAAAATAAATACATTAGTCATATATAAAAGTGAGCTAAAACCTAAGTACAAGGATACTGGTATCTTTTTTCATTCATTTTTTCACAGTTAATTTTATTTATTCGATTTTAATTCTCCATATTTTATTTTATTTGTATTTTTATTATTTATTATTTTTATTATTTTATTTCACATGTACCTTTATTTACACTTTTTTCATTAATCTTTTTTCTCTGTTTACTCAGCATTTTCCTCATTCCCATTGTACATTCTACCTTCTTATTCTTTATCCCATACTCTTATCCTTCTGTAGCACTCAAAATATTCCTTTTACCTAACTCCATATTTGATTTGAGCTGCTCAACCACATACGAGCGCAGCACTACTATCATTTTTAATTATACATTTTACCAATTTATAGTAAGCTGCAGCCTAGAAAATATGTTCATACACATTTCTCATAATCCAAAAAGAGGAAATCTAGATGAAATCTTTTCAATACAAAGATGCATTATACCAGAACCTGAAGATGAGGATGAACGATTCTGCAGCCAGTTCTTAAAATTAGAAGAACTATACACCCAAGAAGTCAAACAATGGTGGGAGCTGGCAACAATGTCCAAATACCATGAACAGAGAATGATCCCTAGAGGTCTGAGGATTCAAAAATATTGCACTTTGAACCAACAAAGATTTCCATAAAAAATCGAATGAAACTTTGGACGACTGTTCATATAAGTTAATCTCACTCATCATAGAAGATAGTCAAACATCACTGAAACTCATCAATGATTCAATACAAGCCTTAGAATAGATATTTGAACCTCTACAATGGATGGAGGCAAAATTAGAAGAGACACTAATTCAACAAAGACAAAGGAAATTCCAGAGAGATATCGATGAAAAAGAAAGGTATCATGAAAAAATTAACAAAAGAAGGCAACTTAAAAAGAATGGAGAAACAGCAAGAAATATCTACCAAGGGAACTAAAATTCACACCCCATTCTGGAATAAACAAATTTGATCTATATATAGACACACAAAAATTCATAAGAAAAGTATGCATCAAGAAATTCTTTGCCAAAAAAATAGTTAAAAATCAAACAACATCAATTCCAACTACATATCAACTTACCAATTTTAGCCCACCATCAACCTTTTACCCAAACCATGTGAAAAATACATTGAAACATTCCAAAGTCTGGTAGAAAAAAGATATTGTAAAACTTCCCCAAAAAACAAAAACCATCTACAACTTCTCAAAAAAAGAAAGAGAAGCACTAAAATAACTAGAGAATGCCACAACCATAGTCATCAAGCCTGCCGACAAGTGAGGTGGGGTGGTAATCCAGGACAAGGGAAAATATGAAGAAGAAGCCATGAGATTACTATCTAATGATACAATTTATAAAGTGTTAAAGAAAGACCCTACAAAAGAATATAAAAAAAAATTACCCAACAACTAGATGAAGGATTAAGCATGGGAATCCTCATGAAGAAAGAACATGACTACATTCATATAGACCATCCAAGAATCCCAAAGTTTTACCACCTCCCAAAAATACATAAGAACAGAGAGAATCCTCCAGGAAGACAAATAGTCTCAGCAATAGGGTCTATAACAGCGAACCTATCAAGATATATTGACTTCTTCTTACAACCCTTGGTAGAAAAACAAAGAAGTTTCTTAAAAGATACCATGAGCATTCTCCAGATTCTGAACACTACACAATGGAAACACATATGTATTATGTACTAGTGACATCAAATCTCTTTACACTGTCATCGAGCACACAGCAGGATGTGAGGCTACACACCATTTCTTATCCACACAGATAGACATATCTAATGCCCAAATCAATTTTATAATGTAGAATATAGATTTCATCCTCCGCCATAATTATTTTTGGTATGATGGGAAATTTTTCCTACAAGAACGTGGAACGGCTATGGGGACATCCTTCACAAAAAGCTATGCTAATCTCTTCGTAGCTTGGTGGGAAGAGGAAAATATTTGGAAAAATAACCAATACTCAGAAAGAATCATAAATTGGAATCGTTATATTGATGACCTCTTCTTAATCTTGAATGGCCCAATTACAGAACTAGAAGGTTTTTTTGGACAAATGAACAATGACACACTTAACCTGGAATTCACTTCAACACACAGTTCAGAAATGGTAATTTTTCTCAACTTGGAGATATATGTCAAAAACAACAGCCTTCAAACAAGAACACACATCAAGGAAGTCAATGGAAACACAATGTTGGCATATAATTGTAATCATTACAAACAATGGCTCAACAATATCCCGGGAGGACAGCTCCGTAGGGTTAGGAGGAACTGCATGGAGGAGGGCATCTTTCACAAACAAAGTGAAGAGATGAAGAAAAAATTTCTCCAAAAAGGCTACACAGAATCTTTTCTACAAAAACAAATCAACAAAATATCGAATATGAAGAGAGATGAATTAATCCAGTATAAAACAAAGGAAGAAACAAAGACAGACCCATAGACAACCTTCATTACTCAATACAGTGGGAATAATAAAGAAATTGAAAACATTTTAAACACCCATTGGCATATATAACTTATTGATGAAGATTTAAAGAAACAGATTCCATCAAAACCAAAGATCGTTTACAAAAGAGCAAAAAATCTAAAACAATATTTAAGAAAAAGTTTCATACCAATATCAACACAAACAAAAAAAGAACAAACAAAAGGCTTCCACTACTGCTATAACTGTCCAGGTTGCAAAAATCAGGACACTAAAGGACCAGTACAAACATTTCTATCCCAGCAAACAGGAAAAAGTTACACAATTAAGGAACATATACCTTGTGACACAGAAGGAGCCATTTATTTATTACAATGCCCATGTGGGATACAATAGTGGGTCAGACAAAAAGGAAGATAAGAACACGAGTGGCTGAACATGTATACAACATTAAAAAAGGGTTAAGAACACACAGTCTATAAGCCCATTTCCTCGAGAAACTTAACCAAAATCACAAAGGACTGAGCTTTATGGGTATCCAGAAATCAATCCCTCACTGGACAGGAGAAGACTCAGTATCCACACTAAAAAGAAAAGAGACTAAATGGATTTATGAACTCAAACCGTAGAACCTCTAGGACTACATATTGACATTGAACTCAAAGCATTTTTATAAGCATTAATGTAAACACTTTCCCCCATTCCACCTTCTCTATTTTTATATTTAAGATTATCTGTACCTGATATCATTTAATTTAAGTTATATGTATACTTCAATATAACCTTATTCCAATCCTCAACTTGACACTTTTATTTCCTTATCATTATTCTCTATCATCTTTTATTTTTATTTCTTTTTACTTTCATTTTTATTTTTCAAATATTCTTTCTGAAGCATAAATATTTTTATCAGGAGCATGTACTTACCGCTGCTTCCTGACAACTTCCGGAAATGAACTTCCTGTTTTTTTAATAAAGTTTTTACCCTATTTAAAGAGCAGCAATAAACCTAACAGACATCCTCGACAAAGCACCCTATGTGGTGTGAAATGCATTGGTTTAGAGCTGAACCATATATGAGGAAACTAGCTGGAGCTAGCGGGATACGAGCACCATCCACCGGCGGGCGTCTGATGTCATCGAGAGGCACCACACCATGCACCTACACAGACCGCTAACAACTACCACTACAGAAGAAGGTGTACACAGTCCCAAATAGGGTAAGATCAGGGCTAGCTGTTACCGCACACTACGAACCCCTACCAAGTGGACTATACAAACCTCTCCCGAATCCAGAGGTCTGCTCACCACCTTTTTCATTAAAGGCTATAAACATTCAACGCACTTACTGTGACATTGAATATATGCTTCAATTGTTCTACCCTTCATTTTTTCACAGTTTATTTTATTTATTCATTTTAATTCTTCATATTTTATTTTATTTTTATTATTTATTCTTTATTATTTTTATTATTTTATTTTACATTTACCTTTATTTACACTTTTTTAAATCTTTTTTCCCTGTTTACTCTGATTACTCTTGGACTGGCATCATTGCATGCATTTTCCTCATTCCCATTGTACATTCTACCTTCTTATTCTTTATCCCATACTCTTTAATAATACCTTTAATAATTCTAGTTATTATCTATAATGTGTGGGAACCATTTTATATGTATGCATTTGCATTTGTGCGTCTGTGTGTTGAATTCGCATAGGGGTGTATGTGTGTGTGTGGCATTCGCCCCGGCATGCAGTAGCATGCCAGTCACATTGCTATCAGACAAAGGATGATAGCATCGATACATATTAATTGTCATACTGATCTCATCCAATCATCTGACTTCGACAGTCCACCCTTTGATAGCAAACATAACACTATCATATTCTATTCTTAACCTATTTAGTCAGGCTTAATAAATTATTATCTAATGTTCTATATGGTATGACACAATTCAGTCATTGAACCGTCAATAGTGCACCTCAGGAAAGGGTAAAACAACCCTTATACACACACTGAGCGGATCTATAGGGGACCATTGGTGAGATGTGGGACCTCATATAACCTATAAAGGAAGTTTGGGGGAATTGAGACTACATTATCTATGATGTTTAATGTAACATTTACGATACATTTTATTATACATGACTAAGCCTATTCGCATTGGTACATTAAATTTCAGGATCATAAGGCAGTTCTTTATCGACCTTAGTACCTATACTACCACTACTCACCACCATCATGATATAAATTTCACTGTTGACCTTGCTGGTACGTTTTCCACACTTCAACACAGTAGGAACACATCTGACACATAAACCAATTACTAAAATGACAACAAGTATAAGAATAAGGAGCTTACCTACACTAGCAATCATTTCCTGGACCCACTGTCCTAGACCGGAGAACCATTTTATAGGCTTCAACCATGAGAACCATTCCTCTACCTCTTCCTTCATCTCATACAGTGAAGAATTATGATTCTTCCTAAATTCCCATTTCAGTTGTAGGATTTCATCCATTCTCCGGTCAATCACTTCTTTGGGGTCATTAGTATTGTTGGTGATGTATGTGCAACATTTGACACCAAATTGGGTGGCTAAAGTCACACAATATCCATCAGTAATAGATGTCAGGTAGTTTAACACTAGCCTATGTTGTACCAACTCCTTTTTATAAGCCTGCAGCTCCTTACCCATATACCTGAAAGTGTCATTGTACATCTCGGTGATAATGTCTATTAATTTAGCCAGGTCTTGGATATATCTAAAATGTAAAGTTCCCCGAGTAATCCTGGTGGGATCTAATGCTGCCAAAATTTGGAAGCCAGTCATTTCACTAATCAACTGTGTGGCTACATGTTCTTCACCAGGGATCATATTTCTTTTGTCACAATGTTCATACTGCATGTGTATGTATGGAGATGGGGTGGTTTTATGGATTTCAATCATTTTGTCATGTGCAAGGGTCATTACCTCTGGGACCAATTTGCCTATAAAACATAAACCCTTGGAACTCGGAGATAACCAAGAACAAGCCCTTCTTCCACAAACATAGTTATCTGGGAGGATATAAGGTATGTTACGATCCTGCACAATATCACATAAAGTTTTAACAAAGCTACCTATGTCTATTGTCCCCATCTGCTCCAGACACATTTCAGCCTGAATAACATTTCGACAATAGCCCATAGGAACCTTTTCAATAGATAACACATTCGGTCTGTTCCTATGTCCTCGTCTCTGGGGTCCATCACTTTTGGTGTGGTGAGCCATTGTCTGATCCAATAAGTCTGCTTCCCAATTCTCCAGTCTTTCTATGTATGATATGTTTAAACACAGCAAAGACCGATCTATGGAGTATTGGCAGAGCTTTAAACTAGGGGACCTGGTGATGTTATACTTCCCATCTATGGACCTCCCTCCCCATAATTCAAGGACCTCAGAGATATTTAATGGGAATGGTACTAATCCTACATTATGTTGTCCCTGAGGCACGTGAGTGCACACCTAACATTCAGTCTGGTTTAAGACCTTACCTACTAAGGAATGGTAATACTCTAAAGGATGCCCGCCCAAATACAGATTACTCTTGGACTGGCATAGTTGGATGCATTTCTCATCAACTAGGGATCCACAGTACTCACAGATACAATATTCCTCAGACAATAGCCCCTCACACTGTCTCCGAGTTCCATGGCTAACAGATCTCTTAATAATCCCTGAACTGAGTTTGGCCATGTGTTGCCCTGATCATTCTATCGTCCTCTCCTCTGACTTCACTCTATCGACATCACTATAGGCCTCCCTCTTTGTCATCTGTCCTCTGTCACAGAAATAGGAAATCCTGAAACAAATAAAAATGAGAAGAACCCTGGAACAAGAAAAATAAACAAATCGCAACTCCATTGCTGGTATAGTAGTCTGTACACATCTCTGGCTCAGGTGTTTTCACTGCAGTCTCTAGTTCTCCTGGAACATGTTCACAATTGATGGGTCCACGTTATCTGTCTAAACTTTGCCTTGTACCTCCTTCGGGTGGTTGACTTTTTGGCAGTGAGTGGAATGGACCCAGTTATCTCTTTCTGCTACTTTCAAAGATGTGGTACTTGTCATCAACACCTGGTAAGGATCTTCCCACTGGTCTGTTAAACAACCTGAGCATAAGAAATTTCAGATCATAACATATTCTCCAGGTTCAACATCATGACAATTTGTTTCTGGCATACCAGGTAACAACATTTTGAGTTTCTGTTGCTGTTGTTTCAGTGTCTGCTCATTTTTATAAGATATTGCACAGTAACCTCATTATTAGACTTCAAATCATCCTGTGGACCTATGATCAAATGAGGTTGCCAGATTAGGAGGTGGACAGATTAAGAGGAGGTCTGGGAGTGGTTCTGATGCTATGGAGGACTAGCGGTAAGGCTTCTGGCCATCCTAATCCAGTTTCAGCCATTATCTTACTCAGTTTAATCTTAATGGTACCGTTCACTCTCTCCACCTTCGCACTGGCTTGTGGTCGGTAGGGGGTGTGAAGTCTACTATTGATTCCCATAAGTTTACACATGTTCTGGAAAACATCACCAGTGAAATGAGTACCCCTATCACTTTCTATGATTCTAGGGATACCGTATCTGCATACAAACTCCTGAACAATCTTCTTAGCAGTAAAAACAGCAGTATTAGTGGCAGCTGGATATGCCTCTACCCAATTAGAAAATACATCAGTACAAACTAATACATACTTGAGATTCCTGCAAGGTGGTAATTGGATGAAGTCAATTTGTATTACCTGAAAAGGTACATCCATCAGAGGGATATGGGATGGCTCAGTTTGTATTGTCTTTCCGACATTTTTCCTCAAACAAATCAGACAGGACATTGCCCTTTTCCAGCTTGAGAGGAAAAGCCTGGTGCACACCAATATGCTCGGACCAACTTGCACATTCCCTCTTTTCCCAGGTGAGTCAGACCATGTGCTGCCTCTACCAAGCTTTTGTAGTATGCCCTGGGAGCCACAGGCCTACCTTGTCCATCTCTCCAGAGTCCAGTGGACTCTTGACCACATCCCTTCGATCTCCAGACTGCCTTTTCCTATAGGGAACACAAATCTTGCAGTTTTTGTGTGTCTATTGTCTGGAAGACCATCACTTTGTTAGTTGGTATATTTACAAATAACCCTGCTGCCCATTTGGCAGCTTCATCTGTTCTGTTATTGCCCATCGACACCGGGTATTCTTCGCATTAATGGTGATGTTTGCAGGTGCCATCAGAGCTAGTTCCAATTTTGTGAACCTTGCTGAAGAGACATGTCTGGTTTGGGCTGAATTCAACAAAGCAGATACTGCATATGGTGTATAGACAGTTGTATCATGCCCTAATACTACGTCCTTGCTCTTATTTAGCAGAAGGGCAGTTGCAGCTACACTTCTTAAATATGTCGGTTGTGATCTTGCCACAGTGTCCAATTGTGCACTGTAGTATGCTACCTGTCTGCTAGAGTCACCATGTTTCTGTGTAAGGACACCTTCTGCGCAGCCATCAGCTTCCGTACAATATAATTCAAAGCAGTTTTCATAATCTGGTATTCCCAAGGCAGGTGCTCTCGTCAGACTATCCTTCAGGTTAAGGAAAGCCTGCTCTGTCTCCTCAGTGTGTGTGACATAGTTGGGTTTTGAGGATGAGACTAAGTCCTGCAATGGTAATGCCAAAATAGAAAAACCTGGGATCCACGTCCTGCAGTATCCACACATCCCCAAGAAGGTACGAATCTGCTGCTGGTTTTGTGGCAATGTCATGGTCTGTATGGCCTGAATTCTGACTGTTGTCAAGTGTCTTATCCCCTGGGTTAGACAGTGTCCCAAGTATTTGACCTTAGTTTGGCATGACTGTAATTCGTCCTTTGCAACCTTGTGCCCTGTTTGTGAAGGATGAAGCAACAACAATTTAGTATCATTCAAACATGACATAAATGAATCAGAGCACAACAACAAATCATCTACGTATTGAATCAGGACAGACCCATTGCTTGGTTGAAAAGATTGCAAACAGTCGTGTAAGGCCTGGGAGAATATACTGGGGCTATCTATGAAGCCCTGGGGAAATCATGTCCATGTACATTGTACCCCTCTGTAGGAGAATGCAAATAGATATTGACAGTCAGTGTGAAGAGTGACAGAGAAAAAAGCAGAACATAAATCAATGACAGTGAAATGAGTAGCAGATGGTGGAATCTGCATAAGGATGACCGCTGGATTGGGCACTATGGGGAATTGGCTTTCAACAACTTTGTTAATTCCTCTAAGGTTCTGTACTAATCTATAGGCCCTCCCCCCACTTCACTGGAAAAATGGGACTATTGGCTGAACTTGCTGTACGAATTAAAATCCCTTGTTGCAATAACCTCTCAATTATGAGATACACCCTAACTCCACCCCCAGCTTTAATGGATACTGAGGGATTTTTGGAGCCTGTCTACCACTCTTCAAGTTAACCATCATGGGAGCTATGTTTGCCATCAATCCGGTGTCTTGTCCATCTTTGCTCCAGAGGAAACCCGGTATTTGCATTAACATCTCTTTTACCTGAGATGGACTTTGTTCTAGAACAGCAGAGTGCAGCAATAACCTTTGTGGTGTGTCCAATATATCCTGTACCTCATGCACAACCTTCTCTGGTATATCTAGGAATATGCCATCAGGGGTACAGTATATGACACATCCCATTTTACATAGCAAATCCCTTCCTAGCAGGTTAGTAGGAGCCGCCACTGCCAGGAGCAGGAGAAAGGAATGCTTGGTGTGCAGCGGCCCGATAGCAACATCTGCAGATTTGGTTAAAGGGTAATGCTATACTCTCCCCTTTACTCCCATTGCTGATACGGTCTTGTTGGTAAGCTGTACATTAAAAGGAGAGCTTATTACGGATCTGGTTGCCCCTGTATCTACAAGAAAAGTGTGTTTAGTATCAGATATATCAACTGTCATTGTAGGTTCTTCCCTATTATTCTCAGTGAACCAACCTGGTTGTATACTACAGGTATGACCTCACTCCTAGCATTGTCTATCACTCTCCAGAAGAGCGTTTGCTGTCACTATGTGAGCAGGTAACTGTTGGAAGCTTCCTGAATCTTGTGAGTGCCCTCTCTGTGTGTATCTATGTGTTCCTTTCTTAGGTGGCCCCCAGTTTCCCGCTTGGCAGTGCTTTCTTTGTTGCACTTTGAACACCTTACTGTATACCTTCGTTGTTGGTATGTCTTGTAAGTTTGTGACTATGTAGGTAATCCCTCTAGAGCCTGAATGTTCACTGTCATTAACCTCTCACTCTGTGCCTCTTTCTTCCTGGATATATTCTTATCATGTTCTATAGCAGATTCCCTAAGTGCATCTACAGTGATTCCACTTCAATTAGGTAGACAGGTTTGTACCCTGGTCTTTAGGTTATCTTTAAGACCATCCATTAGTACCGTAACAGCTACCTCCCTGTGGTGTACATCATTCTTTATGTCTGGTATCACTGTTTACTGAGTTATTGTTAGCAGCGCTCTGGAAAAATACTCTGCTGCAGGTTCACTATCTTTTTGTTTGATGGTAAAGATTTTACTCCAGTTCACTGGAAAGTATATGGCCAGCTGTGTGATTATTCGCTTTATATGTACCTGATTATCCTCATCCGTTAAGGATCCATCCTCTTCCAATATACAATCCACAATAAACATTTGTACAACAGCATTGGAAGGAAGACAAGCCCTTAACACCACTCGCCAATCTTTATTAGTTGGCTCATGAGCATTACCTAAATTTTTAATGAATTTCTGACATTTGGCCAACTCTTTCCTAGGATCTGGGAAATCTGACATAATTGAATGCAATTCTGCTCTTGTCAATGGACAATGCATTGCTACATTCCTTATAGGAACTATACCATCTTTGTCCAGTTTCCCATTGGAAATTGCTATTGTACGGACAGGATGTATACCTACCACATCACTATGTTCAGGATTAATTTCTGGACTTATTGTTTTCGTACCAGGGATGTTCCCTCTTCTGCTACGTTCTCCGCTACTCTCACCAATTTCAGCCGCTGCCCCTGCTGGTTGGATCGCTCCATTTCCTTGTCTCTGTGAAACATCTAGTATATGAACAGCTTGGGCAATGGCTGAAATAACAATGGGTTCATCATCTTCTACAACAACATTTTCCATAAGGTGACTTAATACAGAATATAAGTTACTTGTTACAATTTTTTTGTTTTTGGTATTGGCTGTACTTTCACCTTCAGCTGCATAGGGCGGTGGAGGTGCGCATGCGCTCTCTTCTTTATGCGTGGCAATGCTAGCTTGCAGCATGGGTATGTTACCTTGTGGTGCACTACCTTGCAGTGTGAGTACGCTACTTTGCGGCGTGCTACTTTGCCACGTGTTCCCCTCGAGCTGCCACAGCTTTAAACAGTCATTGTATTTTACCCTTTTCTTCAATGATTTGACTAAACATATGTTATCTCTAACATTACTTAATACCTCCAAATCGAAACTGTCAACCTTGGGAAATGGTCTCATACATCCTGTAGTCATCTTGACCCATATGTCGCAGTACGCCGTAGCATATGCACCATACTTTGCATTGATGATATATCTTACAGAACCAGTTGGCCCTTTCTTAAGCAGCGCATCACCAACCATCTCTAGCATTTGTTTAGCACCCATCTGGGCCAATGCTTAACTTTTCATTAGAGACTTCGATTGTGGACGAATTCACAAGCTGCGTCACTCACTTCCACCCGCTGTGCACAACTGACCACTAAGTGTGATTGTCAGCGTACACAACGAGGAGCAGAATAGCGCCTATGCACTTATTCTGCTTTCCGGACAAATTCACAAGCTTCGTCCGCTAGCTTCCTACTTTGAGTATATTCTAACTGGTAGCATTTAAGCATTCCATTAACACTTAACCTTGCCAGCGATTTGCTCCCACACAACCCCAAGTCACAATCACAGTTTTATATGAAACCAAGTGGTGTATACGCAACCGTGTAGTCCAATCGCCTTGCCTATAGATACTAACTACCAATAAGCTTTGCGATTACTATTGGGTGTGTCTGCCGAAAACTCCTTGTTTTAGCCGAAAACAAAAATCCTAGTTTTCGCTACCAGTATACTTGCTGTGTATACCTGCTCAGTAGCAGTTTGCCTCGTCAGACACCTACCGAGTTTCCCTGTATCATTTCAACAGTAAAATTTTTCACATCACAAGCACTCGTTCACATTCATATCCACCTTTTGTTTTCTGCACAGAAAAATTGCTTTCCCAAGTGACAATAACTATTCAGAGGTTTTAACAAGTGATCAAGTCTATCTATCAAAACGATTGTTTAAACATGTGTCAGCAATACAGGGAATGTGCAAATCGTACATTTAAAATGAAAAATTACAATAAAAGAAACTGACTTTTCTCTCATGTCTCTAGGTCCTAATCAACGCTCCTTAAATCACACAAAAATGGATATTCGGGTTCACAATACAGAATGATTAAACAGGTTTTAAACACCTTGCGTTCTTACCCATATAATGATGAGTCCACCCTTTGTTGCGGAACCAAAATCCGTATGCTTTGCGTAATCTCTGGTAGCGTGATATCAGTCGCGAGCCCCATCTATGAATACCGTATAGTCGCTAATGAAAAATGATTGCTTTCCAATCTAGTCATGTGGTTCCAAAGCACAAAAAGTTATTTTATGTAAAAAGTGTAACATGGTAGAAGTTTAACAATTAGAGTAAAATAATTATACAATAATTACAGATGATACATATGCACTCGCACTGGTCCCAGTATACAGTCATTCAGTCCTGAAGTCTGCGGTCACAAAGAAGATGTCTATATACTGCAGCCTGTGCACAAGCCTATATATGGTACAGGTTACAGAGATAACAAAGGAGACAAGTTGGCAGGTTTTTATTGGTTCTTGCTTCTGGTCAATCAGGTCATTGGTCAGTTCATATGGTGTCATCAGGGGTATGGATCAGTCTTCCAATGGTCACATTGTGTATCTTCCCGCCGAAGAACTGGTTAAAACTGGCTACAACACTGCATACAAGAAATAGCATTCTACTCAATAACTCCCTATCATCCATAACTAGCGGATGCATAATGCGACTTCTTTGCCAATAGAAACGGATGTCTGCAAATAAAGAGCGATTAAGTATGATACCAAACATTACATGTCTACTATTGTATTCTGAACCTTAGATCTCTTTTACATACATCTTACATCATATTTATTAACACATAATACCTTTAATAACTCTAGTTATTATCTATAATGTGTGGGAACCATTTTATATGTATGCGTTCGCATTTGTGCTTCTTTGTGTTGAATTTGCATAGGTGCGTCTGTGTATGTGTGTGTGTGGACTTCGCCCCGGCACCCAGTAGCATGCCAGTCACATTGCTATCAGACAAAGGACCTCATTCAGAGCCGCTCGCAAAATGCGAGTGCTAGCTCTGACTGAGGGCGGCCGCATCTGTAAAAAGAGCCAGCCTCCTGGCCGCTCGCTAAGCTGTGGGTGACCACCCACAGCTTTAGCGAGCGGCCAGGTTGATGGTTGTGATGGTCCAAACCATCGCGACCATTGGGGCTTGCCACGAGACCCTTGTGGTAGGGTCTCATCTGTCGCAAGCCCCAGAGAGCTTCCGGCTCTAATAGAGCCGAAAGCTCTCCCACTGACATCACTATGTCAGTGGGGCCACCCACAAATTGCAGGCATTTTTTTGGGAATGCCTCAGTTTGTGAAGCCACCCCCCTGCCACGCCTACAAAATGGGGTGAGCTGTCGATCACCATCGACAGCCACCCCTTTTGTAGTGAGCCCCGGAGTGAGAAAATTTGTCTCTCGCTCTGGGGCTTGCGCACGCGCAGTGTGGCCGCTGCACATGCACAGAGCCCAACATTAACCTGTTTGCAAGTGCTCAGGCACTTGCGAGTGGGTCTGAATGAGACCCAAAGGACAATAGCATCAATAGATATTAATTGTCATACTGATCTCATCTAATCATCTGACTTTGACAACATATATCACATAAAGTTGTAAAATACGTAGTCTATCATCACAGGTAACCAGTTTCTAAAAAAATATATAATAAGAAGTTGTGTACTTGGTAATAGTAATATCTGCTCCGGTTAAGTGGACAGTGGGTATAATGGCAGTTTGAACTGAAGGCCTCTAACTAACTATGTTTTTGTAATGTCCCTGTACAGATTGGGAAATGCTTTTTCGAAAGATTTGCAAAGGATTATTAAACAGTCAATTGTTTTTGGAAAGCATTCTTCCTGGTCCCCTTCTGGGATGAAAATCCACTCCAAGCCGCAGAAGCAGGCACAGGATTCTCAAGAAAGACACAACGTAAGGCCTTTAGGGGTAAATTTAATTTACTAAATTGAGAGTTTGTAGAAGTGAGTTTTAGAAGTGATGTTGCTTGCCCATAGCAAATATTCAGATTCTAGCTATTACAGTATCTTCTACAAAGTGTTAGGTAAATTATGTTAAGTAGAATCTTATTGGTTGCTATGGGCATCATCACTTCTAAAATGCACTTGTAAAAACTCTCACTTTAGTAAATTAAATTTACCCCTTAATATCTTTGTGCTGGTTAAGTGTCAGTTTGGAGGCCACTAACTAACTATGCTTTTTTTAATGTCCCTGTACAGGTTGATAAATGCTTTTTCACAAGGAAAGCACTAGTAGAAGTCTTCCTGGTCCCCCTTCTGGGATGAGAAAATCCTCTCCTAACAGCAGCAGGCATGGCACTCAAGGATTCTTCTGGGGCAAGGACTGATGTGAATGAGTGAATGAGAATATTTTTTTGAAAATGCCTCCTCTCCTCCCCTTCTCCCTCATAAATTTATTTCAGAATAAAAAAATTAAATTAAATTTACTACCAAACCCTTCCTGTCCCTACCTTCAAATACATACATACTCCAACTCCCTGAGGCCTCTCTTGAATAATAAAAACATTTATTTCCTGATGTGCCATGTTGGAAGTTGAACTGCCAAGTGTTTGTGCCACCCACTGCTCCCGCTTAGCTTAGTCAGCCAGCTAGCTTGGTGCAAATTTTGGGCCTAAACTGGATGAAAACAATATAATGAGTTGTGAGGTGGTCAAAATAGACTGGAAATGAGTGGAAATAAATGCTATTGAGGTTAATAATACTGCCTGAACAAAAACAGGACCATTTTATGTGATTTTAGCTGTTTTTATGATTTTTTAAAACCAAAAATAAAACATGGAGGGCCAGTTTTGGCAAAACCAATCCAGATCCAAAACCTGGGAAGATACAGATCCAAAATTAAAACACCGGGGTTGGCACACATTTCTAAAATAAATGAATACATTTTTAAATCACTGTGTGTTTGTAGCAGAGGAGCAGTGTAGGGGGGAGGAATTGGGGGTGATGATATGTCTGCAGACATATCTATCCCTCGGCAAGTGTGTATGGACAGTCTGCAGACCACACATACACACACAGTAGCAGCCATGGGGAGGGGGGCAGGACACTCCCCCGACCAGCCCCCCGGCTGCCAGGACACGCAGCAAGACAGATGATAGCTGTTCAGTGTGTATGAACGACCATAATCTGCAGATATATCTGCAGGTCACTCAGTCTGCAGATATATCTGTATAGTGTATACCCACCATTGCACCCAATATAAAGAGAATACTGTTTTATTTGTAAATTTTTCTGTTTGGTTGTGATTAAAGATTTTTGAGATATTTGAATTTCTTTATTTTTGTAACAAATAGCCCTGCCTTCCCCTACTCCTGGATTCTATGAAATACTGATGCATCTGACATCCTGTACTTCTGTTTGCAGTGTATTCACAATACATCTAACATCCTTTTATCTGGGTTCCCGTATACTCCTTGCATCCCGGTCTCCTGTTACCTTGTATTCATAGTACTTGCTATTTCCGAAGCCCTGTGAATTTGAATTGTTTGTTGTCAAAAAGGGATTCTGGGTATTTGAAATCT
This sequence comes from Taudactylus pleione, assembly GCA_031769625.1. NCBI lineage: Eukaryota > Metazoa > Chordata > Amphibia > Anura > Myobatrachidae > Taudactylus > Taudactylus pleione. Next base: position 3,678,013 of record JAUIMM010000200.1, on the reverse strand, counting down.
GTTGTTTGCCCTTTTACTGACATCTCTCTGCATGAGCATGTATTCAACTAAAAGATTTATCTTGAAATCAAATGTCTGCTATGACAAATCCTAGAAGAATGCTGTCAGCAGGAAGAATAAGGTAAGTCCTATTACATTACTGAAAAATTTGAGCAGTATTTAAACTGCAATTCCTGGCGATGTTATTAATTAAATACTTAATTCAAATACCAGCTGCAAGTAAATGTGGTCGGGTTAGTACCACAAGGGTATATCCCTATTAGAGAACACATGATTCACATATAGTGATTACTGCGCTAGGTATGAATGTTAATAATCTAAAAAGATCTAAATATGCTGCATTTCTCTGTGAGGTCTCTATAGTTTCTAATACCTGAGACCTCTTGATAGTAAACTGTTAAGGAAAAAAGCATCAGCAGTTTCTCACTTCCCAAGAATATCCTATTGGCAGAACCTATGGTGATGATAGGTGTCAGAGGGGTGTGATGAAGGTTAGTCCACATAGCAGATAACTTAACCAGGCTTGTTGGTTTATTAACAGGCAGATAACAGGATGAGCACAAGGTTAATGCAAGCATGCACATACAGTGGTAAGAGACCTAGCCAGGAGCTTAAGGATTAATACAGGTGGTGCACATAAATGGAGAAGAACAATCTATGGTATGTGGCCCAATCACTCAGGGGCACATACTTTTACTATGAAGGACAGACAGAAAATATGCGCGGAGATGCCGCACATGCTCAGTAGAGAACTTGGAATCTGGTTCGGATGTCATGGTATTGATGCAACTCTGGCTGTTCCTGGCATACAACAAAAGGAGACAGTGCGGAGTGCTTACCTTCCAACATGTCCAACAGTTGATGACACATTTGCCAACAGGCTCTCACCTTGTCCCCATGGCCATCCAGCAGCCCAGCAGGTGTGGATTTGAGGCCACACGCCCTGCAGCCATCTGCTCACAGCCCTGCCTTGAGAGACACAGTACCTGATGCCACCATTCAAATGTGGCACCAGTCATGAGCCAATTGGAGGTCGCGGACCAGCAGCCACTGCTGATTTGATGCCAATGCGCACAATCAATGCGACTTGTGACCTGCACCACATTAGAATGACGGTGGGGAGCATTATATATATCAAAATGGGCCTCGGCAGAAAAAAGGTTCCCCACCCCTGCTCTATCGCAATTGTGCAGACTCGTGACACAAACTACCATGCAGTTAGTTAGTCACCCCCTGCTTCTAGCAATCTAACAGTTATAGTGTAACCTCAGTGATCTTATATCTTCCTCAAAGACTGGGTTTTGGAACATATATGAAATAGACTAATAAAGTAACACAGTATTTACAAAGCTTAGTGAAAGAAATTATATAAATAAAATAGATTACAGATTGCAAGGACAAACATGTTGCAATTTAAAGATGAAAAGGAAGAAATTTAAACAGATTACACTTGTCTTATTCTGGGCTGGTGTGCATGGCAAAAAAAATGCAAATACAGGCATTAACTCAGAATTGATCCCCCTCTGACACAGAACAAAATACTCCCCTACATGTTATCACCCATTAATCCACCACATACTATAGATGATGTCATAACCAAGTCTCTGATGAATGGCTTGCTTGTTATTTAACCCAGGGAACATGTCAGTTCCACCCACATAACTTTTAACCTAAGTATAAATAAACTGTATGTAATTTCCCCTGTTTCATGGCTACATGAAATATAATATGCTCAAATTAACATTATATGTGCAAACACAACTGTTTTGTGATATGTAATTGGATAGGCACCTAATTTTTCCAAAACTGTACATCCTAGTGACTCCCAACTCACATCAGACCAGCGTATAGCCTTCAGATATATGTCTATGATTTTCGGAACTCCTAGCTACTATATAAATATCAATTTTATGTCAACACAGATAAATATGGTTTTGGTCATTGTTTCTGTTTGATGTCTCAATAACCATTTGGGTACATGGCTGTTTGTTTACTCCCTGTTGTATTAGTGCCAAAAGAGCATCCTTACATCATCTATATGCAGACTTAGACAAAAGGCTTTGTTTACAAACCTCCTTTCCCTGGGGCACCTGGTCTGCATAGGTAATTGCTTTATTCTGCTCCCAGGATCTCATACTAATTGTACTATACATTTCAATTGAAACTACACAGGATCCTCTTCTGGTTTCCTAAGTGTGATTTACATGTTAATAAAACACCTTCAATCAGGGCACATTCTAGTGCCCAGAGTCTACTGCTGTTGTCAGTTAGCTGATGGCAGCATGGAGAGAGGAGGGGGTCCAGGACAGGGAGTGAACACGGGCCAACTCCTCTCTTAATATGCCCCTGCCTTCAATGTGCTCTAAATTCAAAAGCATTCAGACTTTGATATTCAAAGAACACCCACCCCCCTTTGTGGGTGATCAATGGCACAGACTAACAAAAACTTTTAGATTACCTGCCCTCAATGATCTTACATTTACAAAAAACAGTTAATATATATACAGTTACTATTTTAGCAATAGTTTGATTATTAATAATGCAAGATATTTTTCTCACCACAATGCCCTGGCTGTCTATCATTTCTACAGGGAACTTACAATAATTATTTATATTCTGGAATTAAGTTTAATTCCTTATTATCTAAGTCTCAATTTTAGTATAAAAATGTGTAGGAGGCTATGCATGATGTACTAATTGGGGAGTTATGTCTCAGTAAGATATCAGAGAAATGTTACAGAATGAAAAATATTTTGACTATGGTTTGACCCACTAGAGTTGACACCTCATAATAAACACAGCAGAACCATGTTCTTTTACATATACAAGTAATAAACATAAAGCACAGCACTAAATGTATAAATACCTCTTGTATCTCACAAAATGCACAGTACAGTCTACAGTGTTACTCAACACATGCTATATTATGCAATACCACAACATACAGTAGTTGTCCCATTTTGATTCATTCATTGCTCCTAGATACTTTAGCCATCTCAGTATTGAAATCCATTAGCCCTGTGCTAGTACATGAGGGAAGGGATAAGGGCATGTGTTCCTGTATTAGTTCAAGGACAAACCGATTTTTTACATGTTTGGTGTGATCATTTGCTTAGCTAGATTTATGGGCTCTATCCGATCTCTGGAAGTGTTATTGAAAACTGTAATTCTATTTGGGGAACAGGTTATTCTTGAGATCGGTATGGGATACTGGCACTTATTCATGCTTTCTGAAGTTGATATTCCAACCCAGAAACTAGAGCAACTAGTTTATTTTATAGCCAATAATAATGGCAACATTTAAAAAGATACTTTTCTTCAGACCAAGACCAAGGGAACTTTTTGTCCACACCTAGGACAACAAGATACCACCCAATAGAACATACTCTGCTCAAGGTCACTCACACAGACTTAGGTTAACAAAACAGGTGTGTAAATCCAATCTCAGACACAGATACACACCTGAGTACCTGAAGAAGATGCAAGGATACGTTACAGCACACACTTTGTATACTTGGACTGTTGTAGTTTTAACCTATTTGTGCAAATAAAACTATGGTGTCTATTTACTAAGCAGTGTTAGGAGACAGAGTGAAAAGTGATAAGAAAGTGATAAGGTGCCAGCCAATCAGCTCCCAACTGTCATTTTTCAAACACAGCCTGTGAGATGACAGTTTTGAGCTGATTGGCTGGCACCTTATCACTTTTCACTCTGTCTCCTAACACTGCTTAGTAAATAGACCCCTAAGTTTTTTATAAACATTACGGATCAGTGGTTGTCTTATCACTGCACCTACAAACTCCCATGCAAAATCAATCCTCCTGTGGATACCGCAGCTAACGAGGCAGCAGGGAAACCAGCAAGCAAGTAACATCTGAATGGTGAGTAGTTCCCACTAATTTTAACACTTACTTGCACACTAGTCTCTGTAGATTGCAATACTGTACCCAATTTTCTCTATACGAGGTGCTGTGATGTAAGGGTGAGCCATGATGGGATGAGTTTGTTGAAAATGGACAAATAAAATGACATGGTGAGATACAGTAGAATTTTTTAAAGACAACACAACAGATTAAGAATTATTGGCGTATATACAGTTGGAATAGACTTTCGGTGGACACCGTTTTTGGGACTCTATTGTACAAACAGGACTAGTAACACAGTGGAATTGTTGCTTATAACAATCTCTAGTTAAATATGCCTACATTGACACATATTGTTTTTTTGGACTTTATAGAGGAGTAGACCATTGAGGATATATATTCGTCAGAGAAGGCTTATTTATTGGGACTGTAATTATAGTGAAGTTGTGCAGTACTGATTTTCCAATATCCTATTACACATTATTAGAGATGTACGGAGAGTCGCAGGCACTTATGTTTTGCTTTTGGTTGTCGTATCTTGGTTTTAGCAAAACCACCCTAAAGTGTTTTGGTTTGGTTTTAGTTTTGGATTTCTTTAAAAATGAATAAAAACAGCTACAACCATGTAAGTTGGGCCTGGTTTTGTTCCTATAGTATTATTAACATCAAGAACATTAATTTCCATTCAATTTTGACAACATCACAGCACGTAAATTCATGACGGAGAGACTTAAATGCAATTCAAAATACATGCAATCCGGTTTTTAGATTCGAGTTCCGAACTTGACATGAAGATGCAGCAGCGAGTCACAGAAGCATCTACTGTATTTATACTTCCTGCAGCATATTCACACACAGCAGCTGCCTCCAAGGTCACACCTGCTGTATGTACTGCTTCTATCTCTGCATCAGGGCCGATGTTACTATTAGTCTGACCGATAAGAGGCCACCTTGCAGGCCCATCTGTTATTTCAAATTTAACAACCAGAAATGGTTTAAAAATATATTTTGTATTAATATTGCATATTAGAAACAACTCCAAATATACCACATGAAATGCATCCATGTTGTTCCGAAATTTGTAGCAACATTGCGTCCCATAAGACATAACCATTGATGGTATAGTCCAAATGAATCTCTGGTGAAAGATACTGCTCAGTTGTTGCACACAAGGCTGGATTAAGGACCACAGAGGCCTGGAGTTGGAAATGATCAAGGGCTAAATGTGAGAAGCAGAAGAGATGTGACAAGTTCAATGTGGGGGTGTACATCTCCTACACTATCAGCCTTAGCGAGAGACTCATCAAATCTTGTAGAACGATAAAGTGGAGAAGTTTCTGGCACATCCTGTAAAATGACAGTTAGAAGCTGAATAGTGAGTATGGGCCACTTCTCCACATTATCTCTCCAAGAAATGATAAACCTCTCCCCAATGACATAAAAGTAGATATGTCATGCTATAATTATGATGGGTCTATTCTATGTGGAGGCCTAGAGCTGTTGTCCCATCCGCTCCATTATTAATCCTGCCCTGACTGCACAAGTGCTGGCACTGGCAGCAAGAGGTTCCCACCTATAGACCTGGCACCCAGAGGCACCGAGAGGGGGGGGGGCGAGTACTAATTACCCGGGCCCGGGCTGTTGAAGGGGCCCGGGTCCGGCGCTGTTCACCCTCCCTCTTAAATCACAGCAGCACAGCACACACTGCTGTATGCTGGGCTGCAGTGGGAGACCGCTCGTGGCTGCTATGCAGTAGCTACAGCAGTCTCCTATGCCTGTGGGAGAGAGCAATCACGCTGACTGTGCCCCCCGTGGCTTTGTGGCAGCCTGGGGTGCTCACAGCACTCCCCTTCCCAGCGCGCAAATCCTCATGCAAATATGCCACGTCCCCTCCTTTCACCCGGGCCCAGCCAGTCTCTCTGCATCCCCACTGGCACCAAAAATGGCAAAGCTGATGTCTTAGCACAGATCCCTCTAATGCCGAGTCCAAATCTATTTTATTACATCTGCCATTTTACAGTACCTAGACTGCCAAATGGAAGTATATTTCCTCTACTATATGCCTCAAGTGATTATGCCACCACACTTTTCTCAGCTAGCAGCTTGTCACAACATGAGGTAGATCTGAGGGCCATGAAATGAAGACATCCAGCAGCAAATACCAACTCTAAATGCTGAACTAGAGTGACTCAGCATCTCAGTTATGCTGAGGCCAACCATGGTTAGCAAAAATGGAATCTACTACCTACAGATCCTACTTTGTGAAGGAGGACTTCTATTGGTAAGAGAATGGAAGCATTGGGAGCAGATGTTGCAGACTGTGATAAGTTTGTACACTGGAGTTGTAAATGTGGAGCCGCCGCACACCAGCAAGCTGTAAATGAGTTTAACTGTGTGCAGATAAGACCATAAACAAGAAGATGATGTCAATAAGGACAACCTTAAGCATCTGACAGACATTGGGTGACCAGCAATAGCTACACATGTTACAGAGGCTGCCGCAGTAGCTGCTGTTAAAGACACATCGGTTTGTGTTATTGATACCTTTGTTCCTCCAGGGACTGGATGGACAGAAATAGTTCATGTGTTCCCAAGCTCCAAACACAAGTAATAAAAAGTACTGTATCAGGGAATATGAGATCACTAGATGAAAGAAGAACCAGCTTGTCCTTGAAGGTGCTGAAAGACTTTGATCAAGAAATGACAGAGAGACTTCTGGATAAATTACTTCATTCCAAGGTTGCTCACCCCAGAGGTTGTAAGCAGGGCGGTAACTAGGGTGGTGCGGCCAGTGCCATAGCACAGAACACAACAGCCCGGAGGGTGGAACACTGACCGCCTACCTCAATATCTGTCTCCGCTAGGGCTGGGCGCCTGCTGCTTGCAATGCGATGTGCGGTGCCCAGCTCTGAAAAGGACATCAGCCACAGCCTCCCCCCTTCATGTGACTCCGCCTGCCAAGTCCCGGCAATTTCAAGACCCGCACATCTGGTGACAGCAGTCTAATAATAACAACAACACATATAATGCTGGCACCGCAGCCTCACCAACATGCAGCTGTAGCAGCAGCGATCTCTTGTCCCCCAGTCTCACTCGCTATGCACCTGGAAGAAAATGTTATGAAGCTTTAGCCAATTAGCACTATGGGGCTAGTGCTAGCTAATGGGTGAGTGCAGTCTGAGCTGTCACCACATGACCTGACCAGTGCTCCAGGGACTGGGAGGGCAGAGGCTGCACTGGGTAGTAATATTTAATTTTTATGAACATTTTCATTTCTAACAACAACAATATAATAGAGTGATATGTGCATTTATGCAATATGTTCAATAAATCAATATTTGCCATAGTACACTGGTGTTACAGTGTCAATGTGCGTAAGAATGTTTTGTCTCTTAACTCCATGGGGCCAATTTTTTATAGGGTAAATAATTAGAATTTCTTAACTCAGCAATAAGCTATTATTTTGCAAATCTTGGATAGAGATGAGTGAAGAGGATGCACCCGACTCCTTCTCTGCCGGATGCACCACTGATAATATACATTATATCTCACAGCCTCCACTCCAGTTCACATCTCAATTATTACCTTGTCCACAGCATGAACACCCTTACTTCACACAACCCCCATATTCTATGTCCACATAATCCTCTACTTTATCCGTCCCTCTCTTCCCCCTCCTGTTTCCTCCACTTGCTGTTCTTCCTTTTTTTCTCTCATCAGTCTGCTTCCAACCCTCTGCTTCTTTCCCCCACTTCTCCTATACCTCCACTCTCAACCACCTCCCTCCATGGTCTTGTTACCCCACTACTAAGCCCCATTCCCTCCTCGTTCTGTCTGTCACCTCCAGGGCTGCCAAGAGAAATTCTGGGCCCGGGTACTGCAACATCCTGTGGGACCACATCATGTATGGCTGCACCCTTTTGTGAGTGGGTCTAGCATGTGAGATGCACCCACTCACAGGAGCATGGCATAGCACCCAGCAGCTGGAACTAAAGTAGTCACTACTGTATTAGGATGGCGGGACAGTCCCATAATAGCTGCATTTCTTGTCAGGCTGTATATAGATGCTAAAATGTAACACACAAATTAAAGTGCTTCTACTTTACTTTGTACATCTCTCATGTAAATAACACAAACAATCTATTTTCTATCATAGAGATAGATGTATGAAGGACTTAATTTTTACATAACATCAGGTCGTCTTATACACACACATTCCGCAGCACATATCCTAACCCACTGCTCTATGCTCCTTCTTCACTATCTACCCCTCTGTGTCGCCCCTGTCTGTCTGCCCTTCCCCTTTAGAATGTAAGCTCTCACGAGCAGGGCCCTCATCCTCACGTGCTTCTCCTCCCCCTACTTATAGTATAATTTACTCCTAACTCCCTACAATGGCACCTACCACCTGGTTGCTCATGTCCTGCTGCTTGTGTTTTGCAGCTGAGTTTATAACCTTGTCCTTGTCCTGCATTGTTTTGTATTACTATTAACTGTTTTTCTTGTGTGCTCATTTATGTACTGTGTAAGGCGCTGCGGAACCTTTGTGGCGCCATATAAATAAAGGATAATAATAATAATAATAATTATAAGGGCTACTACTGCGTGGTGTAATGTGATTAACGGACACTACTCTGTGGTGTAATGTGACTGATTAACACTACTGTGCAGTCTAATGTAAATTAGTACTATTCTGTGGCCACATCCCTTCCCCAGGAAGCCGTGCCCCTATATTTTTGGCATGGGCCTTTGGCATGCACTGTCCCTATTTTGAACGGGGGGGGGGCACTAATTCTCTTTCTGGCACATAGCACTAAAATGTCTAGTTACGGCTCTGGTTGTTAGCTCAGGGAGTAGGACTGGTGGTAATAACAGGCAAGGTGGCATCCAGCAAATGATTAGCTGTATGATAGGGGTCATTATTTGCACAATAGACCCTTTTAAATTATAATGTGTACATTTATAACTATAGTTATTGGTAATTTATGGTGCAATTTTATTCTTTATTTTTTACTTTTTGACCTGTGCTATGTCTATTGCTGATTGTACTTTTAACTCACTGAGGGCCTGATTCAGAGCCGGACGCTATTTGCGCTCGCTCGTTCAGAAAAAGGGGCCGGCTATTTAAATTGAGCACTCGCTCTTTGCGGTCTGTTGACGCCTTTATGTCTGAGCGAGCGAACGAAACATGCGCTCGCTATTTTGTAAAGACGCCCCCTGGCCTCTCGCATCCTACGTCATCTCCGCTATTTATTAGATTAATCGAGTACATCAAAAGGCGTCTGAACTGCTCGCAGTGCTTGTGGTAGGATTTTCCTACCGCAATCATGCAACAGTTCAGGCTAAGAGACAACCAAGTGACGTGGTCGATGACGCTGCTTTGTTAATTATGCACACCCTTAAAATGCCCGTTTTGACCGTTTGGCACGCCTGCGTTCGGATCTCCACTCCCCGTTTTCAAGCACCTTCCCTTGTTACCACCCACAAACGCCTCATCCTGTCTCTCAAATTAGCAGGCACTCGCTATTTTGCGAGCGCTCGATTTCCGATCGCACTGACTGGTTGGCGCATGCGCATTACAACCCATACGCATGCGCAGATGTGCGAACATCGCTCGGAGCGAACGAGCGGCCGCTTATGAGCGGCTCTGAATCAGGCCTTGAGTGAGGAAAAAAATAAATTACTCTTGAACAGGAAAAATTCTATAATCACGCAGAGATGCATGTGACTCTGAGTAAGGTCTATACTGTAATAGCCAGACACCTGTACATGCAGAGTAGACTAGAATGGGAGGCTTCAACAATAGTAATTAACCCTAGACATTTGTCTCCAATGCAGCAGAGTAACATTAAATTGTTACTTTCATAAATAGACTTCTGAAGATCTGTTCCATTCTATGTAGAGAAACCCAGTCCGCCATGCAATAAATAATTATCTTTTGTTTTCTATGTATTTAAATAAGAAAATAATCATTTATTGGCAATAATTTCCTGTTACTAATGGAAAACAATACTGGTTTTACAACATCCTTCTTTTCTTTTGCCAGCAACAACAAGGGGGTTTTATTCTAATTCTTTTACAGCAGTCCAAAAGTGAGAGCTGTTCCAGAATCAAACAATGAACAAGATAACCAGCCACACAATGAACATAGCCACAAACACATTTTATTCACACAGGTAAGAAAGATATAGGGCCTGATTCAGACCCACTCGCGAGCGGCTGTCCGCTCGCAAGTGGGTCGATGTTATGCACTGAGCATGCGCACGACGGAGGGAGCTCCGTCGTGCGCATGCGCCAGACGCGACGAGCGAAGGAAAGTCCTTCGCTCGTTGTGTCCGATCAAAGGGGGCGTGCTGTCAATGTTGATTGACAGCACGCCCCCTTTGGTGGGCGTGCCGGGGGCGTGCCTCCCTGACGGGGGCGTTCCCACGGGAACGCCTCCCGTCAGAAGCCGGCCCACTGACATCACTAGTGATGTCAGTGGGAGTGATTTTGGCTCTGATAGAGCCAAAATCACTCCGGAGCTTGCGGTTGAAAACCTCAACCGCAGGCTCCGGCTCGCAATTTCGATGGTCGCGATGGTCTCGACCATCGCGGCCATCACAAAGCACGCTCGTATAGCCTGTGGGTGGTGACCCACAGCTATACGAGCGTCCAGGAGGACGCTCCATGAAAATGGAGCCCGGACCTCATTCAGAGCGTGCGCTCTGCTCAGAGCGTACGGCTCTGAATGAGGGCCATAGTGCAGAGGTTCCCAAATGCTATCATCAAGGCATCCTAACAGTCCATGCATGACCACAAATGACTTCATTAGTAACTCAGTCATTTTGATTTAACCAATTGTGATCAAACCTGAATATATCTCAAATCTGAACTGCTGGCGTGCCTTGAGGACCGCGTTTGGGAACCTCTGATTTAATGGACAATGAGTCTGATTTAGAGATGAACGCAATGCCAATTTTTACGCAGATCGAGTGATTGTTTGCCGTCGCCCATGCATGTAAGCTGAACTGCCAATGCACAGTGATTGTTTTGCCATTACGTCTGAGAGGATCCATTCGCAGAGTGAGTAACAAGTAGTCAGCGTTTGGGGGAGGTAACGGCCTCCATCCAGGTTAAATATTATAAAAAGTAACCAGGCTCACCTGCGAGAGCCTGTCTAGTGTATGGATTAATTAAGCCCACTAACATTAGATCATACTTCCCTACCCTCCCAATTCGTCCGGGAGCCTCCCGAAAATTGTCTGCCTCTCCCGGCCCCCCTGAAAGGCAGACGAACCTCCTGGTGAGCCCCACGATCACAATAGAAACCCACACAGGGGGACGGTGACACGATTTGCGCTGAATTGCGTCATCGTGGCCCCACCCTGTTTTGGTATTGTAAAGAGGGGGCAGGGCTGCGATGATGCGGTCACGCCCCATGCTCCTCCCCGAATGGAGCATCATCGCCGCAACACAGCCGGGGGGCCGTGAAGTCTGACAGCTCCCTCCAGAATGGATTCAAAATTTCAGGACAAAGGCCCTCATTCAGAGCCGTACGCTCTGAGCAGAGCGCACGCTCTGAATGAGGGCCGGGCTCCATTTTCATGGAGCGTCCTCCTGGACGCTCGTATAGCTGTGGGTCACCACCCACAGGCTATACGAGCGTGCTTTGTGATGGCCGCGATGGTCGAGACCATCGCGACCATCGAAATTGCGAGCCGGAGCCTGCGGTTGAGGTTTTCAACCGCAAGCTCCGGAGTGATTTTGGCTCTATCAGAGCCAAAATCACTCCCACTGACATCACTAGTGATGTCAGTGGGCCGGCTTCTGACGGGAGGCGTTCCCGTGGGAACGCCCCCGTCAGGGAGGCACGCCCCCGGCACGCCCACCAATCAACATTGACAGCACGCCCCCTTTGATCGGACACAACGAGCGAAGGACTTTCCTTCGCTCGTCGCGTCTGGCGCATGCGCACGACGGAGCTCCCTCCGTCGTGCGCATGCTCAGTGCATAACATCGACCCACTTGCGAGCGGACAGCCGCTCGCGAGTGGGTCTGAATCAGGCCCAAAGTCCTTTGGAGCCCAATGAGGCTTAAATCTTCATAGTAGTCCTGCAATAGCAAATTACTACCAATCAATGTTATTGGCAGCATAAGTCTATTTGTCTGCTTTCCTTATTGTTTGACAGTAGTTGCTCTTTACAATTGTAATACAACCTCTGAATGCACTAACTATAAGGCTTCGCTATAGTACATACCTATGCATAAACATATACGGGGAAGAAGAAATGACAGAAATCAGTGCAGGGGGTTTATATATCCTAAACTTGAAAATACCCTGATCTTGACAGTATTCTTATTTGGATATTCTGTAACTCTCCCAGCTGTATAACGTAACTAAGGGATATAGCAGTTACAATGTTACAGCTCAGTGTATCCTGGATGCTGGCAGGCAAATCTATAATTAGATTGTAGAGGTATGAGACAGGAGCTGTAACTAGGAATCAGATCTCCAACTTCTATATTCTTGTAGTAATTAAGTTATTCCTGACACTGTATGCCTATTTTCATGCCAAGCTGTTGAAAGTTTCTTGCTTTAGATGGGCTCTCTAGATAACAGTTATAAGCTAACATTGGTAAACTAGCAGGCAAAATAATGTCTAAGCTGTATGGCTCCTTTGCACCTACAGTATATATATTTTGTAATTATTTTCTGCACTCTTCCTATATGCTTTACATGGATTTGTCCCCACTAACCCTGCCTTTGCAGCAATATTATAAGAGGTGCAGCTGTATGTGAGTAGAATGGATTGACAGTACTCAGTTACCGATTCAGCGCCGCTTGAGCACACACTACTCAGTTATCCTCCAAGTTGCAGTGGGAAGTAGTGCTCATAGCATGAGAGTACTGCTTACCGGAGCTCCAGTGGCAGAACTAGAGAGTGGTGGGCCCAGATGCAAGAATTTGCTTTGGACCAACGTTATGCAGTGCCCCCAGTAGTGGTCCCCCTATGCAGTGCCCCCAGTAGTGCCCCATATACAGTGCCCCCAGTAGTGGTCCCCCTATGCAGTGCCCCAGTAGTACCCCTTATACAGTGCCCCCAGAAGTGGTCCCCCCAGTTGCAGTGCCCCCAGTAGTAGTCCCCCCTATGCAGTGCCCCCAGTAGTAGTCCCCCTTATACATTGCCCCAGTAGTAGTCTCCCCTATGCATTGCCCCCAGTAGTAGTCCCCCTTATACATTGCCCCCAGTAGTAGCTCCCATATGCATTGCCCCCAGTAGTAGTCCCTCCTATGCATTTCCCCTAATAGTAATCCCTCTATGCATTGCCCCCAGTAGTAGTCCCCCCTATGCAGTGCCCCAGTAGTAGTCCCCCCTATGCATTGCCTCCCAGTAGTAGTCCCTCCTATGCATTTCCCCTAATAGTAATTCCCCCTATGCAGTGCCCCCAGTAATAGTCCCCCCTATGCATTGCCCCCAGTAGTAGTCCCTCCTATGCATTGCCCCTAATAGTAATCCCCCCTATGCATTGCCCCAGTAGTAGTCCCCCTTATGCATTGCCCCTAAAAGTAATCCCCCCTATGCAGTGCCCCCAGTAGTAGTCCCCCCTATACAGTGCCCCTAGTAGCGGCCACCCCCCCATACAGTGCTCCAAGTAGCAGCCCCCTATACAGTGCTCCTAGTAGCGGCCACCCCCTATACAGTGCCCCCCCTTTGTTGTACCACTTCCCGTGCCCCATTAAACATACAGAAACACACACAAAAAAACACAACTTACCTGAATCCCCACTCCTTCTGTGACCACAGCTGTCCACTCTTCTGCACGATGGGAGAGACATCATTACATCATGCAGCCCTTCCTAGGCAGCCTTCCTAACAGCTCTATTCTCCTCCTGACCTGGACTACAGCTACCATCTGCGCCAGGTGAGGAGTGATTCTTTCCTCCCTGGTGCTGTCTGTCTCCGCTCACTGCAGGTAAGTTATTGGTGGGGGGAGGAGGGGGTGTCAGGGGTTGATGACTAAGCTGCCGCAGGAGGGGGGTTGTTAATTTTTTATGTGTGGTGCTGGAGGGGGGAGGGGGCAGCTGCTGGCTGCATTTGTGTGAAACAAGTGTGTGTCTGTATAGGCTTTCAGTGTCTGTATATGTGTCAGTGTGTGTGTATACTGTATGTGTCAGTGTGTGTGTATGTATAGGCTTTCAGTGTGTGTATATGTCTCAGCGTGTGTGTATACTGTATGTGTCAGTGTGTGTGTATGTATAAGCTTTCAGTGTGTGTGTGTATATGTGTCAGTGTGTGTGTATGTATAGGCTTTTAGTGTGTGTGTGTATATATGTGTCAGTGTGTGTGTATATGTGTCAGTGTGTGTATGTATGTATAGGCTTTCAGTGTGTGTGTATATGTGTCAGTGTGTGTATATGTGTTGTGTATGTAAATATGTCTGTGTATCTATATCAGTGTATGTGTATCTGTGTCAGTGTGTGTCTGTGTGTTGAGAGACAACATGGGGGAAGGTTTTGTTGTGCTGAGAGTTGACGCAGGGGGGAGGTAATGGTGTGCTGAGAGACGATGCAGGGTTGGAGCTGATCGTGTGACAGAGATGATGCAGGGGGGAGATGATGTTGTGCTAAGAGATGATGCAGGGGGGGTGATGGTGTGGCTGAGAGATGACGTAGGGGGGAGGTGATGGTGTGCTAAGAGATGACGCAGTAGGGAGATGATGGTGTGCTGATAGTTGATGCAGGGGGGATGGTGTGGCTGAGAGTTGACGCAGGGGGGGCGGTGATGTTGTGCTGAGAGACAATGCAGCGGGAGATGATGGTGTGCTGAGAATTGATGAAGGGGGGGTGATGGTGTGCTGAGAGACGACTCGATGGGGAGTTGATGGTGTGCTGAGAATTGACGCAGGGAGTGGCAGTGATGGTGTGCTGAGAGACAACTTGGTGGGGAGTTGATGGTGTGCTGAGAATTGACATGGGGGGCGGTGATGGTGTGCTGAGAGACGACGCAGGGGGGAGGCGATGGTGTGGCCAAGAAGAGATGACACAGGGAGGGAGATGATGGTGTGGCTGAGAGATGCACGGGGAAGGAAGTTACACAGGGGGAACGAGTTTGGTTGAACCACTGTTTTATGATGATGACCTTGTTGATATTCCTACACAAACAGGCATCTTTCGGAAGATGTGACCTACATGAATATTGAATACCGACTGAAGATGCCATCATGCCAGTGAGGATGTATTTCTTCAGAGGTTCCACATTGTGAGAAACCACCGTATAGGTAAGGTGCATATGGAATGGAAAGGAATTTTCTCAGGCTGACAAGAAATGGGTGGCATGTCATGTTGGCAAGCCCTATTTTCAGTAGCCACGCCGCTTCTGGTATTTGACCACGCCCATTTTTTTGCCGCGCGATGGAGGTGTGCATAAATATGTCTTCCTGTGTGGTGGTGGTGGTTTGGGGGGCGCCAATATTAAATTTGCCCTGGGCTCCGAAGACACTAGTTATGCCACTGCTCATACTATGACACTACCAACAGGGATGTCAGCTGGCTGTAGCAAGTGGGACTCAATAGACTCCGGGGATTCGGACGACACTGTCAGCATCCGGGCACCATCTCTTCCATCAGTGGCCAGCAGCACAGGAAGATCAGCTGTGTCTAGTAGTGGGCATCCTCTCTCCCGGTAAGGACTCAGGGTAAGTCTCAACATGGGACGCCGAGACTGTAGACATAACTTTGACTTTGTTTATACCATACCCAATATCCTTATACACCTATGCGGAGGTAACGTATGCAATCTCAGCATACGGAAAGGAACTGGACCACCAGAATCCTTAACCACCCTAGGGCATCAAGATTAGGAGGGTGGTTGGTAGAAAACACCACAAGGGTAACGTAGGTACATACAGCCATGGCCAAAAGTTTTGAGAATGACACAAGTATTGGTTTTCACAAAGTTTGCTGCTTCAGTGTTTTTAGACCTATTTGTCAGATGGTATACTGAAGTAAAATTACAAGCATTTCATAAGTGTCAAAGGCCCTCATTCAGAGCCGTACTGCTCTGAGCAGAGTGCACGCTCTGAATGAGGGCCGGGCTCCATTTTCATGGAGCGTCCTCCTGGACGCTCGTATAGCTGTGGGTCACCACCCACAGGCTATACGAGCGTGCATTGTGATGGTCGCGATGGTCGAGACCATCGCGGCCATCGAATTTGCGAGCCGGAGCCTGCGGTTGAGGTTTTCAACCGCAAGCTCCGGAGTGATTTTGGCTCTATCAGAGCCAAAATCACTCCCACTGACATCACTAGTGATGTCAGTGGGCCGGCTTCTGACGGGAGGCGTTCCCGTGGGAACGCCCCCATCAGGGAGGCACGCCCCCGGCACGCCCACCAAAGGGGGCGTGCTGTCAATCAACATTGACAGCACACCCCCTTTGATCGGACACAACGAGCGAAGGACTTTCCTTCGCTCGTCGCGTCTGGCGCATGCGCACGACGGAGCTCCCTCCGTCGTGCGCATGCTCAGTCCATAACATCGACCCACTTGCGAGCGGACAGCCGCTCGCGAGTGGGTCTGAATCAGGCCCAAAGGCTTTTATTGACAATAACATTAAGTTTATGCAAAGAGTCATATTTGCAGTGTTGACCCTTCTTTTTCAAGACCTCTGCAACTCGCCCTGGCATGCTGTCAATCAATTTCTGGGCCACATACTGACTGATGGCCACCCATTCTTGCCTAATCAATGCTTGCAGTTTGTCAGAATTTGTGGGTTTTTGTTTGTCCACCCACCTCTTGAGGATTGACCACAAGTTCTCAATGGGATTAAGGTCTGGGGAGTTTCCTGGCCATGGACCCAAAATTTAGATGTTTTGTTCACTGAGCCACTTAGTTATCACTTTTGACTTATGGCAAGGTGCTCCATCATGCTGGAAAAGGCATTGTTTGTCACCAAACTGTTCTTGGATGGTTGGGAGAAGTTGCTCTTGGAGGATGTTTTGGTACGGTACCATTCTTTATTCATTGCTGTGTTCTTAGGCATAATTGTGAGTGAACCCACTCCCTTGGCCGGTGAAGCAACCCCATGCATGAATGGTATCAGGATGCTTTACTGTTGGAATGACACATTACTGATGGTAGCACTCACCTTTCCTTCTCCGGACAAGTGTTTTTCCAGATGCCCCAAACAATCTGAAAGGGGATTCATCAGAGAAAATAACTTTACCCCAATACTCAGCAGTCCAATCCCTGTACCTTTTGCAGAATATCAGTCTGTCCCTGATGTTTTCCCTGGATAGAAGTGGCTTCTTTGCTGCCCTTCTTGACACCAGGCCATCCTCTAAAAGTCTTCGCCTCACTGTGCATGAAGATGCACTCACACCTGCCTGCTGCCATTCCTGAGCAAGCTCTGCACTGATGGTGCCCTAATCCCGCAGCGGAATCAACTATTGAATCTCTCTCCTTGAAGTTCTTGATGATCCGATAAATGGTTGATTTAGGTGCAATCTTACTAGCAGCAATATCCTTGCCTGTGAAGCCCTCTTTGTGCAAAGCAATGATGACTGCAGGTGTTTCCTTACAGGTAACCATGGTTAACAAAGGAAGAACAATGATTTCAATCTCCACCCCACTTCTAAAGCTTCCAGACTGTTATTCTAACTCAATCCACATGATAGAGTGATCTCCAGCCTTGTCCTTGTCAACACTCTTACCTGTGTTAACGAGAGAATCACTGACATGATGTCAGCTGGTCCTTTTGTGGCAGGGCTGAAATGCAGTGGAAATGTTGTTTTTGGGATTAAGGGCTCAATTCAGATCCGCTCGCTAGATGTGTTTGCACGCTAGATGCGTATGTAAATTTCGGCAAGGCAAGTGATCGCATGCCAAGGCATTAGCATGCCCACTATGTCCTGGCAAGTGATCTCTCTGTGCATACAGACAACCACCAGCCTATCTTAAGACGTACATTTGCGCACATCATCTCCAGGAAGTGTAAGCAACCATCGGTACATCGAGTACCATCGGAAGCGAATGCAGTGATGGTGGCTGACCATACCCTGCCACAAGCACTGCGAGTGCTTCAGTGTGAAATACAACCAAGTGACATGTACTATGATGCTGCCTCTTAATTATGCATGCCTCTGAAATGGCGTTGAGACACTCAGGCATGCCTGCGTTCGCACTCCCCCGTTTCTAGTGGCCAGCCCCTGTCATTACCCACAAGTGGCTCCTCCTGTCACTCATTCAGCGGTGCTGTCTATGCGCAGCGAGCATACGCTTCCCGATCGCTCACACTGGTTCGCGCACGCACATTGCGATGCATACGCAGGCTCAGAATGCAAATAATTGGCTGGCTGCATGCGATTGAAACCTAGCGAGTGGGTCTGAATCAGGTCTTAAGTTTATTGTCATGGCAAAGAGGGACTTTGCAAATAATTGCAATTCAACTGATCACTCTTCATGACATTCTGGAGTATATGCAAATTGCCATCATAAAAACTGAGGGCCTGATTCAGAGCCGCTTTTAAACGGCCGCTCGTTCGTAGTCAGTTGATGTTGTACAACCACGCATGCGTCGGTGAAACAGTGCGCATGTGCGTACGTCTGATTGCGGTCATTTTTCAGTCGATCGTAGACACAGCGAACAGGAAGTGACATGTCAAATGTGATTGACAGAATTGTCCGTTTTGGGGTGGTGACGGGGGTGGAGATGGAAAAATGCAGACGTGTCGAGGCGTTTTTTGGGCGTACATAAATTATCTTATGCGAGCGCCAAATATGAACGGAACAAGTGATACGTCACTGTCTCATCCAATTTCCATTAAGACTGCTCGCTCAGCTTGTGGTCTGGTATAGTCTACCACAATGACGATGGTCTCTTCGTACTTCCCTGGGCTCATCGATGGTGTAGCGATTTATCAATTGAGGCCACAAAAACAATCATCTTTTAATTGCAAAACTGCTTGTAAGGTGTTTAGCAAATAGACCTTTTTTAGTAGCTAAAAACCGAACGCAGGTGAACTACTCAGCTGCTAATTTCTGGGTCATACAATCAATTAGCTAACAATTGTTTTGGGGGGGCTTTTAAAATATTTGTAAGTGTTTCTTTTTTAGGGAAACAATATTGTACGCATTTTTTTTTTCTTAATATTTTGGGGGACAAGAAACCAATCGTCCTTTTGTTTTTGGCTAAGTTTTAATTAAAACTCAAATTGTTTTTATCCCTTTTTTTCTAAAAATTAAATGTTTCTATTTCCGTTGTATTGATTCTAAGTTTGTTTGAGGGATTACCTTTTATCCCGTTTTGGAATAAATCAACAATAGAATTTTGCAGATTTTTTTCATAATTTTATTAAATGATTGTGTCCATTTTTTTTTTTTTTTTTTTGCCATAAACATATTTTTAATAAGGTTAAAAATTTTAACAATGATTTGGGCCACACACACACAAAATAAGTGGCATTTAAACTTAAAAAAAAAAAAAAAAAAATTCACAGGAAAGGAGAGGGAGGTTGTTGTCATGAAGGAATATGGGGCAAACACAGAGATGGATTGTGGGATAATTAGCCAGTGCTGTCATCGCCTTTTAGGCCTTTTGGCCGGGGGTTGGAGGGAGACGGTACGGGTCCGGGAGCTCCTTCGGCTGGCCTGGCCAGAGGTAGATGTTGTGGCCTCTGGACTAGGCACAGGGCTAGGCACATTTGGAGGGATGGCTGTTGTTGTGCCAGAGGTGGAGGGTCCTGATGTTCTGGCAGGAAGGGAGGACGGCTCCAACATGTGCTGGCGAACGAGCTGCTCCAGGGCATTTGCAAATCTCACGTTTGCCCCAGTATTTTCCGCCAGGGCATTTGCAATTCTCACGTTGGCCGCAGTATTTTCCTCCAGGGTGTCCGCCACCCGTAGCAGATAGGCGTCCATCCTCAGCAGAATCTCGGTGTGCTGATCCGTTTTAACATTGAGATCAGTGAGGAGGGTCACTGCCTGCGAGGGGGAATGGCCTGGACTGTCTGCCACAGGGTCCCCAGCTGGATCTACTGCTTCTTCTCCTGCAGAGCCAGAAGAAATTCTGCAGCCAAAGCTCACCTCTGGAGCAGATTCATCCGCCTGTGTCTCTGTGAGAAAAAAGAGAAAAGATTAAAATTCTAATCGAGATATTTACAAAACACATTTCTGAGTTGTTAACATTACAACATTTACCTGGGGCAACATGAGGAGCCACAAAGTCTGGCATGTCGGTATCCATGTTCGACACGCCAAACACCTCCTCATCCTGCACACACCCCTGGGCCAGCTCCACCAAATCCGTGAGCTCAAGTGACACAGGGGTGGGACCCCCACCTGTTCCCCCTGCATGCCTAGCCCTATCAGCCATTTTTTGTTTAAGCCGATATTTGAAGTCGCTCCATCTGTTGGTTAAAAAGTTGGCATTATTACTGCAGTATTTGCACCTGTAACCATTTTTTAGTCAAATGTAGTTTTTACGTACCGGCGTTTGACCTCCCGGGTTGAACGTTCAAACTCACCCACCCCATTGACAGCACTGGCTATGTCGTCCCACAGTTTCCATCTCTGGGTTGCACCCATATTCCTTGGTGCCTGTGCCAGGTTGTCGTTGCACATTTGCACCAAAACCTCCATCTCCTTCCTTGTGAATTGTGGCTGCCTTTTTTTTGGCCCTAGTTTGCCTACTAGGCCCAGCAGCCTCTTCCATGGCATCCTCCACACCTTTTTTTTAAAATGGTATAAAAAAATTTAAAGTTAAATGTTTCAAAATGTAATGTTAAACATAAGCATTTTCACATAATTTAACAAATAATTACATGGCGCCTCTTTGCTGCTCTGTTCTCATTGTCTTTTCTCAATGTAGCAGACCGATGTTGTCCTTCAGGGACGTTTTTATACATGCGTCAGCATTATTCAGCCGCATCATTCATTGTGCGCTCCTATTGTCCGTCCTTAATTTGAGCTGGAAAATAAAGACTATTAATGGCTTGGTGTGACTCCATTCAAGGTGGCATTTTTGGATTGTTGGAGGTTTCTCGGTGTAGTGGTTGGTTCTTTGTTTGTTGGTTCGTGAAGGAGTAGTTGGTATTTTTTTGAAGGAGCATTTTTTTATTATCTTTGTTTACGTTAGCATTTTTGCATTTCATTTTGCTTGCTTGTTTTTATTTTTGAGTAAGTATTTCAATAATTCCCATATATATTTATTATTAAATTGTTTTCAAATTTTTTTTTTATTTTTTTTATTTTTGTTTAACAGTTATTTTGGCATGACCAAGTGACCTTTTTGAACTTTGGGATATTTGTCTGTTTTTGGTAAGTGTTTTTGGTTTGATTAATTAACAAATTAGATGTGTTGGTCTTAGCATATGTTTCGCTAAGTAATGTGTGCTTGTTTTGTGTAAAATTCATGTCTTAACTCTAAATGTAGCATACTATTTTGCGAACTAATGTGTGCTTGTTCTGTGTAAAATCATGTCTTAACTCTAAATGTAGCGTACTATTTTGCGAACTAATGTGTGCTTGTTCTGTGTAAAATCATGTCTTAACTCTAAATGTAGCGTACTATTTTGCGAACTAATGTGTGCTTGTTCTGTGTAAAATCATGTCTTAACTCTAAATGTAGCGTACTATTTTGCGAACTAATGTGTGCTTGTTCTGTGTAAAATCATGTCTTAACTCTAAATGTAGCGTACTATTTTGCGAACTAATGTGTGCTTGTTCTGTGTAAAATCATGTCTTAACTCTAAATGTAGCGTACTATTTTGTGAACTAATGTGTGCTCCATTCTCTAAATTTTCTACAACTATATTTGGCTTAATTCCTAGTTTATTAAATTAATCCTTAAAATATTTTCTACTTTTGAAATTTAGGTGGAATTTCACATGACACGACCCAGGCCTGTAAGAATCTTTGGTTTTCTTTGAAAAGATAAGTATATTTTTCTTCACACATTTGTCTAAAACAATAACTACCTGGCTTTACATTTCAGGTTGATGTTGGTCGTATTATATTGGCCATGGTTCCAGAACCCGACCAACCTCAACTGCGTCCCAGGCGTAGGCCTCATAGGCGTGCAAGGCCCCAGATATATAGAACATGTGTCACCCTTTTTGGAATGCCAGATGATGAGGTGTTAAGGCGATACCGTCTGCCACCCCAAATCATCATAGACACTCTCTCATTAATAGAGAGTGATCTTGAACGGCAAATTGACAGTCCTACAGCAATACCACCACTTACACAATTAATGTCGGTGTTACATTTTTGTGCCTCAGGATCCTTTCAAACCACCGTGGGAATAGTGGCAGGAATCTCCCAATCCTCCCTTTAAAGGATCCTGAGGGCAGTGATGGATGCACTTTTTAAACACCTCCATCATTTTATTAAAGTGCCATTGGATATGGGTTCCCTTAATGTGGTGAAGGATAATTTTTACCAAATTGCTGGCTTCCCACACATCATAGGGGTTGTGGATGGCACTCACATACCACTTCAGCCTCCAGCAAGTCTGGACGCAATATTTACTAACCGCAAGCACTTTCATTCGATGAATGTAATGGTGGTATGTGATGCCTCCCTCCAGATCCTGTCCCTGAATGCCAAATTCCCAGGCAGTGCACATGATTCCGTCGTCATCTGGCAATCAGGGATTTGGCACAAATTAAACAACCTACAAGCTGGTGATGCGTGGCTTCTGGGTAAGTTTACACCTTCTGTTGAAACCAATGCAAAGCTTGGTTCACAATGGTCCTGATGTTGTTTTTTATATTTTCACAGGAGACAGTGGTTACCCTTGCACGCCCTGCCTGCTCACTCCTTATTTGGTTCCCACACCAGGGCCACAAAGTCAGTATAATTCCGCACTTACAGCCACCAGGCAGGTGGTGGAGCACTGTATCGGCCTTTTAAAAGGCCGATTCAGATGCCTCCACCGCTCTGGTGGCGACCTCATGTATTTGCCGGCTATGGTTTCGAAAATTGTGGTCCTGTGTGGGATATTTCACAACATCGCCATAAGGAGTGGTGTCCCAATGCAGCCAGAGGATGCCTTGCCTGAGGACGACCCCCCCGAGGTTGGTCGGAGGTCAGTATGTGGGGGGGCCATACGTGATGAAATTGTTGCAAGATTTTTTAGGTAATTATTTCCACAAATTAATTTAATTGACACAATGTAGACATGTAATATTTTAATGTACAATTTTAACTTTTTTTTATTTTTGTTTTTGTTTTATTCCCTCAAATGACCATAAAAATCCATGCATACTACCTGATCAACACAAATGACTTTATGTGGACACATTGGGAACAATGATTTCTTCTCCTCATTTGTGGATTCATGTTGGCATGCTACTTCTTCAAACAGTTCCTGATTTTTTTTTATTTGGGTTGGATTTTGGTGTTGTTTGGACTTTTGTCTATGTTTTCAATGTGTGAATTTATTGTGTCAATTCACTTGGTGTTTATTATTTGTGTGCATTAAATTTATTTTTTACGTTAACCAACCATTTACTTCGTAAATTACAACCAAGTGTAACCTGTTCCAAAAAATGAAAACTTGCTTAATGCCTAATACTGTAATTTCAAAATTTGTAAACTTTTGTACCCTGCTTTGTTGCTAAAACCAAACAACAAAGGTATTATGGTGAATCAGTATGTTTTCAATTCTAGGCCTAAGCAGGTAGCTTTAATTTTTACATTCTACAAACAAATTTACTTTACTTAAAAACTCAGGGACAAATAGTAGACTTATGTAAGGTTCAACAATCTAAGATTTACAGAAAAGGAATGAGACTTAAATAAATCTAAATAAACTTTATTTTTGGGTTTGTTTTTTTTGGCTAGAAAAAAACTTAGTGGCGCAGGATCGCCAAAAGCTGGTCCAATGCCACCAGCATGGCAATAACATGTCCCCTGAGATCCAGCAATATGCCAGCAATTGCCTCGTTATGCCTCTGGTCCAGGGGCTGGCTGGCAACTTTTAGCTTGGGGGGCAAATGCATGCAGGCGGCCCTAGCAGAGGAGTAGCGTGTAGCCAGGGTGTCCGAAGAATATGCGTGCTATGGCGCTCCCCCCCTCAAGTGTTCCAGGGAGGAGGCGGGTCCATATGGGATTAATGTAAGGTAAAAATAAAGATTTAAAGATTAGGGCAGCCCCCTGTCGTAGTGCCCATATGCAGTGCCCCCGTGTGCCACAGGAGAGAACACCCTTATGCAGGCCTCCAGTAGTGCCCCCAGTAGTAGTCCCCACCCTTGTAGTGCCCCCAGTAGTAGTAGTCCCCCCGTTTGTAGTGCCCCCAGTAGTAGTAGTCCCCCCCCTTTGCAGTGCCCCCAGTAGTAGTAGTTCCCCCCTTTGTAGTGCCCCCATTAGTAGTAGTCCCCCCTTGTAATGCCCCCAGTAGTAGTAGTCCCCCCCTGTAGTTCCAGTAGTAGTAGTCCCCCCTTGTAGTGACCCCATTAGTAGTAGTCCCCAGTAGTAGTAGTCCCCCACCCCCTTGTAGTGTCCCAGATAGTGGTAGTCCCCCACCCCCCTTATAGTGCCCCCAGTAGTAGTAGTCCCCTTATAGTGCCCCCAGTAGTAGTAGTCCCCAGTAGTAGTAGTCCCCTCCCCCTTGTAGTGCCCCCAGTAGTAGTCCCCACTTGTAGTGCCCCCAGTAGTAGTAGTCCCCCCTTGTAGTGCCCACAGAAGTTGTAGTCCCCCACCCCCTTGTAATGCCCCCAGTAGTAGTAGTTCCCCCCTTTGTAGTGCCCCCAGTATTGCCAGACCCCCCCCAGTAGACCCCAGTAGACACACATAATATAAAAAAACAAAATAAAAAAAACACTTACCTGAATCCCTGCTCCCGCCGCCGCCATCTGCTCCTCCGTCTGTCCTCCCGGGCCGGGCCGCTCTGCACTATGGGAGAGACGTCATATGACATCATGACGTTTCTCCCATTGCCCACTGCGGGAACAGGAAGATGGAGCGGCTCCCGCAGTGGGCGCAGCAGCTAATGAGAGTCTGACAGACTCTCATTGGCTGCTGCTTACAACAAGCACACAGCTGCCGGAGCCGGCGGGTGTGTGTTTGTCAGTGTAACGCTGACCGAACTCCGTCCGGTCAGCGCTACACACGCGGTGCAGTCTGTGTCACAGTGACACAGACTGCACCGGCCCGCATGACGCTGCGGCCCGGGGGGCACATGGCACCCTGCCCCCCGGCCCAGCCCGCCACTGCTCTTGTCCTCTGTCGGTTAAAAAAATGTGCAGATTAGTAAAATGACGCCTTCATTTAGATTTTAAAAACCAACAAAAAATTCAGACTATCCCAAAGAAAACCATCAGTTACCAAAACATGTCCAAAACAAAAGGCAAAAGGAATGCAAAACGAAAAGATTTAAAACAAGGGCCCAAAATGAAGAAATAAAAACGATAAAAAAAAAAAAAAAACTAAGCAAAACTATGACATTTGTTGGTACCGTAAACAAGAAAGACACAAGTGTGAGTGTTTGGACATGTGTCATATGTGTAAGGGGAAAACATCCTTGACATTGTTTCCCAAAGATATATATAAAAAACATTTGAACTACTTTACTATTTGGAACTGCACAGGCAAAAGGGCAACATCAACCAAAATATAAAAATTTGAAACAGAAACATAGTTTAAAATGTAAACACACCGGGCACACTGCAGATTTGGCCTGGAGCCCCTAATTCCTCCTCATCGGACGTGGGCCAGTGGCTCATGGAAAGAGGAGGGGTCATGTGGGATGAAGTGGAGGGTGAGGAAAAGAGAGGGGGGGTTTGAGGGGAGGGGGAAGTTGGAGGGATGGTAATGTGAGGAGAGGGAGGGGACTGACAGTCGGCAAGGTCTGGGGTGGAGGGGGAATTTGGGGAAGAGTGGGCAGAGGATGTTTGGGTGGGAGTGGGGGATAGGGGATGAGCCACACATCGGCGACGTCTGAGTCTCCGCTCTTCCCCTAAATGATGGTGAAAATCATTTTTAATTACCAATGACCTTTTTTTTTTTTTTTTTATCCAAAAATTAAGAAAAACCCAGGGCTATACTGTAAACATGCACATGCAGGTACGAGCCAAAAAAACAACAACAGGGATATACTGTAAACATGCACACGCAGGTACGAGCCAAAATAAACCAACAGGGATATACTGTAAACATGCACACGCAGATGTGAGCCAAAATAAGCCAACAGGGATATACTGTAAACATGCACACGCAGGTATGTCCAAAATAAACCAACAGGGATATACTGTAAACATGCACACGCAGGTATGTCCAAAATAAACCAACAGGGATATACTGTAAACTTGCACATGCAGGTATGAGCCAAAATAAACCAATAGGGCTATACTATAAACATGCACACGCAGGTATGTCCAAAATAAACCAACAGGGATATACTGTAAACATGCACACGCAGGTATGAGCCAAAAAAAAAAGGAACTTAAAAACATACACAGAAAGACTTACTTTGGGCAATCCGGAGACGCAAAAGGACCAGCAGGCGTGGTGACCTGCGCCGCAGATCCGACCACCCGCGTTCCAATTGGCCTATATTTCGGCGATAGCCGAGGGAACGCAGGTGGCGGTGCACCTCCGCGTAGGCCCTACGCTTGCTGAGGTTGGTGATGAGGGGCGGATGGTCCATTATTCTCTGGTCCATCACCTCATTGAGGATCAGTAGCTCACGCCTACAAAAAGCGGTGGCTCTTATGATGGCAATGATTTTTTTTACACAAAACAGTTTTAATAAAGGTCCTAGAAAAAATTTGATTGGCTAATGTACTTTGTAAATTAACAGGAACAATTCTATTGGTTATTGTATGAGTCATGTGAACTACACCCTCACATGCAGTGACATGCGTAAGCTAATTTAAATATAAAAATTAAAGTATTAAAATCTGCCTAGAAAAAAAAACGCAAAACAATAGTAGCATTCAAACAAACTTTTAATTTAGAAAAACCATCCCCTTGGTCAAACCGTACGTATTCTGCTGAACAAATGACACACACTAACAAGAATAAAGTTTATTGACATTGAAAAAAAAACCAGGATTGCAAACATGTGAATAACAATTAAGGTAATTAATATAGTGATTGCCAGATTCAAGTATGTTTGCAGAATGAAATAGCAGGCAATCGAAAACTGACAGGGCCACTTCCGGAATTGACTTGTGCGAGCGCTCCCTGCAACCAAAGAGGAGATGGACGCTCGCTATTTTGAACGTTCGCTAGCTAGAGGAGGGGTTGGGAGAATATGGGGCGGAAGGTTAGCTACGAGCGAACATGCGAGCGAGCGCTTGAATTTAAATTTTTCCGCTCGTACGGCGGACGAGCGAACGGCCACTTGCGTCCGGGTCTGAATCAGTCCCTGAAGCAGCAGTTATTGTGAAAACCAATACTTGTGTCATTCTCAAACCTTTTGGCCATGGCTGTAGTACCATATGGCGAGTAGCCCCCTAAAGGGGCGTACTTACTACCTACCACCTACATCCAGACCTAGAGGTGCCCCACAGACATATTGGATTAACTTGTCATCCTAGGGGTCTTTTGTTCTTCCCTCAGCTGTTATATTGTGGTGCATGGAAACATAGGAAAGCTATGAATAGAGGCCCCCATAAAAGAGCCAACTAACCTCCCAAGCCACACATACGGCCACAACCCTATAAGGCATGCCACCCACCATTCTATATATTGGAGAATTATTTTCTAATAAATACACTTGATTTTATTCATCTGCGAGACACTTCATATTTCTTTCAGAGATTTACTTGTACATAGTTACTGTGGGATCGAGTAGTTTCATATACACAACGCAGGTGAGCACTCTATCTCTTTTCTTTAAACTATATTGATTATATCAACAGAGACTGGGTATCTCTGACACACAGTAGCTCCCGACACTGGGTTTTATGTTACTGGTATATACTTTTCTATTAAGCATAGATTTTATATAGTTGTAATCTGAACTGGCTGTTTGTCTATTTTAGTAAATATACCATGTATGTGACATTTTGCTGCAAGTTATGAATGTTTCTTTCAAAATACAAAATAAAGGAAAAAATATATTTTGAACAAAAATTATGTGGAAAAAAATACATGACCTGTTGGGGCACTTATGATAACATTTGATAACATTTGAGAAACCCTCGCATTAAAAGGACCAACAGTTATTCCAGCTATCATAATTTAATTAACATCAAGGAATATATCCTACAATATTGTTTTAAAAATAATTTGGTTATAGACTAAGTTAACCAATGTGAACTGACAGTGATTTCATATGTCAGTTCACCATGCATGTATACTTTTCTTTCCCATAATGACCAGGGGCATTTTAATGCTTCTGAACAGCAGGACTCCATCCACATCCTACCTGGTGCACATCCACATCCTATACTTACACCCCCCCAGCCCTTTAATACTTACCTCCTCCAGAGCCAAGCACCCCGCTTCATCTCTCCTCACTGAAGCTGGGAGGAGGCGTGGCCCTGGATGTCATCATAGCCATGCCTCCTTCCAGCTTCTAAGAGAGCCAATGTCATTCTTAATCAGGCGCCGGTCGCAAGCCAATGGGAACTTGCAGAAAAGCAGCCGCTGCTGATTAGCTGCTGGTCCGTGAGTTCCTATTGGCTCACGACTGGTCCCTGATTAAAATAGACATCAGCGCTGGCTGTACTTGGCAGGGTGCAGGGCATTGCTTGCTGGGCTGGCAGGCCCCCTCAGCCGCCGGGTCCGATAGCAAGCGCACCCCTTGCACCCTCTATAGTTATGCCAGTGCCCTCTGTCAGACAAATAAATCCAATATGATGTATGTCACAATTAACTACCGTTGCTGCAAGTTTATTAATAAAGAAGAGTCTGGTCTAGGTAGCAGCTTTCACAGTTCAGTGTATGCTGAAGCACAGCATTAATATGTTTCATTTATTGAAATGACAGCTTAGCAGTTTTGCTATGAAAGTTCAGGAAGTTCTGAGTTTATTAGTGTCCTCCATTTCTGCCTTGGAGGAAAAAGCCAATTATATTTCTCCACAGGATTAGTCTTTAATGAGCACACAAAACCATAAAGATAGTGACAAAACACATCCACTTTTAGACATTGCTATATTAATTATATTTAATTGTTTCCCTTTAGAGCAAATTCATCCCACAGTACTCAGTGCAAACTGCAGTATATTAGCTGAGAGGTGCATCAACAATAAATCAACTACGCTCATTACTCTTAAATGTAATATCTGTGATTTCTAAAGAATATGAGTTAATTATGAGGTTCAGCTTGTAACATTATCTTATTAGAAGTCAGAACTCATTTTAGGAGCCACATTGCCCTTTTCATAACCACATATTATGTGTTGTCCTCAGCACAGTATTCCTGTTACATTTAGTTTGTGTAGCTCCATTATTTTTCCACGGTTAGCAGGAATGGAAGTTGATACAGTATCATGTGGAAATATAAACATAGAGTCGTACGCATCTGCAGCCGCTTTTCCCTACACCCATGATGTTCTACTTACTGCAGGGCCGAAACTAGGGTTTTTGTCACCAGGGCATAATTTGGAGCCCGCCCCCCATAAAAATACAACATAGAGGACAAAAAGGGTGTGTGGTGACACAGTAATGCCCCTTATAACATTATGCCACACATTGATGACCCTTATAACACATTATGCCACAGTAATGCCCATTACAACACATGCCACAGTAATGTCCCTTACAACACATTATGCCACACAGTAATGTCCCTTATAATACATTATGCCACAGTAATGTCCCTTACACAACATTATGCAACATAGTAATGCTCCTTACAACACATTCTGCCACAGTAATGCCCCTTGCAATACATTATGCCACAGTAATGCCCCTTATACATTAAGTCACAGTAATTCCCCTTACACTTTAAGTCACAGTAATGCCCCTTATTCATTAAGCCACAGTAATGCCCCTTATACATTATGCCACAGTAATGCTCCTTATACATTTATGCCACCGTAATGCCCCATATATATTATGCCACAGTAATGCCCCATATACATTATGCCACAGTAATGCCCCTTACACATTGTGCCACAGTAAGGCCCCTTTCACATTATGCCACAGTAAGGCCTCTTTAAAATTAAGCCACAGTAAAGCCCCATCTCCCTTCTCTTCCCTGCCAGGGCCGTGCAGTGGGTGAGCTTGGGGTGGCACAGGGCGAAGCTGGCATGCTGGGAAACTGTCACTACTGCTGTCAATGTAATGTGGCGCCGCTCGTGAACCAATTGCAGCTCACGGACCAGCCTCTGCTGATTGGCTGCCGGTCCGCGAGCACTGATTGGCTTGTGACTGGCACCACATTAGACTGATGGTGTCTCTGTGCCTCTCAATGCCGAGATGCAGCTCAAACCCAGAAGAGCAGCATCCTATCCTCCCGGCAGCACCTCCCAGGCACCCCCGCAAGTCCGGCACCCAGGTCACGTGCCCCCTTAGCTCCACTCTAGTTGCAGCCCTGCTTACTGTCATATGCAAATGCGAGAATCCGCTGAAGTTTACAGACTGGCAGTGAAAGCCTATGCCGCCCACAGGGTGTTCGTCTGCAGATACAGCCGTCATCATCAGTATCTGAACTTGTAGCAGCTCCATGGTAGGTGCAAACCATCAATCAGAAACAGACGTCCTATCTCCATCCGAACGCTATGATCATGCATGGAAGTTGGATTACCTGCCCATGACACTCCCACAATATTTATGGGGCTGCTCCTTGCAATCACATTGTTGCCATCCCCACATGGAAAGTGTGATCTGTCTACAGACAAATCAATTAATTTGCTGCTGCAATCTCTGTCAGTTATTGTACAGCTCGGTACACAATATGCGATCCATTGAACGATCTATCGTTCCAACGCAGATCGGAACGACATCATGCAGATCACATAGCGTGTGCGGACTATCTGCGCGCTCCCGTGGTCGTTTATGCAATATCATCCGGTTGGCCCTGTTGCACTATGCCATACCTAAATGATTTCATTAAGTGGATTGGCAGAATGTATTCCCATGACTGTTGGTTCAACCAAAAAAAAAGGCTCCCTCTATTTTGTATCAGAGTTGGTCACACTTTAATCTGACTGGTTTCAGTAATGTAATTGATGTAACATTACTTTCGGGAACAAGGCAATATGGGCCTGATTCAGAGACGGATGGTAATGCAATTGCAACTGTATGCTTTCACTTATTGCAGTTGCTAAAATATGTTAATGACTTCCAAAGCACAGCCAAGCATAGAGACGCTCACTGCTGCCTTCTCATATCCATTTGACAATGTACAATCAAGTCTGCCCTGCATCTAACACTGCGGCTCTCGTGACATACAGAGAGCTCTCGTGCTGGGAAGGAGATCGCAATGGCTAATTTATGTACACCCACAAAACAGCATTTAAATGGTCAGATACGTCTGTGTTCTTCTTAAAAAAAACTGTTACCACCACCAAGTACTAACTAGAAAAAAGATATATAACCAGCGCTAAAGATACAATTAAAAAATGATGGACGGTTATAAAAATGTAAAGAAATTAAATCATCTAAAATCTGCGGTCTGCAATTTCATATGTAGGTATTCCTAATACTGAAGACACATATCAATATAAACTAGGGATGTGCAGGCTCGGATTAGTTAGGATTTTCCCGCTAAATTCATCTTTTTCCCGCCAAAAATTGGATCTCAGAAAGAGGCAAAACGTCATCTTTCATGGACTTTTGTCCAGGAATGATGATGTTTGTCCTTGAAAGATGACATTTTGCCTCTTTCTGAGACCCGATTTTTAGTGGGATAAGTCTGAACTTGGCGGGAAAATCCGAACTATTCCGAGCCTGCACATCCCTAATATAAACATGTTAATATCATAGAATAAATAGTAGACACTACTTGAATCCGTTCCTGGGATAATTGATATAATGGAAATAAGAGTTCTCTCCTTATATGTCCCCAAGATTGAAAGATTTTTAGCACCATAAAGACTTTACCAAATTGATGGCTGAGGTAGCTTTAAGGGAAATCCTCTGGCATCCAGCAGGTCCACAATGAGGGCTGAAGCGCAATCCACAAGGAATAATCCAATGCCGCAACAATAGTCATAGAAGGGAACAGAGAGTTCAAATAAAAAATCCAAAGGTCCAACGAATCCGGATTGTGGGTCACAAGTCTCAACACATTTCGCTGAGCAATGAACACTCAGCTTCCTCAGGAGTGTATGATTCTAGGGCAGAAAATCTCCTTAATATAACCACTAGGTGATTGGGAAATTGTGAACACGTGTCAAACGAAATTGAAAAAAACATCCATCATATAAAACTCAGCTAGCAAGTTACTAATTGAGGCAATCTTACCATGTCCCAACTGATAAGAGATGCATGTATAAAGAAATGACATTCTTTATTTTACCAAATTCTAACTACCTGTGAGTGGTTCCTCTGTATGAACGTAATCATAATATATTCCCAGTACTGCGTTCACGTTCATTCAGCATTGTGTCTGTCCCTGAATCAGGCCCTAAGTCTGTATGTTGGACTGGTATACTCATTTCAGTCAAAGATCACTTCTCCCTGTCCATTTTCCTTTGATCTTTCTGCCACTTTCAATCGTCAACCACCCACATGGGCCTGGGCTGAAATTGTTCTAGTGCATCTACTGAAAAGGGGAGGAGCTGTGTGGGTTTCCAGAGCCACGTGAATGTGTATAACCTCACACTATCAGCCTCACTGTCTCCCTTAATAGATAAAAATAGAAAATTTGCATAAGTTTTTGAGAAAACTAAAAATACTGTTTGAATACATATGATTTATTCATGCTGCCATGCTGATGTCCCAGTGTTAATCTGGCCCTGCTCCTCGACACCCTTAACTCCCTTACTTTTGCAGCATTGTGCTCATTTAGCACTTTGCTACTGAAACACCCCACCATCACTTGTCTATTTGTAATCCACAAGGCTCAGTTTCTCTGCTTTACTCTGCTTATATTTCTTATCATAATATGCTTCTTTGACCTCCACTAACAACTCTATGCAGACAACCCAAAAATCTAACACTCTTTCCAGGCCTTTTTCTTAGGGGGATATTTACTAAAGTGCAGGTTTTTAGAAGTGGAGATGTTGCCCATAGCAACAATCAGATTCTACTTATCATTTCTCTAGCACCTCCTAGAAGATAATAGCACATCTCCACTTCTAAAAGCCAGCACCTAACTGGAACAAGACTGGACTTCCTCTCCAGAATTCGGACCTCATCACAAAATGCACTCTCTCCCTTTGTGACCAATTGATTAAAAAGTGCTGCTCCTAAATCCTGTTCTGTTGTCAAATCCTACTCCTTAAGCCATTTCGATAGTCAACCATCATTTTCTGTAACACAAACATAAACCTAATTAATACTGCATCTGATGTATCAAACTAACCACCCACCAGTAAGCTCATAGGGGAAGATTTATCAGACATTCTAAAGAGGACAAGTGGTGGTGGTGCCCATAGCAGTCTTGCACAGTCTATAAAATGATAGCTAGAATCTGATTGGTTGCTATAGGTAACATCTCCACTTGTTCTCTTTAGAAGGTTTTACACCAAACCACTCGCAAAGCTCAAACCTAACAACCTCAATGTCACAGCGTGCCAGAGCAAAATGCTCATTTACCACGTCCAGCAGCTCTGGACTCTTGGGGCCATGGTCGTTCCAATATGTGCAGGTTGCCATGGTGAAGGTTCTCCCCAAGGTGTCTCTAGCTGCAACGATGGGCAGATCTCTTTAGGCTGACTGCTGCAGGTTGCTGTATAGTTCAGGTGGCCACGACTTCCCTAAGGGTGCATGTGCTGCTCTGTCTGGGATTTAAAGTAACATGTGCACCAAACGTGACATATCCTCCCTATAAAAGAGGGTCTCTTAGACCTGCTCAGTGCCAGAGTGTTGTGCTTCATACCATGGTCTAGAATTTATTCCTGTCTGAACCAGTATGATTCCCAGTGTTTGATCCAGTTTTTCTGACTAATCTCCTTGCCTGCTCCTCTGGTACCGCTACTAGTGACTTCCTGGCTCTGACCTTGGCTAATCCTGATCTTGGTCATCCCCTGGTACTGCATTGCCTATCTGGTTCTGACCCATTTTAGTTGACTATGCTCCAGTTTGTCCCACAGTAACCAGTCTCACTGCCTGTCTTAGTTCCTTCATACAGCCAACCCATACATTGGAACCCAGTCAGAGGGTCGTAACTAGCGTATCGGGTGCAGCAAAGCCCAAACCCTTTATGAGGGTCCAATGTGAAGACCTCTGGTAGGTTAGACTCTGTGCCTCTGTTCTGGTTATCCACCAACTCCATACATATGGTCAGCATCCACACCATCTATGACACTCAAGTTGAAGCATTTCTTGGATTTAGCTCAGTAACAAGTTTCTCACTCTTTTTCAAGTACTTAAGGAATAATCTGGCTCTTAACATATGAAAAATTCAATTGATTCACCAACCATGTTATACACAGATACTGTCATTAGCACTGCAGGAAAAAATGATCTGATCATGGATTGGTAAGTAATTGAATTCAAAGATCTAGGCAAAGATGAGGCAAAAGGCTATGTAAAATGGATATTTATAGTAAAAATAAATATAATTAAAAAAGAGGGATTTCAAGGAAAGGGGCTATTCTATAGCCCTCATTCAATCCTTTAGGGGCCAATGTATCTAATTAGTACAGTATATTTATAACATTTCTTTTTGTGCTAGTATCTTGTGTAAAATTTCTCCTCTTTTTCTGAGGACCATGTATTTTATTGAAATAAAATATACATACAATGTTTAGGGTCTGAATTGTGTGTACTTACAAATGATTGGATACAGAAAAACTCAAAAACTTATTTTTATTATTATTATGAACAAGATTCTGGGTAAGATAATATAACTTTTATTTTGCCCACATATTCAAAACCACACAAACATTCAAGGAGATATATTATAGAGGCAGTAGTACAATTAATAAAATCCTTTATTAGGAAACTTTCAAAATCATTCCTATTGTTAAACATCCTTGAAAAATTGCTACTATTACTACTATACATGTACATATGTCCACATTTATAAAAAGCTTTACATTTGTTTACCCAGGTTGGGGTCCCTTTTTCTTATGAAGTTTTAACATACTTGGAGATAAGATTCCATTACTATTCTTAGATTTCATAAAAAATAATTTGGGATATTTTTTGGACTATTTTTTAGAATTAGGTCTATATGTGATATGTCACAGTGTAAATATTATCTTTGATCCTTTATTGTAATTTATTATATTGGGTGATGATTGGAACAATTACATAATTATCTGATCTAATATGTCCCAGTGTCTGCTAATATTCTTTCTGATCTGTTTTTCAAAATGTTATATTGGTTGATGAATGGAATGATCACATCATTGATCTATTTTTGGATTTCAAGCCTAACTGAATTGTTGATCAAGTGCTCTGGATATCCTCTTGATTTAAACATTGCTGTGTATACTGATAGTTGCTCCACACATAGTTGCTATTGTATGACAGAATTGTGAAAAATTATGTTATCTATACACCTCTTTAAGTATACACTTTACAGTCATTTTATGGGATCAAATAGTTTTCCTCTTATTAATACTAAATCCAAATATTCTTCTTCTTACTAACCTCTTGTGAGAGGTTACAGTATATTCATTCTTATCAATATACTTTATAAATTGTTCAAATGTTGCTACATCTCTTTTCCATACAACTATTATACCATCTATATAGAGTGTATACATTTTAATATCATTGGAAAAAGGATTATTTGTTGATATGTGTCTTCGCTTTAAAGTCACAATATGCAGATTAGTGAAGCTGGGGGTAAAAATAGTCCCCATAGCAGTCCCACATTTTTGTAGATATGAAGCATGGGTCTTTAACCTTTGGCCCTCCAGCTGCTGTGGAAATACAGATCCCAGGATGCCCTGCCACAGTTTTAGCATGCTGTTATATCAAAACAGTGGCATGGCATGCTGGGATGTGTAGTTCCACAGCAGCAGGAGGGCCAAGGTTGAAGACCCCTGATATAAAGTATCTGAAAACTTAAAATGATTATGAATTAAGAATAAATTAATTATTTAATATATGCATTCTTTATATTGAGAATCCAGGATAGGGTATATATATATATATATATATATATATATGTGGACTGCACAGCAGTATGTTGCTAACATGAATTTAAAAACTCAATGTTTATGAAGGTCTGAGAAAGTACATTCTTAAATATCTCCCTGACATTGTTATGATGAAACAATAACAAAGAGGCAAAAGGTGCATTAGGGGTGTATTGGCAATCTGAACGTTCTGACAAGAACCAGAAGGGCAACTCCTGTAAGCATTAAATGAATCGGGCTTCAAGCCTCTACTTACAATAGGTCTTTCACTTATACTGTACTGTACATTGTGGACAGGAATAATATAAAGTGTGAGAATACCCACATTAGATAACTAAGCCACATGATAGTAGTTGATAAGGACAAACAGATCCTGCCACTATCTGTAGTAAAATTGTTTGTGCAGACAACTAAGGATCATTTACAGACCACAAAACATGCAGACCCATGGATCCATGTTGTTTATGCCAAATTCTGATCCCACTATCTGCATGTCCCATCAGAAATCAGGATTTGTCAGACCAGGAGATGCTAAGAGATGTTTCTCAGATTTTCAACTGTCCCCACTGTAGCCTCAGTTCCTGGCAGGAGTATGACTCATGGTCTTCCACTGCTGTAGCCCACTAATGTCAACGTTCAAGGTCTTGTACATTAAAAGATGGTCTTCTGCATACCACTGTTGTAACTCATGATTATTTCAATAATGTTTATCTTCATTTCAGCTAGTCTGGCATTCTCCTCTGACCTCCCTCATTAACAAGAAAATGTCACCCATAGAACTGCTGCTCTCTGGATGTATTTGGTTTTCTGCACCATTCTCTCTAAACTCTAGAGACTGTTGTGCATTAAAATCCTAGAAGATTAACAGTTTCTGAGATATGCAAACCACACCGCCTGGCACCAAGCATCATTATATGTTCAAAGTCACTTATATGACAGTTCTTCCTCATTCTGGTGATTAATCTGAACAACAAATTAACTTCTTGACCATGTTTGTATAACAGTGGCATAACTATGGGTGGTCAAGCAGGGCATGTGCCCTGGGCGCTGTCAGACCATCAACCAAGGGGAAGAAGGCGCCGCCAACCACGGTCCAGGACAGTGGTTTCAAGTCAATGTAGTGCAGCAGTGTGTTGTTTTAGCAGCTAATGAGAGTCAGACAGACTCTCATTGGCTGCTGTGCCCACTGCCAGAGCCAGGTTGGAGCTCACTCATGAGCTCCACCTTCCAGCTCCCGCAGTGGGTGATGGGAGAGAGGTGCATTAAGGTGCATATGGAATGGAAAGGAATGTTCCCAGAGTGATGAGAAATGGTGGTGTGTCATGTTGACACGCTTTCATTTTCAGTGGCCACTGCCCTTGTAGTATGTGACCATGCCTACTTTTTTGGCCCGCACTTGCTTGGGGGCTCCAAATACCCTAGTTACACCACTGTTGCATAATTTTATGTATGGAGTTGTTCTCACATGATTGGCTGAGATATTTGTGTTAATGAGCTGGTGTACAATTATCCCTACAGTAATCAAGAGCCCATTGAGTTATTTAATGTGTTTGGACAAAATGAAAAGGACAATCCTTACCTTTCTTATCAATCTTTATTCTGTAACATGTAATTTTATATATTAACAAATTTTGTTATAATAACTTGATGTATGTTTATTTATGAAATAGGAAAAATATATTTTAAAGAAAAAAATCTGTAGTGGCAGAAATTAAAACTAGTGAGCAAATTGTACTTGGGGGAAGTTATATTGGTTTTTTAATGCTATTTTTCATAGAAAACTCACGGATCTGAAAGTTAAGGTAACAGCATTTGTAGGAGGATGAGAACAAAAGTTTGCATCTTATGATAGGTGGAGCTTGGTGGCTTGAAACCGTCCTACTTAAAAATGTGCTATGTGCCACATATTTCTTGTTTTGCAACCACATGGAAAAGTGAGACCTGTTTAAAGGAACTAATGTAAATGAGATTCAATGGCTGGAGAGAGCATCTATTGGGGCACTACTAGTCTATTAGGTGGCAGCAGTGCCTTCATATGACTATATTTGGTAGAAATTGGATCTTTGCCTCTATCTATCTTAGTGGAATACCTTTTGCAGCTTCCAGGGATTCTTTATACAGTATGGGAAGGAAGATTTATAGATACAATTCTATCAATGTAATAAAACTTTTAAATATACCATAGTATTACACAGGGCCTGCTTTTAATACTTGCCATTGCTGCAACCACACAGACCATTTACTGTAATTCCCCTTTCCTGGACCATATTGACATACTGTAGAAGGCCTCTTTTAGCCACTTATCTGGCATGGTCACATGGGATGCGATCACAGCCAGCTGGGCTTTAACTGACACGGTCTGATGTTCAGTTCCCCCTGCTCCATGCTCCACTGTGCTCTGCAATAAGGTGGGGGGCAGGGCTATGGCACAGGGGGACAGTTATGCATGAAAAGGACTTTTGGCCAAGGGGGTTATTAAAAATATATACAGTACACATACATATAAAGTAACACATGAGGAGTGAGCTACCAATACATTAGGGCCCATTGACACTGGATATGGGCTCTGTCACTGGGATCCATTAACATTTGGAGGAGTGAAGAGTGATACTGCTGGAGACCTTTTGCCATTTATGGTTGAGGTTTCCACTGGGGGCCCTATGGACAAAGAGGGGTGCAAAACACCACTTAGGTATTTATTTATTTTAAATAAAATATTGAAATATTTTTTACAACTACACTCTTAACTTAATGAAATAATAATGATTAAAAAAATGTGAACAGTTTTGGGGAAAAAAATGTCAGTTAAGTGGTTAAGGCACCCCATATGTATTGCTCTTCTGATCTTTTTGTAATAAACTGAATTGTGGAGGATCAGACGCATTTCACTATGCAGTAAGTGCTGCATGAGAAGAGTACAGGGATGGGCTTTTGTAGACTAAAAGCAAGAGCTTCGCATTCATCCATGCTTGCAGGGTTCCATTCCCATCAGGGCACAATATGAACATACTGAACAATTGAACTATATGACTAAAGGTGGTAAGGATACTGCCTTTGAACATCTATATACCCCTGCCTATACCTTCTAATATCCTGCTATAAACCTCTAAGGATGACACTAATTTGCATACGCAGTCATACAGTAAATAAAGACTCCAGAACTAGAACCTGTGGTTCCAAAGCACAATGTATTATTCAAGTAAAAGCAGTTACATGCTATGATCCTCATATAATCTTAGAGCAAAGAGATTATACAGACCCAAGTACAATTATACATACGCAGCGCTCTCTGGTCCAGATGTTAGGCATCAGCAAGAAACCCCTCGTCAATCAGCATTCAGCACAAAGACTAGGAACCCAGGGTCAGAGCACACATATTTATACCCCCCAGAAATAAACAACACAATAGAGAAGTTTGTTGCTAATACCATTGGTCCTAAAGGAGAGGGCATATGTTACAAGGCATTTAACAGATTGATTCAAATAGACACAACCCAGCCTCTAACAACTGGGGGTCTCTGGTTTCCTGCCTCATGCAACATCCTAACAGTTGTTCATATAATGTAAATTTTGTTGCTTGAAGTCTCTGCGGTCCATAAGTTGAGAATGCATGATGCGATCTCCACACCGATGGTACCGGAATACTGTTGAAAGAGTATGCATCAGTACAATACCAATCACGGCTTACTTATCATGTATAAAACCTTAGTTACCAAATAATCTTTATTTCACAGAATGAGCAAACTTAAATCTTATACTTTAAAGCTTATTAAAACTTTTATGTGAATATGTAATGTGTAAGTATGCGGGGTGTGATGTAAAGATGCTAGTTAACTTGGGGCAGATGCGTGCGCATGAAGCTAATAAACAGCGTTTTCATACAGGATCTTATGAATTCACTAATAAGAGACTAGTTAACAGTGCAATTGTGCGTATGAATGTGTGTATGAGAAATGGTGCACTTAAATCTCACTTAAACCAAATGAACACCTAGCAGTGTGGAATGCTGAGCCTTATAGTTCCATGACTTGCTCATGCCCCAGCAACCCCCACCCTTTTCAGGCTCCAAAATACTGGTCTTTGTTCTCCCAGGGCCTGTGTGAATGCAAATTAGCACAGCTACAAGACCCAAACCTCAGATAACACTCTTGGCTTTGAAGGTATTTTATTGTGGGAAGCCTGCTAATGTAAGGTGCTACAAACGACCCTCTTGCTGTATTCGAGCAGGGCCACCTGGAGTGAGAGCAGACGTTATGTCCATGAAGCTTGTCTACACAGGCTAGTTGTCACGTGGCCATTTGCTCTGTTTAGCTAATGCAATCCAAATTTGACATACTATACAGCCATTTCTGAAATATATCCTTTAGGGGAATTATAATAATATACACACTTTATCCAGAGCACCCAAACTGCGTAAAGTCATGAAATGGGCTTTTGATGAATCGCTGTAACTTATGGCCATGGTCACAGATGCAATCGCATGATGCTAATAGTAATATCGCAACATGCGATTCAATTTTAAACTGATCTTGTCTCAGCCAATAATCCAGCTTCGACAGTCCACCCTTTGATAGCGAACAACATGCTATCACAATCTGATTTTAAAATATAATTTAGGCTTACATTTATATACTATTTAGTGTTATTATGGGATGGCACAAGGTGGTTCTTAATCCATCAATAATGTGTCTCTGAGTGTGGACATAAAACTACTATTATACGCACACCGCGGATCTTGGAAGATCATGTGAAAGGTGTGGGGATACACCAGTCCTATAAAGGCAGTCTTGAAGGGGAATTGAGACTTTACATTATCTGAGGTGTTTTTTAAAAATAACATTTCAAAAATACATTCTATGCATGTCTAAATATAATACATTAAATGATGGTATTTCCTAGATCAGGGTTGTAATGCAGTTCTGTATTTACCTCGGTATTCATACTGACCACCATCATAATTTCATTCTTTTGTTTTACTCTAATTTTAGATTTTCCACACTTCAACACAATAGGAACACACCAGACACATATGCCAATTATTATGATGACAATCAGTATAAGGATTAAGAATTTGCCTATACTGGCGATCATTTCCTGGACCCATTCCCCTAGACCTGAGAACCATTTCACTGGGTTCAGCCATAAAACCCATCCTTCTATATTCTCCCTTACTTCAGCCACTGAAGCGTTATGGTTCTTACGAAACTCCCAGTTTAGCTGCAGAATTTCATCCATCTTCCGGTCTATCACCTCCTTGGGGTCGCTGGTATCATTGGTGACATGGGTGCAACATTTTACTCCAAATTGGGTGGCCAACATTACGCAATACCCTCCAGTTACAACAGTTAAATAATTTAACACTAGCCTGTGTTGCACCAGTTCTTTCTTGTACGCTTGCAATTCTCTCCCTGTATACCTGAATGTGTCATCGTACATCTCGGTGATATTATCTATCAATTTAGCAAGTTCCTGAATATATCTAAAGTTTAATGTAGCCCGAGCGATCCTGGTGGGATCCAATGCGACTAAAACTTGAAAGCCAGTTGTCTCACTAATTAACTGAGTGGCTTTGTGCACGTCACCAGGTATCATATTTCATTTGCCTCTGTGTTCATATTGTGTGTGAAGATATGGTGACGGTGTGTTTTTATGTATACCAAGCATTTCAACATGTGTGAGGGTCATAACTTCTGGGACTACTCTTCCCAGGTAACACAAACCTTCGGAACTCGAGGAGAGCCACTTATACGCTTTTCTTCCACATATAAAATATACATTATCAGGGAGAACATAAGGAATGGAATGCATCATTATCATTAAGCACATTTCCCTTGCAAACAATCCTATTTCTGGGTCTTCCATCTGGTACATGCAAGTTTCTGGCTGTATTATTTTAGCACAATAACCATCTGGCACCTTACCAATAATTTCTTAGGTGGAACTCAATGTATACCGATACCTAAAATGTTTCCCACTAGATTTAATTGAGCATAACAGATCATGGTTTATGGACTCATTATCAGCTCTTTGTGAGAAGGTCATCATCTGATTATTCCCCATTACTTCCCAACTCCTGGGTTTATTGGAGATGGTTATGTTTAAACACAAAAGTGATCTATCTACTTGGAATTGATATAGTCTGAAATGAGGTGGTTTGGATGAGAGAAATTTTCCATCCAATGTTTTCCCTTTTTGTAATTCTAACATTTCCATGCTATTCAGCAGAAATGGCACCAACCCTACATTATGCTGTCCCTGTGGCACATGTGAACACACCCAGCAATCAGTTTGATTTAACACTTAGCCTACCATGCTATGATAATCCTCTAAAGGATACCCACCCCAGTACGGGTTATATTTAGGTTGGCACCGTTGGATATAGTTCTCATCAACTAGGGACCCACAAAGCTCACAAATACAGGAATATTCAGATGATAAACCTCCACACCATCTCCGAGTATCCGGAATGACAGCTCTCTTAGCAATAACAGTACTAAGATTGGTCAGACACTCCCCTGATTGTCATTGCACTCCTCCTGACTCCACTCCATCAGCACTGCCATCAGCTCCCATTTCCTCAATCGGTTTCTCATCACAGAAACTGGATATTCCCGAACCGACCAGGATGGTGAAAACTCTAAAAGAGAATATGAAAATGAACACAGCAGGCCCGTCCATTGTCACAAGAAGAGTTGCAAATTTCTCTTAGTTCAGGTATCTCAGTACGACCTTTTCAATCCTCCCAGAACAAGCTCGCGAGTGACAGGTCCACGCTATCAGCCTTGTCTCCGACTTGTTTCTCCACTGGTTGATTGACCTTTTTGCAGTGAGTGGAATGGACCCAGGTATCTCTCTCGGCCACCTTCAAAGATGTAGTACTTGTCAGCAGCACCTGGTACGGACCTTCCCACCAATCAGTCAAGCAACCTGAACGCAAGAAATTTCTGATCATAACATATTCTCCTGGTTCAACATCATGACAGCTAGTTTCAGGCATATCATGGGACAACAATTTCAGTTTCTGCTGCTGTTGCTTTAACTGCTTACTCATTGATATAAGATACTTTACAGTTACCTCGTTGGTACCCTTCAAGTCTTCCTGTGGACTTATAATCAAATGAGGTTGTCTACCAAACAGTATTTCAAATAGGGACAGATTTAGAGGGGGTCTAGGAGTGGTCCTTATGCTATATAAGACCAAAGGTAACGCTTCTGGCCATCCTAGTCCAGTCTCTGCCATGATTTTACTTAACTTATTTTTAATAGTCCCGTTCATCCTCTCTACCTTGGCACTGGCTTGCGGTCGGTAGGGGGTGTGAAGTCGGCTATTAATACCCATCAGCTTACACATATTTTGAAATACATCACCTGTGAAATGAGTACCCCTGTCACTCTCAATGATTTTAGGGATACCGTACCTGCATACAAATTCCTGAACTATTTTCTTGGCAGTAAACGCAGCAGTATTAGTGGCCTCTGGGTAGGCCTCAACCCAATTAGAAAATACATCAGTGCACACTAATACATACTTAAGATTCCTGTAGGGTGGTAATTGGATGAAATCAATTTGTATCACCTGGAAAGGTCCATCAATCGGTGGAATGTGGGACGGTTCGGTAGGGATCGATTTCCCTATGTTCTTCCTCAAGCAGGTCAGACAGG
Organism: Taudactylus pleione; assembly: GCA_031769625.1. Taxonomy (NCBI): domain Eukaryota; kingdom Metazoa; phylum Chordata; class Amphibia; order Anura; family Myobatrachidae; genus Taudactylus; species Taudactylus pleione. Next base: position 3,634,351 of record JAUIMM010000200.1, on the reverse strand, counting down.
ACATTGCTATCTTTTCTGCTTGTGAAGAAAAACCTGGTGCGCACCAGTATTCTCTCACCAAATTGCACATACCTTGTTTTTCCAGATGAGTCAGACCGTGTGCTGCCTCAGCCAGGCTGGGGTAATATGCCTTGGGGGCTACTGGTTTACCTTGTCCATCCCTCCAGAGCCCGGAGGACTCTTGCCCACATCCCTTGGACTTCCAAATTGACTTTTCCTGAATTGAACACAAATTTTGCATCTCAATTAATTTCAGCATATCAATTGTTTGGAAAGACATAATATTTTTCAGTGTGGGAAACATTTTTAACCCTGCTGCCCATTTTGCAATTTCATCGGCTCTGTTGTTGCCCAGTGACACCGGATCATCCTCACATGTATGGTCTTTACATTTAATTACTGCCACCGCTTTGGGCAGTTGGATTGCTTCTAAATGATGTTTTATGTGTCGGGAATGTGCAACTGGTGTGCCTGCTGCTGTCATAAAATTTCTCAGACGCCATAGAGCCCCAAAATTGTGCACCACCCTGAACGCGTACATCGAGTCAGTGTAAATGTTAGCAGATTTGCCTACTGCCAGTTCACACGCTCTAGTTAGTGCTACTAACTCTGCTACCTGGGCTGAGTGGGGAGGACCAAGAGGTTTAGCTTCTATGATGTCTGTGTCATTTACAACAGCATAACCTGTACATAATTCACCTGTGTCTGTTTGTATATGACAACTCCCATCCGTATTAAAAGTCACATCCGCATTCTCTAAAGGTGTGTCGTGTATGTCAGGTCTAGCAGTAAAGGTCTGATTCAGATATTCTATACAATCGTGCGTATCATTATGTCCACTGAACTCACCTCCCACCAGCAACTCGTCTCCTTCCACCCTTTGTACATCATGTTGTACATATGGTAAATACGTTGCTGAATTCAGCGTGCTGCAACGTTTAACAGTGATGTTTGCGGGTGCGATTAGAGCTAGTTCCCATTTGGTAAACCTAGCCGAAGAGATGTGTCTGGTTTGAGCTGAGTTCAACAGAGCAGATATAGCATGGGGAGTGTAGACAATCATATCATGACCCAATACTACGTCCTCACTTTTAATCACCAATAAAGCGGTAGCTGCTACACTTCTCAAACAAGTGGGGAGTGATCTTGCCACAGTGTCCAATTTGGCACTGTAGTATGCTACGGGCCTACTTGCATCACCATGTTTGTGTGCAGCACAACCATCGGCTTCCGTACAATACAAATCAAAAGGTTTTTCATAATCAGGTATTCCCAATGCAGGAGCTTTTGTCAGACTATCCTTAAGATTAAGAAAAGCCTGCTCTGTTTCCTCTGTGTGTATGACATGATCGGGCTTTGAGGAAGAGACTAATTCCTGTAAAGGCAAGGCCAAAATAGAAAAACCTGGGATCCACATTCTACAGTATCCAAACATTCCCAAGAAGGTATGAATTTGCTGTTGATTCTGCAGCAGTGTCATGTTCTGTATGGCCTGGATTCTATCATTTGTAAGATGTCGTAACCCTTGGGTTAGGCAGTGTCCCAAATATTTTACTCTGGATTGGCACGGCTGTAGTTTGTCCTTAGCCACCTTGTGTCCTGTATGCAAGAGTTGAAGCAACAAAAGTTTAGTATCATTCAAACATGACATAAATGAGTCAGAACATAGCAATAAATCATCCACATATTGAATTAGAACAGATCCATTGGCAGGTTGAAAAGATTGTAAACAGTCGTGCAATGCCTGGGAGAAGATACTGGGGCTGTCTATGAAACCTTGGGGAAACCATGTCCATGTGTATTGTACACCTCTGTATGTAAATGCGAAGAGATACTGATAGTCAGGGTGGAGAGGCACAGAGAAGAAAGCAGAGCAGAGGTCAATGACAGTGAAATGGGTTGCATTTGGTGGGAGCTGCATCAGGATGACAGCTGGATTTGGCACTACAGGGAATTGGCTCTCTACTACCTTATTAACACCTCTAAGGTCTTGGACCAGCCTATAACCCCTCCCACCACTCTTCTTCACCGGGAAGATGGGACTGTTGGCTACACTAGCTGTACGAACTAAAATTTCCTGTTACAATAATCGCTCAATTATTGGGAAAAAAATTAATTCTACCTCCTGTTTTAGTGGGTACTGGGGAATTTTTGGAGCTTGCCTTCCGCTTTTTAAATTTACCATTACATTGCTTACGTTTGCCATTAATCCAGTGTCTTGTCCATCCTTAGTCCAAAGGGAATCTGGAATTTGGGACAACATTTCATCTACCTGAGATGGATTTTCATTTAAACTTGTAGAGTGATACATTATCCTTTGGGGAATGTCCAACATATCCCACACCTCATGTGCAACTCTCTCTGGGATATCTAAAAATACACCATCAGGGGTGCAATATATAACACATCCCATCTTACATAACAAGTCTCTACCCAGCAGGTTAGTAGGAGTCGCAGCAGCTAGAAGGAAAGAATGCCTGGTATGCAACGGCCCAATAGTAACCTCTGTGGACTTTGTTAAAGGATAATGTTCCACTTTACCTGTTACACCCATTGTTGGTACTGTCTCGTTGGTCACCTGTAAATTAACGGGAGATTTTATCACTGACCTGCTCGCCCCTGTGTCTACAAGAAAAGGATATTCAGTACCAGCTACATCAACCATCATGACTGGTTCTTCCCTAGTACTTCCCGTTAACCTGACTATCTGTAGACTACAGGTATGACCTGACCCCTAGCATTGGCTACCATTCTCCAATAAAGCATTTACAGCCACAATTGGAGCTGGTGCCTGCTGGACATTTGCTGGTCTCTGTGCATATCCCTTATGGGGATATCCAGGTCATCCCTGATTTGGGGTTCCTACTCTTTTACTGTACAGTTTCTACTTAAGTGTCCTGTTTGTTTGCAATTAAAACATGTTCGTGGATCGGGTGAAGACACGTGTTGTTGTGAGGTTTGAGCAGAGGGTAAAGGTGGTGGATATGGGTAAGGATAGGGAGGGTAAGGGTATTGTGGGGGATATGTGGTTTGTGAGTAGTATGGAACCTGTGGTTGTATAGGGTTTGTGGAATAGAGCTATGTTTGTTGTTGCGTGGGGTTAGTGAGGGCATATAACTGTTCAGGTTTAAGTGTGTGTGTAGATGCAAGTGTGTCTGCTGGCTGTGATGTTACCGTCATTCCCTCCAGAGCTTGTATACTGACAGCCATTCATTTTTTCCTCTGGGTCTCTCTCTTCTTTGAGATGTTTTTATCATGTTCTCTGGCAGATTCTATGAGGGTATCTATTGTGACTCCCCTCCAGCCAGGTTGTGAGGTCTGAAAGAGAGTCTCTAAATTCTCTTTCAGACCGTCCATGAGTACCGTGACTATCATTCCCCTGTGGTGAGTGCTATCTTTAATATCTTCTAACCCATTGTACTGGGTGATAACCTGCAGAGCCCGGTCGCAATAATCTTCTGCAGATTCACTCTCCTTTTGCTTAATGGTGAAAATTTTGTTCCAGTTAACTACTACGGAAAATATATACCCAATTGAGTTACAATGCGGGAAATGTTACCTTGGTTTACTTGGTCTGTTAAGGGAACGTCACCATCCAATACACAATCCGTGATAAATTTTGTCACGTCGGTATTGCGTGGTAGACAGGCCCATAACACCACACGCCAATCTTTATTAGTTGGCTCATGAGAACTACCCAAATTTCTCAAAAATCTTTGACATTTGGCTAGTTCCTTTTTGGGATCGGGGAAATCATTTATGATGGAATTTAGTTCTGCTCTTGCCAGGGACAATGCATTACTACTTCCCTCGTGGGCACTACACCGTTCGCAGCTGAATCTCCATTCGGAATGGTTATTGTCCGAATGGGATGCAGACCGGCAGCGCTGCTAACTTTGACCTTGTTACCTGGCTGGGGGTTTAATCTTTTGCTGCTACGTATGGTATTAACAACTTCCTCTACAGGTGCAGAGGGTGTTAGCACTTCCTTTACTGTTACTGATGGAGATGACGGCACCACTCGTGATTGTTGTGATGCAGCATCTATCATCTGTACAGCATGGGAAATGGCAGACATTACAATAGGCTCATCATCCACATCATGAACATTTTCTTTATAGTTGCTTAAGAGAGGGTACAAATTGCTTGTTACATTTTTATGGGTATTTTTGGTAACTGTACTTGCACCCCCATCCACATAATGTGGGGGTGGTGAGTGTGAACTGCTGGCAATACTCTCCACAATGCTACCTTGCTGCACGTGTGGTCCATTTTGCGGCTCGCCCATATTGCAATTCTGCGTCGCAGATGTACTCTCTGGCAATGCGCTCGCAATGCTAGTTTGCATTGCTTGCGCATTTTTAAGCCACGCATCCCCTTCATGCTGCCACAACTTTAAACATTCATAATATTTGACCTTTTTCTCTCGGGAGCGCATCAGACTGATGTGATCCCGGACATTATCTAGTACATTTTTATCAACACTACCAATTCTGGGAAACGGTCTAACACTCTTCATCGTCATTTTAAACCATACATCACAATACCTTATTGCATAAGTACCATACTTAGTATGCATAATACGACGGGCCGATCCAAATGGCGCTTCCATTAGCAGTACATCATAGTCTAACATCTCTATTGTTTGCATGGCCCCCATTCTGAGACAACTCCTATGCTTTTCAATAAAGATTTAAACTGGTGAAAGATAATCAAGATATTTTCATGTACCTGTGGATGATTTAAACGGCAGCGCCCACACACCTGGATAAGATTGAAAAAGGAAACTTCCACACCCGGATAAGATTTAGTAAGGCAACTTCCACACCTATGGAAGTTTAAGTCGGCTACTTCCATGCACCTCTCTACAACAAAGACAACATGTACACCTGCTACTGTGTATAGAACGGTAAGCTGCTTACCGAGCAACTAGCACTTAGCTCTTAAAGGTCATATGGTACCTCTAACTGTAGGGAAAAAGTTACCCTTGCCAACAAATATTCACTGTTACACACTTTTTCCTGCACAGAAAAATACATGTTAACCCAGATATTGATAACAATTGAAAAATGTAAACCTCAACGACTTTATTTAAACACGTGGCAGCACAACCGGAAGTACGTATACGCTATTGTGCGACCAGTCACATACACAATAATGCGACTACCACACAACCATATGACAACTTTTTAGCTGCGTACGCAAAAGTGTGTCTTTACTGTGCGCAAAACTGCGACTCAGCCGTGTGCTCAATACTGCTGCACCCCTTTAAATGTTAGGTTCTATCAACAAAGGAAAACAAACTTTTTCCTCTCTTGTCCCTGGATTCTATTCAGCTTCCTTGGCTCACACAAAAATGGATAGCGATCTTTCAGCACAAAGCGGTTGCAGGTAAAACCCCACATGTGGCCACTCCACCCTTTGCTGAGATATACATAACCATATGTGCCGTGTGAGTAGGTAAGTGACTTCACTATGAGCCCCAAACTAAGGATACTGCCTTTGAACCTCTATATACCCCTGCCTATACCTTCTAATATCCTGCCTATAAACCTCTAAGGATGACAGTAATTTGCGTACGCAGTCAAACAGTTATAAAGACTCCAGAACTAGAACCTGTGGTTCCAAAGCACAATGTATTATTCAAGTAAAAGTACATCAGTTACACGCTATGATCCTCATATAATCTTAGAGCAAAGAGATTATACAGACCCAAGTACAATTATACATACGCAGCGATCTCTGGTCCAGATGTTAGGCATCAGCAAGAAACCCCTCGTCAATCAGCATTCAGCACAAAGACTAGGAACCCAGGGTCAGAGCACACATATTTATACCCCCCAGAAATAAACAACACAATAGAGAAGTTTGTTGCTAATACCATTGGTCCTAAAGGAGAGGGCATATGTTACAAAGCATTTAACAGGTTGATTCAAATAGACACAACCCAGCCTCTAACAACTGGGGGTCTCTGATTTCCTGCCTCATGCAACATCCTAACAGTTGTTCATATAATGTACATTTTGTTGCTTGAAGTCTCTGCGGTCCATAAGTTGAGAATGCATGATGCGATCTCCACACCGATGGTACCGGAATACTGTTGAAAGAGTATGCATCAGTACAATACCAATCATGGCTTACTTATCATGTATAAAACCTTAGTTACCAAATAATCTTTATTTCACAGAATGAACAAACTTAAATCTTATACTTTAAAGCTTATTAAAACTTTTATGTGAATATGAAATGTGTAAGTATGCGGGGTGTGATGTAAAGATGCTAGTTAACTTGGGGCAGATGCGTGCGCATATGCGACTAGTTAACAGCGCAATTGTGCGTATTAATGTGGTATGAGAAATGGTGCACTTAAATCTCACTTAAACTAAGTGAACACCTAGCAGTGTGGAATGCTGAACCTTATAGTTCCATGATTTGCTCATGCCCCAGCAACCCCCACCCTTTTCAGGCTCCAAAATACTGATCTTTGTTCTCCCAGGGCCTGTGTGAATGCAAATTAGTACAGCTACAAGACCCAAACCTCAGATAACACTCTTGGCTTTGAAGGTATTTATAATGTAGGAAGCCTGCTAATGTAAGGTGCTACAAACGACCCTCTTGCTGTATTCGAGCAGGGCCACTTGGAGTGAGAGCAGACGTTATGTCCATGAAGCTTGTCTACACAGGCTAGTTGTCACGTGGCCATTTGCTCTGTTTAGCTAATGCAATCCAATTTTGACATACTGTACAGCCATTTCTGAAATATATCCTTTAGGGGAATTATAATAATATACACACTTTATCCAGAGCACCCAAACTACGTAAAGTCATGAAATGGGCTTTTGATGAATCGCCGTAACTTATGGCGATGGTCACAGATGTAATTGCATAATGCTAATAGTAATATCGCCACATGTACTAAAGTGTGAGTTTATCTAAAATGGCGCTTAGGCGGCCATTTGCAAAATGGCGTCTTGCAATCTCATTTCCAAGATGGCGTCCTTGCGGCCTGTCGCAAGATGGTGTCGCTGCAATTCAATTTTAAACTGATCTTGTCTCAGCCAATAATCCAGCTTTGACAGTCCACCCTTTCATAGCGAACAACATGCTAACACAATCTGATTTTAAAATATAATTTAGGCTTACATTTATATACTTTTTAGTGTTATTATGGGATGGCACAAGGTAGTTCTTAATCCATCAATAATGTGTCTCTGAGTGGGGACATAAAACTACTATTATACACACACCGCGGATCTTGGAAGATCATGTGATAGGTGTGGGGATACACCAGTCCTATAAAGGCAGTCTTGAAGGGGAATTGAGACTTTACATTATCTATTTTTTTTTTTTAAATAACATTTCAAAAATACATTCTATGCATGTCTAAATATAATACATTAAATGATGGTATTTCCTAGATCAGGGTTGTAATGCAGTTCTGTATTTACCTCGGTATTCATACTGACCACCATCATAATTTCATTCTTTTGTTTTACTCTATTTTTACATTTTCCACACTACAACACAATAGGAACACACCGGACACATATGCCAATTATTATGATGAGAATCAGTATAAGGATTAAGAATTTGCCTATACTGGCGATCATTTCCTGGACCCATTCCCCTAGACCTGAGAACCATTTCACTGGGTTCAGCCATGAAACCCATCCTTCTATCTTCTCCCTTACTTCAGCCACTGAAGCGTTATGGTTCTTACGAAACTCCCATTTTAGCTGCAGAATTTCATCCATCTTCCGGTCTATCACCTCCTTGGGGTCAATGGTATCATTGGTGACATAGGTGCAACATTTTACTCCAAATTGGGTGGCCAATGTTATGCAATACCCTCCAGTAACAGCAGTTGAATAATTTAACACTAGCCTGTGTTGCACCAGTTCTTTCTTGTTTCTTGTACGCTTGCAATTCTCTCCCTGTATACCTGAATGTGTCATCGTACATCTCGGTGATATTATCTATCAATTTAGCAAGTTCCTGAATATATCTAAAGTTTAATGTACCCTGAGCAATCCTGGTGGGATCAAATGCGACTAAAACTTGAAAGCCAGTTGTCTCACTAATTAACTGAGTGGCTTTGTGCACGTCACCAGGTATCATATTTCGTTTGCCTCTGTGTTCATATTGTGTGTGAAGATATGGTGACGGTGTGTTTTTATGTATACCAAGCAATTCAACATGTGTGAGGGTCATAACTTCTGGGACTACTCTTCCCAGGTAACACAAACCTTCGGAACTCGGGGAGAGCCACTTATACGCTTTTCTTCCACATATAAAATATACATTATCAGGGAGAACATAAGGAATGGTATGCATCATTATCATTAAGCACATTTCCCTTGCAAACAATCCTATTTCTGGGTCTTCCATCTGGTACATGCAAGTTTCTGGCTGTATTATTTTAGCACAATAACCATCTGGCACCTTACCAATAATTTCTTTGGTGGAACTCAATGTATACCGATACCTAAAATGTTTCCCACTAGATTTAATTGAGCATAACAGATCATGGTTTATGGACTCATTATCAGCTCTTTGTGAGAAGGTCATCGTCTGATTATTCCCCGTCACTTCCCAACTCCCGAGTTTATTGGAGTTGGTTAAGTTTAAACACAAAAGTGATCTATCCACTTGGAATTTATATAGTTTGAAATGAGGTGGTTTGGATGAGAGAAATTTTCCATCCAATGTTTTCCCTTTTTGTAATTCTAAAATTTCCGTGCTATTCAGTGGAAATGGCACCAACCCTACATTATGCTGTCCCTGTGGCACATGTGAACACACCCAGCAATCAGTTTGATTTAACACTTAGCCTACCATGCTATGATGATCCTCTAAAGGATACCACCCCAGTATGGGTTATTTTTAGGTTGGCACCGTTGGATATAGTTCTCATCAACTAGGGACCCACAAAGCTCACAAATACAGGAATCTTCAGACGATAAACCTCCTCACCATCTCCGAGTATCCGGAATGACAGCTCTCTTAACAATAACAGTACTAAGATTGGTGAGACACTCCCCTGATTGGCATTGCACTCCTTCTGACTCCACTCCATCAGCACTGCCATCAGCTCCCATTTCCTCAATTGGTCTCTCATCACAGAAACTGGATATTCCCGAACCGACCAGGATGGTGAACATTCTAAAAGAGAATATGAAAATGAACACAGCAGGCCCATCCATTGTCACAACAAGACCTGCAAATTTATCTTCATTCAGGTATCTCTGCCATGATTTTACTTAACTTATTTTTAATAGTCCCGTTCATCCTCTCTACCTTGGCACTGGCTTGCGGTCAGTAGGGGGTGTGAAGTCGGCTATTAATACCCATCAGCTTACACATATTTTGAAAAAAATCACCTGTGAAATGAGTACCCCTGTCACTTTCAATGATTGTAGGGATACCGTACCTGCATACAAGTTCCTGAACTATTTTCTTGGCAGTAAACGCAGCAGTATTAGTGGCCTCTGGGTAGGCCTCAACCCAATTAGAAAATACATCAGTGCACACTAATACATACTTAAGATTCCTGCAGGGTGGTAATTGGATGAAATCAATTTGTATCACCTGGAAAGGTCCATCAGTCGGTGGAATGTGGGACGGTTCGGTAGGGATCGCTTTCCCTATGATCTTCCTCAAGCAGGTCAGACAGGACATTGCTATCTTTTCTGCTTGTGAAGAAAAACCTGGTGCGCACCAGTATGCTCTCCCCAACTTGCACATACCTTGTTTTCCAAGATGAGTCAGACCGTGTGCTGCCTCAGCCAGGCTGGGGTAATATGCCTTGGGGGCTACTGGTTTACCTTGTCCGTCCCTCCAGAGCCCGGAGGACTCTTGCCCACATTCCTTGGACTTCCAAGTGGACTTTTCCTGAATTGAACACAAATTTTGCATCTCAATTAATTTCAGCATATCAATTATTTGGAAAGACATAATTTTTTTCAGTGGGAGAAAACATTTTTAACCCTGCTGCCCATTTTGCAGCTTCATCGGCTCTGTTGTTGCCCAGTGACACCGGATCATCCTCACATGTATGGGCTTTACATTTAATTACTGCCACCGCTTTGGGCAGTTGGATTGCTTCTAAATGATGTTTTATGTGTCGGGAATGTGCAACTGGTGTGCCTGCTGCTGTCATAAAATTTCTCAGACTCCATAGAGCCCCAAAATCATGCACCACCCCGAACGCGTACCTCGAGTCAGTGTAAATGTTAGCAGATTTGCCTGCTGCCAGTTCACACACTCTAGTTAGTGCTACTAACTCTGCTACCTGGGCTGAGTGAGGAGGACCAAGAAGTTTAGCTTCTATGATGTCTCTGTCATTTACAAAAGCATAACCTGTTCATAATTCACCTGTGTCTGTTTGTCTATGACAACTCCCATCCGTATAAATAGTCACATCCACATTCTCTAAAGGTGTGTCGTGTATGTCAGGTCTAGCAGTAAAGGTCTGATTCAGATATTCCATACAATCGTGCGTATCATTATGTCCACTGAACTCCCCTCCAACCAGCAACTCGCCTCCTTCCACCCTTTGTACATCATGTTGTACATAAGGTAAATATGTTGCTGGATTCAGCGTGCTGCAACATTTAACAGTGATGTTTGTGGGTACAATTAGAGCTAGTTCCCATTTGGTAAACCTAGCCGAAGTGACGTGTCTGGATTGAGCTGAGTTCAACAGAGCAGATACAGCATGGGGAATGTAGATAATCATATCATGACCCAATACTTTGTCCTCTCTTTTACTCACCAATAAAGTGGTAGTTGCTACACTTCCCAAACAAGTGGGGAGTGATCTTGCCACAGTGTCCAATTGGGCACTGTAGTATGCTACGGGCCTACTGGCATCACAATGTTTTTGTGTAAGGACACCTGCAGTACAACCATCGTCTTCCGTACAATACAAATCAAAAGGTTTTTCATAATCAGGTATTCCCAATGCGGGAGCTTTTGTCAGACTATCCTTAAGATTAAGAAAAGCCTGCTCTGTTTCCTCTGTGTGTATGACATGATCGGGCTTTGAGGAAGAGACTAATTCCTGTAAAGGCAAGGCCAAAATAGAAAAACCTGGGATCCACATTCTACAGTATCCACACATTCCCAAGAAGGTACGAATCTGCTGTTGATTCTGCGGCAGTGTCATGTTCTGTATGGCCTGGATTCTATAATTTGTAAGATGTCGTAACCCCTGGGTTAGGCAGTGTCCCAAATATTTTACTCTGGATTGGCACGGCTATAGTTTGTCCTTAGCCACCTTGTGTCCTGTATGCGAGAGACGAAGCAACAAAAGTTTAGTATCATTCAAACATGACATAAACGAGTCAGAACATAGCAATAAATCATCCACATATTGAATTAGAACAGATCCATTGGCAGGTTGAAAAGATTGTAAACAGTCGTGCAATGCCTGGGAGAAGATACTGGGGCTGTCTATGAAATCTTGGGGTAACCATGTCCATGTGTATTGTATACCTCTGTATGTAAATGCGAATAGATACTGACAGTCAGGGTGGAGAGGTACAGAGAAGAAAGCAGAGCAGAGGTCAATGACAGTGAAATGGGTTGCATTTGGTGGGATCTGCATCAGGATGACAGCTGGATTTGGCACTACAGGGAATTGGCTCTCTACTACCTTATTAACACCTCTAAGTTCTTGGACCAGCCTATAACCCCTCTCACCATTCTTCTTCACTGGCAAGATGGGACTGTTGGCTACACTAGCTGTACGAACTAAAATTCCCTGTTGCAATAATCGCTCAAATATTGGAAAAACCCCTAATTCTAACTCCTGTTTTAGTGGGTACTGGGGAATTTTTGGAGCTTGCCTACCGCTTTTTAAATTTACCATTACATTGCTTACGTTTGCCATTAATCCAGTGTCCTGTCCATCCATAGTCCAAAGGGAATCTGGAATTTGGGACACCATTTCATCTACCTGAGATGGATTTTCATTTAAACTTGTAGAGTGATACATTATCCTTTGGGGAGTGTCCAACATATCCCGCACCTCATGTGCAACTTTCTCGGGGATATCTAAAAATACATCATCAGGGGTGCAATATATAACACATCCCATCTTACATAACAAGTCTCTACCCAGCAGGTTAGTAGGAGCCGCAGCAGCTAGAAGGAAAGAATGCCTGGTATGCAACGGCCCAATAGTAACCTCTGTGAACTTTGTTAAAGGATAATGTTCCACTTTACCTGTTACACCCATTGTTGGTACTGTCTCGTTGGTCACCTGTAAATTAACGGGAGATTTTATCACTGACCTGCTCGCCCCTGTGTCTACAAGAAAAGGATATTCAGTACCAGCTACATCAACCATCATGACCGGTTCTTCCCTAGTACTTCCCGTTAACCTGACTATCTGTAGACTACAGGTATGACCTGATCCCTAGCGGTGGCTACCATTCTCCAATAAAACATTTACGGCCACAATTGGAGCTGGTGCCTGCTGGACATTTGTTGGTCTCTGTGCATATCCCTTATGGGGATGTCCAGGTCTTCCCTGATTTGGGGTTCCTACTCTTTTTACTGTACAGTTTCTGCTTAAGTGTCCTGTTTGTTTACAATTAAAACATGTTCATGGATCGGGTGAAGACACGTGTTGTTGGGAGGTTTGAGCAGAGGGTAAAGGTGGTGGATATGTGAAACAATAGGGAAGGTAAGGGTATTGTGGGGGATATGAGGTTTGTGAGTAGTATGGGACCTATGGTTGTATAGGGTTTGTGGAATGGAGCTGTGTTTGTTGTTGCGTGGGGTTAGTGAGGGCATATAATTGTTCAGGTGTAAGTGTGTGTGCAGATATGAGGGTGTCTGCTAGCTGTGATGTGACCGTCATTCCCTCCAGAGCTTGTATACTGACAGCCATTCGTTTTTCCCTCTGGGTCTCTCTCTTCTTTGAGATGTTTTTATCATGTTCTATGGCAGATTCTATGAGGGTATCTATTGTGACTCCCCTCCAGCCAGGTTGTGAGGTCTGAACCCGAGACTTTAAATTCTCTTTCAGACAGTCCATGAGTACCGTGACTATCATTCCCCTGTGGTGAGTGCTATCTTTAATATCTTCTAACCCAGTGTACTGGGTGATAGCCTGCAGAGCCCGGTCGCAATAACTTCTGCAGATTCACTCTCCGTTTGCTTAATGGTGAAAATTTTGTTCCAGTTAACTACTACAAGAAAATATATACCCAATTGAGTTACAATGCGGGAAATGTTACCTTGGTTTACTTGGTCTGTTAAGGGAACGTCACCATCCAATACACAATCCGTGATAAATTTTGTCACGTTGGTATTGCGTGGTAGACAGGACTTAACACCACACGCCAATCTTGATTAGTTGGCTCATGAGAACTACCCAAATTTCTCAAAAATCTTTGACATTTGGCTAGTTCCTTTTTGGGATCGGGGAAATCATTTATGATGGAATTTAGTTCTGCTCTTGTCCAGGGACAATGCATTACTACTTCCTTCGTGGGCACTACACTGTTCGCATCTGCATTTCCATTCGGAATGGTTATTGTCCGAATGGGATGCAGACCGGCAGTGCTGCTACCTTTGACCTTGTTACCTGGCTGGGGGTTTAATCTGTTGCTGCTACGTATGGTATTAACAACTTCCTTTACGGGTGCAGAGGGTGTTAGCACTTCCTTTACTTTTACTGATGGAGATGACGGCACCACTCGTGATTGTTGTGATGCAGCATCTATCATCTGTACAGCATGGGAAATGGCAGACATTACAATAGGCTCATCATCCACATCATGAACATTTTCTTTATAGTTGCTTAAGAGAGGGTACAAATTGCTTGTTACATTTTTATGGGTATTTTTGGTAACTGTACTTGCACCCCCATCCACATAAGGTGGGGGTGGTGAGCGTGAACTGCTGGCAATACTCTCCACAATGCTACCTTGTTGCACGTGAGTGCCATTTTGCGGGTCACCCGTATTGCAATTCAGCGTCATGGATGTATTCTCAGGCAATGTGCTCGCAACGCCAGTTTGCATTGCTTGCGCATTTTTAAGCCACGCATCCCCTTCATGCTGCCACAACTTTAAACATTCATAATATTTGACCTTTTTCTCTCGGGAGCGCATCAGACTGATGTGATCCCGGACATTATCTAGTACATTTTTATCAAAACTACCCATTCTGGGAAACGGTCTAACACTCTTCATCGTCATTTTAAACCATACATCACAATACCTTATCGCATAAGTACCATACTTTGTATGCATAATACGACAGGCCAATCCAAACGGCGCTTCCATTAGCAGCACATCATTGTCTAACATCTCTATTGTTTGCATAGCCCCCATTCTGAAACAACTCCTATGCTTTTCAATAAAGATTTAAACTGGTGAAAGACAATCAAGATACTTTCATGTACCTGTGGATGATTTAAACGGCAGCGCCCACACACCTGGATAAGATTGAAAAAGGAAACTTCCACACCCGGATAAGATTTAGTAAGGCAACTTCCACACCTATGGAAGTTTGTCGGCTACTTCGACGCACCTCTCTACAACAAAGACAACATGTACACCTGCTACTGTGTATAGAACGGTAAGCTGCTTACCGAGCGACTAGCACTTAGCCATTAAAGGTCATATGGTACCTCTAACTGTTGGGAACAAGTTACCCCTACCAACAAATACTCACTGTTACACACTTTTTCCTGCGCAGAAAAATACACGTTACCCCAGATATTGATAACAATTGAAAAATGTAAACCTCAACGGCTTTATTTAAACACGTGGCAGCACAACTGGAAGTACGTATACGCTATTGTGCGACCAGTCACATACACAATAATGTGACTACCACACAACCGTATGACAACTTTTAGCTGCGTACGCAAAAGTGCGTCTTTACTGTGCTCAAAACTGCGACTCAGCCGTGTGCTCAATACTGTGGCACCCCTTTAAATGTTAGGTTCTATCAACAAAGGAAAACAAACTTTTTCCTCTCTTGTCCCTGGATTCTATTCAGCTTCCTTGGCTCACACGAAAACGGATAGCGATCTTTCAGCACAAAGCGGTTGCAGGTAAACCCTGCATGTGGCCACTCCACCCTTTGCTGAGATAACGATAACTGTATGTGCTGTGTGAGTAGGTAAGTGACTTCACTATGAGCCCCCAACTAAGGATACTATGACTTCACTATGAGCCCCCTTTGAACCTCTATATACCCCTGCCTGTATCTTCTAATATCCTGCCTATAAACCTCTAAGGATGATGCTAATTTGCGTATGCAGTCATACAGTAAATAAAGACTCCAGACCTAGAACCTGTGGTTCCAAAGCACAAAGTATTATTCAAGTAAAAGTACATCAGTTACACACTATGATCCTCATATAATCTTAGCGCAAAGAGATTATACAGACCCAAGTACAATTATACATACGCAGCGATCTCTGGTCCAGATGTTAGGCAACAGCAAGAAACCCCTCGTCAATCAGCATTCAGCACAAAGACTAGGAACCCAGGGTCAGAGCACACATATTTATACCCCCCAGAAATAAACAACACAATAGAGAAGTTTGTTGCTAATACCATTGGTCCTAAAGGAGAGGGCATATGTTACAAGGCATTTAACAGGTTGATTCAAATAGACACAACCCAGCCTCTAACAACTGGGGGTCTCTGATTTCCTGCCTCATGCAACATCCTAACAGTTGTTCATATAATGTACATTTTGTTGCTTGAAGTCTCTGCGGTCCATAAGTTGAGAATGCATGATGCGATCTCCACACCGATGGTACCGGAATACTGTTGAAAGAGTATGCATCAGTACAATACCAATCACGGCTTACTTATCATGTATAAAACCTTAGTTACCAAATAATCTTTATTTCACAGAATGTACAAACTTAAATCTTATACTTTAAAGCTTATTAAACCTTTTATGTGAATATGTAATGTGTAAGTATGCGGGGTGTGATGTAAAGATGCTAGTCAACTTGGGGCAGATGCGTGCGCATGAAGCTAATAAACAGCGTTTTCATACAGGATGTTATGCATTCGCTAATATGCGACTAGTTAACAGCGCAATTGTGCGTATTAATGTGTGTATGAGAAATGGCGCACTTAAATCTCACTTAAACTAAGTGAACACCTAGCAGTGTGGAATGCTGAGCCTTATAGTTCCATGACTTGCTCATGCCCCAGCAACCCCCACCCTTTTCAGGCTCCAAAATACTGGTCTTTGTTCTCCCAGGGCCTGTATGAATGCAAATTAGCACAGCTACAAGACCCAAACCTCAGATAACACTCTTGGCTTTGAAGGTATTTTATTGTAGGAAGCCTGCTAATGTAAGGTGCTACAAACTACCCTCTTGCTGTATTCGAGCAGGGCCACCTGGAGTGAGAGCAGACGTTATGTCCATGAAGCTTGTCTACACAGACTAGTTGTCACGTGGCCATTTGCTCTGTTTAGCTAATGCAATCCAATTTTGTCATACTGTACAGCCATTTCTGAAATATGTACTTTAGGGGAATTATAATAATATACACACTTTATCCAGAGCACCCAAACTACGTAAAGTCATGAAATGGGCTTTTGATGAATCGCCGTAACTTATGGTGATGGTCACAGATGCAATCGCATGATGCTAATAGTAATATCGCCACATGTACTAAAGTGTGAGTTTATCTAAAATGGCGCTTAGGCGGCCATTCGCAAAGTGGCGTCTTGCGATCTCATTTCCAAGATGGCGTCTTGCGGCCAGTCGCAAGATGGTGTCGCTGCGATTCAATTTTAAACTGATCTTGCCTCAGCCAATAATCCAGCTTCGACAGTGGTTACACACTGGAGTGATGGGCATTCTTTCCGACATAAGAACGAATGCCCTTGAGCGTGGATTGCCCCTGCACACTAGAATGAGTTAATGAAGGACCAAATGATCACTGTACCATCCTTCATTAACATACCACAGGTCGCTAGGTTTGATGTGCTAGAGACTGTGGGACTGCATAATCACCCGTATACACTGAGTGATGAAGGCGATTTGTCGTTACGAAATGGCAAATCGTTCTGACATCGCTCCAGTTTGTACCAACTTAAGCCTCATTCATTAGAATCAAAGGAGCTTCAATAAATACTACTTTGGTATGGTAACAGGCCTTATGACAATTATCGCACCAGCTCTGGTGGGATAGTGTTGTCCTGCAATGGATATCGTTCAGGCAAGCACCAGTGGCACGTGTGATAAAGATTTTCTCAATATTTGCTAATTCTCACAATTTATTGTTAAGATATCAGTAAAACTTCCTAGAATTATTTCAGTAGAAAAATAAAAAAATTGTAATAAATGAAGAGGAGGAGGGGTGGATGGGAAGATTTTAAAGATATTTTTTTTTTTACCCTCTACCCCATAAAATATATTTGTGGACCTACAATCCTAAAAAATATTGTGCATAGACTGTTTATGGTTTATGAATTACAATTATGTCATAATTGTAATTAACTGAAATGCCATTCAGCCAGGGTTGCTGCTATTTCCAAGTTGGAGAAAGGACCTCTGTGACGTAGATACCACGTGACCGCTGCAAGAGGCTGGACCGCTCCTGCATTATCATCCACTAGGGCATAGAGGGGGAATAAATATCTGTGGCGAGCGCAGCGAGCCACTGTGCCCGAAGCGCGGCGAGCGTAGCGAGCCCGCGAGGGGACACTTTTGGTCCCCCGTTAGCATCCCCGCCCCTCCCCCTTTCAGGCCGAGTCACGTGGGTGTGACATCACAGGGCCATCAGCCCTGTATAGTCTAGACCTAACCATTCAGCCAGCTGTTACCAACACCCAGCACACATCACTGTTGCTAAAACACTGGTCACATACAGTATTTTGGAATGGTTTTGTTCAGACTGTTACTGTGGTTGTAGTTTCTTTTTTATTATTGTATAACTGTGATCTCTAAAGAGTTCATTTAAATGTGATCACAAGAAAATGTGTTGATTTTTTTTTTTGGTCTTGACTCTTGTAACATGTTAAACAGAGAAAATCTACTGCTTTAATCTCTACAAGGTAATTTGGCATTTAAATTCATTTCTATCTCTTCTCTAGAAAGATTACTCTATCGGGTTAATATCGATTATTAGAGGAGTTTCACTCCACAGCTAGCAATCTGTTCGTCAAAAAGCAACTCTGTAAATGTTTCCGAGAACTCTGTTATTACTGGATTCTATTATCTAGCTAATAGGTTTTGAGCTCTGTGGATAAGAAATACAGTGTATAGAAAAAATGCTTGCCTATCTTATATTTGTGAAATTAAACGTAAGTAAAATGACATGGGCTAAAAAGCCTTTAAGCTCTCAGAACGCCACAAAGGCAAATATGGATATCCCAAAGGCCCTAAAAATGATGTATATGTTTTTTATTAATTATATTTGTGTATACAATAACAATGAACAAAATAAAGGCAACTTACATAAGTACAAACATGCAGTATAAATGCTGTTTTTCTGCAAATACTTAAAAAATTAATGATTCCTTCCTATATTGGTGCTAAATATACAACAATCAAACACAATCTGAACTTCTCTACAATACTGATATGATAAATGACCCCATTTGGAGCTGTTGGTTATAACTCAACATTACAACAGCTTTTAATTAAAATTAAAAATATAAATATATTTATATACAATATTCAAAATTACTGTATTCAATCAACTGGCAGATGAGAGCTGATAAAACTAATACCGATTCATATACAATTTAAATTCAGATAGAAAACAATGGATTATGGGCCTGATTCAGCAAGGAATGCACGGATGCAGACGCACACACCCGGCCGCTGCAAGAATATGCTAATTAATGCATACGCACAGGGCACTCACAGCAGAATAAGCAGACACCCAGCACTACATAATACCACCCAATTCCCTGTACTTGCGTCCTCTATACCTGGCAAGAAAGCGGAAACATCGGTAACATCGAGAACCATCGGACTCATACGCACAATAGTGGTTGACCTGACCCTCCCGCAGACATAGCGAGACTTCCTGTGTGCAACTAGACCTCAGGCTGCGTCCGCCGCTGCAAGGGCTTAATTATGCACGCCCCTGAAATGCCGTCCAATCGCACAGACACATCTGCGTTTGCCCGACCACTCCCCCGTCACAACTCACAAACGGCACTTCCTGTCAATCACTTGTCCCTGGGGCTACGGACCCCCTGCGTACGCATACTCCATTATATTGGATGGTTCGTGCATGCATACTGCAATGCATACGCATGCGCAGAGCACAACCATCGACCAATTGTGTGTGTCTGTATTGTTGCGTTCCTTGCTGAATCAGGCCCTATGTCCCAAAATAAAATTAATTATGACTATATGAAGGGCTTTTAGAATAAACCTTATTAGAAGCAAAAATTCTAAAATATTAATAGCTATTTTCTATTAAATTATTAATATACTTTTAGGTGAGGATTCTGTCACTATATCAACAATCCCAATGTCAACAGTCATAATGTTGACCCACAATGTAAACATTGTTGATATGTCCCCATGGAACATATCGACATCGGCAGAATGTGAACATGTTCAAAATGTCGATACCTAAAATGTGAAATGTCAACATTCTGCAGAATGTCGACATTATGGTTAGACTGCAGGAGCACAGGGTTAGGGCTGTGCACTAGGAGAAAGGGTGGGGGTTAGGCTGCGGGAAGGGAGGGTTAGGGTTGTGCACTAGGAGAAGGGTCGGGGTTAGGCAGGGCCATAACTACGATTTTTGTCACCCTTTGAAGACAGTAATTTGGCGGCCCCCTGGTAATTCCCCCATAGTAATGCCCCCTGCAGCAGTCCCCCTATAGTAATGCCCCCTTCAGTAGTGCACCTATAGCAATTCCCTTCTGAGGTAATGCCCCTGTAGTAGTGCCCATGTAGTAATGCCCCTGTAGTAGTGCCCATATAGTAATGCCCCTGTAGTATTATTACGATGAACGATAATTGTTCAAGCGCGCTCCCGTTTGTAGCTCAATGTCCATTTCAGATTGCCCAACATAACGATTTTCATTAAGGGAAGGAAAATTTTTCATTCATCGTTGTAAAAATCGTTCATTACACTTCAAAAAATCGTTCACTTTTTCAAGGGAAAATCTGGCAGAAAATCGTTAGTTACAAAATCATTATGTGTGTATGCACCTTAAGCCTTTAATTGCACACAGTTTGGGAACTACTGCTATATGGTGTTAAAATCCCATTGTAATGGAGAGATGGTAGTTGCAGGGGTGCCTCAGGATGGTGGCCCAGCACGAAATCAAATTATTTATGGTCAATGTAATGTAAATATGTGGACAAACAGAAGTGCAAACCTGTCCACCACCACATAACTGAACCTAAGGATGACAGGCGAGTACAATTTACTTCACTTTACTACATTTTTTTCTGAATTGTTCAATAACAAACTTAAACTTAGGAGTGCCGTGAAAACAATGCTGATACTCTAGGACGCTGTGATTCAAAAACGTTTGGGAATCACTGCCATATAGTATTCACGTAATCTGTGGATGTTATTGTGCCCTTACTCTTTGTCTCATCAAATGCAGTAATCAGGCAGAAGGCTGGTCAGGGGAGATGGCCTGCCTCTCTCTCAACTTTCCAGCTATTGTCTCCTGCAGCTTTTGCATTGAGCTTTCCATTTCAGGAGATTATACCCTCTCAACCTCATAGATTAGAATGACAGTTATCTCGCCTAGTTTAGTCCCTCGGATGATTTCTGAGTTACCACCCCCAGACATCATAGTCCTCCTCCACTGTCTTCTGTTACAATTTGTGTGACCAAAGGACTTTATTGTTCTCCCTATAGGGGTAATAAATTGATCTCATAATCCATCCAGCAATGTTTGCCACAATGTGACATTATTGGGGCTGATTCTGAGACAGACACAAAGTGGCTATGTTTGTGTGACGCTGCAGAAGCCTTATTTACTACCTTATGCTAATTCAAGTTTCCATAGGACTAGTGCAAGGTCCATGTGGCTTGAAGCGGGAAGTCACTCCATCCACTGTTTCTTCGTCCATAGCTGCAACCATCATCGTTAGTATTCACATTTGCACCAGCTCCATTTCAGGTGTAGAGACCACCATTTTAGGTGCAAGAGACATGTCTGAAAAAGACCTCCATGCAAAAAGAGGCGTCCAATGCAGAATCAGCCCCTATATATATATATATATATATATATATATAATATCCCTTTTTAAGGACACTGTAATAGTAAAACATGAAAGGTTGCAATTAAAGGCTTAAGGTGCATACACACATAATGATTTTGTAACCAACGATTTTCTGCCAGATTTTCCCTTGAAAAAGTGAACGAAAAATTTTCCTTCCCTTAATGAAAATCGTTATGTTGGGCAATCTGAAATGGACATTGAGCTACAAACGGGAGCGCGCTTGAACAATTATCGTTCATCGTAATAACTCAGAAAGTGACCGATTTTTTGAACGATTGAAAGATAACGACGTTGTTAACGACAAATCATTCAAAAAATCGTTACATGTGTATGCACCTATACCGTGTACTGTTGGATACCCGGTACTGTAGGGCGCGTGGCCTTATCATGGAGGTGTAGCCACACCCCCTACTAAAAAAGTTTTAAAAATATCAATCGTGGCCCCCATGTGCCTCACAGAGGGACACCTTGTGCCCCTCAGCCTTCCCCCCCACATCAGGTGCAGTGCTGCAGGCAGAGGAGACTGCTGCTGAGCTCAGTGGCAGCAACCTCCCTGGACCCACTGTAGCCTAGCACACAGCAGTATGTGCCTGGCTAGGGAGAGAGGCTCCTGTCACTGACAGGTAAGAGGGGGGCAGGGGGTTGGACCATCCAAAACGCCTGGGCCCAGGTAATTAGCACCCGCTCCCTTCCCTCCTCTCAGCACCCCTAGGGATAATTGGAGTACAAAAAGTGCTCTTTAGATAGTCTTACTTCCTCTGGGAAATGAGTATATACTGGTTTAACCCTGTCACTTCACAACAGAAGACACGTGAGAAAAGCTGGCGTAAGACAATCTTGTGCTTAATATCTTTCCAGTCCTGCAGTTATATGAAAGTGATGCTACAATGACATTTTCAAACCCGCTAGGAATTGATATATCCATAGACCAAGCATTAGGTACTATTGATTTGCTCATTGGACATTTATCCTACTGTTTTGAGCTGATTTCACAATCAAATGTAACAGCACCTTCTGTTCAATACCATGGATAGATGAGCAATTAGATACACACAAGTCAGTAGAGAACGTTTATGAGTCATTTGTAACAAATGGACTATTAGATACACATGTTAGATACAATGGGCCTGATGCAGAGTTTTTTTGCAAAATTAAATTACTGTTTTTTTAAAGCAAAATAAATAAAATTTAAAAAAAATGCACCCACAAGAAAAACAATACACCCACACAGAAAGTATGGCTCTGCCTCCCTAGTATATGACCTTGGTTTACACCAAGTCTTCAGGGCTAATCTACTAAACGTCAAGTTGGTCAATGCTTACAAACCAATGGGCATCACCAGCGGTTTGAGGGTAAAAATACTCGTACCGCATGTACAAAGCATTCGAATTGATGCTGTTTTATAAGACAACATTGATGTCCATCGTTTTCTAAATCCCAATACCGCCATGATGACGCAGTCAAAAATGGAAACAGTAGGAAAAACACTCCTGGTAGCACTAAGGCTATTGCCCATGGGTGTGAGGTTATTAAATGGTTGTTACAAATATAAAAAATATTGTTTTTTACTGACATACTACTGGTCCCAGCTAACCCTGCTCAAATTAAATAACTGCCAGAGCATGCTAGCACTTGGAGAACTACAAATGCCAGTATGCACTGGTAAATAGGGACATTGGCACCATGTATTGCACCTGTAAAAAAATTTAAAGAAAACGTTAAGATGCTGACACCACAGGAAAATTATTATTTTTTTCAATGAGAAGGGTCCTCTTCATTCCAAGACATTATAAAAATATATATGTTATGACACTGCACTAACTCTAGAAGAGAATGTCAGGTCACTTGCGCTCACTGCCTTAAGAAATAATGTGAGTGCTGTGAATGGTCGGAGTGTGGGAGCTGCTGTGCTTTGGCCAATCAAATCACTCCCATTTGGGGGGATCCCACAACATATTTTTTTTTATTTTTGCACTTTTGCGTGCAAAAATGAGGTCAAGCCTGCACAGATCAGCGGTTTAGTAAATCTGGTGCTCTTTTACTAAGGGGCAGAATCAATAAGCAGCTGGTTGTCCCTGCTTGTGGGACTATCCCTCAGTGCACCAGGATGAGAAGCTCAGAGACCGCATATGGCCTCTGCCTAGCCGCCATATTGAATGCAGAAATAGTGATGCGATGAACGCGTCGTCAATGGCACTGAGGAGTTGCAGTAAAGTTATTTTTGAGTAGATGGTCTCAGCAAGCATGCCAGGGCAGGATGGTACTTGTTGAACCACAAACGCCAGCCTCAAGGGCCCACTGGCACCTTTAAAAAAAATAAACAAAACAAATAATAGGACACATGCTGTAAAGAAACAATATTTGATGAAATAAAGACTCCCCCCACATCCTTGTTTACCTTTATTATTTTCTCAAGCCAAGGGGGAAATGTTGTCTTCTCTGTATACTATGGGGTCTTGGCTAAAAAAAAAACCACATCAGACGATGCAACTTGTTCTTGTCGGGACCCCATGGCAACTGAGAGGTCACTCTCCATAGAAATGAATGGGGTTGCGCTGATTGGTCAGAGCGTGGGAGCTTGACCAATCTGACCAATTAGAGCTCAACCAAGACTACAGTTATATATTTCTATAAATTGTTGCATAACAGTGGAGAAGGAAACAAAAAAAGTAGCTGATTAAAACATACAGTAGTCTTGTACTGTGTAATTTCACTACATTGGCTATTTAATGCATGCACCGTGTAGTTTAGGGAAGACGACATCTGGTGGAAGGAAAGTAGTATTACACTCTGCCATGTTTCAGTACCTTATGCTGTGACAGTATATGCTATGATGCGTCCTGGTGCTGCGTATTAGAAGTGGCAAGCCTGCTGCGCTACGTGGAATGTATATGAGTGCACTTCTGTAGGATAGTAAGGGCTCTAAAACCTAACCAAGAGCTTAGATCTGAATGTAAAAGGTTTAGATGCAGTAGTGAGGTAGGATATTTTACTTAATAAAAAGTTTTTCCCAGGTCCTGGAAGGGACAAGTAGAGGGTCCTATCTCCCCAATGCCCTCTCAACCTGCTCTAACACCTAAATCGATATGAAGGGGGCATTACATTTCAAAACCAGAAATTAGCTATGGTGGGGCTATATTATTATAATTCTGCTAAACATCCATTTTGTTTGTATTGGGCTGTTTCATAGTTTACTAATTTATTTATATGATTATACCTTTATTTATAAAGCCAACATACATACTGCTGCAACGCATCACAAGCTGCCGTATCAGCTTGCTACCATCAATCCGTATCTCTGACCGCAGAGTCTGACAACCTCCCCGGACACCAGGCAATGTGGACGCCGAACTAGGACGGCCACCCAGGTGCTTCTGGGTCTGCGGATAGACGTGCAGTGTCCCAGCTTTCAGCTGTCTATCAATCTGTGCACCTGCAGCTCACTGGTGGAGGATCTATTATTACACTGTCTGTACCGGCGCCACGTCACCTGTGATAGCTTACACAGCCTGCACGTGTGTGTATCATAGTTCCTGTCAGTATGCCGGTGTCTCTGTCTGTGGTATTCTGCCAGTTTGTGTCTTGGACTGCCCTGTCCATGTTCCTGAACATCATAGTGGTTTTGTATCCTGTCTCAGTCTGAGGCCTCACCGCATCCGCAGCATTCACTTCTCGGTGGCGATTCCCTTCTCAGTCTTACAGCCATCTACACCTGCAGCTCACATTACCTTCCTCTGCAGCAGTTTAGCACCTCAGCCCTCAAGGTCACATCGCTGCCAACAAAGTCGCACCTCGGCCCTCAAGGCTTCACCTAGGCACCAGTGCCGTACGTTGTCTCTCAGGGCCGCACCACAGCCCTCAAGGCCACATCATCTTTCCAAAGACATTCTTTGGCCCTCAAAGCAACATATCGGTACCAACGCTGTACTTTGGCCCTCAAGGTCGCATCTCGGCTTCCAAGTTTTGTACTGCGGCCATCAAGGCTGCACCTTGGCAAACAAGGACACACCTCAGCTTCAATACGCACCTCAGCCCTCAAGGCTACTTCGTGCTTCCAAAGCTGCACTTCGGCCCTTAAGACCTCATCTTCGACCCACAAGGTCGCAACTTGCCACCAAAGCCGCATCTCGGCTCCATTAACCACCACTAGCTGCATAGAACAGCAAGATTACTGTGTAAGCCCCTACTGTATCGAGTTTTAAGACCAGGAGGCCACCTAAGTTCCAGTGAGCTATCCAGCTCTATGGGAACAGCGGATGGCTGTTATTGGCAGAAAACTTCGCCAGTCACCTCTAGGGGTCTTACACAGTGGTACCTAGATGATCATAACACAAAGTGAGGATATTTCTTCTGTTGGATACTAGTGAGATGATGGTCTGCACTTTTGGGAGACCATGAGAGCACCTTAAAATTTGGGACTTTCCCAGACATTCTGCGAGAAGAAGCAAGAATGTATTTGCATGCAATTTGCAAGCACTGGCACGATTTCAGCAAGGTTGCAAATAGATTTAAAGTGGCAATTGTTTGTTTTGGCAAAACGAACCAGGTTTTGCCTTTAAACAAATTGCTACTTTAAATCTAGCAAATCTCTGGCCGAAATTGAATCAGTGCCCGCAAATAGTGAGCTTCTGTATTACATTTGGACCTTGTTCTGGCTAATTGTATATTGTGCAGTCTTTGCTGATACTGTGGGAAAAATACTCATATTGAAATGAATTAAGCATTGCTTATTGCTGTATACCTTAATCTTAGTGTATGAATAAAGAGACCTATTTTATCTGGCTCATACAATTTCATGCAGTGCTTCAGTCATTAGTCGTGTGTAGGAAGATGAGAAGGAGGAAAACATTCTCATGGGGTTGTTATAGACGGTAATGGCCTTGAATTTGATTGCCTCTGGCTATGTTATGCTCCTTTGAAACCACCAATGCTCCCTAGCAGTAAGCCTGGGCATTGTCTACTTACAAACGAAAATAATGAACATTTATTTCAGGCTTATGAGAGCTTGTGGCTTACCAGTTGCAGTGAGACTTAAGTCTTGTCAAACTGAGACTTGCAGTGAATCAGCAGACAATGAGCTTCAGGTTTCCTACCACTGATCTACATAATAAACGAAAACCCTATCCTGGGTGTAATGGGTAAATTGATGTGCTACTGTAAGAACGGAATGGATATGTAATGCTGGCTGTCAGGATGCCTCCTGTCAGAATACTGACAGCAGCATCCCGATGGTTGGTATCCTAACAGAGTCAGGTAAGTATAACTCCCCCACCCCTTCCCCCCCTAACCCAAACCCTTCCTACTTGTAGCCTCAACCTAACCCTCCCCGCACCCTAACCCTCCCCGTTAGTGCCTAAACCTAACCATCCTCCCTTCATGCCTAAACCTAACCCTCCCCCTTAGTGCCTAACCCTAACCTCACCCCCTCCAGTGGTGCCTAACCCTCCCCCTTAGGGGAGCCTAACCCTAACCTCCCACTCAAAACCTAACCTTAACCCCGCTACGCTTGCTAAACCTAACACACACACACCCCCATCCCCATGGCTAATGTTAAGGGCACCCCGGACTTACCTCATTCCGACTGGCGTCCTTTACCGTTCCGGCATCGGAATCAAGATAGACGTCGGTATTTCGACACATATCTTAAGTCCCTTGTCGGAATTTTCCTGTCGGTATTGAGAACGGCGGCATCGCGGCCTTCGGTCTCATAACTACATCCCGTAAGAACTAGCTAAAATTCTGGTTTTAAACATTTGGGAGTCTATTTACTAAGCAGTGTTAGGAGACAGAGTGAAAAGTGATAAGAAAGTGATAAGGTGCCAGCCAATCAGCTCCCAACTGTCATTTTTTAAACACAGCCTGTGAGATGGCAGGAGCTGATTGGCTGTTACCTTATCACTTTTCACTCTTTCTCCTAACACTGCTTAGTATATAGATCCCAAAAGCTTGTAAGCTGTTATGAAAAGTTTGTCTATCAGACAGTTAAAGCAGATTTAAAAATGACAGACATGCCTTTCTGATAGCAGCCCTGCTAGTGTACAAGGCTTTTTTAATGGAAGTAAAAAAAATGATTCTACCAGCGCTGCCCTAATGCATTTTTTAAATAATGTCAATTGAATACAGAGATTGATGCTGAATTTGTATAGCTGCGGCTCTCTGTAATCAGCTTATACAAACACTAAAAGACATTTATTGGACCTGGTGCATTTACCAGGATGGGGCACAAATTATTTTTCTTGTTTCTGATGACCAGCTGGGGCAATGATATATTCTACATCTAATGCACACTAATATGTGTGTCCTAATATCTCACATTAACAGACTTTTTATTTTTCTGTGCGTCATTATACTTAAAGACTAGAGTGCAGAAGCTTATGATCACCCTATCAATTTTGAAACAGCAGGTGAAATCCAAGATTTAATAAAGGACCACGAGTATAAAATATAAATGGTTTATTTAAAATAGTAAAAATAATATTTACATCTAGAAAATATGCAGACATGTTCGAACTAAAGTTATCTGACTTAAGCTGGGTACACACTTTGGAGCGATGTCATTCCGATATGGACGATTTGGCCAAATCGGAAAGGACAAATCATGCATATCGTGCAGTTTGTAAGCACGATATGCACGCTCCCGCGTTACGCATGCGAAGTTCTGCACATGAACCTGATAATATCGCAAGAGGCTCCATGCAGTGTAATGAAGGACAGAATGAGTGGTCGTTCATTACATCGTTCTGATGTGTACGCAGGATCCGATATGTCGGGCCGACACACCCGCTGGGTACGCATCGCTCAGTGTGTACACAGCTTTACAACTGAGATTGTGAAGTTATTTTGTTCTACATGTACCAGGCATCCTGTTGCCTACTAAAGAAAGTCTAAAATGGAACATCATCAGTGTTTAATTAAAGTGAAATATCTTGATTGGTCTGAATGTTTTTTGCACATTTCAGATTTCTATAGGGGAAAACGGAATACTGTACATATAACATGTCGACAGTGACATTGCCGACAATGTCACTGTCGACAGGATTATGCAAACACCACAATGTCGACTTAAAAAGCATTGTAACAGTGTCGGTAGCATAATTTAAATGGTTTGGATATGAAATACCGGCTGTCGGGATGCCAGAATACCGACAGTGGCATAGGAACGAATGGTAAGTGTTTTCCTAACCCCTACCCTAACCCTCCCTCCCTGGTGCCAAACCCTAACCCCCCCCCCAGTGCCTAAGCCTATGCTACCCCTCCCCGGCACCCTAAACCTAACACCCCCTTCCAGTGCCTAAACCTAACATCCCCTCTAGTGTCTAAACCTAACCTCCTCCTCCCCGCGCCCTAATCCTAAAGCTCCCTCCACGGTTTTCTAACCCTACCCCTCCCTCTATTGCCTAACCCTAACCCCGCACCCTAACCTCCCCCTAACACAGTTACTTACCTTCGGGATGTCGGCAGCCGGGATACTGGTGCCGGGATCCCGACCTGC
Organism: Taudactylus pleione; assembly: GCA_031769625.1. NCBI lineage: Eukaryota > Metazoa > Chordata > Amphibia > Anura > Myobatrachidae > Taudactylus > Taudactylus pleione. The sequence continues at coordinate 3,605,648 of JAUIMM010000200.1, read as the reverse complement.
CGAGATTTCAGCGCCGGTATTTAGACCGTCGGCATCCCGTACGCCAGGTTGCCAACTACATTCCCTTTAGTTTAAACATGATGTAAAGCCAACACGTTGACATTGTGGTGCCGTCACAGTCCTGCTGAAAGTTACATTGTCAATATCGACATAATGAATGCACCCTACAAAAACTATGATCTACAAAAACTATAGCAGCCCTAGGGCTATATTTGCTAAACCATGACTTTTCCAAGCTGCCAAATGACAGCGGCTTTGCCCACAGAATTTAAAACATCAATAATATTAACTCTGGTTTTGCATTTAATGTGATTGTCATTTAAAATTAGGCAGGCAAAACTGCCAACAATCGTCCGCTTTGAAAAGTCGCCATTTGGTAAAGATAGCCCTTTCGTTTTCTTTTCAGTGAACAATCAGATAACTGAACCTGCAAAGATTACTTGACCTGTCTCAAAAACTGACCCACTTCCCAAAAGGCCTTTTTGAATTAGAGTCTTGTAGAAAGAACAGAGGAATGTGTTTTTTAGATGTGTATTTTTCTGTACAACTGGGTACAGAAAAATACACATCTAAATAGTATAGGACTATGGGCCTGATTCAGCTTAGGACGGAATTGCAAAGCTGCACCCAAGCATCTTTGCAATTCTGTTCTTGCAATTATGGTAATGCAGCAGGAGGCGTCGTGCCTCCTGCATGTTCTACTTATACGAGCTGCGTTGTACAACGCAGCATCGGATAATTTGTGAGAACATTGGCTGGTTAAGTGACCCATGGGGTCACACTAGCCGGCCACCCCAGATGAGAGAAATCTCTGTCAGCTGATGGAAATCCTGGCCTCTTCCCTCCCCCCAAAGGCGGGTAAGCTTCTCCGTGTCGGAAAACGGAGGCCGTTGCCGACCCCTCCCTGCCCACAAACGTCAGCAGACTGTCAATCACCCAGTCTGCGTGCGAACACACAGGGCCCGTACTGCACATGCTCAGTACGGGTCAGGCGCCTGCACTAGCGTGCACTGCTGAATCAGGCCTTATGCCAGGAAGACCAATAAACATATTGCAATGGCCAAGCTAGGAAGTGACTGAAGCTTGTGTAAAACAGCACATACAGTGCATGGAGGGGACCTCCTCAAGCTCCCTGCAAAGATTTATGGTATTTTGTCTGCTTCTAAGACATATGGTGCAGTGGATTTAGAGACAATATTGAGGAAACAAGTATGTTTTAAATCATGCAACAAAGTCCATAAACCAAAGGGAAACAATTGGCTAGAAATCAAATTACCAGTTGAATTAATAAGTGTATATGAGGGAAATCACTGTTAATGGGTTATAGTAAACATACAGGAAGTAGTAATTAAGCCAGCGATAAATTTACCAGGAATGACTTTTATATGCATCGAGGTTGTTCGTTCTCTAGCAGGAATAAGCACAAGGTTCCATATGTGATACGTTTAGTGGAATGGAAAGCTGCATGGGGCAAATACAGAATTTTAATGGCTGCTATTATGTGTGAAGTATCCCATTTTAATATAACTATAACGCATATAATTATTTACAATATGTATGGTAGACATGAAGGGCTCAATCTACAGTAAGGGGTCAATTCAGGGTTGCAAATTGGTCGCCCTTACAATCACACTGCATGCTCAGAACTAAATACAGATTTACACTCATATACTGAGCTGGGCACGCCTATGCAACCTCGCTGCCCCTATCCAGTAGCTTGTTCAAATAGCCATCATTATTATCAGCACGCTCCAGTGCTATATCTGGTGCGAAAGAGTCATACTGACGTCAGACATATCCCTGCATACGCACAATTCAGTATAGCCCACAGCTCCGCCTACGCGCCCTTGGAGACACGCCCTCACTAAACTTAGCCTACATGTGATCCCTCCATTACCGTCTACTTGCGCCCATTCAATAGCAAGTTGAGATGCAACTGAGATACATACAATGCTGGATTGCTCGTCAGAACCGGATTACCCACAAGGCAGTACAGGTGGGCCTGGAGGTCCTAGAGGGCCCTGCTCCACCCTGCATAATGCTTAATGCAGTAAATGAATAGATGTCTGGAAAAAACACATGATTCATTCGCAAAACAGGCTTGTGCCCAACTCTGAATGGATCACTAAAGCTGGGCATACACTATACAATTATCTATCAGATATCTGTCCAATCTGGCTGGTTGGAATGAAAACCTGGTAATGTATGGGAGCACATGACAATCGTCCAATTGCTCACAAACACTGGAAAATAGTCAAAAATGGTTGTTCAGACAAATTGGTTAAAACACACAACTTTAACCAATTTGAACAATTTTTTTGTATAGAAAATTGTATAGTGTATTCCCAGCTTTAGTCTACTTTGAATGGATGGGCAATATAAAGATAAGCTCTAATGTACAGTAGGTGCCCTGGTATAAAGTTACAGTATGACAATATATCCTTGCTTGGGCAATTTACAACATCTGTAACACACCAGCATTGCTTCCTGTTCATTTCTTTAGTACTGTGATAATAATAGTACTTTATTTGTATGGAGAGTGCACAGACTTTACTGTGATACATTTTTCTCAAACTTATATTTGCTAAATAAAAAAAGAATATTTTACACTGCAAAAAAAAAAAAGACTAATCTAATGCAACATAGCAAAAAACAAAAGCGAAAATGTATCAGGCTAACATATGTTACCCAGTTGAGCAGCTAATTAAGATGATTAATAACAGACAGTTTGCACAGTGATGCATCATTAGTTTTTCAAGGTACAAATTGCTTACAGTACAAACTGTTTGTGAACAGTTTAATACAGCTGAGATAGACATATTGTAAGAGATCACTATTAAAATAACTACTGGCACCCAAGATTGTTTTTCAGCATGTTGAAAATTCATCATCAAATGCTTTTTAATTATTCAGCTGCAGTCTGAAATATGGAGTCCCTAGTGTGTTTATAATAAAAGTTTTAAAAAGTATATATTCTTTCTATGCAGAATTGTAAAAACATTTATAATATATCTGAATGATATAAGTAGGCAATATTCAATGTGTTTCAGGAAAAATAGAATGAAATAATACAAAAACAGCACAGTCATATTTACGCCAGTAAATAATTAATTCAATAAATTATGACTTCAGTCTACTTATTGTTTAAATGTTCCTGTTTACAAGCAATAAACCAGAGAAAAACATAACTATTAAAGAATGACAATCTACCATTTGTGCTTCGACTGTGTGATAATTGGACTCTTTCTCCTTACATCCTGAAAATGCGTACAATACTTAATTGATTAGAGACACCAGCAATATTTCAATTATATTTAATTCAAGCAATCAATTGCTATTTCCTGAAATAAGCTTTCTTGTTGTGTGGGCTAATTTGCAATGTGATTAACGCTGATCCATTAATGAGAGTGTAAATTTAATAAGGAATGCGTCAATACTGTGAATCTGTAATAGAAATCAGATCGTAATCAACACAGTGATAGTATCCCTTGGCATTTTTAAGGTTTGTCAGAGAAAAGGACGGAGAGCCAGGATGATTGTCAGGAATAGTCGGAGTCATAGACATGTAGTCAAGAGTCAGAGACCTCGAGTCTGGATCAAGGTAAAGAGCACAATAATATGGCAGATTGTGCAACTAACTGCTGGATTTTGAAAACCCCCAGATTCAGAGGATTGGCTACAGACAAAAAGTGGGCGGTACTTGTATATGAGCATGCTCCAAGAAAATGTATAGTGGCTCACCACACAATAAACACATACTGTAAAGGGAGATGTATCAAGCCTTCCAAAAAGTGAAAAAGTGTAGAATTTAGCATCCAATCAGCTTCTACCTATCATTTTATAGAATGCACATGAATAAAGCTAGTTAGAAGCTGATTGGTTGGTATTATTCTTATTACCTGTTATTTTTATAGCGCACACATATTCCGCAGCGCTTTACAGAAAATATTTGGCCATTCACATCAGTCCCTGCCCTAATGGAGCTTACAAGAAGCCAATTAAACTACCAGTATATTTTTGGAGTGTGAGAGGAAACCGGAGCACCCGGAGGAAACCCACACAAGCACAGAGAGAATATACAAACTCCACACAGTTAGGGCCATAGTGGGAATCGAACCAATGACCATGATAGATTGGTTTATTATACTATATGGAATGTATTGGGTATAGAGGAGTGTGTTAATGTATCCTATTGCAGATATGTTCTCACCTTATAACTTTAAAGCTTTTTCCTAATTTGGCAAATAGTGATTCACATGTCACTGTCACAGCTGTAAGATAAACTCTGGAATTTTTTCATTGCGATTCCCCGAAAATATTGACCGAAGGGCCTCATAATAAACTCTAATATGTGCCATGACATTTGCAGAGAGACTGCTGTGTAAACAACAAAAGGCTATAGCCTGCTCTTATTATTATTGCAGCTCAGGGCTTCGTAGAAAGGATCATATGAGATTTATTGCATTTTTGGGAAGCTTAGGCTTTAGGAGTCATTACATTACAGAGATGAATGTTAATTTATTAAAATCGTGATTCCATTGTGAAATGTAATTAAAAGACTAAAGTAGTAACAACCCACTATACTGTACCTTACCTAACAGGTTACATGGTGTGTATTCGGCTATGTTTAGTGTTACATTGGTGTCAAGCCTCTATACACTTTACAGTGATGTGCTGGTGTCAGAATAGGTATGTTATACTGATTATTCCAGGGTCAGATACGGTGCATGGTTTGGGTCTGAGTTGGAAGTAATGCAAAAAAAAAAAAAATAAATAAAAAGGGAGTAACTTTGCCCCTTGGTAAAACCACTGGAGGTGGGGCAGATTGAAAATGTGCAGAGAGATTTCGGAGGGGCGTGTCCTAGCTAAAAAATAAAGCTGTCCATTATTTGTAGGCTTCACGCAAAAGCTGCCAGTGTTCACTCTGCATGCAATAAAATATAAATATATTTGCACCCCTTGCATTCCAATATGGCCTGTGCAGATACAAATTTAGTCCTTTTTTGCTCTGCTCCCAACTCAGAATCACCAATAATGTGCAAGCTAATTAAATCTTTAGTTTGCCTCATATCACTCCTTCAGCTTATTTATTGTGGTGTATATATACATATCTGCCAAATGTCCCGATTTCAGCGGGACAGTCCCGCTATTTGGGCACTGTTCCGCTGTTCCATCCACGAGCCGCATTGCCCCATGGGAGAGAGGTTGGGGGGCACTCTGTCATCATTGTTTTGCATAGCAAAGTATAGTTGAATGGATGATGCGTTATATGCACTGTGCGGAGAGAGAGGCTTGGGGGCTGCCAATCAGCTGTCCAAGTGCCGGGATAAAAAAAATGGCATATACTAGTGGGTGTGGCCTTGTAGACACAAGGCCATGCCCCCTTTTGCGTGTGGGGTTTTCAAATGTTGAGAGGTATGATATATATTTAATATGTATATACACTGGCATATCATGCTGCTCATCTGACTACCTGGCTGCCAGAACTCAGTCAGATTTGCCTGTGGCTTAGCTCATATCCTCCCACTGGCTGATTTCTGCTTGCAACCTATAGATGTGAAAGCAGAAAGCAGATACCATAACAGCTGATAAATAATACATAATTGAATCTGACCCATAGGTTTGTGTAGCCAAACCTGAAAGATTAGACTCTAGAAGGTTTGATAGTTCTCCATATAGTCTTCCCCCAACATTTTTCTGGGAAGGGGGCAAATCACCCTCTGATTCCCACAGCAAATGGTCCATCTAGCAGCTATTTTACAAGCCCAACCAATCATATACTGTATGTTAGAAAATTATAGTACACACTTTTATATTGTATACAAATTTGGTTTGATGGAATACAAATGACTTGTAGTATTTTAGTTGCATTCTAGGCTTGTGCGACTGCTGACATCATACATACACATTCTTAGCTACTGTTGTTATCATCACCTATGATATCTTAATATATCACAGCTCTCCAACATCATCTCGTTTGTTAACCACTGTTGGGTAGATCTACTACCCTCTATTTACTTCACTCCACCTCCAATCTCAGCCCTACTCTTTCCTTCTCTACATCCCCTGTCTGTAGTTTAATGCCCCATTGCCGGGACCAGCATTACTGTCTTGCCTACACTAATTGGTTCTACCCAATTACCCAGACATCCAATTACATTATTCTCATCATCACCCACCACTGGTCCTGGCAATATTGGCCAAAACCCATCCCCACTATCATCTTATGCTCCTAGCTCTATCACAAAATTTCCCACAAATCACTTACCTCCATCCCAACAGCCTCCTTTTCATCACTCCTCCGTGTTGGATGAGGAGCACTCTGGCGCTGCCTCCATCCTCGGTGCAGACAGGTAAGCTGAGCAGGCGGTCTCTAGGACCTACTTCTGACATGGGCATGCATCGTCCTGGATTCCAGCATTGGGATTATGATAAGCATGGTATTTCGACGACTATCATAAATCCCTAGCCGGCATTCTGCTGTCGGGATTGTGACTGGTGGCCTTGTGGCTTCTGGTCACATAATTACATCCCGTTGTCCTACCTGGGGTAATAAAAAGGTCAATCTGTACCAGGTGTGGACTAATCGTCACCAGCACCACACAACTTAGCAACACACTTAACATCATATATACTGTACTTTGGCTCCCTGGTGAATAAATTGTCAGGGGACTACTACATCCAGAATCACTTTTGTGCACACAGTTCTTCTAATAAGTTATGGGCCCAGAAGCCTCAAGTAATAGACTCTGGATCCCCATACACCTACCAATACTGTGCTAATACTCTTAACCACCTTCCTTTCTTCTGTGGACTGCATCAAATTCACATCCATCAATGAACTTTCCTCTTTCATTTTTTCAGTCCCCTAGACAATACTGATACCTGGATTTCTCCCTCTGACAACGGCTTTCCCTTCAACTACTTTCCCTGTTCCTATAACCGTCACTGTGGTAGAATGGCATCCTATTGCACCTGAACCCCTGAACTCTCCAGAACCTTATCCTTCTTTAAAGTTGATGTGATATGTCTCTTATCTGCAGTCAGTGTTACTATCATCTATTGCACCACATGGCCTTTCTATCAACTGTCCGACTGTTCTATCAACTGTCCGACAACTTTAAACTTTAAAGTTGAAGCACCTCCTTTGGCCTTTCCCAATGGACTTCATCTCGATTCCATTGAATCAGACACTTCTTTGACCTCATGTTCTCCATATTTGTGACATCTTTCGGTAATTCAGCCTTCTGCTCTCTGACCACAATCTCTTTCCTTCTACCTCAAATAGTGCCTGATTCTGAAACACTCACAATCCAAAAGCATTGAAGATGTTCATAATGATACAAACAAATTGAATATAAAAGTGTAAATTTTGTACTTAGCTACAGTTGTCGATTAATTCAGTAGATACAGAAATCACATCAGCAAATCCAGGAGCCCTTCTCTCAGCATCTAGAGACTGGATTATGTTCAAACATCCTAGCACTGCAGTCAGTGTTGTTCCAGGAATAAGGCTTTTCTATACTGATACATTACAGCTTATATAGGCTGTTTCTAAGAGAAAAACTCCTGAGTAGGCATTTTAACAAGTATAAAGGTCATTTTTAGAAACATACATAAATATCAATAGACAGTAGGAGGCACTGTTGCCTCAATTATGAATATTGGAATTCATCTCAATGACAATTTTTATGGTGTTTATTTAGATTAGTTTGAAGGTAACATAATGTTTATTTGGATTAACTATGTTTGGTTACATAACTAAACATTTGCAATTGCTAACTAGTTAACAGTCTAAAACATATTGATATATACTGGACTTTGTCACAATCTGTATATGATGCAAAACCGACTGAGAGCATTGAACATCAAAATTACTTGAAAACTCCATTTTGGTCACTCCTGATACACTCCACCCTTGCTCTCAAGTGATATTGCACCATATGCCTTCCAAATTTCTCCTGTATCAGTTATCATCTTAACAGGATACGATTTAACATTTTCTATACTAGAACAAAATGTACCTAATAACCACATACCACATTTAATCACCAAATATATTGCTAAAAACATTATCAAAACATATCCTATTAAATGTAAGATTCCCATGAACTACCCTTTGATCCCAGGGAACCAATTTACATTTATCTAGCCAGGATAGCCATCCTGTACCATCTAGATCATATTCTGAGTCATTGCAGTGTGAGTTTGATCCAAGTGTCCATTTTTTTTACACATAATGTAGCTGAACCAGCTGATTATTCCAGTAAGTCATTCCATGTAGAGCCCTTGTTATTTTCTTTGCTCCACTAGTTGTATAAATTCCATGTTGAGATAGGTCAGTCTCCGCTACAGTCATCCAGACTGTAAGAATCACTTCCACCATCACCACAGTAGATGCCCTTGATCAGGTCTTGGGCCCAGCAGATTGAAATATGGCATCTCGGGGGTGTTCTATGTAGTTCTTGGATACAACCTGTGTGCGGGAAAATAGGATTAGTATCACTCGTACGATTCCAATGTCTACCTCCAATTCACATGGTACTTCTTGGAAAGTGTAGACACAACTTGCCTTCACAAACAAACTGTGAGAACTAGATTTTTCCAAACTCTTATTCACCCGGATTATAACCTCATGTGGGGATCTTGGCGGTACTGGTGTCAACATTTTCTCAAATAGTAACGTTTCTTCCCCCACAGCCTTTTCATTCAAACATGGACACTACCTACTCAAGGACCTTATCCCATCCCCTCATAGTATTTGTGGGCGTATTTTTCCTAAACTGGTCCTTGAGTAGGTCATCCATGCATTTTATTAGGCCTGCTACCTGAGGGTAAAAAGACATATTGTACACCCAATACACTCCCTTTTCCTGAGTCCAGGCACTAACTTGGCACCCAGTGATGTGAGTACCATTTTGCTGGTCCATGGGTTGCTCTTCTAGGACCATGACCACTGCTCTGCATGCTGGCTGGAACCTTCAATCTGTAAAGATGGTAGTTCTACCTCTGTAGTCTGAAAATCCATCAACCCCAATGTGGGTCACTACTTGTGATGGTTCTTGGCTGCTGATACCACCCAGCTCCTACAGATACCATTTCCACTTCATCAGAGTTGACTTCTGGGCCACCATAATGGCGATGGATAGCTCCTCTTGTCTCAACTAACCAGCCACTGGTAGCTCTGTCCTGATGGTGACTGGCTGACTCTTGGTTGTAGTCTCCACATGCTGCAAGACAGTATAAGCTGCTAACAGAGTCTTCTCCAAAGGCGTGTATCTGCATTGTATAGGGACATATTGTTTAGTCCAGAACCCTATGGGAAATTTCTTCTCCCCACTGTTCACGCTCTTCTGCCATAGACCCCAAGACATTCCATGAGTTGTCACAGTTACATCCAGATAAAATGGCAGATCTGACTGTATGGGAAAAGGGCGTTATGCACCCTGTTAGCTTGTTTTGCAGCTTGAAATGAGTCTTCTTGTTCACTGGTCCATACAAACTCAGTCTTCTTTCTAGTTAAACTGTAACTGTGGCACAAAAATTCTCCAATATCCCAGTGTTCCCAGCACTTGTTGAGCTTCTTTCATTGTGGTGGGAGTCTTTAGATGAGCAATAGCATTAACACAGGCTCTGGAATCTTCCTCTCTGGACTAGTCCACATCATGCCTAGAAACTTTACAGTTTGGGCAGGACCTTGTACTTAGTTTTGGTTAATTGCCCACCCTCGATCTTCCATGTAGGTGGTCAATTTGTGTAGATCTTCAGTTACCTCATCTGCGGTTGCCCCAGACAACATGATGTCATCAACACAGTGGTACATCTTACACTTCAGCTGTCTGGTCAGTATCTCTAGGTCCCTGACCACAAGACTTTGGCATATGGATAGACTGTGTTTCAACCCTTGATGGTACAATGTAGGAGCATACTGTCTCCCCTCCCAGGAAAAGGCAAACTGGTCTTGACTGCATGGATCAATAGCAATAGAAAATAATGCATTAGCCAGATCAATTACTGCATGCCATTCAGACAAAGTATCTTGAATCCTCTGTACAATTGAGACCATGTCAGGAACTGCTGCAGTTAAAGGCTGTGTGGCATCATTCAAAGCCTGATAAACCACAGTCATTCTCCATGATCCATCAGGTTTCTTCACTGGGAACACAGGGACATTAAATGGGCTAATGGCCAGTCTGAATATTCCTGCCTCCACATATACCGCCAATGTCTCTAATTTCTTTGTGGCCACCTGGTATGCAGTATTGTTTCATCTGAACAGGGGTGTCAGGGACAGGGATATACACAGGGTCCCATTTTACCTTACCCCACACTACACTTTTCACTGGCAAGAGGATACATGTCCTTATGGCACAACCAAACACATAGGTAACCAAGGGAGTGTCTATGGACTGTCTCTTCAAAATATCCATACCTATGATATTGTCTGGCAGGTCAGACACCAACACCTCTGCATGGAATCAAGGCCCTTTGCCTAGCTCCATCTTGCAGTGACTTTGTGCCACCCATGTTTGTGTACCCCCCAGTCCTTCTACAGCTTGTGTTCTGTGGAACAATGAGACTTTAGCTCCGGTATCTAACAGAGCAGTACAGCGTGTAACAGTAGCCCCATTATCCCATGAAATTGCATATAGCACATAAGGGCGTTTGTCTCTGGGTTGTAATGTGCATATCTGGTATTTCACAGGCTGTGATTTCCGTGCCTGTGAATCCAGAGACTCACCTTTCAGTCATAAAGGCTGTGGTACAATCCACCCACCCATTTTTTGAGTATCTGTTGGAGGACGTGTCCCCAAAAATTAGTCTAGCTCTGCCCTTACCTCAGCATAGAGTGATGGCATGGAGGAGGGGCTCCAGGGAGGAGTGGTTGGAATAACTTGCTCTGCTACTTCCTCATCTACATCACTCTTTGCTATTTGCTTGGTGATTGTTGAGTTATCACCCTTCTTCTTCAATGCTAACCACATTTTTAACAAGACATCAGTCCCAACCCATCTATTTCTTTTCTTGGGGTACCCGCATTCAATAACTCGAAAAACATCTGTTTGCGGGATACTTTGTGATGTGTATTACTCTTGGCCTGGGGACCCTTTTGTGTCAGCTGTCTCTGTCATGGTGCATCTGTCCCTAAATGCCCCAATTGACCATACATGTGGCTCAATTGCCATACAGTCATACCAGCTGAGGCACCCACTGCTAGATATTCAGGGGCCTTCATATCTGTGGGTGCTGCCTTTACAAACACATCACACATCTCTTCATCCAACACACACAAATCAGGACCATCCAAGGGGGTCAGAGTAGCGCCTGTACTATCCATGGCCACCACTTTCACCAGTCCTCTCAAACATCCCAGTAAACACAATCTACAAATACCTTCTGTGGTGTAATGCCATGGGGTGGTAGGCATCAAAGACATTGGAGTTTTAACCACTTCACATATGTCTGCTCGTACTCCTAACAGTATAGTCCATATACCATCCCTACTACGATACATCTGCAACTGCAAACGCACCCGGAGATTTTTTGACAAAGTTCCCATTTGGGCCATCTCCCTGGCATTTAACTCAATGGAATCTCATACCTCCTCCCACAGTAAGAGTACTCATTATAGAAGGGATTCATAAGCCCCCTGTCTCAATCTGCAGGACATGTCAATTAGATCTGTTTCCAATTTTCCATTGCCACGGAAGCCTGCTCTATCTTTGAAGCAGTGGTCCCCTTGTCTAGTACCTTGTATGTTTACAGATTTGGGGGAGTTTGTATATAGAGTATTTCTCACAAACAGTTGTACCCCTCCTGGTCCTGTATAGTTGTTCTCCCATCATTTCCTACCGCTGGTAACATGGAAGGTTGATTATTTGAGTCCATAGCTATCCCATTTGCTAAAACCTTATGCTGCTGCTGTCTACTCTGCTGTGTGGATGTACGGGTAGTATGCCTAACAGGGCACAGCTGCCCCGTTACATCTTCCTCATATTCTACCTCAGAATCACTATCTAGCTGTTCCCAATTCTGAGCAATAATCAATGTACGTATTTGTGCAGCATCATGTCTGATTTTTTTACCTTGCCGTTTATTACGGTTTACTCTGTTTATCACATATTGTTCAAACTGAGTCTGCAATTCACTGGTACACAGTTACGGGGACTGTACACAAGTCCTCAGTACAGCATTCTGTTCTCTTAAAGAATCTCGCTCTATTGTCATTTCCTGCATCTGTGAAACCTGCTCACAGACAGCATGTGCAGCGAGATTTAGAATTGCAGCCGCAGCTCGACTCACATTTTCAGAATACATACTTAAATCAACATTTGTTAAATCTTCTAAAGGTGTTACAGTTCTGATTGGTTGCATGTATTTACAGGCAGTTTCCATCATGTCAGCCCAGGGTCCAGATCTAGTCAGCCATGAAGGAAAACTTGCCCTCTTTTTCTTACTGAATAATCGTTTAAACATTTTGTTACCAATACAGTATATAGCACTTTCTGGGGGGCCAAACAGGATCTCCTGGCTGGCTCGCTAAATGTTTCAGATGGGTTCAAACTAAGAGATGCCAGATGGGTGGATTCCCAGAGATGATACTTAAGCAAACAAATCAACTATATAATAGTGAAAATGTTTCCTTCTGTATTTCTATACAAATCCACAGTTTACAAGCCACGATCGTGAAATTTTACATACTAAATTAATTACTGTTAATTTGTAATTAATGAAAAAACACAATTTTTGCATAGCATTCGCCCTCTACAGGTCAGGTACAGAATTACAAAAGGATTTAGCTTATCTACTAATTTTTCTTTTCTATCTTCTTTACTATATAAAAGTGAAAATTTGTCCTTCCGTACTTCTGTCTTTCTATACAAATCCACAGTTTACAAGTGAATATCGTGACATTTTACATATGAGCGTATTAAAACACGGCGGAGGCAACAAAAATTTATTTTAATGGAAATTAATTACTGTTAATTTTTAATTAATTAAAAAACATAATTTTTGATGGATGCTCATTGTGGGGCCTCACGGCACATGGGTAGGGCCTCAGAGCAAGCATTTTCTGTTGTCATGTTTTGTCATGATCTTAATGTTTATTATCGAAGAGAGATTTAGCAGACTTTGGCCCTCATTCAGAGCCGTACGCTCTGAGCAGAGCGCACGCTCTGAATGAGGGCCGGGCTCCATTTTCATGGAGCGTCCTCCTGGACGCTCGTATAGCTGTGGGTCACCACCCACAGGCTATACGAGCGTGCATTGTGATGGTCGCGATGGTCGAGACCATCGCGACCATCGAATTTGCGAGCCGGAGCCTGCGGTTGAGGTTTTCAACCGCAAGCTCCGGAGTGATTTTGGCTCTATCAGAGCCAAAATCACTCCCACTGACATCACTAGTGATGTCAGTGGGCCGGCTTTTGACGGGAGGCGTTCCCATGGGAACGCCCCCGTCAGGGAGGCACGCCCCTGGCACGCCCACCAAAGGGGGCGTGCTGTCAATCAACATTGACAGCACGCCCCCTTTGATCGGACACAACGAGCGAAGGACTTTCCTTCGCTCGTCGCGTCTGGCGCATGCGCACGACGGAGCTCCCTCCATCGTGCGCATTCTCAGTCCATAACATTGACCCACTTGCGAGCGGGCAGCCACTCGCGAGTGGGTCTGAATCAGGCCCCTTGTCAGCATTCTCAGCTCTCTGACTATACCAAATTACACAACAACATTCACTTTTTCTTCCAACTGTGCCAAAATGATGACTTTGCAAGGAACCTCTTATACTGTGAGCTGCCAAAATATTACACATGGAATGCTTCTCCAAAACTTTTTCTGCGCAGAAAACAGGTTTCGCTGTAGATCGTCATCCCGGTATCAGAGCAACAGAAGCTTTTGGCCGTGTTTACACTGTACATCCTACACATTTTTAATGCTTCTATCTCTGAAGTATACTTTACACCATTACACGTTCTACTTCCTTCGAAGACCTTAGGACTGTTGATGGGGAAGTTTGTCACACTTTTCGTGAGGCCTGCCTAAGGAGAGGTTGGTTGGAGGATGATGTGTAAACAAACATTCTTAAAATCCCAGGTACTCCAGCTAGTTGAATATAAAAGTGTAAATTTATTATAATACTTAGCTACAGTTGTCGATTAATTCAGTAGATACAGCAATCACATCAGCAAATCCAGGAGCCTTTCTCTCAGTGTCTAGACTGGATTATGTTCAAACATCGTAGCACTTCTTCAGTCAGTGTTGTTTCAGGAATAAGGCTTATTCTATACTGATACATTACAGTTTATGTAGGCTGTTTCTAAGAGAAAAACTCATGAGTAGGCATTTTAACAGGTATAGAGGTCATTTTTAGAAACATACATAAATATCATTAGACAGTAGGAGGCACTGTTGCCTCAATTATGAATATTGAAATTCATCTCAATGACAACGTTTATGGTGTTTATTTAGATTAGTTTGAAGGTAACATAATGTTTATTTGGATTATCTATGTTTGGTCACATAACTAAACATTTGCAATAGCTAACTAGTTAGCATTCTATAACATATTGACATATACTGGACTTTGTCACAATCTGTATATGACGCAAACCCGACTGAGAGCACTCAACATCAAAATGGCTTAAAAACTCCATTTTGGTTACTCCTGATACAAGCACTCGCTAAAGGGGTTATGTCCTCCTTTAAGTATTTAACAAACAGGAAGCAATGGGGAAGCCAACTGACTAAATACCGGCAGCCGGGTTCCCAACTGTCATATCCCGGCAAGGGTGAAATGCCGGGCGTCTAGATGTAGACCGGCGCCCGGCATCCCGATCGTAGTGATGCTGGGCGCCGCGAGCGGACAGCCGCGGGGGGGAGGGTTAGGTTTAGGGCTCCCGGGGGGGACTTAGGGTTAGGCACCCCCCCAGGAGGGTTAGAGTTAGGCTAGGGGGAGGGAGAGTTAGGGTTAGGCACCCCTGGGGGGGACTTAGGGTTAGGCACCGCCCCGGCGGACTTAGGTTTAGGCAGCGGGGAAGGGGGTGGCTAGGGTTAGGCACTTAGAGGGGGGATTAGGGTTAGGCACTTGGGGGGGAAGTTAGGTTTAGGCACCCCTAAGGAGGGTTAGGGGGGTTAGGTTAGTACATACTTACCTATCCACGATCGGGATTTCCAGTGCTGTCGGGCTTCCGCTGCTTCTAACTCTGCTCTTGTCGGGCTGCCGCTGATGGCAATCCAACCGCCGGCCGCATGGCCGGCAGTATTTCATACCCATTCCTAAGAAACAGCGCTAAGTTTAGCTTATCACTGTTTTTTCAATGTACTGCTTATGAGCGATACAGTCCCCATTGCGCATACCCCCATTTTGGCCATATTTAATAGGGGCCTCTACATGTTTGTTGCCCAGGGGCCCCCACAGACCTTAATCCGGCCCTGCTTATATGCATGTGCAATGGCTCGATCTGCGTTAAAATCACCATTGTTTCCATCTCTGGATCAGTCCCAAACTGTCTACATGTAATAGTACCTATTATTTTAAATCAAATATTTGGCATTATACCAGCATTAAACAGAAGTGAAAAAGAAGGGAAACAACCAATCTACAATTTAACAACAACCCAACTTTAATTGGACTAAGTTGGATCAACAAATGTGAGTTCACATTGTCCTTACTACAAGATCCTGTGGGCTACATAACCAGGACTTTCATCACTGAACTCCCGGTTTGGTCGCTACATAAACCTGGTGCCTCATTTGATACTATTTGTGATGGCTCTGTGCTTTACATATAATCTTAATTCCATACTGTATCTGTGTTAATGCCAGTTTACCTTTTTAATAATGTATTTTTACGTTAGCTCCTTTGCCTAGTCATCTAGCTCCTACTGTACCACTGTCTACTTTATTATTCAATTTCTGCTCCCACCAAATATCAACTTTTTTTATACTCAATAATAAACTTTTGTTGTGCAAACACTTTTACCCACTCTGTACTCTTTCAACTTTTTCTTCCCCTATTTACCTCATCCTTACCATAACCATGTTTTCTTCAACTCATCCCTTCACTCAGTTTCTACCTAATCTTTTGTTCTGCCCCTTGCTTCCACCTTTATCCTTTCCCCTTGTCTCCTCCACTTCCTCCTACCCTTATCTCCCCTCCCCTGTTTGCCTTCCTCCCCCTCTTCTCCGATTCCTACACTTTCATTTTCTTATACCCCACCAGGGTCCTACTACCCCACTGCTAATTCATCCTCCCACCCCCCTCTCTCTGTCACTTCACCCCACATCCATCCATATCTCAGTAATCTCCCTCCCTGCCCACCTTCTATAGGTTCCCCTCCTAGCACTGGAGACCGCACCATTGCTACACTCTATTCATCTCGGTCCCCCAAATTAATCTCACCTCCATGCTACAGCAACCCTGATAATATCATTCACATCTTTCCAACAAACTCAGGGCCTGATTCAGAGCCGCTCGTAAGTGGGCGCTCGTTCGCTCCGAGCGATGTTCACACATCTGCGCATGAGTATGGGTCATAATGCGCATGCGCCAACCAGTCAGTGCGGTCGGAAATCGTGTCTTCGCAAAATAGCGAGTGCATGCTAATTTGAGTGACAGGATGAGGCATTTGTGGGTGGTAACAGGGGAAGGTGCTTGAAAACGGGGAGTGGAGATACGAACGCAGGCGTGCCAAATGGTCAAAACGGGCATTTTAAGGGTGTGCATAATTAACAAAGCAGCGTCATCGACCACGTCACTTGGTTGTCTCTTAGCCTGAACTGTTCGCATGATTGCGGTAGGAAAATCCAACCACAAGCACTGCGAGCAGTTCAGATGCCTTTTGATGTACTCGATTAATCTAATAAATAGTGGAGATGACGTATGATGCGAACGGCCAGGGGGCGTCTTTATAAAATAGCGAGCGCATGTTTCGTTCTCTCGCTCAGACATAGAGGCATCAACAGACTGCAAAGAGCGAGCACTCAATTTAAATAGCCGGCCCCTTTTTCTGAATGAGCGAGCGCAAATAGCATCTGGCTCTGAATCAGGCCCTCTGTCCCTCTATCCTGTACCCACTGGAATGCCAGGTCAGTCTGTAATAAACTGGTCCCCAACCATGACCTTTTCATCTCCAACTCCCTGAATCTCCTAGCCATAGCTGAAACCTGGATTTTACCCTCTGACACCACTTCTCCTGCAGCTCTCTTCTCTGTGGGCCTCACCATCTCCCACACCACCCAACCTGGGAGTCGCCATGGTGGTGGTGTTGAGGTCCTTCTATCCCCTGGTTACTCATACCAACCCATACCCTCTGAACCATCCCTTACATTCTCTACATTTGAAGTTCATGCTATATGCCTCTTTCAACCAGTTCACCTCTGAGTAGCTGTCATTTATCATCCCCATGCCTTCCCTCCAAGCTCCTTGACAACTTTGCTTAATGGCTCCTCACTTTCTCTCCTCAGACCTTACCTCCATTATCCTAGGTGACTTCAATATTCCAATTGATATCCCCACAGAATCCTCAGGCCTCCAAACTCCTCACCCTCACATCTTCATTTGGCCTCTCCAAATGGACTTCCTCACCCTCCCATGTGAGTGGGCATTTGCTTGATCTGGTCTTCACTCACTGTTGCAATGTTTCTAATTACTCCAATTCCACATTGCCCCTTTTTGACCATCACCTTCTCTCTTTTAACCTGTCCCGCTCTACTTCCCTACCTCTACCTTCAAAAGCCACCATCACTAAGCTTAACATTGAGCCACTGTTTCCTTTTCTTCCCTGCTTGACTCACTTCTCTCCCCTATGCTCTCTCTCTCCTTCCCTGAACAAGCCACTTCCCAATACAATGCCTCCCTTACTTCTGCTCTGGACTCTGTTGCTCCGGCGATCAATACTCACACTCGCAGATCCACTCCTCAACCCAGGCAGTACAAATGCACCAGATACCTGCAAAAGTGTTCATGAACCACGAGCAACAGTGGAGAAGATCACGCTCTAAGGCAGATTTTCTCCATTTCAAATTTATGCTTTCATCCTACAGTACTGCCCATCCTCTCTCTAAATAGTCATATTTCAAGAACCTCATCTCCTCTCAGTCCTCTAATCCCCAGCATTTCTTCACCACTTTCAACTCCCTCCTCTAACCACTCCTCCCTCATCTCCCCTTCTTGCTCTCTGCCCATGACTTTGCTACCTACTTTACATATAAATTGAGTCCATACATCAGAACATCATATCCAACCAGTCCCCCAGCTCTCCACCTCCTCCTTTCCTGGATCACCCCTCCCCATCCACTTTATCTGCCCATCCTCTCTCTAAACAGTCATATTTCAAGAGCCTCATCTCCTCTCCATCCTCTAATCCCCAGCGTCTCTTAACCACTTTCAACTCCCTCCTCTTCCCATCCTTCCTTGTATCCCCTTCTTGCTCTCTGTCCTTGACTTTGCTACCTACTTTACATCTAAAATTGAGTCCATGCGTTATAACATAATATCCAACCAGTCCCCCAGCTTTCCACCTCCCCCTTTCCTGGATCACCCCTCCCCATCCACTTTACTAACTCTATCATCCTTCTCCCCTGTATTGGGAGAGGAAATAATGACCCTCATTCGGTCCTCCCCCCCTTCCACCTCCCCCTTGATCCTATCCCCTCCCACCTCCTCCGCTACCTCTCTCCTTCTGCCTGCTCCCATCTTGCCCACCTCCTTAACCTCTCCCTCTCATCATGCACTGTCCCTTTTGCATTCAAGCATGCTCTTGTCTCCCCCATTCTTAAAAAACCTACCCTTGATCCTAACATTCTCTCTGACTACATCTCTCTCCTCCCTTTTGCCTCCAAACTCTTTAAGCGTTTTGTCTACAAATGCCTTACAACTTTTCTTTCCTCCCACTCCCTCCTAGCCACTTTTCAGTCTGGCTTCTGTTCTCTCCACTCCACTGAAACTGCCCTCACAAAATTCAGCAATGACCTCCTTGCTGCCAAATCCAAAGGCCACTACTCTCTGCTCATTCTGCTTGATCTCTCTGCTGCTTTCAACACTGTGGATGACCCTCTCCTGCTGCATATCCTTCACTCCCTTGGTCTACGTGACACTACCCTCTCCTGGCTGCCCTACTACCTCTTCTGACTGAC
Organism: Taudactylus pleione; assembly: GCA_031769625.1. Lineage (NCBI taxonomy): Eukaryota > Metazoa > Chordata > Amphibia > Anura > Myobatrachidae > Taudactylus > Taudactylus pleione. Next base: position 3,586,510 of record JAUIMM010000200.1, on the reverse strand, counting down.
CCTTCTGTGTTTCTTCTCATGACTCATCTTTCCCCCCACAGCCCCTTACAGTAGGTGTTCCCCAAGGCTCTGTTCTTGGACCTTTCCTATTCTCCCTTTATACTTCCTCTCTAGGTGAACTCATCAGCTCTTTTGACCTCCATTATCATCTGTATGCTGATGATACTCAAATCTACCTTTCCTCCCCTGATCTCTCCCCCTCTCTTCTGACTCATATCTCCAACTGTCTCTCTGCTTCTCTTCCTGGATGTCCCAGCGATTACTTAAACTTAATATGTCTAAGACAGAGCTGATCATCTTCCCACCCTCCCACATAACCTCACTTCCCACTATTTCTTTATCAATTGGTGGCACAACTATCTCATCTAGCCCCAAAGTGTGCTGTCTTGGAGGTATCCTGGACTCATTCCTCTCCTTCAAACCACATATCCAGAACCTCTTGCAGTCCTGTTGTTTCCATCTCAGAAATATTTTCAAGATCAGACCCTATAGCACCCAGGATGCTACTTAAACCCTCATACACTCACTGTTCATCTCCAGATTGGACTACTGTAACCTCCTCCTATCTGGCCTCCCCAAATCCCATCTCTCTCCTCTCCAGTCTGTCCTCAATGCTGCTGCTTGGCTCATCTTCCTCTCCAAACACTCTACATCTACCTCCCCTCTCCTACAAGACCTCTACTGGCTACCCTTCCCTTTCAGAACCCAATTTAAAGTTCTCACACTCGCCTACAAAGCCCTTACTTAATCTTCTACCATTTACATATCTGATCTCATTTTCCTGTCCACCCCCTTCATTCAGCTAATGCAAGCTGCCTTTCATGCAAACTGATTACTTCCTCCCACTCCCGCCTCCAAGATTTAGCCTGTCCTGCTCCCCACCTTTGGAACTCTCTCCCGCTCCCCATCTGACTCTCCATCAGTGGTGGCTCCAGAGGTGGGGCTGCAGTGCAGTCTGAAATTCTAATAGGGGAGCCACACCAACTGTCATTTTAAACATTGCCCAACATAGATGGCTGGGACTCACTGGTGGTTGGTGTGGCTCCCCTATTTTAATTTTGGACTGTGCTGCAGCCCCACCCCTGGAGCCACCACTGCTCTCAACCTCTCTATAACCATTCAAACGGGGTCTCAAGACCCACTGTTTGTGTGCCCCTCCCTTTTAGAACGTAAGCTCTTACGAGCAGGGCCCTCTACCCTCTTGTGCTTCTCCCTACTTTACTTTCATCTACTTCTTACTCACCAATAGGGCACCTAACACTTGGTTGCTTATGCTCGGCTACTTGTGTGGGTGTTATGGTTGCTAATGAAGCAATGTAAATTATCCATGTCCTTGTCCTGTATTGTATTGTATTGTTCTGTAAGTCACTGGTCACTTATTTGTTTATGTACTTTGTAAGGCGCTGCGGAACACATGTGGCGCCATATAAATAAATTCTAATAATAATAATAATAATTCAATTTGTATGTGTAGTAGTACATACATGTTTTGTTGTTAGGTGTAATTAGAGGTTATGTGACTTGTCTGCTGTCTATCCTGTGCTGTAGAATTTGTGGCATCTTACAAATAAACCACAATGATGCTGGGTATTGTAGTTTAAAGTTATTTTTCCTTTTTCTTTTGAAAAGACTTAATAACAAATCTCCAGTATACTTCAGTGCTCTAACCTAGGCATCTAATGAGGCTCCTAACTTCAATTTCCAATTATTTTGTCTGTAAGACATGCTTCTATCTTCCCTACAACAAAGGAAATAGAGGTGACTATAAACTGAAAATGATCATAAAGCCTTCAGAGGCTCAGCACAGCTCTTATAGTAAAAAGAGATAAGAAGATGTTTCAAAACAATCAGCCCACATCTCTTCCAATTGTCTGTTAACACCCACACAGATATAACTGTGACAGCTGCACGCAGTTATGGGTATTTTTCTGCCCCAATTTTTCTTTTAGATCCACAGGATATTTTAGAGCAATTTTCTAAGTACTTTACAGGCTGCCAATAATAAGGTTAGAAAAATCCCAATTACATCTCGTTATTATTTTTTCCCCCTGGAGACCACAAAGTGTTTTGTTTGATGTGGTTAGGGATTTGCTTGCTACGTAGGCGGCAGGCAAAGCAAATAGTGAACTAGCTATGGTGACGTGAATCTGCTGGCTAATATTATTAACCAGTGATGTAGCTCTGTTATTTCAATGGGAAATTACAGCTTATATCACAGACAATTGAATATTGTGATAATGTATCTTTATGAATACCCTTAGTTATTTGTCTGCTTCCAGTTCTTAGGGAAGCTCTGGGATACATTGTAACGATACAAACTGTATAAAAAATGAAATAGCATATACAAGTATTAAAATTGAACTTTTTGAAGTATATAAAAATGGGACATTTGGCTAAGAACAAAAATGGATTTATACAGCAATAGTGATTGATCAGAAAATAATCATTGTGGCTACAGAGTTACAAAAAAAAAAATCATTAGATAAAATCCAGTTTAGACATTCTTACAGGTACACATACGTGTGTGGTATATTTAGTCAACATTCAGAATGTCAACAGCATAATATCGATATACTCTGAATGTCGAGATTCAGGATGTCGACATGTCAAATCTTGACAGTCAGCATGTCGACAATGGGAACATGTCATACCGTGGGTACATATTACAATGATGTAATGAACGACGGAACGATCCCTCATTCCGTCTCTCATTACCTTCAACGGCGCCGCATGCGATATTATCTGGTTGGCGGTGCAGCATGTCCGACCGACGATATGACGTGCGACCGTGGGAGCGTACGGATTGGACGATTTGTTGTTGCGTTTTGGCCAGACACTACATATCGTGCCGACTTCCCAGTGTATACCCAGCTTAACCCTAACCCTAGTCATAACCCTAACCCTAAAACCCATTGTCAGTTTCAATATTGTGACAATGTGGACATTCTATCAGCATTGTATGTCGACATTATGTATATGTCGACATGCTAAATGTCGATGTTCAGACAACGTCAGCAATATACTATTGACATTCTGAATGTCTAAATTAGAAAAATTGACAATATGATTTCTGTACATACCACACATATACACTTTTTCTTATAAGGAACTAATTAGATATATAACCACACATTCTCATAACCTTTTATGTCCCTGAAACAAAAGCTTATGGGGTTCTATAAGGGGTTCTATAATGCCTGCAAGCTTTGGCATTAATATTTCATTTCACAATTCCCTCCTTTTTAACTTATATATTAACATTTCCCTAACTACATTATTATAAGCATTCATTTGTACATTTCACTATCTTGCATCGCCTTCATGGTTTCTAAATCCAACACTTGAGCATAAAGAAGCCAATCTAATTTAGCCGGAAAAAGTCCAGGGTTTTAATCTAGGGATTTGAGGCAGAAATCCCAGGATTTGGGTATTAGTTAAACCGCTGTGTCCTCTGTAGTCAGTGCTAAATTGTTCTGGCCCAGGCAGCGCTGGGCTCTTCTGGCGGCAGTGACGTGGTCTAGACTGTGAGCTATAAACGGCAATGCGGTAGCATGACATCATAGTTCATGCAGCTGCATGCCATCAATCCAGCCCATACAGTGCACTGTCTGCACAGAGTGACTCTCCAGTAGTGAAGTAACTAGGGCAGAGTCATTGGGGCAGCTGAGGCAGGGCAAGAAAAGGACAAGGAGCTCCTCTCTTCTTCTATTGTGCAAGTTGGAGTGGCTGAGCCTGAGACACAGTAAGGGGTATATTTACTAAAGTGAGAGTTTTTACAAGTGGAGATGTTGCCCATAACAACCAATCAGATTCTAGCTATTATCTTCTAGATGGTGCTAGTTAAATGTTAAGTAGAATGTGATTGGTTGCTATGGGCACAATCTCCACTTCTAAAAATTAAATATACCCCTAAGGTAAGGTAATGTAAGGTGATTTTAGGTCATCCTTCATTGGGGGCTTGGACAATGAATGTGTTTTGTTTTTTTCCTATGAGGGCCAAAGTGTATGTTATGTTTTTTTCCTGAGGGGGCCAATGTGTGTGTGGTTTTTTTTTCTATGGGGGCCAATGTGTGTGGTTTTTTTAATTGTTTCTTTGTACAATTCAATCCCAGAATCATGGGAATTAATTTTTTTTAAACCCTGGATTAAAAAAGTGGGGCCGGATTGGCTTCCCTACTTGAGCATAAGCAGTATCTTCTGGCACTGTTGCCTCTAAACTCCTTCGTACTCATCTCCTTTTATGACCTATCCTAGTGGGCATCATGTCACATTACAACAGTAACTACAGATGTTGCCACACTCATCTATGCAGCGATGCGAGAATACATTCAATGACCAATCCTCATTTTAAATACAATTTTTATACCTTTCAAATCTACCTTTATATTTACAAAGACTGCAAAGGTGGTGTCTGTCTTCCCTTTTGTTATTATTTATTGTTATTTGGTATTTATTCAGATTAAGCAAACTTGTTTACCTACCAGATGGGGTAAGTTTGACAAACGGTAGCACTATCAAGGTGAAATTAATGGTATACTAGTAAGTATGCAAATCTGAAACATTCTTCCTATATTCTACAAATACAATGATTCCTATATACAGCATATTGCCCATAGGCAGCCTGGATATAACTCACTTTAAACGTTTCACCTATACACTGAATACAGATTGCAACAAGAAAAATACACGAAAGTCCTTATCTGGGTGCCTTTTAAAGTATGAAGATCTGTTGACCAATCTGTATGTTCATATAGTAGCCTTTCTTTCTTCAGAGTTTCCACCATAACATTGTAAATAGACAATCAGATATCATATATTCTTTTCCCATGATCAAACGGATAATCTCCCTTCCACAGATACCATGTATAGAATGGAAGGAATCAATGTAGAATAGTGCCATTTCCTTTAATAGATTAGGTTTGTGGCTTCCATTCTATGGAACCTGCTTCCTTACACAGTTTGAGAGACCTCCACTCTAGAGTCTTTCAAAAATAGACTCAAGACTCACCTATTCACCGAAGCATTTCACTAATGTCCCTTGTTAAGCGTGTTTTGTATTTTGTGCTGTAAAGGCAAATATAAAGCACTTTGAGTCCTTCAGGAGAAAAGTGCTATATAAATAACACTATTATTATTATTATTATTACTACATAACACAGTACATATACGGTTTAGGGAAACAGATGAATGGGCCGAATGATCTTCATGCTTTAAAAGGCATCTAGATAAGGACTTTCAGTATTTTTTTTGTTACATTCTTCCCATCTTTTCCCATGTGTGCTACCATGTTGTGTTGCAAGTAAAGTGTTAGGAAAAGACTATGAGTTCTTTACAATTACAGTGTCATAATCAGAAATGTCGACTCACACATTACACTTGTGGACACCCTTAAACTCTCCTCAGGGATCTGTGAAGTTTGTGAACACAAAGTTTGTTCTTCAGACTTAGCGTTCTTTTTGTGTACTGATAGAGACACATCTAGACTCAGAGTGAGAAGATGGTGTATTATTATTATTATCTTTTATATTTATGGTGCCACAAGAGTTCCATAGCACCTTCCAAATGAGCAAAAAAAGAAAACAGTGACTTACAGTACAAAACAATGTAGGACAAAGACATGGTTTATAAACATTGATGCATTAGCGATCATAACACTGAAATAAGTAGCAGGGCATCAGCTACTAAGTGTTAGGTGCCATTGTAGGAAGTATAAGACAGTGTAAGTAAGGGAAAGGAGAAGCACATGAGGGAAGAGGAGCCTGCTCATCAGAGTTTACAATCTAAAAGGAAGAGGCAGACAGACAGGGGTGACACAAATGTGGTAGACAGTGAGGAAGGAGAAAGGAACAACGGGTTGGAGTGAGAGCTGGATGGCTTTGATGAAGAAGTGAATCTTGGGGGCCCCTTTGAAGTTTAGTAGAGAGGTGGAGGTTTTGATAGCGAGAGAATTCCAGAGGTAGGGAGCAGGTGGGAGTGGAAGAAGTAAACATTTGGCAAGAGAGACAGCATTCATTTGTGCAGTGAAGAGGGCTCGAAGGAGTGGTGAAGGTGTGTGACTGTGTTTGGCCCCGGCTTTCGCAACAGGCATTCTAGTACATGAAAGCGCAGTAACAGGACCACAACTTGCAAAAAAATGCCATGGTCTGTGCTTTATCTTGCCACTGCGTGTGGTGTATGGCATGTAGGCAATTTTACGTTTTTCATCAGTAACTTTTATCTTCATAGTTAAAGATGATTTTTTTGTTTTCTTAAAGATTGTGAAACATTGTTTAGATTTGGAGTGCCCTTTCTTACACCTTATTCTTGCCCATTGACCTTCTTTAAAAGTAGAGATGAGCGGGTCTGGTTCTCAGAGAACCAAGCCCACCCGAACTTGTAGATCCGAGGCGAGATCTGAGTCTAGTTCGAGTTTTTCCACCTGACTTGGATCTCAAAGCAAGGCAAAATGTCATCCTCCCACTGTCGGATTCTAGCGGGGTTTTGGATCCTATAAAGGTTCCCGTGCTCGCTGCCATTTTCATTCCGGCTGCGGAGAGTGAAGAGGAAGCTAGGGAGGGGCTGTGCTGCTGCCTCGTTCAGGGGAGCTCTCCCCCCAGTGTAAAAAAATAAATTAATAAAAGTGTTTTTTTCTGTGTGTGCGCATTAGACACACTTATCAACAATGTAGCTGCACCAAGTGTGTTGCCTGTGTCATTAATCAAGGGGCTGCTGCCTTGTTCAGGGATGATCTTCACCCACAAGTGCAAAAATAAAAAATTAATATTATAAGTGGTTTTATTTCTGTGTGTGTGCGTTAGCCGCACTTATCAACAACGTAGCTGCACCAAGCGTGCTGCCTGTGTCATTAATCAAGGGGCTGCTGCCTTCTTCAGGGTTGCTCTCCCCCCTCCCAAGTGCAAAAAAATATATATTAATATTATAAGTATTTTTTTTCTGTGTGTGTGCGCGTTAGCCACACTTATCAACAATGTAGCTGTGCCAAGCATGTTGCCTGTGTCATTAATCAAGGGGCTGCTGTGTCCATCTGGGGGTTGCTGTGTCCATCCAGGGGTTGCTGTGTCCATCAAGGGCAAGGACTTCTGTGCCTATCCAGGGTCTGCTGTGTCCATCCAGGGGTTGCTGTGTCAATCCAGGGCAGGGGCTGCTGTGTCCATCCAGGGGCAGGGGCTGCAGGGGTGTATTCGTAAAAATTTTTACACTGTTAGCAGAAACACAGTGTATTCATAAAAAATATTATCACATTGTAAGTGTAAAACGCAGTGTATTCGTAAAAAATATTGTCACACTGTAAGTGTAAAATGCAGTGTATTCGTAAAAAATATTGTCACACTGTTAGTGGAAACGTAGTGTATTCATAAAAAAAATTGTCACACTGTAAGTGGTAGCACAGTGTGTTATTCTTTTCTTATTCAGAAAAAAATCTTGTGACACTGTAAGTGGAAACTTCACAATTTTACAATTTAATAACACAAAGTTAGCAATGAAAAAAATGCAATTTTTCACTTCTTTCCTCAATCATGAATCTACACGCCGACTACAAGACCACAACAAAGTGCTAAATAACGTGCATTATATATTAATCATAATGACATCACAAACGCCTCAGCTGAGATTCACATAAACATATTTTCAAACTGCGAAAATAGAGGATATGGTTTAAAAAATGGAATAAAGCAGCTAAAACTGCGTTCTCTGATTATAGTGTCCCTACTCCCTACCCATGGCCCCTCTACCTGAATTTCAACAAATCAGAGTGGCAACTTCATGCAACAGTATTCCAGAGTGCAGCTGCTCCTCCTGTAGCCCAGGTCAGACGATGTGTAGGGGGTGTGGTGATATGGACTAAAATGGAGCTCACATCCACGAAAGTGGACAATGAATCCCCAATCTAACAGGGAGCGCAGCTGTAATTTATACACAACACAGGATGGGATGACAATATAGGCTTAGGTGCTTTTAGAATATGGGGTGATGTATATATCATCTTCTTCACACAATATTAATTAGTCCCCACTGGAATCTACCATTACAGGTGCCTCTGTAATTTTTTCACATAATTGACGGTAAAGGTCTTTCTTGTAGAATTTGTAGTTCATTTTGATGGACATAATCCTTTCCACATTTTAGGGAAGTAGTCTCAGGCCGATCACTGACAAGGTAGCCGGCTGCGCTGAAAACTCTTTCTGAGTACACACTGGAGGGTAGTCAGCTCAAGTAAAGCAAATCCAGTTTATGTGCAAGGGCCTCCAAATTACCTTTTTTTCCTGCCAGTAGTCAAACAGACTGTCTGACATGCCTATTTGGATGCTATCATTAAACATTTTTAAATAGTCCTCAACCATTCTTTGAATGGTGACCATATCAGATAGAGTCATGGTAGAGGTGTCATTAATTGTAGGCAATTCTGAGTCTGACCTGACCAAATGTCAAAACTTGGTTGTGTTGACTCAACTGCATCACCAGTGGGTGTTTTGAAAGTTTAGTTTTTTCTCAGCAGATGCACTTGCTGAAGAAACTGAAGGAGAAGCCATCGCAGTATCACGTGCCACTTGCGCTCTTCAGATCTGTGTCCACTGGGAAGAAGAAACAACGTCTTCATCCCTTCTGGGATGAAAATCCACTCCCAGCAGCAGGCATGGTGCTCAAGGTTTCTCAAGAAAGACACAACGTAAGACTTAAACCTTAAAACTGCTAAAATTATGATTTTTTTTTTAGAAAAATTACAGATCCAAAACCAAAAACAAAACACGGAAGGGCGGATTTCGCAAAACCAATCCAGATCCAAAACCAGAGGAGATACAGATCCAAAACCAAAATACGGGGGTCATCTCTATTTAAAAGTAGGTGTTTGAAGAAGTGCTATGACTGCCACCACTAGTACTGGGTTGTTCCTGTTCTTTTTTCAATTGATCCATGATTGATTTTTACACCAGGGCAGGAGTACAGCTACTGTAGTTGAACTAAATTGCCACCACACCAAGTAAATGAACAATGAGAAAATGGAAATATGGGACTCTTACCTTTACCATGCAATTTTATTAAAATACTTGAAATGTTTTTTGACACCAGCTAAAAAAAAACAATTAACTTTAATTATTTTGGAATGCAGCTGATGGGCACATGTCCACATCCAGTAAGAACAGTAATATATGCTGCCTCTCAAGAACATACAGTAGACTCTTGAAATATGATTTTCAGTAAATTGAAACTTAAAATGTTTTTTAAACTCAAAGTTCACTTCTAACAAACATACACAAGAGGCTTTTTGCACTGGATTGCAGGTGCTACTAGTGTCTGATAAACAAAGATACAGTGTACACAGGATGTACAAAAGGGTGTACTGCAGTCAAGACTCAGCAAACCTAAATTTTCAGAGTTTTGGCTGCATTTCCTTATGTACCAAGCTCCAGAATATGGTACATTCTGGAGCTTGGTCCCGGAGGGTAACACCATCTAAAGATGGGCTTTTTTTGTGTTTCCCCCTGAGAGAGATCCAATCAGATCCCTCCCAGCACCCCCGCAGTGCATATGTCCTTCTGCACATGCGCAGAAGGATGCCAGAGGGACTTCTGGGTCATAAACCTGGAAGTCCCTCTATCGCAAAGGGTAGCTTTTACCAGGAGAGCTGTCCTTTGCGCATTTCTAGGTAAACACCGGCGATATTTTGCATGAGTATCGGCATCCAAATCAGAATCAGGCCCTTTTGTGACATTTTTTCAATTAGTTGGATATGGCACATATACAGTATGTATATACTGATCCAACATAGGCAAACGCAGGGGGGGTTTCCATCTGCCTGGAAACCCCCCTCCCCAGCCCATACCATGACCTCAATAGAAGTAGTAATATAATAGAATGTTACCAGTGCTGCATGTTCTTCTCAGTATCACAAATGTAATAATTAGCACCAACTGTGGATCTTTTAACATGTATCTGCCAGTGATATATAACCTGTGTACCAACTAGGAGATCTGGAAAACATTCACTGTTAGGGATGTGCTGCTATAGAGCCCAATATGTACATATATGTCCAGGGCAGTGCTAAGTTATTCTGCTGCTCCCAGACTCCCGGACTTGCTCCAATGCTCTGGAATGGTGCCCACATCTAAAATAAAAACATTCAGCTCAGGCAGGATGGCCCTACTGCCGCATCTAATGGGTTACTGTGATCACTGGTCCTGTATATGCTGGGATTATTACACACAATACACTTTGTATGATGCTTATTAAAGCTAATTTTACCCTCTTCATGGACTGGCCACACTCACTCTAATATCAAGCATTTGGAAACCTCTCTCTAGAAAGCCTGCGTTTGCCACTGTCCAGCGCAAATTGTGTCCATTTCCGTGGTCCACCTCTTACTTATTGAGTGATGACACTTGGGGGTAAATTTACTAAGATTCGAGTTTGGTTGAGATTGCAATCTCAGGTGAGTTTAGGCATGGTTTTCCTCTTGCAAATTTACTAAAGACAAACTTGGGTGAGTTTGGGAGAGAGTTCTAATTTTTCACTGAAAAACTCGGGTGAGATTGCAAACTCGAATCAACTCACCATTGGCCAAAGTCTGAAGTACTTTTCATTAAAAAGATGCAACTCAGGAATTTACCAAGACTCGAGATTACAATCTCGGGTGAGAATGTAGCAACCTCGCAGAGAAATTGAAGCTTCAAATAGACGACCTCCTGAGCTGCGATTTTTGCAGAAACATACAGTGTGATTTGTGTATGTTTCTGCACGTGTACCTGATTTAAAGTGTTTTTATTTTTAAAAAAATTACGTAGGCCCCCCTCCCCCAAAACCATAACCAGACCCGGACTGCTCAGCCAGTCCAGGTTCCTAAAATTATGGGGAACAAAAGAAGTAGGATTCCCCCATAATTTAGGAACCAACACCCCAAGCCGATCAGCCCAAGCCAGGGGTTTCAAGGGAGGTGTGTACCCCCCTATAAGGGGTCCCCCTTCTCCTGAAACTCCATGCTGTGGGTATGGGGGTAATAATGTGATAAATAGTTATAAACTATTGTATTTTACAGTGGAACTACAGTGGAATTACAGGTGCCAGCATGCCTGTCCTTTGGTATGTGTGGAACTACAAGTGCCAGCACGCAGCCGGTACCTATACTTCCACTGTAAAATAAATAGTTAAAAAAAGACAGTACACACACACCATCTAAAGTAAAAGCATGGGGTTTCAGGAGAGAGGGGACCCCTTCTTTGGATCCCCGGCTTGGGCTGACCAGCTTGGGGTGTGAATGCTTTGGCCATGGAGCCCCAGTGATAGGGTCTCCTGACTGTAGCATTACATCACAGTTGGTTTGGGTCCGGTGCTGGTTTTAAATATAGGGGGACCCCTACAAATTTTTTCCCCCTATATTAAAAACCAGCACTGGCCATGCAGCCAGGTGCTGGTTCCTAAATTACGGGGGAACCCTACTCATTTTGTACCCCATAATTTTAGGAACCAGGACTGGCTGAGCAGTCCAGGGCTGGTTATGCTTTTGGGGGGGACTCTACATCTTTTTATTTTACATTTTACCCATTTTTTACAGGTACAACACACAAGGAGCCTTCACATATTTCACTGATATGTGCAGGCTGCTTGCTTGGGAGAGTTTTGCAGAGAGAAACACTGCAATCTTGGGTGAGTAATCTCATGTAAGCTTGCTACTCAGCGGAGAAATCTCGATCTGCTTGCCCATCGGCCATTACACTTTCAGCTAAACTCACTTCTTAGTAAATTTGCGAGTTTAAAAATGGAAAATTCACCCAAGTTTCGGCAAGGCAAATTGAGTTTAAAAAAAAACTTGATCAGACTTGATTCTTAGTAAGTCTACCCCTTACAGTGGTTCATCCTCAGGTAGACTGACTTGAAACCAGTTAGTGATAAAGCCACCAGTATACAAACCATTTCACAACTGTTAGAAAACTTCATTTTCTGCTGTTTTAATTTTCTTAACATTTTATGTCCCAGAAACACAAGCTTAGCAGTTTAGTAGACTTATAAAGGCTTACATGCCTTAGTATAAGTATATTTATTTCCCTATTCTAGTAATATTATCTAATGAATATTTACATAGGGCACTACCTCCTCTAGTCACACATTGTAAAGATAACCTTCCCATTACCAGCAATTCATTGCAAAGATAAAACAACAAATTGGCATCCCTAGATTGCAGAGAAGATAGCCTCCAGTTGCTCCCGTGTATTGCACAGAGATATACCCCATTTTCAGCCATTTAAATGCATAGAGTTTTTCCTAATTTCTAGTCATATATTCTAAAGAGATTTCCCTTTGCCAGCAACACTTTTACCTGCAAGCACAATAAATATCCTCTGGGTATTTTAATGCTGTCTAATTATTTTGTATTCAAATTTTATATTAAATTGTCATTTAGAAACTATTGCTTCTATGCATTATGTGCACAAAATAGAAACATTTACAGTGCTTAATGATTATATAACCTCCAGAAAGCACTAAAGTGGCTTGTAGCCACTGTAAGTGCTACTGTTTTGAGATTTTTGAAATCAGAACTACAATTGCCTTTGATGTAGCGACATGCTCATAGCACTTGGAAATTGAGTAGTTACTGTAGAGCAGAGGTGACATCACGTGTGCCCGTGACATCTGCTGTCCATCAGTTGCCAGTGCAGTATTCCATCTGATCCAGATGCAGGAACTAAGAAAATCATGCACAGCAGAGAATATTAAAAAGAAAGTTACAGGTACCGTATTTGCTTTTAGATTCCAGCAAAATCTGAAGTTTCTAGTTTCTGTTTTTCCTGTTTAACTTAATTTAATTTCTGTATTATATTTTCTCATGATTTGCGTATACTATGAACATTATGACTTTCTTCATCATTTTAAATTCCATCTAATAATGTTCCATCTTTGTGTTCTGAATAATGTGCCGGATAACCCTATTTTTTATTATTCACATTTGAGGCAGATAATTGTTTGGTTAAATGTAACTGTAATAAAATGAAGTCGAGATTGTGTTCTGAGATATGTCAGGGAGTATATGAAAACTACCTGGAACCAAATCTTAACATGGCAAAACTAGATGGACAATAATGGGTGAATTGAATCATTTTTAGACAATGTGGTCTTGTTTTGATTAAGCCTTTCACACCCACCTGACATGCAAGCTGGTGTCAGTGTCGTCATGACAGTAATTATAATGGAGATGACTGTAACACAGAATATAATAAATTCAGAAATAAGAATGTGTAAAGACTGCTGCATTTAGTGCAGTAGGAATGCTATATTCACTATTTGTACATTTAGAGAAAAAAGTAATTTCTCTACTCATGCTCCCTCCCACCTCCATTAGTTAAATAAACATACATTTTAACCAAACAATTGATAAGAGTGTGTTATTTCAACTCCTAGCAGCCACACTTGATGAATTAACAAACTATAGTCTCTTGATTTAGACTTGTGTTTGCTTTACTGAATTAATTACAGGGAAAACTAATAACATTTCAAAAATGTATTTATGAAGAAAAGAGGATAATATGTTTACTGGTATTTTTCCTTTCCATGATGGAAAAACTTGTAATGATTACATCAATTTCACAAAGCTTTCACACCTCAATTCTTCATAATACCTATTTCATACACATTTCGCTCTTAAAAGACACTGAACATAAAAACAGTGTATGTCTGTGGCTTAGAAATACTATAATTATGTATTTGCGGTATTTTGTGTTGTGCCAATTTCCAGTAAATTTATTTACAGTTAAAAATTAAAAAAAATAATGATAAATAAGATTAAAAAAAGCAGAACTCTGCAAAAAAATTTACATCTCCTGATACTATAATAAAACAAAAAGAAAAGTGCGTATTAAATATCTGAATACAGAGGAGGAGATCTTTTTAAATCTACAGCTTGCCAAATTTAATAGCGAAACTGGAAACTGACATATTCACAAATCAGCAATTTTCTAATTAAAACAATATTTCGTACAGGAAGTGTTTGTTAGCCTATTTTTGTCCCATAAAGCCATCTTTATTCTCTGGTCTGACTAATGTAAATGGGAGTGTTTTCAGCTTTGCTCTTTAAATTTCAAGTTCTTATTTTTTACACTTCAAGTTCATACATTATCTTCTATAGATATCTAATTTATGGCATAAAGGATCTCACATCTACTATACATAGAGATAAAGGCACTCCCCAGACTTTTGAAGTCAAAAACATACTTTAAGCTTTATTAGCATGCACATAATCCATAGTAGCCACTCCGGAACATTTGTCAAGGCTCATAAGAATACAAAAGACTGTGGTGCTAAAAAGTGAGTGTGTGCATGCTGGCATAGATTTCTTAAGGAGCGGGTTGTTAAAGCCACTGGGCAGATAGATGAGGTGTAGTTGCATGACAGTACCACCACTGAATCAGCAGTGCAGGCCAAGGCAATTAAGGAACTGTTTGGTTGACTGACTGCACATTTTTAGTGTAGGCAACTGTACTCATCACTCCCTGTGATAGGTACAGTTCCCTAGCTTTGAGCCCACTTGTTGCCTGGTTCTGATTCCAGTCCTGGTTCCGATATTGCCTGATTCTGACTACAACTTTGGATTGACGTCTGCACTGACTTTATGCTTGAACCATTGACCATTCTCTGGATTGCTATCTACCCTGACCAATTAAGTCCTAGTGAGCATGTTCAAATCAAAATAAGCTTGAGCAGCTATAGGTGAAGAACAAGACTTGCCTTGTTCTATAGCAGGGATGGTCAAACTCATGGGCTGTTGTAACAAGCAGTGAAAAGATTGGAGAAGTGGATGAGATGTTGCTCATAGCAACCATCGGCTTGTACCTATCATTTTATAGAATGTACTTAATAAATGCTACCTTGAAGCTGAATGGTTGCTACATCTCCACTGGTCCCATTCTCCCTCTTTTCACTGCTGGATACATCAACTCCTCAGTCCTCAAGGACCATTAATTTATGTTTTACAGATCTCCTAGCTGGATCATAGATGTATTTAAAAGTAACCAACACATTTAAAAGATCCACAGGTGCTTGAGGACCGAGTTTGGCCACCCCTAGAGTTTTATGCCGGTAATTGAGCATTTTACATCATACCGTTGTCAGAGTAGACAGCAATCTGCAGGACCTCTACCTTCGATGTGTTCAGGATCAGCAGTAGCGTTACAACATTCAACAAGCAGACAGACAACCATGGTTGGAGAATAAATCAAACTCAGACAACGATGTGGTTACAACGTGGCACTGAGTAGACCGCTCTAAACCACCCATCTCAGTTCACTCTTTATTTATACCAATCTCAAAGAGGTCAGTCACCATGAGTCAGCTATATGCATGTGCACAAACAAGTTGTTTGTGCACCCTAATACTAGCTGGACATTGAGATAAGATAAGCATATGATATTATGACGCATGATCTTGTTGTCTTCTTCTCGCCTGCCTTCTGATCATCATCTTCTGTCTAGTTATCTCAGACTGTCTTGAGTCTCCACCTTAATAGTGCTTATCTTTCCCACTCCAGACTGTCTGGTGAACAACATGTTTTTCTAAATCTTTACACTTATGTAATTCTTAAAGCAATACACACATTAGAACATTTAATAAACATATCAAGTCTTCTATACGCTTACAATCCCCTCTTTTTATCAAATGTTCTATCTCTTAGGAGAAATCTCCATGTTTCTTTAGTAACTCCTTCTTCCAGAGTTTCTTGATGTTCTTGTTCCTCATCTTTCCTTTGCCTTCACGACTTTGTTTCCTTCCTATCAGTTACCTACGATAACCAGCAAATGACCTTATAGTGCCTATGTTATCCATATGTTATCCTAAGGAACACATATAGATAGAGCAACTATCATTCAGCACGTATCATTGGTGTTTATCATAAGAACTATTCTTATTGTAGCTTGAAGGTCAATCATGCCAGGAGGAAAGATCGAAGAGTCAGGTATCAGGACGTTGGGGATAAGAGTATAGGCCCCCTCATATGTAACTCCCAGGTGTTAATGAGACCTCTCCCAGGGCACAGAATCTAGTCCACCTGATGGTATTCACCAGTGACCCCTCCAAGCGGGATATGGGTTTTGCTGCACCAAGTGAACAGGTCGCGGCCCCCAATATTGGTACCTGGAGTAATAATGCAAGAGGACTATACCTTTATTTGTCAAGGGTAGTTCAGAACACTTGATCTTAAACTATTTCACTCAAGCAGGAGCACTACTGTTCGTCTTCTTTAGTTGCATACTTAATTCTTATTATCATTATTTCACTTCAAACTTGGCTAATGCAGTCTTCACAGTCCAGCCTCAGCTACCCCAACATCTTCATTACTGGTAGTCAATGCTTCTGTAAAACGTTTGCAATAATTATGCTAAATCAATAAAATGTTAGGATAAGGCTTGTGTCTTCTCCAAGGTCCCTGGGGAAAAACTAGTTGCCTGGTCATGGGATGTCCTATTGTCAGTGGCCAGAGGAGTCATGGACAACTGATAAGGTCTGTTCAGGAGCCCACTAAGGAAGCTCTCTGCCTCACTGATGTATATTTCAGCTATCCAGGAATCAAATTCGGATCCATCATCTAACCAGGAGTTTATATCAAAGTCTTCCATTTTGCTGTTTTTTCTTTTTCTTTTCACTTAATAGTGCTTATAATTTCCCACTCCAGACTGTCTGGTGAACAACATGTTTTTCTAAATCTTTAGACTTATGTAATTCTTAAAGCAATACACACATTAGAACATTTAATAAACTTATATCAAGTCTTCTATAACCTTACACTGTATAGTAAATACCTCGCTTTTATTCAAATACATACTACAGTAGTTTTAGTTAGTGTAATTAATTATTTCTACAGTAAGAACATCTTGCTTTACAACATATGTCCTGGACATTAGGTGTGTTCATTGCTACATGCTGCATCCATAAAGTTAATACAGCCATCTTGTATTGCAAGGGAACAAAAGCTGCTACAATTACCAGTACATTGGAGCAGATGAGTGTGCAAGTTAAAGTTACTAGTTATCTAGCTGTGTGCAGTAGGAAGTAGGACATTGTTTTTATCTAAATACCCGAGACTGTATTACAATATATTTGCTAGCTGATGGTCTTAAAGGACCCCAGGCACCACCTGACCACAATGAGCATGTTTAGAACTCTTTTTGTTTATGTGTTTGAGTGACAGATAACGGAGTGTGATAACATCTACTGATACCATTTAAAAGAGTATTGATCCAGCATAGTGTGTAGAGCTGATTCAGATTGATATGGTGAAACATACTAGTCTTGCTGCGTGTACATTGTGTTATTTATATGTGAACAGTTACAGTATGTGTTTGATACTCATCATTTTGAATGTTGGTTGCACAGTAAACTAACTGACAAATTTATTTAATATATTTTGTACAATTCTGTGAGAAATCCATTTTCCTATTGGGTACTCCACTGTGTCTGGTTAGACCTGACACTACAGTAGATCACAGAATAAACTGTGTTCTTACTGTACCTTACGTGTTGTTATGGGGGGAACTCTGCCTCTCTGCTGGAGGTAGAATACGGCAGGAGAAAAAATACTTTGTGTCAAGTTACTACTATTCTGTATACACCACACCCATAACACCAAATACAACCTGGCATATCACAGAAATATATAAGAATGTTGTCATTCCAGAAGACTAGTGTGAAGAGTAATTGCAAGTAAACTTGGCAAAAGAAAGATACTCTGAATAGTCGTTCTGCAGATCTGAAACAAATAGCCTCACGTATTGTTCCAGGATATGCATGCTGTGTTTAGAGACTGCAGATGACAAGAAAAAAATGACAAATCAATCCTTAAATCAGAGATAACAGCTTTACAAAATATCTAGATGAACAGCAATTGTCTGTGAGAAACAATAACTACCAGAATTCCATGTAAACTAACAGTGTGCCACATGAACATTGAGGCCAGAACCTTAGCAGAAGTTAGTTCAGTAAGTGACATAAAATAATTTAGGGCTTAGTACACCTAGATAACCGCATGAACTCTTAGAACCCGGCTAGAGAGGTCTTCACCTATAGCAGCAACTTTTCCTGTAGAGATCTATATTCTCACAGGTTCTGGATGGTGACAGTGAGAGCAGCTGGAATAGGTCAAGATGAGTCAAGACCATGCTCAGGTAACCAGTGACCAAGGAAATGGATACAGGGACCAGGATATTGATGGCAGCCAAACAAATTCAGAACTACAGATAGCAGCAGTGCGATAAAGCATAATGTTGGCAGATACAAAAGTATAGCTGGATACTGCTGACAGGCAATAATATAGGTTGGAATCCAAGTGGTAATGCTGAAGTACTGAGGTATAACTGGATACTGCTGACAGGCAATAACATAAGTAGGAAGCCAAGTGGCAATGCTGAAGTACTTAGGTATAACTGGATACTGCTGAGAGGCAATAACATAGGCGTGAATCCAAGTGGTATTTTTGAGGTACAGAAGTACAGTATAGCTGGATACTGCTAACAGGCACAACACAGACTGGAAACCAGGAGATATCGAGTCATAACAATCAGGGCAGGAGCACGACAGAGCAGCTTCTTTGCAGGGCAAGGATGCTATTACCGGCCGAGAGAAGAAATCCTCCCAGCCTTTTACCAGTTACAGGAACCAATCAGACCCTAATGCAATCACGCTGCAGCCACACAACTGTGAGCGGTGGAAGTGACACAGGAAAGTGTCCTGGCTGCTTAGTAACACCCGGAACCAGAAGCCAATGTGGCCACTAGCAGCAGCCTGGCTGCCTAGCAACAGCAGGGACTGAATGGTCAGTGTGAGTCGTCGCAGATAGAGTGGCAGCTCATAACAAAGGGATCAAATGATCTAGAACAAGAGCCCTAAAAGTCTAATTTCTGGAACATACAGTATCTCGTAAGCAGAAACATATCTACATATTTTGGTGCAGAGATGCCCTGAAAGTTTACTGTCATGAATTTCTAGATTAGAAGGAGTTTCTTCAGATGCCTGCTTTTGTGCTTGAAGGTTCTGGCCAGAGAGATCCAAAAATCAGAAATAGAGGAATAATACATTTCTCATTAATGTTTTTGTAGTAAATCGTTAAGTGAAGGCATCAGCCTTGGAAATCTTGGAATTCTTAGACCTTAGGAGCTCATTCAGACCCGCTCACAAGATGCGATCGCTCGCTGGAAAAAAGGGTCCGGATATTTAAATTAAGCGCTCGCACTGCGTCGCGTAAGGACGCCCACTATGTTTCAGCGAGCTGCGGCAAAGTGCGCTTGCAACACATGTCATCTTCGGGAAATGAAGGATTAATCAGGACCATCATGAGCCATCGGAGCTGCTCACAGCCCTTGGGGTTGACTTAGCCTGCCGCAAGCACAGCGATCAGCGCTGGCTGAAATACATGCAGGTGACGTGTACAATGATACTACTTTGCTAATTATGCACGCCGTTTAAATGGCGTTTTGGCAGCCAGACATGCCTGGCAGCCAGACACGCACATCCACTCCCCCATTCACAAGCACCTTCCCCTGTTACCACCCACAAATGGCTGTCACTCAAAGCAGCGACCTGATAGTGGCTTACGAGCTACCAAACTCAGATTGCAATGAATGGCTTGCGCACGCGCACTGCGAATTATACACATGTGCAGATGGGCGAAAATCACTCGGAGCGAGCGATCACGTCTTAACGAGCGGGTCTAAATCAGGTCGTCCATTTGCTCACAAACACTGGAAAATAGGCAAAAAATTGTTGTTCAGATTTTTTTGTCCTTTTTTCAGTGTTTAAACCCATATGATCGACTGTCATTTGCTCCCATACATTACCAGGTTTTCATTCCAAACCAGCCAGATTGGACAGATATCTGACAGAAAATTGTATAGTTGATGGCCAGTTTAAGAATGGCTCTATTATCTACAACTGAAGCATGAAGGGAAGATTGGTATCAGCTTTGCTGAAGAACTGGACAGATCTGTTTTCAAAGATTGAAAAGCTGAAAGGGCCTCAGGGTCTCAGGGGGGCAATTTGTAAGGTTGGCCCTTTTCCTGGTCAGTGCTGTGATGTTAGAAAATTATTATACAAAAGGCTGCAATAATTGGAAATTCCCAAAAACCTTAACAGGATCTGTTCTAAATCGTGATTGAAAAATTAAATAATCGAAGGGATCAATTCAATTGCCCGCGAACCAGATGCACAGTTCCAAAGGGCTTCGTACAAAAATCCACAAATCTGGGGCACGATCAGGTCATGAGGGGAGTGAGTTGCAGTGCCATTGGCTGCGTTTCCATGCTGTTGCAATGGAAACTCACTGTCAAGGCTTGTTTTTCCAGCCGTGAGGCCAAATTCTGCAAGGCAATGGTATTGGGGTTCTCTTACCGAGCTCATTAGACCTGAGCTTACTGTCAAGGCTGGGTATTTGGATTTTCTAGGAGAGAGCCTGATACCTGCAGGTGGTACAGGAGATTTGGAGTAGAGATGGTCCTATATAACTTTTCCTCATAGATGAGTAGGACCAGACTTGAAACACAGGTTGGAGCCGGAGTGGGACCGGACTCAGAATACTCACTGGAGTCAAAGTAGTACTGAACTTGAAGCACAAACTGGAGCCGGAGTGGGACCAGACATGGAATACACACTGGAGCTAGAGTCTGGAGCCTTGGCAATGTATCAGCAATGAAGTTCAACGAAGTTCAGACACAGAGTGCTATCAGGACAGGATACGTATACCCTGAGTCTCGCAGGGATTGGCTGATGCAGTCAGGTGGACACTGGCCTG
Source organism: Taudactylus pleione (assembly GCA_031769625.1). Classification (NCBI taxonomy): domain Eukaryota; kingdom Metazoa; phylum Chordata; class Amphibia; order Anura; family Myobatrachidae; genus Taudactylus; species Taudactylus pleione. Next base: position 3,565,749 of record JAUIMM010000200.1, on the reverse strand, counting down.
GCTGTCACTATAGACTAGCAGTCAGCTGACCAGGAATGCTGCTGGACTCCGAGGCCCCTGAGACCACCACTACACCGGGAGCCCATCAGTAATGCTGTCAGATGGCCGGTCCCACCCTAGCAGCGCCCAGCGTCCAGAGCCGGCGGGAACGCTGCCGGAGCTCCGGGCCCCTGAAACCACCACCACGCTGAGGACCCATCAACAGTGCACTCTGAGAGCCCCCCCAGGCCAGTCCCCCGCCAAGACAGAGCAGCAAGACTCCGAGGGTAGGGATGGTTCCTGACACTCGCCCCCCTCAATAGATACTTTTCCCTGCCTGCTCTACCTTACCGCAGCTGTAATCAGTGCTGCGCATGCACTGTTACATTCAAAAATCCCCCCCCTCCGCTATCCTTCTGTCCCCCACCTACCTGGCCACTGCAGCCGCGTACCCCTACCTCGCGTCTGAAGAGGAGAAAACTGTAAAGTTAAAAAGATATATACAGTACATATGTATATATATATATATATATACTGTACATGTATATACAGTATATATATATATATATATATTTATTTTTTTAACTTTACTGTTTTCTGCTTTGAGAGCAGCAGTCAGCCGGGGGAAGGACGAGGGAGTGATGGAGGGAGCCAGAGGAGGACCTGCCCAGTGGAAAACAGGTAAGTGTAACCTGCTATACGTCACCTGAGAGTGGCGTATAGTAACACCATCAAATTCCGAAAATAGATAATTTTCGGAATTTGATGAATAGCCTAATTTCTACATCCCCATAATAATGTACTAATGTATGGGGAGTGTGGAAATTAAGGCAGGCGGACTTAACCAGGAGATATCAGTGATATCTCCTGTGTTAAGTGTGTTAATGAATACTAAAATAACGTAATTAAGGAAAATGTCCTTAAAACCGTTATTTTAGTGTTGATGATTAGGCCCCTTAGTGGCTATACACAAGATTGTCAGTGAATTATTGCAATAAATACTGTGATACTATAATAGAATGTATTTACAATGTTTACATACCTGCTGCAACAGAAGAATTGTTCTTTCTAGGGCGGCAGAAAGCCTTCAGTGTAAATTATTGATGTGCGCTGATCCCAGTGTTTGATTTTGGTTTTGGATCTGGATTTTTTTTTTTAAACTGAAAAAAGTTTTTAAAACCAGCTAAAATAATGTAATTTATGCAATTCAAAACCCGAATTTTGGATTTAAAATCTGAATCCCGAACCGCAAAAAGATCAGAACCGCGAATTATATGGATCTCCTCAATAGATTAGAACAGCAACTTGGATGTATCTGGATTGGATTTTTGGATAAATGAACTGCACATCTCTAGTGTAAATGAGAGGTGATGACAGAACTGTAAGGGCCTATTATTGTAAGTAAACCCACAAGCTCTTGCTATAGTACTGGAGCGCACCTCTGTGCTGCAGCTTGTTTTAGCAAAACACTGGCTACAATAGATCCCTTGGAGTAAGTAGATGTAATTTAGCAGGGATACCTCATAAGCCCATTCAAGGTTATAGGGCCTATTATATCCGACCAAGTAACTACATGTATGATAGAAGGTTGGAGAAACTTGCTTGCTTTGTTATTTTTTTTAATTATTATTTTTTTTTACGTGTGGGTTTGGCGCTATGACTCCTCTATAGTACAGCGGAACACCCTAATGTTTAATTACAACCGAAGAGGCAAAGGATATATTCTCATTATCATTTTTACTTTATTCTTAATTACAACCTGCAAAAGAAAACTATCTACTGGCTAGACTGTGTCTCCATTATTGGCTGTTTTGATATGTTCCCCCATCTATCCTGTTACCTGGCCAGCCACCACAATTGCGTGGCTAACCATTAGGCCAATACTGGTGTAGTTTCTATAGAAGATAAAACAATCTTTTTCAGTGGTCCTGCTCCACAAGGTAACTGACCCTCCAATAGAGTAACAATGCACACTTCAGTGTATAGTCTGTAACATGACCCCTAGAGGAGTTGATGGGGCTCTTAGGCAGTGTGGCCCACCGGGGATTTGCACTGTACCCATGTGGGCTGTCCAGCCCTGTCTGCCAGGTGATCCTCCACATATTCTGAGAGCCCACATCAGATAGTACCCACATATGTGCACCTCTGATACAGGGGCTCATTTTTACTTGGGGTAAATTAATAGTCTGTCCTTCAGTAAAAAAAATCAATATAATAACGGTATTTTTATCACTCTTCCAGGTTAAGATACCAATATGTTGATCAGCTATTGCTCTGCATGTCATACACATTGTGCAGTCATAATAAGTTGACCCTTAATTCCCGGTACTATTAACCAGTGCCCCAGCCTGAACATAATAAGATAAAATGTTGTGTCTATTAAAATTTTCAAGGTAACTAGAATGCCATTAATAATTTCTGCATTCAATCATTATCAGGAGGGTAAACAATTTCCGATGTACTACTAGAGTTTAATTACCCACTAAAGCGCTATATGCATACATCAGTCAGATAATGACTTCCTCATAGACAAGATAGGCTATATACTTAGATGCTAGTAGCAAAATGACAGGCATATTATATCAGCCAGAAAGTAAAAACAGATTGCCATCTCTGCACAATTCCACTCCAGTCTGAAGGTCGCAGTTTTTCAATCTCATGTTGTTTTGTGCTATAGAAGATGAGACACAGGCGGCTTTTAAATTAAAACTTGGTATGCACAGGTATACTGTCATTTTCTCTAGTCTCTTTTCATACCATAAAGATTAATATGTTTCCATGGAGATTATATGGCAAAGTCATGCTCTGTGATGTCAAACCAAGAATATAAAATTGAAGTCAGTTTCTGTGAGCGTACGCCACTTTGGAGTGCTGCTATTTTTTCTTTTAATAAGTAGATATATTGCATTGTGCAGGAACAGTTATTTGTTAAATGCACATGGGACTCTTCTGTACCATTTATTATTCTTTAGTACTTTATATACAAGGGTTGTTCAAAAAGTAATGCCTAAATCCTCACAACTCAAATTTTATTATAGATACAGACTTGAAAATGTGCCGTAAAGTACTTTGAAGTCTTAGTAACAGAATGACTCTACTCAAAAAATTCACCATCTGCCCTCAAACATTTTCTCCACCTCTCAACCCAAGCTGTGAATCCAATTTGGAAAAATTCCAGTGGTTGGTGTTTGACCCAGGAACGTATGGCGTTTTTAACAACCTCTATGTCTTCAAAATGTTGACCACGGTAACAGTTTTTGAGAGGACCAAACAGATTAAAGTCAGAAGGGGCCAAATCAGGACTGTATGGTGGATGTGGCATTATTGCCCACCTCATTTTGGCAATGGCCGCAGATGTTGCCATCGAAGTGTGAGGTCTGGCATAGTCGTGGTGTAAGGTGACATTTGACAGTAAAATTGTTGACCTTTTTTTGCGGATGGCTTCTTTCAGTTTCTTAAGTGTAATAATGTATCGATCACTGTTGATTGATTGGTTTGGTTCCAAGTAATGAGTATAACACCTTGGCAATCCCAGAAGAATGTGGCCATGACTTTGTACGGATCGATGTGATTTAAACTTTTTTGGCCTAGGTGAACTTGGGTGTTTCCATTGCTTTGATTGGGCCTTTGTTTCTGTGTCATAAAGGAATACCCAGTTCTCATCTCCTGTAATGACATTTTCCAAAAACGTCTCAGGGTTGGCTTCAAAGTTGGTCCAAAGGTCATTGCACAAGTCCACCCTCTGGGCCTTATGATCCCTGGTTAATTCCTTTGGAACCTTAGCACACATTTTACGATATCCCAAATCATTGATTAGTGTTTCTACAGTGCCATGGCTACATTCAAGTTCATCACTGATATCTCTGATGGTCACACAATGGTCTTTCTGAATCATGGCATCGACTTTGTGTCGGTTCTCTGCTGTCACTGCAGTTGATGGTCTGCCACCACGATGTTTGTTGCACACGGCCGATTCTCCCAAATGAAAACCTTCATCAACCTTCTGACATTGCTATAGTCAATTGTACGCTCACCATACACTTTTTTTCAGTCTTCTGTGGATTTATGTAGCACTGCAGCCTTCTTTTTCCAGAAATTCAATGACTGCTCTTTGTTTCATCTTGGATTCCATGGTATTTCTTGGAATACCTAGCAAAACTACACATATAGTTAGCAGACATATTAAACTACAAACTGACAAAGTTTCAAATAAATGTTGCATATTATTTTAGAGTTATGAGCATTTAGGCATTACTTTTTGAATAACCCTCGTACTTTTGCCTACAGTATGGACAATATTTTTGATTCAATGCATACATTGTGCAGAGTGAATGAGATAAGGGTGGAATTCAATTAGCTGCGGTAATTTACCACGGGCTACTTGACCCACCCACAGGGCTATCCAATTAGCCCCGAAGTGCGGCAGCCTGCAGCAAAATGTCCTATATATTAAATATAAATGTCCTATTTAAATGCTGTATTCTCTTTATTTGTGTGGGGTCCATAACCTATTACCTTAAGGCTGCTGGACTGCTTCCTAGTCCTATATAACCTATTAAGGTGCATACACACACAACGATTTTTTGAACGATTATCGTTAAATGATATAATTTAACGATAATCGTTTGAAAAATTCCTTCACTTCCTGAGTCAAACGATGAACGATTATAGTTCATGTGCGTTCACGTTTGTAGTTTGTAATTTGTAGTTCAGTCAGACTTGTCAACTCAACGATTTTCATTAAGTTAATATGCAAAAATCGTTTGTAGTTCAAAAAATCGTTCATTACACTAAAAAATCTGACAGATAATCGTTCATAAAATCGTTCATAAAATCGTTGGTAACAAAATCATTGTGTGTGTATGAAGCTTTATGGAGCATACACACGGTCAGATTTGTCAGATTTGTCAGATGGACGATTGAAGATTGAATGATTTGAACGATTTGAACAATTTTACCAAAGTTTTGAACGATTTGAACGATTTTTGACTGCATTGAAATGAATGGAATCGTCCAAGTCTGACTGCAAACACATCAGATGTCAGATATCGTTATCTTACAAACGGGAACGCGCATCGTTCATCGTCCATCGTTCAGGCATGTCAGATATGTCAGATTTTCCTTCAGATATGAACGACTGAATGATTTTTAAATCGTTATCGTTCAGATCTGAAGGAAAAATCTGACCGTGTGTATGCACCATTAGAGTAGCCTAGCAATGTGACCTGCAACGGAATGATGCTAGATATGTGATATCCCACCAACTTAGATGTACTAAGCCTTGAAGAGAGATAAAGTGGAGATAAATAAAGTACCAACCAATCAGCTCCTAAATGTCACTTTACAGGCTGTGTTTGAAAAATTACAGCAAGGAGCTGATTGGTTGGTACAATATATTTCCCAACTTTACATCTCTCCAAGGCTTAATACATCTACCCCTATCTGTTTATATACAATGTAGTATCTCCCTTATACTAAAAGAGAACTTATATGACTCCCCTATATATGTATTGCCTCTGTTTTGAATAAACTGTTGTTTGTGGGGTGCATTAGGGACCTGGCACTATGAGATACTCTCCGGGGGTTTCTCCCCGCTCCCCTGACACATTGCAGCTGAAGGAGCCATTGACAACTGGGCAGAGGAAGAATTTAAACCTGCTGGCAGCCAGAGTTGGAGGGATCTGGTCACTGGCCAAGGATATAAATAAGGGGACATTACTGATCGTAGGGCAGTTCTGAGATGGCCACTGAAGGAAGGGATGGCGCTGCTGGAGTCCCGCTGACAGTGTCGGTGTGTGGGAGCCGCATCAAGGTGAACAGCAGCCCAGTGGGGTGGAACTTTAGGCAGACACAGGCGGAGCCGTGAGACAAGCTCTGGCCTTTCTGCAGTGCCCTGGACTGCAAGGAGACATATATGAGATGCGGCTCACCTGAGTGAGGCGCAGCAGCCATTATACCAGCGGAGTGAAGCCTGGTGACCAGCCTCCCTTTTGTGTCATACAGCAGTCAGAAGTGGACCAGGGTGGAGTCGCATCTGAATGACAGCAGCCGGAGGCAAACTCAGGGCAGCGGCTGTGTGAGAGGTGGCAGATCTTGGGCTCAGGTGGACTGAGAGCTACCTGGTTGATCCTGCCAGTAGCACATGCTTGTCTCAAAGATTAAGCCATGCACGTGTAAGTACACACAGCCAGTACAGTGAAACTGCGAATGACTTATTAAATCAGTTATGGTTATGGACCGAGGGGGTTAGGTTTAGGCACCACTGGGGGGGTTACAGTTAGGCATTAAGGGAGGAGGGTTAGGTTCAGGCACCAAGGTGTAGGATTAGGTTTAGGCACTAACGGGGAAGGTAAGGGTGCGGGGGGGAAGGGTTAGTGTTAGGAAGCAAGAACAAAGGGTTAAGAGGAGAATTGGGGAGGGTTAGCATACTTACTCAGACCGGTCGGCATACTGAGCATCAGGATGCCACTGTCGGTATTTTGACAGCTGGCAGCTACCCAACCCAACTTCCCTGTCATCCTCTCACATACTCCACATTATACTGACCATTGTGAGTAGCAGTAGCACCAGCATTTCCTACAGCCATACCAAGTCCAAATTCTCATACACTATTGTGGCAGTCAGTCAGCTACTCGTACATTATTACTGCAATAACACAAAAGAAACATAATGTACCACCAAGATCTAGGGACAATTAACTGTAATCGTAGTAATTTATACTGCAATATAAAAATATTTAAAGTTGTTTGGTTCACAGGGAGATACTAGATTTTGTTCTGTATAGTGTCTGAAAAGTCATGTTATGTATTTTATTTTATTAGATCTTAGACAAATTGGTAAATATGTACTTTTATGAAATAGTTGAGATACTTTGTTTATACTGAATTCTGAAGTTGTAATAACCTCTGTATTGAATTAATTTACCTTTTTTCTTTGCGGAAAGCATAGCTTAATGGGGACGTCTGCTGATTCATACCTGTAGTCATTAGAGACATAGGGGGAATTCAATTAGCTGCAGTAATTTAGCATGGGCTAATTGATCTCCCTGACCTACTGTATTCAATTAGCCCTAAAGTGCAGCACTTATAACTAGGAGGTTAACGGTTGCTGCAACCCAGTTAAAGCACAAATCCGAGAACTTTTCACGAGATCGCAAGACATGTTCTGCACATGCGCAGACCCCTAACCAGGGCCGGACTGGGACTAAAAATAGGCCCTGGCATTTAAAGAGCAAACAGGCCCAACTCGCGACAGCATCTGGCTCCTGGCATAGACTCCCCCCCTTACTATTCCTGGCCCCTCCCTCTTCTTAGTCTATGCTTTTACAAATATAATTAATATTAGAACAACATACAAGTACACATCATTCTCTGTATTAAAAATGTAACACCTACAACATAGCTCATCCTGCAGGGGATTCAAACATGTGCCATAGTCAGACATTATGGCACATGTTTGAATCCCCAATTACATTGCATCAATGAAATAAAAAACATATTACAATACTTTTAAAAACACAATACATTCCTGAAAAAAAACCATATTCAAATACAAAAAAACATTAAAAACCATCAAAAAACATATTAAAATACTTTTAAAAACACATTACATTCCTGTAAAATAACATTTTAAAATATAATAACAAAAAATAAAAAACCAGAAAAAAACATTAAAATAATTTCAAAACACATTACATCCCTGTAAAAAAATATAAGGAACGCCTGCCGATTTGAGGGCGGCCGCACTGACATCAGCAGTGATGTCAGTGGGGAGCTTCCTGCTCGATCAAAGCAGGAAGCTCCCTGGGACTTGCGGTTGCCGAGACCCAACCTTAGGGTCTCATCGCAAGCCCCGATGGTCGCAATGGTCTTGACCATCACGACCATCAACCTGGTCGGTCACTAAAGCTGTGGGTGGTAACCCACAGTTTAGCTAGCAACCAGGAGGCCACACTAGAAAAGTCAAGTGGCCGCCCTCATTCAGAGCGAGCGCTTGCTTCTTGCGACTGCCTCTGAATGAGGGCCATAATTCCATATCTTTTCAGAATTGCTTGTTTCTTACAACTTGTATATTCTGTCTCATATTTGCACATAGTGTTTTTGGAAAATGTCCAAACTTGTTGATATTCTTCAAGTTTTTCTGAGACCCACACTTACTGTACAGCAGGTAAAGTGTTGTGAACTTGGGTAATCATCAATAAATATGAGAAAATATTTATTTTGTCCTTGGGTCACATTTTTCATTGGTCCATCCATATACAGCTGTGAAAATTAGGTCTAGACAATTCTTAACTCTGCTGTTAGTAGTGTTTTTAAAACATTTTCTTGTTACTTCCCCTTTTACAAAGGTAAACAGGGAGGATTCCGCACAGAAACATAATTAGAATTGTTATGACCAACCATCTATGTCTATAAATAATTTATACATCCCAAACTTGTTGGTGGTGCTCCCACAGCCTAAATATAACAGATTATTTGAACAAAGAAGAAGTAAGGCTATTCTTGGGGCACACTTATATAAGAATTCTTGAGTAAAATATAACTTTTATTAGTATAGTAAAAACATACCAGATACATACATAATGTTGTTGGCGAAAATATAGTGGACAATTTCTGCAGAGTACCCCACACCAAATGAAGGGTACCAGTTAATATGCTTAATTATGAAATGACACAGAAAATACCATGGAAATCGGTATATAGGCTACACAGTATGCAGTCCTATGATCCCCATTAAACAGTACAATATATGTCTACAGAACCTGGTATTCTTAAGTGGTCCCCCACATTAATACTAACCAGGCCTATCACTGGATCGCTTCCAAGATCAGACGGATTTGGGCATAATCAGTGAAGTATGACTGTAGACCATCGCTACTGAAAATATATGGGGATTCACCCTATGCACACGGTCTGAGACATCATTGAAGTTATGTTATAGATAATAGTGATATTCTGTGATAGCTGCAACTAACACTCCTTTTCCAGATGAATCTCTTATGAATAAACAATCAAAATCCCATATTATTGCTATACTGAGGCGAAGTAGCATACAGCCTCAGTATCCTATTAACATGTCACCCATAAGAAAAGGGGGATGCATAGAAAAATAGCTACATTAGATGGAAGGTGAACTAGGTAGCAGGGATGAGTTGTATAGAGTAGTTTTTTGTGATGATTGCATTTAGTACATGAATATTCAATGTGCTGTGTTAGGCTCTGTTACTTCATCTGTCACCAAGGGTAGAGTTCCTATTTTCTATGTGTATATGGAACTCGGCATTATAATTTTAAGATACAGTTATCTATGTAGTGTTATTTACAAGCTATATATGCTTATGCTATATATGCATAACTGATTGCATCACAAGTAAGGCATGCCTATGCATCACCTGTCTTGACAGCAACGAACTATCAATTGGACCTCTCTGCTGAGAATAGTCCTACATTTTATAATAGGCTCAGACCGTGTGCATAGGGTGAATCCCCATATATTTTCAGTAGCGATGGTCTACAGTCATACTTCACTGATTATGCCCAAATCCGTCTGATCTTGGAAGCGATCCAGTGATAGGCCTGGTTAGTATTAATGTGGGGGACCACTTAAGAATACCAGGTTCTGTAGACATATATTGTACTGTTTAATGGGGATCATAGGACTGCATACTGTGTAGCCTATATACCGATTTCCATGGTATTTTCTGTGTCATTTCATAATTAAGCATATTAACTGGTACCCTTCATTTGGTGTGGGGTACTCTGCAGAAATTGTCCACTATATTTTCGCCAACAACATTATGTATGTATCTGGTATGTTTTTACTATACTAATAAAAGTTATATTTTACTCAAGAATTCTTATATAAGTACTTCCCCTTTAAACAGATTACACATTTCATTATTTGGGTGCAGGGATAAAAATTTATGCCATTTGCATTCTGTTCTTGGGCTAGTATTCCTATGGCTTCTGGATTTAGGTGCCCTAGACAATGGTGCCATACATGAATACAGTTCCTGCATTCCTGCTAACAGTATTAACAGCTTCATTAGCTGAGGCTATTCTTTCTGAATTACTTTGGTTTAACTGAGTAAAGAAATTCTAATTATTTGGCATATGGCTAGTAGCTCCTGAGTCAATACATCAAGCATTTATCACTATGTTTGTGTGTGCACTGAAAGCACATTCAGCATTAGAAGTATTTTCCAGCTCCTTTATAGTTTTCTTTGCATTTTGCTTTGGGCCTTGTTTCTTTAGCTGATTCATTCTAGTTTTCAAGACTTTGCAATCTGCCTTTAAATGATAAGGTTTCTTGCACACAAAACATTCACGTGTTTCTGGTCCATGACAAGTGCTTTTAATAAGACAGTCCTGAAATCTGAATGCTGTATCATGTTTTTTTGTACTTTTTATCTTGCTAATTAATTCACAAGTTTCCCTTTAACATACAGTACTCTAAAGTCAATTCATCATCTGATCTGACATCAACTGCTGTTACAAGTGTCTTATAGCTGTCTAGTAGACCACGAAGTAGCAAGGCTGCTATATGAAAGTCCTTTATTTCTTCACCTAAGCTGCACAAATCAATTTCTAGTATACATTTTATATAATCTTGCATGTGCTGGCCTTTAAGCAATTTATTTCTTATTAAATACAGCTTATTGCTCAAATTAGCTCTCAAGTGCACTTCTGCAGCATATCCCACATTTGTCTTACAGCATTACAGTTACATATAACTGTATGCACAATCTGATCATCATCTATACTTAGAGATATTGTACTCTGTGTTTTCTGGTATTTCTCAGTCCATTCCTCTGTGACTGGGTCAGGCTTAGCCTCTTGTATATATTTCCACATACCTTTTCTAATAAGCAGCATCTTTACTTTGAATTTCCATGTCTAATAGTTGTTGTTAGTCAGACTGATCATTGAGAATTTGGTTTAAGCGCTGGTAGCAGCAGCCATTTACTCTGGGTTCTGTTTTTTTCTTTCAAAGCAATACTGGCTTTTATAACATCTTTATTTTCTTTCTGCAGTCCTGGGCCTATAACCTGTTAGCAGATACAATATATATAGCAGCAGCAGAGAGTACAATCAAACATGAACTCTGTTTTTCTGTACAAACAGGATCAAACGCCTGCTGCTTTCAACACGGAGTAGGAGCTAAATGTATCTTTATTAGGAGGGTTTGTGGCAAAGATTCCTACTCTTGAATTTTGTGAGTGTCACCTTCCTGCATACCTCCCCCTAGTAAAATGAGTAGAATGGAAGATGCCATGATGCAATTCTTAGATAATCGCATACTCTTAACCCTGACCAATCTTCTCAATCACTTGATTCATGGCATTGTGCTGCCGAGGGAGGATCTAATTAAGAAGATCATGCCTTCACAGTAATCTACTGCATCTCTGCTGGAGTAGAAAAAAATGTTGGCACTGTGGTCAGTCACAAATATAAGTTACTGTTTCAGTTTGTGTGCACAGGACACTGACTGCCAGTTGAGGTAGGATGTAGTATATAGTATAAATTTTCTCATCACATTCACATTTGTTTCAAGTACAAAATAATTCTATGATACTTGGGCTTTTTGCTATGTATGTTTATTCAATTTAATGTAAATTATTCTTCTTGTCATAAGGGGCATATTCTACCATAATCTATCATAAATTTTCTACTACACAAAACTCCATCAAAAGAGAGAAACACACAGAAAATAAAACACACAATTTCTTAATAGCATTTGTCACCATGTACAATGGGTCTTAAAAATGAAAACAAAAATTGTGTTTAAAAAATCCATACAGTAGACTTTAATTTAAAAATCTGAAAATGCATTAAAATAGCTATGGTATATGTGTGAGAAACACACCACATGAATAAAATGATGGCACATATGGTATACATTCAGATTGTCAACATATATGGAAAGTCAGCAATTTTTCTGTAAAGAACTAAACACATTGGCATTGTCACTATTCCTAAGAAAAACTCATGCTTCTAATTGCTGGAGACCTATCTGTGCCTCAGACAAGAGATTCGCGAAGGACCATTTGTGTTGAATTTGGATTTGGCTCTGATTCATTGTCTGGTTTTGGATTTGCCAAACCGCTGTGACTGGTTTTGGATTTGAATTTAGATTTGCATTTTTTACAAAAATGGACAAAAAAAACTAAAATCACATAATTTGTTTTTTTTGTTTGTTCCTTGAGTATTATCAATTTCAATAACGTTAATTTCCAATCAATTTTCACCACCTCACAGCTCACAATATTGTTTTCACCAATATTGGCCAAAGGATGCAGTGAGCTGGCTGGTTACTAAGCAACAAAGCAGCGGCACAAACACATCACAGTTTATAACATATCTATGAAACATTGCCACACAGCAGAAAAGAAAAGTGGTGCAAGATAGAATTGTCAATGGCCCTTCCCACCCACACTTATGTTTAATATTAAAAAGGACATGCACAGTTTAACAAACCAAGCATTTCAGCGACAGGGACTGCCATTTTTGTGGCTGAAGTGTTTGGTTTGTTTGGGCCCCCACAAATCAAGCTACCAATGGGCTTTAGACAGCTAAGCTAATAGCTCTACTGTGGCAAGATTTTATTGTCATTGCCATCCTCATTCTCATCCTCATCCTCACACAATATTAATTAATCCCCACTGAAATCCACCATTACAGGTACTTCTGTATTTTTTTTACATAACTGGTGGTAAAGGTCTTCCACATGGAATTTTCAGTTCATTTTGATGAACATAATCTTTTCCACATTTTGAGGAAGTAGCCTCCTACGCCGATAGTTGATAAGGTTCCCGGTTGTGCTGAAAACTCTTTCTAAGTACAGACTGGACGGTGGGCAGCTTAGATAATACACAGCCAGTCTGTGCCAGGGCCCCAAATTGCCTTTTTGTCTTTCCAGTAGTCCAAGGGAATCTGTGATATGCCTATGTGTATGGTGTCATGAAAATAAACCTCCACCATTCTTTGTATGGTGACCCTATCAGATGGAGTCGTGGTAGCAATGTAACTAATTTTTGGCAATTCTTTTAGACCTGACCAGATATCACAAATTGACTCCTCTGCATCACCACTGGGTCTTTTGGGAAAGCTGATTTTTTTTTCCTGGCACCTGCCGGAGAAAATGAAGGAGGAGATGTCGTCATGCCATGTACCACATGAGCTGCCAACTTGCTCACCAGGAGCTCTTTGCATCTATTAAGATCTAGGTCAGTTGGAAAGAAAGACACAACCTCTGACTTAAACCTAGGATCAAGCATGGTTGCCAAAATGTAGTGATCTGATTTCAAGATATTGGCAACCCTTTAATCCTGGCAAAGCGAACAAAGGACTTGATCTACAAGAGCGGCATATTTAGTGGAATCGCTTTGTTTAATCTCCTCCTTCAAATTCTCAAGCTGATTTTCCAAAAGCCCAATTAGAGGAATCACCTGACTCAAGCTAGCAGTGTCTGAACTCACTTCACAGGGGCTACTTCAAAGGGTTTGAGCACCTTGCACAAGACAGAAAGCATTCTCCACTGTGCTGGACTAAGGAACACTCCCCCTCCTCTCCCAATGTCATGGCTTGTTGTATAGCTGTGCTGTTCATCCATCCGCTGAAGCATATAAAGAGTGGAATTACCACCTCTTGCTTCAGTTGGTGGAAGGGCAAATTCAACTGTTCTTGCAGCTGCTGCAATATCCTGCATGCTGTGGCTGAATAGCGAAAATGTCCCAAAATGTTTCGGGCCACAGACACTATCTCCTGCATGCCCCTGTAATTTAAAAAAAAAAACCTTTACCACCAAGTTGATTGTGTAAGCAAAACATGGGACATGTTGGAATTCACCCAGCTGTAATGCTCTCACAATATTGTTGGCATTGTCAGAAGTCACAAATCCTGAGGAGAGTCCAAGTGGGGTAAGTCATTTTGCTGTGACATACTGTACCTTAGTTTTTCTAAGAGGTTGTCAGCATTATGCCTCTTAGGGAAGCCTGCCTCTGAATGAGCTGGCATTGTTTGTTAGATACTGCTGCTGCTGAAGGTGATTCACCCACCCAGTGGGCTGTCACAGTTATGTAATCTTTAGTTTGCTCACTACCACTTGTCCACATATCTGTGGTTAAGTGGACAGTGGGTACAATTGCATTTTGTAGGCCAATAATTAGTTTTTGTATTTTAACATCCTGGTGTAGCCGAGGAATGGCTTTTCGGGTAAAATGGAACAGATATAGAATTTGGTACCAGGGACACAGGACCTCAATTAACTGTATAAAACCCACTGCATTAATGGCGGATATTGGAAGCAGATCAAATACTAGCATAGCCATCATGACGACAATGATCCACTGTGCAACTGGGTGAAAGGTTACTCTTTCAGAGGATTGTTTAACAGTCAAAGATCCACCCCCAGCAGCAGCAGCTGGCCTAGCGCTCAAGTATTCTTCTGAGGAATCTTTAATTAATGTGGATATAGAGGGAGATGGTGTTGGATGAATGTGTTGGTGGTAGAGATTGCAAGTGCTGGGATCTAGTTGAGAGATGGGAGCTAGCTGATGCTACTACTTGTTATTATTTTTTTGCACTAGTTTCTGATGTTATCAAAAACTTTTCATGAGCTTGCTGCAAATAGCGTAACAGGGTGGAGGTTCCTAGATGTTTAACATCCCTACCTCTACTTACTGTTACAGATGGCTTGACAAATCTTGGCAGGATTTGGGTAAAATTAATTACACACAAGAGGTATTTGTTGGTTCTATGCCCAGACATGACAATGGCCTTCTTCTTATCATGGCCAAGAGCTGCTACCACTGGTGCCTAACTTACACAAAGAACATCCTCATCCTCAACATCCTCATTAGTGCCGGTGTCAGCTACACAAATATCCCCCTCATCCTCTTGCACTTCCTCGGTGGCATCCTTAATTTCTATGTCATCAACTACACTTCTGCTGCTCATCCCCACATTTGCAGAGGGAGCAGAAATGGTGGAAGATGACATCTCTGCAAGTACAACAGTATTAGAAAGGTCAGGCTCACACATAGCATTCATGGGCACACTTAGATTCTCCTCAGGGATTTGTGACATTTCTGTTTTTGAACGCACAGTTTGTTCTACTGCCTAAGTGGTTTTAATTTTTTTTTACACCTCTTCTAGACTATGGGCCTGATTCAGCAAGGAATGCACGGATGCAGATGCATGCATCCATCTGCTGCGAGAATATGCTAATCAATGCATGCACGCGGAGACCGCAGCACAAGATGCAGAAGCCCAGCCCCATACTATGCCACCCATCTCCCTTTACTAACAGCCTGATCAGCATGCAAGATAGCTTAAACAGTGGTAACATCAAGAACCATCGGACCCAGTAGCATAATAGTGGTTGACCTGACCTGCTGCAGGATTTTGGCCGATTCCTAAGTACAGCTTACAGTATGGCTGCATATGCTGCTGCACTGCCTTAATTATGCACACCCCTATAATGGTGTTATAAGCCTGTGTTCACCTGACCACCCCCGTCACCACCCACAAATGGCACTACCTGTCAAACAATGTCAGAGGGGTCTGTGTACACACTGCGTGTATTCTGCGTACCCTAACCCGATAGCACTGGCTAGTATGTGCATGCACAGTACAATGCATACGCATGCGCAGTGCAAAAAGCATCGGCCAAGTGCCGTGCGTTCTCTCCTGTGCATTCCTTTCTGAACCAGGCCCTAAGAGTGAAAAGATCTTGCATCATCATGAGAGGCAGAAGATGCCTTACTGACAGTTGCAGAACCACCACTCAGAAATAAAGGCCAAGGCCTCAGTCTTTCCTTGCAACTGCGTGTGGTGAATGACATGTTGTCAATTTTATGTTGTTCTTCAGCAAACTTTCCCTTTGTTAGAGGTGCTTTTTATTTACCACTGTATATTGTTTTTTTTATTTTAGATGCTCTGACTTAGACTCTCTATGCACTTGAGCATCGGCTTTAGTAGATGACGTTGAAGGACTAGTATCATCATCATGACTGGTGGCAGCAGCTGGAGCGTTAGTATTTGCTTGCTCTTCTCTAAACTAATCGTCATCCATCTTTCAATTCGCAGATCACTGTATGGAGTCAGACCACTTTTACGCACATGCTCCGGGGTATAACAGCATACTGGAGTGCAGTGCACAGTACAAATACAAAAATTTTTTGTATTTAAATCTGACAACTTGGCTCACACTGGAGTCAGACCGCTTTTACACACATGCTCTGGGGTAATACAGCGTACTGGGATGCAGTGTGCAGAACAATAGAAATACAAAATAATTTTTTTTTAATTTTTACTTTTTTAACTTTTTTATTTTTTTTTAAGTTTTTTTGCTTGTCAAATTTTGAGTCACATTGTGAACGCAGTGGGTGAGGTCTGCGAAGTCAGTGCAGCACCACTGTGATGGAAATGAATTAGACTAATTAGACTAAGGGGACTGGATACTTAGATGGACATAGTGACAGAAGCCACTTAGAGATGGACACAGCCCCAGCAGCACAGCCCCTTAGAGATGGACACAGCCAAAGCAGTACAGCCCCTTAGAGATGGACACAGCCAAAGCAGTACAGCCCCTTAGAGATGGACACAGCCCCAGCAACCCAGCCCCTTAGATATGGACATAGCCCAAGCAGTACAGCCCCTTAGACATGGACACAGCCCCAGCAACACAGCCCCTTAGACACTGACACAGCCCCAGCAACACAGCCCCTTAGATATGGACACACAGCAGCACAGCCCCTTAGAGATGGACACAGCCCCACTTGGACACAGCAGAGCAGAGTGCAGCATGCAGAAGCGTGACTGGACTGAATAGCGCCAAGTTCCGGCCACGGCTTCTCATACGAAATCCAAATGCCCCCAAAATCTGACGCTGGGAGGATGACATTCGGCCTTGATCTGACATCCGAGCCTGACAGGAAGCCCTGAGCCAGGACTCGAATACGGCTTGGTTTAAGAAGTTCGGAGCGGTCTGGATTTAAGGTAATCCGGACCGCTCATCTTTACCTGAGATGCTGGAGGCTCTGGACCTAGACCACATCTGTAGCTGTTGTTTCTGCAGAGTGGGAACCTAATTGTCGAGTTTGCAATCTTCAATTCAATACAGCAGTGTGCACTGCTGCAACCTAAAACTGCCTAGCACCCGAACTTGACATTTACACTTCAGTGGCTGTACATTATATTACTGTGACCCTACTGTAGGACCTTTTCACATTTGGAGGACATTGCCCATAATCGGATCCCCAAGGTATCACTAATGCAGTATATGCATCTTGTACAAGCATTTGTATTATAGACTATTACTCCCAGCAAGATGTTTATGTATCCACACTGGTGGAATAGCCCCAGTTTACAATATAAGTTTAGAACTTGAATTTGTATTATAAATGTGTTTTATTCTTATTTATGGTGCCATTCTTTATTGTGATTTATTACTTATTTTATACAAATTCGAGATATTAGTGTATTTTATTTTTGTATGTATATTAAATTTAATTTTTTATAAGAAGCCTAAAAGTTGATTTACTCAAAGCTGAATATTATTTTCATTTATCATTTGCGCTTTGTATTAGAGTAGCATTCATCTGTTTCTTTTTTAGTACTCTTGGGGGTAAATTAACTAAAGCGAGAGTTTTTAGTAGTGGAGATGTTGCCCATGGCAACCAATCAGATTCTAGCTATTATCTTCTTGAAGGTGCTAGTTAAATGTTAAGTAGATCTGATTGGTTGTTGTGGGCAACATCTCCACTTCTAAAAACTCTCACCCTAGTAAATTTACCCCTTGGACTTTTGGCACAAGTCCCTAAACTTGTATCAGACACATAAGAGTATATTAGTCAATTTTACTTTTCAGTGCCGGAGCACTTTGTAAAGTGATTCACACAGGCCTGTTTCTAATGGGCCCCATACTTCAGCAATCAATTGGGGCATTTCCTCATTTTGCAGAAGATTGTGTAAAAATATCTTCACCGATTGCCGGTTCCAACCAAAAAGTGATCGGAATCAGTAAATCAGGTTGTCCAACATGTTGGATTTCACAGACCAATCAGGGCTGTAGATTGCTAGTGTATGTAAGATTTTAGAATTTATATCATAGGCTCCTTCATAATAAGCTATAAACAACTGTCATTAAATAACTGAAAATAATTTATTTTAGAACCACTGCCATCTGTATCTCTATATACTTGCTAACCAATACACCAGACAATTCTGAGACTCTGGGCCTGATTCAGACCCGGTTGCAAGCGCTGAGCGCTCGCAACCGGGTTGATGGTGGCCCAGAGCGCATGCGCATTACGGAGCTGGCTCCGTCGTGCGAATGTGCGAGACCCGGATAGCGACGGGCAATCCGTCGCTCCTGGTCTTGTACCAAAGGGGGCGTGATGTCGATGTTGAGTGACAGCATGCCCCCTTTGGTGGGTGGGCCGGGGGGTGGCTGCCCAAACGGAGGCGTTCCCATGCGTTCCCATGAGTGATGTCAGTGGGAGAGATTTCGGCTCTGTTAGAGCCGAAATCTCTCTGGGTCTTGTGGCAACGAGATCCTACCACAAGGGTCTCGTCACAAGCCCGATGGTCACGATGGTCTTGACCATCGCGACCATCTTCCTGGTCACCCACAGCTATGCGAGCGGCCAGTAGGCCGTTCTAAAAAAAAATAGCCCGGCCCTGATTCAGAGCGAGCGCTCTGTCAGAGCGTCCGGCTCTGAATCAGGGCCTCTGTCCAATGGCTCTCAAATTGCTTTTATTTAATGGCACCACCACAGCCTTTGGGAAGTCTTCACAATTTCACAAATTGCTTTAAAATGGACAAAATAAACCTTTCTCCACTTATTAGATGTGTAAACTGTTAATGAAAGAATTAATAAAATATGACTGTAATAGTTCAATATTCAAAGATATATAATTGGCAGAGCTTTCTGTCTTACCTTCTTCACTCCTTTTTTCATGCAATATAATACTGAATAGCCCTCTTGGTTTGTTTATCTGTACTAGATACAAGACATGAGTACAAATTGTATTTGTTTCTGAAAGCACTGACAAAGAAAATAATAATACTAAAATATATAAATTTTATTTAGGTGTAATTTTTCTCTCAACTGTAACAATTTCAATTAGAACATGCACTTAAATTAAATTTGATTACATAAATACTAACAGCGCACACAACCAGACACCACAGGATACAATACAGAGAAAAGAATATTATGAATAACACCACATGCTTATGATAAACCCTCAGACCCACAACCCATATTTTCACATGTTCTTGATAAAAGTCCTATGGGACTGAAATGTCGAACAATGACACAGCATGTCAAGTAAATCCTTATGTGAAAGTTACCAAGAGTGCCATTGATTTATTGATTTATTTTCATCAAGGTTATGTGTGTGTGTGTGTGTGTGTGTGTGTCTGTGTGTGTGTGTGTGTGTGTGTGTGTGTGTGTGTGTGTGTGTGTGTGTGTGTGTGTGTGTGTGTGTGTGTGTGTGTCTGTGTGTGTGTGTGTGTGTGTGTGTGTGTGTCTGTGTGTGTATGTACAGTTAACTCACAATGAAGTTCATACATTTGAGTGAATGAATGTCAATTTTTGAAAATCATTTTATAATTAATTGAAAGGGATGCAAACCACAAAAATGTGTATTTCTGTTAATTATACATCATCCTGTACAAATAAAGTAGGGACGCAGATGTAGTTTGAGCCTGTTAATTTAGAACATGTGGAACAACAGCCTGATTGGATGTCTGTAATAGATATTTTTTTTGTATTTGAGAAAACACAGCTTTGGAAGAAATCTCTCAAACATACAGTACATATTTCCACTATCCAATAAAATAAAATAATATTTCAAGTTCCCCAAAGCTCGTCAGTGAAATACGTGATATGTAATTTCCTTCCTGTGTGTTTGCTTACAGTAAATGTGACGTTCTGTACTATTAGAAGCTCTGACGTCTAGAGTGTTATAATTCACACATGAATTTCATGGTGCTGATGGAAGAGCCAGCAGACCTAACCCCTGTGCAGTGCTTCAGATTTTGCTTTTATAAATCACTTTAGTATTTGAACAATGAAATCATGACAAAATATCATACAGTATAACATGTCCACTATGTAAATGAAAACAAAAACTTTCACATTTTATGTAATATTATGTGCAAAAATATGAAATGAAAAGTTTTCAATTTGCTTTCCACTTGCTTAGCTGTATAATTCTGTTTGTACAGGTGCCATGGTGATGCCCATTATTTAAAATACTGTATCAATCTCTGTGCAATAAATTCCAGAAGAAGGCCAATAGCAGTCATTTATAGACTTACATATATATTATTATAAGATATAAAGAGATCACACAGAACATGTGCAAGGCTCTGGAAAATGAAGACTGAGAATTCTGGTTATGAATATGCATTATTCTCTCAGCTGCATGCCCACAAGGCCATGCCACTCATTCCTGGCAAAGTGGGTAAAGTGGGTAAGGGAAAATGTAAACTTAATTTAATGAAATGGTGTTTCTAACGTGGTAGAAAGTTTTACGTTACTGTTACATTTTGTGCCTCCTCTGCAACTTTATGTGTAGAGCCAAAGCTAGGCCTGCACACCTGAAGTGCACAGGTGCACTCATGTAAAACCAAAATGATTTGCAGTGCACATCCAGTAAGTGTTCCAAATGATGCCCACTGTGATCTCTTATAGATTAGTAGTTTAAAGTTCTGCTCTTAGAATGTTAAAGGTATCAGTTCCTCTATACAAAGCGGAAAACCCTCACCTATGTTAATCAATTTAGGGCTGATGTTACTTTCCTCCAGAATACTCAACATGCTTACCTAGAACACTACAAACTAAATAAACTTAAACAGCAAGTAGTGGCGTACACCTACTAGAATTCTAAGTATAAGGGAGTTGTAAACTGACTTGCATATCTGTAAGTTTGAGGAACATTATAGATATATAGTTACAGTATATCATTTTTGATATAGCAATTGATGGGGTTCAGTATGCCTTGTGTAATCCATGGGCGTAACTACCAAAGGTGCAAGGGGTGCAGCTGCTATGGGACCTAGAACTTAGGGGAGCCCATCTTCCTTGGCAAAGTTACATGTGTTATGTACATTTTGCACCATTGGGTGGTACATAGGGGCCCTTACAAACTTTTGCTATGGGGCCTTCAAATACCTAGTTACGTCCCTGGTGTAATCTTTATTGTACTAACATATTTTGTAAATCTTTTTTTATTTTTCTAGAAATGATAATTAAGGTATTGTGATAACTTGGGGTAATTAACTCGGTAGATTGGGGTCAGTGGTGCAGTGATTAGGTGCAGAATTAGAGTCCACACATGGTATTCCAGCAAAATAAAGAAAACAGTGCTTTACTTCAGCATGGTAAACAGGAAACAAAAATAGAAAATAACAAACAACCTAGCCCTCTCTTAGGGCACTAGCTCACTTCTTGAACCCTCTCTATCAAAGTGCAGCTAGTCTGCCAATAAAGTCTCTGCAAGGTCAAGACACAGGGAGGGGCTCTAGACTGCACACCCTAATAGTAATGAAAGGTGCCATCATGCTGAGATTTCAAAGTGACATATACAAAAAAACAGAGTTGCAGATGCACTATGCGATCATTACTGTATACATTTAAATTTATAATATAGAATTTCAGAGGTAGTTTGCATATCAATGGCCACTGATACGGGCCTGCCCACCAGCGTCAAGGTCACCTCATTGAGCAGGTCCCTAACACTCTGGGGTTCACATCTGGGACGCAGGGCACCTCAAAGTCAGCTCAGCCAAAGACCTCCCCAGTGCATCACACGAAAGAAAAGGGTGACAGTGAAGTGTTAAGGTATCAGGTGTGTAAAGTTATTAACAAGTGTTGTAATAATGATAAGGGTAGAATGTGTGTGAAAAAATACATAAATATTGAACAAACATGAAAGTGATATACAAAGTGACTATATGTATTAAATGGTGATGCCCTGGAGAGGTCCAGCCAAAACAGCTCAGGGGGCCCCACACCCAAATGCTCACCCCAAATAAACTGATACTCCAGGGCATCACCATTTAATACATATAGTCACTTTGTATATCACTTTCATGTTTGTTTAATATTTATGTATTTTTTCACACACATTCTACCCTTATCATTATTACAACACTTGTTAATTACTTTACACACCTGATACCTTAACACTTCACTGTCACCCTTTTTTTCGTGTGATGCCCTGGGGAGGTCTTTGGCTGAGCTGACTTTTGGGGTGCCCTGCGTCCCAGATGTGAACCCCAGAGTGTTAGGGACCTGCTCAATGAGGTGACCTTGACGCTGGTGGGCAGGCCCGTATCAGTGGCCATTGATATGCAAACTACCTCTTAAATTCTATATTATAAATTTAAATGTATACAGTAATGATCGCATAGTGCATCTGCAACTCTGTTTTTTTGTATAAGGTCCAGACACAGGCCTCCTGGCCCCCAATGGCTCACTTAGCTTCACTGGGCTCTCTGGCTGCCACAGTCTCAAATAGACTGTTTCCAGCAGCAGCCAGACCGGTCTGCCTTCTCATCAGCCCACACCTGAGCTCTCTCCACAAGGCAGCCCTTAGGCGTCTTCCCAGAATCCTTTTCTACTCTGTGTGGGCGGATCTGTCCTGCCCCACACAGAATCAGCTGCTCACCAGTGTCATCTCTGGTGATACTGCCACAGTGTATAATTTAGTGAATTTTATTGATTTGATGTTAAAAAATGAAGACAATCAAGCTTTCTTAAATTGTTTCCAAATGATAGAAAAAAATAATCAACTCAAAGAAACTAAAACTTTACATTAAAGACTATAGAGAAAATATTGTATTAATGTAATGTACCCATTAATAACTTAAAGTACATAATCCATAGACATAAGATTCACAGTTTGTCTCTTAAAATCTCATCTTCTGTCAGCTATCGGTTTGTAAAAAAATTTTGGTGCAACCTACGTATGGTTTATTAAAATTGTTGGATGGTAAAATTAAAAACGGATTTGGAGATAATTTGCGAGGGGGGGGCCCAAGATTTTGACTGTCTATGAGCCTCCACAGGGTTTAATCCAGCACTGCTCTCATTCATTGGATAGGCTAATGGCCTGGCATCATCTTGTAAAATAGGCATCCAGTATTTTACTAGCCCATTAGGCTTACGCGATATTTTCCGAGTTCCCCACTTTGTGGACGTAGAAGTTACTTATCTCTCTTCAACATATGAGACACTCTCCCATCTTGTTTATTTCCTTATATCTGTAGTGATCTACTAAATTACTGGATGCACAAATAGAGCCTAATAGTATTTCTGACCATGCCCTAGGTGAACATGTTCAATGGAATTTCCCAACCAAGTTTGTAAATTCACATAAATTGGAAACTGCGTGGACTAATGTCCATATCAATCAGAAGCATATTTATGAACCTTGGGCCTGATTCAGAGCCGGACACTATTTGCGCTCGCTCGTCAAGAAAATAGGGGTGGCTATTCAAATGAACCATTCGCTGTTTGCGGTCTGTTCACGCCTCTAGGTCTGAACGAGCGTACAAAACTTGCTGTCGTTTTTTGGGAAAATACGCCCCCTGGCCGCTCGCATCCTACGTCATGTCCGCTATTTATTAGATTAATCGAGTACATTGAACAGGGTATGAGTTGCTCGCTATTCTTGTGGTTGGTTTTTGCTACCACAATTTTGCGAGCAGTTCTGGCTAAAAAAAAAACCAGTGACGTTGTCAATGATGCTGAAGTTTTAATAATACACACCATAAAACGCCCGTTTTGACCTTTTGGCATGCCTGCGTTCGGACCTCCACTCCCCGTTTTCAAGCACCTTCCCCTGTTACCACCCACATATGCCTCATTCTGTCACTCAAAATAGCAGGCATTCGCTATTTTGCGTGCACACAATTTTCGGCTGCACTGACTGGTTCGCGCATGCGTATTACAATCCGTACGCATGCGCAGTTGGGCAAACATCGCTCGGAGCGAACGAGCAGCCACTTGCGTCCGGCTCTGAATCAGGCCCCTTGTTTGTTTTGGCAAACAACAAAGACTGTTTTGAGATGTGATATAATTTACTAAGCAACATAGGAGAGGCCAATTGGAGTCTACCAAAGGGCTCAGGAAGAGTTACCTATCACCTTCAAAACTAAGTGAAATAAAAATCGATTTCTAACAAAGTGGTCTTCCAATTATGGAACAAATAATTAGCTAATGACAGGTCTCAGTTTCACCATTTTGATAATATACATGGGTGCCTACTTACTAGCATCGTACATGGCAACTGATGCCATAATAATATTGCAGCTCTGAAAGATAATTTTGGTGTTTTATGACATAAGGTACATAAGGTGGATACAATTTTTGTACTTCATAAGTAAGAAGCGCTTTATAAACAAGATGATCTGAATATTCCCAATACAAAAATGTTTTGTGACTCAGTTAAGTTACCTCTTACTACATAGTAGCAGGTTGACTTCCTTTTGCCACAAACAACTGCAGAAGTTTTGCATACAATTAATTATAATTAATGTAATTATATTCATTACAGATGTTTTTCTGTGCCAGTTTTGAGGGTACATGTATTATTATTTGAGATGAGTGGTTCGGTTCTGCTGAAACTAGAACACACCCGAATCTTGGGGTTTCCAGTAGAACAGAGTCCTAGCTTGAGCTTTCTTGCATGCTGAATCTTGGATTGAAAACTGGATCTTGCATGTTTTTGATTGCATATAATCTAGTCCCTCATGATTTCAGGTGCCAAAATTGGTCAACATTTACTGGATATGACTGGAAAGGAATGTTATTGATGTTAATAATACTATAGGAACAAAACAAGTCCAAGTTACATGATTTTATAATAAAAATGTAAAGAAATCCAAAACCAAACCAAAACATGATGATGATTTAGAAACAACACCAAACCATGGGTGTCTGCGTACAGCTCTAATTATTATGAACTATGGAGAAATTAGAAAAGTCTTGTGCAAATTATAATTTTGCTAAGAAATTGAAAATAGAGTTAGACATGCCCCTCCGGGGGTGCACACTCTACTAAAATGTGTTATGCACACCTATGATCGGAAGGTTCTCTCCCTTTAAAAATTTTAATACCATGCCCATTAATCTTCTCACCCAGATCTCTCAAGGGAACATTGCATAGTTATTAATTTTCTTGTGCAGTGGCTTCTAGAAGAAATCTGACTACCCGCATTCATGTCCATGTTCTAACATACGTAATTCAGCTCACCCCTAGGTAAGTCTTGGCATCCAATTGCCAAGTATCACTGCAGATATTAAAGCATACGTGACCAGTGTATGCATAATGTCATAGTTAATCCAAAAACACTAACCCCTCAATTACCTACAGTATTCTTGAAGAAAGATCAACCTTCCATGCTATGTGGGGATCACATTAATAAAACATCTTTGTGATGGATAGAACACTGTAGATCATACAGTATGTTATGTAAATATTCTATGGTTCATTTACATGTGACAGCTGTAAAACAAGTCATGGGTCATTCCTGAAACATTAGAGTACATTTTTTTTTATCATGAATAGACTACTAGAAGCAATAAATCAAGGTCCCCTGTCCACCTAATACACTTGTATAGTTATGTGTTTTACTGTTTGCTTTGATTCTCATGCAGACGAGTGCTTCAAATATAAACTTGTCACAAATTAAGCAACAGAGAAATTAAGATCCTGTGTGTTACGCTCAACAACATAAATGTCAGGATTATTTGTAAATGTTATAATTTTCCAAGCTTTGGTTTTATGGTGGGTGGTTATAGGTCTAACATATCTGAATGACTTACTTCAAGAGCATCTTGAGTACTAGGCTGCTTAATCAATAACACATGGAAATCACTTGACTTTGAGAGAAATGAATGGCTCTAAGGATTTATGTGGCTTTCGTCAATTTAATGCATTGCATAGTATTGATCAGTTAGTGGTTTTCCCATCAGGACATAGAAGCCATTAAAGTGTCCTTGAAGTGCCCATCGTTAATTGCTTTCAAAGCTAACAGGCACTCCTAAATATATTTTTGACTTAAACTGTCTTATATTGAATTTCCTTTAAATACTATTACATGTAAGAGACCTATGTTAAACCTATGTGCATATGTATAATGAAGTGTATTAATATTAATGCATAATATTATTAGAATACTTTCCTAGGAGGGGCAATAGAGTATTGACATTTCCTCAATAAATCTTGCACATCATTTAAAGTAGGCCGTCTCAGGTAAGGAAATAGCGGCGTATCTCCAAAAGGTAATGAAAGCATTTGCCTCTGGGCGCAAGATGTTGGGGGTGGGGGTGTGTTAGCAGAGGCACCAAGAGGGAGGGAAGGCACCTACTGAATACCAGTGCCCACAACCTAAAGTGTCTGGTCTTTCTAGTCTGCCTATTGTGCACCCATGCATCTATGCCACAGATTCTCAAACTAAGTCCTCAGGACCTAAAACAGTGCATGTTTTCCAGGTCTCCTCACAGAATCACAAGTGAAATAATAATCTCCACTTGTGGATCTATTAAAGTGTGTTAGTGAGTAATGACTACACCTGTGCACCTGCTGGGTGACCTGGAAAACTAGAAATGTGTGGAGTCCTGAGGACCAAGTTTGAGAACCACTGTACTATGTCCCTTTCCTGCACTTCAACTCCAGGATCCACTGTCATCTGCGCTCCTAGTGGGATGTGTGGGAGAGAGAGAGAGAGAGTGTGTGTGTTGCCCCTACATGTTCCCTTTCCCATCCCAACCACACAACACAGGAGAATGACCATCACCATCATCGCACCTCTGTTCATACACTTTAGTACATGAAGTGCAAATTTGCAAATACAATGCAAAATGACATTCTGCAGAATGACAGAGCAAAATGGGACTTGTAGATTGTACGATATTCAGACTTTGCACGTCTGCAAAACAGCCTGTTCTGCCATATAAATGTAGCCCATGGCATGTGCATGTGCATGACAGTATTCTAGTCATACTATTATGGTTCCATGGAACAACCACACCTGTTAGCAAGAGTGCAAAGGTTCTGCTACTATATATTGCCGGAGTCATTGTTTTCACTGTGAGGCACCACTAATTAAAATGCTAACATAAGGTTACAGGGTCTCTGTTTTAAACATAGTTGCTTAGTCTTCAGGGATGTCTAAGAGATTTCCTGGAGTTCCAAGAGCAAGCAAATCTGGGAGGATACGTGACCAATAAGTCCAACCCAGCAGAGCAGTAACTAGACTTTTTGGTGCCCTGAGCCAGAGAAAGCATTGATGCCCCTCTTCCCATTTTTTAAATAGGGACATAAAATAGTGCACCTGAAAAAGGGCCATGGCCTCATGGGGAAGGGCCAGGGAAGAGACAGGGGAGGCCAGGAGATGCTGGGAATAAAAGAAGAGGAAGTGAGAATGATAATAACCAGGAAAAGTGACAGGCCTGAACAGTGCCCCCTGCCCTGCGGTGCCCTGTTCCATGGCACTGGCCGCACCACCCTAGTTACGGCCCTGCAACCCAGTAAATACCTAGTGGCAGTATCAGGGGCATATTAACAATCGAGGGGGCCCACTCCTCTTAGCATCACTCCCCCACGCAAGCCCTGCACTTACCTTGTGCCAGCAAGCAATGCCTTCCTCCTCCATGGCCTCATCTTCCCAGTGATATTCAGGAAGAAAGCACCTATGCCCAAGAGAGCAAAGGTTCTGCTACTATATATTGCCGGAGTCATTGTTTTCACTGTGAGGCACCATCTTCCCAAAAATGTCACTGGAAAGATGTCACTGGAAAGATGTGTGGGAAGATGTCACTTGAAAGATGGCGCTGGGAAGATGGTGCTGGGAAGATGTCACTGTGGAGGAGGAGGGATCCACTTGCCAGAACAAAGCAAGTATACTATGGGTGCAGGGTATGTCCGGGGGATTTGTGAGTACAGCACACATTGCACCTCTCATAAATAAGTCTATGGGCAGTATGGTATTAAACTTCACCCCTAACAATGAACACATGCTGGACTGTTTAGGGCTCAGAGAAAGCATACATGTGTGGAATTACTGCTACTTGATAGAAGATGAAATATATGAAAACTGATCCATGCGAGAAGTTGTAGTGCAATGGTAATGCCTTTAGCAACTAATCAGATCCTACATATCCCTTATAAATAAAGGATACAAATATATATAAACTGGACCTACTGTAAATCACTGAGCCTAATACCAGACAAAGATAGCATCACTATTGCCAGTTAAAACTAAATATAAAGCTAAATTATCCTTAAAATTGTGATTTGGATTTCCTACAACAAAATTCTCTTTTTGCTTCCACGTTATAGAGCCAGGGTAATGCCTTGCTTTTTGTAGGTGTAATGAAAGTTAACAAATACAATTACTGTTGTATAATAATAAGAATAAGAATAAAAAAAATAATATTTATTGAAATGCACGATTTAAATGCTGCTCAGTGTAAGTAATGCCTCAACATCACAATATTATGGCCAATAAAATTAGAATATTGGCTCTCTTTTCTAGTGCACTTAAGCATCTTTATGTTTATGCTCAGTACATTCAGATACATAGTATCGATTCCTACCTATCTATACACTCTAAATGTCGCTATTTAGCGTTATAAGTTGCACAAGAAATAATTGCTTTTCAGACTTTGATTGTGGTTCCAAAGCACAAAAAGATATTATTAATCAAAAAGCAGATAGTTACACGCTGTGATCTAAATACAATTAGCGGAAACAAATTATACAATCACAAGGTACAGTCGATACATACGCAGGCGCTCTGGATACAGATTTCCGGCATCAAAGGTGAAGCCTCAGTCAGAAGAAAGAACAAGCAGACTAACTACTGGAAATAGAGCGTCTGTATATGTACCCTTAGGAAGTCTGCAAATAAACAGTGGTTTAGAATAGCACCAAACACGGTCTGTTTATCATGTACTAACCCTGAGATCTTAAATACAGTCGCTTTATTACATACTTAATAGTAAATAAAACCTTGAATATAAACTTTAATGTTAGGGAACCTTTTTATGTAAGTGTGCAGTGTGTAAGTGTAAGGATATTAAGAAAGCCGCTAGTTAGCGTTTTGTACGACTACGTGTTTGTGGAGTACACCGTGGTACGTGTTTTGCAGGGTTGTTCATATTATATGTGTTAGTAAATGTATGTATTTATATAATGAGGACTTTTAACATTGTTCTATTGCATGGGAATCGCATGACGCTAAATAATAGCATCGCCGTATGTACTTATAATGTGTGAGATTCCCTAAAATGGCGCTGGGCGGCCATTCGCAAAATGGCGTCTTGTTGCCATTCACAAATTGGCGTCGTGCAGATTTTAATTTTAACAGATTCTGTCTCAGCCAATTATCCATCTTCGACAATAGTGCTATAGAATACATTTATTATACTAAGAATATCATCACTGTTAGCTTACTCTTTCTATAATTTTATTAAGGCTCTTACTGTAGAATTATTCAGTGTTGATTAAGAAAGACCTTGTTTTGTGCCCAGGAATGTGATTTATTTAATTACAGTATTAGTAGCAAAAGAAAGTTTGGTGTTCTGAGAAATTATACTTCAAGTCTCCCTCTAACTTTTATTAACACATAAGAAGGTTTATACCACTTTCAGAGAGGAAAAAGCCAAAATACCGTCTTTTATCCGGCATTGGCGTGCTGGGTTGTTTAGCTGGTCCCTGCCTGTACCCCCCTTCAGACAGAAGAGCAAATTACCGGGTCAAACTTTTAGACCCGGTAATTTGCTGATTAACATTTCTTCTGTCTGAAAAGGTCAACCTGGGTCAAAATTCCCGGGTCTCCGACACATGTAAATTCCTGAGTGTAAGTCCCAGGATTTTTCGACCAGGGTTGACCCTTTTAAACAGAAAAAGGACCCATGTTGATCTGCAAATTACCGGGTTTAAATTTTTGACCCGATAATTTGTTTTTCTGCTTGAAAAGGGTTTTAGTGTCAGGGCCGTAGCTAGGGTAGTGCGGCCGGTGCCATCACACAGGGCACCACAGGTCAGGGGGCGCTATTTGGGCCTTTCAAATTTCTGTTTATTGTCATTATTGCTTGTAGCTTCCTCTTATTTCATCCCCAGCATCTCCTGGCCTCTCCTATCTCTTCCCTGGCCCTTCCCCATGAAGCCATGGCCCTTTTTTGGGTGCATTATGTTCCTTTGAAAATGAGGGGGACGCCAATGCTCTTTCTGGCACAGGGCACCGAAAAGTCTAGTTACGGCTCTGATTAGCATGTTTAACTTGTGTCATGTTAAATGCCTGATAACTTCAGTTTTTCTAACCCATCAGAGTGAACTGCAAATTTGTAATGCCCAGCCCAGATTGTGGGAATCTGTGTTGTAAGAAAGTGGCATTTGAAGAGGAGACAGTAGGTTTATGCAAACCCAGAATTGATAAGAAAAATTAATAAAGGCAAAATTATGGTTATTTGTAAATACCTAGCATGCTTTTCCCAAAACTCATGTCATGTTAAAAGCCAGACCTGTTACTGGGCTGGATACTCAACTAACTAACTTCTGTGATAGACTGCATGTGTAGAATAAAAAATATTGGTCACTTCCCATAGTCCCCCTACCTTTTATGAGTCTCTTTGCTAATCCCCAGCTTGCCCTTAGCACTTTCTCTCCACTGGTTACAAACTACTCATAGAAGATAATTTCTCCACTTTACTTGGATTCATAGCCTACTGGCAGAGAGATCTTGGTATTCAACTAGAGCCGAAAGACTGGCACAGGACCTTTCAGACCACTATGTCATGCTCAGTTAGTTCTTTAGATGTGGAAACTCAGTTTAGAGGCCTTGCTCATTGGTACAGATGCCCTTCAGTTCTTACCAAAATGTTCCCACGGGCCCCTGTCACTTGTTGGAGATATGCCTCAACTGGTGGCTCCCGCTATATATCTGTGCAGCTCTGTGCCCCTTTTGGAACTCAGTGATATCCATATCCAAAGAGATTGTGGGTCAGGAGGTTATCATGGAACCTGCTTTTTTGGCTTCTGAACAAGATTACTGGCCCTTTGTCATCTTACAAAAAGTCACTCTTGAAATATCTAACAGAGAAAGCTGTCATTCCAATACATTGGAGATCTATGGCTCCTCCCACCATAGCAGAATGGTTCTCTAGAAGTATGGACAACCTTATGTTGTCCGCAGCTACTAAATTTAAAGAGTTCAGCACCATTTGGGGACCCAGGCTCCTATTTAAAGAGACTCCCTATTTATTTATTTATTTTATTTATTTATTACCAGTTATTTATATAGCGCACACATTCTGGCTTCAATAAATTAGGAGTGCCCTCATTTGGTAGTTTAGATTTCAAAAATAATGTCCTTTGCTGGGCTACCATATAATTCCTGCATTTTTTTGTTTTATTAAAAGTGACAAAACAAGCATTATAATATTGAAGTGCAGATTTTATTATGAAAATCTATGTTTAGAAAATTTTCTTGCTGTTTTGAAAATATGTATTACTAACGAATTACAAAATGGCTTTGTTTAGGCATATTTTCTTTGTTATGTGAGGCAATATAAACAAACTAATGATATTTTTTGAAAATTAAAAGACTTCTGGAAAAAACAAGGTATAATTTGTTTGTGTACTGCATAACAAAATACTCATGATGTTGAAATGGGATTAGCTCAAAAAGTGCCAAAAATAGGCTCAGGACATGAGAAAAAAGCTTCAGTGTTGAATGAGGCTGAAAATGTGCTCACACTTTTAATTTTTAAATTTTTGTTACTGATTCACAAATTGTATCTAGGAGTAGATGGTGAATCCTGTAATACAAGTAGTTGCTGACAACTTTTCCCACTCCATTTATCCTTGTTTTGGTTTGCTACTCATATATGAGATTTAGGGCTCTATTTACTACAATCCGCATATTGAATGCAGATTGTAGTGTGATATTACCAAGTGAATTCGCATTGCGAATTCATGCAATATCACAGGGATTTACTACAAATCCCTTGCAGGG
Organism: Taudactylus pleione; assembly: GCA_031769625.1. Classification (NCBI taxonomy): domain Eukaryota; kingdom Metazoa; phylum Chordata; class Amphibia; order Anura; family Myobatrachidae; genus Taudactylus; species Taudactylus pleione. Next base: position 3,533,727 of record JAUIMM010000200.1, on the reverse strand, counting down.
ACAGAGCTTGCAATAAAGCTCTGTCCCTGCAAATCCCCTTCGGAGCCTTATCACGGTATTTTCGCAAAAAATACCGTGATTAAGTGCCCGTACATGCGCCGACCGGCCGCCGCTGCTACCCCCTGGCGCTAAGCCCTGCCCCCTGGTGATAAGCCCCGTCCCCACGATCACGGAACTCCCCGCGACCCCCCCTCCCTTAATAGCACTTACCTGCATGCTTCGGGCCTCCGGTGATGTTCTCCATTCCTCCGGTCAGGTGATCTCCCATACTGCACTGGGGCCCGATCACCTGATGAACGGGCAGCAGTGCACTATGGGAGACCAGCTGACCAGAGGGGAGTCATCACCGGAGGCCCGATCACCGGTCCCTGGAGTCAGGTAAGTAAATTTTTTTTTTTACTATTTTTTTTTTCATTTTTTTACAGTAATCAGCTTGCGGTCTGTTTAGACCACACAGCTGATTACTGGGACCGACTCCCGGCTCTACTCTCCCCGTTAGAGCAGGGCAGGAGGCCGGTAACCGGGGGAGACCCTGGATAACGCCACCTCCAGGTGGTGTTATTATCACAGGGCTTCCCCCGGTATTTTTTCACATTTTATTTTTAGTAACTCTGGTCGGATCACATTTCCCATTACAGTTATGGGAAATGCAATCTGCTTACTAAAAATAAGTGATACTTAGGGGTTGGAGTAGAATTTTACGAATTCTACTCCAATTGCCCTGTAATAACTATAGGTGATACTAAAATAATGTGAAATGGGTGTGAAAACACCCTTTTTCACATTATTTTAGTAAAAATAATGTTGATAAATAGAGCCCTAAGTAGTGTCTATCCTGTTGCTATTTACATATGTAAAGTTGACTGCCACTAGATGTATACACAGCATTAAATAAACTGTTCAATGGCACCATCACTTTAAAGATTGAAGTTCAAGGCTGCACTGAAACCAAATTAACCCAGCATAAAGACAATTAAAATAGAAAAATACATGACAGATTACCCTGATGGAGAAAACCTTATTTATCTGAAGTTTCACCAGAAGAGACCACTCTTCAAACATTACAAGGCTTATTTAACAGTATGGTGCAAACATGACAAATGTGCTATAATTCATAGCAAGTTAGCAACCAATTAGACATTTGCTTAAATTGCCATCCTTGAGGTACAGTACAATGAACAGATGTTGTTTGAGTTTTAGGTTCTAGAAGAGGAGAGAGAGAGAGAGAGAGAGAGAGAGAGAGAGAGAGAGAGAGAGTGTGTGTGTGTGTGTGTGTGTGTGTGTGTGTGCGTGCGTGCGTGCGTGCGTGCGTGTGTGTGTGTGTGTGTGAGAGAGAGAGAGAGTAGTCACAGACATGAACCAAAGAGTGTTTTGTTTCCAATATATTGTGACAAGGTCACTGGTATAGTGCTGGAAGGTTGCTATATGTCTCCTAGATTCCTAACCTATGTGTTCTAAAAACCCCAGGTAAATGTATGTGTTGTTAACAGCTTTGTGGGCTTTTTGACAAAGCTGGAAAAGGGTGCCTGGGGTTTATGAATGGAGAGAGATGGCAGGCTCCGGGTTTTGGGGTTTTTTGTCTCATAGGAGGCTAATTTGGGCTTGCAGCTGTGTATGTGTGTTTTAAGGCTGTCAGTCTAATAATTTGGGAGACACACTACCTGGGGAATAGGAGAGTCTACAGTGACTCTGCGGGAAAGCATGCTGCCAAAACCAAGTGAACTATGCCTGGTAAAACTTATTGTATTTTTATTAGTGAGCTAGGAGCATTCTGTGTTTAGTTAGTGCTGGACGGCAAGGTGTTTATTTTTTGTTATTTGGTTTTTGCTTTATAGTAAGACTGGCCGAGGTCAGATGCACCAGACCAATGGACTTTGTGTGATCTCTCAGCTGCTGTGCATTGCCATCTACCCCAGGAGATGATATCGATTTCCTGGCCATGTTACGGTATACATATAAATGCATGCAGGAAAAAATGTCATGTTTACATGTTTCTTCTATACGTTAAGATACTGTATACAGGGCTAGATGTATGAAGCCTTGGAGAGAGAAAAAGTGGAGAGAGATAAAGTTTTTCAAACTTTCAGTTAGGGGCTGATTGGTTGGTATTTTATGCCGCTCTATTTTATCTCTCTCGAAGGCTTGAAACATCTCCCCTACATCTCCCCATACAACTCGGCATAGTGCGATCAACGCATCCGCATGAAGTTATAGTTGACGCATATCAAAATATGCAGCTGCAGACTAGCGATGCCAGTCATGGCCGTCAACTTGAGGATGATGACTGGAATTTAATGTATAATTAAAAGATAAAAGAAAAGAAGGGAAATAAATTAAAATAAAAAGTGGGCCCACCTCCAAAACCAAACACTGCACCAGCACCAAGCTATGACATGCCTCCTTGGAATGACCGCCATAGAATTGCATCTATGCTTACCAGAAAGCTTGGTGCATCATTTACAATCATATAGTGCACTAGGACCTGACATTAATGAACCTATATTAATCTTGGCCTTATTGTTTAGGTTCTCCTCTGCTGAAACCAAGATGTGATTTACAGTTAGAGTTGTTTCTGACTTCAAATTCAATTTACACCTGGCTTGACCTTTACAAAGAAGCTGATTATTCTGCTGATTTGTTGTTTTGTGTGGTGCTGTTCCATTGTCACTGACCTTGACTTGATTTATTGCTAGATGTCAGTTTATGTTTATTCCCATAATGCCTATTAGTAAACATCTGGGGGCTTATGTAGTAGGTTGAAAACTGCAGCCGCTGCGGGAACTCCTGCGAGTCTTCCCATATTTTTAAAGCGGCAATCATTTGAAATGATTGCCAGTTTAAAAATACGGGAAGTCTCGCAGTGGCTGCAGTTCTCAACCTATTACATAAACCCCCTGGTATTAGATGTAAGGCTGGAGACAACTGAGTACAGATAGTTCTGTATTTTTTATGGGAAAAGAAACTGCTATAGGCGAAGACTTTACTAGTTCAGTACCAAATTTTAATGAAAGGAACTGTAAGCACGACAATAATTTATACACTTTACCTTTTCAGTCTTAGATAATTCTGACGCAACAATTAACTTCCTTACATCCAAATTTCCTCTGAAAAATGTTCCCTGGCTCCTCACAATGCTCTATAGAGCTATATACAGGCAAACCTACACAATGCATGCATTAACAAATTCTGCATTACATGATTGCAGATGAGCATGGTCTAAAAAAAAAATATATATATATATATATATATATATATATATATATATACACATATATATATATATTGTGTATATATATATATATCCAGTGACTAGCCACAAATAGTACAAAGGTAAGTGGTAACCTGTCATAAGTTAAAAAAAATGTTTAGGTCACCAATAACTGAAAATTAATGTATATTTCAGAGTTATAAAAAGAAGCCTTTTTCAGAGAACAAGTGATTGGTTAAGACCTTACAGCTGTTCTGCAGCAATTAAAAAGAGATCTGTCCGATACAGGAAACAGCAGCTTTCAACCATGGAATACTGGTCATGGAATGGAGAGTACATTGTCATGATTTAAACCCCTGGTTTGGGACAAACTGAACAGGAGAATGAAAGCCAAGCAACCTACAGGGGCAATAACTTCCTTAACAATGTTTGATTTCCATTGTAGAAAGAATGCCACAAGTGTGTTTGACAATTACATCAGCAAAAGATGGTTAACTTGTTGAGTTATTTAATTTTGTTAAACAAAATTATTCTATGATTTTTGTTTTTATTTATAATGGTTTATTTGTCCAGTGCTTTAATTTCAGAGTTCATTAAGTCACCGCAGTCTCCTGCCGCCACTGTCCACTATGTCTGACCACACCCCTTCTGTTCTGTAGTGACCCACCTTTCCTCCCGATGCTCTGTCCCATAAGGATATAAACACATGCATGCACATACTGCCAGGGTATCAGGATGGCAGGAGGGTTTCATCTGCACTAATCATTTTTTTCAAAATGAGGGACTAGCATTTCTGTACACATGGAAGGAAGACTTATGTAGACAACAGCAATAATGTGGTGGAATCCATTCCAAGGTCCAATACACAAATGGGCAATAACAGTAGGCGTAGGCAGAGGATTAGTCAAGTTCCACTTTGTGGTTTGATACATAGTATGGGAAGGTAGCATGCACGTGCTCATATACATATTAGCAGTACCATATAAGGGAGCCATCAAAAGGATATTCAGTAATTACTTCCAAAATACAGTACACTATAGGAAATACAAGAGACCTGTGCAGGAACTATTCAAAATTAACACTGTTAATCACCTAGCACCGAGTGCTAGATCTGACCCTACATTATACCACTATGGGGCAGAAACACCAGTCTATAAATGATTGTGAAAACTCATGTATGTGCATTTTCACTCCAACACCATCGGGAACTTAGCCAATTTAGTTTAATGGCAAGTAAAGTTAGGAAAAGAGGACTGGGCAATTGATCATCAGATCACATACCATCTATAAGTTGATAATACTGAAATGTACTTTTCCTTACCTGGCCTCTCTCCCTCAGTACTTACTCAAATCTTTTCTTGTTTCTCTGCCATCTCATCTTGGAAGATGAGACATATCCAAAACAGAGCTCATAGTTTAACATATTTCCCCCTCCATCCTTCAATGGGCCTGTGACTTACATTTGAAAAGTGCACTGTGCATCAGTGAACAGATCACACTTAAGGCAGAAAATACCTTACTCTGTTACTATTGAAAATAGTGTTAGTTAGATTAGTACATATATCACACTAAAAGTTAGTTATTAGTGTAGATGGCCTTTAAAATCCCTCTGCCACTGAGTAGAAAGAATTTCATTATGTAAATATTTGACATTTTTATTTAAATCACTTGTCCTAATTTTTTCAATGAATTCAATATGCTGCTTATGAAATGAAACATTGAATTATGCTAAAAGCATAAAAAAGTTAAAGCATATTAAATTGCAATTTTGTACTTAAGAGCTAATGTTAGCTTGTGTTCTATTTAATAAAAAGATAATTAATTAAATAAAATACTTGCTCTGTATTCATATTTGCTTACATCCCACAGTGCTTTTTGTTAAGCCTAACCACTTCTGCATAATTAGGAAAATGATTAGTGAGCAGCATTCAATAAAACAGATTCTGATAATGTGATTGTTGGAAAGTCTCATATCATCCATAATATGGATTTTGTATATCATAACATTAAATATACAGATATGGCACAGAGAAGGGAAAGGGTAGGAAAATGTAATGCCAAATCATCATTTCAAAAAGCATACTTGCTGTATATATGTAAAAACTAAAGCCACTGTTACTAAATTGAAACTACATTGACTGAGTTTATCGTGTGGATCTAGCCCACAAAGTTGCCCTGATAATGAATCAGCCACAGGCTAATTTGCCCTTGCCAACTCCTAGTACAGTGGACTCACATCCTAATACCTTGGACATGGCAAAACAATTCGCACCCAACCAAATATCAATATAAAGACAAGAGTTACTGTAAGTATATTAATACAATTAGAGTCTACAGCACTTATAGCACTAACAAGGATATGGCTATAACTCATGGATATAGCTACACACTAAAGGGTTATACTATGTTATAGTATGTAACACTATACAGGCCTATATCAACCACTCTTGGGCATCAGGTCCAGACTTGCTGTCCTGCTGCGTGGCTCTACTTTTGATTCTGACAGCAAGGCAGTGGTCCCACTTCTCTAGCATCCTCTGTTTTGTCAGACAAACATACCTACAGTTTTGAAGTACTCCCAATGAAAGTAGAATAGTGATGCTCGTTGTCTTTTTCCAGCATGCAGACTCCCTGTCAGTCCAGTAGAATTCAGACCCTCTCGCCAATTCTCAGGTTCAGATCACAATCCCACCCCCTGCCATGTTCTCCGTGAGAAGATTTTATGAGATCTTTAACTCCAGACTTCCCTGTGTTCACTTTCTTCCCTCTTCTCCAATTGCCAATTTTGGTAGGAAGTAAAGGAGGGAATTTGACTGGAGAGGGGGCATGTATGTGGGTTGCGTGACTAGCTCAGAAGGGGAAGGTGGGTAGACCCTTTCAGGGGGATCCTTACCATGCGGGTCAGGACCAGCACGTCTTACCTGCTGGACCTTTGGTCAACAGTCTTATGAGCAGTCTGGATATGTATGATGCCAGTTTAGTCGGTAATAAGTTCTAGTGTTAGTGGCATCCCACACGGTTGTGGATCAAAGTTCTTACCTACCGGTAGTAGCACTAGAGATATAATGTTGTGGCCGAAGTGTCTCTTAATGAGGCGAGTCTTCCCTTCATCCTAGTGTGAACTCCTGGTGTGATATCTGATGGTATGGGTGTGTTAGATATCGGAGGGTACTCAAGTTGCTCAGAGTGAATAGTGGGGGTAGGGTGTGTATGTTGTCAACTGGAGATAGGTGGCCAGATCAGGGGGATAAAAAAAAAGATAAAGATCACCATCCACAGGACCACATCCCCTTCATTACACAGTACAATACCCGCGCAACTAGCATTAAAAAAAATCATCAACAAACACTGGCATCTACTACTGAAAGACAAACAATTCACGGATATCCTACCAGCCAAAGCCAGAGTAATATACATGAAGGCCCCCAACATCCACAACAAACTATATACTATAACTACATCCCATCCCCAAGACTCACATAGATTACATACTAGACAACATGACAACCATGGAAGGGTTCTTCCACTGCGTAACATGTAACAACTGCAGAACCCTTCAATGCAGAAGCACTAAACCAACCACAACATTCTCATTCACACAGACAGGTAAGACCTATACAATAAAGGAACACATCTCTTGCAACACTACCAATATCATATACCTCATACACTGTCCCTGCAACAGCCAATATATAGGGAAAACAATCAGACCACTCAAAACCGGAATCACAGAACACTTAAGAAATGTCACCAACAAAACAGACAACCATAGTATCCCCATCCACTTCCTCGAACATCACCACAGCAGCACAAAAGGCATAAGCTTCACTGGGATTAAACACATTAAGAAAAACTGGAGAGGTGGTGACCATACCAAACTCCTGAACAAAGAAGAACTGAGATGGATAGTCACATTACAAAATCTCACACTTAAGGGACTGAACATAGACATTGAAATCAAGTCCATCATCGTAAGGTAATTACTTCCCAACTAGAAGCATCTACTCCATCCACCATGCATCATATTCTCCCCACAGCTCCAAATATCCCATCACACGGCCTCAATTCCCCCCTTGGACATCACCCTGTACTGGCATTGCCACTCTGTCCCATCACATCACATCTCCATCCCTACACTTCAATCACAGCCTTGACACTCCATCATGCCCCCTTGCCCATGTACCCCAACACCCTTACAGCCCACATATCCTCTTCCTAGCCCACCCTTCTTTTATTCCCTTCTTTCATTCACATGCCAGCCTCTACTTAGCCACTCTTTGTTCCCAGCTCTAACCCCAGGCATACAGATTCCCCCATATCTAACTCCCTCTTATATAATGAAAAATTTTTTCACCCTGACAATTTCCCCAACATCCCCCACTCTCCCCCACACCCCAGGCTTCCACTTGCCCCCTGGCCAAGGTCACAGACAAATCTACCACACATAACCTATAAACACCGACTACATAGCCACATCCCCCCATCACCTCCACTCATACCATGCACAACACCTTACCCACTCAGCCCAATCCCCACTACCTTGATAACATCTGAGTCCCATCAGAGCATCCTCCACAGGCCCCACACACAAAACAAAAGGCCTGCATATGACACCCCCTGTCCCCAAACTGGAGCAATACTGATCCCAGCCTTGACACCCAACCAGCCAACCCCCTGATCTAGCCATCTATCTCCAGTTGACAACATACACACCCTACCCCCACTATTCACTCTGAGCAACTTAAATCCCCCTGATATCTAACACCCCCATACCATCAGATACGTCACTGCTTTCTTTGACACGCCCCTTCCCCAGACATTCTTTTTACCCCCCCACATACTCTTTCTCCTCTACTACTCCATCACTCTGGCATGTTCGCTGGCGTCCCATCTCCATCTCCCTGGCATATTTGTTTACATTCCACACTGTCCCTCTCCCATTGGCCGACAGCACAAACAGTGCCCTCACATCCCTTGTCCAGCCACTCCCCCCAACGAATCATGCACAAGCACAAATACCCCCTGCATCACACCCACTATTTCCAGCACCGAGGAGTCTGACTGGCCGAGACATGTCACTTGACTGCAGCCAGACCCAGAAGTGCGGCTTAAATACCCATAACCACAGCACTTTGGTAACCTCCTGGAAGAAGTCTCACAAGCCAAAATGTTTCGGAGACTGCTTTACTACAGACCCAATCTCCTCCCTCAACCTCGGGCACGTCTACACTGATATCTGGAACTGGCATGATGACCTCATAACCCGTGCATTTACCAGACCAGCACAGCTACCTCAACTTGCGGATACTGCCTCATCAACACTGTGGGCATCCACTGACTAACAGGGCACTCACCGGTCCAAGTTAGCTGTGAGCACACACAGCAATCGGCAGGCTGCCCTGGACCGGAGTGAGCACACCCCCTTTACACCACACCCAGCCACAAGTTCCACTGCGCTCAACATTGACAGATAGCGCAGGTAACCACAGACAAGTAGGGTACTCATCGTCCTAGGCCAGCTGACAGCACCTTCAGCAAATGGCACCCTTTTTGGGCCTGGGAGGGTGGACTCTTCTACCATACAACACCATGGCCACTGCCAGGAAGTTGCACCCTAGAACTCCATGGGCTCATGGGGTTCAGCAATGCAAGGGGGAGGCCCGTTCCCCACCAAGTCACGCACTGTGCCACCATGGTTCTAGCGGCAGAACCAGCAGTCCACACTAAGATGAGGGAAAACTCACCTCAAGAGACACTTCGGTCGTAACATTATACCTCCAGCGCTCCTACCGGTAGGTAAGAACTTACCATGCGGGATGCCGCTAACACTAGAACTTATTACCAACTAAACTGGCATAATACATATCCAAATAGATACAAGGTATATAGATACGGTGCTAGATATATATGAATATGTCATATAATAAGTGATGTGGAACGGATTGTGAATGGTGAAAAAGGCGCATTTATTAAAACACAGCTGATATAAAAATCATGCGGCAATAGTAAAATAATATGGATTAAAATTCTGAGTTAATCTCTATAGCATAATAGGTAACAACACAGAGAGGTTGTGCTCTGAATAATTAAGCATCTGGGAAGTACACTGTTAGATCAACATACACCTTTTCCTAGTTATATCCTCATTTGCATGGCAAAATGTAGTAGATGATGTCACCATCTCGTATAATTACCACTATGGTTAAACCATCCGGGGTTATTAGCAGAGACAATCCTGCAAGGTGGTAGTCCCTTAGTGTGGATGAGCCTGGTGGATGAGCTTGCTGCTTTCAAAAAGAATGTTGGTTCACTGCAGATGAAGCAATAAAGCCAGAGAAGTTTTGGAGGCTTGGTCCAGGTGTGTAAAGATGTCAAAAGTCCCAGTGCAGATGAAGAACTTAAGTACAGAAAGGTCCTGACGTGTTTCCCTGTGTGTCCGACAGCTTTATCAAAGGATAATGGTCTGTACTGTTGTAGGGGTTTATATACCCTATCTAAAATGGCTGCTAATCACAAACACCTGTAATGCACAATCCGTTCCATTTAATATCAGTAAATATCCTAATATATTTAATTCAAATGGTTCAGAAACTTATCTATAGAAGACAGACCCATCTAGTGTTACTTAAACCATATTAATCGTCATTTATTTGAATAAATAAGCCTGCAAATAATTTACCATGCTGTTCTGATATGGAACAGCTTCCTGATCAGAAGTAAACATTAGGTCACGTGACATGGTGATGACTCACGTGGAGCTTGGCTGGGGATAGAACAGTCCCATTTCACCAGGTCATCAATGATCGGTCACGTGACCCACCTGCTTGTCAGTAGCACAATTTGTCACGTGACCGCACACTTGGTCACGTCTAGGCATCTTCCAAAGTTGCAGAGGGAGTTTATTTAACTCCACATGCGGACTATACACTACCTGTGAGTTAACGCTATCCCGTCCTCACAATATACATTTCATACAGCTGAAGGGTCCGCATACAGTGGCAATCTGAATCAGTCCCAACCCATGGACATCCACCATAACATGATCACATGGGTCCAGCTGGATTCCCAGACCGCCCACACACCTAAGCATCAGATGACAATAGTCATGTGACCGCAAACTTCATTGTTAATGGCAGTATTAGTTGTTGATAAAACTAGCTAGTTGTCATCATGTTTTTATCGAAACCATTATGACACATACATAATACCTGATAAATACACATAGAGTACAATAAAGGTGAATACACATATTCTTCAGAATATATATTGTTCATATTGTTATTTAATTAGCATTTTATGGATGCAGTCTATTTAATTATAAGTGAGAAGTGCTCATCACAGGCTTTTCTCATCTTGTAATTTTGTTATTTATATAATAGAGACTAGCCTCATTTTCATACAGCTGCTTCAGAAAAGCTTTCCTCTGCAGCGCCCGCTTCTGAATTATTTGGTAGTTCCTCTTTCTTGCATGTACACATAGTCCTGCAGGCAGCAGCAATGGGCAGATTTTTTGTGTATAATGATAGATTTGATAGAAGACAGACCTATCTATATAAGTGGGATTTATCTAAATGGAATCAGACCACTGTGAAATAGAATCCCAACTAAAAGATACATTTCATAAATTAGAAGATCTTTTAAGATTAGAAACCAAACACTGGCTAGATGGCACCAATCTCCAAAAATACATAGACAAAAAATCATACCTAGAGGCTTGAGATTATTTAAACCATCAATATTTAGTGGAGAAACAGAATTTCAAGAAAAATGGGATACTACCCTAGATCAGTGCTCGTTTACACTGATGGAGTTAGTTATCCAATATAGAATAAAAAGATCTAAATAAGCAGAAAAAGAGATTAAAGCCCTAAAAACAAAACTGGAACCATTTAAACATCTCAAAGAATATCAAGAGAGCGATAAAATAGTTATGGTAAAAATAACCAAACAAGAAATTTCCCTAGTGAATAATAAATGTAAAAAATGTAAACGGGATATAGAAGACTATGTTAAGGGTCAGAATTGAACATATAAAACCATCAATAAAAATGTTCCACTAAGATCAGGAGGTACACCCCACATATAGAATGGCACCGGTTATGCCATATATCCCCAGACCAGAATTAGCTAATAAGAAAAAGTATCTCAAGGAACAATCGGGGAGACAGAGAGTCCTCTCTGATCAATGGTCTGATCCCGACAATAGAAATATTTATTTAATAACAAATCAAAAAAGGGAATCTTATCAGGAAAAACCGCTCAATACAGGTGCCAGACCAAAGGAACATAACCGTTCAGAAACAGGAAAGGAGATATATTCTAAACACTCAGATGTTTTTTTAGAACCACGACCAAACGACCTTATAGGGAACATCCCAAAGAAAGAGAGTGGCAGTTAATTACACCAAAAAGATTAAGAAGTTTAAGTCTAGAGGCCGAAGAGGAGGAAAGAAGGAAAAATCAAAATTATTAAAAACCAAACAGAAATTGATTAACATGAAAAATATATATAACTTATCATCAAAAAATTCACGAATAGTGAATTATCACTATTATCTAAGGGCCTAATATTTGCCCCTGCCGCCCCACCTAATATCTTCTGTTTATTTGTTGAACTTAATAGGTTCATTAGATCACTATGTAGGAAAAGGTTCTTTGCCCAATGCAAAATCAAAACAGAAGACGAGGAGGCATCTCCCATCATCCTAGATCAGGGAAACCAATCAGCATTTGAAGCTCTCCTAGATCTATTGTATGAAAACGACCCAGAGATAACAGGACAGACCCCCAAACAAATTTTTGATATCAATAGGGGAGTGTTCAAATTAAAATCTGATTTTTATCCAATCAAACACAAAAGCACATATATAGAAAGCTTTTATAAGACAATGTTAGATGATTTCAAAAAGCTTTGTACTCAGAAACAGCATCACCAAAATAAAATAATTAACCTAACCAAATGTGAAAACAAGCTATCAGAAAATTAACAGATGACTCAAACATAATAATAAAAGAGGCAGATAAGGGAGGAGGCATAATAGTTCAGAACAAAGAGGATTACATAAAGGAGGCCATGAGACAATTAAATAATACTCATTTTATATCAATTTGGAAACTAACCCAACACAATATTTTCTTTATGAACTTCATTCTCTCCAGGAAGAAGTAGCTATGGATGGGGTTATATCCAGAGAAGAATTTAGATTTTTATTTGTATCTCATCCTGTAACACCTTCCAAAAATCCACAAATCCCTCACTTCACCTCCTGGTTGTCCAATTATCTCTGGGATTCATTCTCTAACATCTAATCTTTCTTTTTATGTTGATTATTTTCTACAACCTCGTGTCTCTCTGTTGAGGTCCCACATTTCCTACAGATGATAAAAGGTGTCTGTTGGAAAGAATCGTATGCTTTTCTCACTATGGATGTTCAAAGTCTATACACCAACATCCCACATGACTTGGGTGTTGGTGCAATAGCATCCAGACTTAAACAAGATGGGGACCTCCCAGAGAGACACGATAAGTTCATTCTAGATTCTATTTCCTTTATCCTTAAGAACAATTATTTTTTATTCTTTGACACTTTTTACTTACAGGTGATGGGCACGGCCATGAGGACCAGGTTCACGCCAAGCTACGCGAACCTATACATGGGTCATATTGAGGATACCCATGTGTGGGGGAGCGGGTTTGGCCTGAGCCTGGTCCTCTATGGCTGCTATATAGATGATCTGTTTATAATTTGGTAAGGGTCTGAAAGCACGTCTTTGGAATTTGTTACTCACCTTAATTCCAACCCTTAGAATTTACAGTTCACTTCCACTTTTCACCACACGAAAATTAATTTCCTGGATATAACCCTTGAAATTAAAGTCAATCAAATTATTACCTCAAATTATATTAAAGAAGTAGGAAACAATTCCTACTTATACTACAGGAGTGCACACTATCCTCCTTGGAAGAAAAACATCCCAAAGGGGCAATTTCTCAGACTCAGGAGAATTTGTAGTGATTTAACTACATTTGACGAAAAGGCCACAAAAATGACGGAATCATTCATAAACCAAGGGTACCCTGAATCATTGATACAGCACTCCTTTAGGCAGATAAGACTTCTGTATAGGGAACACCTTCTCAGTAAAAATAGAATAACTGAAAAAATAAAAACTTCTACAGACCAAGATCTGGCATTTATCTCGACCTTTAACAGCCAATGTCAAAACATTAAGAGTATTGTTAAGAGGAATTATAATATCCTTAAACAGGACAATAGCCTGAACTCACAAATACCTTCAACAACGAGATTTATTTTTAGAAAAAATAAATCTTTAAAAACTATAGTGGCCTCGTGTAACTTAAAAAATGTATCATCTAAGGAACCACAGAAAAAAGATCTGCCATGGCTACATCCTAAACCCAAAGGTTCAAATAAGTTATAGATTGTAAGCTTGCGAGCAGGGCCCTTTTACCCTTATGTATGTCATGTATGTATGTATTTCTTTTACAACCCAGTATAATGTTAATGTTGATTCAAATTGTAAAGCGCAACGGAATTTGCTGCGCTATATAAGAAACTGTTAATAAATAAATAAATATAAGTGTGGAGGGGCAAAATGCACTACCTGTAACCATATGAATAGGAAAACCACTCATATTGTTGGTACCAATAGCGACAATCCATATGAAATAAAAAAATGTATCAACTGCAACTCCTCTTACATCATATATCTTCTCACCTGTAGCTGTAATTTACGTTATATCGGAAGAACAACAAGAACACTCAAAGTTATATTCATGGAACACCGTAGAAATGTTATTAATCATGTGCAGACTCGTAGTGTCTCCAAGGAGATCCCAAATCTCTGAAAATTACAGGCATAGAAAAAAATCTCAGCTACGGTTAGAGGCGGTGATAGGTTTAAAACATTATGTAGACAAGAGATATTCTGGATGTTCAAATTAGACACCGTACATCCTAAGGGGCTAAATGAAGCTATGGAACTAAATGTAGTATTATGATCCCATTTTAGCTCAAGGGTACAGTTATTAGGTTCCTCCTTCCAGATCATCTCTTGTCTAACATATCCTATATTTTCCTGTAGTTAAAAAGTGGATAACATCAATCCAACCTGATGTTGGACAGAATATATTTATAGTATTATTTTTTATGATTAGGTTATTTCTTTCTATCTATATCCTGCTAAATATATTGATATGTGTGGGTATATCCAATGTCTTCATCTTATTGGCTCATCACCCTGGTGATTTTTGTATATTGTGGGAATACCAAACTACAGTGTGATGATAAGAATTGCTTGAAAATTGTATCCCTATTATAAATAACAAAATTACAAGATGAGAAAAGCCTGTGATGAGCACTTCTCACTTATAATTAAATAGACTGCATCCATAAGATGCTAATTAAATAACAATATAAACAATATATATTCTGAAGAATATGTGTATTCACCTTCAGGTATTATGTATGTGTCGTAATGCATACCTCCCAACTGTCCCGCATTCAGCAGGACAGTCCCATTTTTCTGGGACTGTCCCGCTGTCACACCCGTGGGCCACAGTGTCCCGCGGTGGGGGGGAAGTAGGGGAGAGCACACCCGCTGCTCTGCACACCCGCTGCATAGCAGAGCAGCGGGTGTGCAGAAGGTAAACAGTTGCCGTGCGCATCACACGGCATCTGTTCACTAGCATAGGGAGAGCCTGGGGGGCTGCCCAGCATCTCGGAGAGTGCTGGGCACGCCCCCGATAGTGACGAAAACGGGGGTTGCCGCGAGGCTCTGCCACTTTTCGGAAAGCGACGCCCCTTTTTGGAAGCCCCGCCCCCTTTTCGGCACGTGCGCGAAGGGTCCCGCATCCCTCTCTTCAAAAGTTGGGAGGTATGCATAATGGTTGAGATAAAAACATGATGACAACTAGCTAGTTTTATTAACAACTAATATTGCCATTAACAATGAAGTTTGCGGTCACATGACTCTTGTCATCTGATGCTTAGGTGTGTGGGCGGTCTGGGAATCCAGCTGTACCCATGTGATCATGTTATGGTGGATGTCCATGGGTTGGGACTGATTCAGATTGCCGCTGTATGCGGACCCTTCAGCTGTATGAAATGTATATTGTGAGGACGGGATAGCGTTAACTCACAGGTAGTGTATAGTCCGCATGTGGAGTTAAATAAACTCCCTCTGCAACTTCAGAAAATGCGGTAACGTGACCAAGTGTGCGGTCACGTGACAA
The DNA here is from genome assembly GCA_031769625.1 of Taudactylus pleione. Lineage (NCBI taxonomy): Eukaryota > Metazoa > Chordata > Amphibia > Anura > Myobatrachidae > Taudactylus > Taudactylus pleione. Next base: position 3,518,263 of record JAUIMM010000200.1, on the reverse strand, counting down.
AATGTGCTACTGACAAGCAGGTGGGTCACTTTCTATCCCCAGCCAAGCTCCACGTGAGTCATCACCATGTCACGTGACCTAATGTTTACTTCTGATCAGGAAGCTGTTCCATATCAGAACAGCAAGGTAAATTATTTGTTTGCTTATTTATTCAAATAAATGACGATTAATATGTTTTAAGTAACACTAGATGGGTCTGTCTTCTATAGATAAGTTTATGAACCATCTGAATTAAATATATTAGGATATTTACTGATATTAAATGGAACGGATTGTGCATTACAGGTGTTTGTGATTAGCAGCCATTTTAGATAGGGTATATAAACCCCTACAACAGTACAGACCATTATCCTTTGATAAAGTTGTCGGACACACAGGGAAATGCATCAGGACCTTTCTGTACTGGAGTTCTTCATCTGCACTGGGACTTTTGACATCTTTACACACCTGGACCAAGCCTCCAACACTTCTCTGGCTATATTGCTTCATCTGCAGTGAACCGACATTCTTGTTGTCTGTCTCTTATTCAACACATCACTGTCCACCACACGGCTCATAACACCTTGTCCTACACCTAGAAGAAAGCACACCCAACGCCCATATTCAGATCTCGTTATATACAGGATCAGGTACTCCTGTAGATGGTGCAGCACTCTGCCCCCCTCCTTCCCCCCCCCCCCCCCCGCACACATACACACACATCCTTTACCCTTCCAACCCCCCTCAGCTCCCTTCACTGGACTTAGCAAGGCTATGCTCTTGTTATAAACCTCTGCTAAGGTTGTGGTTGTAGAGTGTTGCATTTGATTCAAGGGTACTCGCTGGACATCACCAGAAGATTTTACGATCAAAAACCCATATTTACTTATCAGCGTGTCTGACTATTTGCATTCAGTGGTGGTACTCAGTGATTTCTGTTGTGAAATCTGTCGATTTGCCCTGTTTACAATAGATTCTGCTGACAAATCAACGATTGAATCCACCGGCAGTTGGCAGCAGATTCAAAGCACTACACAAATCAGTATAATTTGTGCAGACTTTGGTGTTTAAAGGATTAAATAAAGGTTATAAAACAGTTTTATTAAATGTGTATGGTCCCCCCCAAAAGCATAACCAACCTCAGACCTATAAGCCCAGTTTGGTACTGGAAATTTGAGGGACAAACTGACATGTGTTAGCCCCTATTTTACAGTAACCGGCACTAGGCTGAACGAGCCAGTGGGTTTGCAGTATAGCAGGGAGACACACAGCATGGGCTTCCCCTGCCATAATGTAAAACCAGCCACAAATAGGTCACCTAGGACTGGGAAACCTCAGGAAGTGGGGACTCCAAAAATAAAATGAAGATGCCTTCCAATTTGTCTAATTATACCCCTTTCACACAGAAAAGCAAATTACCAGGTCAAGCATTTGGACCTGATAATTTGTGGGTCCTTTTTCTGTGTAAATGGGTCAACCTGGGTCAAAATTCCCGAGATTTCAACCCTGGTTTTTACCAGGGTTAAAGTCCTGTAAACTGCGATCCTAGGTTTACCCTTTCACACAGAAGAAATACCCAGGTTGATCCGCAAATTATCAGGTGCAAATGGTTCACCAGGCAGTTTGCTTTTCTGTATGAAGGGGGCAAGGCTGGGACCGACAAAATGGTAAAAGTTGTTTTTTTTGCTTTTTTTTTCCTGTGGTACAGAATAAGTCTTTAGGGGGTGTCCAATGGGTTCTGAAGTAAGTTCCAACCATTTTTCCTTAAAATAATGATTTTAGAAAAAATTGGGCTTGCTCTGAAGCTGCGAGAAAAAAAACTGCATTATTTCTATAGAAATTACAGCAACTGATTTTCTCGCATGTAATTACATAGGAAAAACCTCGCAGCTACAGGAAAAACCTAGTGCAACAAGGTTTATGTGCCGTACTGTAAATCTGTCACCAACCTGCTTCTAACTACCTCTTTGATATACACTTCCCACTTATTATCCCATGGTGTGTGCTTCTTATGGGACTACCTCGCCTGCCCGACTCTCCCCAACATTAAAAATTTCAAACGCTTTCTCAAAACTTACTTCTTAACTGAATCCTATCCCAATCACACCTGATACCTTTCTCACTGTGTAGACCCTTCTACTGATACTACTCTTACTTGGTGCAAACTTTAATCCCTATTGGGACAGTCACAGCACTGACCTTTCCTTTGTAAAAGGATCTTCCACACCTATTGTTCTCATATCTGCACCATTTTGGCATCAGTCTATGGCCCAGATTTATCAAAGGAGTGATATTGTTGTTATCACTCGTTACTAATCTTAAATGGTGCACCAACCAATCAACTCCTGTCATTTTTCAAACACATGACAGCTAGGAGCTGATTGGTTGGAGCACCATTTAAGATTAGTAACAAGTGATAACAATATCACTCGTTTGGTAAATCTGGGCCTATGTTCTGTTCTTTATATATGATTTATTTTCCCCAATGTCCAGCACTGTGGGGAAAATATAGTGCATATTGTTCCCTACAAATAAGTAATGATGGTGATGGACACGCTATCAGGTCCACTCAATTTGCTAATTTCTATGTGTAGACTGCACCTTAAGGGAGTATATGGAGAGAAGTGAATTGCTGTAGATATTAATGCATCTTGCTTATTTATGTGTGTGAAGGACAATGGACACTCAGCAAATTATGAACAATGTCTTGACAATTTTGTACACAGGTCTTCTAATGAGCACAGATTTGCTCAAAAACACAACTTTAGCGACCTGATAAGAAAGTTTTCCAGCAGTGAAGTGAGAAGATAATCATGGAACAATTAAGATTTTTGCTGACGACTCATATGGATACCGTATTATTCCTATGAGGTTCAAGATCAATGTGGAAGAAGAGGAGGCTGCTAGATTGGTGGAAAGTATGGGAGTGTTAGTCAGAGGAAGTCCACGCACCCTGGGTAGCTAGAGTAAGGGGGGTCCATAGTTTTACCTTCTGTCCTGGGTCCCATGATTCCTTAATGTGATGGTTGCTTTCCAGCTTCATAGGTTTGATATCTCACGAATAATAAAAATTTAAAAAAAAGTCTGTGATTAAAGAAAAAAAAAAATTCTGGAAAAATAGCAACTAATTTATTGTGTATTTTGTTTCAATTTAAAATTATCTGAGTTCGCAACGCACCATTTATTTTAAGCCTGCACATGACTTAATGCACAGGGTGAAGCTTATCAGCTATTCTCTAGCTATTCTTTTCATTTCAAATTAAGCAATTAGCAAACAAAGGCTGAAACACAAACATTCCATTTCCAGCTTTGTGAGTAGGAACAAATGTAACAATGTACAGCTCCTTTTTACCTGTTCAAACAATGAGCTCGAGGTGGGAGTAAAACAAAATAAAGAGCAAGTAATGTGCGCAAGGGCATACCATGTAGCAATGCAAGGAGTGCAAATACAGTAGTTTATTTATTTTTTTATTTTACATACAGGGTAAATACTGGCTGCTGTTGTATGTAGCTCACACATACTGGACAGCTTTATTGTTACACTGCAATTTAGAACTGAGGGCCTGATTCAGAGCCGTACGCAATTAGCGCTCGCTCGTCCAGAAAATAGGGGTGGCTATTCAAATGAACCGTTCGCTCTTTGCGGTCTGTTCACACCTCTATGTCTGAATGAGCGAACAAAACTTGCGGTCGTTTTTTAAAAGAATACGCCCCCTGGCCGCTCGCATCCTACGTCATGTCCGCTATTTATTAGATTAATCGAATACATCGACCAGGGTATGAACTGCTCGCTATTCTTGGGGTTGGTTTTTGCTACCACAATTTTGCGAGCAGTTCTGGCTATTAAATAACCCAGTGACGTGGTCAATGACGCTCCTGTATTAATTATGCACACCCATAAAGCGCCCGTTTTGACCTTTAAGCACGCCTGCGTTCGGATCTCCACTCCCCGTTTTCAAGCACCTTCCCCTATTACCACCCACATACGCCTCCTCATGTCACTCAAAATAGCAGGCATTCGCTATTTTTCAAACAAACGATTTTCGGCCGCACTTACTGGTTCGCGCATGCGTATTACGATCCATATGCATGTGCAGTGGGGCAAACATCGCTCGGAGCGAACGAGCGGCCGCTTACGAGCGGCTCTGAATCAGGCCCTGAGTTTGTACCCACACAGGATCACATCTAATGCTGGATACAAACTACACATTGTATGTACCCAGCGACGGCACAATACATTGCGCCATCCGTACACACTGGGCCTGATTCAGAGCCGGACGCTCTGACAGAGCACTCGCTCTGAATCAGGGCTGCCCTCTGGTTTTTCAGAATGGCCTCCTGGCCGCTCGCATAGCTGTGGGTGATCACCCACAGCTATAGCGAGCGGCCATGATGATGGTCGCGATGGTCAAGACCATTGCGACCATCGGGCTTGCGACGAGACCCTTGTGGTAGGGTCTCGTTGCCCTGGAGTGCTTTCGGCTCTATCAGAGCCGAGAGCACTTCCACTGACATCACTTGTGATGTCAGTGGGGCCGGCCCCAGATGGCAGGCGTTCCCATGGGAACGCCTCCGTCTGGGCAGCCACGCCTCTGGCCCGCCCACCAAAGGGGGCGTGCTGTCACTCAACATCGACAGCACGCCCCCTTTGGTACGAGACCCGGAGCGACGGTTTGCCCGTCGCTATCCGGGTCAAGCGCATGCGCACGACGGAGCTGGCTCCGTCATGCACATGCACTGGGCCACCATCGACACGCTTGCGAGCACTATGCGCTCGCGAGCTGGTCTGAATCAGGCCCTCTGTATGATGCAGTGGAGGACGGTGCGATGTGTAGTTCCTTGTTGCATTTAGCCGCATGGAGTCATTTATTGCATCATCCCATCTAATGTGCTGCACAGCAGATGGGACGATACCATGAACAACCCACTGGCACATGCGATCGGACGTACACGCACATGTGATCCATACAGTGTCGGAATGATATATCGTGTAATGGATTGCAGAGTGTGTGCCCAGTTTAATTCTCTCTGCACATTTTATATCTGCCCTTCCTTCATTTTTGCTTTAGTCCCATCTCAGAATCAGGCCCTAAGCGATCCAAATATGTAACTATGTTTAATATAGCTGCATAATTTTAAACATGTATAAGCAAACAAAACATCTCCATGTCATATTAGAGTTTAAATACAAGAAATGACATAACAAATACTTAGGGCCCCATTTACTAATGAAATATAACCCCTTTAGCGCTCGCTAAAGGGGTTATACCATCTTTCTGTATTTAGTAAACAGTAGTAATCGTAGAGTACCGCTGTTTTTACAGCATCACTCTCGCCATCTTTAAGATGGCGAAAGCGATGCGGGCCCCATTGCCGGCAATGGAGACCCGGCGGTGCCTTTACGGCTTCAGCAAAGCCTTGCAGGCACTGCCAGGTCTCCATGTCAGCCTAGCGGAGGACCTCGTCGAGGACTAGGACTTCGCTTGACTTCGCGGGACCTCGCCGGAGGGGTAAGTTTTACTAAATATCAGTGGAATTTTCGTTTGTATCACAGTGATACTAAATGAAAATTTCCACTGCTATTTGTGTTCGTTAGTAAATGGGGCCAGTAAATTCAGGGGTGTATCTAGGGTTCCAAGCGCCCCTGGCAATGTAATGGACTGGCGCGCCCCTCCCCCCCATGCAGTGCCCTCAGTAGTAATCCCCACTATGCTGCATTGTCCCCAGTAGTAGTCCCCCCTATACAGTGCCCCCAGTAGTAGTCCACCTTAAACAGTGACCCAGCAGCTGTCCCCTTTATACAGTGCCCCCAGTAGTAGCTCCCCCTATACAGTGCACCAGTAGTAGTCCACCATAAGTTGCATTTCCCTCAGTAGTAACCCCCCTATGTTGCATTTCTCTCAGTAGTAACCCCCCTATGTTGCATTTCCCCCAGTAGTAGTCCCCCCTATACAGTGCCCCCAGTAGTAGTTCCCCCTATGCTGTATTGCCCACAGTAGTAGTCCCCCCTATGTTGCATTGCCCCCAGTAGTAGTCCCCCATACAGTGCCCCCAGTAGTGACCCCCCCCTAAAGTGCCCCAGTAGTGCCCCCCCTGCTGTGCCAGGCTTACACACACACACAGAAGAAAAAAAATACAACTGTACACATTTCCCGCACCTGATGCGCGACCGCCGCTGTCCGCTCAGAGTCCTAGCTCTTCTCTTGCACTATGTGAGAGAAGTCATAACATCTCTCCCATCACATGCTGCGAGGGGAGCCAGGAGAAGGAGCTCATGAGTGAGCTCCAGCCGGCTCCCTCCATGGACGACGCAGCAGCAAATGAGAGTCTGTCTGACTGTCATTGGCTGGCTGATATAGCACACACACAGCCGCCAGTGGCGGATGTGTGTTTGTAAACTGTGTAGGGTAGACCGCTCTCACTGCGGTCTGCCCTACACTTGTGGGGCCGGGGGACTAGCAGTGGTAGTCCACCCCTTGGCTGCTGGTGGCACTGCCGGACGGCGCCCCCCCTTTGGTCAGCGCCCCTGGCGAGTGCCATCCTGGCCAATGGGTAGATACGCCCCTGATTAAATTATATATTTATTTGGTCATTAAGCAGGGTTTCCATTTAATAGTCTGTTCATTAACAGTTACTGGCAAGGGTGGATATGGGATGTCGGCGTTCGGGAACCCGACAGTCAGAAACCCTCCCCTTAACCTCGCTACTTACCTTCGGATTGCCGGCGGTCGGGATGCCAGGATTCTGACAGGTGTCGGGATTCTGGCGCCAGCATTCTGAACGCCAGAATCCCTGTGGTCAGTATTATGACCACATCCCTACTGGCAGACATTTTTCTGCAGGAACACACACTTACCTCCCAACTGTCCCGCATTCAGCGGGACAGTCCCGTTTTTTTGGGACAGTCCCGCTGTCCCACTTGCGGGCCGCAGTGTCCCGCAGTGGGAGGGAAGTTGGGAGGATCATGCACCGCTGCTCTGCATAGCAAAGCAGTGGGTAAGCAGAGAGAGGATAGATGTCGTGCGTATGCACATGGCATCTATTCACAGTGCGGTGAGGAATGTCCATTAGTGATGTAAACGGGGTCGTGTTGCTAGGCCATGCCCCTTTACTGTCAGACCACGCCCCCTTCCGGTGTGCAGAAGTCCCAGGCTGACAGAGACAAATGTTGGGAGGTATGCACACAGGGAAGGTGCTCAGAAAGCTCTCATTGACAGTGACGTTACCAGAACGGTTTTCCTATAACTGCTGACCCTGGTGACATTGGGCCTGATTCAGAGGTTGATGCTAATCACATGGTGGATGCAAGTTTGTATGCAGTGGTACTGAGAATTCATGCTAATGCCAAAGCTGTATTTTGCGCACAAAGATTGGTTGCACCATTGATCTTCTGAGCAACCCTCTGCACCTCAGCATGTTCCACTAAGGCCATTGAACTGCATAGAGAGATGTAGTTGCTGGCTATGACACGCCCATAAAACACAAGCAACACAACTGCGTTTGACTAGCCACCACCCCCGTTACCTCCCAAATATGTACACTGACTGACTATTACTCTAAATACTCATATGCACTGATATAACTACCGTAGGTGCAGGGGGTGTGGCTTCTATGGGGCCCGGGTCACCTCTGGCACCCAGCCCACCCCCTTCACCTACAATGCCTTCAGCAGCAGTGCCAGTGTGCTGCGCTGCACAGGACAGCCACATCTGTCCTTCCGGTCAGCTCTCCCTCCGTCTCTCCCCACTCTAACTGATACTGGGAGGCGTGGCAGTGATCCAGGAATGTCCCAGCAGGCTCAGAACGTTTCCTCCCAGCATCAGTCAGTGAGGAGCACACTGCTAAAGGAGGATGCGACCATGGAACAGCGGTAAGTAGTGGGGAGAGAGTGCGAGGGAGGGGTGTGTGCGGAGGTGGAAGGAGGACCTGGGGGGGGCGATTGTCCAAGGGCGGCCTGAGAACATTTTTCTATGGGTCTAGGGTCTAGTTATGCCCCTGTTCTTATGACCATTGTTGGTAAACCATTGCGACGCATGCGCACTAGATATATGTGCAATACAAAAAACATCAGCCAGCTGCGCAAACATCGGAATAGCGTCCACCACTGAATCAGGCCCAGTGGGTACAGTTGTCGGGCTCGGATAGTACTTGGATGGGAGACCTCCTAGGAAGTCTGAGTGCTGTAGTTGGATCTTTGGAGGTGTACAGTAGCCTTGGTTAAAAGAAGAAGATCAATATGAAGAAACAGAAGTAGAGGAAATAAAAGAAGTGGCATCTGGACCATCCTCTATCAACTATTGTTAGACTCATTCACTTCACAGAATAGATTCTCTAAGTAATTGGAGCTATAACGGACAGATCCATGTGAAACAATCCCCTTCTTTTCACCAATTGATGAGAAGGAAATAACCATCACCTATAGAACAATACAATCAGAATCCCTGGAAATATTCATCCCTATTAAAGAAGACTTAGGGCCATTCCATACGTCCAATTCATTACCCAAACTCACATTTAGGAAGCGGCTATGAAGATATTGATATATCAAAGCATTGTGTATACTACTATTCATCACACATAAGGGGATATATAGTTTAAATAGGCATAAGTTCTGAACAGTAATATATTGTATATTATGGGGCATATTCAATTGTGTGCGAGAATAGCAAAAAACCCGCACCTACGAGGTTTTTCCTGCAGGTGCGGGTTTTTTGCTATTCTATTAGGTGCATGGTTTTTTAAAAAGCACACACCGGGAGTTTTTTTTTCCCGCACCTCCTGAGCAAGCGTGAAGTTTCCTAAAATCGATGATTTTAGGAAAAATCCCCGGGACTTGCTCTGACACCCCCGCAGCACCTCCCCTGAGGACTAATTAAGCAATTGGAAGTATCCAATTAGCTTATTAATCCTTATTTACTCACCTTCCTCAGCACTGTCTTCTGCATCTTCTTCTGCATCCAGCGTCGGGAACCAGCTCTTCTGCAGCAGGGTGAGTATGTCAGTGTGTGTGGTGTATGTAAGTGTGTATGAGTGAGTGAGTGTGTGTGCATGAGAGTGTGTGTGTGTGACCCCCGGTGCGGTGTGTGTGTCCCCCCCCCGGAATGGGCGCTGGGAGAACTACATCTTCCAGCAGTCCTTGCTCCTCCCATCAGCCCCTGGGACTCCCAGCAGCCCCCTCTCCAATAAGAAGAGAGAGGGGGAGCCACGGAGATCCCCTGCCAGGTAGGTTTTTTGTTTTTGGGGGGGGGGGTTTTCATTTTACGCGGCGCAGGGTTTTCAGAGCTGAAAACCCCGCGACCACTATTTTTTTAATTGAATATCGCGCGTAGCGGGAGCAGACATACCCACGGTATTGCGGAATTGGTACGCGAGGTGCGCAAGGTTTATAACTCGCTAAACCTCTCGCCCAATTGTATATGCCCCTATGTTTGCAGATGATCTGCAGTGATCTGCTAGGTTTATTAATTAAGTATTTTATTTTTCTTTTACACCCCCTTTTTTTTCTTTTTCTTCTTTTTCTTTACCAGTGCTATCTCTACAATTTACTAATACTTTGCCAGTAAGGATTGTTTATAGTTATATAAATACAGACTATCATCTTGTTATAAAACACATTGTATGTCTATATATGTATTGAAATATAAGTTTGCAGTATGCAACTTAAGTGGGTTTTAAATTAAGTCATATACTGTAGACCTAACCCACTACAAGGAACTTCTTTTTGGGGATATACTAATGACCATCAAAAAAATATATTTTCAGAATCACTCTCCTAGATAACCCTTAATATGGAGACTACCAGTGGAGTGACACGTGGGAATCATGACAACATCATCGTGATACAAAAACTTCAAGTACGCAGAACTAAGTGGGATGCTTGAAGAAGATGCCAGGAGAAGGGGGAGATGACGTGACGTATGTGTTCCACAACAAGACATGGGCGGAAGTGGCGTAGCGGGAGCTCCAGATAAGACTGGCGGAAGTGATATGGCCGGCCATCCAGGAAGGCACTGTGGGGCAGTAGCAACGTGGACTGCGAGCGCCAGAGAAGTCGATGAACAGAAGTGACATGCCCTGCAACCAGCCACATGGACAATCTAATAACATGGGAATCATGGACAGAAGTGCCGATAACTAAGGGCAGACGTCCTCGTTATCCGCATCACATGTATAAAACCTATGAAGCATGACTAATTAAGTAATTATATTGTTCTAAACACATCTAGGTAGATGGATTAATAAAAAAGAGGCCATATAAGCATTTTGAATGTTTTTTTTTTCTTTTCTTTTCCTTTTTTTTTTTTTTTAAGTCTGGGTGACACCGCTCACAGGAAGTGAGGTCATCAATTAGTGCTAATTGATCCCAATTAGTGGAGTATATATAGTCCTGGGATCCCTAATGGAGCCACATTACCCTTGAGGAAGTCTGTGACACAGACTAAATGCTTGGGAGCTCCAGAAACCTGCCTTACTTGAACTTACGCAAAGATGTTCAACTAAGATAAAAACTTGTCAATTTGCTGTTTATTTATCTCTCTATACTTTGAAATAGAACTATGATATGCTTTTCTTAAATATAGATCCTTTGTAATATACGTTTTTTTATCTTCTATTTTACAATGTTTTTTATGTATTTATAGAACATTTATTGTCATTAGCTAACAAAAATTGTATAGTTTTTTTATATATAATATTTGTCTTCCTGTTCCAGATTGTGTTTGATCTTAAAATACGCATCTTATATGCATGGACAGAAATTTATGTTTTAAATAACCTTTTGCACTATTGCACTGACACTTTAGCACACTACCCAATTTTTAGTAGTATTCCTTTGATCTACATGTATTACTTATATGACATATCCTAGATACAAGTAGCTAGTGATCCTATTCACGGCTACACTTTTGTACTAATTAAAATTGTTTGTATACATAATTTATGGTTGCACAGATTGCACTGACACTTTCATTACACTACCTTATATCCAGCTCCCACTTCCTCTTTTTTATTTATTTTATCTTTGTTTATATTCCATTAGATGAATGCACACTTCTAGATTGATACCCACTATTGTATGATTTTATTTAATTTCTACCTTATAAGCACTATTTGTCGCTGTACACCAAGTTCACTTTCAAAACATTCCTGAGCATAACAGCAGACTACAACTGTTGTTTTCTTCTCCGTGAGATAGCTGTCACCTATAATCAGATAGGAAAGTGCGATTAGATATTATATATTGTCTGTATTACTATATAAAATAATATCCAGGTGGCGCTTATTTATCTTCTACTTCTCTCTATTCTCCAGTGGGTACACAACTAAGGTATTTGGTGATGGGACATCAGAGGAAGCATATGGAGATGTCAGAAGGCCATATGTGGTGGGATGTGGAGGCATGTGGGGAAGTCAGATTGGTATGTGTGGTGATATGTGGAGGCATGTGGGGATGTCAGATTCGTATGCGTGGTGGTATGTGAAGGCATGTGGGGAAGTCAGATTGGTATGTGTGGTGGGATGTGGAGGCATGTGGAGATGTCAGTTTGGTATGTGTGGTGGTACGTGGAAGCATGTGGGGATGTCAGATTGCCATATGTGGTGGTATGTGGATGCATGTGGAGATGTCAGATTGGAATGTGTGGTGGGATGTGGAGATGCCAGTTTGGTATGTGTGGTGGTATGAGGAAGCATGTGGGTATGTCAGATTGCCATATGTAGTGATATGTGGATGCATGTGGAGATGTCAGTTTGGTATGTGTGGTGGTATGAGGAAGCAAATGGGAATGTCAGATTGCCATATGTGGTGGGATGTGGAGGCATGTGGGGATGTCAGATTGGTATGTGTGATGGTACAGTATGTGGAGACATGTGGGGATGTCAGATTGCCATATGTGGTGGTATGTGGAGGCATGTGGAGATGTCAGATGGGTATGTTGATATGTGTGGATGTCAGTTTGGTATGTGTGGTGGTATGAGGAAGCATGTGGGGTTGTCAGATGGCCATATGTGGTGGTATGTGGAGGCATGTGGAGATGTCAGATTGGTATGTGTGGTGATACTGTATGTGAAAGCATGTGGAGATGTCAGATTGGTATGTGTGGTGGTATGTGGAAACATGTGGGGATGTCAGTTTGGTATGTGTGGTGGTAAGTGGACGCATGTGGGGATGTCAGTTTCGATGTGTGGTGGTATGTGGAGGCATGTGGGGATGTCAGATTGGTATGTGTGGTGGGATGTGGAGGCATGTGGGGAAGTCAAATTGGTATGTGTGGTGGGATGAGGAGGCATGTGGAGATGTCAGTTTGGTATGTGTGGTGGTATGAGGAAGCATGTGGGGATGTCAGATTGCCATATGTGGTGGTATGTGGATGCATGTGGAGATATCAGATTGGTATGTGTAGTGGGATGTGGAGGCATGTGGAGATGTCAGATTGGTATGTGTGGTAGTATGAGGAAGCATATGGGAATGTCAGATTGCCATATGTGGTGGGATGTGGAGGCATGTGGAGATGTCAGATTGGTATGTGGAGACATGTGGGGATGTCAGTTTGGTATGTGTGGTGGTATGAGGAAGCATGTGGGGTTGTCAGATTGCTATATGTGGAGGGATGTGGAGGCATGTGGAGATGTCAGATGGGTATGTTGAGATATGTGTGGATGTCAGTTTAGTATGTGTGGTGGTATGAGGAAGCATGTGGGGTTGTCAGATTGCCATATGTGGTGGTATGTGGAGGCATGTGGAGATGTCAGATTGGTATGTGTGGTGATACTGTATGTGAAAGCATGTGGAGATGTCAGATTGGTATGTGTGGTGGTATGTGGAAACATGTGGGGATGTCAGTTTGGTATGTGTGGTGGTATGTGGACGCATGTGGGGATGTCAGTTTGGAATGTGTGGTGGAATGTGGAGGCATGTGGGGATGTCAGATTGGTATGTGTGGTGGGATGTGGAGGCATGTGGGGAAGTCAAATTGGAATGTGTGGTGGGATGAGGAGGCATGTGGAGATGTCAGTTTGGTATGTGTGATGGTATGAGGAAGCATGTGGGGATGTCAGATTGCCATATGTGGTGGTATGTGGATGCATGTGGAGATATCAGATTGGTATGTGTAGTGGGATGTGGAGGCATGTGGAGATGTCAGATTGGTATGTGTGGTAGTATGAGGAAGCATATGGGAATGTCAGATTGCCATATGTGGTGGGATGTGGAGGCATGTGGAGATGTCAGATTGGTCTGTGGAGACATGTGGGGATGTCAGTTTGGTATGTGTGGTGGTATGAGGAAGCATGTGGGGTTGTCAGATTGCCATATGTGGAGGGATGTGGAGGCATGTGGAGATGTCATATTGATATGTGTGGTGGTACTGTATGTGAAAGCATGTGGAGATGTCAGAAGGCCATATGTGGTGGGATGTGGAGGCATGTGGGGAAGTCAGATTGGTATGTGTGGTGATATGTGGAGGCATGTGGGGATGTCAGATTCGTATGCGTGGTGGTATGTGAAGGCATGTGGGGAAGTCAGATTGGTATGTGTGGTGGGATGTGGAGGCATGTGGAAATGTCAGTTTGGTATGTGTGGTGGTACGTGGAAGCATGTGGGGATGTCAGATTGCCATATGTGGTGGTATGTGGATGCATGTGGAGATGTCAGATTGGAATGTGTGGTGGGATGTGGAGATGCCAGTTTGGTATGTGTGGTGGTATGAGGAAGCATGTGGGTATGTCAGATTGCCATATGTAGTGATATGTGGATGCATGTGGAGATGTCAGTTTGGTATGTGTGGTGGTATGAGGAAGCAAATGGGAATGTCAGATTGCCATATGTGGTGGGATGTGGAGGCATGTGGGGATGTCAGATTGGTATGTGTGATGGTACAGTATGTGGAGACATGTGGGGATGTCAGATTGCCATATGTGGTGGTATGTGGAGGCATGTGGAGATGTCAGATGGGTATGTTGATATGTGTGGATGTCAGTTTGGTATGTGTGGTGGTATGAGGAAGCATGTGGGGTTGTCAGATGGCCATATGTGGTGGTATGTGGAGGCATGTGGAGATGTCAGATTGGTATGTGTGGTGATACTGTATGTGAAAGCATGTGGAGATGTCAGATTGGTATGTATGGTGGTATGTGGAAACATGTGGGGATGTCAGTTTGGTATGTGTGGTGGTAAGTGGACGCATGTGGGGATGTCAGTTTGGTATGTGTGGTGGTATGTGGAGGCATGTGGGGATGTCAGATTGGTATGTGTGGTGGGATGTGGAGGCATGTGGGGAAGTCAAATTGGTATGTGTGGTGGGATGAGGAGGCATGTGGAGATGTCAGTTTGGTATGTGTGGTGGTATGAGGAAGCATGTGGGGATGTCAGATTGCCATATGTGGTGGTATGTGGATGCATGTGGAGATATCAGATTGGTATGTGTAGTGGGATGTGGAGGCATGTGGAGATGTCAGATTGGTATGTGTGGTAGTATGAGGAAGCATATGGGAATGTCAGATTGCCATATGTGGTGGGATGTGGAGGCATGTGGAGATGTCAGATTGGTATGTGGAGACATGTGGGGATGTCAGTTTGGTATGTGTGGTGGTATGAGGAAGCATGTGGGGTTGTCAGATTGCCATATGTGGAGGGATGTGGAGGCATGTGGAGATGTCAGATGGGTATGTTGAGATATGTGTGGATGTCAGTTTAGTATGTGTGGTGGTATGAGGAAGCATGTGGGGTTGTCAGATTGCCATATGTGGTGGTATGTGGAGGCATGTGGAGATGTCAGATTGGTATGTGTGGTGATACTGTATGTGAAAGCATGTGGAGATGTCAGATTGGTATGTGTGGTGGTATGTGGAAACATGTGGGGATGTCAGTTTGGTATGTGTGGTGGTATGTGGACGCATGTGGGGATGTCAGTTTGGAATGTGTGGTGGAATGTGGAGGCATGTGGGGATGTCAGATTGGTATGTGTGGTGGGATGTGGAGGCATGTGGGGAAGTCAAATTGGAATGTGTGGTGGGATGAGGAGGCATGTGGAGATGTCAGTTTGGTATGTGTGATGGTATGAGGAAGCATGTGGGGATGTCAGATTGCCATATGTGGTGGTATGTGGATGCATGTGGAGATATCAGATTGGTATGTGTAGTGGGCTGTGGAGGCATGTGGAGATGTCAGATTGGTATGTGTGGTAGTATGAGGAAGCATATGGGAATGTCAGATTGCCATATGTGGTGGGATGTGGAGGCATGTGGAGATGTCAGATTGGTCTGTGGAGACATGTGGGGATGTCAGTTTGGTATGTGTGGTGGTATGAGGAAGCATGTGGGGTTGTCAGATTGCCATATGTGGAGGGATGTGGAGGCATGTGGAGATGTCATATTGATATGTGTGGTGGTACTGTATGTGAAAGCATGTGGAGATGTCAGATTGGTATGTGTGGTGGTATGTGGAGACATGTGGGGAAGTCAGTTTGCTATGTGTGGTGTTATGAGGAAGCATGTGGGCATGTCAGATTGGCATATGTGGTGGGATGTGGAGGCATGTGGAGATGTCAGTTTGGTCAGTTTTGAGGAAGCATGTGGGGATGTCAGAATGCCATAAGTGGTGGGATGTGGAGGCATGTGGAAATGTCAGATTGGTATGTGTGATGGTATGTGGAAGAATGTGGAGATGTCAGATTGGTATGTGTGGTGGTATGTGGAGACATGTGGGGATGTCAGTTTGGTATGTGTGGTGGTATGAGGAAGCATGTGCGGATGTCAGATTGCCATATGTGGTGGGATGTGGAAATGTCAGATTGGTATGTGTGGTGGTATGTGGAAGCATGTGGATATGTCAGATTGGTATGTGGAGACATGTGGGGATGTCAGTTTGGTATGTTTGGTGGGATGTGGAGGCATGTGGGGATGTCAGTTTGGTATGTGTTGCGGTATGAGGAAGCATGTGGGGTTGTCAGATTGCCATATGTGGTGGGATGTGGAGGCATGTGGAGATGTCAGACTGGTATGTGTGATGGTATGTGAAAGCATGTGGAAATGTCAGATTGGCATATGTGGTGGGATGTGGAGACATGTGGAGATGTCAGATTGATATGTGTGATGGTATGTGGAAGCATGTGGAGATGTCAGATTGGTATGTGTGATGGTATGTGGAGACATGTGGGGATGTCAGTTTGGTATGTGTGGTGGTATGAGGAAGCATGTGGGGATGTCAGATTGCCATATGTGGTGGGATGTGGAGGCATGTTGGGATGTCAGATTGGTTTGTGTGGTGGTATGTTGAGGCATGTGGGGATGTCAGATTCGTATGTGCGGTGGTATGTGGAGGCATGCTGGGATGTCAGATTGGTATGTGTGGTGGCATGTGGAAGTATGTGGAGATGTCAGATTGGTATGTATGGTGGTATGAAGAAGAATGTGGGGATGTCAGATTGCCATATATGTTGGGATGTGGAGGCATGTGGTGATGTCAGATTGGTATGTGTGGTGGTATGTGGAGGCATGTTGGGATGTCAGATTGGTATGTGTGGTGGTATGTGGATGCATGTGGGGATGTCAGATTGGTATGTGTGGTGGTATGTGGAGGCATGTTGGGATGTCAGATTGGTATGTGTGGTGGTATGTGGAGGCATATGGGGATGTCAGATTGGTATGTGTGGTGGTATGTTGAGGCATGTTGGGATGTCAGATTGGTATGTGTGGTGGTATGTGGAGGCATGTGGGGATGTCAGGAGAGATAATAGGGCTCCCACCTCTATGCAATGAGATCGTGACCAGCAGCTGTCCTAGGGGTCCTCCAGTACCCTCTTTCCAATGAAGGAATGAAGTGCAATATAGAAAAGAGGGATAGCGCATATAAGTCTAACTGGACCCAAGAGACACACTATACTTTAGTCATATATAAAATCTATTATAGGTACATGTGATAAGTAACACAATAAAATTAAACTTATAATCAATAATTGTCAATGTAATCACTGCAATTATCTGAGCATAAATCTATAAGACATATGGAAAAGGCTTATAACAGAGCACCAGCTGTATGCTCCAATCTCATATAATGGTGTATCTTATAAATCCATTCATGTGAGAAAACCCATATTAGTATGTGAGTAAAATGAGTCCTTCTAGAAGCATAGGTCTTCAAACTTGGCCTTCCAGCTGCTGTGGAACTACACATCCCAGCATGCACTACCACCTTCTTTATATAACAGCATGCTAAAACTATGGCAGTGCATGCTGGGATGTGTAGTTCCACAGCAGCTGGAGGGCCAATTTCGAAGACCCCTGAGGATAGGTTTGTGTCCGTATTGGCTCACTTTGTAACAATTCCTTTAGTAGTAACAATGTTTATGAAATGTTTCCAATTGCTACTGCACATGCAATCATAGACGTCTAAAATGATTTGAGACACATGCTTAAGCCAATATATCACTTGCTAATAGGAAAGAAGGTGAGGACTGAGGGCCTGATTCAGAGCTGGACGCTATTTGCGCTCGCTCGTTCTGAAAAAGGGGCCAGATATTTAAATAGAGCGCTCGCTCTTTGCGGTCTGTTAACGCCTCTATGTCTGAACGAGCGAACGAAACATGCGCTCGCTATTTTTTTAAAAACGCCCCCTGGCCGCTCGCATCCCACGTCATCTCCGCTATTTATTAGATTAATCGAGTACATCGAAAGGCGTATGAACTGCTCGCAGTGCTTGTGGTTGGATTTTCCTACCGCAATCATGCGAGCAGTTCAGGCTAAAAGACATCCAAGTGACGTGGCCGATGACGCTGCTTTGTTAATTATGCGCACCCTTAAAACGCCCATTTTGACCGTTTGACACGCCTGCGTTGGGATCTCCACTCCCCGTTTTCAAGCACCTTCCCCTGTTACCACCCACAAACGCCTCATTCTGTCACTCAAATTAGCAGGCATTCGCTATTTTGCGAGCACACAATTTCCAACTGCAATGACTGGTTCACGCATGCGTATTACAACCCATATGCATGCGCAGTTGTGCGAACATCGCTCGGAGCGAACGAGCGGCCGCTTACGAGCGGCTCTGAATCAGGCACTGAGTCTGTTACCCTCCCGTTGCCCGCCTAGGATGATAGGGCTGGGGGATATTGTTGGTATATTGCTCACCTAATGATTCTTTCTGTGTCCTGCTGAATGCTTTGGCGATGCCGTGAGAGTCAGAGCAGCTGCAGCCGTCGAGTGATGTCAGTTGTCTGATGTGGGGATGTCAGATTGTCACTTGTGGTGGTATGTGGAGGCATGTGGGGACGTCAGATTGCCATGTGTGGTGGTATGTGGAGGCATGTGGTGATGTCAGATTGGTATGTGGAGACATGTGTGTATGTCATAATGATATGTGTGGTGGTATGAGGAAGCATGTGGGGTTGTCAGATTGCCATATGTGGTGGGATGTGGAGGCATGTGGAGATGTCAGATTGGTATGTGTGGTGGTACTGTATGTGAAAGCATGTGGAGATGTCAGATTGGTATGTGTGGTGGTATGTGGAGACATGTGGGGATGTCAGTTTGCTATGTGTGGTGCTATGAGGAAGCATGTGGGCATGTCAGATTGGCACATGTGGTGGGATGTGGAGGCATGTGGAGATGTCAGTTTTGAGGAAGCATGTGGGGATGTCAGAATGCCATATGTGGTGGGATGTGAGGCATGTGGAAATTTCAGATTGGTATGTGTGATGGTATGTGGAAGCATGTGGAGATGTCACATTGGTATGTGTGGTGGTATGTGGAGACATGTGGGGATGTCAGTTTGGTATGTGTGGTGGTATGAGGAAGCATGTGCGGATGTCAGATTGCCATATGTGGTGGGATGTGGAGGCATGTGGGGAAGTCAGATTGGTATGTGTGGTGGGATGTGGACGCATGTGTGGATGTCAGATTGCCATATGTGGTGGCATGTGGAGGCATGTGGGGAAGTCAGATTGGTATGAGTGGTTGGATGTGGACGCATGAGGGGAAGTCAGATTGCCATACGTGGTGGTATGTGAAGGCATGAGGGGAAGTCAGATTGGTATGTGTGGTGGGATGTGGAGGCATGTGGAGATGTCAGTTTGGTATGTGTGGTTGTACGTGGAAGCATGTGGGGATGTCAGATTGCCATATGTGGTGGTATGTGGATGCATGTGGAGATGTCAAATTGGTATGTGTGGTGGAATGTGGAGGCATGTGGAGATACCAGTTTGGTATGTGTGGTGGTATGAGGAAGCATGTGGGTATGTCAGATTGCCATATGTAGTGATATGTGGATGCATGTGGAGATGTCAGATTGGTATGTGTGGTGGTATGTGGAGGCATGTGGAGCTGTCAGATTGGTATCTGTGGTGGTATGTGGAGAAATGTGGGGATGTCAGTTTGGTATGTGTGGTGGTATGAGGAAGCAAATGGGAATGTCAGATTGCCATATGTGGTGGGATGTGGAGGCATGTGGGGATGTCAGATTGGTATGTGTGATGGTACAGTATGTGGAGACATGTGGGGATGTCAGATTGCCATATGTGGTGGTATGTGGAGGTATGTGGAGATGTCAGATGGGTATGTTGAGATATGTGGGGATGTCAGTTTGGTATGTGTGGTGGTATGAGGAAGCATGTGGGGTTGTCAGATTGCCATATGTGGTGGTATGTGAAGGCTTGTGGAGATGTCAGATTGGTATGTGTGGTGGTACTGTATGTGAAAGCATGTGGAGATGTCAGATTGGTATGTGTGGTGGTATGTGGAGACATGTGGGGATGTCAGTTTGCTATGTGTGGTGCTATGAGGAAGCATGTGGGCATGTCAGATTGGCACATGTGGTGGGATGTGGAGGCATGTGGAGATGTCAGTTTTGAGGAAGCATGTGGGGATGTCAGAATGCCATATGTGGTGGGATGTGAGGCATGTGGAAATTTCAGATTGGTATGTGTGATGGTATGTGGAAGCATGTGGAGATGTCACATTGGTATGTGTGGTGGTATGTGGAGACATGTGGGGATGTCAGTTTGGTATGTGTGGTGGTATGAGGAAGCATGTGCGGATGTCAGATTGCCATATGTGGTGGGATGTGGAGGCATGTGGGGAAGTCAGATTGGTATGTGTGGTGGGATGTGGACGCATGTGTGGATGTCAGATTGCCATATGTGGTGGCATGTGGCGGCATGTGGGGAAGTCAGATTGGTATGTGTGGTTGGATGTGGATGCATGAGGGGAAGTCAGATTGCCATACGTGGTGGTATGTGAAGGCATGAGGGGAAGTCAGATTGGTATGTGTGGTGGGATGTGGAGGCATGTGGAGATGTCAGTTTGGTATGTGTGGTTGTACGTGGAAGCATGTGGGGATGTCAGATTGCCATATGTGGTGGTATGTGGATGCATGTGGAGATGTCAAATTGGTATGTGTGGTGGAATGTGGAGGCATGTGGAGATACCAGTTTGGTATGTGTGGTGGTATGAGGAAGCATGTGGGTATGTCAGATTGCCATATGTAGTGATATGTGGATGCATGTGGAGATGTCAGATTGGTATGTGTGGTGGTATGTGGAGGCATGTGGAGCTGTCAGATTGGTATCTGTGGTGGTATGTGGAGAAATGTGCGGATGTCAGTTTGGTATGTGTGGTGGTATGAGGAAGCAAATGGGAATGTCAGATTGCCATATGTGGTGGGATGTGGAGGCATGTGGGGATGTCAGATTGGTATGTGTGGTGATACTGTATGTGAAAGCATGTGGAGATGTCAGATTGGTATGTGTGGTGGTATGTGGAAACATGTGGGGATGTCAGTTTGGTATGTGTGGTGGTATGTGGAGGCATGTGGGGATGTCAGATTGGTATGTGTGGTGGGATGTGGAGGCATGTGGGGAAGTCAAATTGGTATGTGTGGTGGGAAGAGGAGGCATGTGGAGATGTCAGTTTGGTATGTGTCGTGGTATGAGGAAGCATGTGGGGATGTCAGATTGCCATATGTGGTGTGTGGATGCATGTGGAGATATCAGATTGGTATGTGTAGTGGGATGTGGAGGCATGTGGAGATGTCAGATTGGTATGTGTGGTGGTATGTGGAGACATGTGGGGATGTCAGTTTGGTATGTGTGGTAGTATGAGGAAGCATATGGGAATGTCAGATTGGCATATGTGGTGGGATGTGGAGGCATGTGGAGATGTCAGTTTGGTATGTGTGATGGTATGTGGAAGAATGTGGAGATGTCAGATTGGTATGAGTGGTGGTATGTGGAGACATGTGGGGATGTCAGTTTGGTATGTGTGGTGGTATGACGAAGCATGTGCGGATGTCAGATTGCCATATGTGGTGGGATGTGGAGGCATGTGGGGATGTCAGATTGGTATGTGTGGTGGTATGTGGAAATGTCAGATTGGTATGTGTGGTGGTATGTGGAAGCATGTGGATATGTCAGATTGGTATGTGGAGAAATGTGGGGATGTCAATTTGGTATGTTTGGTGGGATGTGGAGGCATGTGGGGATGTCAGTTTGGTATGTGTTGCGGTATGAGGAAGCATGAGGGGTTGTCAGATTGCCATATGTGGTGGGATGTGGAGGCATGTGGAAATGTCAGATTGGCATATGTGGAGGGATGTGGAGACATGTGGAGATGTCAGATTGGTATGTGTAGTGGTATGTGGAGACATGTGGGGATGTCAGTTTGGTATGTGTGGTGGTATGAGGAAGCATGTGCGGATGTCAGATTGCCTTATGTGGTGGGATGTGGAGGCATGTGGAAATGTCAGATTGGTATGTGTGATGGTATGTGGAAGCATGTGGAGATGTCAGATTGGTATGTGTGGTGGTATGTGGAGACATGTGGGGATGTCAGTTTGGTATGTGTGGTGGTATGACGAAGCATGTGCGGATGTCAGATTGCCATATGTGGTGGGATGTGGAGGCATGTGGGGATGTCAGATTGGTATGTGTGGTGGTATGTGGAGACATGTGGGGATGTCCGTTTGGTATGTTTGGAGGTATGAGGAAGCATATGGGAATGTCAGATTGCCATATGTGGTGGGATGTGGAAGCATGTGGAGATGTCAGATTGGTATGTGTGGTGGTATGTGGAGGCATGTGGGGATATCAGATTGGTATGTGTGGTGGGATGTGGATGCATGTGGGGAAGTCAGATTGGTATGTGTGGTGGTATGTGGAGGCATGTTGGGATGTCAGATTGGTAGGTGTGGTGGTATGTGGAGGCATGTGGGGTTGTCAGATTGCCATATGTGGTGGGATGTGGAGGCATGTGGAGATGTCAGATTGGTATGTGTGGTGGTACTGTATGTGAAAGCATGTGGAGATGTCAGACTGGTATGTGTGATGGTATGTGGAAGCATGTGGAAATGTCAGATTGGCATATGTGATGGTATGTGGAGGCATGCTGGGATGTCAGATTGGTATCTGTGGTGGTATGTGGAAGTATGTGGAGATGTCAGATTGGTATGTATGGTGGTATGAAGAAGCATGTGGGGATGTCAGATTGCCATATATGTTGGGATGTGGAGGCATGTGGTGATGTCAGATTGGTATGTGTGGTGGTATGTGGAGGCATGTTGGGATGTCAGATTGGTATGTGTGGTGGTATATGGATGCATGTGGGGATGTCAGTTTGGTATGTGTGGTGGTATGAGGAAGCATCTGCGGATGTCAGATTGCCATATGTGGTGGTATGTGGAGGCATGTTGGGATATCAGAATGGTATGTATGGTGGTATGTGGAGGCATGTGGGGATGTCAGATTGGTATGTGTGGTGGTATGTGGAGGCATGTTGGGATGTCAGATTGGTATGTGTGGTGGTATGTGGAGACATGGGGTGATGTCTGTTTGGTATGTGTGGTGGTATGAGGAAGCATGTGCGGATGTCAGATTGCCATATGTGGTGGGATGTGGAGGCATGTGGGGATGTCAGATTGGTATGTGTGGTGGTATATGGAGACATGTGGGGATGTCAGTTTGGTATGTTTGGTGGTATGAGGAAGCATATGGGAATGTCAGATTGCCATATGTGGTGGGATGTGGAGGCATGTGGAGATGTCAGATTGGTATGTGTGGTGGTATGTGGAGACATGTGGGGATATAAGATTGGTATGTGTGGTGGGATGTGGTTGTATGAGGAAGCAAGTGGGGATGTCAGATTGCCATATGTGGTGGGATGTGGAGGCATGTTGGGATGTCAGATTGGTTTGTGTGGTGGTATGTGGAAGTATGTGGAGATGTCAGATTGGTATGTATGGTGGTATGAAGAAGCATGTGGGGATGTCAGATTGCCATATATGTTGGGATGTGGAGGCATGTGGTGATGTCAGATTGATATGTGTGGTTGTATGTGGAGGCATGTTGGGATGTCAGATTGGTATGTGTGGTGGTATGTGGATGCATGTGGGGATGTCAGTTTGGTATATGTGGTGGTATGAGGAAGCATGTGCGGATGTCAGATTGCCATATGTGGTGGTATGTGGAGGCATGTTGGGATGTCAGATTGGTATGTGTGGTGGTATGTGGAGGCATGTGGGGATGTCAGATTGGTATGTGTGGTGGTATGAGGAGGCATGTTGGGATGTCAGATTGGTATGTGTGGTGGTATGTGGAGACATGTGGGGATGTCAGTTTGGTATGTGTGGTGGTATGAGGAAGCATGTGCGGATGTCAGATTGCCATATGTGGTGGGATGTGGAGGCATGTGGGGATGTCAGATTGGTATGTGTGGTGTTATGTGGAGACATGTGGGGATGTCAGTTTGGTATGTTTGGTGGTATGAGGAAGCATATGGGAATGTCAGATTGCCATATGTGGTGGGATGTGGGGGCATGTGGAGATGTCAGATTGGTATGTGTGGTGGTATGTGGAGGCATGTGGCGATTTAAGATTGGTATGTGTGGTGGGATTTGGAGGCATGTGGGGAAGTCAGATTGGTATGTGTGGTGGTATGTGGAGGCATGTTGGGATGTCAGATTGGTAGGTGTGGTGGTATATGGAGACATGTGGGGTTGTCAGATTGCCATATGTGGTGGTATGTGGTGGCATGTGGAGATATCAGATTGGTATGTGTGGTGGTACTGTATGTGAAAGCATGTGGAGATGTCAGATTGGTATGTGTGGTGCTATGTGGAGACATGTGGGGATGTCAGTTTGGTAGGTGTGGTGGTATGTGGAGGCATGTGGGGTTGTCAGATTGCCATATGTGGTGGGATGTGGAGGCATGTGGAGATGTCAGATTGGTATGTGTGGTGGTACTGTATGTGAAAGCATGTGGAGATGTCAGATTGGTATGTGTGGTAGTATGTGAAAGCAAGTGGAGATGTCAGATTGCCATATGTGGTGGGATGTGGAGGCATGTGTATATGTCAGATTGGTATGTGGAGACATGTGGGGATGTCAGTTTGGTATGTTTGGTGGGATGTGGAGGCATGTGGGGATGTCAGTTTGGTATGTGTTGCGGTTTGAGGAAGCATGTGGGGTTGTCAGATTGCCATTTGTGGTGGGATGTGGAGGCATGTGGAGATGTCAGACTGGTATGTGTGATGGTATGTGGAAGCATGTGGAAATGTCAGATTGGCATATGTGATGGTATGTGGAGGCATGCTGGGATGTCAGATTGGTATCTGTGGTGGTATGTGGAAGTATGTGGAGATGTCAGATTGGTATGTATGGTGGTATGAAGAAGCATGTGGTGCTGTCAGATAGCCATATATGTTGGGATGTGGAGGCATGTGGTGATGTCAGATTGGTATGTGTGGTGGTATGTGGAGGCATGTTGGGATGTCAGATTGGTATGTGTGGTGGTATATGGATGCATGTGGGGATGTCAGTTTGGTATGTGTGGTGGTATGAGGAAGCATGTGCGGATGTCAGATTGCCATATGTGGTGGTATGTGGAGGCATGTTGGGATGTCAGATTGGTATGTGTGGTGGTTTGTGGAGGCATGTGGGGATGTCAGATTGGTATGTGTGGTGGTATGTGGAGGCATGTTGGGATGTCAGATTGGTATGTGTGGTGGTATGTGGAGACATGTGGGGATGTCAGTTTGGTATGTGTGCTGGTATAACGAAGCATGTGCGGATGTCAGATTGCCATATGTGGTGGGATGTGGAGGCATGTGGGGATGTCAGATTGGTATGTGTGGTGGTATGTGGAGACATGTGGGGATGTCAGTTTGGTATGTATGGTGGAATGTTGAGGCATATGGGAATTGTAGATTGCCATATGTGGTGGGATGTGGAGGCATGTGGAGATGTCAGATTGGTATGTGTGGTGGTATGTGGAGGCATGTGGGGATATAAGATTGGTATGTGTGGTGGGATGTGGTGGTATGAGGAAGCAAGTGGGGATGTAAGATTGCCATATGTGGTGGGATGTGGAGGCATGTTGGGATGTCAGATTGGTTTGTGTGGTGGTATGTTGAGGCATGTGGGGATGTCAGATTGGTATGTGTGGTGGTATGTGGAGGCATGTGGTGATGTCAGATTGATATGTGTGGTTGTATGTGGAGGCATGTTGGGATGTCAGATTGGTATGTGTGGTGGTATGTGGATGCATGTGGGGATGTCAGTTTAGTATATGTGGTGGTATGAGGAAGCATGTGCGGATGTCAGATTGCCATATGTGGTGGTATGTGGAGGCATGTTGGGATGTCAGATTGGTATGTGTGGTGGTATGTGGAGGCATGTGGGGATGTCAGATTGGTATGTGTGGTGGTATGAGGAGGCATGTTGGGATGTCAGATTGGTATGTGTGGTGGTATGTGGAGACATGTGGGGATGTCAGTTTGGTATGTGTGGTGGTATGAGGAAGCATGTGCGGATGTCAGATTGCCATATGTGGTGGGATGTGGAGGCATGTGGGGATGTCAGATTGGTATGTGTGGTGTTATGTGGAGACATGTGGGGATGTCAGTTTGGTATGTTTGGTGGTATGAGGAAGCATATGGGAATGTCAGATTGCCATATGTGGTGGGATGTGGGGGCATGTGGAGATGTCAGATTGGTATGTGTGGTGGTATGTGGAGGCATGTGGCGATTTAAGATTGGTATGTGTGGTGGGATGTGGAGGCATGTGGGGAAGTCAGATTGGTATGTGTGGTGGTATGTGGAGGCATGTTGGGATGTCAGATTGGTAGGTGTGGTGGTATATGGAGACATGTGGGGTTGTCAGATTGCCATATGTGGTGGTATGTGATGGCATGTGGAGATATCAGATTGGTATGTGTGGTGGTACTGTATGTGAAAGCATGTGGAGATGTCAGATTGGTATGTGTGGTGCTATGTGGAGACATGTGGGGATGTCAGTTTGGTAGGTGTGGTGGTATGTGGAGGCATGTGGGGTTGTCAGATTGCCATATGTGGTGGGATGTGGAGGCATGTGGAGATGTCAGATTGGTATGTGTGGTGGTACTGTATGTGAAAGCATGTGGAGATGTCAGATTGGTATGTGTGGTGGTATGTGAAAGCAAGTGGAGATGTCAGATTGCCATATGTGGTGGGATGTGGAGGCATGTGTATATGTCAGATTGGTATGTGGAGACATGTGGGGATGTCAGTTTGGTATGTTTGGTGGGATGTGGAGGCATGTGGGGATGTCAGTTTGGTATGTGTTGCGGTTTGAGGAAGCATGTGGGGTTGTCAGATTGCCATATGTGGTGGGATGTGGAGGCATGTGGAGATGTCAGACTGGTATGTGTGATGGTATGTGGAAGCATGTGGAAATGTCAGATTGGCATATGTGATGGTATGTGGAGGCATGCTGGGATGTCAGATTGGTATCTGTGGTGGTATGTGGAAGTATGTGGAGATGTCAGATTGGTATGTATGGTGGTATGAAGAAGCATGTGGTGCTGTCAGATAGCCATATATGTTGGGATGTGGAGGCATGTGGTGATGTCAGATTGGTATGTGTGGTGGTATGTGGAGGCATGTTGGGATGTCAGATTGGTATGTGTGGTGGTATATGGATGCATGTGGGGATGTCAGTTTGGTATGTGTGGTGGTATGAGGAAGCATGTGCGGATGTCAGATTGCCATATGTGGTGGTATGTGGAGGCATGTTGGGATGTCAGATTGGTATGTGTGGTGGTTTGTGGAGGCATGTGGGGATGTCAGATTGGTATGTGTGGTGGTATGTGGAGGCATGTTGGGATGTCAGATTGGTATGTGTGGTGGTATGTGGAGACATGTGGGGATGTCAGTTTGGTATGTGTGCTGGTATAACGAAGCATGTGCGGATGTCAGATTGCCATATGTGGTGGGATGTGGAGGCATGTGGGGATGTCAGATTGGTATGTGTGGTGGTATGTGGAGACATGTGGGGATGTCAGTTTGGTATGTATGGTGGAATGTTGAGGCATATGGGAATTGTAGATTGCCATATGTGGTGGGATGTGGAGGCATGTGGAGATGTCAGATTGGTATGTGTGGTGGTATGTGGAGGCATGTGGGGATATAAGATTGGTATGTGTGGTGGGATGTGGTGGTATGAGGAAGCAAGTGGGGATGTAAGATTGCCATATGTGGTGGGATGTGGAGGCATGTTGGGATGTCAGATTGGTTTGTGTGGTGGTATGTTGAGGCATGTGGGGATGTCAGATTGGTATGTGTGGTGGGATGTGGACGCATGTGGGGATGTCAGATTGCCATATGTGGTGGGATGTGGAGGCATGTGGGGAAGTCAGATTGGTATGTGTGGTGGGATGTGGACGCATGTGGGGAAGTCAGATTGCCATACGTGGTGGTATGTGAAGGCATGAGGGGATGTCAGATTGGTATGTGTGGTGGGATGTGGAGGCATGTGGAGATGTCAGTTTGGTATGTGTGGTGGTACGTGGAAGCATGTGGGGATGTCAGATTGCCATATGTGGTGGAATGTGGATGCATGTGGAGATGTCAAATTGGTATGTGTGGTGGGATGTGGAGGCATGTGGAGATGCCAGTTTGGTATGTGTGGTGGTATGAGGAAGCATGTGTGTATGTCAGATTGCCATATGTAGTGATATGTGGATGCATGTGGAGATGTCAGATTGGTATGTGTGGTGGTAAGTGGAGGCATGTGGAGATGTCAGATTGGTATCTGTGGTGGTATGTGGAGACATGTGGGGATGTCAGTTTGGTATGTGTGGTGGTATGAGGAAGCAAATGTGAATGTCAGATTGCCATATGTGGTGGGATGTGGAGGCATGTGGGGATGTCAGATTGGTATGTGTGATGGTACAGTATGTGCAGACATGTGGGGATGTCAGATTGCCATATGTGGTGGTATGTGGAGGTATGTGGAGATGTCAAATGGGTATGTTGAGATATGTGGGGATGTCAGTTTTGTATGTGTGGTGGTATGAGTTAGCATGTGGGGTTGTCAGATTGCCATATGTGGTGGTATGTGGAGGCTTGTGGAGATGTCAGATTGGTATGTGTGGTGATACTGTATGTGAAAGCATGTGGAGATGTCAGATTGGTATGTGTGGTGGTATGTGGAAACATGTGGGGATGTCAGTTTGGTATGTGTGGTGGTATGTGGAGGCATGTGGGGATGTCAGATTGGTATGTGTGGTGGGATGTGGAGGCATGTGGGGAAGTCAAATTGGTATGTGTGGTGGGAAGAGGAGGCATGTGGAGATGTCAGTTTGCTATGTGTCGTGGTATGAGGAAGCATGTGGGGATGTCAGATTGCCATATGTGGTGTGTGGATGCATGTGGAGATATCAGATTGGTATGTGTAGTGGGATGTGGAGGCATGTGGGGATGTCAGATTGGTATGTGTGGTGGTATGTGGAGGCATGTGGGGATGTCAGATTGGTATATGTGTTGGGATGTGGAGGCATGTGGGGATGTCAGATTTGTATGTGTGATGGTACAGTATGTGGAGACATGTGGGAATGTCAGATTGCCATATGTGGTGGGATGTGGAGGCATGTGGAGATGTCAGATTGGTATGTGGAGACATGTGGGGATGTCAGTTTGGTATGTGTGGTGGTATGAGGAAGCATGTGGGGTTGTCAGATTGCAATATGTGGTGCGATGTGGAGGCATGTGGAGATGTCATATTGGTATGTGTGGTGGTACTGTATGTGAAAGCATGTGGAGATGTTAGATTGGTATGTGTGGTGGTATGTGGAGACATGTGGGGATGTCAGTTTGCTATGTGTGGTGTTATGAGGAAGCATGTGGGCATGTCAGATTGGCATATGTGGTGGGATGTGGAGGCATGTGGAGATGTCAGTTTGGTATGTGTGATGGTATGTGGAAGAATGTGGAGATGTCAGATTGGTATGAGTGGTGGTATGTGGAGACTTGTGGGGATGTCAGTTTGGTATGTGTGGTGGTATGACGAAGCATGTGCGGATGTCAGATTGCCATATGTGGTGGGATGTGGAGGCATGTGGGGATGTCAGATTGGTATGTGTGGTGGTATGTGGAAATGTCAGATTGGTATGTGTGGTGGTATGTGGAAGCATGTGGATATGTCAGATTGGTATGTGGAGAAATGTGGGGATGTCAATTTGGTATGTTTGGTGGGATGTGGAGGCATGTGGGGATGTCACTTTGGTATGTGCGGTGGTATGTGGAGACATGTGGGGATGTCAGTTTGGTATGTGTGGTGGTATGACGAAGCATGTGCGGATGTCAGATTGCAATATGTGGTGGGATGTGGAGGCATGTGGGGATGTCAGATTGGTATGTGTGGTGGTATGTGGAGACATGTGGGGATGTCCATTTGGTATGTTTGGAGGTATGAGGAAGCATATGGGAATGTCAGATTGCCATATGTGGTGGGATGTGGAAGCATGTGGAGATGTCAGATTGGTATGTGTGGTGGTATGTGGAGGCATGTGGGGATATCAGATTGGTATGTGTGGTGGGATGTGGATGCATGTGGGGAAGTCAGATTGGTATGTGTGGTGGTATGTGGAGGCATGTTGGGATGTCAGATTGGTAGGTGTGGTGGTATGTGGAGGCATGTGGGGTTATCAGATTGCCATATGTGGTGGGATGTGGAGGCATGTGGAGATGTCAGATTGGTATGTGTGGTGGTACTGTATGTGAAAGCATGTGGAAATGTCAGATTGGTATGTGTGGTGGTATGTGAAAGCATGTGGAGATGTCAGATTGCCATATGTGGTGGGATGTGGATGCATGTGGATATGTCAGATTGGTATGTGGAGACATGTGGGGATGTCAGTTTGGTATGTTTGGTGGGATGTGGAGGCATGTGGGGATGTCAGTTTGGTATGTGTTGAGGTGTGAAGAAGCATGTGGGGTTGTCAGATTGCCATATGTGGTGGGATGTGGAGGCATGTGGAGATGTCAGATTGGCATATGTGATGGTATGTGGAGGCATGCTGGGATGTCAGATTGGTATCTGTGGTGGTATGTGGAAGTATGTGGAGATGTCAGATTGGAATGTATGGTGGTATGAAGAAGCATGTGGGGATGTCAGATTGCCATATATGTTGGGATGTGGAGGCATGTGGTGATGTCAGATTGGTATGTGTGGTGGTATATGGATGCATGTGAGGATGTCAGTTTGGTATGTGTGGTGGTATGAGGAAGCATCTGCGGATGTCAGATTGCCATATGTGGTGGTATGTGGAGGCATGTTGGGATATCAGATTGGTATGTGTGTTGGTATGTGGAGGCATGTGGGTATGTCAGATTGGTATGTGTGGTGGTATGTGGAGGCATGTTGGGATGTCAGATTGGTATGTGTGTTGGTATGTGGAGACATGTGGGGATGTCAGTTTGGTATGTGTGGTGGTATGAGGAAGCATGTGCGGATGTCAGATTGCCATATGTGGTGGGATGTGGAGGCATGTGGGGATGTCTGATTGGTATGTGTGGAGGTTTGTGGAGACATGTGGGGATGTCAGTTTGGTATGTTTGGTGGTATGAGGAAGCATATGGGAATGTCAGATTGCCATATGTGGTGGGATGTGGAGGCATGTGGAGATGTCAGATTGGTATGTGTGGTGGTATGTGGAGACATGTGGGGATATAAGATTGGTATGTGTGGTGGGATGTGGATGTATGAGGAAGCAAGTGGGGATGTCAGATTGCCATATGTGGTGGGATGTGGAGGCATGTTGGGATGTCAGATTGGTTTGTGTGGTGTATGTTGAGGCATGTGGGGATGTCAGATTGGTATGTGCGGTGGTATGTGGAGGCATGCTGGGATGTCAGATTGGTATGTATGGTGGTATGAAGAAGCATGTGGGGATGTCAGATTGCCATATATGTTGGGATGTGGAGGCATGTGGTGATGTGAGATTGGTATGTG
Source organism: Taudactylus pleione (assembly GCA_031769625.1). Taxonomy (NCBI): domain Eukaryota; kingdom Metazoa; phylum Chordata; class Amphibia; order Anura; family Myobatrachidae; genus Taudactylus; species Taudactylus pleione. The sequence goes on along the minus strand of JAUIMM010000200.1, from coordinate 3,487,033 downwards.
TGGTGGTATGTGGAGGCATGTTGGGATGTCAGATTGATATGTGTGGTGGTATGTGGATGCATGTGGGGATGTCAGTTTGGTATGTGTGGTGGTATGAGGAGGCATGTTGGGATGTCAGATTGGTATGTGTGGTGGTATGTGGAGACATGTGGGGATGTCATTTTGGTATGTGTGGTGGTATGAGGAAGCATGTGTGGATGTCAGATTGCCATATGTGGTGGGATGTGGAGGCATGTGGGGATGTCAGATTGGTATGTGTGGTGTTATGTGGAGACATGTGGGGATGTCAGTTTGGTTTGTTTGGTGGTATGAGGAAGCATATGGGAATGTCAGATTGCCATATGTGGTGGGATGTGGAGGCATGTGGAGATGTCAGATTGGTATGTGTGGTGGTATGTGGAGGCATGTGGCGATATAAGATTGGTATGTGTGGTGGGATGTGGAGGCATGTGGGGAAGTTAGATTGGTATGTGTGGTGGTATGTGGAGGCATGTTGGGATGTCAGATTGGTAGGTGTGGTGGTATGTGGAGACATGTGGGGTTGTCAGATTGCCATATGTGGTGGTATGTGGTGGCATGTGGAGATATCAGATTGGTATGTGTGGTGGTACTGTATGTGAAAGCATGTGGAGATGTCAGATTGGTATGTGTGGTGCTATGTGGAGACATGTGGGAATGTCAGTTTGGTAGGTGTGGTGGTATGTGGAGGCATGTGGGGTTGTCAGATTGCCATATGTGGTGGGATGTGGAGGCATGTGGAGATGTCAGTTTGGTATGTGTGGTGGTATAACGAAGCATGTGCGGATGACAGATTGCCATATGTGCTGGGATGTGGAGGCATGTGGGGATGTCAGATTGGTATGTGTGGTGGTATGTGGAGACATGAGGGGATGTCAGTTTGGTATGTTTGGTGGTATGTTGAGGCATATGGGAATGTCAGATTGCCATATGTGGTGGGATGTGGAGACATGTGGAGATGTCAGATTGGTATGTGTGGTGGTATGTGGAGGCATGTGGGGATATAAGATTTGTATGTGTGGTGGGATGTGGTGGTATGAGGAAGCAAGTGGGGATGTCAGATTGCCATATGTGGTGGGATGTGGAGGCATGTGGAGATGTCAGATTGGTATGTGTGGTGGTATGTGGAGAAATGTGGGGATATAAGATTGGTATGTGTGGTGGGATGTGGTTGTATGAGGAAGCAAGTGGGGATGTCAGATTGCCATATGTTGTGGGATGTGGAGGCATGTTGGGATATCAGATTGGTTTGTGTGGTGTATGTTGAGGCATGAGGGGATGTCAGATTGGTATGTGTGGTGGTATGTGGAGGAATGTGGAGGTATGTGGAGGCAGGCTGGGATGTCAGATTGGTATGTGTGGTGGTATGTGGAAGTATGTGGAGATGTCAGATTGGTATGTATGGTGGTATGAAGAAGCATGTGGGGATGTCAGATTGCCATATATGTTGGGATGTGGAGGCATGTGGTGATGTCAGATTGGTATGTGTGGTGGTATGTGGAGTCATGTTGGGATGTCAGATTGGTATGTGTGGTGGTATGTGGATGCATGTGGGGATGTCAGTTTGGTATATGTGGTGGCATGAGGAAGCATGTGCGGATGTCAGATTGCCATATGTGGTGGTATGTGGAGGCATGTTGGGATGTCAGATTGGTATTTGTGGTGGTATGTGGAGGCATGTGGGGATGTCAGATTGGTATGTGTGGTGGTATGAGGAGGCATGTTGGGATGTCAGATTGGTATGTGTGGTGGTATGTGGAGACATGTGGGGATGTCAGTTTGGTATGTGTGGTGGTATGAGGAAGCATGTGCGGATGTCAGATTGCCATATGTGGTGGGATGTGGAGGCATGTGGGGATGTCAGATTGGTATGTGTGGTGCTATGTGGAGACATGTGGGGATGTCAGTTTGGTATGTTTGCTAGTATGAGGAAGCATATGGGAATGTCAGATTGCCATATGTGGTGGGATGTGGAGGCATGTGGAGATGTCAGATCGGTATGTGTGGTGGTATGTGGAGGCATGTGGCGATATAAGATTGGTATGTGTGGTGGGATGTGGAGACACGTGGGGAAGTCAGATTGGTATGTGTGGTGGTATGTGGAGGCATGTTGGGATGTCAGATTGGTAGCTGTGGTGGTATGTGGAGACATGTGGGGTTGTCAGATTGCCATATGTGGTGGTATGTGGTGGCATGTGGAGATATCAGATTGGTATGTGTGGTGGTACTGTATGTGAAAGCATGTGGAGATGTCTGATTGGTATGTGTGGTGCTATGTGGAGACATGTGGGGATGTCAGTTTGGTAGGTGTGGTGGTATGTGGAGGCATGTGGGGTTGTCAGATTGCCATATGTGGTGGGATGTGGAGGCATGTGGAGATGTCAGTTTGGTATGTGTGGTGGTATAACGAAGCATGTGCGGATGTCAGATTGCCATATGTGGTGGGATGTGGAGGCATGTGGGGATGTCAGATTGGTGTGTATGGTGGTATGTGGAGACATGTGGGGATGTCAGTTTGGTATGTTTGGTGGTATGTTGAGGCATATGGGAATGACAGATTGCCATATGTGGTGGGATGTGGAGGCATGTGGAGATGTCAGATTGGTATGTGTGGTGGTATGTGGAGGCATGTGGGGATGTAAGATTGGTATGTGTGGTGGGATGTGGTGGTATGAGGAAGCAAGTGGGGATGTCAGATTTCCATATGTGGTGGGATGTGGAGGCATGTTGGGATTTCAGATTGGTTTGTGTGGTGTATGTTGAGGCATGTGGGGATGTCAGATTCGTATGTGCGGTGGTATGTGGAGGCATGCTGGGATGTCACATTGGTATGTGTGGTGGTATGTGAAAGTATGTGGAGATGTCAGATTGGTATGTATGGTGTTATGAAGAAGCATGTGGGGATGTCAGATTGCCATATATGTTGGGATGTGGAGGCATGTGGGATGTGGAGGCATGTGGTGTGATTTTTAGAATGTAAGCTCTCACGAGCAGGGCCTTCTACCCTCTTGTGCTTCTCCTTACTATAGTGTCATTTACTTCTTACTCACCACTAGGGCACCTAACACTTGGTTGCTTATGCTCTGTTGCTTATCTGGGTGAAATGGTCACTAATGTAGCAATATATATTACCCATGTCCTGTATTGTATTGTTCTGTAAGTCACTTGTATACAATTTGTTTTTGTACTTTGTAAGGCGCTGCGGAATACTTGTGGCGCCATATAAATAAATGCTAATAATAATAATAAATGTCAGATTGGTATGTGTGGTGGTATGTGGAGTCATGTTGGGATATCAGATTAGTATGTGTGGTGGTATGTGGATGCATGTGGGGATGTCAGTTTGGTATATGTGGTGGAATGAGGAAGCATGTGCGGATGTCAGACTGCCATATGTGGTGGTATGTGGAGGCATGTTGGGATGTCAGATTGGTATGTGTGGTGGTATGTGGAGGCATGTGGGGATGTCAGATTGGTATGTGTGGTGGTATCTGGAGGCATGTTGGGATGTCAGATTGGTATGTGTGGTGGTATGTGGAGACATGTGGGGATGTCAGTTTGGTATGTGTGGTGGTATGAGGAAGCATGTGCGGATGTCAGATTGCCATATGTGGTGGGATGTGGAGGCATGTGGGGATGTCAGATTGGTATGTGTGGTGGTATGTGGAGACATGTGGGGATGTCAGTTTGGTATGTTTGGTGGTATGAGGAAGCATATGGGAATGTCAGATTGCCATATGTGGTGGGATGTGGAGGCATGTGGAGATGTCAAATTGGTATGTGTGGTGGTATGTGGAGGCATGTGGCGATATAAGATTGGTGTGTGGTGGGATGTGGAGGCATGTGGGGAAGTCAGATTGGTATGTGTGGTGGTATGTGGATGCATGTTAGGATGTCAGATTGGTAGGTGTGGTGGTATGTGGAGACATGTGGGGTTGTCAGATTGTCATATGTGGTGGTATGTGGAGGCATGTGGAGATATCAGATTGGTATGTGTGGTGGTACAGTATGTGAAAGCATGTGGAGATGTCAGATTGGTATGTGTGGTGCTATGTGGAGACATGTGGGGATGTCAGTTTGGTATGTGTGGTGGTATGAGGAAGCGTGTGGAGATGTCAGTTTGGCATATGTGGTGGGATGTGGAGGCATGTTGGGATGTCAGATTGGTATGTGTGGTTTTATGTGGAGGCATGTGGGGATGTCAGATTGATATGTGTGGTGGTATGTGGAGGCATGTTGGGATGTCAGATTGGTATGTGTGGTGGTATGTGGAGAAAAGTGGGGATGTCAGTTTGGTATGTGTGGTGGTATGAGGAAGCATGTGCGGATGTCAGATTGCCATATGTGGTGGGATGTGGAGGCATGTGGGGATGTCAGATTGGTATGTGTGGTGGTATGTGGAGACATGTGGGGATGTCAGTTTGGTATGTTTGGTGGTATGAGGAAGCATATGGGAATGTCAGATTGCCATATGTGTTGGGATGTGGAGGCATGTGGAGATGTCAGATAGGTATGTGTGGTGGTATGTGGAGGCATGTGGCGATATAAGATTGGTATGTGTGGTGGGATGTGGACGCATGTGGGGAAGTCAGATTGGTATGTGTGGTGGTATGTGGAGGCATGTTGGGATGTCAGATTTCTAGGTGTGGTGGTATGTGGAGACATGTGGGGATGTCAGATTGCCATATGTGGTGGTATGTGAAAGCATGTGGAGATGTCAGATTGGTATATGTGGTGCTATGTGGAGACATGTGGGGATGTCAGTTTGGTATGTGTGGTGGTATGAGGAAGCATGTGGGGATGTCAGATTGGCATATGTGGTGGGATGTGGAGGCATGTGGAAATGTCAGATTGGTATGTGTGGTGGTAATGTATGTGAAAGCATGTGGAGATGTCAGATTGGTATATGTGGTGGTATGTGGAGACATGTGGGGATGTCAGTTTGGTATGTGTGGTGGTATGTGGAAGCATGTGGGGAAGTCAAATTGGTATGTGTGGTGGGATGTGCAGGCATGTGGAGATGTCAGTTTGGTATGTGTGGTGGTATGAGGAAGCATGTGGGGATGTCAGATTGCCATATGTGGTGGTATGTGGATGCAAGTGGAGATATCAGATTGGTATGTGTAGAGGGATGTGGAGGCATGTGGAGATGTCAGATTGGTATTTGTGGTAGTATGTGGAGACATGTGGGGATGTCAGTTTGGTATGTGTGGTGGTATGAGGAAGCATATGGGAATGTCAGATTGCCATATGTGGTGGGATGTGGAGGCATGTGGAGATGTCAGATTGGTATGTGGAGACATGTGGGGATGTCAGTTTGGTATATGTGGTGGAATGTGGAAGCATGTGGGGTTGTCAGATAGCCATATGTGGTGGGATGTGGAGGCATGTGGAGATGTCAGATTGGTATGTGTGGTGGTACTGTATGTGAAAGCATGTGGAAATGTCAGATTGGTATGTGTGGTGGTATGTGGAGACATGTGGGGATGTCATGTTGCTATGTGTGGTGTTATGAGGAAGCATGTGGGCATGTCAGATTGGCATATGTGGTGGGATGTGGAGGCATGTGGAGATGTCAGTTTGGTCAGTTTTGAGGAAGCATGTGGGGATGTCAGAATGCCATATGTGGTGGGATGTGGAGGCATGTGGAAATGTCAGATTGGTATGTGTTGTGGTATGTGGAGACATGTGGGGATGTCAGTTTGGTATGTGTGGTGATATGAGGAAGCATGTGGGGTTGTCAGATTGCCATATGTGGTGGGATGTGGAGGCATGTGGAGATGTAAGATTGGTGTGTGTGTGGTACTGTATGTGGAAGCATGTGGAGATGTCAGATTGGTATGTGTGACGGTATGTGTAGACATGTGGGGATGTCAGGTTGCTATGTGTGGTGTTATGAGGAAGCATGTGGGCATGTCAGATTGGCATATGTGGTGGGATGTGGAGGCATGTGGAGATGTCAGTTTGGTCAGTTTTGAGGAAGCATGTGGGGATGTCAGAATGCCATATGTGGTTGGATGTGGAGGCATGTGGAAATGTCAGATTGGTATGTGTTGTGGTATGTGGAGACATGTGGGGATGTCAGTTTGGTATGTGTGGTGGTATGAGGAAGCATGTGCGGATGTCAGATTGCCATATGTGGTGGGATGTTAAGGCATGTGGGGAAGTCAGATTGGTATGTGTGGTGGTATGTGGAGACATGTGGGGATGTCAATTTGGTATGTTAGGTGGTATGAGGAAGCATATGGGAATGTCAGATTGCCATATGTGGTGGGATGTGGAGGCATGTGGAGATGTCAGATTGGTATGTGTGATGGTATGTGGAAGCATGTGGGGATATCAGTTTGGTATGTGTGGTGGGATGTGGAGGCATGTGGAGATGTCAGATTGGTATGTATGATGGTATGTGGAAGCATGTTGGGATGTCAGATTGGTAGGTGTGGTGGTATGTGGAGGCATGTGGGGTTGTCAGATTGCCATATGTGGTGGAATGTGGAGGCATGTGGAGATGTCAGATTGGTCAGTTTTGAGGAAGCATGTGGGGATGTCAGAATGCCATATGTGGTGGGATGTGGAGGCATATGGAAATGTCAGATTGGTATGTGTTGTGGTATGTGGAGACATGTGGAGATGTCAGATTGGTATGTGTGGCGGTATGTGTAGACATGTGGGGATGTCAGGTTGCTATGTGTGGTGTTATGAGGAAGCATGTGGGCATGTCAGATTGGCATATGTGGTGGGATGTGGAGGCATGTGGAGATGTCAGTTTCGTCAGTTTTGAGGAAGCATGTGGGGATGTCAGAATGCCATATGTGGTTGGATGTGGAAGCATGTGGAAATGTCAGATTGGTATGTGTTGTGGTACGTGGAGACATGTGGGGATGTCAGTTTGGTATGTGTGGTGGTATGAGGAAGCATGTGCGGATGTCAGATTGCCATATGTGGTGGGATGTTAAGGCATGTGGGGAAGTCAGATTGGTATGTGTGGTGGTATGTGGAGACATGTGGGGATGTCAATTTGGTATGTTAGGTGGTATGAGGAAGCATATGGGAATGTCAGATTGCCATATGTGGTGGGATGTGGAGGCATGTGGAGATGTCAGATTGGTATGTGTGATGGTATGTGGAAGCATGTGGGGATATCAGATTGGTATGTGTGGTGGGATGTGGAGGCATGTGGGGAAGTCAGATTGGTATGTATGATGGTATGTGGAGGCATGTTGGGATGTCAGATTGGTAGGTGTGGTGGTATGTGGAGGCATGTGGGGTTGTCAGATTGCCATATGTGGTGGAATGTGGAGACATGTGGAGATGTCAGATTGGTATGTGTGGTGGTACTGTATGTGAAAGCATGTGGAGATGTCAGATTGGTATGTGTGGTGGTATGTGGAGTCATGTGTGGATGTCAGTTTGGGATGTGTGGTGGGATGTGGAGGCATGTTGGGAAGTCAGATTGGTATGTGTGGTGGTATGTGGAGGCATGTTGGGATGTCAGATTGGTAGGTGGAGACATGTGGGGATGTCAGTTTGGTATGTTTGGTGGGATGTGGAGGCATGTGGGGATGTCAGTTTGGTATGTGTTGCAGTATGAGGAAGCATGTGGGGTTGTCGGATTGCCATTTGCGGTGGGATGTGGAGGCATGTGGAGATGTCAGACTGGTATGTGTGGTGGTATGTGGTGGCATGTGGGGATCTCAGATTGCCATATGTGGTGGTATATGGAGGCATGTGGAGATATCAGATCGGTATGTGTGGTGGTATGTGGAGGCATGTGGAGATGTCAGAGTGCCATATGTGGTGGTATGTGGAGACATGTGGGGATGTCAGTTTGGTATGTGTGGTGGTATGAGGAAGCATGTGGGGATGTCAGATTGCCATATGTGGTGGGATGTGGATGCATGTGGTGATGTTAGATTGGTATGTTTGGTGGTATGTGGAGGCATGTTTGGATGTCAGATTGGTATGTGTGGTGGTATGTGGAGGCATTTTGGGATGTCAGATTATTAGGTGTGGTGGTATGTGGAGGCATGTGGGGTTGTCAGATTGCCATATGTGGTGGAATGTGGAGGCATGTGGAGATGTCAGATTGGTATGTGTGGTGATATGTGGAGTCATGTGTGGATGTCAGCTTGGGATGTGTGGTGGTATGAGGAAGCATATGGGAATGTCAGATTGCCATATGTGGTGGGATGTGGAGGCATGTGGATATGTCAGATTGGTATGTGGAGACATGTGGGGATGTCAGTTTGGTATGTTTGGTGGGATGTGGAGGCATGTGGGGATGTCAGTTTGGTATGTGTTGCGGTATGAGGAAGCATGTGGGGTTGTCAGATTGCCATTTGCGGTGGGATGTGGAGGCATGTGGAGATGTCAGACTGGTATGTGTGGTGGTATGTGGTGGCATGTGGGGATCTCAGATTGCCATATGTGGTGGTATGTGGAGGCATGTGGAGATATCAGATCGGTATGTGTGGTGGTATGTGGAGGCATGTGGAGATGTCAGAGTGCCATATGTGGTGGTATGTGGAGACATGTGGGGATGTCAGTTTGGTATGTGTGGTGGTATGAGGAAGCATGTGGGGATGTCAGATTGCCATATGTGCTGGGATGTGGAGGCATGTGGTGATGTTAGATTGGTATGTTTGGTGGTATGTGGAGGCATGTTGGGATGTCAGATTGGTATGTGTGGTGGTATGTGGAGGCATGTGGGGATGTCAGATTGGTATGTGTGGTGGTATGTGGAGGCATGTTGGGATGTCAGATTGGTATGTGTGGTGGTATGTGGAGGCATGTGGGGATGTCAGATTGGTATGTGTGGTGTTATGTGGAGGCATGTTGGGATGTCAGATTGGTATGTTTGGTGGTATGTGGAGGCATGTGGGGATGTCAGTAGAGATAATAGGGCACCCACTATGCAATGAGATCGTGACCAGCAGCTGTCCTAGGGTTCCTCCAATACCCTCTTTCCAATGAAGGAATGAAGTGCAATATAGAAAAGAGGGATAGCGCATATAAGTCTAACTGCACCTAAGAGACACACTATACTTTAGTCATATATAAAATCTATTATAGGTACATGTGATAAGTAACACAATAAAATTAAACTTATAATCAATAATTGTCAATGTAATCACTGCAATCATCTGAGCATAAATCTATAAGACATATGGAAAAGGCTTATAACAGAGCACCAGCTGTATGCTCCAATCTCATATAATGGTGTATCTTATAAATCCATTCATGTGAGAAAACCCATATTAGTATGTGAGTAAAATGAGTCCTTCTAGAAGCATAGGTCTTCAAACTTGGCCTTCCAGCTGCTGTGGAACTACACATCCCAGCATGCACTACCACCTTCTTTATATAACAGCATGCTAAAACTATGGCAGTGCATGCTGGGATGTGTAGTTCCACAGCAGCTGGAGGGCCAATTTCGAAGACCCCTGAGGATAGGTTTGTGTCCGTATTGGCTCACTTTTAACAATTCCTTTAGTAGTAACAATGTTTATGAAATGTTTCCAATTGCTACTGCACATGCAATCATAGACGTCTAAAATGATTTGAGACACATGCTTGCCAATATATCACTTGCTAATAGGAAAGAAGGTGAGGACTGAGGGCCTGATTCAGAGCCGGACGCTATTTGCGCTCGCTCGTTCTGAAAAAGGGGCCAGATATTTAAATAGAGCGCTCGCTCTTTGCGGTCTGTTGACGCCTCTATGTCTGAACGAGCGAACGAAACATGCGCTTGCTATTTTTTTAAAAACGCCCCCTGGCCGCTTGCATCATGCGTCATCTCCGCTATTTATTAGATTAATTGAGTACATCGAAAGGCGTATGAACTGCTCGCAGTGCTTGTGGTTGGATTTTCCTACCGCAATCATGCGAGCAGTTCAGGCTAAAAGACATCCAAGTGACGTGGCCGATGACGCTGCTTTGTTAATTATGCACACCCTTAAAACGCCTTTGACCGTTTAGCACGCCTGCGTTCGGATCTCCACTCCCCGTTTTCAAGCACCTTCCCCTGTTACCACCCACAAACGCCTCATTCTGTCACTCAAATTAGCAGGCATTCGCTATTTTGCGAGCACACAATTTCCGACTGCAATGACTGGTTCGCGCATGCGTATTACAACCCATACGCATGCGCAGTTGTGCGAACATCGCTCGGAGTGAACGAGCGGCCGCTTACGAGCGGCTCTGAATCAGGCCCTGAGTCTGTTACCCTCCCGTTGCCCGCCTAGGATGATAGGGCTGGGGGATATTGTTGGTATATTGCTCACCTAATGATTCTTTCTGTGTCCTGCTGAATGCTTTGGCGATGCCGTGAGAGTCAGAGCAGCTGCAGCCGTCGAGTGATGTCAGATGTCAGATGTGGGGATGTCAGATTGTTATGTGTGATAGTACAGCATGTGAAGGAATGTGCAGATGTCAGATTGGAATGTATGGTGGTATATGGAGGCATGTGGGAATGACAGATTTATATGTGTGGTGGTATGTGGGGATGTGAGATTGTCATATGTGGTGGGATGTGAAGATGTCAGAGTGGTATGTGTGATATTATGTGGAGGCATGTGGGGATGTCAGAGTGTCATATATGGTGGGATGTGGATGAATTATGTGTGGGTATGTGGAGGATTTGCATTTGGGTATGTCATAATGATATGTGTGGGGGTATGTGGAGGAATGTGGGGATGTCAGATTGTCATGTGTGGTGGTATGTGGAGGCATGTGGGATGTCAGATTGCCATGTGTGGTGGTATGTGGAGGCATGTAGGGATGTCATATTGCCATGTGTAATGGGGTATGTGGAGGCATGTGGGGATGTCAGATTGGTATGTGTGGTGGTATGTGGAAGAATAATATGTGGAGTTGCGCAACTATTTATTTAAGCGCCACTAATCCCACATTCTTTGAAAACAATTTTGAGGCTCTGCCCTCTCACAGTGATCTTATTGACTGCTCACATTTATTAAAGGCAGATAGACCATCCTTTCACTGCTCATTATAGGTGTGAAACTTGAGTTCTTGTGGATGAGTTATTGCCGATTGCCGCCTCTGCCTGGACCATGACTACATATCTGCTATAAGGTATGACCTTTAATTGTGCATGGACCAGAGCTTTATTTCTCTGTAACTCCATTGGGCTGTCCTCAGCTTTGCAGCACCCTCAGCACTTGTTTTACTGATCCTACCTGTACTAAGCTAGTTCCTACTTTCTCTGTTCTCCAACCTGTTCCAGGGCTTAAGCTACAGTAGGTACACACCATATAATTGTGCGACCCAGCAACAGTGCATTGTGATGTAAAGATACATTGCACTCGCCATACACGCTACATGAGCCGTTGTATGATGACGCAATGTATGGTTACATGCTGCATTCCCGGGTTGTCACCCTTCACACTGGACCCAGGTCTTCCATTGACCTGGGTCTTCTGGCATTCAGTGGGCACTTGGAGAGCATCCTTTCTCTAAAGTCCTATGTAAGCTAAAATGTGCATGATCTTGGCAGCCATGACATAATGATGATACATATAAATTATAGCATAGGTTAAAAAAAGTAATGAAAAAAAATATATGTATATGATCATGTGCCGGAGGACATACGAGGGGGAGACAGAGGCAAGAGACTGCTTCAATTAGAGACCCAGTGGATCCACAGACTTGATACTGTATCTCCACGGTGTCTCAATGAATATTTAACATACAGTGCTTTCCTGTAGAAACTGTGTTGCATCAATTTATTATCTCCCATTTACAGTTGTGGGGGATTTTATATGCAGCTTGTGGATTTAATTATTCAAAGGAATTAGATGTAGGTAGTTTCTTTATACACTCTAGACAGATGTGTTTATAGGTCTTTTCTTACTGATATGGGGGCATGTCTATATTAGCACTAATAATGGTACACTACTTTTTTGCTGACGCCAGTGGAATGCTCTTTATTGAATATGTAAATATTGTTGTTTCCTACAACTATGCTAAGAGGTAGTAATACTATGACATCAATTTAAATATTGTCCTTAAGTTTTGAGATGATACATAGCTCTCTTTTAATGATGTTATCATTATACTATTCACCATCCGACTGTTCTCTGTATATTTCTTTTGTATTAGACATGTAGTGGTGTGTCGCTGGTTGCCATGGTTACGGACGCTGGTGGGGGCCGGACCCCGGATGATCACTTCCGGGTGTGACGTCGATGGTCGGAGGATGGTCCCGCCCGGCGCCCGAGCATGGCGCGCGATCGGTGATGGGTTCAGTCTTTGTAAACATGTATATAGGTAAGTGTTGTTTTTGTATTTCTCATATTCTTCCTGATGACGGATTAAACTCCGAAACGTTGAAGATTAATATGGTCTCATCGTTACTATCGTTGTGAAACCCGATTGAGTGCCGCAGATTCTGTGCTCTATATATATGTATATATATATATATACATACGCACACATATATACATATATAAATTATATATATATTATGTTTATTATTATTATTAGTTATTATGGTGAGTGCAGAGCCCCTGTGATTTCTATTTAAACAATGTGGTCACATACCATGTTGCACCCCAAATCAAGGAATGGTTAGTGCCGTGGATTAGTGCTATTTATAATATATATATATATATATATATATATATATATAACTCCAGTTATAGGATGGCACTCCCACAGAGAAATAATGATAGTCCTAGTTGCCCTCTGCAAGCATGCCAACACATGGCAGCCATAATACAAACATATACCGTCAGCGGCACTCCAGTAAGAAAAAAATCACAAACGCAGGTATCATCAACATTTCGATGTATTTCTCACATCATCATCAGGATACAAAACACATCACAATTGCACTTATTTATACCCCTCCACCATACACCGCGTGCATCCCCGCAGCTTCCGGGTACCGGTCAATGAAGACGCCCACAGATGACGTCATCATGCATGGCCCGTTGCCATGGTGATACTAAAAAACATAAAAACAGAAGGCAATCTGTTATACAGGTACTTATACACAATCGATACTTGGTAATCTTATATGTGCGCACCTATATGAACAATAATAACATATTATACATACAGTCAAATGTTGTAATACACAAGCGTCACAGATAAATAAACAATTTCAATGGATACATAAATCACGTCAAAGGTGAGAGATACTGTCCATAAGGACCTGTACATACATATTAGTTCCAAAATACCTCAATCGTTGCCCACACTGAGGCAATACTGAACATACATCCACAATCGAGGGGTTGCAAAGACTACGTTACCGGTAATTATACAAACAATTGCAAACAAGTTCCTAAGATCTATCAGCGTAGATAAAATAATGCAGGCCCAAATTGTCATTTAAACCCTTAGGGTACAGAGTGCCCAATCTATAGATCCAGCGCGACTCACATTGTAACAACCTACGTGACCTATTCCCACCCCTCACCATCGGTGGTATATGGTCAATAAGCATGTACCTAAGTGTAGATAGTCCATGGCCAGCAACCGCAAAGTGCCGTGCCACAGGTTGGTCACTCGATCCGGACGTAATGGCCGCCCTAATTGCGGAACGGTGTACAGCCATACGTTCCCAAAGGGTACGTTCCGTTTTACCAACATAACTATACCCACATGGGCATGTTATCAAATAGACCACATATTTGGTGGTACAAGTTAATCGATGTCGAATCACGTATCTGGTCCCTTTATATGGGTGAGAAAAGCTATCTCCAGTGATCAGGTATCTACATGTCAAGCAGTTAAGGCATTTATAACACCCGTTTTTCTGTCTCAAAAAATGCTTCTCTGTATTGCCTTCCCTCTCACTGATATCAGCCCTGACTACCCAATTGCGGATGTTTTTACCATGTGAGTAGCATGTCATAATACCAGTATCTGTTAGATTCAAGTCACCGTCATCTTGTACTATATTCCAAAAACGTTTAGATATAGACCTAACACCATCACTAGATGTACTAAAATGGTTAATCCAAGGGATACATTCTTTTTTGGATTTTGGTTGTTTGGACTTCAACAGTTGTTCATATAGGTGCGCACATATAAGATTACCAAGTATCGATTGTGCATAAGTACCTGTATAACAGATTGCCTTCTGTTTTTATGTTTTTTAGTATCACCATGGCAACGGGCCGTGCATGATGACGTCGTCTGTGGGCGTCTTCATTGACCGGTACCCGGAAGCTGCGGGGATGCACGCGGTGTATGGTGGAGGGGTATAAGTAAGTGCAATTGTGATGTGTTTTGTATCCTGATGACGATGTGAGAAATACATCGAAACGTTGATGATACCTGCATTTGTGATTTTTTCATACTGGAGTGCTGCTGACGGTATATGTTTGTATTATTGCTGCCATGTGTTGGCATGCTTGCAGAGGGCAACCAGGACTATCATTATTTCTCTGTGGGAGTGCCATCCTATAACTGGAGTTATATAAGGTGATTGTGGTGCAGGACATACCACCTGTGGAAATAGGCACCCACGAATTAACGTTTGTATATCTACTTTACTGAAACTGTGTGCTGTTTTTTACGTGCATTGGGCATTATGGCTGAAGGCAATTCTGAGTCACTGGATAACATATTTGGAGCATTTAATTTGTCTATGCAGACTCAGGGACACATGTTCTCATTTTCAGAATCGGAAGCTGAATTGATTATTTATAAAGAAGCTTTTGATGATTCGGGTATTAAGACTAATGAGCAGTTATATCGTGATTTATTGAAAATGCGACAACGTGAACTTGATTATTACTACCATGGGGTGACGCTAAGTGATTACTTTAAAGAGAAGAGAATACCACGTGGCTTTCGAGTTAAAAACTGCCCTACCATTGGTAGATACAATATAAATTTTTGCAAACGCTGGATTGCTATCTTAAATAGATGCAGTTTTGACCTGATATTACTCGTAATCGAAGAGGCTACAAGTGAGTTAAATATTACTAAGGACAAAATTGCGACATTTGAATTAGCACTAGGGATGTGCAGGCTCGGATAGGTTCGAGTTTGCACGTGGAGTTCGGATTTTTCCCTCCAAAAAAACAGAACTCAGAACGAGGCAAAACGTCATCTTACATGGACGAACATCATCATTCCTGGTCTTTTGTCCAGGAATGATGATGTTCGTCCATGTAAGATGACGTTTTGCCTCGTTCTGAGTTCCGTTTTTTTGGAGGGAAAAATCCGAACTCCACGTGCAAACTCGAACCTATCCGAGCCTGCACATCCCTAATTAGCACATAAGGATACTCTTGTGGCTGATGTGGAGATTGATTGGATGGAGAAATTGGGCACACAAATTGCCATCTATAAGAAGGATCTTATCCAATTTAAGAAGCTGAAACTTTCCTGTGTTATCAGTGATTATGAGCAAAACAAAGTATATATTTGGAGTAATAATGGGGTACAAAAGAATGACAGACCACAACGCAGGCGCTTTAGACGACATGCACTGGATTCAGATATGGCCGGCACCACCAGTGATTCCGTTAATGTCAATAATACACATGACACATCTACACGTGCCCCTTTAGGGGTACGTACCCGTCTTCAAGCCGAAGGTTGAGGAGACAGTACACGAGGCGTGTTGGGCAGTGGACGAGGAGGAGAAAAAAGAAGACTGGGCTGACCTCCCTTGCTGAGCAGGCGATAATATTCAACTTGTCGAATTACCAGCTCTCTGACATCGAAACTAAGGTACTTTCTAAGGGTCTGTCCTTTGTCCCCACGGTTTGTTTTGATGGCATGAGTTGGGAAGTTGAGAAATATAAACTAAACCAACAGCTTAAACTGCATGAATTTTTTAGAAGGTCAAAATCAACATCGAGTGAACTTAAACCAACTGATATACCTCAGAACCTCAGAAAACGTACTCATACAGTAAGTCTACATTTGATCCTGTGTCCATTAATCCATCGATCAGGACTTATATGAATATGCTGGACAAAACTGTTAGCAAATTGGTATCTAAAAATTCAAATGTCCAACATAATCTGAATAGAAATGAGTTTCAGGCTTTAAAGTGACTTGCATCTAATTATATTGTAATACGACCCGCTGATAAGGGCGGGTCGATTGTGATACAGAATCTGACAGATTATCGCAGTGAGCTATTGCGTCAACTGTCTGATAATAATGTGTATACACCACTTGATGTGGACCTGACTGCACGCTTTAGAGGTGAATTACAATACTGCTTGGAAGGTGCTGTGGCAGATGGAATTATATCTCAGGACTTGTGTGATGCACTATTACCTAAATTTCCGATCATGCCTTTATTGTACACTGTGCCTAAGGTACACAAGGGGCTGGATAGCCCTCCCGGTCAGCCGATTATTTCGGCGAGGGGTCGCTATTCCAGCCTACTTCTGTGTACCTAGATTCTTTACTTCAACCCTGTGTAATAGGTCACCCAGACTACCTGTTGGATACTACTTCCTTTTTGAAAAAATTATTAGCCATTGGAGACATCCCACCGCAGTTTTCTGTGCAGCGCTGATGTATCCAGTTTATACACGGTGATACCAAATGATGAAGGGATTGATGCTGTATTTCAACTGTTGAAAGATAATCCGTTGTATAAAGGGCCTGATATTAAATTGATACTTGAACTGTTAAGGATGGTTCTAACACATAATTATTTTATGTTCGGTGGTAAGGTGTACCTACAGCGCAGCGGCTGCGCGATGGGGTCCAATGTGGCCCCATCGTACGCCAATGCATACATGTTTTTGGCTGAAAAGAATATATTTTTTTAATCGTCTGATGTATCTAGGTGGATTTACTTCTACACTCGATACATCGATGATATCTTCTTAATCTGGACAGGCACTAGGGAACTTTTAGAAAAGGTGATTAGTGAACATAATGCTTCTAGCAGTCCCATTAAGTTAAGTGTTTGGGTGGATATTGAACGTGTAACCTTCCTAGACGTTGAGGTACAAAATCAGCAAGGCAAATTGAGTACATCTCTTTACCACAAACCCACGGACAGGAACACATTTCTCCATGCCAGTAGTTTCCATCCCAAACATTCCAAGTATAGTCTACCATACTCCCAATTTATAAGGACAAGACGTATTTTCAGCGACGAGGGAGTTGCTGATCAGAAAATTAAAACTATGATGGATGATTTTCAATCAAGGGGATATTATAAGGAGTTACTGATTTGTGCCAAGAATAGAGCATGTAGGATTCCGAGGGAACAACTGTTGAAGTCCAAACAACCAAAATCCAAAAAAGAATGTATCCCTTGGATTAACCATTTTAGTACATCTAGTGATGGTGTTAGGTCTATATCTAAACGTTTTTGGAATATAGTACAAGATGACGGTGACTTGAATCTAACAGATACTGGTATTATGACATGCTACTCACATGGTAAAAACATCCGCGATTGGGTAGTCAGGGCTGATATCAGTGAGAGGGAAGGCAATACGGAGAAGCATTTTTTGAGACAGAAAAACGGGTGTTATAAATGCCTTAACTGCCTGACATGTAGATACCTGATCACTGGAGATAGCTTTTCTCACCCATATAAAGGGACCAGATACGTGATTCGACATCGATTAACTTGTACCACCAAATATGTGGTCTATTTGATAACATGCCCATGTGGGTATAGTTATGTTGGTAAAACGGAACATACCCTTCGGGAACGTATGGCTGTACACCGTTCCGCAATTAGGGCGGCCATTACGTCCAGATCGAGTGACCAACCTGTGGCACGGCACTTTGTGGTTGCTGGCCATGGACTATCTACATTTAGGTACATGCTTATTGACCATATACCACCGATGGTGAGGGGTGGGAATAGGTCACGTAGGTTGTTACAATGTGAGTCGCACTGGATCTATAAATTGGACACTCTGTACCCTAAGGGTTTAAATTACAATTTGGGCCTGCATTATTTTATCTAGGCTGATAGATCTTAGGAACTTGTTTGCAATTGTTTGTATAATTACCGGTAACGTAGTCTTTGCAACCCCTCGATTGTGGATGTATGTTCAGTATTGCCTCAGTGTGGGCAGTGATTGAGGTATTTTGGAACTAATATGTATGTACAGGTCCTTATGGACAGTATCTCTCACCTTTGACGTGATTTATGTATCCATTGAAATTGTTTATTTATCTGTGACGCTTGTGTATTACAACATTTGACTGTATGTATAATATGTTATTATTGTTCATATAGGTGCGCACATATAACATTACCAAGTATCGATTGTGTAGAAGTACCTGTATAACAGATTGCCTTCTGTTTTTAGGTTTTTTAGTATCACCATGGCAACGGGCCGTGCATGATGACGTCATCTGTGGGCGTCTTCATTGACCGGTTCCCGGAAGCTGCGGGGATGCACGCGGTGTATGGTGGAGGGGTATAAGTAAGTGCAATTGTGATGTGTTTTGTATCCTGATGACGATGTGAGAAATACATCGAAATGTTGATGATACCTGCGTTTGTGATTTTTTCATACTGGAGTGCCGTTTCCGGTATATGTTTGTATATATATATGATTATGATACATATAAAATATATAGCACATAGAAATATAATGTACATATAAGTTTCCCCCGTGGCCATTTTACATTCGTCTTCTCCTGGATGAGCTTTTGCGCATGCGCACAGAAGCTCATTATCGCTGCACAATCGGAGCTGAGCTCCGATCGCGGCAGTGGCCCTCAAAGAGCCGCCAGTCAGTGTTAAGCGGCCCAGCGGAGGGGAGAGGGAACCGGCTCAGCAGGAAATCTCCCGCTTTCCCGGCAGTCCATTCTGCCGCTGATTGGCCTGCTGTCCCAGGCCAATCAATTTCTTAGTATCGAGTGTCATCAAGACCCGGGTCGCAACTATCAGACTTGAGCCAGGTCATTGACTCGCGTTGCAAGTCCTGGGAATAACCCTGATAGTGACCAGACTTGAGAACCTGGGACTGTCAACCCAAGATCAGACTTTTCAGATATACGCCAGACCCGGGTCGATGCTTATTCACGTGCAAAAACCAAGGTTTTTGGCTTATGTCAGAGAGGGGTATTAGTGAATTTACCTGACGATTTGTAAGCAATACACACTTACTGTACCAATCAACTGCTCCATATGTCTGGCCTGACAAAACAGCTGAGCCGGCATTTATATTTGCCCACCCAGTTGCGATTTCAGTGTCAGTGGTTACTACAGCCAGTGAATGGGCGGTCGGTCGGTTGCCCATACACAAAGCCAATATATATACACTATCTGCACTAACGATATATATTTTGTTTATCAATCGATCAAACAATATATCGACAAGTGTGTACTCAGCTTTAGAGTCCTTTGCCTTCCTCCGTTAAGGCAGTCACACTCTTTATTAGATGCACAAATTATTACAGACTATGGGCTGTATCCAATTAGCAGCCGTAAAGTAGTGCTGCCAATGGATTGTCGCAGGGCTGTCCAATTAGCCCCGAAGTGCTGCCCGGTGCCGGCACTTATCATGGATTTTTTTCGGGACCTGATGTGTCGCAAAAAATAATCCACAAAAATTGCAGGGTTTTTTACAGCTGAAATGGAGAAAACACATATGACAGATCCTATGGGCCAAATGTAATAGGCTGTCAGTTTTAGTAACAGTACAAACTCGCACTTTCTCGCACTTTTAAAAAGTGCGAGTTTGTACTGAAACTCGCAAATTCAATAGCCTGCGAACTTTTCAGCTCGAGGCTACTGCATTTGCGAGTGCAGGCGAGTTTAGGACTATGTAAACTGACACCTTTTAATGCGAGCAGCATTAAAAGGTGCGAGTTTTAGAGAAGCCATCACAGATCAGTGAGATCCGTGATGGCTTCTGTGTGTGTTAAAAAAAAAACGTGCAACCCCTCCCCAAAAGCATAACCAGCCCCGGGCTTTATAAAGCCTGTTCTGGTTCTAAAAATACAGGGGCCAAAATGCGTAGGGGGCCCCTGTATATTAAGAAACAGCACAGGGCTTTGTTGAGCTGGTCCTGGTTATGGAAAATCAGGGGACAAAACGAGTAGGGGTCCCCTGAAAATTTCAGAACCAGCACCTAACTCTTTCTAGCAGGGGGATAATGCCACAGCCAGGGAAAACCTTTCACCGGTTTCCCCAGCCAAAGCATTATCCCTGACTGCTAGTCAGTCTAGGCCAGGGATCCCTGGGGAGTTGAGGATCCCCCCCAATAAAGGGGTCCTCCTCTCCAGGGCACCCCAGGCCTAGACTGATAGCCCGGGGCTATCCCCGGCACCCTAGGGCGGTGGGTGCCGGGTTGATAGTGTAGAGTGTAAAGTGTAAAATTAAAGTTTCCATATTGTCATTGGTTGTAGAACCACAAGTACCAGCAAGCCTCCCCTGCATGCTGGTATTTGGAGAACCACAAATACCAGCATGCGGGGCATTACGGGCCCGCTGGCACTTGTAGTTCCACAACTAAAGAAATACGTAAATAAACTAGGGGTGAGCGGGTTCGGATTTCTGAAATCCGAACCCCCCCGAGCCCCCCCGATCCGAGTCCGATCCGAGTCAGGCTCGACTTTTCCCGCCTGACTCGGATCTGAAATTGAGGCAAAACGTCATCATCCCGCCTTCCGAGTCTCGCGGGTTTTGGATCCTATATAAGGTACCCGCGTCGGCGCCATTTTCTCACTCGGCTGTGGACAGTGAAGAGGGAGGGTGGGAGTTAGGGCTGTGTAGTGTAGTGTAGTGTAGTGTTGCTGTTGTCCACTACTTCAAAGTCCATAGGGGCTGGCTGTGTTGTGCTGTGCTGCTGTTGTTAATAGGGGCTGTGTCCACTACTTCAAAGTCCATAGGGGCTGGCTGGACTGTGTTGTGCAGTCAGTTCTCCATAGGGGCTGTGTCCACTCCAAAGTCCTGTGCAGTGTCCCAGTCCTAAAGGGGTGCTCTAGTGTTGTCCAGGGGGTGCTCTGTCCATCAGGGGTGCTCCCCCCAAGTGCTAAAAAAATTATATATTTTCTGTGTTTGTGAATTGTGTGCGCAGTAGCCGCACGTGCATCAACAAAGTAGTGCCAAGCGTGCGCCTGTGTCATAAGTAAAGGGCCGGCTGGCTTGACCGTTAAAGGGTGCTGTAACCCCCGAAAGTACACTCCAGTCCAAACCAAAAAAAAAATTATATATTTTCTGTGTTTGTGAATTGTGTGCGCAGTAGCCGCACGTGCATCAACAAAGTAGTGCCATGCGTGCGCCTGTGTCATAAGTAAAGGGCCGGCTGGCTTGACCGTTAAGGGTGCTGTAACCCCCGAAAGTACACTCCAGTCCAAACCAAAAAAAAATTATTTTCTGTGTTTAGCCGCACGTATATATCAAATCGATATAACATAAATGGAGGACCAAACTTTCTCTGATAAAAATAAAATAGAGAAAGATCAAGAACCACTTCCTCCTAGTGCTGAAGCTGCTGCCACTAGTCATGACATCGACGATAACATGCCATCAACGTCGTCTGCCAAGGCCGATGCCCAATGTCATAGTAGAGGGCACATACAATCCCAAATGGCAAAGTTCAGGAAAATGACCTTGAAAAAGACATTTAAATCAGCTGAAGAGAAACGTAAACTTGCCAATATGCCATTTACGACACGGAGTGGCAAGGAACGGCTAAGGTCAATCCCTAGTATGTTCATGACTAGTGGTTCAGCTTCACATGACGATGGAAGCCCTCCTCCCACTAAAAAAATCAAAAGAGTTAAGCTGGCAAAAGCACAGCGAAGAACTGTGCTTTCTAAGAAGATATCACAAATCCCCAAGGAGAGTCCAAGTGTGGTGGTGGTTGCGATGCCTGACCTTCCCAGCACTGGACGGGAAGAGGTGGCTCTTTCCACCATTTGCACGCCCCCTGCAAGTGCTGAAAGGAGCACCCACAGTCCACTTGCTGATATGCAAATTGAAGATGTCACTGTTGAAGTACAACAGGATGAGGATACTGGTGTAGCTGGCGCTGAGGAGGAAGTTGGCGAGGAGGATTCTGATGGTGATGTGGTTTGTTTAAATCAGGCTCCGGGGGAGACAGTTGTTGTCCGTGGGATGAAAAAGCCCATCACGGTCATGCCTGGGCAGAAGACCAAACATTCCACCTCTTTGGTCTGGCAATATTTCTATCCAAATCCGGACAACAACTGTCTTGCCATATGTACCATATGTAAAGGTGAAATAAGTAGGGGTAGGGACGTCAACCACCTAGGAACATCCTCCCTTATACGGCACCTGCAGCGCGTTCATAAAAAGTTACTGTCAAGTTCAGAAACTTTGGCTAAGACCGTAAGCAGTCCAGGGACACCTAAATCCCATTGTCCTGTTGTATCCAAGCGCCTGCAAACCACACCGTCAACTCCCTCCTCGTCAATTTCCTCCTTAGTCAGGATCGGAAGTAGTCCTGCAGGCCATGTCACTGGCATGACTGACTCTCCTATCCGGGATTCCTCCGGAGGATCCTGCATTGCTACGCCTACTGCTGCCGCTGTTGCTGCTGCTGGGAGTCGTTCATCATCCCAGAGAGGAAGTAGGAACACCACTACTTTTACTAAACAATTGACCCTCCAACAGTCCTTAGCGAGGAGGATGAAGTACGACAGCAGTCATCCTGAAGCAAAACGTATAACTGAGGCCTTGACTGCTATGTTGGTGTTAGACGTGCGTCCGGTATCCTCCATTAGTGCAGTGGGATTTAGACAATTGATGGAGGTAGTGTGTCCCCGGTTCCAAATCCCGTCTAGATTCCACTTCACTAGGCAGGCGATACCGAGACTGTACAGAAACGTCAGAAAAAGTGTCCTCAGTGTCCTGAAAAATGCCGTTGTACACAATGTCCACTTAACCACGGACATGTGGACAAGTGGAACAGGGCAGACTAAGGACTATATGACTGTGACAGCCCACTGGGTAGATGTATCACCTTACGCAGCAACAGCAGCAGCGTCACCAGTAGCAGCATCTCAGAAACGCCAGCTCGTTACAAGGCAGGCTACGCTGTGTATCACTGGTTTCAGTAAGAGGCACACCGCCGACAACCTCTTAGAGAAACTGAGGGAAATCATCGCCCAGTGGCTTACCCCACTTAGACTCTCCTGGGGATTTGTGATATCTGACAACGCCTCCAATATTGTGCGGGCATTACATCTGGGCAAATTCCAGCACATCCCATGTTTTGCTCACACAATAAACTTGGTGGTGCAGAATTTTCTGAAAAGCGACAGGGGCGTGCAGGAGACGCTTCGGGTGGCCGAAAAATTTCTGGCCACTTTCGCCATTCAGCGACTGCGTGCCGAAGACTGGAGCACCAGCAAACACTCTTGAACCTGCCCCGCCATCACCTGAAGCAAGAGGTTGTGACGCGGTGGAACTCAACCCTCTGTATGCTTCAGAGGATGGAGGAGCAGCAAAATGCCATACAAGCCTATACATCCACCTATGACATAGGCAAAGGAGGGGGTATGCACCTGACTCAAGCGCAGTGGAGAATGATTTCCGTGTTGTGCAAGGTTCTCCAGCCCTTCGAACTTGCCACACGTGAAGTCAGTTCAGACACTGCCAGCTTGAGTCAGGTCATTCCCCTCATCAGGCTTTTGCAGAAGCAGCTGGAGAAAGTGAAGGAGGAGCTAAGACGGAGCGATTCCGCTCGGCATGTGGGACTTGTGGATGAAGCCCTTCATTCGCTTTGCCAGGATTCCAGGGTGGTCAATCTGTTGAAATCAGACCACTACATTTTGGCCACTGTGCACGATCCTAGGTTTAAAGCCTATGTGGTGTCTCTCTTTCCAGCCGACACAAGCCTGCAGAGGTGCAAAGACCTGCTGGTGAACACACTGTCAGCTGAAGCGGAACGTGACACGTCAACGGCTCCTTCTTCATTTTCTCCCGCAACTGGGGCTGCCAGGAAAAAACTTAGGTATCCTAAGCAATCCGCTGGCGGTGATGCAGGGCAGGCAGGACCAAGTTTGGACATCTGGTCCGGACTGAAGGACCTGGCAACAATTTCTAACATGTCTACTGTCACTGCATATGATACTGTCACCATTGACAGAATGGTGGAGGATTACATCGGTGACAGCATCCAAGTAGGCATGTCAGACAGTCCATACCTGTACTGGCAGGAAAAAGAGGCAATTTGGAGGCCCCTGTACAAACTGGCTCTATTTTACCTGAGTTGCCCCCCCTCCAGTGTGTACTCCGAAAGAGTGTTTAGTGCAGCCGGGAACCTTGTCAGCGAAAGGCGTAGGAGGTTGCTTCCACAAAATGTGGAGAAGATGATGTTCATAAAATGAATTATCAACTCTTCCAGGGAGACCAGCCTCCAGAAGGTACAGAGGGACCTGTGGTGGTGGATTCAAGTGGGGACGAGTTAATACTTTGTGAGGATGAGGATGTACACACTGAAGAGGGTGAGGAATCGGTGGATGAGGAGGATGAGGATGACATCTTGCCTCCGTAGAGCCAGTTTGTGCAGGGACACATTAATTGCCAGCTTGTTTTGTGGGGGCCCAAACGAACCAATAATTTCAGCCACAGTTGTGTGGCAGACCCTGGCGCTGAAATGATTGATTTGTTAAAGTGTGCATGTCCTGTTTATACAACATAAGGGTGGGTGGGAGGGCCCAAGGACAATTCCATCTTGCACCTCTTTTTTTTCTTTGCATTATGTACAGTTTGGGGCCTAGTTTTTCTAACTGCCATCCTGTCTGCCACTGCAGTGTCACTCCTAGATGGGTCACGTGTTTGTGCCGCCCACTCGTGTTGCTTAGCATAGTCATCCAGCTACCTCGGTGCAACCTTTTGGACATAAAAACACTATTGTGAGGTGTGAGGTGTTCAGAATAGACTGGAAATGAGTGGAAATTAAGGTTATTGAGGTTAATAATAGCATAGGAGCAGAAAAACCTACAAATTCTGTGATTTTAGCAGTTTTTATGCTTTTTTTCAAAAAAATACAGATCCAAAACACAAAACCCAGAACCCAAAACACGGAAGGGTGGTTTTGGCAAAACCAATCCAGATCCAAAACACGAAGAAAGATCCAGATCCAAAACCAAAACACAAAACACGAAAAGTGGCCGGTGCACACCCCTAAAATAAACAAACATACACCGTGAAAGTATAATTTTAATAAAACATACATGCACACTCACACTCACACATACTCACCTAGTATCCGAAGTAATCCATAGGGGTGTACCTGAAAAAAAAAATCCATACTCACCTCTCCTATGCGTCGATCACGTCCTCTTCTCCAAGTAGGCAATCCAGGGGTTAAAAAATAAAACCGCAAAAAAACCCGATCCATACGGACTGAGCAAAGGTATGTGTGTAAATGACCGGGGCACACGTGTGCTCCGTCAGTGAAGGGGCTGCCAGCCAATCAGGGAGCATCTCCGTCGGAGCAGCTCCCTGATTAGCTGAATGCGGCCAGCCTGTGTGTCCCATAGACGTCTATGGTGAGAAATCCCCATAGACGTCTATGGTGAGAACCGCTACATCGTAGCCGCAAGATTAATTGAGGTTAATCTTGTGGTTAAATCAATGATACAATGTCTCACCATAGACGTCTATGGGACACACAGGCTGGCCGCATTCAGCTAATCAGGGAGCTGCTCTGACGGAGATGCTCCCTGATTGGCTGGTGGCCCCTTCACTGACGGGGCACACGTGTGCCCCAGTCATTTACGCGGAGCAAATGTATGTGTACACACATACCTTTGCTCAGTCCGTATGGATCGGGCTTTTTTGCGTTTTTTTTTTTAACCCCTGGATTGCCTACTTGGAGAAGAGGACGTGATTGACGCATAGGAGAGGTGAGTATGGATTTTTTTTTTCAGGTACACCCCTATGGATTACTTCGGATACTAGGTGAGTATGTGTGAGTGTGAGTGTGAGTGTGCATGTATGTTTTATTAAAATTATACTTTCACGGTGTATGTTTGTTTATTTACGCATTTCTTTAGTTGTGGAACTACAAGTGCCAGCGGGCCCATAATGCCCCGCATGCTGGTATTTGCTGACTCGGATCGGACTCGGATCGGGGGGGCTCGGGGGGGTTCGGATTTCAGAAATCCGAACCCGCTCACCCCTAGTTTATTTACGTATTTCTTTAGTTGTGGAACTACAAGTGCCAGCGGGCCCGTAATGCCCCGCATGCTGGTATTTGTGGTTCTCCAAATACCAGCATGCAGGGGAGGCTTGCTGGTACTTGTGGTTCTACAACCAATGACAATATGGAAACTTTAATTTTACACTTTACACTCTACACTATCAACCCGGCACCCACCGCCCTAGGGTGCCGGGGATAGCCCCGGGCTATCAGTCTAGGCCTGGGGTGCCCTGGAGAGGAGGACCCCTTTATTGGGGGGGATCCTCAACTCCCCAGGGATCCCTGGCCTAGACTGACTAGCAGTCAGGGATAATGCTTTGGCTGGGGAAACCAGTGAAAGGTTTTCCCTGGCTGTGGCATTATCCCCCTGCTAGAAAGAGTTCGGTGCTGGTTCTGGAATTTTCAGGGGACCCCTAGTCGTTTTGTCCCCTGATTTTCCAGCACCAGGACCAGCTCAACAAAGCCCTGTGCTGGTTCTTATACAGGGGCCCCCTACGCATTTTGGCCCCTGTATTTTTAGTACCAGAACAGGCTTTATAAAGCCCGGGGCTGGTTATGCTTTTGGGGAGGGGGTGCACGTCATATTTATTTTATTTTAAAACATTTAACATAAGTACACACACAGAAACATGTAGATATCTCATGGATATGTGCATGTTTCTGTGTTAATCTGACCTGCTCAGGATGTACTCGCTAGCCTGAAGCAGGTCTATTATTTGGGGACTTTTGGTAATCTTTATTTTGCGAGTCTGAAACAGACACTCTACTACATTGGGCGAGTTGATTGTTTTCAATGTGAAAACATCTGGATGCGAGTTTGAGAATGGAGAGTTTTAGTAACTCTGAAAAATGCGAGTTTTAGTGAACAGACACCCTATTACATTGGAGAGTTGTGAAAAATTGCGAGTTTAGCACCAAACTCGCAATTTACCAAAACAGACTACCTATTACATTTGGCCCAATGTGTTTTCGGGAGAAATATCCTATTTTTCGTTCAAAATAATAGGATATGGGGAAAAAACATATTTTCGAAAAACAGGGATTATAGGCAAAAAAATCCACATTTTACGGCAATGACATAATATCGGGGCTAATTGGATACCGGTCTATTTCTTATGTCTGACACTCATTACAGAATTGACAAAGAAAAGGGTCAGTATTGCAGAATGGTCCCTGGGAACCTTCCTACATTTGAGTCTCTTAAAACAACTTTCATCTCTGCACCCAAGTCAAGCAGACTCAAGTGAGTGATGATTTTGACAAAGTTACAGACAATGGTTAGCGATTGGAGTATACTTGGAACGGGGCTGTGACAATTATCTCTGGAGTTTTACTAATAATTAGTGCAGAATAGTGGTTTGCTTTTGGCTTGGATCATCCTGCCAAGTTCAGTTCTCAGACCGAGGCAAAACATCATCTTTCACGGATAGAGATGACGTTTTGCCTCATTCTGAGATCCAAACTTGGTGGGAAGATCCAATACAAAACCAAACGACTCATCTATATTAACTAGGGGTGTGCACCGGACACTTTTCGTGTTTTGTGTTTTGGTTTTGGATCTGGATCTTTCTTCGTGTTTTGGATCTGGATTGGTTTTGCCAAAACCACCCTTCCGTGTTTTGGGTTCTGGGTTTTGTGTTTTGGATCTGGATTTTTTCTTAAAAAATAAAAAAAACCCGCTAAAATCACATAAATGGGCCTTTTTTTGTTCCTACGCTATTAATAACCCCAATAACATTAATTTCCACTCATTTCCACTCTATTCTGAACACCTCACACCTCACAATATTGTTTTTAGGCCAAAAGGTTGTACCGAGGAAGCTGGATGACTATGCTAAGCGACACAAGGGGGCGGCACAAACACGTGGCCCATCTAGGAGTGGCACTGCAGTGGCAGACAGGAAGCCAATCAGCGTTATGGTGCCCATTTGCATGTAGCACGAACCCGGGAGATCCGTGCTACATGCATCTGTGTGATTGGCACAGAGCAATGACAGGTCCGTGAGACCCGTCTGTGCTGCTGTGGTAAAAAAAAAAAAAAAAAACCTGTGTAAAAAAAGAAAAAAATGGCGTGCACCCCCCCAAAAAAGAGCAACCAGCCCCGGGCATTAGTAACCCAGTGCTGGGTGTGCTTAAATACAGGGGACAAACGACGTAGGGGTCCCCTGTACTTAAGCACAACCAGCACCGGGCTAGTCAGAACCAGCGCTGGTTGCCAAAATACGGGGGACAAACGACGTAGGGGTCCCCTGTATTCTGCGCAACCAGCTCTGGGCTCTGATCCGGTCCTGGTTCTGGAAATATAGGGGACAAAAAATGAGTAGGGTTCCCCTGTATGTTCCAGAACCAGCACTGGACTTTTTCTAGCGGGGGGCTGATGCCACAGCCAGGGGAGCCCTTTCACCGGGCCCCCCAGCCGCAGCATCAACCCTGACCGCTAGTCAGCCCAGGCCGGGGATCCCTGGAGAGCTGGGGACCCCCCCAATAAAGGGGTCACCCTCTCCAGGGCACCCCAGGCCCAGGCTGATAGCCCGGGGCTATCCCCGCCACCCCTGGTGGCGGTGGGTGGCGGGTTGATTGTGTGGTGTGGTGTAAATAAAGAATATCAAACATTGTCTTTACAAGTAGAACTGCAAGTCCCAGCTAGCCTGC
This sequence comes from Taudactylus pleione, assembly GCA_031769625.1. Classification (NCBI taxonomy): domain Eukaryota; kingdom Metazoa; phylum Chordata; class Amphibia; order Anura; family Myobatrachidae; genus Taudactylus; species Taudactylus pleione. The sequence continues at coordinate 3,458,261 of JAUIMM010000200.1, read as the reverse complement.
CCCGCATGCTGGTACTTGGAGAACCACAAGTACCAGCATGCAGGGCATTAAGGGCCCACTAGTACCTGTAGTTCACCTGTAAAAAAAATGTTTAAAAAAACACAGGACACACACACCGTGACAGTATAAGTTTATTAAACATACATACACACACACACATGTACACATACTCACCTATGTAACCTGTAGCATCGGTCCACTTGTCCGGTAAAGTATCCCTAGGGGACCTGTGAAAAAAAACATACTCACCATCTCCTATGCGAGGTTCTGTCCTCTTCGTTCCAAAGTAGGCATCCCCGGACTTGGCAAAAAAAAAAAACGAAAACGCGATCCACGAACTTAGTACCGTTCTATAGAACGGTACTTCCCGAATGAGAGCTTAGCGGCGGGGTATCACCATGGAAACCCCGCTGCTAAGCGTTCATTGGCTGAGAGAGGTCATCTCCCGTCTCTCAGCCAATGAACGGCTCCCTCCATTGTAGTCAATGGTGGGAACCGCAGGGTAAACTTTAATAACCTTGCGGCTCCCAGCATTGACTACAATGGAGGGAGCCGTTCATTGGCTGAGAGAGACGGGAGATGGCCTCTCTCAGCCAATGAACGCTTAGCAGCGGGGTTTCCATGGTGATACCCCGCCGCTAAGCTCTCATTCGGGAAGTACCGTTCTATAGAACGGTACTAAGTTCGTGGATCGCGTTTTCGTTTTTTTTTTTGCCAAGTCCGGGGATGCCTACTTTGGAACGAAGAGGACAGAACCTCGCATAGGAGATGGTGAGTATGTTTTTTTTCACAGGTCCCCTATGGATACTTTACCGGACAAGTGGACCGATGCTACAGGGTTACATAGGTGAGTATGTGTACATGTGTGTGTGTGTGTGTGTGTGTGTGTGTATGTATGTTTAATAAACTTATACTGTCACGGTGTGTGTGTCCTGTGTTTTTTTTAAACATTTTTTTACAGGTGAACTACAGGTACTAGTGGGCCCTTAATGCCCTGCATGCTGGTACTTGTGGTTCTCCAAGTACCAGCATGCGGGGCAGGCTTGCTGGGACTTGCAGTTCTACTTGTAAAGACAATGTTTGATATTCTTTATTTACACCACACCACACAATCAACCCGCCACCCACCGCCACCAGGGGTGGCGGGGATAGCCCCGGGCTATCAGCCTGGGCCTGGGGTGCCCTGGAGAGGGTGACCCCTTTATTGGGGGGGTCCCCAGCTCTCCAGGGATCCCCGGCCTGGGCTGACTAGCGGTCAGGGCTGATGCTGCGGCTGGGGGGCCCGGTGAAAGGGCTCCCCTGGCTGTGGCATCAGCCCCCCGCTAGAAAAAGTCCAGTGCTGGTTCTGGAACATACAGGGGAACCCTACTCATTTTTTTCCCCTGTATTTCCAGAACCAGGACCGGATCAGAGCCCAGAGCTGGTTGCGCAGAATACGGGGGACCCCTACGTCGTTTGTCCCCCGTATTTTGGCAACCAGCTCTGGTTCTGACTAGCCCGGTGCTGGTTGTGTTTAAGTACAGGGGACCCCTATGTCGTTTGTCCCCTGTATTTAAGCACACCCAGCACTGGGTCACTAATGCCCGGGGCTGGTTGCTCTTTTTTTGGGGGGGAGGACGCCATTTTTTTCTCTTTTTACACAGGTTTTTTTTTTTTTATTTACCACAGCAGCACAGACGGGTCTCACGGACCCGTTAGTGCTCTGTGTCAATGACACAGATGCAAGTAGCACGGATCTCCTGGTCCGTGCGTGCATCTGTGTCATTGAAATACACAGCAGCACAGACAGGTCTCACTGACCCATCTGTGCTCTGTGTCACTGTCAATCACACAGATGCATGTAGCACGGATCTCACGAGTCCGTGCTACATGCAAATGAGCACCATAATGCTGATTGGCTGAGAGCCGTGACAGACGGCTCTGTCAGCCAATCAGCACTTTGCCCATTAAAGGCAAAGGCATTTTTTTTTAAATGGCCGCTCGAGGCAAAACCTCGAGATCCGACAGCAGATCTCGAGGTTTTGCCTCGGGAGAGGGATCCGGGGCAGACAGGGAGATCCGAGCTTGGGCTCGGATCGCCCCGGATCCCCGAAGTTCGGGTGGGTTCGGTTCTCAGGGAACCGAACCCGCTCATCCCTAATATTAACACAACCCAGTGACCACAGTGCTGAGATGATCCCCAGTGCAATCAGCTCAGTCTCCAAATCATCACTATACTGTATGTCTACTCTATTATCACATATATCTCACAAGTACATACAGCTAGTTTGTTGCTCATGGCACGCCATTCAGGCCCCTGGTTCGCACCATGTTACGTTACGTGATGGATGGACTTGGCGTACCGTGGTATTCTTCAACGAAAGATATGCTATAACATGTAATACAGCATATAATACAGCGCTTAAACACTGGGTGGTAAGTGCTCCACTGTTGTAACTTGTACTGAATACCATACTGTTAAATTGGATGTATATCACATTCACGCACTGTATTTGCATGTTCGCACAACCAATCTTTTTAATATCACATAAGCTCTTAGGACGGGTGCAAATCAGTACACATACTGTACATAACTGTACAGTAGTGTAGTTGCCGTGTTGTTATGGTGGTATAACCGATACTGTAGATTAATGAGATGCATGCACAGCTTTCACTGAGACGGGATTAATTATTCTCTAATAGTGGGGTACTGTGTATATACAGTATGTACTAGTATAATATTTTGAAAGGAAGGCACATTTTTTTATTATTAAAAACAGCAGCAGGACAGTGGAGTGCACAAGGATGAGCCTGCTAGGTGCAGTTTTTGATATACTGTACCTGTAGTGTGGGCTAGCGGTTAGGTGATCACTTTGCAACAGTGCTTGTCCTGGGTTCGAGCCCTGGAAAAGAATGATTTTTTTTGGCACTGTCAGCGCTGTCCCAGACTTAGACACTATAGTGAAACTAGTAGTGGGCTGTTCAAAAGTGAGGCATTACAAACTGATTGTGCATTTTAAAGCGCACACTTGTGGCACTGTCGGCATGTTGGCGCTGTGGTGGCTGTCAGATTGTTGCAATGGGATCTCTGGCGCATGCCCAGTGGAGCTGCTCCATACGCCAGTGGAGTACGGAGGCTCATAGTACTATGCATGCCCAGTGGGTCGGGAGTCACACACATTGGGATCTCTGGCGCATGCCCAGTGGAGGGGTTGCAATGGGATCTCTGGCACATGCACAGTGAAGCCACTCCATATGTCAGTTCGTGCTATGCCATTGCGTATGGAAGATCATAGCACTGCACATGCCCAGTGGGTCAGGAGTCACACACAGCGAAAGTGGGATGTCTGTATTACATACTGACTGTGCGGTTGAAGTTGCACACTTACAGCACTGATTTCATGACGTTAGAAACTAGTAGTGGGCTCTGTAATACAGAGACCTCTCTTGTAATCAAACTGATTGTGCGTATAAAACCGCAAACTTGCGGCAATGTCAGCACTGTCGGCGCTGTCCCAGACTTAGACACCATAGTGATTTCATGGCTTTAGAAACTAGTAGTGGGCTCTGTTTAAGAGAGAGGTCTCTGTATTACAAACTGATTGTGCATTTAAAACGCAAACTTGCGGCAATGTCGGTGCTGTGGTGGCTGTCAACTCTGAGGGGTTACAATGGGATCTCTGGCACATGCCAAGTGGAGCTGCTCCATACGCCAGTTTGCGCTATGCCATGGCATATGGAAGATCATAGCACTGTGCATCCCCAGTGGCTCGGGAGTCACAAACAGTGAAAGTGGGATCTCTGTATTAGAAACTGACTATGCGGTTGAAGTTGCAGACTTGCGACACTGTCAGCACTGTTGGCGCTGTCCCAGACTTAGATACCATAGTGATTTCATGACTTTAGAAACTAATAGTGGGCTCTGTTTAAGAGAGAGGTCTCTGTATCATAAACTTATTGTGCATTTAAAACCACAAACTTGCCACAATGTTGGCATGTTGATGCTGTGGTGGCTGTCAGCTCTGAGGGGTTACAATGGGATCTCTGGTGCATACCCAGTGGAGCCACTCCATGCACCACTTCATGCTATGCAGTGGGTCAGGAGTCACACAGGGAAAGTAGGATGTCTGTATTACATACTGACTGTGCGGTTGAAGTTGCATACTTGCGGCACTGTCAGCACTGTCCCAAACTTAGAAACCATAGTGATTTCATGGCTTTAGAAACTAGTAGTGGTCTGTTGAAGAGAGGGTTCTCTATTACAAACTGATTGTGCGTTTAAAAACACAAACTTGCGGCAATATAGGCACTGTCGGCGCTGTCCCAGAAACCATAATGATTTCATGACTTTAGAAACTTGTAGTGGGCTCTGTTTAAGAGAGAGGTCTCTGTATTACAAACTGATTGTGCTTTTAAAAACGCAAACTTGCGCCAATGTTGGCACATTGGCGCTGTTGTGGCTATCTGCTCCGAGGGGTTACAATGGGATCTCTGGCACATACCCAGTGTAGGTGTTGCAATGGGATCTCTGGCGCATGCCCAGTGGAGTCATGCCATACGCCAGTGGCATACAGAGGATCATAGTACTATGCATGCCTAGTGGGTTGGGTGTCACACACAATGGGATCTCTGGCACATGCCCAGTGGAGCCAAGCCATATGCCAGTTCGCACTTTCTCTGTAATGTGTACAATACATCTATTGCATAGTGGTGTCATGTAAAATACAGCTGGGTGGCATGGAGTAGCATAGAAATGGCAGGTGGTGGGAAATTGAGAGAGTCTACTATACCTGTGCTTGTATAAATGACAGAACTAATAATAATAAATAATAATTGAATAAAAAATTGTAGCTTTCCAGGCTTCAAACCTGGGAAGTCCACACTGCCTTGTGCTATCCTAACCACTACACCATGTCTTAGACATGATCTGACATTTCACAAACCCTACTGAATTTGTGCCACTCAAACTAAAAAGAGCAATGAAATTATGATCATTAAGGCTGATGCCTTAATGGACATGTTCCTTGCGCAACCCCTGTGGTTAACTGCAGATTCAGCACTCTCACAGAGTGAGATTGCTGTCACTCACAAAATGGTGGAGCTGCTAATTCACAGAATTGTGTGCTCATTGGAATACACACATGCAGTCTATGCAACTGATGTCTGAGCAGAAGATAGAGCTGCATAGATGGGATAAGAGTGGAGTGGATGGGGGAAGAGACAGAGCAGTGTGGATGGAAATATTTAGGTGTGGAGAGGGGGTGAAGATTAAGCAGCACTGATGGGAAAAAGCCAAAGTAATGCAGATGGGTGAAAAACAGTGGTGCGGATGGGGGGGTAAAAAGAGATGCAGATGCATGGAAAACAGTGGTGTGTATGCAGGGAACACAGAGTGGCATGGTTTGGGAAAACACAGCGTCGTGGATGGGGGTACAGAGTGGCATGGATGCGGGAAGACAGAGCAGCACAGATGGGTAAAAACAGATTGGTACAGATGAGGGAATACAGACTAGCACAATGGTAGAACACACATCAGTAGAGATTGGGGATGATAGATTGGTGTGGATAGGGGGGAAGACAGATTCCCATGGTTGGGGGGGCAGAGTGGTGCAGATACAGGAATAAAGAGTGGCACAGATGAGGGGATGACAAAGTGTTGTGACTAGGGGGAAGTTGGCGGTGCAGATGGAAGGAAACAGAGTGACATGAATGCAGTAAGACAGGGCAGCACAGATAGGGAAAGACAGATTGGTGCGGATGAGGGAATAAAGAACTAGCACAGTTAGGAGACCACACAGCTGTAGGGATTGGGGAAGTTATAGCAACCGGAGGCACGAATAGTGTACATGCATAGACAGAGTATGATAGTTTTAGCAATTAGGGAACTGAATGTGTATTCTTAATGAGATGGATGTATGGAGTAATAAGTATGTTGGAGCCCAGTGGGATTGTTGTGGTGAATGAATGGGAAGATTGTGGGCACTCAGTGGGATGTATGTGCCACATAACTGCTCAGATCTCAGTTGCATAGACTGCATGTGTGTATTCCAATGAGCACACAATTCTGTGAATTAGCAGCTCCACCAGTTTGTGAGTGACAGCAATCTCACTCTGTGAGCGTGCTGAATCTGCAGTTAACCACAGGGTGTGATGGCATACCATATCTGTATTGTGCCAGGAACACGTCCATTAAGGCGTCAGCCTTAATGATCATAATTTCATGCTTTTTTAGTTTGAGCGGCACAAATTCAGTAGGTTTTGTGAAATTTCAGATCATGTCTACAAAGCCTTAATGGGAAATGTGAAACCGTAAGGTTTTTTTGTGTATGGAATATATATATAATAAAACACCTGGCCATTGTCTATTCCCATGTGTCTACCTTTTTTTTAATGTACTTTCCTTCCTTTTTCTGACACCTCCAAACACACACAGTTACCTTTAACTTCTGCATTAAATGAGGATAATGCTAATTGACTCGTATACCCATTAATCTTAGCTGCTGCCATATCATTTAAAGTTAACCTTCACAGCAAAGGTCATCAAGAGCCAAACCGGTAAAGGTCTGCAAAAGGAAATATTGTAGACAAATTCATTGAACTAGTATAGATGACTCATAGCTCCTAATAAATTCTCTGTATTGTGATCTTCCATGTCAACAAGTACATCAACTGGGCATCACAGATGAAGCACAGTACAGCATGTTCTGAAATTATCTACTTAAGAAATCAGAGATAGTCACAATCTAAGGATGAAACATCCATCCAAAGTCTCAGAAATTTACTTCAGGCAGCATTTGTCAACGTAGAATTTTACTTTGTGCTACAAAGCCGGAGATAAAATGTGATAAATTTTTAATGGCATACATTTTTAATCATGACCTTTATTAAGAAAACACTGGAAAGAACATCAGATAAACACATTTTTCTTCATACCTCCAAATTTATTTATCAGTAATCGTTTTGTTTTTTCTTTCTTCAGGTAACAGATGTGTTTAATACTGAATGGCTAGTATAAACCATTATTTAGATTTACTAAAGTTTCTAAAAATGAAAAGTGGTGGTGTTGCCCATAGCAACTGATTCTAGGGGGTACATTTACTAAAGTGAGAGGTTTTAGAAGTGAGTTTTAGAAGTGATGTTTCCCATAGCAACCAATCAGATTCTACTTAACATTTAACTAGCACCTTCTAGAAGATAATTGCTAGAATCTGATTGGTTGCTATGGGCAACATCACTTCTAAAACTCACTTCTAAAAACTCTCACTTTAGTAAATTTACCCCAAGCTATCATTTCTCTATTGCATTCTAGAAATTATAGACAGAATCAGATTGGTTACTATGGGCAACTCCACCACTTGTCTGTTTTAGAAGCTTAAGTAAATCTACCCCCAGGTATTCAGCAGATAACATATCATTGGATAGAGAAGTTGGCGTAGTTGGTTACAGGTTTAGGGGCATATTTATTAAGCAATATATGTGGGATATTTGCATCCCCCAGATGTACCATGGTGGGATCGCAGCAGATATCTCCAAAATCTGTTGTGGTACCTCCATTTCCAACCGCAAATGCAGCCCCCGTAGGTGTCTGCTATCGATGTGTCCACATACATCTATCTGTGCAATCCAAGTAGCGTTACACATAAAGCGTGAGTGCAGTGTGACTTGGTAGCACCGAGCGTCTTTTCGTTCAGCTTTTTACCTTCATATGCATCTTATTTGGACAGTGCTGCTGATTAAAATGATGTGCGGCATGCCTATATTCTGTGTGTGACTGCAGGTGTATCTGCATGTAGAATGCTATGTTACAGACAGTGTCAACAGCTGTGACAGTGTAACACAGCATTTCGCATGCAGATACACCTGCAGTCGCACACAGAACATAGGCATGCCGCACATCATTTTAATCAGCAGAAGCTGTTTGTATGTTCTATTCACACATCAGTGTGGTGTGAATAAGATGCATTTGAAGGTAAAAAGCCGCACAAAAAGACACTCGGCGCTACTGAGTCACGCCATGGCATGCCGTGACTAGAAGGGCTGTTTAACGCGCAAGGAGCCTAGATGTATGTACAGTAGTTGGATTTACCAAGCTCTACAGTTGGTGTTAGCCAATAGTAGCCTATGGCTCCTCTATTGCAGATATTAACAATGACCGTGCATACGCATTAGCTGCCGAGGACCCGAACCAGGAAGCAGTGTGATAGTGTTACATTATCACACTGCTTCAGATCTTCACAAGGGTGGTCTCTTATCGGAGACCATCTCCTAACTAGATAGCAAGAGACACATCATTAATTTGCATTAAAATATTTAATTTCAACACATAGCTGAACTGGTTCAAATATTCTATGTTATGATGAACTGACCTATTTTCACAGCTGGAGACTAGAAGATAGAAGCATCCAGTCCACACCTACTCTTCTGTACCACATAGGATATTCTAGAATTGGCCACTGATTTTGTATCATCTGATGATCTGCCTATTACAAAGGTTTGCACAAGCAGAAATACAAAAAAGACTCTTCCTGGGCACTTTTATGGCTATATCTCAAAGTATTATATAAAATATCACTTTTATTGATATACTCTAAAACCACATATGAACATGCAAATAAGTATTAAAACAAATTATGGAGAAAATATAACCATCCCTTGATACATTATGTAGACAAAAGTGATTGGACACCCCTGCGCAAGAGAACATACCATGGCACACAAATTTCAAATGGCCACTAATGCTTTTATCAGGACGACAATGCCATCTGTCATGTTTCCGGGCTGATGCTGGACTGGTATACAGAAAATTCGGTAACCTGGATGAACCTGGATGGACTGGCCAGCTCAGAGTCCAGATCTTAACCCCACTGAGAACCTCTGGGACAAATTGGAGCGACAGGTGCGTTCTAGGCCGACTCGACCTTCAATAGTGTTAAAGTTGGTGACTGTACTTAAGTCGGAATGGAAAAACATACCGCCTGCTGTTGTCCAGGAACTTGTGGACAGTTTGCCAAGAAGGGTGTCTGCAGTAATCACTGCATGTGGTGAACCTACAAAGTACTAATGTCAATAAAATGTCTTTGATCTATTTGCTGCCAGTGTCCAATTACTTTTGTCTACACAGTGTACATAATTAAATGGTAATTCTCTATATTTCTCATGGGAAGAAAGGTGTCACAAGAGCTGTGGTCCCAAAATATTATTAATCAAATACCTCCTAATAGTCTCTAGTCCCAAATAGATTATTATCTATCTGTATACACATGTAAACTCCACATATATTGATGAATCCTGGGTTGGGCCATGATTACATAGGTTAATACACTCGGTTAAGCATATAGTAAACTTTAGCTGATATTCAATTGCATGCTTTTAGCCATTTTATGATTTTTTTTACTCAATTGCACATAAACACTCTACACAGATTAATAGGTCATAAACTGTATTTCCACAGGTTAATTACACCAATTTGGTATATAGTAGTTTATGGACTGTATTTAGTGATAGTATGAAAAAAATAATGGTCTGGTCCCAAAAATGCATTCATATCTGTGCTTGATAGTCAGCATGCACAGAAAAACTCCACACATACTGATGAATCCTGGACAATCATTGCATATGTTAGTCCACTCAATTTAGCATGATGTGCACTTTAGCTGATGTTCAACAGCATTCTGATTTTTAACACCGTTGCACATATAAACTCTACACAGATTGATATGTCATGAACTGTCATTACACAGATCAATTCAACCAATAGGCATGTAATAGTTCATGAACAATATTCAGAAATAGTATAAACATGTTTAAGCATCTGGTCCCAAAATGCATTAATATTTATGCTTGATAATGAATGTGCACATATAAACTCCACACTGATTGAAAAATGTCTATAATATCTTTATACCATCTCATATATCAAACTTTTTGTTGAGAGTTTAGAATATAACTAGGATTTTAAACTGTGCATATATCACTCCTGCTGTCGGTGGTTTGCATGCATAATTGCAAGAATTGAACCACGGATGAGAGACCAATTTCTGCACAATACTTGAAGAAGAATAGATGAAGCTTCTACTGTCTGTACTGGGGGTGAATAGAGCCTTTTACACCAAGTGTATTGCAGGAACTATAAATAAATCACACTTTTCCAGAGGAGAGAGCATCAGAAAACTATGTATAGAGATAGACAAAGCATGGTGTATATTTTAAATCCATTGTACTTAGATAATATTAGAACAATAGTGCAATAAATCTCATAAGTACTTAAAAACAACCTTAGTAATAATCAGAGTTATGGGTATTATTACCACAGTAGAATGTTCATACCAATCACCAGGATGACCTGTTGGAGGCTGCTGTGTACAAGTATGAGCTTGTTGAAATGTGCAGCTATGCATGCTCTTCCAGTCACTCTAACTAGGTATAAATCAATTGAGCCAGAAAATGGCTAAAATCATCTGATTGAACATCAGATAAGTTTACTATATACTTCTCTGTGGAGTTTACTTGTACATGCTGACTGTCAAATATAGGGCCTGATTCAGAGCCACTCGTAAACGGCCACTTGTTCACTCCGAGCGATGTTTGCCCAACTGCGCATGCGTACGGATCGTTATACGCATGCGCGAACCAGTCAGTGCGGCCGAAATTCATGTGCTCGCAAAATAGCGAATGCCTGATAATTTGAGTGACAGAATGAGGCGTATGTGGGTGGTAACAGGGGAAGGTACTTGAAAACGGGGAGTAGAGATCCGATCGCAGGCGTGCTTAAAGGTCAAAACGGGCGTTTTATGGGTGTGCATAATTAAAACACCAGCGTCATTGGCCACGTCACTGGGTTATTTAATAGCCAGAACTGCTCGCAAAATTGTGGTAGCAAAAACCAACCACAAGAATAGCGAGCAGTTCATACCCTGGTCGATGTAATCGATTAATCTAATAAATAGCGGACATGACGTAGGATGCGAGCGGCCAGGGGGCGTAGTTTCCCAAAAAACGACCGCAAGTTTTGTTCGCTCATTCAGACATAGAGGCGTGAACAGACCGCAAACAGCGAACGGTTCATTTGAATAGCCACCCCTATTTTCTGGACGAGCGAGCGCTAATTGTGTCCGGCTCTGAATCAGGCCCATAGATAATAATATATTTGGCACCATAATTTATACCATAAAACTAATTTTTTCTATTAGGAGGTTTTTTATTAATAATATTTTGGAACCACAGCTCTTGTGACACCTTTTATTCCATGACAAATATACGGTATTACCATTTGATTATGTACCAAGGTGTAGTTATATTTTCATCATAATTGGTTTTAATACATATTTGCATATTCATATGCAATTGTATATCAATAAAAGTTATATTTTCTATGATACTTTGACATTTAGCCATAGGAGTACCCCAGGAAGTCTCTCTTGTCTTTCTGTATGTACAAAAGTGTAGTCCACTATCTACAAAAACACTGGATGCATCACCAATTTAGGGCCTAATTCAGCAGTGCACGCTAGACCCATACTGCTCATGTGCGGGCCTACAATGTTGGATGGAGTTCAGCAGCAGACTGTCAGTGATTGACAGTCTGCTGCTGTTTCAGGGCAGGGAGGGGGAAGCGACAGCCTCCAATTCCCAAAACAGAGGCATATCACCACCATTGGGGGATGAGTGGAGAGGCCAGGGTCTCCGTCGGCTGACAGAGATTTCCTGGCCTCATTTGAGCTTCTGCGATGACTGGCTTGAGTGACCCCATCCTTGGACGCAGCTCAGATCAGTAATGCATGCAGGAGGCATGACGCCTCCTGCTGCACTGACATAATAGTGCTAACGCAGATGCTATCATGTTGGCAGATGTAACAGCAACTATGGGCCTGATTCAGCACAGATCGCAAGATTGCACACGCATGCAACTAGCCGCTGCAAAATTATGCAAATGAATGTGATCACATTGAGATCGCAGCACTATACTAAGATGCCCACCACTGTGCAAAGCCGCCTCTTCCCATTACTTACATCCACAATACCTTTGCAAATCTGCGAAAACATCGGTATCATCGGCCAACATCGGACCCAAATGCACAGTTGTGGTTGAGCTGACCTCACTCACAAACTGCTGAACATCGTGTCGGTATCTAGAGCTGTGTATGCCGTCGCAAGGGGCTTAATTTGCAGCTCCCTGTAACTGCGTACTGGCACGCCTGCGTTTCTCTGACCACCCCCCCCCTCCCCCGTGTCCTGATCACCCGCACTGTTTTTGACACGTGCAAAGTGTGTAACAATCGGCCGACTGTGTACGCGATCGCTTCTGAGATTGTTGCTGAATCAGGCCCTATGTACCAAGCTGAATCAGGACCTTAGTGAAGTTGTGATACTATGGTAATTGCATACTTGCCAACTCTCCCTGATTGTCAGGGAGACTCCTTGAAATAACAGTAATCTCCCTGTCTCCCTGAAGAGTCTAGCAATCTCCATGATTGTACCTTACCCCCATTATGAAGCTGCTGTATGTAAAAAAGAACAGAGAAATATAAATTCAAATGGGATCATTGGTATCATTTCTCTGCATTGGGTATAAGGCACAATGATCCCTATGCATTTTCTGAACAGTATCAGTGTGTTTCATCAACAAATAGATCTTACTAACTACTTTGGGGCTCATTTACATTTGGATGTAAGTCAGGTTTATGACACGCCCATCAATTGTAGCAGTACACGCCCACTTTACCGCCGCGCTCATAGGTGTTACTTTCACAGTCTCCCTGTAAAGCTCTTTCAAAAGTAGGTAAGTATGGGTAATTGACCTGCCTATATATTGGTTTATATCTAAATTGTCTGCTTACATTTTTGCAAAGAATACTTTCCAGGTGATATACTGTATGAAGGTACTAATGCAGACTCAAAAAATATTTTTTGTTTGCATTACAATAATCTGCCTATGAATGATGCAATAAAAGATCTACCAAGGGGCATGTCAGGTCACACTCCCCTAACTTTAAAACTAAAACTTAATAGGCCTGCCAAGACTCTGCTATGGAAGTATAAGCATTTATTGGATTTTTAATTAACAGGGGACCCAGGACCAATTGATTTACGTTTCTTTTGGTAAATCAATAAAAATCTGTTCTGGAACTCATAGTGTATGATGCCTCCAAGGCATGTGTTACAGAATAATTCATTATGAGGGTCAGGATGGATAAACACTCATTGGTTCAGGAAATGTAATTTTTTAAGGCCATGGTGTCAACAAACAAAACACCTTCACATAGAAAATCTGGATCCTCCGGCTTATCTAAGTGGGCACAAATAGCAGGGACACTATATAGTACTCCATAAAATCATCTTTTTGATAAAAAGAATGTAACAGTGTGCCGGCAGCGCTGTTTTGCATGGTCTGTGTGTGGGGCTGTTGCTGGCGTGTGGTTTCGATAAAAACTTACAAGCCCAGGATACTAAATGTGTTCCATGTCTCCCTTCTCAAACCTCTGATTCTCAACCGATATTCAACAGCCTGCAATCCTCCTTCTATTTCAGTTGACCATCAAGTAGTATTCGAAGTGAAAAAAATCTTGGATTCAAGAATTTCTAGAGGTTCTGTTTAATACCTGGTGGATTGGAAGGGATTTGATCCTGAAGAAGGCTGCTGGTTTAATTTTTCGGATCTTCATGCCCCTCAACTTCTTCAGGAGTACCATCAGAAGTTCCCACTGAAGCCTTTTGAGGGGTGTTTGGTGCCCACCCCTAGAGGGTGCGTGGGAGCCCGGCACTTACTTACTGGGTCCAGCGGAGCTGGGTTGCGGGGTCTGTGATGGGGGCATGTGGTTCCTGTTTAAAATTTAAAGAGACAGACACGCCAAAGCGTGACGTCACACTGTGCCAAATTTGAAAACTTTCCTTATAAAAGAAAGTTCCTAACACTCCTCTTTTGCCAGAGTATTAGGCTCATTACCTACAGTAACTCCAGCGTTCTAAACTTCATGCTTCTGTGTATCCTGTTAACCCGTTCCTGACCTTGGCTATTCCTTGTGAAATTAGTTTGTTTAACCCCTAGTACTGTGCTTGGTGAACTCAGGTTTGACCTTGGCTTTCTGTGACCTGATTTTGTCTTATCCCCTTGCACACTCCGGTGTTCAGCTCAGATCCAGCTCCTGTGTTCGCCAGCCCTGTACTTGGGAACCTGGGCAGAGGGCCGCGACCTGCGTGTCGGGCGCAGCAAAGCCTAAACTTCATTGTAGAGGTCCCTAGTGAAAACCACCAGCACATTAGACTCTGCCATGCCTCTGTTCCAGGTATTGGCCAATCCCATTGTACAGGTCAGCATCCATTTATCCATCAATGGGTTGTGACAAAGAGTATAAATAGAGTGGCAAGAACTGGAATTTTTTCCCTTCATTTCATAGGGCAATAGCCTCCCTTAGCAATGATGCATCTCTAAATGCCATTTCCAAGCAGCAAAACAAGAATTCAAGTGAAGGGATTTGCAAAGCAAGGGCCTGATTCAGAGGTGGATGGAGACACGGTCGCAGCTGCGTCTATTGGCGGTTGCCCATCTTTATGTGTCTTTATGCAAATGAAGCGACCAAACCATTCCCTGGTGTACATCTTTGCGCCCAAATGTGCAAGGACTGAGAGGCTCACTGTCAGCATCCTTATGCGCTGAAATACTGATTAGTGCGTCTTTAGATAGGTTGCACCATCGACACTTTCGTCAGCCCTATGTCAGGTGCAGTTTATCTATCTGAGTATGGCCTCCTAGTTGAGCAGTTGAGTCTGTGCATGCAACCACATTCACCGACACGCCGTGAGACTTCCATAATATGGACATAAGATGACTATCTCTGTACCTCTCTTTAGCCACCTGCCAGTCACTGCTTAGGAACACCCAGCACTTTTCCAAAATCTCTTTGATACAGTATATCTATATCGCAGCAGTGCCTTTGGGTGTACACTCCCAAACATTTTATATCTCTTCTCTTATCAGAATATTTTAATAATAAACTGGTTACTTTAACCATCAAAATGTCAATAAATATACTATATGTGATTAACCCAAAGGGCCATATTCAATATGGGGTGAAAAGTCCGATAATTTATCGCCAATGACGTTATTTTCACCAGTTTCAATTATCCCCATATTCAATTTCAAAGACTTTTCGTCAGTGCGGGGGGATGCATTTTCACCATGTAATACATGGCAAAAAAAAGAATTGGGGTTTTGGGGTACAAAGTAATACAAAGTAGCCTGCATCCCTTGTAATGTCCCCCTAAGGTATTGTGTGTCAAAAAATATTTAAAAAAAAAACCTCTGTTCACCCCAAAAAAGGTACTTTCATTTTAGGGTTGCAAAAACAAATATTGGGGGACAAAGTTCTAAACTAGCTAAATTGACTCCTGCGGGGTTCCCAAGTATGCAGCAGGTGTTTTATAGAATGCGGGTGGTAGTGGCAGGTGGATTTTTGAAGAATTTAAAAAAATGACTTTAGGGACTTAAAAATATGCGTACACCCATTTTCATGTACCCCAAATTTGATGGGACTAGTTTTTTTACCATAAAAATCCCTAAGTGCTATTCTTCACCACTTCTTCTAAAGCCGCATTTATGCACCTGCCGCCGCTATTTAAAAACCCTGACTACCTTCAGCAGGCCAAATCGGGGGTACCCATAGTGATCCCCCATGTCAGGACATCTTTTGGGGTGACAGCATGATTACCCCAAAAACTGACAGGACTTTGATACTTACCTTTCCGCCAGGTCCCGTTTTCACCGGATTCTAATTAAATGTGGGGATAAGTGGGCATGCGCCCGATACGTTATCCCTGCAAAAAACGACGATGATGGCGAAAAGTCCGACCTCAGACTTCTTGCTTCAAATTTAATATGCCCCTTACACTGCTAAGTGATGATCATTGAATCAGTGCTACAATGTACAATCTACAATGAAGTTCAGTCAGAAGATACAAGAGGTCTATATGTTAGTAGCCAATCAGAGCAATTTGCTTTTTCTTCAGCCAATCACAAGTAACTTGTTCTGATTGGCTACTTACTGACAGGCCCCTTTTCCTTTATTCACTTCATGGCTCCACTAGGAGCAAGTTTCATATCATATAGCTTCACAGGGTTTATTCTTGTCTTCATCCCATGTGTTACTTCAGGATGGAAGAAAACAGGATCTCTAAGGACTAAGGCCCTCATTCAGTGGTGGTCGCAAGAAGCGAGCGCTCGCTCTGAATGAGGGCGGCCGCTTGACTTTTCAAGTGCGGCCTCCTGGTCGCTAGCTACCACCCACAGCTTTCGCGACCGACCAGGTTGATGGTTGCGAAGGTCAAGACCATTGCGACCATCGGGGCTTGCGATGAGACCCTAAGGTTGGGTCTCGGCAACCGCAAGCCCCAGGGAGCTTCCTGCTCTGATCGAGCAGGAAGCTCCCCACTGACATCACTGCTCATGTCAGTGCAGACGCCCACAAAACGGCAGGCGTTCCTTAAGGAACGCCTCCGTTTGTGAAACCACCCCCCTGCCACACCTACAAAACGGGTCGAGCTGTGGATCAACAGCCACCCCTTTTGTAGTGAGCTCTGGAGTGAGAGAATTTCTCTCTCGCTCTGGGGCTTGCGCGCACGCAGGGCCTAAACATCGACCCGGTTGCGAGCACTCAGCGCTTGCGACCGGGTCTGAATGAGGTCCTAAGAGTGCAATGAAGATGTTAAATAGGGAATTTCTGACTGCTCATTTCCTATAAAGATTTTTTTTCAACAGTGTTGTCTGTTTATTCACTGTTAGTTTTCTATATGAAATTAGATGTACCGGCGAGCTCAGGGCATGATGGCTCTTGCAGTACTTCAAGCACAGCCATGTAGTTCTACAAGCATTCATATGCTGAAGCTGATAATGACTGTCAGGGCATGCTGGAAGTTGTAGTTCTACATATTACACTAAATATTTTCATCATGGGGATAGTTTTCCAAAAGGTTCATGCATGTTTTTGCTGGAACGTTTCTCCAAGGGAATGCTGACCAGGCTGGGGGTAATTCCAACCATGAGAGACCACACACTGCATATGTGCCTAATAAAGTGTTTTCAGCCTAGTCTCAGCCTAGTCTGCCCTGGAATGGTATTGGTAGCAGCTTTCAGAGTGTGGAGCTGAGGAAGACAGCAAGCTGTTTGACCTCTCACATTGGCAGGTACCAGCGCTGGTTTCATTCCCAGAGGATTGACAACATCTTTGTCATTCCTTATTTATTTCATCATTTCATTTGACTAGTAAAGAGTAGAGGCCCCCATACACGGTGCTATATAGCAGCCGATCCGATGGATTGGTACAATATCTCTGCTATATCGTACTGTGTATGGGTGTGATATCAGCCAGTGTGTGCTCCCGTGGGGTCGTACATTGCACCTCCAGATCTTACTGCATGTTCACTTGATCTGGGAATGCGATGCATGATCCCATGCATCGCTATGTGGGTGGGGGAGGGGGTGCTGGCATATCGGGCAGTCGGTCACCCAATGGCTCCGGTGGTGGGGACCGCCCGATATGTTGGCCGTCGGATTGCAAGTCGCATAGCAAGGTGCATATCGCACCGTGTATGGGAGCACATACTGAAGTTTATTGTCACCAGCACATATCTTTCACTAATGCTCAAAAGCTTCATGTTCTATGAGGCATATCTGCCAGCATCCCCGACATAAGTAAGTATTGGGGTTAGGGTGAGGATTGGGGTTAGGCAGTAGGCGGAGGGTTAGGCACTAGGGCGGGAGGATTAGGTTTAGGCACTAGGGTGGGAGGGTTAGGTTTAGGCACTAGGCCGGGAGGGTTAGGTTTAGGCACTGGGGGGGAGGGTTAGGTTTAGGCTGTGGGAAGGGAGGGTTATGTTTAAAGGTAAGGGCAGGGTTAGGATATTTACCGACAGGTGTCGATATCCTAACCCTTTCGGGGTGCCGGGGTCGGGATTGTGACCATAGGGAACCCAACACTCTGGGGATATGGCCAACCGAAAATAGGCTGCACCATCAGAGGGCATGCCGCACTCATCATACCCTTTAGCAGACCAGTTGTACTTGAATAATCCCAACCTTCTTTTCCAGTCTTAGAGGGGCACAAGTGTTACTTTTGATTGACTTGAAATTTCACATTGATTCCTCCATCTTTGAACAGAACGTTGGTCTTACAAATTGCACACATGTAAGGAATACAGTCTTGGTTTGCTCTCATGATGAAATAGAGGTTAAATATATGTGAGTTTCATGAAATCTATTTTATAGCACACATTCATATAAATAAATTGCTAAGAGTTTCTTGAATTTATATCTAGGTGAAAGGTCTTTTAAAGTGAAAATTGTATTCATACCTAGGGGAGATGTATAGTAGCAAAACCTCTAAGGAGAAAAAGTGGGGAAGTTGCTTATAGCAATTAATCAACTTTTAGCTACTGTATCATGTATCTAGCACAGTCTATAAAATTACATCTAAATCTGATTGCTTGCTTTGGGTAACTTCTCCACTTTTTCTCCTTTGAAGATTTATTTCATCTCCCCTTCAGATTGAAAAATGTTTCAAAATGTTTCACTTTGTATAAATGTAAATCTAAGTTTCCTTACCTTCAAATGAGACATGTGAAATGTTCAAGGCTTTCAGTATTTAATTACTTTTGCATTCTGGAGTTTAACAAGAGTAATAATTCAAGGTAATTATTTTTTTGTGTGACAAGAGTAGAATTCTATCTCATTTAGAAAGATTACAAAAGATATTTCACCTGTTTCCTGCAAGACAAAAACCAAAAAGGATGGGAGGTTGAAGATATATGTTGAATATCCGAATAGCCAAATATGACTTGTAGTCAAAATAGATGCTGGCATCCACTATACAATTTTCTGTCAGATATCTGTCCAATCTGGCTGGTTGGAATGAAAACCTGGTAATGTATGGGAGCAAATGACAATCGTCCATTTGCTCACAAACACTGGAAAGTAGCCAAAAATGGTTGTTCAGACAAATTGGTTATTTTTTGTCCTTTTTTCAGTGTTTAAAACCATATGATCAACTGTCATTTGCTCCCATACATTACCAGGTTTTCATTCCAACCAGCCAGATTGGACAGAGGGCATAATTCAGACCCACTCGCGAGCACTGAGCGCTCGCAAGCGGGTCGATGTTGCCCAAGTGTGCATGCACACGAGGGAGCCGGCTCCGTCGTGCGCATGCGCGAGGCCAGAATAACGACGGCCAAGCCGTTGTTATGGGTCTCGCACCAAAGGGGATTGCTGTCGATGGTGATTGACAGCACGCCTCCTTTGGTGGGCGTGCCGGGGGCGTGGCTGCCCAGACGGAGGCATTCCCATGGGAACGCCTACCGTCTGGGACTGGCCCCACTGACATCAGTGGGAGTGCTTCTGGCTCTGATAGAGCCAAAAGCACTCCAGGGCTTGCGGCAGCGAGACCCTACTGCAAGGGTCTCGTCGCAAGCCCGATGGTCGCGATGGTCTTGACCATCGCGACCATCATTTTGGATGCTCGCTATAGCTGTGGCTCGTCACCCACAGCTATGCGAGCGGCCAGGAGGCTGTTCCAAAAAGGAGCAGGGACTGCCCTGATGTAGAGCGAGCGCTCTGTCAGAGCGTCCGGCTCTGAATCAGGGCCAGATATCTGACAGAAATTGTATAGCGGATGCCCAGCTTTAGTTTAATTTTCTATGTCTTAACCAATCCTCTGAAAATATGGACATACAGACCAATCATGATGTAAGAATATTAATATCTACTTTTGTATTCCTCTTTTTCCTCTGACTGTGTTTTAGGATTATAGCACAGATCTTATTTTTGAACTCTCATGATTAAAGCTTATGATGGATACATTGTGTGCTGATAGGCTTAATTATTTTTGATTGCAATAAAAAAAAATGTTATCACAACATTGGCATTGGTCATCATTATTACTTCTTTAAGAAAAGCTCAAGTGTTTAAGAAAGGTGGGTGGTCCAAATGTTTTCGTAGGTAAGACTTTGGTGTGATGTTTCTACTATTTCCAGCACCTGCATTTCCTATAGAATTAGCCAACATTCAAACCTAAACACAGAATTATTTCACAGGGGCTGGCACCAAACACCATGAAGGACCAAATACCTTGAAAAGTATTTGACTGATAAGTGGGCACATATGTTATATCTACTGTTGGAATCTGTCAGGAGAGGTTATAAGTGATCCAAATGACATCAGTTGGACTTTTGGATTATTTTATTCCAATTTACATTACATTCCACTCAGGACATGGCTGCACAACCTGACCTGGAGGAGTACCTGTCATCTATTACCTTTAAGTCACTACCTTCGAAGGAAGATGTCCTTTTTTTTACAAAGAGATAATGCAACATGAGGTTGAGGACAGCATTGATACTTTCCCTAATAAAACCTTGCATTGACCACATTACCATGCAAGTCTTTCTTCTAAACTCTCCCCTTTGTATAATAATGAGATGAGTAGTTCTGTTTTGGCACGAATTTACCCACCAAGTTCAGATCTCAGAACAAGGCAAAACAACATCTTTCACTGACATCTCGGCATACAGCAGATGTCCATGAAAACATGACGTTTTGCCTCATTTTAAGACCTGAACTTGGCAGGAAGATCCAATTCAAAAGAGATAATAATAATGCACTTAATATCTGCATTCTCCAAAGGTCTAAAAGAGAAGCATTTTTAGACTTTTATCCCTAAACCAGATAAAGTCCTTTCATTATGCTCTTTACATTGACCTTGGACTACAGTATATCTATAATCAGTGTTTCTGATTATACTGATTAAAATTTTGCCTTAAAATATCCCATTTTATTGAGCACATGTTCGACTAAGAATAGACTAGACTTGGTTGTAAAGTAAATTTCACCAGTTATTTGTTTACAAACATGTAATATGCTCATTATAATTCTGACCCCCAGAGGGGTCATGGGTCTTAAAACAAGAATGCATTTGACATAGTTGAGTGGGACATATCTTAAAGGTATGGTTTGATGTCCCTACTATTACAATTAAAACAAATATCTACATTTCTGTACCATTTCTTATCTCCAGTGGTTTTTGTCAGAGATTTCCTTGTCCCTGTTTGCACTGGTCATGGAGCCCCTGGTGACTCTTCTCAGATGCAGCCTTGGCATTGCTAAGCTTACGAGTAGAGTTGGTGCACTTATGGAATGTATATCCTGTTGATGCTCTACAAAATTTAATTAAACTTTGCCATTGTACACAAAAAATACATGCTTTGAACAATGAGGTGCAGAATCTCACTTCTGAGCTCAGACTATTATCCAATATTTAGATCTTATCTGAACAGTCACTTATCTCTTTTCACTTCTTGGTTAACAAAAAAAAAAGTTTTGGACTCCTTAATCATATGATTTTTTTTTCTTTTTTATTTCCAATAGCTCAGTCTTTTTTAAATTTTTACTCTTATCCTCGAGATCAGATTGTGAGTTGATATTTTAAACACAGAACTCCTTTTAGCTTCTTATGTTTTTGACTTCTATGTTTTACATTTAAAGCGTGATGCAACAGGTGCCAGAATTTTGTGCTGCAATGTCAATGAGTAAATTACAGTAAGAAATAAGCAATAATAGTAATACTATTAGTCATTGCATTAAGGTTTCAATGGAAGGCTGCAGCAACAATCACAGCAGAGTATAATATAAACAGACAGTGGTGTAAATTTACTAGAGGTTGATTTTGATCAATTATGAATTTTGTGCCTGATTCAGAGCCGGACGCTATTTGCGCTCGCTCGTTCAGAAAATAGGGGTGGCTATTCAAATGAACCGTTCGCTCTTTGCGGTCTGTTCACGCCTCTAGGTCTGAACGAGCAAACAAAACTTGCGGTCGTTTTTTTGAAAAATACGCCCCCTGGCCGCTCGCATCCTACGTCATGTCCGCTATTTATTAGATTAATCGAGTACATCGACCAGGGTATGAACTGCTCGCTATTCTTGTGGTTTGCTACCACAATCTTACGAGCAGTTCTGGCTATAAAATAACCAAGTGACATGGTCAATGACGCTGCTGTTTTAATTATGCACACCCATAAAACGCCTGTTTTGACCTTTAAGCACGCCTGCGTTCGGATCTCCACTCCCCGTTTTCAAGCACCTTCCCCTGTTACCACCCACAATCCTGGCTAGTTTTTACCTTTTGTGACTAACCTCTGCCAGCTGCTCCATGGATCTGTGTTTGTAATTCTCCTGGGACATCTGCTCTGGCTGAATCATGCTGGCTGTAACATCTCTGTGTGTGCAGACTGCTCTCCCCCCACACTGATTAAACACCTGGACCCTGCTCTGTCTGTGAGCATTTTTAGTCTTAATTGGAATCACAGGTGTGGTCCTGATTCTCAAGGGCTGCAGAGACGATTACTCCCTCTGCATGTTGTGCCTTGCTCCACTCAGAATGCCACTGCCAGACCACCTGTCTGTATCCACCAATCGCTGCCAGACTCTAGGTATATAGATCCTCCTCTAATAGCACTCAGTGCTTGAACATCTTGTTACATTCCGTGGTGTACAACTTATGCTATAGCTGTACCTGTGAGTACCAGTATGTCCCAGGCTCCTGCTGGTTCCTAGACCAGTGCTATCCATAAGCCTGCTGCGTTCAGCTATCCACGCTACCAGCCTCTCACCTACGGCTCCCAGGCTGCTCCAAGTAGCTTCCATGCTACCAGCTTCTCCACACGGCTCCCAGGCCACACCAAGTAGCTTCCACGCTACCATCTCTCACCTACGGCTCCCGGGCCACTCCAAGTAGCTTCCACACTACCAGCTTCTCTGCACGGCTCCCAGGCCACACCAAGTAGCTTCCACGCTACCAGCTTCTCCACATGGCTCCCAGGCCGCTCCACGTAGCCACCCAGCTACCAGCGTCTACCCACGGCTATCCAGCTGCTCCACGTAGCCACCCAGCTACCAGCGTCTACCCATGGCTATCCAGCCGCTCCACATAGCCACCCAGCTACCAGCGTCTACCCACGTCTATCCAGCCGCTCCACATGGCTACCCAGCTACCAGCGTCTACCCACGGCTATCCGGCCGCTCCACGTAGCCACCCAGCTACCAGCATCTACCCATGGCTATTCAGCCGCTCCACGTAGCCACCCAGCTACCAACGTCTACCCACGGCTATCCAGCCGCTCCACGTAGCTACCCAGCTACCAGCGTCTACCCATGGCTATCCGGCCACTCCACGTAGCCACCCAGCTACCAGCACCTACCCACGGCTATCCGGCCGCTCCACGTAGCCACCCAGCTACCCACGTCTACCCACGGCTATCCAGCCGCTCCACGTAGCTACCCAGCTACCAGCGTCTACCCACGGCTATCCAGCCGCTCCACGTAGCCACCCAGCTACCAGCGTCTACCCATGGCTATCCGGCTGCTCCACGTAGCCACCCAGCTACCAGCGTCTACCCACGGCTATCCAGCCGCTCCACGTAGCCACCCAGCTACCAGCGCTACCCACGGCTATACAGCCGCTCCACGTAGCCACCCAGCTACCAACGTCTACCCACGGCTTCCCAAGCCACAACAAGTAGCTTCCACTCTACCATCCGTCTGCAAGCCCATCTACTAGTAACCCGACCAGCTCAGTCAGCCTTCCTGCCGGTCCCAGTCCGGTTCCTCCAAGTCCACTCACTTCACAGCTCGTTAGCTGCACCAAGTAGCTTCCATGCTACCATCCATCTGCAAGCTCATCTACTGGTACCCTGACCAGCTCAGTCAGCCTACCTGCCGGTCCCAGTCCGGTCCCTCCAAGATCCTTCTGGTCTCATTCCAACGTCTCAAGTTTCCAGTTCCAGTCACTCATCACCAAAGGCAGTTCTCACTGCTACCCACTTCTTATATTAAAAGAGCTATTCATGTTACCCATGGTTCCAGTCCAGCCGGCCTCCAGTGATTCCAGTTCATCATACAGGTAACTCACTAGCACCAACTGTGACACATACGCCTCTTTCTATCACTCAAATTTTCAGGCATTCATTATTTTGCGAGCACATGAATTTCGACCGCACTGACTGGTTCACGCATGCATATAACGATCCATACGCATGCACAGTTGGGCAAACATCGCTCGGAGCGAACGAGCGGCCGCTTACGAGCGGCTCTGAATCAGGCCCTTTGCACATATACTGACAGACAATTTTTATATTGATATTAAATGGTAGTAAATGTGCAATTTAGCCTCTGAAACACAATATCTATTTAGATTGGTTTAAAATTGATCAAAATTGGTTAAAATGGACCTTTAGTAAATTTGTTCCAGGTTCCTGTTCCTCGTTCTCTAGTTATTGTTGTAGCATCCTGCTACTATCTTCTGGTGCGTCTGGAGTCGCACATAGTGTACACTGTACACACCTCTGTGCACTATTCTGAGTCATCTGCCGGTGCGTCTGGAGTTGCACATTGCATACAAAATACACATCATTGTGTACAAATTACCCAACCATCTTCCAGTGCGTCTGGAGTCGCACATAGTATACACAGTACACCCCTCTGTGTACAATTCCAAGTCATCTGCTGGTGCTTCTGGAGTCGCACCTTGTGTACAAAGTACACACCATTGTGTACAAATTATCTAACCATCTTCCGGTGCATCTGGAGTCGCACTTAGGGGCATATTCAATTGTGTGCGAGAATAGCAAAACCGCACCTGCGAGGTTTTTCCTGCAGGTGCGGGTTTTTTGCTATTCTATTAGGTGCATGGTGTTTTAAGAAACACGCACCAGGAGGTTTTTTTCCACGCACCTCCTGAGCAAGCGTGATTTTTCCTAAAATCGATGATTTTAAGAAAAATCACCAGGACTTGCTCTGACACCCGCGCTGCACCCCTCCCCTGAGGACTAATTAAGCAATTGGAAGTATCCAATTAGCTTAATTAGTCCTTAATTACTCACCTTCCGAAGCGCTGTCTTCTGCATCTTCTTCTGCATCCAGTGTCGGGAGCTGGCTCTTCTGCAGCAGGGTGAGTATGTCAGTGTGTGTGGTGTATGTAAGTGTGTATGAGTGAGTGAGTGTGCATGAGTGTGTGTGTGTGTGTGACCCCCGGTGTGGGGTGTGCGTGTGTACTGGAATGGGCACTGGAAGAACTACATCTCCTAGCAGTCCTTGCTCTTCCCATCAGCCCCAAGGACTCCCAGCAGCCCCCTCTCCAGTAAGAAGAGAGAGGGGAAGCCACTGGGAGCTGCGGAGACCCCCTGCCAGGTAGGTGTTTTTTTTCTTTTTACGCAGCGCAGGGTTTTCAGAGCTCAAAACCCAGCGACCACTATTTTTTCAATTGAATATCGCGGGTAGCGGGAGCGCGCATACCCGCGGTATTCTGGAATTGGGCGCAAGTCGCGTAAGGTTTTTAACTTGCTAAACCTCGCGCCCAATTGTATATGCCCCTATGTGTACAAAGTACACACCACTGTGTACAGAATACCCTAACCATCTACTGGTGCCTATGGATTCACACACTGTGTACATAGTGCACACCATTGAGTACTTCTCCAAAGTACTTCTCTCTGGGCCATAGTGGTGTATTTCTCTCCGTTTCCCACTTGTATTGGATACCTGACCAGGGGGCCACAACCTGCTTGCCGGGAGCAGCTAAACCCATATCCCACTTGGAGGGGTCACTGGTGAACACCTTCCAGCAGGTTAGAATCCACGCTTTTGGTCAGGTCTTTGGTGAGGTCTCGCCAACATCCAATACTTGTGGATGAGGAGAATCTACATTCAGGCGCCTCGCCTCCGATTCCTTCCTCAGCCCAGGATCCCAGCTTTCAACCCCTCTGTAGGGGATTCCACAGAGTCGAGCATGACAAATAGTATATAGTAAATGTAAGGAACTTGAAAGTGTGATGCAAAAAGCAGTGTTTTGGTGGGGGGGAGGCAGGGTCACATTGATGTGATTGTGGCTCTAACCTGCATACTACTGTACCTATCATTTAACTTGTACTTTCGAGAGATATAAAGCCGCAATGTGATTGGTTGCTATCGGAAAAACTGCCCTATTCCTTTGAGAAGTTTCAACAAATCTGCCGTCAGGGGAATGACCTTACACATGTTGGCTAGGGTGGGGAGCTACATTATATATACACATATATATCCAGTACAGTACACCAGCATTCCTACACTCTGTGTAACCGGGCATTAAGCCCTGACTTGCTCCGGTGCAAGGACAGCACCCCCAACTTACTCTGCCAACAATGTATATTCGGCACTCGGAGTCTGGTGAAAAAAGATACCCTCACCGGAGGGAATTTATTAGGTCGACGTTTAGAGGTGCAATTCACCCCTTCCTCAGGACAACATATGAGAAAGTCAAAGTCCACACTCAAAGCTTGACCCATGTAGAAACTGCAGTGGTGCTCCTCATGAATCCCAAAGGGTAATCCAAAAATATAAAACATAGAAAAAAGGGCACTCATCAGGTAGTTGAAAGATGAAATCACATCTTTATTAAAAACTCACTAAAAAATCGTAATAGTAGTCGACGTTTTGGTACTCTCAGGAACCATCATCAGGACAGCAGCATAGATGCAAACAGGACAATGCTACACCACATACTGAACAGCAGTGCCTAAGGCTCCTTATGTAGTCAAAACAGACTCACAAACCCCACCCATTAATTAATCAATACAAGACACAAAACACAACATATAACAGACCCATATAATATAACCACTTAAAATGCCATACCTAGACATAGCCAGATAAGCGATTAAGCCTTCATTATAATTTTCAAGGTGTAAGACTCTAGTATCAAAAACCTACATAAGAATGCATTTATTAAAATCCAAGAGGGCACCCACTCAATATGTGTTCCACCTGGGGAAACACATGTGTTCCATAGACAGGAAACTCTCCATATGGGCAGGAGTGCTGTCAATCCACATCACTAGTAAACAAATCACACCCACCAGCTGTCTACAGTGCTGTATGTTCCAGCAGGGACAGCATGCACTGAAGTCTGCCTGAAGGTGCCCATAGATTATGACAATACAAATGTCATATATCACAAATATAAACATAACAGAGCGCTGAAGAGTGGCTACCATATATAGTAGGGATGTGCAGGCTCGGTTCTACTCGGTTCCGTTCGGTTCTTTTTACCGAATCTTATTGGCTATCCAAAACTCGTGACAGCTGAAACCCAATAAGATCCGGTAAAAAGAACCGAACGGAACCGAGTAGAACCGAGCCTGCACATCCCTAATATATAGTAATGTACTTTAGATTACACAACAGATATTATATATTAATGTTAGTCCTAGACCCACACCTAAACAGAACAACAAATGAATTAAATAGAAAAGTAGAGACAAAAATCAGTATATTCATGCACTTAACATAAATAAATAAAATAAACATTAAAATTCGAAAAATAAGAAAAAAGAAGAAATGTAAAAATGAAAATAAAAATATAGAAAAACATTTCGCAATGATCGATTCTATGACTAAAGTGCCCGTTTATCGCAAAAACACTTGTCGCGGATTTGACTCATTGAGGCCCCTGGGGGCCACAGTATCCAATTCAAATATCCATCTTGCCTCATGATGCCGTAACAATGTTTCCCGTTCACCACCACATTGCACGTTTTGGAATATGATCTATTAGCATACATTTAAGACTAGACACTGGATGTTTTTCCTTAGCAAAGTGATGAGCCACTGGCTTATAAGAGTCATTTGATAGTAGCGCACTTTGAATCGAGGAGCAATGATTCACCATACACTCCCGAAAATTGTGTGTGGTCATCCCCACATAGTATTGACCACAGGGACATGTGATTATGTAAATAACATGGTCACTTGTACAGTGCAACCTGTGGTGTATTTTGATCTTTTTACCACTATGTGGGTGCGCAAAATGCGTGCCAACTAACATCGAGCGACATGTTGTACAGTCAGCGCATCTGAAACAGCCTGTTTTGCATACAGGTAATCAGGTGCTATTAAGCAATCGCGATTGTTTAGTTGGTCTGATTAATAATTGCTTAAGATTGGCACCAGCCGAGATGAGCACATTGGGTATTTCTTACTTATCCCATGCAAACTGGAATCAGAAGTAATAATTGGCCAGTATTTTTTATATGCCTTTGTGCCTGATGGGATCCAACATCAAACGTAGTGGTTGCAAAATCATCCTCCCTGGCTCAAGGGTGTCCATGCATCTAGATTCTACCTGTGGGTGCCTCCGTCTAGACTTCAAAAGGCATCTGCATATTGTAGCCTCAGTATAACCTCTGTCGACGAACCAATCATGCATCTCTTAAATTGATTTTCCATATTCTCAGTTGAAGTATTGTTCTGCAATACCCACATAAACTGTGATATTGGTAGGCTTTCTTTCAGCCTTGTTGGGTGATGACTTCTTGCATGCAACAAGGTGTTGCGATCCGTCTTCTACGAAACAATGTAGATCCCGTGTGTCCATTATCATGATAAATGGTAACATCAAGAAAATCCATTGATACTTTATCAATTTGGCGTGTGAACCATATGGGGCTATCTAGAGTATTCAGATGAATGATCATGTCACTAAATTCGGTTTCAGTACCGCTCCAGACCAGAAATAGGTCGTCAATATAACATCCATAAAAAAGATTTTATCATCATAGCTAGGAAAAATAAACATATTTTCATAACGGCACATGTAGAAATTAGCATAAGAGGGGGGAAAAGTTGGTACCCATAGCAATACTTGTGCATTGCACAAAAAAGTCACTGCCATACATTAAATGATTTCTCGCAAGGACCAACCCTGCCAACTCCAATAGAAATTCCACTGGTGGACCATCGTGTGGTCCCTCGACTAGAGCACTACTTAAAGCCTCAATGCCCTCAACGTGTGGTATAACAGTGTGTAAAGAATTGACATCCATCGATGCCAACCACATTGTATCAGGAACAGTCCCAAGGCTAAAGATTTTATCTAAAAAATCGGTAGTGTCACGAAGATAGCCTCGCATCTTATGTACATGAGTCTGCAAAGAAAAAGATTGCTAATGGCTATAACACAGAACCACATGCAGAGATTATCAGGTGAACTGGTGGTTCAACTAGGCTTTTATGGATTTTGGGGAGTGTGTACATAAAAGGGCATACCGGGTGATCAACCTTCAAAAACCCAGAAATCCTCTCATCAAGCCAGCCATGCTGAAGCACCAGGTCAATAGTACAATCAACCTCAGATTTAATCACATACATTGGGTTTGTTTTGGTTCTTAAATACACTGTTGCATCAGACAGCTGCCTTCGTATCTCAGCATCATACAGTAGGAGTGCCAGTCTTGCACGACAATGGCAACACCCTTATCAGCCTGACGAACCACAACTTTATCATTATCAATCAAGCACCTAAGAGCCAATCTCTGTGCATGTGTCAGATTATCAAAAACAGGGGTATCATGAGTAGAAGACATTTCAGATTCAGTCAGTCTCATGAATATTTTTATGCTTACATTTGAAGGTGGTGAGTCAAACATGCTAGGTTTTGAAAATTTTATTTACTATGGTGGTGGTTTCACCCCAATCCTCAGCAAAATACTCCCTGATCCTCAGTTTTCTACCAAATTTGAAATGGTCAACAGCCCACCTAAACTTATCATGTCGAACAGCGGGGACAAAACAAAGACCTAGACCAAGAAGACTAAGTTCTGCTTCAGAGAGAGGGATACTTGATAGATTAAATAATGAAGTTATAGTCTCTTGCCCCTCTCTCTTCTTCTTGTAGTCACCCCTCCTCGTTGGATATCTATGTTTGGGTTTAGATTTTTTGCAAGATCCATTTGTGCCTGTGTATTGCATCCTAAAAATTACGCAGATGCACCACTGGGAGGTCTACCATCCAAGACCTCGCTGTCAGAATTAGACTGAGAGGAGGCAGTGTCTAATTGTGTAGTCTGATATCTCACCGTATTTGGATACCGACGACTATAGGGCCTACGGGAATCACCCCGTAGCCACCAGTAAACTTGATTATTAGTATAATCAGTGTTAACAGTGATAAGTTTTTTACACTTAAATGCAATCAAATCACGTTGGTAGATATTAAGCTGTTCCTTCAATTTGTCAAGCCAATTATCAGTTTTGACACCTGATAGTGTGACCAAGCTTGTAGAATTGAAGGAAGCTACAGTAATTCTTTGCATACTTTAATTAGTTCCGCCCTGACCTCCTCAATGACCAGCAAGATGAGGTCAAAGGAACACTTATTTAGTACTACGCACCATTTAGTGCAAAAGGCCAAGTTGTTCCTCTCAATCATAGGAGTGTTGCTTACATGAAAACCTCTCGGAATCATTTTATTGCAGAGATAATCGGACAAAAATTGTCCGTGCAAAGTAAGATCCACTTCTCGTTTCCTAAGCCTTAATAGTTTATGATAGAGGTCAAGGGAGGTCTCATCCGTTAATTTTGAAAACTCAATGTGATCGAATAGCACTTTCTCAGCGTCATCGTCAGTGAGTGAAATCAAAGTGTTATTTGCCAATTGGAATGTAGCATCATCAGGAATATGTGCAAATTCATTAGACATGACAATAATCCCCAAAGAAACCAAAATCAAAAAAACAAAAAATAATAATAATAATAAACTAAAAACCACAACCTTATAGTGAACAGGGTCAATATCTTACTTCCCTAGAGGTCATCAGAATCGATCAAAAAATACTTTAATCAACTAACTACCAAGCGAATGGTAGAAATACTCCATAAAAACCAAAGTGCACAAAAATTGAATAGTAAAACGTGGTAATAGTCCTGAACAAAAATGATGAAGAATTCCCATCTTACAAACAAATACAATATTCCTGATTATAAGATAAGAAAAAATTGCAGGTGCCGAACCATGGAACGCTCCAAATCTGAAGCTATCCATTAACAAGAAAGTCAAAGTCCACACTCAAAGCGTAATCCATGTAGAAATTGCATGAATCCCAAAGGGTAATCCAAAAATAAAAAACATAGAAAAAAGGGCACTCACCAGACAGTTGATAGATAAATCACATATTTATTGAAAACTCCCTAAAAAAATCGTCATAGTAGTCGACGTTTCATTTTTTATTTTTTCTTATTTTTTCTATTTTTAATGTTTATTTTATTTATTTATGTTAAGTGCATGAATGTACTGATTTTTTTCTCTTCGTTTCTATTTAATTCATTTGTTGTTCTGTTTAGGTGTGGGTCTAGGTCTAACATTAATATATAATATCTGTTGTGTAATCTAAAGTACATTAATATATATATGGTAGCCGCTCTCCATCGCTCTGTTATGTTCACCCTCAGGGTGACTTCAGTGCATGCTGTCCCTGCTGGAACATACAGCACTGTAGACAGCTGGTGGGTGTGATGTGTTTACTAGTGATGTGGAGTGACAGCACTCCTGCCCATATGGAGAGTTTCCTGTCTATAGAACACATATTGCGTGGGCACCATTTTGTATTTTTATAAATGTATTCTTCTTATGTAGGTTTTTGATACTAGATTAGGGTCTTACACCTTGAAAATTATAATGAAGGCTTAATCGCTTATCTGGCTATGTCTAGGTATGGCATTTTAAGTGGTTATATTATATTATATATTATATTATATGTTGTGTTTTGTGTCTTGTATTGATTAATTAATGGGTGGGGTTTGTGAGTCTGTTTTGACTACATAAGGAGCCTTAGGCACTGCTGTTCAGTATGTGGTGAAGCATTGTCTTGTTTGCATCAATGCTGCTGTCCTGATGACGGTTCCTGAGAGAACCGAAACATCGACCAATATGACGATTTTTTAGTGAGCTTTCAATAAAGATGTAATTTTATTTTTCAACTACCTAGTGAGTGCCCTTTTTTCTATGTTTTATATATATATATATATATATATATATATAGCGATTTGTTGGACGGGCACTCCAGTGCCTTCTGTAAACAGGTGTGCAGGAAGGTAGTAATCAGCAGCACTTGAAGACTTGAATCCGATTATTTAATGTGCTCCTTACACATAGTACCAATGTTTCGGGGCAGCACGCCCCTTTGTCAAGGTGAATGGAGATAAAATAAAGAAAAAAGTAGCACTTACCTTATACCCAGAGAAGCCTGCCAAGTATGTGTTACCGGACGCCGCCCAAGACTCCACGTGATGCTGCCGGAGTCCCACACTGAAGACGTCATCGTGCCAGGAGTGCCTGGTAACCTAGGCACCCAGCACGCCTATGCTAAGACGCAGCTGGCCATCCTGAATAGAATCAAAATAAAGTGACTACAAAGACCCTCAATACCGAAGAACTGAAACATTAAACATGGTGCTACTAAAATAGAAAACATGTACGCACACAGATACAACTCTATAATAAATGAAAAGTGAACAATAGAAAAAAATAGGCATAAAAAAACAGATAAAAATGAAGGTGTAACATAAGTATGACTGCTGTCTGCGGGGGCAGAGAGAAAAAAGAAAGACATACAGATCAGAAAAAGGAATTGAGGCATATAGCTTCACAACAAAACATCATAGTGGAGGCAGAGAAAATCCTACAGAGCTGCAAAAATATAAAGGCATGCCAGACTGGTATAAAATAGAATAAGAGTCAATTTAGATGGATCTAGGGTGACAGTCAGAAATTGGAGGACCAGGACTCAAAGGGCAGAAAAATTCACCACAAAGGTAAATTCCTGATATTACAAAGTAAAGAATAATATTGTGCTTTAATTGAACACACTCCAGTTGATCTTCTCATTGAGCCCAGCCAGGCTCATGGTGTTCAAGTTGTAGATCCATTTGGCTTCAATTTGGAGGAGACAAGCTGCTCGATCTCCACCTCTGATAGTTTTGGCTACATGGTCAATAGCCATATGTGTAAGGTCTGCAAGAGTATGGTTCTTTTCAAAAAAGTGCCTGGCGACCAGTTGGTCTGAGGGCTGCCTTAAAGGCAGATCGATGTAGGGCCAGCCGTTACCTCATCGTCCTAGTGGTCTTCCCAACGTAGTGAAGGCCACACGGGCACTGTATCAAATATATTATGTAAGAAGATGTGCACGTTAAAACGTGTCTGATGTCATATATCTCTCCTGAATGTGGGTGAGTGAAACAGTGACCCTTAGTCATGTGTTGACAGGTAGTGCACCTTAAACATTTGTAGCAATCCAGTTTCTTGGATAAGAAGGTGCCTGTGGAGCTGTTACTGCTGGTTGCAAAGTTGGTGATGTCATTACAGACCACCATATCTTTAATGTTTCGGCCCCTGGTAAAGCAGGCTAGAGGTCTTTTGCCTTTTAGAGATGGAAGGTCTCTGTCCGTAGTGACAATGGGTCATAACGCCTGAGTAGCATGATGGATAGTGGCACTAGAAGTGCTGAATTGGCTCTTCCAATGGATAATGGCCTCTGAATCCTTTTCCTTGGGTGTAAATAAATAACTCCTCGGGATGCTAAGCACCTCTTGTTTCTGTTTGCGCAACAGGGATGGATCGTAACCCCTCTGCAAGAACTTATCGACAATGTTGTCAAGACTAGCTTCCACTTTAGTCGGGTCACTAGTAATCCTGGCCACCCTAATCATCTGTGATTTAGGAAGCCCCTTCTTGAGGGCTGGAGGGTGGTAGCTATTGGCATGTAATAGGGTATTTTTGTCAGTGGATTTGGTGTAAATCCCCGTACTGATGTGACCATTGATGATAGAAACCTGAACATCAAGATAATTCAGTGAATGGAAGCTATACTGATACGTGAGTCTTATGGGTAAATTCCTAGAGTTGATATTGGACATAAGAGCTTTAAATTCTTCCTCCCCTCCGGACCAGAGCATTAACAGGTCATCTATGTATCTGGCAAACATGATGATATGTTCAGACACTCTGGCGCCATTGTAAAACATGAGGCATTCCTCCTTAAACATATAGAAGTTTGCATACGAAGGGGCGACGTTGCTCCCCAGAGCGCTGCCGGTCTGCTGGAGAAAATAGCATCCATCGAAAAGTAAATAATTTCTTGTAACGGTTAATTCAAGCAATCTTAGGAAAAGGCCGTGATCAATGCTGGCCGAGATTATCGGACGCCCAGGTGATTTCTCATTCCGCTTGTGGATTTTTGGCACTGTAAACATTATTGGAATGACAGGATGTTCCTTTGATAATGCCTTCACTAGATGGTCCGATAATAATCCATCATTTCTCGCCCGCAACAGGACATCGTCCAGTTTTCATTTATAATTCACAGTGGGATCGCTGCTGAGAAACTAGTAAGTGTCTAGAGCTGCCAGTTGTTGGTATATTTAATCCCTGTAATCGGTCAGGTCCTGGATAATGATATATATATATATATATATATATATATATATATATATATATATATGAAATATGTCTTTGTCCAGTCCCAATGTTCTGTGATCTATAGTAGTCCAGAAGGACATTAATGTTGAATGGATTTTTTGTGTAACCCTAAGCTTGGGTGAAATAGAGATCTCCTTCTAGCTGTCCATCCTGCAAGTACCACTACTAATGTTTAGACTTTACAAGTGGTTGTAGTGGACATAGAGGATAATGCAGCAGTGTGGCTAACAAGGCAGTATAGGTATAGGCTAGGTCTGGAGCACAGTGGGCATCATGTAAAGACTTTGCTGGAGCACTGTAATACCTTCACCCGAGAATGGGCAGTGAAATAACACCTTTACAGCATGAAAGATGCAATGGCCTGTGAGAGCATAGGTAGAGACTTAACCCTAGAAAGCTATCCATGGGTCAGACTTCCAATAAAGAACATTCAGGTGGCAACTTTACCTCGCTCAGTTAAGATGTTGTTACAGGACATTCTGCAAAAAAAATGCACCAGCTGTTGGAACCAATATAGATCTACCAAAACCTGAGAGATGTGGAATGTGTTCATTCCACAAAAGACTGAAAGACATCATACCAGTGTAACATGTCACAAGCCAATGTGTATGGAACATTGGGCAATGATTTGTTCTGATTGTATTTTTTACAGTTGTAAATTCTTGTTTAGAATATATAGTAGCTATGCATTACATCATTGTTCAATAAATTTTCTTCTTCTGGATACTACAGATTTTTCATCTTACGTGTATCACAGACCCAGGTTAGCGGTTAGGAAACTTTTATTATAAGGTTAGCTTTCTAGGGTTAAGGCTGCCAAGTGGCTGGAATACATTACATGCTTTTTCGAGAGTTTCATGGGTATTTCTCAGCAAATAGGCCCAAATGTTTTGAAATTTTTAATTATTATGCCCTATTGTATCTTGTGATACTGTTTTAAATTTATTTGGTTTTAAATTTTATTTTAAATATTATTTTTAAAAAATGTTTGTAAGTTTTTCATCTATTATTGTCTGCAATAGATTATGCAGTTTGCTTATCCAGGACACTAGCTGTATGTTTTTTGATGTCATTGATAAATAAAAATGTACTAATTATTTTTTACATATATACTTGGTCACTCTCTTTTGGTCAGTCCTACTTAATAATATAACTCACTGTGTGAGTAAAAAGTTGATCATTATATTGGTTGGAGCTCAGAAAATTATCAGGACAGTCCCAGAACACCATATAGCTCTCCTTTTAGGAGAGTACAGGAATAGTCTAGCCCAGTGGTTCCCAAACTGTGCGCCGTGGCACCCTGGGGTGCCTTGGGACACTTGCAGGGGTGCCTCAGGATGGTGGTCCAGCACCAAATCAAATTATACATGGTCAATGTAATGTAAATATGTGGGCAAATAGAAGTGCTAAGCTGTCCACCATCCAAACTGAACCTAAGGATGACAGTCCAGCACAATTTACTTCACTTTATTACTTCACTAGATTTTTTTTTGAATTTTTCAATAACAAACTTAAACTTAGGGGTGTCGTGAAAACAATCCTGATACTCTAGGGCACCGTGACTCAAAAAAGTTTGGGAACCACTGGTCTAGCCATAGCACTGTGTCAGAGTCACAGTTGCTAGATCCTCCTCCAGCACCTGAGCTATGCCTCTTTTTTACTGCAAAGAGGTCTATTTACTAAACCTTGAATGGAGATAAAGTCGACAGAGATAAGGTGCCAGCCAACCAGCTCCTAACTGTCATTTTTCAAGCACAACCTGTGACATGCCAGTTAAGAGCTAATTGGCTGGCACCTTATCTCCATTCACTTTATCTCCATCCAAGGCTTAGTAAATAGACCCGTGAGGGGTATATTTACTAAAGCTTCTAAACCAGACAAGTAGTTGTGTTCCCCATAGCAACCAATCAGATTCTAGCTATCATTTTTCTCTTGCTTTCTATAAAATGGCAGAATTGGTTGCAGTAGGCAACATCACCACTTGTCTGGTTTACAAGCTTTAGTAAATATACCCTTTATGGTGAATATTTGTTCACAGCCGCATTGGGCTCCGTACAGGGCGAGATAAGGCTGCGAGGGTGCTAGTTGAACTGCATCAGTAACGCGCCCCCCTCGCTCCTCACTGAACTGACCTCTATGTGTATTATACTTTGTGTATAGCTATAATGAGCTGCAATATTACAACTGTAGGATTGTAAGTCTTAAAAATAAATAAATAAATAAAGCTAAAATATGGAGAACCAAGATTTTTTCCCTGAACCTTTTGTTTCTCAATCTCTGGCTATGCTGATGTACACGGATATGATTGTGAATACATTTAAGGGAGCTTCTTCATTGAAAAGTAGTCATTATTCTTCTGTAAAATGTAGCATGTTACTTAATAAAGTTATAAGTAAAAAAAAATAAATACAAATAGTATATTTTCTTGTGTTGTTGTGAAGTACTGGTACAGTCAATTAAAAGGGTTCAATGCTGAAAATAAAACCAAATCAATCACGCTGCTCCTGCGGTTGCACGTCCCCAGCTTGTAATTCTCCGAGCAGCCTTTATACAGTATGTGGATAAGTAGACAGGAAGGCAGATACAATACATAAGCAGCTACTCTATGTGACTCCGGAAAGAGGTAATGTTTCCAAGAATACATTTCAGGTGTTGTGGAACAGAAAGCCCTATTGAACTACATTAGCTCCCATATTTTTTTTCCAGGGTTGAATAGTACAATCTTCTTTACTACATATCTTATTCAACTAACTAGATTAGCTCAGTGCAGCACAATTCTAGGTTTGTGCTATCTAATTTTCGATGACTCACCTCCCTTCTTACACAATGGATGGATGGCTCCCACTGGGTACACAGCTGTAGTGTTTGGCGATTGCCTGTAAGAAACCTTACATTTTCCTAAGACACTTTTCTTTCTAAACACACTTGTAGCTGTGAAAATGTATGTGTCTAAAGACCTACGCAGCCAGTCAGCCTTTGTCTTCCGGGCAAAACATGATAAAACACTTATTCTTGTGTTATGTGATAGCTATAATCTTATTTTGTCTCAGTGACTGAACCATTGTAGGAGCTGTGAAATCAGAGAGAACAGATGCTAAGCGGTGGGTGTCATTCGTGTTCTTTGGCAGTGCGACTCAGTCTTTTAAAATGGAATTTGATACAATTTTATATATAGCGTAATGGATATATGTGAGCACCCAAACATTCTAAATGCACTTGTTCACGTGGAACTAATAACAATTAATGCAGGTATAAAGCCTTCATGGAAATACTATTTATCAATGTCTTAGTAAATGGTACATTTATAGTGATTAGAATCCATTTTATGACCGCAATCACTTTATTCCAGCTTCTCTGCTGACACTGGGAAATCCTACAAGTGCAGAATGATTTGCATAGAAATGCAGGACCATAACTAGGGTTGTGTAATTAATGCTGCTACCCAGGGCGCAAGGCCGAGTGGCCGGCACTGTTAAGACCCCAATCACACATGTCTCTGGCTTGTGGGGTGCCTGGCTCCTGTGCCTCTCTTCTTTGATATCATGATGTCACATGTGCTGGGGCTCAGGGGCCAACAGAGTGCACTGAAATGGGTATGCAGTCGGGAAGCCGGCGGACCTAATACCAACAGCCGGCTTCCCAACTGTCAAGGGTCTAAAGACAGGCATCGATATGCCGACGCCTGTCATTAGATTAGGGAGCCCGACGCCCGACATCCCGATCGAAGGGACGCCGGGCGCCGACCGCGGATAGCTGCGCGGGGGTTAGGTTTAGGGTTCCCGGGGGGGACTTAGGGTTAGGCACCCCCCGGGAGGTTAGGTTTAGGCTAGGGGAAGTAGGGGTTAGCGTTAGGCACCCCCGGGGGGGACTTAGGGTTAGGCACCCCCCAGAGGACTTAGATTTAGGCTAGGGGAAGGGGGGGTTAGGTTTAGGCACTTAGAGGGGGGATTAGGGTTAGGCACTGGGGGGGAAGGTTAGGGTTAGGCACCACTAATGGAGGGTTAGGGGATAGAAATAGGTTAGTCAATACTTACCTTAGGATGATTGAGATTTCCTCCTCTGCCGGGATGCCGCTGTCAGGATTCCAACCGCCGGGCATGGGTCCGGCGGTAAATCATACCAATTCCCTGAAATGGCCCAGATATGTCACTGCAAGTATACCTAGAAAAGTACAGATGAGCAGGTCCAAGAACCAAGCCCACCTGAATATAAGGAATCTGAGTAGGATCTGAGAACCCAATTCAGACCCGTCCGCTATGCTGCGTTAGCACATAGCCTGCCGATGTTTGCAATCTGCGCATGCGTATAAGATGCAGTGTGCATGTGCGAACCACACCATGCGATCACAAAGCGATCTCCCCTTGTGCATAGACGCCTCGCTAGAATGAGTGACGGGATGAGCCATTTGTGGGTGGTGACAGGGGTTGGTCGATGGAAACAAGGGAGAGGTTGTGCGAACGCAGGCATGTCTGAGCATCTTAGCGCCGTTTCAGAAGCGTGCATAATTGAAACGCAGCGTCATAAGATATGTCACATGGCTGAATTACACACGGAAGCACTCGCAATGCTTGCGGTAGGGGATGATCAGCCACAAGTGCTGCGTATGGTTCCGATGTTACTCGATGTTACCGATTGTTGCATACACTTCTTGGAGATGACGTGCATTGCTAAGGGAAAGTGGGCATCTTAAGACAGGCTGGTGGGAGTCTAAATACACATCGCAATCGCATGCCAAGACATAGTGGGCCTGCTAATGTCTTGCTGTGCAATTGCGGGATTTGCATACTTTGGCAGCTGACTACTGCATGTAAACGCATTTAGCGAGTGGGTCTGAATCAGGCCCTGAGTCCGGCTCAGGGTTTCCCACCTTACTTCCAAACAAGGCAAAACAACATCATCCCGCTGTCAGATTCTCACGCGTTTTGAATTGTATAAGGTCCCGGTGATCGGTGCAGATGTGCTCTGTTCTTCTAGGGTGCTCTGTTCTTCTAGGGTGTAGTCAGTGTTGTGTGTCACTATTTGCTCAAGGTTGCAGTGTTGTCAGGCTGGGGCTGCAGTACATAAATTGGGGGGTACGCTGCTGTGTTGTCCTGTCAATCAAGGGGCTGGGGCTACAGTGCATAATGGGCTGCTGCCGTGTTGTCCATAAAGGGGCTTGGGCTGCAGTACATAAAGGGGTGCTGCTGTGTTGTTCTGTCCATCAAAGGGCTAGGGCTGCAGTTCATAAAGTTCATAAAGGGGTGCTGTGTCATTCAGAGGTGCTCTGTCAATCCAGGGGTGTTCTTCCCCAGTGTATAAAAAATAAAAGTTTAAATTAAAATCTTTTTTTTTTTTTTCATTTTTGGGTGTGTGCTAGCCAGATAGTCGCTAGTTAGTAACTAGTTATGCTATTATTCTTCAGTGACACTGCCGGCCAGACCGCAGTATTTCATCCACTATTGTGAAACTATAAGTCGTAGCGCAGTGTGTTATTCTAATTCATAAAAAATATTGTGACACTATAAGTGGTAATGCAGTGTTTTACTCACAAAAAATCTTGTGACACTGTAAGTGGTAGCGCAGTGTAATATTACACTTTCACTTCTTTTCTCAATCGTGAATAAATGATTAGTCTAGACGCTGACTACAAGACCATAACAAAGTGCTAAATAACATGGTAATATATAAAACATACTGACATCACTGTAAGTGGTAGCGCAGTGTGTTATTCTTTTCTTATTCATAAAAATTATTATGACACTGTGTGGTAGTGTTTTATTCTTAAAACATCTTGTGACACTGTAAGTGGTAGCGCAGTGTTTTACTCATAAAAAACTTGTGACACTGTAAGTGGTAGTGCAGTTTGTTATTCTTACTCATACAAAATATTGTGAGACTGTGGACCTCATTCAGAGTCGGTCGTTGCGGCCGCACGGTCGTGCGCCACCGATGTTCACTAAACTGCGCATGCGTAAAGTTCGAAATGCGCGTGCGCAAACTAGCTGCTATGATCAGAAATTTCTCTCTCCTTGAACACAGCCAGGTCGGTAGTTTGAGTGACAGAATGAGGCTTTTGTGGGTGATAACAGGGGAAGGTGCTTGAAAATGGGGGAGTGGAGATCTGAACGCAGGCGTGCCTAATTATGCGAACGGCATTTTATGGGAGTGCATAATTAACAAAGTAGTGTCATGGCACACGTGACATGGGTGGTTTGTACACTGACCTGATCGTAGTGCTTAAGAGAGGGTATGGTCAACCTTAAGCTCTACGACCAGTCACGATGGTCTCGATTAATCCTTATATGGCCGGAGATGATGTGTAATGCGTACGAGTAGGGGGCGTATTTTTTGTCTTACGGCCACATCCTCCCCTTGGTCGGCCAGCTAACGATCCGATCTTAAGGACGCAACTTGCGAGTGCATCATTTGCATACCCGGCCCCTTTTCCCTTACGACCGACTCTGAATGAGGTCCTGTAAGTGGTAGCGCAGTGTGTTATTCTTTTCTTATTCATAAAAAATCTTGGGACACTGTAAATGGTAACACAGTGTTATTCTTTTCTTATTCATAAAAAATATGACATTGTAAGTGGTAGCGCGGTGTGTTATTCTTTTCTTATTCATAAAAAATCTTGTGACACTGTAAGTGGTAGCGCAGTGTGTTATTCTTTTCTTATTCATAAAAAATATTGTGACACTGTAGGTCATTGATACCGCAGTTATATTTAAAATTGGTACAAATTGACGTGTGTGCTGTAACCCACTTCATTCGTGTTTGTTGATATGGAGAACGATCAGTTGAGAGGAGAGCAGGAACCACATACTAATGCTGGATCTACTGCCAGTGCCACCATTCATGACGATATTAGTCCGTCTACATCATCTACTAAAGCCGTTGCCCAAGGGCATACAGGGCTTAAGTCAGGGCATCTAAAATCAAAGAACGAATCTTTTACATTAGTAAAGAAAAAACATCAAAGGGAAAGTTAGCTGCAGAAAGAAATAAAATTGTCAATTTGCCTTTCACCATATGAAGTGGCAAGGAAAAGCTAAGGCCTTGGCTTTTATTTATGACCGGTGGTTCTGCCTCTTATGATGATGTAAGATTTTCTCCCTGTAGATGTTTAAAAAAAAATTAAATCGTTAAGGCACAGGAACCAACTGTGTGCTCAGAAATGTCACAAAGCCCTGAGGAGAGTCTAAGTGTGTTGGCGGTTGCCATGTGTAAGTCTGACCTTTCCAAAACTGTACTCGAAGAGGAGCCTCCTACCACAACTTGTATGTCCTCTGCAAATGTGGGGATGAGCAGCACAAGTCAATGTGCTGACCTAGAAATTGAGGGTGCTTCTGTGGAAGTGCACCAGGATGAGGAGGGTATTTGTGTTGCTGATGCTAATAAGGATGTTGATGATGAGGATGTTGTTAATGAATATGTTGTTTGTGTAAATCAGGCCCCAGTGGAAACAGTTGTTGCCCATGATAAGGAAAAGCCCATTGTCATGCCTGGGCATAAAACAAAAAAATCCACTTCTTATGTGTGGAATCATTTCTAGCCAAATCTGGACATCAATTGTCAAGCCATCTGTACCGTTATCATGCCAGAATAAGTAGAAGTAAGGACCCTAACCATCTAGGAACCTCCTCCCTTTTACGTCATTTACAGCATATCCATCAAAGTGTTTGCAAAATTCAGAAACTTTGGCTAAAAAGTAACAACAAGCAGTCCAGCATACGATAGCTCCATTCTCTCTGCTAGATCCAAGCACCTGGCATCTTCAACACAAACACTTTCATCAACAATATCTTCAATTATGATCAAAAGTAATCCTGCATCCAATTTGATAAGGCTAACTCAGTCCTCCCCATCCTGGATTCCCACAGAAGAATCCTTGAGCACTACACCTGCTGCTACTGGAAATGGATCATCATCCCAGAAGGGGACCAGGAAGACTACTAGTAGTAGTTCTAAAAAACTATTTACTGTTAAATAATCTTTTGCAAGGGGGAGCAAGTATGACAGCAGTCATCCAGTTGCACAGCAGATCACTGACGCCATAATATCTATGCTGGTATTAGATGTGCATCTGATATCTGCCATTAGTGCAGTGGGTTTTAAACAGTTAATTGAGGTCCTGTGTCCCCACTACCAAATCCCATCTAGATTCCACTTCACTAGAAAAGCAATTCCCAGCCTGTACAACTTAATTAGTGTCCTCCAAAATGCCGTTGTACCCACTGTCCACTTAACCACATATCTGTGGTTAAGTGGAACAGGACAAACACAAGATTACATGACCGTAACAGCCCACATGGTGGGTGTATTGTCTTCAGCACCACCAACAGCAGCAGCATCTAAGAAACAGCAGCTCATTCAAAGGCAGGCTACTCTGTGTATCGCCGGTTTCACTAAGAGGCATACCACTGACAACCTCTTAGAAAAACTCAGGGAAGTCATTGCAAAATGGCTTACCCCGCTTGGACTCTCCTCGGGATTAGTGATTTCTGACAACACCACCAATACTGTGAGATCATTACAGCAGCGTGAATTCCAACACATCCCATGTTTTGCTCACACAATCAACTTGGTGGTGCAGTTTTTTAAAAAGAACAGAGCCATGTAGGAGATTCTCTCTGTGGCCGTCAAAATTCTGGACATTTTCGCCATTCAGTAGGTGCATGTACAAGATTGCAGCACCTCAAGAAATGTTGAATTTGCCCTGTCACCAACTGAAGCAAGAGGTAGTTACAAGGTGGAACTCCACCCTTTACATACTTCAGCGGATGGAGGAACAGCAAAAAGCCATCCAAAGCTACACAACAAAGTATGACATAGGAAGAGGAGGGGGGATGTACCTTATTCAAGCTCAGTGTAAAATACTTTATGTGTTGTGTAAAGTGCTGAAACCATTTGAAGTAGTCACCTGTGAAGTGAGTTCAGACACTGCAAGCTTGAGTCAGGTAATTCCCCTAATTAGACTGTTGGAAAAGCAGCTTGATAAACTGAAGGAGGAGCTGAAATGAAGTGATTCCGTTAAGCATGTCGGACTTGTAGATCAAGTCCTTTATCTGCTTAGCCAGGTTCCAAGAGTTGTCACGATTACACAATCGGATCAATACATTTTGGCGACCGTGCTGGATCCTAGGTTTAAGTCATACATTGTGTCTTTCTTCCCAGTGGATACAGATCTGAAGAGATGCAAAGAGCTGTTGGTAAGAAAATTGTCAGCTCAAGCGGCACGTGATGCAGCGATGGCTCCTCCTTCAGTTTTTCAGCAAGTGCTGCTGCCAGGAAAAAACTAAACTTTCCCAAAAAAAGACCCACTGGTGATGCAGATGAGTCAACACAACCAAGTTTTAACATCTGGTCGGGTCTAAAAGAATTGCCTACGATTAATGAGACCATCTGATACGGTCACCATTCAAAAAATGGTTGAAGACTATTTTAATCATAGCATCCAAATATGCATGTCAGACA
The DNA here is from genome assembly GCA_031769625.1 of Taudactylus pleione. Taxonomy (NCBI): domain Eukaryota; kingdom Metazoa; phylum Chordata; class Amphibia; order Anura; family Myobatrachidae; genus Taudactylus; species Taudactylus pleione. The sequence continues at coordinate 3,414,504 of JAUIMM010000200.1, read as the reverse complement.
GTCCGTTTCACTACTGCCAGGAAAAAAAGGCAATTTGGAGGCCCTTGAACAAACCAGCTTTGCTTTACTTGAGCTGCCCACCCTCCAGTGTGTACTGAAAGAGTTTTCAGTACAGCTGGGAACCTTGTCTGCGATCGGCATAGGAGGCTACTTCCTCAAAATGTGGAAAACATGATGTTCATCAAAATGAACAACAAATTTTACCAGGAAGACTTTTACCATCAGTTACATCCAAAATTTACAGAGGCACCTGAGGCTGTAATGGTGGATTCCAGCGGGGACAAATTAATATTGTGTGAAGATGATGTATTTACTGATGAGGGTGAGGAATCGGATGATGATGGTGACATCTTGCCTCTGTAAAGCCAGCGATGTCAGCTGCCTGTTGGTAGCTTGTTTTGTGGGGACCCAAACAAACCAATCGCTTCAGCCACAATTGGCAGTCCCTGTCACTGAAGTGATTGGTTTGTTAAACTGTGCATGTCCTGTTTACTATATACAACATATGGGTGGGCGGAAGGGCCCAAAGACAATTCCATCTTGCACCTCTTTTGTTTCCATTACGTGCTCTTTGGGGCATTACTTCCAGACATTTTTAATTTTATAGTTTATTAAACTGCCATCTTGTCTGCCACTGCTGTGTGGCAAATGTTTCATAGATATCCTATATTTTTTTAAGCCGGCGTGCTTTTGTGCTGCTGCACTGATGCTTTATTTTTTTTTTAGTTTCATATTGTAATTATTTAAATTAACATCACAAATAGACATTCTTGCAAAATATGAACCTTGATTTTTAGATACCAACCTGGTGGCACTGGATTTCCTTGATCATAGCCATGTTTGGTCAGATGCAACTCAAACACCAAATGGAGAGGCTATTATGTGATGGTATCTGGAGATGTTCTCCCTCCTCCCCTCCCAGCCTTCCCATACATAATCCCAGAAGCACAATGATAAGAGATGTTTAGTACCAGACTTTAAAATCCCTCTGCCCTCTTCTTGTTCAGAGCTTCCGTTTTGTGTGCTGTGACAGACATAATCATCTGCATGCCCCTTTCATTCTTTTAAAAAAATTAAGAACCACTGAGAAGCTCCACTGGGGCAATGACTGATGCGAATGAGTAAAATATTGTTTGTAAATGCCTACCCTCCTCCCTCATAAATTTGCTTCGGAATCAAAAAATTTAATTAAATTTACTACTAATCAACCCTTCCTTTCCCTGCCTTCAACTACATACGTACTCCAACTCCATCAGGCCTCTTGAATAATAAAAACATTTGTTTCTTGATGTGCCATGTTGGAAGTTGAACAGCCACAGCTGCTGCAATCTTTGACATGCGTTGCTGAATGCCGAAAATGTCCAGAAATGTTTATGACCACAGAAGTATTTCCTGCATGTCTGTTTAAGTTTAAATAATATGGGACATATTGTTCACCCATGCTCTCCACTCCTCCCTCATAAATAAAAAAATTAAATTAAATTTACTGTGAATCAACCCTTCCTTTCCCTACCTTTAACGACATACATACTCCATTTCCCTCAGGCCTCTTGATTAATGTAAACATATCTTTCCTAATGTGCCATGTTGGGGGTTTAACTGCCACGTATTTGTGCTGCCCACTGCCGCCACTTAGCTTAGTCAGCCAGGTAGCTTTTGGGCCTAAACTGAATGAAAACAATATTGTGAGCTGTGAGGTGGTCATTTTTGGTGGTCACAATTGACTGTAAATTGACTGTAAATGAGTGGAAATTAATGTTATTGAGGTTTATAATACTGTAGGAAGAAAAAAAGGCCCAAATTATGTGATTTTAGCCGTTTTTATACATTTTTGAAAGAAAATACAGATCCAAAACCAAAACACGCAAGTGCGTTTTTGCAAAATCAAATCTAGATTTAAAACCTTGAAGGAGACACAGATTCAAAACCAAAACACGGGGGTCAGTCCCAGAGCCGTAACTAGACTTTTTGTTGCCCTGTGCCAGAGAGAGCATTGGCGCCCCCTATTTTTTAAATAGGGACATAAGATAGTGAATAGGGCCATGGCCTCATGGTGAAGGGCCAGGGAAGAGATAGGGGAGGCTAGGTGATGCTGGGGATAAGAGAAGAGGAAGCTACAATTGAGAATGATAATAAGCAGGAAAATTGACAGGCCCAAACAGCATCCCGCGCTAGTTATGGCCCTGGTCAGCGCACATCCCTACACAAAAGCACATGGATTTATTGAGCAGGATTCTGGTGTTTATGACGATAAATAAGTTTGCACAGACTGAGAGGCATTTGGGGGGGTGTGGGTGTTTATTGCTAAGACATCATAGTCAGCACACCAGTGCACCTAGTTTTGTGGTGCAAGGCAAAAGTGATATTTCTTTTTGCAGAGCCAGATTGCTGAAAGGCAGTGGCATAACTAGGGTATTTGGAGCCCAGGGCAAATTTTAAAATGGAGTCCCCCCACTATGTGCGCGCACGGCAAAAAATGGGCGTGGTCACAAGGAGCATGGCCACTGAAAAATGGGGCATGTCGACATGACACACACCCCTTTCTTGTCACTGGGAACATTTCTTTCCATTTGCACCTTAATGCAGTGCCCCTTATACAGTCCCCCCTATGCAGTGCCACTAGTAGTGGTCCCCCTTATATAGTACCCCCAGTATACAGTGCCCCCAGTAGTGGTCCATCTTATGCAGGCCCCCAGTAGTACCCCTTATACAGTACTCCCAGTAGTGGCCCCCCTTATGCAGCCCCTGATTAGTTCACCTTATACAGGCCCACAGTAGTGATCCCCCATATGCAGTGCCCCTTGCACAGTTCCCCTTATGCAGCCTGCCATTAGTTCCCCTTATACAGTGCCCCAGTAGTGATCCCCCATATGCAGCCCCCCCAGTAGTGCCCCTTATACAGTGCCCCCAGTAGTTGTCCCCCTTATGCAGGCCCCCAGTAGTTATCCCGCCCATGCAGTGCCCCCTGTAATGGTTCTCCCTTTTCAGTGCCCCCTGTGCAGTGCCCCCACTAGTAAGCCCCTTATATAGTGCCCCAGAAGGTCCCCCTTGATGCAGTGCCCCCAGTAGTAGTCCTCCCTACACAGTGCCCTTTATAGTGGCCCCAGTGAGAATCCCCCTTAATGCAGTGCCTCCTGTAGTAGACCCCAGTAGTGGTCCCACCCAATGCAGTGCCAAAGTAGTATCCCTCCCCTAGTAGTAGCCCCCAATAGTGGTCCCATCCTCCCCCCTCGAAGCAGTGCCCCCAGTAGTAGTCCCCTCCTTAGCAATAGTCCCCCCCTCTTAGTAGATCCCAGTAGTGGTTCCTCCCGAAGCAGTGCCCCCAGTAGTAGTCCCCTCCTTAGACTTCCCCCCGATGAGTACACACAATGAAACAATTAATAAAGTAAAAATTCTTACCTGAATCCACGCTGCCGTCCGCATGTCAGTCCTCCTGGGCTGGCGTGCTCTGCATTATGGGAGAGACCGACGTCATGACGTCTCTCCCATTACCCACTGCAGGAGCCGGCTCTTGCAGTGGGCGCTGCGGCTGCAGCAGTCAATGAGCATCTATCTGACGTTCATTGACTGCTGTTTAACACACACATCGCCGCCAGCGCTGGCATTGATGTGTGTGCAGCAGCAGCCAATGAGAGTCTGTCTGACCTCATTGGCTGCTGATTCACACACACATCGCTGCCGCTCGGCGGTGTTGTGTGTGCAGTAGCAGCAACAGCCAATGAGAGTCGTCTGACTCTCATTGGCTGCTGGTTAACACACACATCGCCGCCAGTGCTGGTGGCAATGTGTGTGTGTTAGCACAGCCTGAGCCCCGCCTGCCACCCTCCTCCTGGTGCTATTGGACAAGCACTCAGGGGGAGGGAAGGGGCTCAGCTGTGCAGCACAGGACCAGCGCTGGGAAGCCTAGTGCCGGTCCTGTGTAAATGTGTAGCGCTGACCGCAGCGGTCGGTGCTACACTGGCTAACTAGGGAGGGCCGGTACCATGGCCGGCGGCACCCCACACACACACGCTGCCGGTCCCACTGCGCCCAGGACACGTGCCCCCCTCACTCTGCTCTAGTTACACCACTGCTGAAAGGAGATACAGTAGGTGGTACATGTTAAGGGCCATTCCTCACTCTGTGTATGTGCATTCAGTCATTACCACTCTGCAAAGGATTTGAATTTTGCATCAGCATAGAGCTGGCAGAGATCCTAATTGCACTTCAGTAGAGTACTATAACATATTTCTAGCCATGTGTCCAAAGCAAAATATATTTCAAACAAATAAAGTGCCCTGTAATAATGACATGATACCCCCTCACTTCTAATGGTTAATTTAAAACACAAGTGAGGCTAATTTGAGCAGTATTTTATTTTTAAAGATATTAAATTTAAAAAAAAAAAAAAAGATTTATGCAAGGAGGGGCTCTAAAACATACTTTCATACTCTGAATTTCAGAGCTCTCCCGTAGCCCAACCTCCTGATTCCACTCACTTCTCAGAAGCTGGCTGAACGGGGGTCTGATATCACAGTTTGGGTGAATGCCACTATGACATGTTTCACTGAATCACTCCAACCTATCCTCCCATCTACGCATGTCCACTGGAGTCACCCCAAAGGTAGTTTTTTAATGTTGGCAACTATGCTCTAAAGCAGTAGTGGGGAACCTTTTTTCTGCCGAGGGCCATTTTGATATATATAACATTATTTGTGGGCCTGGTTTAGGCCATGCCCCCTCCGCGTGATGTCACATGGAGGAGGGGCCACAATCATTGCTGATTACAGCAATGCCCAGAGCATACTGAGCATGCTCTGGGGAGCTGTTAGGGCATCCTGAAACATCATAAGGATCCTAATGGCTGCAGTGTGCCATTCTAGGCACCCTGCTAGCCAAATGAGGCTAGCAGAAAAAAGCTCTGAGGGCTAGACCAAATGATACCGGGGGCTTTATAAGGCCCCTGGGCAGGAGGTTCCCCATCCCTGCTCTAAAGTAGGGATGTACAGGCTCGGATAGGTTCGACTTTTGTCCAGGACTGATGATGTTTGTCCATGCAAGATGACGTTTTGCCTCTTTCTGAGTCCCGTTTTTTGGAGGGAAAAATCCGAACTCGGCGTGCAAACTCGAACCTATCCGAGCCTGCACATCCCTACTCTAAAGTAATATGAGATTGACAAATGTACATTTTTGCATAGTGCATCACTTGCAGGGTTGGTTAAAGACATTTAGTTGGTCTAAGGAAAATCTTATTTAAAGGCCTTTTGCAAAACACTTGAAACTGGATCCCTACAGTCCATTGTATCAAGCTTCCCCGAGTGAGATGCATAAGAGCAACAAAGTAAAACAGGATTATGTTATCTTCTCATTGGCACAAATGAAGCGCAAGGGTTTCTTAAACTTTTTATTTAGATTTCCTTGGTAATATTAAGTCCAAGAATTAAACTTGAATTACTGTAGGTGCAGACATAGGACTAATGGAAGCATTACATATGAGTTAGGATAAACACTATAATAATGAGTTTTTGTTAAAGTAAATTATTTCTAAATGACCCTTCACATCAATTCTTTGTTAATAGGTTATAAATATAATTTGTTTGGAAGATTGCACAGTGATAATAATGCACTAAATCGTTTGTCCTAAAGTTCAATGGAAAACGGGAAGAACATTGTGTCGTTTTCCTCATCATCTAGCTTTAGTGGCATACCGGTGTCAACCTGTTTGTAAAACTCGGGGATGTGATAGCAAAATGACTTACCTCGTTAATACTCGCCTCAGGATTTGTAATTTCCGATAACGCAAGTAACATTGTATGAGCATTACAACTGGGTGATTGTGAACACGTTCCATGTTTTGCAAACACAATAAACAGCGGATACAGAATTTCTTCAAAATTGACAGGTGCATGCAGGGTATGGTCACTGTGGCTCAAATAAATTCTGCCCATTTTTGGCATTTAGCAACTGCAAGTAAAAGATTGCAGCAGCTGCAACAACGGTTACATTTGCAATGCCACCAACTGAATAAAGAGGTAGTAACCAGATGGAATTCCACCATTTATATGCCTGAGCGACCTGAGGAACAGCAACAAGCCATCATGACAAATACATCAAAACATGAGACAGGAAGATGGCATGTTACCACCTTACTGCAGCACACTGGAGAATACTCTCAGGTTTATGCATGATACTGAAATAATTTTAAATTGTAACCAATGATCTGAGTTCAGACAATGCCAGCCTAAGACAGGTCATACCATTAATTAACCTACTGGGAAAGCAGTTAGAGCTGATGGAGAAGATAAGCATCAATAGAATGGTGGAAAATTATTTTAATAATAATGTATAAATTACCTTGTCACACAGCCCCCTTTGAATACTGGGAGAAAAAAAACAATTTGGAGCACCTTGTACAAACTATATTTGGTTTACTTAAGCTGCTTGCCCTCCACTGTGTACTCAGAAAGAGTATTGAGCACAGCCAAGAAACTTGTGAGTGATCTTATAGGAGGCTACTTCCACAAAATGCGAAAAAGTAATGTTCATAACAACTAACTCAGAGACTTCTCTAACAGTGGCTTCCAGTGGGGATGAGCTTTAATTGGACCTGATACAGCAAGGATCACAATTGGACAATTGTTGCATTCTGTGCATGTGCATACATCGCAGTGCTCGTGTGTGAACACTCCACTGTGATCTGCACTGTGATCGCAGTGGCTATGCAGACCCATCGCAGCATGTTTGACAGGAAGTACTGTTTGGGGATGGTAATGGAGAGTGGTCGGAGAAACGCAGGCATGCCAGTGTGTTTGAACGCCTTTGCAGGGGCGTGCATAAATTATCCACTGCAATGCCATACGCAGCTTGTGTACTCACTGCGTGTGACAAAGTTAGCAATTTCTGAGTAAAGTCAGACCTTGTGCAATTGTGCGTGAAGCTGCAATGGTACTCGATGTTACCGATGATTTTGGAGTATTGCTAAGTATTACGGATGTGTGTAAGGTAAGGTGGGTGTACTTATGTTGTGCTGCGATGGCACAGCGATCGCAATGGATTAGCATATCATCACAGTGAGACTGTGTGCATAATCGCAGCTGTAATCACAGCTGTGATCCATACTGAATCAGGCCTTTTGTGTGATGATGATATTAATGATGATGATATTAACAACAGTGATGAGACCGATGAAGGAGATAATGACATCTTCCAACTTTGACGATGATTTACAACAGTGTTAGCTGCCTTAAGCTCATTGGTAGTTTGGTTTATGGGGGCCAAAACAAACAAGTACTTCAGCCACAAATTTTGCTGTCCCAGTCAGTGAAGTGCTTGGTTTATTAAACTCTGTATGTGCTTTTTGAAATAGTTAATTTTTTTTATTTAGAATATATAAAGCAGTCACAACATAAGCTTTTAGATAAGAATAAGAAAACATTGTGAGTCGAATATACATCTGAAAAATATGCTAGATATAATACTCAAACAAAAACAAAAGAAAAAACAGTGTCCTTAATAACCTTAGATAATTGTAAATAGCATAGCTATATATTGCAGATAACTGTTCAACATTAGCTGCAGTAAAAAGAGTAGAAGAAAAGAAAGAAAAAGTAAAAACAGAGGGTGAGGAAAGGTTGAGACAGAAGAAAAGGAGAGAAAAACAGAAAGGGGAGGAGGGGAGGACCCCACTGGTATAACACCACAACAAAGTATGTAGCATTGGTATATGGTACTAAAATAGGTTTAAGAACATTCATAAGCATGCATGGAGAAAAAACAAATGAATAGACAAAAACAGATGGTAAGAACAGAAGGGTTGAAAGTCCACCCAACAAATGGGAGTTATGTGAGGGGTTTTGAAAATTGTACCATGGGTTCCAAACCTGTAGGAAACTAGAGGATCTATTATTAGGATAAGTGGTGATTTTCTCCATACTCGCTAGGTACCAGATTTTATCAATAACTAAACGGAGAGGAGGAGTTTCTAAACGTTTCCAATATAGTGCATCGAGGCATCTGGCTGCATTTAATATTTGAACCACCAGCTTACTATTGATTGTGTATGTACTTTTTAATATACAACATAAGGGTGGATAGGAGGTCCCCAAGGACAACTCCATAATGCACCACTATTCACTATGGGCTTTGCCAAGATTGTGTGTTTTTATTTTGCAATTCTATCCATCACCAGCTTCTCATCCATAGGCCTCATTTCCACCAGCTTCTTCACAGATACAGATTAGTATCATCAAATCATATCATTAATAATTATCAACTTTGACATGACTATTACTCTGCCTTGAATCTCTTGTATTGCCCTGAGGCCTGTGATTTGCTGTTTGAATTCAATTTCCACTTAAAAAAAGTCTCATTGGGATTTTGAAAGCTTTTTTTAATAGTGTTTTCTTATGTCTCCTATTGTTTTGTAATCAGTCAATCAATCAATGCTTTACCTGGCTTTCACTAAATATTCCACCTCTATTTACCTGTGCTGGCCTCCGGCCTCTTATCTATGTCTTTATTAATAAAATCATTCCATAAGATCATAGAGTTTATTAAACTGCTATCCTGACTGCCACTGCAGTGCCACTATGTTTCAAAGATGTGCTATATTCTTTTAAACTGCCATGTGTTTGTGCTGCTGCTCTGTTAGTCTAGCCAGCCAGCTTGATGCAGCCTTTGGACAATATTGGTGAAAACAATATAGTGAGCTGTAAGGTGGTGAAAAAAGACTGGAAATTAATGTTACTGATTAATAATAATGTAGAAACAAAAAAAGACCCACATTACATGATATTAGCTGTTATTATCAATTTTAAATAAATACTAAACCAAAACTGAACCAAAACGCAAGAGGGTGGGTTGCCAAAACCAAAACATGATGATTATTTAGAACCAAACCCAAAGTATAGGGGTCTGTGCACATCTATAACACTAACCACTGAATATTGGGAATGCCCCATTTTGGAAGTGCTCTGACCCAGTCATCTATCTATCACAATTTTACCCTAGTCAAAATAATTGAGATATAACAACAGACTGAGACTTAAAGTATTTGAGTATTTACACTGGAGGGACAGCAGGTGGCGCTATTACATAATGTGTTAGTGTTAATACTCTGTATACAGTTCTGTACTTGCTTGTTGTTACAGGAATTTTGTAGAAGTAATGTAATTTACGTGTTAAGTCAATCCAGTTTATTAATATAATAAACAAAAGAGTTTCCCAGTGTGTTCCTACTGACAGCCTATGAAAAAGAAGGATTTAATCTGGTAAATAAGAACCTCAGCTTAACAGGTTATGGGCCCAGGCACCCACAGGTTTAGGCACTCCCAGACCCAGTCACAAGCATAAGGATCCAAGGGACTGAATCAGCAAGGAACGCACGGATGCAGACGCACGCACCTGGCCGCTGTGAGAATATGCTAATGATTGCATACGCACGGCAATAGCAGCACAAAGATGCAGATGCCCAGCATTTCATAACATACCTTCCAACATTCAGTCATCCTGGGGAGGCGTGGCTTTGGGAAAAGGGGTGGATCCAATGGAAAATCTGGTGGAGCCTCGCGACCTCCCCCATTTTCGTCATTATGGGAGCGTGCCCAACACCCTCCGAGATGCTGGGCAGCCCCCAGGCTCTCCCTACACGAGTGAACAGATGCCGTGCATGCGCACGGCATCTGTTCACCTCCTGTACACCCGCTGAGCACAGCAGTTTGTGCTCCCCCCAACTTCCCCTCCACCGCGGGACATGTAGCTCTAGTAAAATGTGTATATATATATACATATGTATATATATATACATATATATATATATATATATATATACTGTTATTGTGGTCATGGTGTGAGCTGGTGAGGGGGGTTTCCGGAGAACAGGAAACCCCCCTGCCTTTGCCTATGGGCTTATCAGCTAAAGGACTTACTGTCAAATTCCAAGACAACATTTGCCTTATCCAGAATGGAAGAAAATTATTAGCAACAGCCAAAGCATAAGAACACCTGTATCATCTTGATACTGCAACACAACAGGTGTTTAATGGCTGATATGCTTTTAGGTTTTACCTTTCATAGTTTGTGTGCAGGTGAGATTCAAACCAGGAAACATATCTTTTGTTTCATTCTAATGTGATTCAATTGCTATGTTTACTATTCTGAGTGATAGAGTAGGATTTGCAGGAAACCTTAAATGTTTTAATTAAAATATTAATTAAATCCCCATGCTTCATTATGGTGAGTGCAAATGCCCTGTGATATTTTTTTAAACAATGTGGTTACCTACGGTACCACATGCACCCCAGATCTAGGAGTGGAGAGCACAGTGGATCAGTGCCTTTTGTCTATTTGATTACTTTTTTAAATGACTGTTTTTGTGATCACATCTCATGCATTCTAGTAGCTCATTGAAACCAACTTGTGTCAGGTGTTTTTCTTTCTCTCTCTCTCTCTCTCTCTCTCTCTCTTTCTCTCTCTCATTTTAATCACCTTTCAGAAAAGACAAATACATTATTTTTCAACATAATCTCCCTGCTTTTCAATACACTTTGGACCTGATTCAGAGCCGCTCGCTCGCGCTGTGCGTTCACAAGCGGCCCAATGTTTTGCATACGCGCATGCACACGCTTTGTTCTGCGCGTGTGCAAACTACACACTGTGATCGCAACCCTCTTGCTCGCCCAGCAAAGGCAGCCCAGGGTAATGAGTGACAGGAGAGGTCATCTGTGGGTGGTAACATTGGCAGGACACTAATAACGGGGATTGGAGATGCGAACGCAGGCGTGCCTGAGTGTTTCAATGCCATTTTAGAGGCGTGCATAATTAACAGTCAGCATAATAGTACACGTCACTTGCCTTTCTTTTAGACTGATTTCCTTGCAATGCTCATGGTAGGGTAAAGCAACCGCAAGCACTGTGTTAGCATCCGATGGTGCTCGATGTACCAATGTTTTAATACACTTCCTGGAGATGACGTGTGCTGGTGGGCGGCTCTGCCTGTGTGATTGGGCGTATGCACAGACAAAGTGGCCGCTTGCTAAGACATAGTGGGTGTGCTAATGCCTTGGTGAGCGTTCGCTTCCCGTGGCTTCACTTTGACAAATTTGCATACGCATCCAGCGAGCGTACGCAGATAGTGAGCAGGTCTGAATCAGGCCCTTTATCCATCTGTCAACAAGCTTTTGTTTACCCTCATTAGAAAATGTTTTAGGCTGAGCTGCGAGCCATGAATGCAGGAACTAGAAAAGGACACCACAATAGTGATCAAACCAGCAGACAAAGGGGGGGGGATTGTGATACTGAATAAGGATGATTACTTGAAAGAGGCTTATAATATCCTTAATGATACAGACACATACCTTAAAATAAAAGGAGACCCCACATCCAAGTTCAAGAAAGAACTAGATAAGACACTACAGGAAGGAAAGTCCACTGGGATTTTAGACAAACATGAATTTGAGTTCATTAAGAATGACCAACCTGTCATACCTGTTTTTTACTACTTGCCTAAAATACACAAAAACAGCAATAACCCTCCAGGTAGACCAATCACATCAGGGATAAATTCACTAACATCATCACTCTCGCAATATATAGACCACTTCTTGCAAAAATATGTAAAGGAACAAAGATCATACCTTAGGGATACCACTCAGACCCTCAACATCTTGCAGGACATAGAATGGAAATCTGAATATTGGCTGGCCACCAGTGACGTTACTTCCTTGTATACGGTTATAGATCATAAACAAGGCCTAGAGAGTGTTAGATACTTCTTGGAACAAGATCAAGACCTTGATGGTATGCAAATTGACTTCATTTTGAAAGGCATTGAGTTCATACTCACCCATAATTATATGTGGTTTGAGGAAGAATTCTATCTACAACGCCGTGGCACTGCAATGGGGACCAAGTTTGCACCAAGCTATGCAAACCTGTTCATGAGCCTTTGGGAGATCAGGAACATATGGGGTGCGCATGAGCTTGGTGCAAACTTGGTCCTCTGGAAACGATACATTGATGATGTGTTGTTTGTATGGCAGGGGGACGAGGAATCACTGAAAGAATTTACACAATATATAAATCTTAACAATCAAAATCTAATCTTTACCACCAAGTACGATAAAGAGAGAGTGGAATTCCTCGACTTAGATATATACATTGAAGATACATGCATTAAGACTAGAACACACTATAAAAAAGTAGATGTGAATAGTTACATCCTGGCAGCGAGTAATCACCATCCAAGTTGGATTCGGGGTATCCCCCAGAGCCAATTTACACGCATTCGAAGGAATTGCACAGACATTAAGGAGTATGAGGTACAGGGACAAAGATTAAAAGAACAGTTTAAGGCAAAACAATATGATGAAACAGAAGTAGAGACAGCTTATGAAAAAGTGAAAGAGAGGTCCAGAGAGCAACTATTAATATATAAAGACAAAAAGAAACAAGGCGAAACTGAGAGTAACAAAGTATACTTCATTACCAATTACAGCAACTCGGCCCCCAAAGTCAGGAACATACTGAAAAAACATTGGTCCATCTTACATCTGGACGACAAACTGACAGCTATTCTCCCAGACATACCTGACATAGTGTATAGAAAGGCTCCTGATTTAAAACAGAAACTAGTTAGGAACCATTTAAAGACTAACAAATATGCTAGACAATCCACATTGGATGGTATTACCGCCAAGAGCGGTTTCTACTATTGTGGATATTGTCAACCATGCAAAAATCAAGGACATCAAAGTACTATTCCAATTAATAATATAGTAAGCAATACAACCAAACAAGAGCATAAAATAAGACATACTCTAAGCTGTAACAGCAAAGATGTTATTTACATCCTTGAATGTCCATGTCACTTACAGTATGTGGGACGCACCACTAGAAGTTTGAAGATTAGGATTGGAGAACATATTCGCAACATCAGGAAAGGGTTTGAACAACACAGTGTGTCAGAACACTTTAAGAAAGAACATCACATGAACCCTAGGGGACTAAAATTTGTAGCCATTGATCAAGTCAAACCAAATTGGAGAGGTGGTGACCACAATTCCAGAATTGATAAAATAGAAAGCAGATGGATCTTCAATTTACGGACACTTATCCCAGAAGGATTAAATATTGACCCATAAGTACAGTTGTTCAAATTATAGAGGGAATCACTTGGAGATGTAGGCCTTCTGCATCATTATATAGTGTGAATCCCAAAAATTACAACCCTATAGAACATGTCTAACAATCTCACTATTATCAGCAACTAATATGTATAGGACGTATTGAGCCCCATGTAGAGATATACATGGTGCTGCTCTAGACTCCACCCTTAATTCGTCCATGTTAAATTAACTACTTATATACTTGAATAATATAATAGTTGGTGTTTCAACAACCAATTGCCAAAAATTAAGGGACATTGCAGTCTTTAATCAAATTATATAAGAGGTAGTGAGATGATAAACATACATTTAAAAGGAGTTTGCAATACGCTTAATAAGAAAAGATAGGGGGAACCTTGTTAATTTTTAATTTTTATTTTTTATTTTTTATTCATTTATTTATGCAAATATTAGCGAAGATGATCAGATTAGGAATATTGTAACTGATCTCTAAAGAGTATCATTATAGTTTATTGTTATGTTACCAACCAACAAGATGGCTGCCGTATACACAGCAACACTTAATCATCCAATTTCTAACAACCATAAAGAGGGCTGAAGTAAGGCTATACCAAAAGAGCTAGTTTGTTAATAACCAACAAAATGGCCATCTTGTGATACATTACAGCAATACAAATCGATCACAGACAAAATGGCCGCCGGAGGTGGCTGATATCCAACACAGACTCTAGTGATAGCAGCATAACATCAAGAGCAGGCCGGTACTCTAATACATTACTTAAAGCTATGACAAAATGGCCGCCGGAGACGGCGCATGCGCAGAATGATAATAGGGACTCCTATGCACACTCTAGCGTTTTAAGCTCCGCATACCATCACTGGCTATGACGCGCCAATGTGCGCAACCCGGAAGTACGGGCGCACACCGGAGCCATAGACAGACTAATTCCCTACTCTATATAAAGACAATAAAGGGAAAGGTGGGCACCTTGATAAAGTCCGCAAATCGGATGAAACGCGTTGGGCCACGCCCCTTACCCACATGATTTTTTTATGAGAGAACTTTTCATATACTTTAGTGACTTTGTGTTCATGATTCCTGTGTACAGGATGTGTATTTAGAGACTCGTTTGAGTCATAGAATAAAAACAAGTTTTATTAGACTGTAGTCTGCATTACAATTTGTACCACAACACTTAGTGTGCAGCAGCATACCCCACGTATCAAGCACCCTCAGAAGCATTTGCAGGAGCACCGGGACAAGGAGAACCAGCAGGAGCGATACTACATATTGGTGTGCAGCAGCATACCCCACGTATCAAGCACCCTCAGAAGCATTTGCAGGAGCACCGGGACAAGGAGAACCAGCAGGAGAGATACTACATATTGGGTAAGTACAATCCAATTCTTACCTACCTGCATCAATTGTGTTCACCATGATCCCTGATACTGTGCCCATGTATTATATTTGAGGTGGAATGCGGATTAAGAGGTGTATGTTACCATCAAGCACAATATAAGAACATCCATCCTACAGACATCACGAAATTAACTCGTCAAGAGCTACATATTTTCTGAGACTATCCAAAGATCCTACTCCATAAGAGACACTAGGATTTTCTGTTGTACACATTCCCGGTCAGGGACTAGGACGCATGCCATTATTCAGTTGTCTAAATAATTCTGAGAACAAACTGTCTACAGATTCAAGTCAGGACTTTATGTTGAGACATTAGCTGGACATTTTCCTTTCTTTTAAAAATAATTTTTTTCCTTCATTTTTTCTTTCATTTTTTTTTTTTTTTCCTTCATTTTTTTCCTTCATTTTTTTCGGGCCCATTATCCACATGTCACAATTGCCCCAGAGCGCACCACTATTAATCATTTATTTAACCAATTTTTTAGAGGTTGGGATACCTCTACCAGTGGAGCAGCTAGGGACAATTTCAAGACAGGATTGAGAGCGCTATAAACCCCTTAATTTATTACATGATGCACCCCTGTCTTCACCTCTTCATCAGACCAGACATGGCTGATTTGCAAATGATTTGCAACATAATCCACTGTCACTCGTCTAGCCAACAGAATCAGTTCACGTGCACACTCAATGTTCTCATCAGTCGTGGACGGGCGCAGTGGCGTAACTTCATCACAGGTACCCGGAGGCAAGATAAATGTTGGTGCCCCCCCAAACTAAAATGTACCACCCACCAGCACCTATGCCAGCACCAGCTGCCACGGCCCCCCTTATGCAGTTCCTTTTATATAATGCCCCCAGTAATGGTCCCCCTATGCAGTGCCCATCTATGTAGTGCTCCCCAGTAATGGTCCCCCTATGAGGTACCTCCATTAGTGAGCCCCCGGTAGTTGCCCCCAGTAGTGAGCCCCCTGTATTTGCCCCCAGTAGTGAGCCCCCTGTAGTTGCCCCCAGTAGTGAGCCCCCTGTAGTTGCCCCCAGTAGTGAGGCCCCTGTAGTTGCCCCCAGTAGTTGCCCCCAGTAGTGAGCCCCCTGTAGTTGCCCCCAGTAGTGAGGCCCCTGTAGTTGCCCCCAGTAGTGAAGCCCCTATACTTGCCCCCAGTAGTGAGACCCCTTGTAGTTGCCCCCAGTAGTGAGCCCCTTGTAGTTGCCCCCAGTAGTGAGCCCCCTGTAGTTGCCCCCAGTAGTGAGGCCCCTGTAGTTGCCCCCAGTAGTTGCACCCAGTAGTGAGCCCTCTGTAGTTGCCCCCAGTAGTGAGGCCCCTGTAGTTGCCCCCAGTAGTGAGGCCCCTATAGTTGCCCCCAGTAGTGAGACCCCTTGTAGTTGCCCCCAGTAGTGAGGCCCCTGTAGTTGCCCCCAGTAGTTGCCCCCAGTAGTTAGCCCCTTGTAGTTGCCACCAGTAGTGAGCCCCCTGTAGTTGCCCCCAGTAGTGAGGCCCCTATAGTTGCCCCCAGTAGTGAGCCCCCAGTAGTTGCCCCCAGTAGTGATACCCCTGTAGTTGCCCCCAGTAGTGAGCCCCCTGTAGTTGCCCCCAGTAGTGATACCCCTGTAGTTGCCCCCAGTAGTGAGCCCCCAGTAGTTGCCCCCAGTAGTGAGGCCCCTGTAGTTGCCCCCAGTAGTGAGGCCCCTATAGTTGCCCCCAGTAGTGAGACCCCTTGTAGTTGCCCCCAGTAGTGACCCCCTGTAGTTACCCCCAGTAGTGAGGCCCCTGTAGTTACCCCCAGTAGTGAGGCCCCTGTAGTTGCCCCAGTAGTGAGCACCTGTAGTTGCCCCCAGTAGTGAGCACCCTGTAGGTACCCCCAGTAGTGAGGCCCCTGTAGTTACCCCCAGTAGTGAGGCCCCTGTAGTTACCCCCAGTAGTGAGCACCCTGTAGTTGCCCCCAGTAGTGATGGCCCCCACCGCGCGCGCACACACACACAAAACAAACAAACACTTACCTTTATCCCCGCTCCAGTGCTGCTGCCGTCCATCCCCGGCGTCTGCTCCTCGGCACTATGGGAGTGACATCATTACGTCACTCCCATAGTGCACTGCGAGACCCGGAAGACGGAGCTCACTCCTGAGCTCCGTCCCCGGCGTCCGCTCCTCGGCACTATGGGAGTGACGTTATGACGTCCCTCCCATAGTACACTGCGGGACCCGAAAGACGGAGGGAGCTCCATCCTCTGGCTGCCACCGGGGGTTTCAATAGGCGCTGGGCGCCCGCTGGTAACACACTCAGCGGGCACCCGGCAAGTGGAGGGGGCAGGTGGTGTGACCGCACCCCTTGTACCCTCCGTAGTTACGCCAATGGAGGTGGAGCGCCGATCAGCGGCGCTCCTTCTCCATGCAGCTCCCGGGGACAATGGAGCCAGGTGCCCCCTTCAGGGCTGACGCCCTCCTGCAAATGACTCAATTGTCTCCGGGAGTTCCTCCACTGGACGGGAGTACAGCTCCTTCTTCATGGCTGACACTTGTGCAACCTTCTTTGAACTTCTCTATCCATTCATACACACTTCTTCGCAAACGAAACACTTTCTCCATACTGTGCACAAATTATTCAATGAATATCAGCACCAGACACACCCCCAGACCACAAAAAACTAGTCACTGCACGCTGCTCTTCTTTCGTGCAAATCATAAGTAGGGCAGCCATTTTTTTTGCATTGTAGTCACAAATGATCTCACGTAATACGTTCAAACCAGCACAGCAGTGACTGGTGAGACAGCGACCAAGGGTCTCATTCAGACCCGCTCGCAAGCGCCTATGTTGTGCGAGCGCAAGCCCCGGAATGAAAGGGAAATTCTCTCGCTTCAGGACCCACTACAAAAGGGGCGGCTGTCGATGGTGATCGTCAGCTTGCCCCATTTTGTAGGCAGGGTGGGGGGGGTGGCTACACAAACGGAGGCGTTCCTGACGTAATGCCTGCCACTTGGGGGCGGCCCCACTGACATCACTCGTGATGTCAGTGGTGAGCCTCCGGCTCTAATAGAGCCGAAAGCTCGATGGGGCTTGCGGTAGATGAGACCCTACCACAAGGGTCTCGTCTCAAGTCCCGATGGTCGCGATGGTCTTGACCATCGCGACCATCAACCTGGCTGCTCGCTAAAGCTGTGGGTGGTCACTCACAGCCTAGCGAGCGGCCAGGAGGCTGGCTCTGACCATAGAAGTGGCCGCCCTCATTCAGAGCGAGCGCTCGCATTTTGCGAGCGGCTCTGAATGAGGTCCCAAGTACGGAAAGCGCTGATAAGACATTGCACCCAACAGAAGTTTTAATATAACTGGAGTGTGGATAATTTTTGACTCACCCTCGTGTATATATATATATATATATATATATATACACAATAAATGGCAAAGGCGTCTCCTAGTGCAATAAAGTGCAAATGTCATCAGTGTGAGCTGAGTAAAAATTTATAAATGAACCCGTACCATATTGATAAAGTAAATTGGCTTATCACATAGGTCCACACAAAGTCATCCATATGGTTTTTCATATGTTTAATAGAACTCCAAAAACACATACAAGAAAAAAACAAACATACAAAGTGCAAGATGGTTTTCCAAATTGAAAATACAATTATGTCAAACTCAAAATACTAACCGGGCCGAATATTCAAGATCTTAAGAGTGTGTGGGCCGCAACAAAAAAAAGTCTTATATGCAATTTTAAAATGTTTATTATCAATAAAAAACAATGCAGTTCCCCCTGTAGTAGTGCCTCTTATGCAATGCACCCTGAATTTGTGCCCATTATGCAATGCCCCTTATGCAGTGTCCATTATGCAATGCCCAAGTAATGCCCCATATGTTGTGCCTCCAGTAATGTCCCTAGTAGTGCCCCTTATGCAGTGCCCCCAGTAATGCCCCTAGTAGTGCCCCTTCTACAGAATCCCCAGTAATGGCCCTTATGCAGAGCCCCAAGTAATGCCCTTTATGTTGTGCCCCCAGTAATGCCCCTTATGCAAAGCCCCCAGTAATGCCCCTTATGCAGAACCGCCAGCAATGTCCTTAGTAGTGCCCCTTATGCAGAGCCCCCAGTAATGTCCTTAGTAGTGCCCCTTATGCAGAGCCCACAGTAATACCCCTTATGCAGAGCCCCCCATAATGCCATTTATGTTGTGCCCCTTATGCTGTGCCCCCTCCCAGTATAGAACAGGCCCTACTCACCTGTGCAGTACTTACCATTCTTTACGATGGCCGCTGGGGACCGCTCCAGTCCACACCATCTCCACTCCCACTGTCCCATGTAGATGCTGCCGCTGACTGGATCTAATTAGATCCAGAGTGGCAGGCGCAGGCTCCTCTCATCGCGGGAGACACGGGTGATGTCATGACGTCATCTGAACACTGCATCACTGGGAACGCTGGCCTCTGAATCAATCAGAGGCTGCTGATCACTTTAGAGACCAGCATTGCCAGCTTTAAATAAAGTAAACACTGCCCAATCTGAGCTGACCTCTGATCATGGCAGAGGTGTGGGTCCGCATATTATATATATGTGGGCCCACACTGTTGGGCCTTACAAAATGTTTATTTGGGCTGCATGCGGCCCGCGGGCCACATGTTTGACATGCCGGAATTGTACATAAATGGCTGTATAATAGATAGAGAAAAAAACAGCTTATCTGAAGATTGATCAGCAAGTATATTCAACGCGTTTCATCTGGATAGAACTATGGACTTCATTCAGAGCTGCTCGCAAAATGCGAGCGCTCGCTCTGAGTGAGGGCGGCCGCATCTCTAAAAGAGCCGGCCTCCTGGCCGCTCGCTAAGCTGTGGGTGACCACCCACAGCTTTAGCGAGCGGCCAGGTTGATGGTCGCGATGGTCAAGACCATCGTGACCATTAGGGCTTGCGACGAGACCCTTGTGGTAGGGTCTCATCTGCCACAAGCCTCAGAGAGCTTCCGGCTCTAATAGAGCCAGAAGCTCTCCCACTGACATTACTGGTGATGTCAGTGGGGCCGCCCACAAATGGCAGGCATTCATTTGGGAACGCCTCCGTTTGTGAAGCCACCCCCCCACCACGCCTACAAAATGGGGCGAGCTGTCGATCACCATCGACAGCCGCCCCTTTTGGTAGTGAGCCCCGGAGCGAGAGAATTTCTCTCTCGCACCGGGGCTTGCGCACACGCAGTGCGGCCGCACGTGCACAGAGCCCAACATCGACCCACTTGCGAGTGCTCAAGCTCTTGTGAGAGAAGTCTAGCAAATCTTGCTTCCTAATAATGCTTTTAACGTGTACAAGCAAACAATTTTTTATCATTTAAAGAGTCAGCGGCATCCCTAAATATTGCGGGTATTCACAATTCTAACATCATAATGGTAGGCAGTGTCACATATATTATTTAATTTTACACACACATAGGTAAAGTCATTTAAAACGGAGGAGACGCCAAGCAGCGTGTCCTCCCTCCCTGACGCGCGTTTAGCCAGTGGCTTAGTCGTAGGGGCCAACCCGTGCTGCGGGCTGCCTATCTTTTTAAAATGAGTACTAACCAATCATCTCAGTCCTGCCTGACTGATGTCTATTTCCTCCAATCAAAATTTAATAGGGTGATTGACGGCTCCGTCCTCCAATCCAGAAAAGCATATAGTAATATCTTACTATTAAACCATAATGATTCCAAAAATATCGACACTCAATTCGTAAATATAACTCTTATAATTATGAAAAATAAAACTATCATATATATTGTAAATATTAGTAAATATAAACAAAATAGAATTATTAATATTAATAACATCAAATATAGACATTAATAAAGATAAGTAAAAAGTAATAACATATGTGATAAATGCTAATAGATAACATGAATGAATATCATATAAAAAAATAAATAATATCCTCACCAATTAAACAATATAAATAATATGTCACGGCCAGGGTATTTCAGCATGGCGCTAGGCGAGTGTTACCTGTGAGGTCATTGTGGCGCGGGCTGTCTGGTGGCGGAGCTGGTGTCTGGCGGGGGGCTTTGGCTGCGCGCATTGTTGTGCGGGTCTGTTGTCACTCTGCGCTAGTAAGGCCTGGCGGTGTCTCCGTTCCATTTGGCATGGGCGCCGCCATCTTGCCTTCTGGCCATGTGATGCGGCTGGCCAATCCAGGTGAGTCACATGTTCCCTCCGGCCAGTAACAGCACGGCATGGGGTATTTAGGAAGGGTCAGTGCCTTCCTTCTTTGCCAGTGCAACGTGTATCTCAGCCTAGCTGAGAGGGAGTTCTCTGTGCTTTCCTGTTCCTGTGAATTCGCTGTCTGCCAGTCTGCCTGTCAGCTCCTAGCTCCCACTGGACTACCCCACTTCCTCCATCACCCTTGCCCATACCTGAGTGCCTGAGCCTGCTGACATCCTGCGCTTCAGTTCACTACCTGCAAACCTGGCTTGTCTATTTTCAGTTCACTATCTGCAAACCTGGCTTGATTATTTTCAGTTTCACTACCTGCACACCTGGACAGCTCTAACTGTTTCTACTTGGACATTAACCCTTTTGCTCCCACCACAGAACTCTTGTGCACATTTATATATTCCTGGACTTTTATTTACTGCCACATTATATGTCTACTCAAGCACTTATTAAAGATCCTAGTTTTATTTTCAAATCTGCTTCTGTGATTGCTCCTGCTACCACCTGTGTCATCCTTCAGGAGGATTTTCGATGAACCTGGGCGTACTGTATCAGCATCATCAAACATCATGACACTGAGACAAGGGGTACGTCCTGTCAGTCAATATGCCGTGCAATTTCAAATTTTAGCATCAGAGCTCAAATGGAACGAGGAAGCCCTCACCTCGGCCTTCTGGCATGGGTTGTCAGACCGACTAAAGGATGATCTAGTCACTCGAGAGCTTCCTACTAATCTGAACGACATGATTTCGTTGTGTATCAAAGTTGACCTACGCTTCAGGGAACGTCAGGTTGAAAAAAACAGAACTGACCGGCAAAGGTCATTTACCCCCTCCATTTCTACCCGACCCATTCCTTCTCCTACTGACGAGGAGCCTATGCAGGTGAATCATACACACCTCTCCAAAGAAGAACGTCAGAGAAGAATGCAAAAGAACCTCTGTCTGTACTGCGGAGAGTCCGGTCACCTGCTGATCTCCTGCCCCCGTAAACCGGGAAATGCCAAATCCTAACTGACCCTGGAGACATCAAGTTAGGAGTTATGAACCCGTCTCCAAAAATTAAAGATTTCACGATTACCCTAGCCTTGGATCTTAAACCCAAACCTGTCTTTGCTACTGCTCTACTCGACTCGGGAGCAGCCGGAAATTTCATAACGTCTAGTTTCATAGATAAATTTCAGATTCCTTGTTTGTCTCTCAACCATGCCATCTCTCTGACCTCTATAGACGGACGCCCTCTAACTAACGGGATAGTCACCAAAGAGACTCAACCAGTATTGGTCCGAATTGGGGCACTTCATTCTGAGTCCTTAAAATTCCTGCTGATAT
This sequence comes from Taudactylus pleione, assembly GCA_031769625.1. Lineage (NCBI taxonomy): Eukaryota > Metazoa > Chordata > Amphibia > Anura > Myobatrachidae > Taudactylus > Taudactylus pleione. Next base: position 3,392,484 of record JAUIMM010000200.1, on the reverse strand, counting down.
CAGAGGCCTCTCAAGAAGTGGTTCTTGGTCTACCCTGGTTACATCAACATAATCCCAGGATTGATTGGAGTTCTATGCAGATTCTGTCATCGGGTATGGACTGTCAGAAATCCTGTCTTCCAAAAATTCGACCTGTGAGAAAGACAGTTCCATTAGTTTCTTCTGCCATTCCCAAGGAATATCAGATGTTCGCTGATGTGTTCTCTGAGCAACAAGCAAATATCTTACCCCCTCATAGGGAATGGGACTGTCCAATTGAATTGATACCTGATAAGATACCACCTCGTGGTCGTACCTATCCGCTGTCCTTGCCTGAAACTCAAGCCATGACCGAGTACATCCAGGACAACCTGGCAAAGGGGTTCATTGGCCCCCCTACTTCACCTGCCGGAGCTGGGTTTTTCTTCGTTGGCAAGAAGGACGGTGGTCTAAGACCATGTATTGATTATCGAGGCCTTAATGACATTACTGTAAAGAATCGATACCCTCTTCCCCTGATTACTGAGTTGTTTGATAGGGTCAAGGGCTCTGTCATTTTTTCTAAATTAGATCTGAGAGGGGCTTACAACCTCATTCGTATCCGAGCTGGCGATGAATGGAAGACCGCTTTTAATACCAGAGATGGACATTTCGAGTATTTAGTAATGCCTTTTGGATTGTGTAACGCCCCTGCTGTCTTTCAAAGTTTCGTTAATGAGATTTTCCGGGATCTGTTATCTGTTTCGGTTGTTGTCTATCTGGATGACATACTGATTTTTTCACCCTCTGTGGCTAAACATCAAGAACATGTTAAAGAAGTTCTGACCCATTTGAGAGAAAACCACCTTTACTGCAAACTGGAGAAGTGCGTCTTTGGAGTGCCCAGTGTACCTTTTCTCGGCTATGTAATATCTGGCTCCAGTTTAGAAATGGACCCCAAGAAGGTACAAGAAATTCTGGATTGGACCCGACCTCAGACACTGAAGGCCATCCAGAGATTGTTGGGCTTCGCCAATTATTATAGATGCTTCATTAAGGGATTTTCTACACTGCTGGCTCCCATTACAGCCTTGACCTGCAAAGGTGCTAATCCTGCCCAATGGTCACCTGAGGCAGAGTCTGCCTTTCATCTTCTAAAACAGGCCTTTATCTCAGCACCAGTTCTCCGACAACCAGATCTGGACAGGCCTTTTTTGTTGGAAGTGGACGCATCATCTGAAGCTGTGGGAGCAGTCTTGTCTCAACGTTATGAGGACAACCGAGTCCATCCGTGTGGGTTCTTTTCTAAAAAATTCTCACCTGCCGAAAGGAACTATGCCATAGGTGAGCAAGAACTACTAGCTGTAAAGTTGGCGTTGAAGGAATGGAGATATTTGCTAGAAGGCGCCAAGTTTCCATTTACTGTATTTACGGACCATAGAAATCTCCTATTTCTCAAAAACCTCCAATGTGTGAGTCCTCGTTTGGCCCGCTGGGCAATATTCTTTGCCAGATTTCAGTTCACCCTGACCTTCCGGTCTGGAGCACTTAATCAGAAGGCTGATGCCCTATCGAGATCTCTCCTCTGTGATGATCAATCTGAAAATCAAACCTATACCCCTGTCTTGGAATCAAGAGTTTTTGCCTCATTACAAGTTCAGCCTCCTACGGGAAAATCATTTGTGCTCCCGGAATTAAGGAAGCAGCTTCTCACTTGGGCACATTCCTCTCGCTTCGCAGGGCACTCAGGCACTCGGAAGACCTTGGAGTTCCTGAAAAGACACTATTGGTGGCCTTCTATGAAGGCAGATATAATGGAGTTCATCTCTTCCTGCTCCTCCTGTGCCCAGCATAAATCATCACGACAAGCTCCAGCTGGGGAATTGCTTCCATTACCTACTCCATCACGTCCATGGACGCATCTCTCCATGGATTTCGTCACAGACCTGCCAGTCTCTCAAGGTTTCAACACTATCTGGGTTGTAATAGACCGATTTTCTAAGATGGTCCACTATATACCGTTGAAGAAGTTACCTTCTGCCCTGACCTGGCACAGTTGTTTGTCCAACACATATTTCGTCTACATGGCCTTCCTGCTGAAATTGTCTCTGACCGTGGTGTGCAGTTTACTGCAAAATTCTGGAGGGCTTTGTGTTCTGTTCTTCAAGTGAAGTTAAACTTTTCCACGGCCTACCATCCGCAAAGCAACGGCTCCACCGAGAGAGTTAATCAAGATCTAGAGACTTTCTTATGAATTTTTATGTCATCTTCCCAGGACAATTGGGCTGCCTTGCTGCCGTGGGCTGAGTTTGCACATAATGCTTCCTACCACTCGTCAACTAACCAAACGCCATTTCAGGTTGTATATGGCCTTCATCCTCGTGTTCCCGAATTTCGAAGCCTGCCTGTTTTCGATGTTCCGGCCGTGGAGGACACGGTGCGGAATTTTTCTGCCATCTGGACTCAAGTGCGGTCTGATTTGTTGAAGGCATCCTCTCGCTATAAGACCCAGGCCGATAAGAAGCGTAGAATAGTTCCACGCATGCAAGTTGGAAGCCAGGTCTGGTTATCCACCCGGAATCTTCGTCTGAGGGTTCCTTCTATGAAATTTGCACCACGCTTCATCGGTCCCTTCTCCATAACAGAAGTCATTAATCCAGTGGCCTATCGTCTACAGTTACCCCCATACCTAAAAATCCCTAATTCCTTCCATATTTCCTTATTGAAGCCCCTGGTCCTGAATAAATTCCATAGTGCTCTACCTGCTTCTCCTCGAGTCCAGACGGAGAGAGGAGTTGAGTTTGAGGTTGCCCAGATCTTGAACTCTCGTCTACGCAGAGGTCATCTACAGTATTTGCTGGACTGGAAAGGTTACGGTCCAGAGGAACGTTGCTGGACCGATGCTCGTGATGTCCACGCTCCCACGCTCATCAGGAGATTCCATTCTGCCCATCCGGAGAAGCCTGGTGAGTGTCCTGAGGCCACCCCAAAAGGGGGGCGGTACTGTCACGGCCAGGGTATTTCAGCATGGCGCTATGTGAGTGTTACCTGTGAGGTCATTGTGGCGCGGGCTGTCTGGTGGCGGAGCTGGTGTCTGGCGGGGGGCTTTGGCTGCGCGCATTGTTGTGCGGGCCTGTTGTCACTCTGCGCTGGTAAGGCCTGGCGGCGTCTCCGTTCCATTTGGCATGGGCACCGCCATCTTGCCTTCTGGCCATGTGATGCAGCTGGCCAATCCTGGTGAGTCACATGTTCCCTCCGGCCAGTAACAGCACGGCATGGGGTATTTAGGAAGGGTCAGTGCCTTCCTTCTTTGCCAGTGCAACCTGTATCTCAGCCTAGCTGAGAGGGAGTTCTCTGTGCTTTCCTGTTCCTGTGAATTCGCTGTCTGCCAGTCTGCCTGTCAGCTCCTAGCTCCCACTGGACTACCCCGCTTCCTCCATCACCCTTGCCCATACATGAGTGCCTGAGCCTGCTGACATCCTGCGCTTCAGTTCACTACCTGCAAACCTGGATTGTCTATTTTCAGTTCACTATCTGCAAACCTGGCTTGATTATTTTCAGTTTCACTACCTGCACACCTGGACAGCTCTAACTGTTTCTACTTGGACATTAACCCTTTTGCTCCCACCACAGAACTCTTGTGCACATTTATATATTCCTGGACTTTTATTTACTGCCACATTATATGTCTACTCAAGCACTTATTAAAGATCCTAGTTTTATTTTCAAATCTGCTTCTGTGATCGCTCCTGCTACCACCCCGGGTCCACAAACAACCCAGAACATAACAGTTTGCACTGGCCCCATGGAGCTGGCCACGGATCAGGAGTCAGGAGTGGATTTGTTCAGGTGCATTTCTGGTCATTTAGAAAATCTGAAAAACATGCAGCATCAGATGGCTAAATTTCTGCAAGAGATGTCCAAGCGACAGGATAGTTTGCAAACTTCCTTTTCTACCCCTGAAGTACCAGCATCTACATCCGCATCAGCATCTGGGAATACAGGAGGCATATCGTCTCCCCGCTTACATCTTCCTTTACCAAGTAAATTTGACGGCAATCCTAAATTCTGCCGAGGATTCCTAAATCAGTGTGACATACATTTTACCCTGCAGCCTGACAACTTTCTAACTGCAAGAACTAAAGTGGCTTATATAGTCTCTCTGTTATCCGGCCAGGTCTTGGAATGGGCTTCCCCACTCTGGGAGCGCTCAGATCCGCTGCTGGATAATTACGCAGGCTTTGTGTCATCCTTCAGGAGGATTTTCGATGAACCTGGGCGTACTGTATCAGCATCATCAAACATCATGACACTGAGACAAGGGGTACGTCCTGTCAGTCAATATGCCGTGCAATTTCAAATTTTAGCATCAGAGCTCAAATGGAACGAGGAAGCCCTCACCTCGGCCTTCTGGCATGGGTTGTCAGACCGACTAAAGGATGATCTAGTCACTCGAGAGCTTCCTACTAATCTGAATGACATGATTTCGTTGTGTATCAAAGTTGACCTACGCTTCATGGAACGTCAGGTTGAAAAAAATAGAACTAACCGGCAAAGGTAATTTACCCCCTCCATTTCTACCCGACCCATTCCTTCTCCTACTGAAGAGGAGCCTATGCAGGTGAATCATACACACCTCTCCAAAGAAGAACGTCAGAGAAGAATGCAAAAGAACCTCTGTCTGTACTGCGGAGAGTCCGGTCACCTGCTGATCTCCTGCCCCCGTAAACCGGGAAATGCCAAATCCTAACTGACCCTGGAGACATCAAGTTAGGAGTTATGAACCCGTCTCCAAAAATTAAAGATTTCACGATTACCCTAGCCTTGGATCTTAAACCCAAACCTGTCTTTGCTACTGCTCTACTCGACTCGGGAGCAGCCGGAAATTTCATAACGTCTAGTTTCATAGATAAATTTCAGATTCCTTGTTTGTCTCTCAACCATGCCATCTCTCTGACCTCTATAGACGGACGCCCTCTAACTAACGGGATAGTCACCAAAGAGACTCAACCAGTATTGGTCCGAATTGGGGCACTTCATTCTGAGTCCTTAAAATTCCTGGTGATATCAGAGGCCTCTCAAGAAGTGGTTCTTGGTCTACCCTGGTTACGTCAACATAATCCCAGGATTGATTGGAGTTCTATGCAGATTCTGTCATCGGGTATGGACTGTCAGAAATCCTGTCTTCCAAAAATTCGACCTGTGAGAAAGACAGTTCCATTAGTTTCTTCTGCCATTCCCAAGGAATATCAGATGTTCGCCAATGTGTTCTCTGAGCAACAAGCAAATATCTTACCCCCTCATAGGGAATGGGACTGTCCAATTGAATTGATACCTGATAAGATACCACCTCGTGGTCGTACCTATCCGCTGTCCTTGCCTGAAACTCAAGCCATGACCGAGTACATCCAGGACAACCTGGCAAAGGGGTTCATTCGCCCCCCTACTTCAGCTGCCGGAGCTGGGATTTTCTTCGTTGGCAAGAAGGACGGTGGTCTAAGACCATGTATTGATTATCGAGGCCTTAATGACATTACTGTAAAGAATCGATACCCTCTTCCCCTGATTACTGAGTTGTTTGATAGGGTCAAGGGCTCTGTCATTTTTTCTAAATTAGATCTGAGAGGGGCTTACAACCTCATTCGTATCCGAGCTGGCGATGAATGGAAGACCGCTTTTAATACCAGAGATGGACATTTCGAGTATTTAGTAATGCCTTTTGGATTGTGTAACGCCCCTGCTGTCTTTCAAAGTTTCGTTAATGAGATTTTCCGGGATCTGTTATCTGTTTCGGTTGTTGTCTATCTGGATGACATACTGATTTTTTCACCCTCTGTGGCTAAACATCAAGAACATGTTAAAGAAGTTCTGACCCATTTGAGAGAAAACCACCTTTACTGCAAACTGGAGAAGTGCGTCTTTGGAGTGCCCAGTGTACCTTTTCTCGGCTATGTAATATCTGGCTCCAGTTTAGAAATGGACCCCAAGAAGGTACAAGAAATTCTGGATTGGACCCGACCTCAGACACTGAAGGCCATCCAGAGATTGTTGGGCTTCGCCAATTATTATAGACGCTTCATTAAGGGATTTTCTACACTGCTGGCTCCCATTACAGCCTTGACCCGCAAAGGTGCTAATCCTGCCCAATGGTCACCTGAGGCAGAGTCTGCCTTTCATCTTCTAAAACAGGCCTTTATCTCAGCACCAGTTCTCCGACAACCAGATCTGGACAGGCCTTTTTTGTTGGAAGTGGACGCATCATCTGAAGCTGTGGGAGCAGTCTTGTCTCAACGTTATGAGGACAACCGAGTCCATCCGTGTGGGTTCTTTTCTAAAAAATTCTCACCTGCCGAAAGGAACTACGCCATAGGTGAGCAAGAACTACTAGCTGTAAAGTTGGCGTTGAAGGAATGGAGATATTTGCTAGAAGGCGCCAAGTTTCCATTTACTGTATTTACGGACCATAGAAATCTCCTATTTCTCAAAAACCTCCAATGTGTGAGTTCTCGTTTGGCCCGCTGGGCAATATTCTTTGCCAGATTTCAGTTCACCCTGACCTTCCGGTCTGGAGCACTTAATCAGAAGGCTGATGCCCTATCGAGATCTCTCCTCTGTGATGATCAATCTGAAAATCAAAGCAATACCCCTGTCTTGGAATCAAGAGTTTTTGCCTCATTACAAGTTCAGCCTCCTACGGGAAAATCATTTGTGGCCCCGGAATTAAGGAAGCAGCTTCTCACTTGGGCACATTCCTCTCGCTTCGCAGGGCACTCAGGCACTCGGAAGACCTTGGAGTTCCTGAAAAGACACTATTGGTGGCCTTCTATGAAGGCAGATATAATGGAGTTCATCTCTTCCTGCTCCTCCTGTGCCCAGCATAAATCATCACGACAAGCTCCAGCTGGGGAATTGCTTCCATTACCTACTCCATCACGTCCATGGACGCATCTCTCCATGGATTTCGTCACAGACCTGCCAGTCTCTCAAGGTTTCAACACTATCTGGGTTGTAATAGACTGATTTTCTAAGATGGTCCACTATATACCGTTGAAGAAGTTACCTTCTGCCCTGACCTGGCACAGTTGTTTGTCCAACACATATTTCGTCTACATGGCCTTCCTGCTGAAATTGTCTCTGACCGTGGTGTGCAGTTTACTGCAAAATTCTGGAGGGCTTTGTGTTCTGTTCTTCAAGTGAAGTTAAACTTTTCCACGGCCTACCATCCGCAAAGCAACGGCTCCACCAAGAGAGTTAATCAAGATCTAGAGACTTTCTTACGAATTTTTATGTCATCTTCCCTGGACAATTGGGCTGCCTTGCTGCCATGGGCTGAGTTTGCACATAATGCTTCCTACCACTCGTCAACTAACCAAACGCCATTTCAGGTTGTATATGGCCTTCATCCTCGTGTTCCCGAATTTCGAAGCCTGCCTGTTTTCGATGTTCCGGCCGTGGAGGACACGGTGCGGAATTTTTCTGCCATCTGGACTCAAGTGCGGTCTGATTTGTTGAAGGCATCCTCTCGCTATAAGACCCAGGCCGATAAGAAGCATAGAATAGTTCCACGCATGCAAGTTGGAAGCCAGGTCTGGTTATCCACCCGGAATCTTCGTCTGAGGGTTCCTTCTATGAAATTTGCACCACGCTTCATCGGTCCCTTCTCCATAACAGAAGTCATTAATCCAGTGGCCTATCGTCTACAGTTACCCCCATACCTAAAAATCCCTAATTCCTTCCATATTTCCTTATTGAAGCCCCTGGTCCTGAATAAATTCCATAGTGCTCTACCTGCTTCTCCTCGAGTCCAGACGGAGAGAGGAGTTGAGTTTGAGGTTGCCCAGATCTTGAACTCTCGTCTACGCAGAGGTCATCTACAGTATTTGCTGGACTGGAAAGGTTACGGTCCAGAGGAACGTTGCTGGACCGATGCTCGTGATGTCCACGCTCCCACGCTCATCAGGAGATTCCATTCTGCCCATCCGGAGAAGCCTGGTGAGTGTCCTGAGGCCACCCCAAAAGGGGGGCGGTACTGTCACGGCCAGGGTATTTCAGCATGGCGCTATGTGAGTGTTACCTGTGAGGTCATTGTGGCGCGGGCTGTCTGGTGGCGGAGCTGGTGTCTGGCGGGGGGCTTTGGCTGCGCGCATTGTTGTGCGGGCCTGTTGTCACTCTGCGCTGGTAAGGCCTGGTGGCGTCTCCGTTCCATTTGGCATGGGCACCACCATCTTGCCTTCTGGCCATGTGATGCAGCTGGCCAATCCTGGTGAGTCACATGTTCCCTCCGGCCAGTAACAGCACGGCATGGGGTATTTAGGAAGGGTCAGTGCCTTCCTTCTTTGCCAGTGCAACGTGTATCTCAGCCTAGCTGAGAGGGAGTTCTCTGTGCTTTCCTGTTCCTGTGAATTCGCTGTCTGCCAGTCTGCCTGTCAGCTCCTAGCTCCCACTGGACTACCCCGCTTCCTCCATCACCCTTGCCCATACATGAGTGCCTGAGCCTGCTGACATCCTGCGCTTCAGTTCACTACCTGCAAACCTGGCTTGTCTATTTTCAGTTCACTATCTGCAAACCTGGCTTGATTATTTTCAGTTTCACTACCTGCACACCTGGACAGCTCTAACTGTTTCTACTTGGACATTAACCCTTTTGCTCCCACCACAGAACTCTTGTGCACATTTATATATTCCTGGACTTTTATTTACTGCCACATTATATGTCTACTCAAGCACTTATTAAAGATCCTAGTTTTATTTTCAAATCTGCTTCTGTGATCGCTCCTGCTACCACCCCGGGTCCACAAACAACCCAGAACATAACAGTTTGCACTGGCCCCATGGAGCTGGCCACGGATCAGGAGTCAGGAGTGGATTTGTTCAGGTGCATTTCTGGTCATTTAGAAAATCTGGAAAACATGCAGCATCAGATGGCTAAATTTCTGCAAGAGATGTCCAAGCGACAGGATAGTTTGCAAACTTCCTTTTCTACCCCTGAAGTACCAGCATCTACATCCGCATCAGCATCTGGGAATACAGGAGGCATATCGTCTCCCCGCTTACATCTTCCTTTACCAAGTAAATTTGACGGCAATCCTAAACTCTGCCGAGGATTCCTAAATCAGTGTGACATACATTTTACCCTGCAGCCTGACAACTTTCTAACTGCAAGAACTAAAGTGGCTTATATAGTCTCTCTGTTATCCGGCCAGGTCTTGGAATGGGCTTCCCCACTCTGGGAGCGCTCAGATCCGCTGCTGGATAATTACGCAGGCTTTGTGTCATCCTTCAGGAGGATTTTCGATGAACCTGGGCGTACTGTATCAGCATCATCAAACATCATGACACTGAGACAAGGGGTACGTCCTGTCAGTCAATATGCCGTGCAATTTCAAATTTTAGCATCAGAGCTCAAATGGAACGAGGAAGCCCTCACCTCGGCCTTCTGGCATGGGTTGTCAGACCGACTAAAGGATGATCTAGTCACTCGAGAGCTTCCTACTAATCTGAATGACATGATTTCGTTGTGTATCAAAGTTGACCTACGCTTCAGGGAACGTCAGGTTGAAAAAAATAGAACTGACCGGCAAAGGTCATTTACCCCCTCCATTTCTACCTGACCCATTCCTTCTCCTACTGAAGAGGAGCCTATGCAGGTGAATCATACACACCTCTCCAAAGAAGAACGTCAGAGAAGAATGCAAAAGAACCTCTGTCTGTACTGCGGAGAGTCCGGTCACCTGCTGATCTCCTGCCCCCGTAAACCGGGAAATGCCAAATCCTAACTGACCCTGGAGACATCAAGTTAGGAGTTATGAACCCGTCTCCAAAAATTAAAGATTTCACGATTACCCTAGCCTTGGATCTTAAACCCAAACCTGTCTTTGCTACTGCTCTACTCGACTCGGGAGCAGCCAGAAATTTCATAACGTCTAGTTTCATAGATAAATTTCAGATTCCTTGTTTGTCTCTCAACCATGCCATCTCTCTGACCTCTATAGACGGACGCCCTCTAACTAACGGGATAGTCACCAAAGAGACTCAACCAGTATTGGTCCGAATTGGGGCACTTCATTCTGAGTCCTTAAAATTCCTGCTGATATCAGAGGCCTCTCAAGAAGTGGTTCTTGGTCTACCCTGGTTACATCAACATAATCCCAGGATTGATTGGAGTTCTATGCAGATTCTGTCATCGGGTATGGACTGTCAGAAATCCTGTCTTCCAAAAATTCGACCTGTGAGAAAGACAGTTCCATTAGTTTCTTCTGCCATTCCCAAGGAATATCAGATGTTCGCCGATGTGTTCTCTGAGCAACAAGCAAATATCTTACCCCCTCATAGGGAATGGGACTGTCCAATTGAATTGATACCTGATAAGATACCACCTCGTGGTCGTACCTATCCGCTGTCCTTGCCTGAAACTCAAGCCATGACCGAGTACATCCAGGACAACCTGGCAAAGGGGTTCATTCGCCCCCCTACTTCACCTGCCGGAGCTGGGTTTTACTTCGTTGGCAAGAAGGACGGTGGTCTAAGACCATGTATCGATTATCGAGGCCTTAATGACATTACTGTAAAGCATCGATACCCTCTTCCCCTGATTACTGAGTTGTTTGATAGGGTCAAGGGCTCTGTCATTTTTTCTAAATTAGATCTGAGAGGGGCTTACAACCTCATTCGTATCCGAGCTGGCGATGAATGGAAGACCGCTTTTAATACCAGAGATGGACATTTCGAGTATTTAGTAATGCCTTTTGGATTGTGTAACGCCCCTGCTGTCTTTCAAAGTTTCGTTAATGAGATTTTCCGGGATCTGTTATCTGTTTCAGTTGTTGTCTATCTGGATGACATACTGATTTTTTCACCCTCTGTGGCTAAACATCAAGAACATGTTAAAGAAGTTCTGACCCGTTTGAGAGAAAACCACCTTTACTGCAAACTGGAGAAGTGCGTCTTTGGAGTGCCCAGTGTACCTTTTCTCGGCTATGTAATATCTGGCTCCAGTTTAGAAATGGACCCCAAGAAGGTACAAGAAATTCTGGATTGGACCCGACCTCAGACACTGAAGGCCATCCAGAGATTGTTGGGCTTCGCCAATTATTATAGACGCTTCATTAAGGGATTTTCTACACTGCTGGCTCCCATTACAGCCTTGACCCGCAAAGGTGCTAATCCTGCCCAATGGTCACCTGAGGCAGAGTCTGCCTTTCATCTTCTAAAACAGGCCTTTATCTCAGCACCAGTTCTCCGACAACCAGATCTGGACAGGCCTTTTTTGTTGGAAGTGGACGCATCATCTGAAGCTGTGGGAGCAGTCTTGTCTCAACGTTATGAGGACAACCGAGTCCATCCGTGTGGGTTCTTTTCTAAAAAATTCTCACCTGCCGAAAGGAACTACGCCATAGGTGAGCAAGAACTACTAGCTGTAAAGTTGGCGTTGAAGGAATGGAGATATTTGCTAGAAGGCGCCAAGTTTCCATTTACTGTATTTACGGACCATAGAAATCTCCTATTTCTCAAAAACCTCCAATGTGTGAGTCCTCGTTTGGCCCGCTGGGCAATATTCTTTGCCAGATTTCAGTTCACCCTGACCTTCCGGTCTGGAGCACTTAATCAGAAGGCTGATGCCCTATCGAGATCTCTCCTCTGTGATGATCAATCTGAAAATCAAAGCAATACCCCTGTCTTGGAATCAAGAGTTTTTGCCTCATTACAAGTTCAGCCTCCTACGGGAAAATCATTTGTGGCCCCGGAATTAAGGAAGCAGCTTCTCACTTGGGCACATTCCTCTCGCTTCGCAGGGCACTCAGGCACTCGGAAGACCTTGGAGTTCCTGAAAAGACACTATTGGTGGCCTTCTATGAAGGCAGATATAATGGAGTTCATCTCTTCCTGCTCCTCCTGTGCCCAGCATAAATCATCACGACAAGCTCCAGCTGGGGAATTGCTTCCATTACCTACTCCATCACGTCCATGGACGCATCTCTCCATGGATTTCGTCACAGACCTGCCAGTCTCTCAAGGTTTCAACACTATCTGGGTTGTAATAGACCGATTTTCTAAGATGGTCCACTATATACCGTTGAAGAAGTTACCTTCTGCCCTGACCTGGCACAGTTGTTTGTCCAACACATATTTCGTCTACATGGCCTTCCTGCTGAAATTGTCTCTGACCGTGGTGTGCAGTTTACTGCAAAATTCTGGAGGGCTTTGTGTTCTGTTCTTCAAGTGAAGTTTAACTTTTCCACGGCCTACCATCCGCAAAGCAACGGCTCCACCGAGAGAGTTAATCAAGATCTAGAGACTTTCTTACGAATTTTTATGTCATCTTCCCAGGACAATTGGGCTGCCTTGCTGCCGTGGGCTGAGTTTGCACATAATGCTTCCTACCACTCGTCAACTAACCAAACGCCATTTCAGGTTGTATATGGCCTTCATCCTCGTGTTCCCGAATTTCGAAGCCTGCCTGTTTTCGATGTTCCGGCCGTGGAGGACACGGTGCAGAATTTTTCTGCCATCTGGACTCAAGTGCGGTCTGATTTGTTGAAGGCATCCTCTCGCTATAAGACCCAGGCCGATAAGAAGCGTAGAATAGTTCCACGCATGCAAGTTGGAAGCCAGGTCTGGTTATCCACCCGGAATCTTCGTCTGAGGGTTCCTTCTATGAAATTTGCACCACGCTTCATCGGTCCCTTCTCCATAACAGAAGTCATTAATCCAGTGGCCTATCGTCTACAGTTACCCCCATACCTAAAAATCCCTAATTCCTTCCATATTTCCTTATTGAAGCCCCTGGTCCTGAATAAATTCCATAATGCTCTACCTGCTTCTCCTCGAGTCCAGACGGAGAGAGGAGTTGAGTTTGAGGTCGCCCAGATCTTGGACTCTCGTCTATGCAGAGGTCATCTACAGTATTTGCTGGACTGGAAAGGTTACGGTCCAGAGGAACGTTGCTGGACCGATGCTCGTGATGTCCATGCTCCCACGCTCATCAGGAGATTCCATTCTGCCCATCCGGAGAAGCCTGGTGAGTGTCCTGAGGCCACCCCAAAAGGGGGGCGGTACTGTCACGGCCAGGGTATTTCAGCATGGCGCTATGTGAGTGTTACCTGTGAGGTCATTGTGGCGCGGGCTGTCTGGTGGCGGAGCTGGTGTCTGGCGGGGGGCTTTGGCAGCGCGCATTGTTGTGCGGGCCTGTTGTCACTCTGCGCTGGTAAGGCCTGGCGGCGTCTCCGTTCCATTTGGCATGGGCGCCGCCATCTTGCCTTCTAGCCATGTGATGCAGCTGGCCAATCCTGGTGAGTCACATGTTCCCTCCGGCCAGTAACAGCACGGCATGGGGTATTTAGGAAGGGTCAGTGCCTTCCTTCTTTGCCAGTGCAACGTGTATCTCAGCCTAGCTGAGAGGGAGTTCTCTGTGCTTTCCTGTTCCTGTGAATTCGCTGTCTGCCAGTCTGCCTGTCAGCTCCTAGCTCCCACTGGACTACCCCGCTTCCTCCATCACCCTTGCCGATACATGAGTGCCTGAGCCTGCTGACATCCTGCGCTTCAGTTCACTACCTGCAAACCTGGCTTGTCTATTTTCAGTTCACTATCTGCAAACCTGGCTTGATTATTTTCAGTTTCACTACCTGCACACCTGGACAGCTCTAACTGTTTCTACTTGGACATTAACCCTTTTGCTCCCACCACAGAACTCTTGTGCACATTTATATATTCCTGGACTTTTATTTACTGCCACATTATATGTCTACTCAAGCACTTATTAAAGATCCTAGTTTTATTTTCAAATCTGCTTCTGTGATCGCTCCTGCTACCACCCCGGGTCCACAAACAACCCAGAACATAACAGTTTGCACTGGCCCCATGGAGCTGGCCACGGATCAGGAGTCAGGAGTGGATTTGTTCAGGTGCATTTCTGGTCATTTAGAAAATCTGGAAAACATGCAGCATCAGATGGCTAAATTTCTGCAAGAGATGTCCAAGCGACAGGATAGTTTGCAAACTTCCTTTTCTACCCCTGAAGTACCAGCATCTACATCCGCATCAGCATCTGGGAATACAGGAGGCATATCGTCTCCCCGCTTACATCTTCCTTTACCAAGTAAATTTGACGGCAATCCTAAACTCTGCCGAGGATTCCTAAATCAGTGTGACATACATTTTACCCTGCAGCCTGACAACTTTCTAACTGCAAGAACTAAAGTGGCTTATATAGTCTCTCTGTTATCCGGCCAGGTCTTGGAATGGGCTTCCCCACTCTGGGAGCGCTCAGATCCGCTGCTGGATAATTACGCAGGCTTTGTGTCATCCTTCAGGAGGATTTTCGATGAACCTGGGCGTACTGTATCAGCATCATCAAACGTCATGACACTGAGACAAGGGGTACGTCCTGTCAGTCAATATGCCGTGCAATTTCAAATTTTAGCATCAGAGCTCAAATGGAACGAGGAAGCCCTCACCTCGGCCTTCTGGCATGGGTTGTCAGACCGACTAAAGGATGATCTAGTCACTCGAGAGCTTCCTACTAATCTGAATGACATGATTTCGTTGTGTATCAAAGTTGACCTACGCTTCAGGGAACGTCAGGTTGAAAAAAATAGAACTGACCGGCAAAGGTCATTTACCCCCTCCATTTCTACCCGACCCATTCCTTCTCCTACTGAAGAGGAGCCTATGCAGGTGAATCATACACACCTCTCCAAAGAAGAACGTCAGAGAAGAATGCAAAAGAACCTCTGTCTGTACTGCGGAGAGTCCGGTCACCTGCTGATCTCCTGCCCCCGTAAACCGGGAAATGCCAAATCCTAACTGACCCTGGAGACATCAAGTTAGGAGTTATGAACCCGTCTCCAAAAATTAAAGATTTCACGATTACCCTAGCCTTGGATCTTAAACCCAAACCTGTCTTTGCTACTGCTCTACTCGACTCGGGAGCAGCCGGAAATTTCATAACGTCTAGTTTCATAGATAAATTTCAGATTCCTTGTTTGTCTCTCAACCATGCCATCTCTCTGACCTCTATAGACGGACGCCCTCTAACTAACGGGATAGTCACCAAAGAGACTCAACCAGTATTGGTCCGAATTGGGGCACTTCATTCTGAGTCCTTAAAATTCCTGCTGATATCAGAGGCCTCTCAAGAAGTGGTTCTTGGTCTACCCTGGTTACATCAACATAATCCCAGGATTGATTGGAGTTCTATGCAGATTCTGTCATCGGGTATGGACTGTCAGAAATCCTGTCTTCCAAAAATTCGACCTGTGAGAAAGACAGTTCCATTAGTTTCTTCTGCCATTCCCAAGGAATATCAGATGTTCGCCGATGTGTTCTCTGAGCAACAAGCAAATATCTTACCCCCTCATAGGGAATGGGACTGTCCAATTGAATTGATACCTGATAAGATACCACCTCGTGGTCGTACCTATCCGCTGTCCTTGCCTGAAACTCAAGCCATGACCGAGTACATCCAGGACAACCTGGCAAAGGGGTTCATTCGCCCCCCTACTTCACCTGCCGGAGCTGGGTTTTTCTTCGTTGGCAAGAAGGACGGTGGTCTAAGACCATGTATCGATTATCGAGGCCTTAATGACATTACTGTAAAGAATCGATACCCTCTTCCCCTGATTACTGAGTTGTTTGATAGGGTCAAGGGCTCTGTCATTTTTTCTAAATTAGATCTGAGAGGGGCTTACAACCTCATTCGTATCCGAGCTGGCGATGAATGGAAGACCGCTTTTAATACCAGAGATGGACATTTCGAGTATTTAGTAATGCCTTTTGGATTGTGTAACGCCCCTGCTGTCTTTCAAAGTTTCGTTAATGAGATTTTCCGGGATCTGTTATCTGTTTCGGTTGTTGTCTGTCTGGATGACATACTGATTTTTTCACCCTCTGTGGCTAAACATCAAGAACATGTTAAAGACGTTCTGACCCGTTTGAGAGAAAACCACCTTTACTGCAAACTGGAGAAGTGCGTCTTTGGAGTGCCCAGTGTACCTTTTCTCGGCTATGTAATATCTGGCTCCAGTTTAGAAATGGACCCCAAGAAGGTACAAGAAATTCTGGATTGGACCCGACCTCAGACACTGAAGGCCATCCAGAGATTGTTGGGCTTCGCCAATTATTATAGACGCTTCATTAAGGGATTTTCTACACTGCTGGCTCCCATTACAGCCTTGACCCGCAAAGGTGCTAATCCTGCCCAATGGTCACCTGAGGCAGAGTCTGCCTTTCATCTTCTAAAACAGGCCTTTATCTCAGCACCAGTTCTCCAACAACCAGATCTGGACAGGCCTTTTTTGTTGGAAGTGGAAGCATCATCTGAAGCTGTGGGAGCAGTCTTGTCTCAACGTTATGAGGACAACCGAGTTCATCCGTGTGGGTTCTTTTCTAAAAAATTCTCACCTGCCGAAAGGAACTACGCCATAGGTGAGCAAGAACTACTAGCTGTAAAGTTGGCGTTGAAGGAATGGAGATATTTGCTAGAAGGCGCCAAGTTTCCATTTACTGTATTTACGGAAAATAGAAATCTCCTATTTCTCAAAAACCTCCAATGTGTGAGTCCTCGTTTGGCCCGCTGGGCAATATTCTTTGCCAGATTTCAGTTCACCCTGACCTTCCGGTCTGGAGCACTTAATCAGAAGGCTGATGCCCTATCGAGATCTCTCCTCTGTGATGATCAATCTGAAAATCAAAGCAATACCCCTGTCTTGGAATCAAGAGTTTTTGCCTCATTACAAGTTCAGCCTCCTACGGGAAAATCATTTGTGGCCCCGGAATTAAGGAAGCAGCTTCTCACTTGGGCACATTCCTCTCGCTTCGCAGGGCACTCAGGCACTCGGAAGACCTTGGAGTTCCTGAAAAGACACTATTGGTGGCCTTCTATGAAGGCAGATATAATGGAGTTCATCTCTTCCTGCTCCTCCTGTGCCCAGCATAAATCATCACGACAAGCTCCAGCTGGGGAATTGCTTCCATTACCTACTCCATCACGTCCATGGACGCATCTCTCCATGGATTTCGTCACAGACCTGCCAGTCTCTCAAGGTTTCAACACTATCTGGGTTGTAATAGACCGATTTTCTAAGATGGTCCACTATATACCGTTGAAGAAGTTACCTTCTGCCCTGACCTGGCACAGTTGTTTGTCCAACACATATTTCGTCTACATGGCCTTCCTGCTGAAATTGTCTCTGACCGTGGTGTGCAGTTTACTGCAAAATTCTGGAGGGCTTTGTGTTCTGTTCTTCAAGTGAAGTTTAACTTTTCCACGGCCTACCATCCGCAAAGCAACGGCTCCACCGAGAGAGTTAATCAAGATCTAGAGACTTTCTTACGAATTTTTATGTCATCTTCCCAGGACAATTGGGCTGCCTTGCTGCCGTGGGCTGAGTTTGCACATAATGCTTCCTACCACTCGTCAACTAACCAAACGCCATTTCAGGTTGTATATGGCCTTCATCCTCGTGTTCCCGAATTTCGAAGCCTGCCTGTTTTCGATGTTCCGGCCGTGGAGGACACGGTGCAGAATTTTTCTGCCATCTGGACTCAAGTGCGGTCTGATTTGTTGAAGGCATCCTCTCGCTATAAGACCCAGGCCGATAAGAAGCGTAGAATAGTTCCACGCATGCAAGTTGGAAGCCAGGTCTGGTTATCCACCCGGAATCTTCGTCTGAGGGTTCCTTCTATGAAATTTGCACCACGCTTCATCGGTCCCTTCTCCATAACAGAAGTCATTAATCCAGTGGCCTATCGTCTACAGTTACCCCCATACCTAAAAATCCCTAATTCCTTCCATATTTCCTTATTGAAGCCCCTGGTCCTGAATAAATTCCATAATGCTCTACCTGCTTCTCCTCGAGTCCAGACGGAGAGAGGAGTTGAGTTTGAGGTCGCCCAGATCTTGAACTCTCGTCTACGCAGAGGTCATCTACAGTATTTGCTGGACTGGAAAGGTTACGGTCCAGAGGAACGTTGCTGGACCGATGCTCGTGATGTCCATGCTCCCATGCTCATCAGGAGATTCCATTCTGCCCATCCAGAGAAGCCTGGTGAGTGTCCTGAGGCCACCCCAAAAGGGGGGGGTACTGTCACGGCCAGGGTATTTCAGCATGGCGCTAGGCGAGTGTTACCTGTGAGGTCATTGTGGCGCGGGCTGTCTGGTGGCGGAGCTGGTGTCTGGCGGGGGGCTTTGGCTGCGCGCATTGTTGTGCGGGCCTGTTGTCACTCTGCGCTGGTAAGGCCTGGTGGCGTCTCCGTTCCATTTGGCATGGGCGCCGCCATCTTGCCTTCTGGCCATGTGATGCGGCTGGCCAATCCTGGTGAGTCACATGTTCCCTCCGGCCAGTAACAGCACGGCATGGGGTATTTAGGAAGGGTCAGTGCCTTCCTTCTTTGCCAGTGCAATGTGTATCTCAGCCTAGCTGAGAGGGAGTTCTCTGTGCTTTCCTGTTCCTGTGAATTCGCTGTCTGCCAGTCTGCCTGTCAGCTCCTAGCTCCCACTGGACTACCCCGCTTCCTCCATCACCCTTGCCCATACCTGAGTGCCTGAGCCTGCTGACATCCTGCGCTTCAGTTCACTACCTGCAAACCTGGCTTGTTTATTTTCAGTTCACTATCTGCAAACCTGGCTTGATTATTTTCAGTTTCACTACCTGCACACCTGGACAGCTCTAACTGTTTCTATTTGGACATTAACCCTTTTGCTCCCACCACAGAACTCTTGTGCACATTTATATATTCCTGGACTTTTATTTACTGCCACATTATATGTCTACTCAAGCACTTATTAAATATCCTAGTTTTATTTTCAAATCTGCTTCTGTGATCACTCCTGCTACCACCCCGGGTCCACAAACAACCCAGAACATAACATAATATCACTCAAAAATTATTATAAAGTGATCAGAAGTGTATAACATAAATGATAATTAAAAAGATACATCTATGTGATACTGATTAATATTTAGTGATAAACCACTCCTTCCATCAATCCTAGAAAAACACCTAGTGATATCCATACTGTGAAACCATAATAATACTAAAAGGTATCAAAATACAATTCATAAATCGAACCCTTATAAGATATTATCATATATAATTGATATCAGTTAATATAAATTATAATAACATAAATAATTAATTAATAACATTGTAAAATTATATTATAACATGTGGGATTTATAACATATGTGATATGTGCTAACCAAAACCCTATTATAATCACCAGAATACCTTCATAAGGTGTAATGTACAATGAATAAATTATTATCACAAATTACTCAATATAAATACTATCTCTAAAGAAAATATAAAAATGATGACAACAATTTTTTTTTTTTTTTGACAAAAAATTTTCTATTTTAATGTGTCACAGTGAAATAAATAAATATGATTCTATGATTCATAAATTGAACAAAAAGTGAAAATCATCTCATACTAAAATAAGTGGAGTGAATGAAGTAAGAAACCATCTAAATAATTATCAAATAATATAAATTCATATAAAGAAAGCCAATATCAAGAATTATATATGTATGATATGAAATGTAACATAATCCAATATGAAAAATTATATATGTATAATATGAAATGTAACATGATCCATATAGTAATATATAATACATAAAAGTCTCATATTTATGTATTTATGATATAACTTATATCAAAAATTCTAACATTATGTCAATAAATATAATGTCATAAGAATGCTCCGAAATTGATAAATTCATTAAGCCCTTCAGGATTAAGACCTCCCATCTTATTAGTCAATTTGCTTTCTCTACGTAACAGTTCCTGTGTTAAGTCTCCACCCCTAACACCCAGTTGAACTTTTTCAATGCCAAAGACTCTCAAAAATTTACAATAATTCTGATGAAAATCGTGAAAGTGTCGTGCGATAGATGTCAATTTTTTCTTCTTCATTAAATCAGAGACAGAGTTCCTGATATTGCCCACATGTTCTAGTGTCCTTTGCTTGAGGGGTCTAGTTGTCATGCCAATGTAGTTCTTTTCACAAGGACATTTAATGCAATACATAATTCCCGATGTATTGCAATTAATGTAATCATGGATTTTGTGTATTTTTGGGAATTTATCCTTAAATTCCAGAGTTTTTACCATGTATTGGCATGCTTTACATCCCCCACACTTATGTGAGCCCATAACTATCGGTTGTTTTTTATTTTTATTAGTAAAATGACTATGTACCAGATGGTCTCTCAGATTCCTTGTTCTTCTCCACGACATCTGTACTCTAGGCTTCAAATTCATCACTAAATCAGGATCCAGCATTAATACATGCCAATGTGTTTGTAATATTAACTGGATCTCCTTCCACTCTTTGCAAAAATCTCCTATAAATCTCACTTCTGTAGATTCTTCCTTTCTCCTATTTTTCGGATATATCAGTTGTTGTCTGTTTCTTTGATCTGCTTCATATTTCGCTTTTTTAATAGCTCTTTTGCTATATTCTCTGTCTAGAAGTCTCTGGCTAAGTTCATGGCATCTAATTTGATATTGTTCTAAATTAGAACAATTACGTTTGATATGCATAAATTCACCCTTCGGTATACCTCTAAGGATAGGTGGAAAATGAGAACTGCTATGATGAAGTGCACTGTTTGTTGCAGTATGTTTTCTGAACAAATCAGTGACCAGTTGACCATCTTCTGCTACTTGTATCTTCAAATCCAGGAAGCTAAATTCTTGACGACTAATGTCTAGGGTAAGTTTCAAATTAAGTTGGTTCCTGTTCAGAATATTCATGAATTCCTCCAACTCTTCTTTCAGACCCTCCCATAATATCAAGATGTCGTCTATATACCGCATCCACAACAAAAGTTTTTTTGTATTTTTCTCATTCTCTTCATTAAATACCATATGCTCCTCCCACCAGCCGAGGTACATGTTAGCATATGTGGGGGCACATGCAGCCCCCATCGCTGTGCCCCTCAGCTGGAGAAAGAATTGATCATTGAAGACAAAAAAAATTTTTTGTAAGAACAAAAGTTAGAAGATGCAGTAAAAATTCTCCAAATGCTGACATCCCTTCCATTTCTAGAAAGTACCTAACTGATTGTATCCCTACTTCATGTTGTATGCTGGTATATAATGACTCCACATCACAGGTCACTAACCAGGTATTCTCTCCAATATAAATGTCATCAATTTTTTGTAAAACGTCCATAGTATCTTTCGTATAAGATGGTAATCCAGTTACAAATTTCCTCAAATGAGTATCTAAAAATATGCTAGCTTTTTCAGTCAAGCCCTTGATGCCCGAGACAATTGGACGTCCCGGAGGCATAGTTTCATTCTTATGAATTTTTGGTAATAAGTAATATGTTGGTATGACTGGATTTTCTGTTTTAAGGAATTCATATTCCATTTTGGAAATGATTCCAACATCAAAAGCATTATAAATGATGTGATTATATTGATGTTGGAAATTCTCCATGGGATTAAAGGTCTTATAACATGATGGATCCAAAAGTTGTTTCATCGCTTCCTGTATATATTTGATTTTAACCCAAATAACAATATTGCCCCCCTTGTCGGAGGTCTTGATCACCACATCCTCCCATTTTTCCATATCTTTGAGTATTTTCATTTCTTCCTTTGAGATGTTATCAGTTCCAAATCTCAAAGGGCTTTTTTCATAAAGGGAATCCAAATCCCTAGAGACAAGGTCCATATAGATAGTAACTTCAGGGCATATGTTGGGTTGAGGGAAGAACTTAGATTTATTTTTGCAGATGGGGGTCTACTATTAATCATACTATTGGTAGATTCATCAGCCAACTCTTCTAACATCACCAATATCTCCCTTTCTTGAGTAGAAAGGGCTTCTTCTTTCGATTTCATACTAGATTCTTGTGAGGATAGGGACCTATCTCTCACTGATTTAGAAGAAAAAAAAATTTGAGCAGAAGCTTCCTCCCAAAGAGTTTCACATCTTTTTCCCAATTGAATCTATTAAGGTGACAGGTAGGAGAAAAGGAGAGTCCTTTACTAAGTAAGTTGAGTTGTTCCGTTAAGATCTTATCAGAAATATTAATGACTCTCAATGCTGATTCATGTGTCCTCTTATCAAGTTCCAAATTCATTATCTTCTCTGTGGTCGTTTCCAATATCTTGGAATATCCTGGTTTTCCCACCTCCCTTGGTTTCTCGTGTTTCTTCCCCCTCCTGTTCTTCCTCTTAAAGGTCTTTGGTCTAAGGGGGGTTCCAAAGGGAGGCCTAAAAAATCCCGTGATCTTATTTCTGATGTTCTTTCCAATGGATTATCCAAAATATCTTCTGTACCTGAGGATTCTAGATCTGAAGATGAGTATCTCTTAAGAGGGTTGAGATTTTTCTTATAGCTAGGATTTCTTTGTGGCCATTTGAAAACATTCCTTGTTGCATAGTCTCTTTTGTCTCTTTGAAATTTAAGTATAGTATACCCAACGCATTTCATCTGGATAGAGCTATGGACTTCATTCAGAGCTGCTTGCAAAATGCGAGCGCTCGCTCTGAATGAGGGCGGTCGCATCTCTAAAAGAGCAGGCCTCCTGACCACTCGCTAAGCTGTGGGTGACCACCCACAGCTTTAGCGAGCGGCCAGGTTGATGGTCGCGATGGTCAAGACCATCGCGACCATTAGGGCTTGTGACGAGACCCTTGTGGTAGGGTCTCATCTGCCGCAAGCCCCAGAGAGCTTCTGGCTCTAATAGAGCCAGAAGCTCTCCCACTGACATCACTGGTGATGTCAGTGGGGCCGCCCACAAACGGCAGGCATTTGTTTGGGAACGCCTCCATTTGTGAAGCCACCCCCCCACCATGCCTACAAAATGGGGTGAGCTGTCGATCACCATCGACAGCCGCCCCTTTTGGTAGTGAGCCCAGGAGCGAGAGATTTCTCTCTCGCTCCGGGGCTTGCGCACACGCAGTGCGGCCACACGTGCACAGAGCCCAACATCGACCCGCTTGCGAGTGCTCAAGCTCTTGCGAGCAGGTCTGAATGAGACCGTATGTCTCCTCTCCTAGACTTCCTCAGGGGTAATGAATATATATACAAGAGCCCAGGTATTTATGAATTATTCTATTGTAGGAGTCCCTACCACCAGGGCTGCCATCAGAAGTTGTGATGCCCAGTACCAACAAAACATACATGACCCTTTAACGTTCTCTCATGCTAGAAACAAACATTGGTTAAAACATGGGTTATAGACATACACACTGACAGAGACACACTGATGAGATAATGTGAATACCATTCCCAAATATGCAGGAATATGACTCAATCTATACATTTCTAGGCTGTGGCATATAAGTAGATCTCCAAGATTGTTCATTCTGCTGATGGGCAGTTTTTAAATGAAGTGTTGAGCACATCAGTGTCAGGAGAATTAATTTCCACCTTACAGTATGTACAAGCAGTGGTCATTTTTCTGGAGACCTAAGTAAAAATAAAAATGCAGCCACTATGGTTACAGGATTAAAAAAAAAACTGATGGTATATATCTATATTCATAATCTACACCCCCTCCAGTGCAATGCCACTGCTTAGCTCCGGTCACATACACTTACTCCTTGGCTTTCATTAGAAAAAAGTTAGGTTACCTTAATGTATAATTAATCTCCATAATAATATGTACACTAAATAATATTATAAGGTCAATCTTAATATTTATTGGAGTATTGCAATTAAAGTGCACTTATGAGGCCTAGAGAAAAACAACAGCAAAAATTGCATTCAGTATGCAAAAGGAGAGGAATTATAATGTACATTTGATCAATATTTAAAAACAGTGACATTTTGCACGGAAAAAATCTTTCAAATGAAACCATTAAAAATCATATTTACTAACTGTCTATAATTTCCACAAATTGAGTTTTAAAGTACTATACAGTATGTGTTCTCTCATTCTCAGCTTTGTGAATTGATTGACAATGACAATATAGACATGTACATTTTATGACATACATGCAAAACTTTCAGACGTAAAAACAAACAAAACACAGCACTAGCACAATTAATAACTGACCTTGAGCATTTTAAACCAATAAATATATAGTAGGATGTAACTCTTACTTCCGCTTAAGAGTCATTGTATTATTTAATCACTCACATATAAAAGAAAAAAACATGGACATATAAGGGAAAAAAGATGCCCATAAAAGGTAAAATAAATCCCCATAAAAAGGCGAAAAACATGTCCATATAAGGGGGAAAAAATGCCCATATAAGGGAAATAAACATGCCCATATAAGGTAGAAAAACTTACCCACCAGCCACACAATTGCATGACAACAGTAAAGAGTCATTGGTAAATGCTATCCCTTGCATATATAAGGGGAAGTTTCTGACCAGAAGACATCATATCTTCCCACAGGCTGAAAGCAGCAGGGACCTCACAGCCTAATGGTGCATACACATGGTCAGATTTTTCTTCAGATCTGAACGATAACGATTTAAAAAATCGTTCATATCTGAAGGAAAATCTGACATATATGACATATCTGTCAGATCTGTCAGATGAACGATTTGAACGATGCACGTTCCCGATGGTCAGATAACGATATTTGACATCAGATGTATTTGCAGTCAGACTTGGACGATTCCATTCATTTTAATGCCGTCAAAAATCGTTCAATCGTTCAAATCGTTCAAATCTTTGGTAAAATTGTTCAAATCATTCAATTGTTGATCTGACAGATCTGACCGTGTGTATGCTCCATAAAAGCTCTGAGGAAAGGAAGGGAACAATCTGTCACAGTTACAGGAGGTAAGGAAAATATAATATCCTGCATGTATGTATATATGTTTATAGCGATAGATAGCCCATCCCTGCAATGTGTAAGAAGTGACATGATTGTTAATATAACCATTTCACTTCTCTATCTAGACCCCGGTATGTACGGTCTACTGACTGCACATGTGCAGCGGCCATTGTCGGGAAAAGTATCTATGCAACCCTCTCATGGTAATTTCTGTTTTATGTGGCCCATAGGCTACAGTGGCTAAATCAATTTGAAATTGCTGGGGCCAAGCTCCTTATTGCTTTGCATTTCAGAGCTTTGTAAATACAACAGAAACCTATGGGGGTTGCTTCTGCTGTCTGCAATGGAGGGACCGCGGCAGATATCATAGATATCTTCTATTGTCCTCTGGGGGATTGTTAAAATTTGTGGTTTCCGACCCAAAAAAAGGAAGTTTTCAGGGAATATCTCGCAAATATAATTTTATAAATTGGCCCCATAGATAGACACATACAGTAGATATATAGAAATATATAGATATATATAGGTATAGTTAGATTTAGGTAAAAATAGACAGATATATATAGATATCAATATATATATATATATATATATATATATAAATAATCACCGCAACAGCATCCACCCACAATCGCCGCAAGAATTATTGCCACAATCGCCGCAACATTTGCCACAATCGCCGCAACAAGAACCCACAATCGCCGTAACAACAATTACAAACTGCAGAACAAAAACAACAACCTATGATCGCCGCAACAACAGTTGCCACAATCGCTGTAACAACAAAAATAATCCCCATTCGCCTTAACAATCACCCGCAATTGTGGCAACAAAGAAAACCATAATTGTGACAAAATCAAAAACAACACACAAGTAATGCAACTACAGCAGTTGGCAAAATCACCACAACAACCAACAATCACAACAACAAATCACAATTGCTGCAACAAAATACAAAACACAATCACGACAATAAACACAAGACACATTCACAGAAATAAAAACAAAAATAACCCACAACAAACACAATAACAGTTGCCACAATCGCCTCAAGAAACCGCAATCACTGCAATAACAGCTCACAGTCGCCGCAGAAACTACCCACAATTGCTGCAACAGTTGCCACAATGACTACAACAGATGCTACAACTCTGTCAACAACAAAAACAATCCACAATCATCATAACATTTGCCACAATAACACACAATCGCTGCAACAACAATCCACAAACTGCACAACAAAAACAACAACCTATAATTGCCGCAACAACAGTTGCCAAAATCACTGCAGCAATAAAAATAATCCCCAATCGCCTTAACAACCATCCACAATTGTATCAACAACAAAAAAATTATAATTACGACAACACCAAAAACAAGACACAAGTAATGCAACTACAGCAATTGACACAAACAAAAATCGCAACAACAAATCACAATCGGTGCACCAAAATACAAAACACAGTCATGACAACAAACACAAGCCACATTCGCAGAAACAATAACAAAATCAACCCACAACAAATACAATAATAGTTGCCACAAACGCCTCAACAAACCACAAACGCTGCCACAATCGCTGCAACAACATCCCACAATCGCCGCAACAATAGTTGCCACAATCACCACAACAACAGATGCTACAATTGGGTCAACAACGAAAACAATCCACAATTGCCGCAGCAACATTTGCCACAATCACCACAACAAGAATCCACAAATGCCGCAACAACAATCCACAAACTGCACAATAAAAACAACAACCTAAAGTTGCTGCAATCACCAAAACAAACTAATCGCTGCAATAACAGCCCACAATCACCACAACAACAACCCACAATCACCGCAACGACAGTTGCCACAATCACCGCAGGTAACAGATTATACAATTCTGTCAACAACAAAAACAATCCACAATCGCTGCAACAAAAGTTACCGAAATTGCTGCAACAACAAAAATAATTCCCAACCACCTTCAATTGTGGCAACAAAAAAAAATCATAATTGCGACAACACCAAAAACAACACACAAATAATGCAACTACAGCATTTGGAACAATTGCCGTAGCGGCAACCAACAATCACAACAACAAATCACAATCTCTGTAACAAAATACAAAACACAGTCATGACTGTAAAAATGCACCGCAGAAACAGTTCCCACAATTGCAACAACATTCATTACATCGCAACAACAGTCATCACAACCCATAAATGCTGCAATGCACAATCACAACAACCCAATCACCACATTTGTCACAATTGCCACAACAACAAAAAACAATCCAAACAGTTGCCAAATTGCAGTAACAACAAATGCCACAAACGCCACAACAGTTTCCGCAATCGCCACAACAACAAAAATAATCTACAGTTGCCACAACAAGTACCCACAATTGCAGCAGCAACCACCCAAAATCACTGCATAAATTCACACTTGCACAATCACTGCAACAACCAGCAATCACCAAAACAGTTTATAATCACTACAACAACAACAATCCACAATCACTGCAACAAAAAAACACAAACGCTCCAATACACATTCAAACCAACAATAGGCCCAACAAACCACAATTGCTACAACAGTTGCCAAATTTCAGCAAAAAAATGCTGCAACAGTTGCCACAATCACAACAAAAACAAAACAAACACAACAACCAACCCCACACTCACAACAACATTTGCCACAATCGCACCAAACACCCACAATCCAAACACAACCTCCACCCTAGTACAACCAACAATTGATTTAATAGCTTATAACAACCACAAAAACAATCCACAAATGTTGCAATGCAGAATTACAACAACCCAGAATAGCCACTACAACAGTTGCCACAATTGATGCAACGACAAAAAACAATCCACAATTGCCACAATAACCATCCACAATTGCGGTAACAACAAAATAACCCACAATCGCGACAACGCTAAATAAACACACAATCAATATAATTGCAGCAATAACCAAAAACTCCAACAGTTTGCAATGGGCCTGATTCAGCAAGGATCTCAACTGCGATTACGCACGCAATCCGGCCGATTGTTGCATTCTGAGCATGCATCACAGTGCACAAACCAGTCAAGGTGACGGGAGCTGCGATCACAAAGACTACGCTGACCCATTGCAGAGTGATTGACAGGAAGTGCTGTTTGTGGGAGGTGATGGCGGGTGGTCGGCAAAACACAAGCCATGCCAGTGCGTTTGAACGCCGTTGCAGGGGCGTGCATCAATTATCAACTTGGCCTTTCTCTGCGTGTGATGAGGTTAGTAATTTCTTAGTAAGGTCTGACCTTGTGCAAGTGTGCATGAGGCTGCGATTGTACTCGATGTTACTGATGGTTTCGCAGTCTTGCGATGTGTGTAAGGTAAGGTGGGCATCCTTATGTAGTGCTACAATGACATAGTGATCGCAATGGATTAGCATATCATCGCAGCTTCAGCATATCTTGCATATCATGCCCAGCTTCAGAGGCTATGCAATCGGGAAGCTGGCGGACCTAATCCTGACAGCCGGCTTCCCGACTGTCATATCCCGGCAAGGACAGGCGTCGATATGCCGTCGCCTGTCAATAGACATACGCACGGATAGCTGCGGGGGAGGAGGGTTAGGTTTAGGGTTCCCGGGGGTACTTAGAGTTAGGCACCCCCCGGGAGGTTAGGGTTAGACTATGGGAAGGGGGGGTTATGGTTAGGCACCCCGGGGGGAGGGGAGAGTTAGGCACCCCCCCGGGGGACTTAGGTTTAGGCAGCAGGGAAGGGGGGTTAGGTTTAGGCACTTAGAGGGGGGATTAGGGTTAGGTACTGGGGGGAGGTTAGGGTTAGGCACCCCTAAGGAAGGGTTAGGGTTAGGGGAGGGAATTAGTTTAGCGATACTTACCTTAGGGACGATCGGAATTTCCACTGCTGCCGGGATGATGGTGTCGGGATGTCCGGCGGTAAATCATACCGATTCCCTTCAGAGGGGGATGCTGCAATTAGGGGGATACAGACTGATAGAGAGGCCTACCGCCTGCCAGCACTGAAAATCACAGCTGCATTCTGCTTCTAATTCACAGACAGCTATGAATCAAAGACAGCTTATGGCCTGTGTCTAGTTAGCGTTGTCAAAGCCCAAATAAGGAAAGCACAGGAGGCCCATGATACATGTGCAGCCGTCCTACCCTCACCTCTATTTCATACTTCCCTTGCTCTTCACCTCTGCTGGCTTCCTACTGTACATTGAATGAGTAAAGCAGTCAGACCTCCCTTTACCTGAATCCATTTTCCATTTCATGTTAATTTACCCTTCTGTCAGCTTCATCTACCACCATGTATGACCATGCCCATACCACTTCAACCATGAGACTAGGGATGGCAGGTAAGCAAAATTTTCTTGTAATAAATCATTAAGGGGTCTATTTACTAAGCAGTGTTAGGCGACAGAGTGAAAAGTGATAAGGTACCAGCCAATCAGCTCCCAACTGTCACTTTTCAAACACAGACTGTGAGATGACAGTTGGGAGCTGATTGGCTGGCACCTTATCACTTTTCACTAACATTAACACTGCTTAGTAAATATACCCCTAGGTCTTTTTCTCACTTCAAAGGGTTAGCGAGAGCAATAATACTATCTCTTGCAGTAACCTCCACCTGGGGTGTCTGTATTTGTATGGGGAAGCCCATTTAACACAGCGATTCCCAGCCTTTTTACCATTAAGGAACCCCTAAAATATTTTTCTCACACCGTGGAACTCAGCCGTCCTACGTTAACACACATATACATGTCTCTCAGGAAACCAGAGATCCGCGCGTGCTTGGGCAGTGGTGCTGATCAGTCTTAAACTTGCAGCTAATTGGTGTGGCAGCAGTGGTCATAGACAGAAAGCTCTGTAGCACACAGCTGCCACTACAGCACTGGGGATATTTATTGTTTACCGGATATGTACTGTCCGAGATTCCCAGGACTCCAGACAGTCTGACAGATTTCTGGACTGTCTGGTGTAATCCCAGGCAGCTGGTAAGCCGTTTTACATTGTGCCAAGTCCCTGGTGGAAGCCACCCAGTCAGTTCACAGGAACCTCAGTGTTCCGTGGAACCCTGGATGAGAATCACTAATCCCAACAGCAGTCAAGGTCCACAGTGAGGGTCAGGGCAGACAGCAATCTAAAAAGTAGCAAAAGTTCTGAGCAATGGCTAGGGCAGAAAATCTATTTTTTATGATGTGGGAAGCATTTATAGTGCGTACTTATGGCATTTACTATCTTCATGATGGCACTTCATTAACAGATGAGCAGGAGATGAATATTTAATACAATAAAGCAGATAGACCTTATTGAAATGTGCTTTACTATGATGGCCAGGCCTATATGTGAGCAAAATTTACAAAACTGTTCACAAAATATTCACCTATTTCTGGATTTGCGCACTGAATTTTTTTCATTTCATCATGTGTCCTTCACACAGAACTTTTATTTCTGTTTCTCCCAATCTTCTCTATTATTTGCCGCAACCACACCATGGATCAGAATATTGACATTTTAATCATTTGAAATATATTTGTAGACAGGACTGGCCATCGGGCACTTCTGGCATCAGGGCCAGTTTGAGGAGGGCGGAAGTACCCCCGCCCTCCATCCAATGCCACCGGATACATGATATGCCGTCATGGCGAGGAAAAGGGTGGCTGAGTGGGCCAGGAAGAGAGTGGAGCATGCCATGAGGCCAGGCCCCTGTGACTAGCGGCACCCCCCCTCAAAGCTAAACCATGTCCCCTTCTCGAGTGAGCATGCACAGGGCGGACTGTCAGGGACTGATGTACAGTCCCATTCCGTACCTGTTTGTAGACTATAAATTACAGTGTGGAATGTCAATCGCAGTATGCCAAAAAAAAACAGAGGAACTCGCTGGCAATTTGGTTGTATAATGAGACATGTGAGACTGAAAAAAAATCTGTTAGTTCAGCATTTCCGTGTTGTTGATATGTGTACAGTATACTAGATGTTATAAGTAGACATTAGCGGATAATAGTTGCTAGACATGCCAAGCGGATAGACTTAGGGCCTGATTTAGAGATGGACGGAATTGCAGAGTGCATACAAGCTGCTTTGTAATTCCGTCCATCTAAAATGCTAATGCAGCAGAAGGTGTCTGTACTAAACAGACATCTCCTTTTTGCATCAGCTATCCCAGTGCTGCAACCGAGGCCTGAGATCACCATCGCAACCATCGTGGCTCCTTTGGCCAGGCTGCGGAGGCTGAAGCTTACTACAGTCTGGCCAAGTCCTGGACACTTGGGAGGCCAGGAAATTTGCATCCACCGATGCAGACCATGGCCTCGGCTCTCCCAGAAAATGGGGGAATGACGCCCCCGTTTCCGGGAACGGTGATCAGCCACACCCCCTCTCCGCCCCCCAACACCGCAGCATATCAATCATGCTGCGGCTTGAGAGGGTCTGCGGCCAAGATCACAGGACCTGTTCTGAACGTGCACAGCCCACTCACGATCAGAAATGTGTGCTAACCATCGGTCTAGTGTACATCTCTGAATCAGGCCCTTAACCAGCAATCAGTTTTTATTGCAATGCTCAGTGATAGTGCAGCCATACTCACAGTTCTGATACACAGACAGTGCTCATGGAGCAGAGCATACAATGGAGGTGGTGCAGAGCATATATATGACCAGCTGATCATGTATGTAAGATACTGTAGGATCACAAGACTCACAGGTATATCCGGTCTTCCCCAGAGTTGAGTAGCACACATGTGTTTGTGCCACTGTGGTGCTCAAACACAGTGAACAAAGATAGCACTGCGCATACACAGACTAACGGTCGCCATCTTTTTAAAGAAGAATTCTTCACCTAATGGAGCATTATGGAGGAGGAAAGCACAGTAGCACACTCCATACAGTATATCAGTGGCGTAACTAGGGTATTTGGAGCCCAGGGCAAATTTGAAAAAGGAGCCCCCCCCCCCCACTATGTGCGCTCGCCGCAGTTGCGTGCATCGAAAAATGGGCATGGTCACAAGGGGCGTGTTGACATGACACACCCCTTTCTTGTCACTGGGAACATTTCTTTCCATTTGCACCTTAATGCAGTGCCCCTTATACAGTCCCCCCTATGCAGTGCCCCTAGTAGTGGTCCCCCATATGGAATCCCCCAGTAGTACCCCTTATATAGTAACCCCAATATACAATGCCCCCAGTAGTAGTCCCTCTTATGCAGGCCCACAGTAGTGCCCCTTATACAGTACCCTCAGTAGTGGTCCCCCTTATGTAGCCCCCAATTAGTTCCCCTTATACAGTGCCCCCAGTAGTGATCCCCTTATGCAGCCCCCCAGTAGTGATCCCCATATGCATGTCCCCCAGGAGTTATCCCCCCTTCTGCAGGCCCCCAGTAGTGTCCCTTATGCAGGCCCTCAGTAGTTATCCCCCTATGCAGTGCCCCCTGTAGTGGTTCTCTCTTTTCAGTGCCCCCTGTAGTGGTTCTCCCTTTTCAGTGCCCCCTGTAGTGGTTCTCCCTTTTCAGTGCCCCCTGTAGTGGTTCTTCCTTTTCAGTGCCCCCTGTAGTGGTCCCCCCTGTGCAGTGCCCCCAGTAGTAAGCCCCTTATATAGTGCCCCAGTAGGAGTCCCCCCTGTGCAGTGCCCCCAGTAGTAAGCGCCTTATATAATGACCCAGTAGGAGACCCCCATGATGCAGTGCCCCCTGTAGTAGTCCCCAGTAGTGGTCTCCCCCCAATGCAGTGCCCCCAGTAGTATCCCCCCCAGTATTAGTCGCCAGTAGTGGCCCCCCCAATGCAGTGACCCCACTAGTATCGGCCCCAGTAGTATCCCCCCAGTAGTAGTCCCAAGTAGTGGTTCCCCCCCAATGCAGTGCCCCCAGTAGTATCCCCCCCAGGAATAGTAGCCCCCCCAATGCAGTGCCCCCAGTAGTATGCCCCCCTGTATTAGTCCCCAGTAGTGGTCCCCCCCAATGCAGTGCCCCCAGTAGTATCCCCCCAGTAGTAGTCCCCAGTAGTGGTCCCCTCCCAGTAGTAGTCCCCAGTAGAGGTCTCCCCCCCCAATGCAGTGACTCCAGAAGTATCCCCCCCAGTAGTAATCCCCAGTAGTGGTCTCCCCCCCAATGCAGTGCCCCAGTAGTATCCCCCCCAGTAGTAGTTCCCCCCCCTGATAAATACACACAGAAATTAAACAATAAATAAAAGAAGAAAGAAAAATTCTTACCTGAATCCACGCTCCCGCTGCTGTCCGCATGTCAGTCCTTCCGGGCTGGCGCGCTCTGCATTATGGGAGAGACGTTATGAGGTCATGACGTCTCTCCCATTACCCACTGCAGGAGCCGGAAGGGAGCGAGCTCTTGCAGTGGGCGCTGCAGCTGCAGCAGTCAATGAGAGTCTATCTTACTCACATTAACTGCTATTTAACACACACATCACCACCAGCGCTGGCGGCGATGTGTGTGTGACCTCATTGGCTGTTGATTCACACACATCGCTGCCGCTAGGCGGCGATGTGTGTGCAGTAGCAGCAGCAGCCAATGAGAGTCGTCTGACTCTCATTGGCTGCTGGTTAACACACACATCGCCACCAGCGCTGGCGGTGATGTGTGTGTTAGTACAGCCTGAGCCCGCCTGCCTCCCACCCTCCTCCTGGCGCTATTGGGCAAGTGCTTCTGAAGAGAAGAGACAACTCCTGTCAGCATCTGTGATCAATGTTTCCGGGCTTTGGCCAGCTGAGTAAGCCACAGCATAAGCAGGCTGGCCGGCTTCTGGCTGCTTGTGAAGCGTCCATGGACACAGACTCTGGCCTCAGCACTCCCAGAAAACGGGGGTGAAACATGCCCCTATTTTTGGGAACACAGGCCATCCCCAACCCCATAACTCTTCTGCCTGTCAATCAGAGGCTATACGACTTTGATAGGGTATGCACCGCCTTCTTCTCATTTTTGTGCCCGCCATACAATACTGAAAGCATTTTTGTGACCACAATACACTGCAGGGACAATTTTTGTCTGGCACCATATCTCGCAAAATCTGACAAGAAAAACCTACACACAATGCAGAGAGCATCTGGATGACCACCATACAATACAGAGAACATCTTAGTGACTGCCATATAATACAGAGAGCAGGTTAATGACCACTACACAATACAGAGTAGCTTTGAGACTAACATGCAATATTATCCCCTCATCTTTAATAATTCCTCCTGAAAAAATATTAACTCCTTCAGAATAATTATAGCAGGCCATTCAACATACAGTAATTGCCCCCCCATAAAAACATTTCCTTATCACCATCATTAATTCCATTAACATTTATTACCTTCCACTTTCAAACCTTCATCTTAATTAACCCCATAAAAAACATTAACTACTTCATCTTAACTCACCCTCATAATAAAACCCGCACACAACTTACTCCCTTATACTTATAAACTTTCCCCAACAATACCCAGGGCTGTACCTAGAGGGCAGCACCGTCGCTGCTTCTTGGCCCTTGCTATTGGCTAGCAGGATGACTGGAACGGCACCCTACAGCCAGTATCATCTTTTGGACGCTTCAGGTAGCAAGCATCCTGCAGTTTGTGCAGCCACTCGGAGAGTCCTCTGGACACTCTGGGCAGTGCTGTTGGCCTCGTCCCCTCTCTGTGCAGCATCATGACATCATGCACTCAGGGGGTGGGGATGGCATGGGTCAGCTTGTTACGGTGCTGACAATACCTCCCCTCTTCATCCCATCTAAGCCCACCCAGCTTCACCTTCCTGTTGTTGTTCTGCTCTCACTGTGACCCTACAACCACTAGGGAGGTAACATAGCTCAGGGGCAGCATTTGTGCATTGCAGCAATAGGTTGCTATGGGTGCTGAGAGGGGAGGAGCAGGTAGTAATTACCCAGGCCTGGGCTTGATGGAGGGGCCTGGTGGGGGCTGGGGCTGGCACCTCCCCCTCCCTCTCAGCAGTCTCCTCTGCCTGTGGGGGAAGGAGATCATAGCACCCCCTTCCCAGCATGCAAGTGGCGCTGCAAAAAGTTTTTTATCCCTGGCCACACCTTCCTCAATTAGGACACGCCCCTTTCTCCTGGGGTCGGGCTGGCTCTCTATGGCCCTATGGGTTGCACGGCCCCTACCTACAGTGTACAGACAGTGAATAAAGTAATTCTTCTGACTCCCCCTCCCCTGCTCACGGACACAGCATCCCCACCTCACGGACGCTTATTGTAGCAATAAGGAATTAATTTTCAGGGCTATATATCAAACATCTGTTGCTAGGATAGTAGCTCCAATAAGAACCCATCCATCAAAGAGTGAATAGTAAAGTGATAGTGTAAGGTTTACTAATGGATCTGGCTAAAATGTGCCTGCTGCACATGCAAGTAATAGTAAACAAGTTTAAAATGCCAGAGAGGGATCTGTAGCTCCTGCTCCAGAGGAAAAACAGCGATTTTCTACCCTATACAATACAATGGCATTAACTATTGGGAAACCAATCTTCGAAAAGTTTGCTAATCAGAGCTTTTATAAATTAGAGAAGACCACAGCCCCAATTAAAAAAATGGAGACTGCTGTAAACTATGTTACTTTTGTTTAATAGCACTAATACTAAAATCATGCAAAATTGCTATTCCCGCATGATTTTCTGGGGAGAGATGTTGGCCAGGATGCATGATGAAAATGCAATGCATTCCGCCACTTATCGCACGCATAATGATATTTACTAACGCTGAATGCTTGAATAAAATCACAAAGGACAGCTCTGCTGGTATGAGATGTCCTTTACGATAGAAGGACTTTAGGATTGGATCTCTCTGAGTGGGAATTGAAAACAGAAACCCATAGGCTTTTATTGGGCAATGCCAGCTAAAGATGGTGTTGCCCACCGCATCCAAGTCCCAGAATGTATCGCATTTCAGAGCTTGGTGCCTATGCAGGTAAGCAACCAAACCACCGGAAACTTCATTATTGGAGGTTGGCCAGCAGAATATTTATTGCTGCGTCCCGCCCGTTACTCAATCATCCTTATAGAAGCGTTTCCTCAGAGGTATAGCTCTATACCTCTGAGGAAACGGCCAGTATACCAGAGCCGAGAAACGCGTTAGGCGCTCCCTATTGCTATCTGATAAACAAGACGTACTGTGTTTCACAATCCCACGGCAGCCAGGCCGTAGTGATTGGTAGTGAAAGCTCCCCCTTTTTTTACACATCATATGAGACATTTGAGACATTTATGATCCAAATCAAGTCGCTATTGTCTCCAATTGTTGGATGATATATGTACAGTTCCACTTAAGACTCTTTCGTTACCTCACAAGCTACGAAGATTTACTCTGTTTGATACCTTCATACTCAGGGACTCTTATATTTTAGTATCCCATACATTTATATATATCTTTATACATACTGCTGTTGTTTTTATTAATTTATATTATGTATTTATTTGATTATATGTGCTGATTCATACTAGATGTACATCCATTTATACATATTTTATTTAACCTACTAAGGTATTTTATGTTATAGAGACAATAAATGTGTGTTAAAATATCTTTTTAATTTTTATGTGTACTGTAGTTATCAACCAATTAGCGCTCCCACAATTGTTTTTTCTTTCTTCCATAAATTCTCTTGGGGTCTGCCTACCCCAATAGTGGTGAGCTGCATCTTGATTGTACTACTTAGTACCTCTGGAGCGCCTGATTTTTTTGTGTTTGTTTGTTTTCAATCATACTTACTCATTTTTGAAATGTCCTCTTCGGTAGAAGTCCGGAGAGGAGATGCAGTTGGTCAGTGATGGGGACTGGGCCGGACTATTAGGATCATTACATATAGGCCCCCTACCAGTTACATTTCTTTTGTTTTTTTGTTAGCTCCTAGATGTTTGTCTATGACTTTGGGGTCTATTTCGAAAACTAAAAAAAAGTATATTCTCCAGCATTTAATTACTAATCTAAATGACAAAATTAAAATAGAAATAATGAAAACTTCCATAGGACACAATTTAGATATGTGAATTCTTGTAATCTGCTGCCCTCTAATGGTGAAAATAATTGTTATGTTTAATGACATGATTGTTAAATACAGTATATACCAGTGGTTCCCAAACTGGGTGCCCTGCCTGTGCTCCCTGGGGTGCCTCAGGGCACTTGCAGGGGTGCCTCAGGTTGGTGGACCAGTACAAATAAAATTATTTTTAGTCAGTTTGATAGGCAAAACCAGTGCTGGCTGTTGCCACTCATAAAATATGTGGACAAAAAGTAGTCAGCCCTGTCAGCCACTACATAACTAGAGATGTGCACTGACCCCAGTGTTTTGGTTTTGGATCTGGATCTCCCCTAGTTTTGGATCTGGATGGGTTTTGCCAAAACCTCACCTCAGCTAAAATCACATAAAATTGGCCTTTTTTTGTTCCTACAGTATTATTAACCTCAATAACATTTATTTCCACTCATTTCCAGTCAATTTTGACCACCTCACAGCTCACAATATAGATTTTTTTTAATCTACAAGTTAAGGGCCAAAAGGTTGCATCCAGCTAGCTGGCTCAAAACTGAGTGATAAATAGAGTTGAGTACTGTGCAAAGATGATGGTTGGGGTACCCCTTGAGGATTGAAGAATTGATAATTGGTGCAGCCAGTCCATGGCTGAAGAATTAATAATTGGTGCAGCCACTGGCTGAAGAATTGATAAATGGTGCAGCCCCTGGCTGAAGAATTAATAATTGGTGGAGCCACTGGCTGAAGAATTGATAATTGGTGCAGCCCCTGGCTGAATTGATAATTGGTGCAGCCCCTGGCTGAAGAATTGATAGTTGATAGTTAATTGTTAATACAGTTTCCGGGCTGAGTAGTAGTGGAATACAGAGCTCTGATTAGTCCTGCAACAGCCTTGAGGCCTGGATCTCTTGGCAAGTTGCAGCCATTACAGTCTTGAGGACTGGTGAGGAGTGACGACAGCTGGCCTTTGGGCCGTGAAGCATGATGCGGCCTTTGGGCTGTGTAACAGCCTTAAGGGCTGAGAACCCTTCGCTGAATGTCACTGTTGTGCGACTTGTGCCGTCTGGTTGACACAACAAGCAGCAATTGGTTCAGAATTTTCTTTAAAAAAAATTAAAGGGGCATGCAGGAGATGCTGTCTGTAGCCGTTACAATTTCTGGGCATTCATAAACCATAACATTAAAATGTCAGGCAGCAATGCCCCAAACAGCACATAATGGAAAGGAAAAAGGTGCAAGATGGAATTGTCCTTGGGCCCTACAACCCACCCTTATGTTGTATATATGAAACAGGACATTCACAGTTTAACAAACCAATTACTTCAGTGACAGTGACTGCCAGTTGTGGCTGAAATGATTGGACCCCCCACAAAACAAGCTGCCAATGCGCAGTGGACATTGGTGGCAATGATCCCATACACAAACTGACATTACAATACATTAGATGTCGTCATCGTCATCCCCATCAGTGTGTGCATCCTCCTCTTCTTCACACAATATGAGTCAGACGCTAATGTCATTTTTGGACAAGTGCTGGTAAAGGTCTTCCTCGTGGAATTTGTAATTCATTTTGATGAACATCATCTTTTCCACATTTTGGGGGAGTAACCTCTGACGACGATCACTGACAAGGTTCCCGGCTGCACTGAAAACTCTTTCAGAGTACATACTTGAGGATGGGTAAATTAAGTACAGCAAAGCCAGTTTGTGTAAGGGACTCCAAATTGCCTGCCAGTAGTGAAACGGACTGTCTGACATACCTATTTGGATGCTATCCATAAAATAGTCATCCACCATTCTCTGAATGGTGACTGTATCAGACTAAGTCACGGTAGACATGTCACTCATTGTAGGCAGTTCTTTCAGACCCAACCAGATGTCATTAGATTTTGATGACTGATCTGCATCACCACCAGCAGTGGATCTCTTAAGAAAATTTAGTTTTTTCCTGGCAGCTGTAGAAACAAAGAGGAGATGCTGCCATGCCACATTCCGCTTGACTGACATTTTTTCACCACCAGCTCTTTGCATCTTTTCAGATTTATGTCCATTGTAAAGAGAGACACAAGGTATGACTTAAACCTAGGATCAAGTATGGTCGCCAAAATATAGTGATCTGATTTCAAGAGATTGACGACCCTTGGATCCTGTCAAAGTGAATGAAGGGCTTGATCTACAAGTCCCACATACTTAGTGGAATCACGCCATTTCAGCTCCTCCTTCAGTTTCTCCACCTGCTTTTGCAAAAGTCTGATTAGGGGAATGACCTGACTCAAGCCTCCAGTGTCTGAACTAACTTCACATGTGGCAAGTTCAAAGGGTTTGAGAATCTTGCACAACACAGAAATTATTCTCCACTGCGCTTGACTAATGTGCATTCCCGCTCCTCTCCCTATGTCATAGGCCATAGTGTAGCCTTGGATGGCCTTTTTCTGCTCCTCCATCCACTGAAGAATATAGAGGGTAGAATTCCACCTAGTTACTACCTCTTGCTTCAGCTGATGGCAGGGCAAATTCAACAGTTCTTGCTGGTGCTGCAATCATCAACACGCAGTTGCTGAATGTCAAAAATGTCCAGAAATCTTTCTGGCCACTGAGAGCATCTCCTGCACGCCTGTCATTTTTTAAAAAATGTTGCACCATCAAATTCATTGTGTGAGCAAAACATTGGATGTGAGCAAATTCGCCCACATGTAAGGCTCGCACAATATTGCTGGCATTGTCAAAAATCACAAATCCCGAGGAGAGTCCAAGCGGGGTAAGCCATTTTGCAATGATTTCCCTGAGTTTTTCTAAGAGGTTCTCAGCGGTATGCCTCTTACTGAAACCGGTAATACACAGAGTAGCCTGCCTCTGAATGAGCTGGCATTTCTTAGCTGCTGCTGCTGTTTGCACTGTTGGAGGCAATACACCGACCCAGTGGGCTGTCACAGTCATGTAATCTTTAGTTTGCCCTGTCCCACTTGTCCACATATACTGTATGTGGTTAAGTGGACAGTTGGCACAACGGTAATTTGGAGGACATTATTATGGTTTTTTTAATGCCCTTGTACAGATTGGGAATTGCTATTCTAGAGAAGTGGAATCTAGAAGGCACATTGTAGTGGGGACACAGGACCTCCATTAACTGGGTAAAACCCACTGCATTAATGGCTGTTATGGCATCAGTGATCCGCTATGCAACTGGGTGTTTGCTGTCATATTTGTTTCCCAATGCAATGGATTGTGCGATAGTCAATTTTTTGGTTGTACTTAAACTACTAAGAGTAGTCTTCTTCAGCAGCAGCAGGCGTAACACTCAAGGACCCTTCTGAGAAACAACAAATAGGAGAGGAGTCAGTCCTTATGATATTGGATGCAGGACTACATCCGATTACGAATGAGGATGTTGATGATGATGCAGGTGTTGGTGATGGATATTGCAGGTGCTTGGATCCAGATAGAAGGGAGCAACCTGGTGACACTGGACTGATTGATGTTTGTTTTACTTTTATAGTACCCAAAGTTTCAATACCCTTTCTGATTTGATGAATGCACTGCAAGTGACTCTGTGTGTGAGTTTAGTCATCTGCCGCTTGTGGTGGAGCTCTTATTCTGCTTTCTAAATTATCTCCAGACACAATGTAAAATTTAAACCTTAAACTGAAATGTTGCATTTAATGCTCTGTTCCGCTTGTTCACATATCTAAGTAATATGGTTAAGTGCACAGTGACAACAACGGCAATTTGAAGGCCACTAACTAACTCTGTTTTTTTAATGTCCCTGTACAGGTTGAGAAATTCCTTTACAGAACAGAAGGTTTGCAAAGGATTATTTATAAGGCAATTGTTTATCTATTTTTGGAAAGCACACTTCCTGTTCCTGGTCAACTTCTGGGATGAAAAAAATCCACTCCCAGCAAGCAGGCATGGCGCTCTAGAAAGAATTCCCAAGAAAGACACAACATAAGACTTAAACCTTAAATCTGAAATATTTCATTTAATGCTCTGTTCCACTTGTTCACATATCTGATATAGTTAAGTGGACAGTGGGAACAATGGCAGTTTGAAGGCCACTAACTAACTCTGTTTTTTTTAATGTCCCTGTACAGGTTGGAAAATGCCTTTACAGAAGGTTTGAAAATTATTATTTAAGTCAATTGTTTTTTGGAAGCACTCTTCATGGTCCCCTTCTGGGATGAAAATCCACTTCTAGCCACGGAACAGGCGCAGGATTCTCAAGAAAGACACAACGTAAGGCTTTAAATCAGGGGTAGCCAACCTTGGTCCTCGAGAGCTCATGTTTTCCAGACGACCAAGCTGGTGCACAGGTGTATTCATTACTCATCAAAACATTTAGAAAGATCCACAGGTGGAGTTAATTATTATAGTTGTGATTCTGTGAGGAGACGTGGAAAACATGCACTTTTGGCAGCTCTTGAGGACCAGGGTTGGCTACCCCTTCCTTAAATCATAGATCTTACACTAGTCCACATATCTGTGCTGGTTAAGTGGCACTTTGAGGCCACTAACTAACTGTATTTTTTTTATGTCCCTGTACAGGTTGAGAAATGCCTTTATAGAAGGTTTGCAAAGGATTAAAGTCAATTGTTCATTTGTTTTTGGAAAGCACTCTTCCTGGTCCCCTTCTGGGATGAGAAAATCAACTCCCGGCAGCAGCAGCCATGCTCAAGGATTCTTCTGTGGCAAGTACTGA
The DNA here is from genome assembly GCA_031769625.1 of Taudactylus pleione. Classification (NCBI taxonomy): domain Eukaryota; kingdom Metazoa; phylum Chordata; class Amphibia; order Anura; family Myobatrachidae; genus Taudactylus; species Taudactylus pleione. The sequence continues at coordinate 3,351,093 of JAUIMM010000200.1, read as the reverse complement.
TGTGAATGTATCACATTTTTTTTTGTAAATGCCTCCTCCCCTTCTCCTTCATAAATTTTCTTTGGAATAAAAAAAAAAACAAAATTAATTTTACTACCAATCAACCCTCCCTGTCCCTGCCCTGCCTTTAACTACATACATACTCTAACTCCCTCAGGCCTCTCTTGAATAATAAAAGTGTTTCCTGATGTGCCATGTTTGAAGTTGAACTGCCATGTGTTTGTGCCACCCTCTGCTGCAGTCTGCCAGCTATCTTGGTGCAAATTTTGGGCCTATACTGGATGAAAAAAAATAACATTGTGAGCTGTGAGGTGGTCAAAATTGTTTCCAGTCAAAATCCACTGGAAACAAGTGGAAATAAATGTTATTTTAGCTGTTTTTATGATTTTTTAAGAAAAAATCCATATCCAAAACCGAAAAACAAAACACAGAGGTGAGGTTTTGGCAAAACCAATCCAGATCCAAAATAGGGGAGATCCAGATCCAAAACCAAAATACGAGGATCAGTGCACATCTCTACTATGGACATGACAACAGCCAGCCAGCCCCTCTATAAACAACAGCCAGCCCCTCTATAGACAACAGCCAGCCAGCCCTTATGGACAACAGTAGCCAGCCCCTATGCACAGCGTCAGCTTGGAATTAATATTATAATTATAACAATTTAACAACAGCACAGGTCCCAGCTCTCTCCCTCCATAGAGCATTTCTCGGGAATATTTAAGCCCTTAGCATTAATGGAGACTACTTGTATAGTCATTGCTCATTTATCAACTGCTATCATAGGTATGAAACAGTGTTAGAATGGGATAGGGGGAAGGGGCAAAGACACGAGGGAAGGAGGGGAACAAAATAGACAGTAAACATACTTAATATGAACAGCAGATACATAAAATTGTGAAAAAAGGAAATCCGCTTCCTGGGGGTATGGACATGATACTCACATCCAAGGCCAAGGAAAAACATAGGCGGATCAGGGGGTCACTGGGGATCAGTGACAACAACAACCAACAAAAAGAGAAGAATATTGTAATAAGAAAACACCTCATATGAAGGGAGAAGGTAAAGGAACCACATATATAAACACAGGAATCTAAGCTAAAGGGTCAATAATAAAGAAAGTCTATAATTTATGGGTAAGGAGAAAAGCCATTATACAAAAATTTCAGCAACACATTGCATCAAATAATCATATCTTCTTCAAATAATAATAAAAATATAAGAAAATTAGATGCAACATCTAGCGAACAATGAGATAGAGGGCAGAAAACACACTTAGTTCCCATCAGGGTGGTGCATAGTTCGGAATATCTAGCTGATTCTTGGGAGATTTCATACCTTTAACAACATGTTGCCAACCATTCTCACCTGTGGTGAGGGTCGGAGGTATAGAGTCTAGCAGATGATCCCGCCAGTCAGGTAAAGCCATCAATGGGATACCCAGGTAAGAGCAAAAGGTAGGTAAGTCATTTGGCATTTGGTTCCTTGAGAATAGATGTTTTGCCATTGTGGGTGACCTGTAGGCTAATTGGGAAGCCCCATCTATATTTTATGCCTAATGTCCTTAGCTCTGCCGTAAGAGGTTGTAAGGCTCTGCGGTTTTGTAGAGTGACCCAAGAGAGATCCTGGAAGATCTGTATGCGCTGGCCATCAATATCAATTCCATCTAGGCGGCGTACCTTGCGAAGGATGTCTTCTTTCTGAGCGAAATAATGTAAGCGACAAATCACATCCCTAAGACGTTCCATAGAAGAACCTCTTGGCCTGAGACCACGATGTACTCTGTCAAACATGATAGAAGAGTTTGAATCTTGCTCGAGGATGTCGTTAAAGATTCTGATGAGGTAGTCTATTAGACCCTGTGAAGGGACATCTTCAGAGATACCTCTAAGCCGCAAGTTATTTCTCCTCCCTCTATTGTCCAGGTCTTCCAAACGGCTTTGTAGCTGCTTAAATTCAGTCACCTGCCAGATCACAGTTTCACGGAGAGCATTATGAGATGTCACTGAGGCTTCTGTGAATTCTGCCAGGGAAAATAACCAAGTGCCCAGATGAGATACATCAGTTTTGATGGTATTAAGTTCAGAGCGGGCTTCTCTTACCCCAGGCGTCTGTGTTTCCAGGCAGAGGATACCCGCGGTGCCATCAATGAGTTTAAGCCGCTTTTTTTTAAATCTTTTTTTCTTTTACTCCTCTCCCGAGGGCAGCAGCGCGGCAGGTGCCCGCAGACAAAGCGGAGCAGGGACCGGCATCTCAGCAGGTGGGAGATCACTTTGAGAAGCCTCTGCCGGGTGCCGGTGTGAAAATTGAGGCCCTGGCTTTAGGGTGGAGACCAGGCCGCAACTCACAGGGGGGCGATTGGTATAGCCTGGATCCGCAACTTTGATCCCCGGGTATGCAGGGGGGTGGCAGAGACTGACACAAGTAGTCTCGTGCCCAATATGACCCTCACAGTGGCTCAGGGGTCAGTTATCTCCGATACCACATGGGAGCTGCTGAGGGACATGTCCAGTCGTGATGGCTGTCAGGCCATACCCCCCCTACCTCTCTGATTTATTAGTGAATCATAGCCTTCTTATATACCATGTTATATCATACACAACTTGGATTAGGGAGACTAATATAAATATATATATATATATATATATTTGTTTAGAATACTTACTGTATGCTAATTGCCATTCATTTAAACCTTGTATGTCAACTAAACAGGTAGAAAGTGCAAACATTAGATTATTTAGAACCATAATGCGTAAACTGGAGGGGTCTGTGGAAAAGGTTTGCTATGTGTTTGCCTGTGGGGGTTGTTCCAAGCAAGGAGGCGGGTAAAGCGGTATGTCGTCCGAGCCAGCGGATCCGTGCATCATCAGCGACATCGCCTGTGGGACCATGCAGGTCCGACGGCGATATCGTCAACTGCAGGGCCAGATTAATAATGGGGCTGATGGAGCTACAGCTCCAGGCCCACCATCAGAATAGGCCCACAAAGAAGCATCTGCAGTGTGTTCTTAGAAAAATGTTTTCTCCCCTTCCACAACGGCTTGTCAGTTGCCGTCCGAGGCCACGCCCCCCAGCCACGCACCCACCTCCCTCCCACCCACAGCACTGGTGGCTCAAAAGCATGATGGCGATGTATAGAGGGCTTTAGTGGACCTCCAATCACCATTAACGCACAATCAATCACTCGGCGGTGGCGGCGCCGCCTCTGCGCCACATGACGCACTGCGAGTCACATGTAGGTGCCACCCGCCACAACCGCACCGGTATCCTGAAGCCCGGCTGTCGTATGTCCACCAGCACGGGCAGGCTCAGCAGCTCCTCGTGAAGATGGCTTGACAGCAGCAGTCCTGGGGTGAGGTGCTGCTTGTCATTAGTGCTGGTCAGGCTGCTGCTACATAGTAGTGTATATTTTATACAAATCTTCATCAAGTGAAATGCATGCTCAATCGGATTCAGGTCAGGGGATTGACTTGGCCATTGCATAATATTCCACTTTTTAGCCTTAAAAAACTCTTTGGTTGCTTTTGCAGTAAGCTTCGGGTCATTGTCCATCTGCACTGTGAAGCGCCGTCCAATGAGTTCTGAAGCATTTGACTGAATATGAGCATATAATATTGCCTGAAACACTTCAGAATCCATTCTGCTGCTTTTGACAGCAGTCACATCATCAATAAATACAAGGGAACCAGTTCCATTGGCAGCCATACATGCCCACGCTATGACACTACCACCATCATGCTTCACTGATGAGGTGATATGTTTTGGATCATGAGCAGTTCCTGGCCTTCTCCATACTCTTCTCTTCCCATCACTCTGGTACAAGTTGATATTTGTCTCATCTGTCCATAGGATGGGGAAGCAATCGGGAAGCCGACTGCCTAAATACCGGCAGCCGGCTTGCCGACTGTCTAATTCCGGCATGGGTGAAATGCCAGGCGTCTAGATGTAGACGCCCGCATTTCCCTGATGCCGGGAGACCAGCGCCCGGCATCACGATCGTAGTGAATCCGGGCACTGCGAGCGGACAGCCGCGTGGGGGGCGGGTTAGGTTTAGGGCTCCCGGGGGGGACTTAGGGTTAGGCTAGGGGGAGGGAGGGTTAGGGTTAGGCACCCCCGGGGGGGACTTAGGGTTAGGCAGCGGGGAAAGGGGTGGTTAGGGTTAGGCACTTAGAGGGGGGATTAGGGTTAGGCACTTGGGGGGGAAGTTAGGGTTAGGCACCCCTAAGGAGGGTTAGGGTTAGGGGGGTTAGGTTAGGTTAGTCTATACTTACCTATCCACGATCGGGATTTCCAGCGCTGTCGGGCTTCCGCTGCTTCGAACTCTGCCCATGTCGGGCTGCCGCTGACGGGAATCCCATTCCATAGGATGTTGTTCCAGAACTGTAATGGCTTTTTTAGATGTTGTTTGGCAAACTCTAATCTGGTCTTCCTGTTTTTGTGGCTCACCAATGGTTTACATCTTGTGGTGAGCCCTCTGTATTCACTCTTGTGAAGTCTTCTCTTGATTGTTGACTTTGACACATATACACCTACCTCCTGGAGAGTGTTCTTGATTTGGCCAACTGTTGTGAAGGAGTTTTTCTTCACCAGGGAAATAATTCTTCTATCATCCACCACAGTTGTTTTCCGTGGTCTTCCTGGTCTTTTGGTGTTGCTGAGCTCTCCAGTGCATTATTTCTTTTTAAGAATGTTCCAAACAGTTGATTTGGCCACACCTAATGTTTTTGCTATCTCTCTGATGGGTTTGTTTAGATTTTTCAGCCTAATGATGGCTTGCTTTACTGATAGTGACAGCTCTGTGGATCTCATATTGAGAGTCGACAGCAACTGATTCCAAATGCAAATGTCACACCTACAATCAACTCCAGACCTTTTACCTGCTTAATTAATAATGAAATAACAAGGGAATAGCCCACACCTGTCCATGAAATAGCTTTTGAGTTGATAGTCCCATTACTTTTGGCCCCTTAAAAAGTGGGAGGCACATATAGAAACTGTCGTAATTCCTACACCGTTAACCTGATTTGGATGTAATTACCCTCAAATTAAATCTGAATGTCTGCAGTTAAAGCACATCTTGTTTGTTTCATTTCAAAGCCATTGTGGTGGTGAATAGAGGCCAAAATATGAAAATTCTGTCAATGTCCCAATATTTATGCACCTGACTGTATATATATATATATATATATATATATATATATACACGCTGTGTATGTGTGCATAAATATATCATATATCTAGTGTATTTATATATATATAGTACATATGTATATATGTATTGTTATGTATATCTATATATAATAAAAAAAAATGATGTATGTGTTTATATTAGGGGTGTGCACCGGCCACTTTTCGTGGTTTGTGTTTTCGTTTTGGATCTGGATCTTTCTTCGTGTTTTGGATCTGGATTGGTTTTGCCAAAACCACCCTTCCGTGTTTTGGGTTCTGGGTTTTGTGTTTTGGATCTGTATTTTTTTTTAAAAAAGCATAAAAACAGCTAAAATCACAGAATGTGTTGATTTTTCTGCTCCTATGCTATTATTAACCTCAAAAACCTTAATTTCCACTCATTTCCAGTTTATTCTGAACACCTCACAATAGTGTTTTTATGTCCAAAAGGTTGCACCGAGGCAGATGGATGACTATGCTAAGCGACACAAGTGGGCGGCACAAACACGTGGCCCATCTAGGAGTGACACTGCAGTGGCAGACAGGATGGCAGTTTGAAAAACTAGGCCCCAAACAGTACATAATGCAAAGAAAAAAAAGAGGTGCAAGATGGAATTGTCCTTGGGCCCTCCCACCCACCCTTATGTTGTATAAACAGGACATGCACACTTTAACAAACCAATCATTTCAGCGCCAAGGTCTGCCACACGACTGTGGCTGAAATGATTGGATCGTTTGGGCCCCCACAAAACAAGCTGCTAATTAATCTGGCCCTGCACAAACTGGCTCTACAGAGGCAAGATGTCGTCCTCATCCTCCTCTTTCACCGATTCCTCACCCTCTTCAGTGTTGTGTACATCCTCATCCTCACAGAGTATTAATTTGTCCCCACTTGAATCCACCACCACAGGTCCCTCTGTACGTTCTGGAGGCTGGTCTCCCTGGAAAAGTTGATAATTCATTTTTATGAACATCATCTTCTCCACATTTTGTGGAAGCAACCTCCTACGCCTTTCGCTGACAAGGTTCCCGGCTGCACTAAACACTCTTTCGGAGTACACACTGGAGGGGGGGCAACTCAGGTAAAATAGAGCCAGTTTGTACAGGGGCCTCTAAATTGCCTCTTTTTCCTGCCAGTACAGGAACGGACTGTTTGACATGCCTACTTGGATGCTGTCACCGATGTAATCCTTTAACAGACAGACGCACACTTGTCGCTGCTGCTTTGAGGAAGCAGGTGCGGCTACAGCCCACAAAATTCACAAAGACAGAAAAAAAAAGACGAATTTTTTATTTTTGTGGAGCGCACTTTGAGGGTTACACCACCCTTTAACAGACAGACGCACGCTTGTCACTGCTGCTTTGAGGATGCAGGTGCGGCCACTGCGCATACATTTCACACACAAACACGGAAAAAAAGAAGAGAATTTTTTATTTTTGTGGAGCGCACGTTGAGGGTTACACCACCCTTTAACGGACAAGCCAGCCAGCCCTTTACTTATGACACAGGCGCACGCTTGGCGCTGCTCCTTTGTTGATGCACGTGCAGCCACAGTGCACACAATTCACAAACACAGAAAATAACTCCTCCACCATTCTGTCAGTGGTGACAGTATCATATGCAGTGACAGTAGACATGTCAGAAACTGTTGGCACGTCCTTCAGTCCAGACCAGATGTCCAAACCGGCCCTTGACTTATGACACAGGCGCACGCTTGGCGCTGCTGCTGTGTTGATGCATGTGCGGCTACTGCGCATACATTTCGCACACAAACACAGAAAAAAAAATTATTTCTTTTTTGTGGAGTGCACTTTGGGGGTTACACCACCCTTTAACAGACTTATGGGACACAGGCGCACGCTTGGCGCTACTTTGTTGATGCACGTGCAGCTACTGCGCACACAATTCGCAAACACAGAATATAATTTTTTATTTTGTTTGGAGTGCACTTTGGGGGTTACAGCACCTTTTAACGGTCAAGCCAGCCAGCCCTTTACTTATGACACAGGCACACGCTTGGTGCTACTTTGTTGATGCACGTGCGGCTACTGCGCACACAATTCACAAACACAGAAAAAATATTTATTTTTTTGCACTCCCCTGATGGACAGAGCACCCCCTGGACAACACTACAGCACCCCTTTAGGACTGGGACACTGCACAGGACGTTGGAGTGGCCCTATGGACAACTGACTGCACAACACAGTCCAGCCAGCCCCTATGGACTTTGGAGGAGTGGACACAGCCCCTATGGACAACAGCAGCACAGCACAACACAGCCAGCCCCTATGGACTTTGGAGGAGTGGACACAGCCCCTATGGACAACAGCAGCACAGCGCAGCACAGCACAACACTACACTGCACTACACAGTCCAGCCAGCCCTAACTCCCACCCTCCCTCTTCACTGTCCACAGCCGAGTGAGAAAATGGCGCCGACGCGGGTACCTTATATAGAATCCAAAACCCGCGAGACCCGGAAGGCGGGATGATGACGTTTTGCCTCGATTTCAGATCTGAGTCAGGCGGGAAAAGTCGAGCCTGACTCGGATCGGCCTCGGATCGGGGGGGTCGGGGGGTTCGGATTTCAGAAATCCGAACCCGCTCACCCCTAGTTCAAACGATCATAAACGCCTGTGTTTTTATGACCCCGTTATCTCCCTCAAAATGCTGACTACCTGTCACTCACTTAGCGAGTGGATCCTCTGTGCAAACATCGCCAGATGCCAGGGAAAAGCAATCGACTTACACGCATGCGCACTGGCAAACAATCGCTCGATCTGTGTAAAAATCGCCATTGCGTCCATCTCTTAATCAAACCCTGAGACCCGGTGGTTTCTAGAAACCGCCAGCTCCCTCCTACCTGGATAGTGCTAGAGGGACACAGCACAGGAGCGAACTCCTTCCATCACTCCTCCTTACTCATTACTGCCATCCATCACAGGACACAACATCACTTGTTCCCTGGAAACATAAACTGCACTGACTAACGCATTCCTCATCAGATCCCTGAAAAAGTGGTCACCACTAGCAATGTTGTTTACCCTATCTGAACTAAACAGATGTAAATCACATTTAGGGCCTGAATCAGAACTGGACGCAAAGGCGATTACGCATGGTAACGAGGGATTATTTGTCATCGTGCATGCGTATAAGCCGTACTGTGCATGTTCAGCATTCGCTTTGCTACTACGGACACACAGAGGAATCCATGACATAGTGAGCGGCAGGCTGCGAGCATTTGGGGGTGGTGATGGTCTGAAAAACGCAGGCGTGTCTGTCTGTATGCCGTTACATGGGTGCGCATAAATTAGCCACTGCGATTGCATACTCAGCTCTGCGTGTCAGAAGAGCTCTTAAAGCTGCAGCAGCTCAGACCTGCCACAAGGGCAAGATGGCTGCTCAGTGTCCCTCAATGTTACCGATATTTACAAACGTAAGCGTCATTGTACGCATATGAGAAGGCAGCGGTAGATGTCCTAATGCTCAGGTAAGCTTTTTAACCATTAGAGTATTTTCGCAGGCGCGATCACATTAGCGTGCATCTCTGAATCAGGCCCTTAGTTCTAGCAATAGGAAAAAGCAACTGCAGAGTTTGTGCCACTTCCACTTTGTGTAACGCTGGCACCGGACAAGTTTTTAGGAATTTTTACGCATGCGAAGTTGCAAAAGAAATGCTCAACGTCATTATTGTATGCGGCTCGGAATCATACGCTCAGTGCCACACAGGCCCACTGGGCATACTTACCTACCTTTAAAAATCTCTTCCCGGGAGAAGCCCGGGTAAGAGAAGCAGCAGGGGTCCGATGGGGGCGTGGCCTAACGATTCGCGTCATTAAGTCCCGCCCCCTCGTGGCAAAACTGTCGCGATTGGGTAAAATTTACATAGGGGGTGGGGCCAAATGCTGTGATTCATGCAGAATCACACCTTAAGCCCCGCCCCCTTCATGGAGACCCGCGATCGCCGCGGGTATTCTCCTCATTCTGCCCACTTCACTAGGAAGTGGGCAGAATGCGGGAGAAATGCCTACCCTTCCGGGGGTGCGGGGGGTTACCCGAAAAATCGGGAGCCTCCCGCCAAAACCGGGAGGGTAGGCATGTATGCCACTGGGATTCGTACCTCACTCATTTTCTCCACAAATCTTTTCACTGCTACATTCGTAGTCTGACTTGGCAGTGCTAGTGCGCCTGGTACAGAACTAGGGTTCACCCAGGTACACAAAGCCCTGGCGTCTGGCGAAAGGAGCTGGACAGTGGCAGACGGATCCAGTTTAATGAAAACCTTTTGTAATGCTCTGCACATATAACCCAAGTTATCATCCGGATATCATCCACAAACCAAGCAGAGTGGGTGAATCAATCTCTGGAACAGTTATTGCACATTTTTTGCACTGAGCAGCAAGAAACATGGTCAAGTTACCTGCCGTTACGGAGATTGCTTACAGCAATGCTCTGCTGTATTTTATGTCATTTACACCATTTTTTTTTAATTACGGCTATCGCCCTGAAGCTTTTTCCATGTCTGACATTTCTAAAAGGGTTCTAGCAGTACAGGAATAAAAGGAGACCTGAAAAATTATTAAACACTAATTTGAGCAAGGCACAAGTGATTTCTAAAAGAAAACAATATAGAAAACGTGCACCAGCTCCACAGTGAGTGACATAGATGTATTTATAATGGGTGCAGGGTGTGTGGTGCACATGGGTCCATGGGGGCATTGCACCGCACACCCGATACCCAGAGTATACTTACCTTGTGCCGGCAAGCTGGTCCCTCCGTTTTCTTCCCAGTAACATCTTCAGGAAATAGACGCCATGTAGTGAAAGCACTGTGCCACGGCCATTGCTCTCTTGTCCACATGCACCATCTTCACGAATATCACTAGGAAGATGGCACCGCGAAGGAGGAGGGACCCGCTTTCCCGGCACAAGGGTGGATACAGGGCATGGGGGGACAGCTGCTCAGAGGAGGGGCTTGCTGTATACGGAACCTTTCATGTATTAATACTATGCATGTAGGTGACAAGGTCTGGCTAACAACCAAGTACTTGAAATTGTCTCAGGCCTCTCCAAAGTTGTCCAATAAGTTCAGTGGGTCTTTTCCTATCACTCAAATTCCATCTGCAGTTACTGTGAAATTGTCTCATTTAAGGGCGTATTCATCAACACTAAAATAACGGTTTTAAGGACATTTTCCTTAATTACCGTTTTTTTAATATTCATTAACACACTTAACACAGGAAATATCACTGATATCTCCTGGTTAAGTCCATCTGCGTTAATTTCCACACTCCCCATACCTTAGTATGTGGATGTAGAATTTAGGCTATTCATCAAATTCCGGAAATTATGTATTTTCGGAGTTTGATGATGTTACTATACGCCACTTTGAGGTGGCGTATAGCGGGTTTTAAAATCAGTGCTGAGCATGCGCCACGTTTGTGAGCGTAACAGCGCATGGGCAGCACTGATTACAGCTGCGATAAGGTAGAGTAGACAGGGAAAACTATCTATTTTCTGAAAAGCTGTCATCACAAAAATGACAGCTATTCGTAATAGATACTTATGGGGAGGAGGAATGATGAGTTCCTCCGGTAATTAGGTAGAATTCCATGCGAGTTCTAAACCTAATTACCTCCATCGATTTTTAGTAATGATAAATAGGCCCCTTAATGAGATGACCTCATCCCATCTTTCAAGTTTCTCAACTAATAAAAGGCTGCCTCTTGAACCACTGTTGCCATTCCACCGTTAAAGTTCTTGATTACGAGGAAAATATTGTTGAATGAATTGTGAATTCCAAATGCAAACAGAAAAACTTTACTTTTGATAAAATGGGAAGGTTATGGAAGAGAGGAAAATTCCTGGGAGCTTCTTGAACATATTCATGTACCCAGTGAGGTTCTGGAATTTCTCCATGAGCAGGCAGCATTTTCTGGCTCCTGCATCGTTTTTGGCTACCAGGGCGGACTTGATGTTTGGAGGTTGGGGAACTGTATAGAGGTGTCATTGTTTCCGGCTGCTGGAAGGCAGAAAGTGGGAGTTTGGGGGCCTGCGTAGTGGAGTGAGCTCAGACTGACATGAAAGCAGGGCCCGTTCTAGACATTGTGGAGCTCAGGGCGAAAGTTCCCAGTTGCGCCCCCCCAAAAAAGAAATAATTTTTTTTTAGATGGCGTTCCTCTGTGCGTGCTGAAAGCACCCCCAATTCATCACACTGTGGGGCGTGCCCAGCACTTACGAAGGTGCTGGGCTTCCCCCAAGCTCTTCCCTCATGGCGAATAATTGCCATGCGCAGTAATGCACCTTACACAGTAATGCCCTTTATAACACATTACACCACATGCAGTAATGCCCTTTATAACACATTACACCACATGCAGTAATGCCCTTTATAACACATTATGCCACATGCAGTAATGCCCTTTATAAAACATTATGCCACACACAGTAATGGCCTTTATAACACATTATGCCACACGCAGTAATGCCCTTTATAACACATTACGCCACACGCAGTAATGCCCTGTATAACACATTACGCCACACACAGTAATGCCCTTTATAACACATTGCGCCACACACAGTAATGCCCTGTATAACACATTACGCCACACGCAGTAATGCTCTTTATAACACATTATGCCACACGCAGTAATGGCCTTTATAACACATTATGCCACACGCAATAATGCCCTTTATAACACATTATGCCACATGCAGTAATGCCCTGTATAACACATAACACCCCACGCAGTAGTGCCCTGTATAACACATTACGCCACACGCAGTAATGCTCTTTATAACACATTACGCCACACTCAGTAATGCCCTTTATAACACATTACGCCACACGCAGTAATGCCCTGTATAACACATTACGCCACACGCAGTAATGCTCTTTATAACACATTACGCCACACTCAGTAATGCCCTTTATAACACATTATGCCACAAGCAGTAATGCCCTTTATAACACATTACGCCACACAGAGTAATGCCCTGTATAACACATTACGCCACATGCAGTAATGCCCTGTATAACACATTACGCCACACGCAGTAATGCCCTTTAAAACACATTACGCCACACGCAGTAATGCCCTTTATAACACATTACGCCACACGCAGTAATGCTCTTTATAACACATTACGCCACACGAAGTAATGCCCTTTATAACACATTACGCCACACGCAGTAATGCCCTGTATAACACATTACGCCACACGCAGTAATGCTCTTTATAACACATTACGCCACACGAAGTAATGCCCTTTATAACACATTACGCCACACGCAGTAATGCCCTGTATAACACATTACGCCACACGCAGTAATGCCCTGTATAACACATTACGCCACACGCAGTAATGCCCTTTATAACACATTACGCCACACGCAGTAATGCCCTGTATAACACATTACGCCACAAGCAGTAATGCCCTTTATAACACATTACGCCACACGCAGTAATGCCCTGTATAACACATTACGCCACACGCAGTAATGCCCTGTATAACACATTACGCCACACGCAGTAATGCCCTTTATAACACATTACGCCACACGCAGTAATGCCCTGTATAACACATTACGCCACAAGCAGTAATGCCCTTTATAACACATTACGCCACACGCAGTAATGCCCTTTATAACACATTACGCCACACGCAGTAATGCCCTGTATAACACATTACGCCACACGCAGTACTGCCCTTTATAACACATTACGCCACATGCAGTAATGCCCTTTATAACACATTCCGCCACACGCAGTAATGCCCTGTATAACACATTACGCCACACGCAGTACTGCCCTGTATAACACATTACGCCACACGCAGTAATGCCCTTTATAACACATTACGCCACACGCAGTAATGCCCTTTATAACACATTACGCCACACGCAGTAATGCCCTGTATAACACATTACGCCACACGCAGTAATGCCCTGTATAACACATTACGCCACACGCAGTAATGCCCTTTATAACACATTACGCCACACGCAGTAATGCCCTGTATAACACATTACGCCACATGCAGTAATGCCCTTTATAACACATTATGCCACAAGCAGTAATGCCCTTTATAACACATTACGCCACACAGAGTAATGCCCTGTATAACACATTACGCCACACGCAGTAATGCCCTGTATAACACATTACGCCACACGCAGTAATGCCCTTTATAACACATTACGCCACACGCAGTAATGCCCTTTATAACACATTACGCCACACGCAGTAATGCTCTTTATAACACATTACGCCACACGAAGTAATGCCCTTTATAACACATTACGCCACACGCAGTAATGCCCTGTATAACACATTACGCCACACGCAGTAATGCCCTGTATAACACATTACGCCACACGCAGTAATGCCCTTTATAACACATTACGCCACACGCAGTAATGCCCTGTATAACACATTACGCCACACGCAGTAATGCCCTGTATAACACATTACGCCACACGCAGTAATGCCCTTTATAACACATTACGCCACACGCAGTAATGCCCTGTATAACACATTACGCCACAAGCAGTAATGCCCTTTATAACACTTTACGCCACACGCAGTAATGCCCTGTATAACACATTACGCCACACGCAGTAATGCCCTGTATAACACATTACGCCACACGCAGTAATGCCCTTTATAACACATTACGCCACACGCAGTAATGCCCTGTATAACACATTACGCCACAAGCAGTAATGCCCTTTATAACACATTACGCCACACGCAGTAATGCCCTTTATAACACATTACGCCACACGCAGTAATGCCCTGTATAACACATTACGCCACACGCAGTACTGCCCTTTATAACACATTACGCCACATGCAGTAATGCCCTTTATAACACATTCCGCCACATGCAGTAATGCCCTGTATAACACATTACGCCACACGCAGTACTGCCCTGTATAACACATTACGCCACACGCAGTAATGCCCTTTATAACACATTACGCCACACGCAGTAATGCCCTTTATAACACATTACGCCACACGCAGTAATGCCCTGTATAACACAATATGCCACACGCAGTAATGCCCTGTATAACACATTAGGCCACACGCAGTACTGCCCTTTATAACACATTACGCCACATGCAGTAATGCCCTTTATAACACATTACGCCACACGCAGTAATGCCCTTTATAACACATTATGCCACACGCAGTAATGCCCTGTATAACACAATATGCCACACGCAGTAATGCCCTGTATAACACATTATGCCACACGCAGTAATGCCCTGTATAACACATTACGCCACACGCAGTAATGCCCTGTATAACACATTACGCCACACGCAGTAATGCCCTGTATAACACATTACGCCACACGCAGTAATGCCCTTTATAACACATTACGCCACACGCAGTAATGCCCTGTATAACACATTACGCCACATGCAGTAATGCCCTTTATAACACATTATGCCACAAGCAGTAATGCCCTTTATAACACATTACGCCACACAGAGTAATGCCCTGTATAACACATTACGCCACACGCAGTAATGCCCTGTATAACACATTACGCCACACGCAGTAATGCCCTTTATAACACATTACGCCACACGCAGTAATGCCCTTTATAACACATTACGCCACACGCAGTAATGCTCTTTATAACACATTACGCCACACGAAGTAATGCCCTTTATAACACATTACGCCACACGCAGTAATGCCCTGTATAACACATCACGCCACACGCAGTAATGCCCTGTATAACACATTACGCCACACGCAGTAATGCCCTGTATAACACATTACGCCACACGCAGTAATGCCCTTTATAACACATTACGCCACACGCAGTACTGCCCTGTATAACACATTACGCCACACGCAGTAATGCCCTTTATAACACATTACGCCACATGCAGTAATGCCCTTTATAACACATTACGCCACACGCAGTAATGCCCTGTATAACACAATACGCCACACGCAGTAATGCCCTGTATAACACATTACGCCACACGCAGTACTGCCCTTTATAACACATTACGCCACACGCAGTAATGCCCTATATAACACATTACGCCACACGCAGTAATGCCCTGTATAACACAATATGCCACACGCAGTAATGCCCTGTATAACACATTATGCCACACGCAGTAATGCCCTTTATAACACATTACGCCACACTCAGTAATGCCCTTTATAACACATTACGCCACACGCAGTAATGCCCTTTATAACACATTACGCCACACGCAGTAATGCCCTTTATAACACATAATGCCACCTGCAGCAATGCCCTGTATAACACATTACGCCACACGCAGTAATGCCCTGTATAACACATTACGCCACACGCAGTAATGCCCTTTATAACACATTATGCCACACACAGTAATGGCCTTTACAACACATTAGGCCACACGCTGTAATGCCCTTTATAACACATTACGCCACACGCAGTAATGCCCTTTATAACACATTACGCCACACGCAGTAATGCCCTGTATAACACATTACGCCACACGCAGTAATGCCCTGTATAACACAATACGCCACACGCAGTAATGCCCTGTATAACACATTACGCCACACGCAGTACTGCCCTTTATAACACATTACGCCACACGCAGTAATGCCCTATATAACACATTACGCCACACGCAGTAATGCCCTTTATAACACATTACGCCACACGCAGTAATGCCCTGTATAACACAATATGCCACACGCAGTAATGCCCTGTATAACACATTATGCCACACGCAGTAATGCCCTTTATAACACATTACGCCACACTCAGTAATGCCCTTTATAACACATTACGCCACACGCAGTAATGCCCTTTATAACACATTACGCCACACGCAGTAATGCCCTTTATAACACATAATGCCACCTGCAGCAATGCCCTGTATAACACATTACGCCACATGCAGTAATGCCCTGTATAACACATTACGCCACACGCAGTAATGCCCTTTATAACACATTATGCCACACACAGTAATGGCCTTTACAACACATTAGGCCACACGCTGTAATGCCCTTTATAACACATTACGCCACACGCAGTAATGCCCTTTATAACACATTACGCCACACGCAGTAATGCCCTGTATAACACATTACGCCACACGCAGTAATGCCCTGTATAACACATTACGCCACACGCAGTAATGCCCTTTATAACACATTACGCCACACGCAGTAATGCCCTTTATAACACATTACGCCACAGGCAGTAATGCCCTGTATAACACATTATGCCACATGCAGTAATGCCCTGTATAACACATTACGCCACACGCAGTAATGCCCTTTATAACACATTACGCCACACGCAGTAATGCCCTGTATAACACATTACGCCACACGCAGTAATGCCCTTTATAACACATTACGCCACACGCAGTAATGCCCTTTATAACACATTATGCCACACGCAGTAATGCCCTGTATAACACATTACGCCACACGCAGTACTGCCCTTTATAACACATTACGCCACATGCAGTAATGCCCTTTATAACACATTCCGCCACATGCAGTAATGCCCTGTATAACACATTACGCCACACGCAGTACTGCCCTGTATAACACATTACGCCACACGCAGTAATGCCCTTTATAACACATTACGCCACACGCAGTAATGCCCTTTATAACACATTACGCCACACGCAGTAATGCCCTGTATAACACAATATGCCACACGCAGTAATGCCCTGTATAACACATTAGGCCACACGCAGTACTGCCCTTTATAACACATTACGCCACATGCAGTAATGCCCTTTATAACACATTACGCCACACGCAGTAATGCCCTTTATAACACATTACGCCACACGCAGTAATGCCCTGTATAACACAATATGCCACACGCAGTAATGCCCTGTATAACACATTATGCCACACGCAGTAATGCCCTGTATAACACATTACGCCACACGCAGTAATGCCCTGTATAACACATTACGCCACACGCAGTAATGCCCTGTATAACACATTACGCCACACGCAGTAATGCCCTTTATAACACATTACGCCACACGCAGTAATGCCCTGTATAACACATTACGCCACATGCAGTAATGCCCTTTATAACACATTATGCCACAAGCAGTAATGCCCTTTATAACACATTACGCCACACAGAGTAATGCCCTGTATAACACATTACGCCACACGCAGTAATGCCCTGTATAACACATTACGCCACACGCAGTAATGCCCTTTATAACACATTACGCCACACGCAGTAATGCCCTTTATAACACATTACGCCACACGCAGTAATGCTCTTTATAACACATTACGCCACACGAAGTAATGCCCTTTATAACACATTACGCCACACGCAGTAATGCCCTGTATAACACATTACGCCACACGCAGTAATGCCCTGTATAACACATTACGCCACACGCAGTAATGCCCTTTATAACACATTACGCCACACGCAGTAATGCCCTGTATAACACATTACGCCACACGCAGTAATGCCCTGTATAACACATTACGCCACACGCAGTAATGCCCTTTATAACACATTACGCCACACGCAGTAATGCCCTGTATAACACATTACGCCACAAGCAGTAATGCCCTTTATAACACATTACGCCACACGCAGTAATGCCCTGTATAACACATTACGCCACACGCAGTAATGCCCTGTATAACACATTACGCCACACGCAGTAATGCCCTTTATAACACATTACGCCACACGCAGTAATGCCCTGTATAACACATTACGCCACAAGCAGTAATGCCCTTTATAACACATTACGCCACACGCAGTAATGCCCTTTATAACACATTACGCCACACGCAGTAATGCCCTGTATAACACATTACGCCACACGCAGTACTGCCCTGTATAACACATTACGCCACACGCAGTAATGCCCTTTATAACACATTACGCCACACGCAGTAATGCCCTTTATAACACATTACGCCACACGCAGTAATGCCCTGTATAACACAATATGCCACACGCAGTAATGCCCTGTATAACACATTAGGCCACACGCAGTACTGCCCTTTATAACACATTACGCCACATGCAGTAATGCCCTTTATAACACATTACGCCACACGCAGTAATGCCCTTTATAACACATTACGCCACACGCAGTAATGCCCTGTATAACACAATATGCCACACGCAGTAATGCCCTGTATAACACATTAGGCCACACGCAGTAATGCCCTGTATAACACATTACGCCACACGCAGTAATGCCCTGTATAACACATTACGCCACACGCAGTAATGCCCTGTATAACACATTACGCCACACGCAGTAATGCCCTTTATAACACATTACGCCACACGCAGTAATGCCCTGTATAACACATTACGCCACATGCAGTAATGCCCTTTATAACACATTATGCCACAAGCAGTAATGCCCTTTATAACACATTACGCCACACAGAGTAATGCCCTGTATAACACATTACGCCACACGCAGTAATGCCCTGTATAACACATTACGCCACACGCAGTAATGCCCTTTATAACACATTACGCCACACGCAGTAATGCCCTTTATAACACATTACGCCACACGCAGTAATGCTCTTTATAACACATTACGCCACACGAAGTAATGCCCTTTATAACACATTACGCCACACGCAGTAATGCCCTGTATAACACATTACGCCACACGCAGTAATGCCCTGTATAACACATTACGCCACACGCAGTAATGCCCTTTATAACACATTACGCCACACGCAGTAATGCCCTGTATAACACATTACGCCACACGCAGTAATGCCCTGTATAACACATTACGCCACACGCAGTAATGCCCTTTATAACACATTACGCCACACGCAGTAATGCCCTGTATAACACATTACGCCACAAGCAGTAATGCCCTTTATAACACATTACGCCACACGCAGTAATGCCCTGTATAACACATTACGCCACACGCAGTAATGCCCTGTATAACACATTACGCCACACGCAGTAATGCCCTTTATAACACATTACGCCACACGCAGTAATGCCCTGTATAACACATTACGCCACAAGCAGTAATGCCCTTTATAACACATTACGCCACACGCAGTAATGCCCTTTATAACACATTACGCCACACGCAGTAATGCCCTGTATAACACATTACGCCACACGCAGTACTGCCCTTTATAACACATTACGCCACATGCAGTAATGCCCTTTATAACACATTCCGCCACATGCAGTAATGCCCTGTATAACACATTACGCCACACGCAGTACTGCCCTGTATAACACATTACGCCACACGCAGTAATGCCCTTTATAACACATTACGCCACACGCAGTAATGCCCTTTATAACACATTACGCCACACGCAGTAATGCCCTGTATAACACAATATGCCACACGCAGTAATGCCCTGTATAACACATTAGGCCACACGCAGTACTGCCCTTTATAACACATTACGCCACATGCAGTAATGCCCTTTATAACACATTACGCCACACGCAGTAATGCCCTTTATAACACATTATGCCACACGCAGTAATGCCCTGTATAACACAATATGCCACACGCAGTAATGCCCTGTATAACACATTATGCCACACGCAGTAATGCCCTGTATAACACATTACGCCACACGCAGTAATGCCCTGTATAACACATTACGCCACACGCAGTAATGCCCTGTATAACACATTACGCCACACGCAGTAATGCCCTTTATAACACATTACGCCACACGCAGTAATGCCCTGTATAACACATTACGCCACATGCAGTAATGCCCTTTATAACACATTATGCCACAAGCAGTAATGCCCTTTATAACACATTACGCCACACAGAGTAATGCCCTGTATAACACATTACGCCACACGCAGTAATGCCCTGTATAACACATTACGCCACACGCAGTAATGCCCTTTATAACACATTACGCCACACGCAGTAATGCCCTTTATAACACATTACGCCACACGCAGTAATGCTCTTTATAACACATTACGCCACACGAAGTAATGCCCTTTATAACACATTACGCCACACGCAGTAATGCCCTGTATAACACATTACGCCACACGCAGTAATGCCCTGTATAACACATTACGCCACACGCAGTAATGCCCTGTATAACACATTACGCCACACGCAGTAATGCCCTTTATAACACATTACGCCACACGCAGTACTGCCCTGTATAACACATTACGCCACACGCAGTAATGCCCTTTATAACACATTACGCCACATGCAGTAATGCCCTTTATAACACATTACGCCACACGCAGTAATGCCCTGTATAACACAATACGCCACACGCAGTAATGCCCTGTATAACACATTACGCCACACGCAGTACTGCCCTTTATAACACATTACGCCACACGCAGTAATGCCCTATATAACACATTACGCCACACGCAGTAATGCCCTTTATAACACATTACGCCACACGCAGTAATGCCCTGTATAACACAATATGCCACACGCAGTAATGCCCTGTATAACACATTATGCCACACGCAGTAATGCCCTTTATAACACATTACGCCACACGCAGTAATGCCCTTTATAACACATTACGCCACACGCAGTAATGCCCTTTATAACACATAATGCCACCTGCAGCAATGCCCTGTATAACACATTACGCCACATGCAGTAATGCCCTGTATAACACATTACGCCACACGCAGTAATGCCCTTTATAACACATTATGCCACACACAGTAATGGCCTTTACAACACATTAGGCCACACGCTGTAATGCCCTTTATAACACATTACGCCACACGCAGTAATGCCCTTTATAACACATTACGCCACACGCAGTAATGCCCTGTATAACACATTACGCCACACGCAGTAATGCCCTGTATAACACAATACGCCACACGCAGTAATGCCCTGTATAACACATTACGCCACACGCAGTACTGCCCTTTATAACACATTACGCCACACGCAGTAATGCCCTATATAACACATTACGCCACACGCAGTAATGCCCTTTATAACACATTACGCCACACGCAGTAATGCCCTGTATAACACAATATGCCACACGCAGTAATGCCCTGTATAACACATTATGCCACACGCAGTAATGCCCTTTATAACACATTACGCCACACTCAGTAATGCCCTTTATAACACATTACGCCACACGCAGTAATGCCCTTTATAACACATTACGCCACACGCAGTAATGCCCTTTATAACACATAATGCCACCTGCAGCAATGCCCTGTATAACACATTACGCCACATGCAGTAATGCCCTGTATAACACATTACGCCACACGCAGTAATGCCCTTTATAACACATTATGCCACACACAGTAATGGCCTTTACAACACATTAGGCCACACGCTGTAATGCCCTTTATAACACATTACGCCACACGCAGTAATGCCCTTTATAACACATTACGCCACACGCAGTAATGCCCTGTATAACACATTACGCCACACGCAGTAATGCCCTGTATAACACATTACGCCACACGCAGTAATGCCCTTTATAACACATTACGCCACACGCAGTAATGCCCTTTATAACACATTACGCCACAGGCAGTAATGCCCTGTATAACACATTATGCCACATGCAGTAATGCCCTGTATAACACATTATGCCACATGCACTAATGCCCTGTATAACACATTATGCCACACGCAGTAATGCCCTTTATAACACATTATGCCACACGCAGTAATGCCCTGTATAACACATTACGCCACACGCAGCAATGCCATTTATAACACATTATGCCACACTCAGTAATGCCCTGTATAACACATTGTGCCACACACAGTAATTCCCCTTATAATACATTATCCCCAATTCAAATTTTACGCCACACAGTAGTATCTTATTCATGTTATGACACAGTGGTGCCCGTAATACAATGCCCACAGTAGTAGTGCCCCTTATACACAAGGCCTACAGTAGTAGTGCCCCTAATACAATGCCCACAGTAGTAGTGCCCCTAATACAATGCCCACAGTAGTAGTGCCCCTTATACAATGCCCACAGCAGTGGTGCCCCTTACACAATGGCCCGGTAGTGGTGCCCATTACACAATGTCCCCGGTAGTGGTGCCCCCCATGCAGCGCCCTCATTAGTAGTGCCCGCAGTGGTAATGCCCCCATTGGTAATGCCCACAGTGTTAATGCCCCCATTGGTAATGTCCCCTATAGTAGTGCCCCCATTGGTAATGCCCCCAATAGTAGTGCCCAAAGTTGTAATGCCCACATTAGTAGTGCCCCCAGTATGAATTCCCCCTATAGTAGTGCCCAAAGTAGTAATGCCCCCTATAGTAGTGTCTCCAGTAGTAATGCCCACTATAGTAATCACCCATTAGTAGTGCCTCCAGTAGTAATGCCTCCATTAGTAGTACCTTCAGTAGTAATGCCCACTATAGTAGTGCCCCCAGTAGTAATGTCCCCTAAGTTATGTCCCCATTAGTAATGCCCCCTGTTGTAATGCCCCCAGTAGTAATGCCCCCATATAGTCGTCTCCCCTATAGTTGTGCCCCCAGTAGTAATGCCCTCCTATAGCCATGCCCCCAGTAGTAATGCCCCTATATTAATCCCCTCTATAGCCATGCCCCAGTAGTAATGTCCCCCCTATAGCCATGCCCTCAATAGTAATGCCCCCTATAGCCATGCCCCCAGTGCTGGTGCTTCTGAAAAAAAAAATACAATTAAAATACAAACACATTACTTACCTTAAGCCCCGCTCCTGCGTCCACTGCCGTCCGGTCCAACCGTGGCTCCACCACGGATCTATGGGAGAGACGTCATTACATCATGACGTCCCTCCCATAGTGCTCTCTGCGAGAGCCGGAGCTCAGGAGTGAGCTCCGGCTCCTCGGATCTATGGGAGAGATGTCATGACGTACCTCCCATAGTGCTCAGGAGTGAGCTTCAGCTTTCGGCTGCAGGGAGGGAGCCGAGTGCCAGCTGATAACAGATATCAGCAGGCGCCCGGCAAATGGAGCCTCCCTGCGGCGGCTTGGGGGGGGGGGACCGGGACCGGCACTGTTTTTTTTCTTTCTTTTTTGTGGGGACGCAGTGGCGCCCTCTAGGAGCCGGTTCTCCGGGCGACAGCCCTGTTAGCCCGCCCCTAGAACCGCCAGTGCATGAAAGGACAGGTTGTTTGGATGTACAGTACGTAATGGTGATTAGTCTGCTCACAGATGGTTAACTCCTAACTCATGCGCCTGTCAACAGTGATAATACTTGAATAGCTGTTACCAGACCTTGGAGTGTGTCTGACCTTGCCTCTGTCTTCGCCCATCACATTTGGCTACCTGTTGCTGGACCTTGGAGTGTGTCTGACCTGCCTCTGTTTGGTCCTTTATTCATATATGCTGACCTTTTGGCTGCCCCGCCAGGTTGGCACTACGTGGGGCAGGATGCAGTGGAAGTGGGCAAGTCTGGGGGCGTGATATTGTGATTGCATCAGCGTAGCCCTGCCCCCCGCTATCCAATTTCACAATTACCGGCATTGCAAAGCTGAGGGCAGAGCCATGATGACACAATTCACTTGGGAAGTGGGCAGTCGCTGCCAAGTGGTTCCAGCCTCTGGAACATTTGCCCACTTTTCTAGGTGGCCTAGAGCAGCACCAAAATATGCCTATATTATTTAAAGCAATTGCTGTGTGTTTGAATGGAGTCTTATCTTCTGCTGCTTTGAACATGCTATACCCAGAAAACGTCATTAGCAGATGAGAGGCTTAGTTATACAGTACATTTGGAAAGTATTCACAGTGCTTCACTTTTTCCACATTGGATTGCTGCAGAGACGGCTGTCCTTCTGGAAGGTTCTCCTCTCTGCACAGAGGAATGCTGTAGCTCTGACAGAGTGACCATCGGCCCATCGGGTTCTTGGTCACCTCCCTGACTAGGGCTCTTCTCCCACGATCGCTCAATTTAGATGCCTGGCCAACTCTAGGAAGAGTCCTGGTGGTTCCGAACTTCTTCAATTTACGGATAATGGAGGCCTCTGTGCTCACTGGGACCTTCAAAGCAGCAGATATTTTTCTGTACCCTTTCCCAGATTTGTGCCTCGAGACAATCCTGTCTCGGAGGTCTACAGACAATTCCTTGGACTTTGTGCTTGGTTTGTGCTCTGACATGCACTGTCAAGTGTGGGACCTTATATAGACAGGTGTATTCCTTTCAAAATCATGTCCAATCAACTGAATTTACCACAGGTGGACTCCAATTAAGCTGTAGGAACATCTCAAGGATGATCAGTGGAAACAGGATGCACCTGAACTCAATTTTGAGCTTCATGGCAAAGGCTGTGAATACTTATGTACATGTAATTTCTTATGTTTTTTTTTTTATTCAATTTGCACATTGTCATTATGGGGTATTGTGTGTAGAATTTTGAGGACAAAAATTAATTTATTCCATTTTGGAATAAGGCTGTAACATAACAAAATGTGGAAAAAGTGAGGCGCTGTGAATACTTTCCAGATGCACTGTAAGTTAATTGCAGTATATTTATATCTGACTATTAATTAAGCCTTTCTGTTACTTGAATCCAGCATCTGTGATTACAGAGTGTAACACGTATCCATGTAACAATTATGTTAATTGAAACTAATGAGAAAAACAAATTCAATGGGGAGATTTACGCCCTTTGGTCCTTCTCTTGTAATGCAAAGCCATTATCAACATTTTGATATGCAAGATTGCCTACTTGTTATAAAAGTTTGAATCAGAACATTTACTATTTATCATACACTGTAAAAATAAGTCTCAATTTGGGTCACTAGATGTCAGTAGAGATCCACCAGGCTTCAGACTAAACTCTTCCCCTCATTTTGCTATCGCTTAAAACCCTTTCAATCTGTAAAATCTGCCAGCAAAGCCTATGATCACTAACTTGGCCCATAAAGCATCTATGTTCTTTGACCATAAAACAAAGAGGGATAAAGGTTACTTGCCAAGTTTTTCTCAAAAATCAATTAGTCTTTGCTTGGCTAGAAACCAGTAACTGTCATCAAATTGTGAAACATCGTATGAGAGATCCGGACCACATTTATTGGAACATGGGAACATGTTTACCATGCACAAAGGTCAGCATTCTTGAATCAATAGATGTCATTTTCAGACATCACCAGTAATCTATCACACATACATATTACATTTGGTTGACTACCTGTCGCAATCCTTTGAATGTTACAAAATCATGGGATGATATACAGACAATAATGATGGGAAACTATTGGGCCTCATTCACAGAACAGCTTAGGAACAGAGCAAACTTCTCTTTGGTTTGGCTGTGGGCCTCATTTCCACAAAAGCCATGTGTTTACTGGGAACGACCGCAGCATTTGCAGGACAAAAAAAGTTTACACGGAATGATGGGAGGAGTTGGACGAAGTGAGAGCATTCCTGGCACCAATGTGCAGAGATTCCATTTAATATAAGATAAAGCAATACAGGTTGCGTGGCCTTTCCCACTGTGCAATAGGACTTTATTTTTGCAGCAACTATACTTTTATTGCATTTTGGTCCTTCCAGTTGCACGTTGGCACAGAAGTAGATTTCTACAAGTTATTATGCGCCAAAGTAAACAAAAAAAAAGCTTGAAACCCAAAACAAAATTGATGGCCAGTCGGTAATCCCACATCAAACTTTTGGATCGATATAGGATTGCCATCTTTGTATTTAATATAAAGAATAATCAGGAACGATACTATTTCTGTTAATACGCAGATGGGGATTTAGGGAAAGGTTGATAAAAGATAGAGGGATCTATTTACTAAGCCTTGGATGGAGATATAGTGAACGGATATAAAGTACCAGCCAATCAGCTCCTAACTGCCATGTCACAGGCTGTGTTTGAAAAATGACAGTTAGGAGCTGATCGGCTGGTACGTTATCTCTGTTCAGTTTGTCTCCATCCAAGGCTTAGTAAATAGACCCCAATGTCAAACATGCACAGTAACAATGAAGGCTCCGGGGAACAGGTATCGGAGCATCGCTACCGGCATTGTGCTGAATCCTGTTACATCTTCCCTCCAGGATGGATCCAGCATTTCTGATGTATTGGGCATGAAGATCTATTTGAAAGACGCCAAAGCTGGTGAAGTATCTGGTTACCACTGCCAGCTAGCTTTGCTGGGAAGGAATAGATTTTGATGCCCTGGGAAAGCTCATAACTTGTTGCATCGATCTGCATATAGTGAGGCACACTCCAATAATGTTTCAGACAGCCAGTTTTAAGGAGCAGCAAAATGTTTGGAATTGATAAAAGTAATGCATATTTTTTAGCTGGTTGCAATTGTGCGTGAATGTGAAGTTCACAGAGGAGTATTACTTTTTGAATAACGCCAGTTGTTTCAGAATGGTGTAGGATTATCAGAGGGTCTAACAGAGAGTGTTTCTCTACATGTCTAGTGACCATGCTAGGACTACTGCTGGACAATAAATGCATCGATAGAAATAGATGTACAGAGGTCTTTACCTATAGAAAGCTACCTTTCCTGCAGAGCGTTATAGGCTCACAGATACTTAGATGCCTTTATAACTTCAAACTCAGAGTGGTAGAGACTTATCTAAGTGCCAGCTAGCATAGACATATTGGGGTTTATTTACTAAGCTGTGTTAGGAGATAAAGTGAACAGAGATAAGGTACCAGCCAATCAGCTCCTAACTGCTATTTTTCAAACAGCCTGTGACATGGCAGTTAGGAGCTGATTGGCTGGTACCTTATAACCGTTCACTTTATCTCCTAACACAGCTTAGTAAATAGACCCCATGGAGGCTAGCAGCGCCGTAACTGGATGGCAGTGCACCCTGTGCAGCACTGTCGCCCCTCTCGCTCCCTCTCCACCCCCCTCCTCCCCCTGAGCGCTTACCTTGCCATCCAGGGGATGGAAGGAGGGCGGGATCTTATGCCGACGTTCTTGTTGGGCCGTGCACCACTGCCGGAGGTCTCTTCCTGCAGACCTCCGGCGCCGGGAAGTGTGTGGCCAGTGCCGCTGGAGGATTCCGCCCTGTGCGGAGGCACCGGCCGCACCACCCGCCCTGGAGACTAGTGAGGTAATGGGTGGACTATAGACAGAGAGGTACACCAAAACCAGACTAGATGAGAAGAGAAGAACAAGCAAGAACAATTAAAGAGTCAAGATAGATGACAGACAAGGAGAATCCAGTAAGACTAGCCAAACGTCAGAGCAGACAGCAAGTCAGCATACAGCTGTATATGAGTATGAGCCAGAGGTCAGGGCAGGCAACATTAGCTAAACCAAAGGCCAGATTAGGTAGAAATCAGCAGCAGGTACAGCATGCAGCATGAAGGAGCCGTGCAGCTGGAAATGCTGGCAAAGAAGCTCTGCACTGCCTGCCATTTAAACTGACAACAATCAACCAGAATACTACTAAGGAGTGAACCCTTCTTCATAGCATCATAGCATTACTGTCATGTGACCCCCGGAGCCAATAAGCAGCAGAGCCGTAACTAGGGTAGTGTGGCCAGTGCCATCACACAGGGCACCACAGGGCAGGGGGCACTCTTTGGGCCTGTCAAATTTCTGTGTATTATCATTCTCACTTGTAGATTCCTCTTATTTCATCCCCAGCACCTCCTGGCCTCCCCATCTCTTCCCTGGCCCTTCCCCATGAGGCCATTCCCCTTTTTTGGCTGCATTATGTCCCTTTGAAAAATGAGGGTGTGCCAATGCTCTTTCTGGCACAGGGCACCAAAAAGTCTAGTTACGGCTCTGATAAGCAGCATACCTATTTCAATGCAACAGCCAGCAGTATTAAGAGAGTGAGCCACAGTACCTGACAACTATATTTTCCATATTTCAGAAACATTTTAATAAATCTGATGACTGCATAGTAGTCACATGGTTACAAGTCATTCAGGGGCCTATTCATTATACCTAAACTTTCTCTGGAGGTAATTAGGTTTAGAATTCGCATGGAGTTCTACCTAATTACCAGAGGAATTCATCATTCCTCCTCCCCATAACTATCTATTCCGAAAAACTGTCATTTTTGCGATGACAACTCTTCACGAAATTGTTTTCCCTCTCTACACTACCTTACCGCAGCTGTAATCCGTGCTGCGCATGCGCTGTTACATTCGTAGAGTCAGCGCATGCGCAGCACTGCCTACAGCTGTGGTAATTTTGTGTCCCCCCCAACCCCCTCCCGTCCCCGCATTTACTTGCCCGCTGCAGCACCTCCGGCTCCGGTGATATTGTTAACAGTATTGTGTTCTGCTGGGAGAACACTTGTCAGACCAGTCTCCGGAGCCAGAGGAGGGACCAGAGCGACGGAGGGAGACGCCGTGGGACCTGCCCACGCTGACACAGGTAAGTGTCACCTGCTATTCGCCACCTCACAGTGGTGGATAGTAACTCAATCAAATTCCGAAAATCCATAATTTCCATATCCCCATACTATTGTATGGGGAGTGTGGAAATTAATGTAGGGGGACTTAGCAAGGAGATATCAGTGATATCTCCTGTGCTAAGTATCTTCATGAATACTAAAATAATGTTAATTAAGGAAAATGACCGTAAAAACATTATTTTAGTGTTGAAGAATAGGCCCCTCAGACTCCTACCTTTAGCAAGTAATCTACCACCTAATCATTGGATAGCAGAAATCCATAGCTGTTCATATATTGTATAAGTGTCAGATTATTTTCATGCTATCCGATGCGGAACTCCCTGGTCAGAGGCAACAATGGTGGTGGGGTTACAAAATCCACAGGCCTGGACCTCCCCTGTGATGGGCATTAGGCTGCGATTGTTGGATAACTTCCTATTGGTCAGTACAGTCACACCCCCTTAGGCTGCAAATCCACCATCTGCGTTTGCAAAAATCATATACACTTAGGGTCTATAGGGCCCCTAAAATGTCGCTGCACCTAAGCTCCAGGGTCCTCTCGCCAGCCCTGTCCCTGGGAGTAAAATAATCCCATACAGTGGCTTGATGGTACAAATTTTTATTTTAGGGTATATAGAGCGCATTCATTTGAAATAATACTCAGAATCCCAGAGGAGGGACACACCCCTTATTTCTGTATGTTGGGGAACTAATTAGAATTCTCCAAAAGTCAATAGCCCCTTTCATCACAAAACTATATGCCTGCAAGTAGTTACAATATCGGAAAATACATGCAGAATTAACGTTTTACATGCCAAGTTTTAATTACTTTTCAGAACCTACTTGTTAAATTTTCAATTAAATGCCTGACTGCTGTCACTGGTGAATACTTTTGTTTTAAATAAATGCCTGAGAAGTGAATACATTCTGTAAGATATGAAGCCCGCAGTGAACGTTCCTAGAAAAGAAAAGAAAACACCTGCAAACGATATGTCAGTATTTTATCATATTCAGATGTTTTCATGTTTCTTAAGCTGGATGTTTCCAATCACTTGCTGGAAGCAGAATGGAAAATGGAATAGACTTTATGGCAACCCAAGAAAATTAATTCATGTTAATGTCACTTATCGGCATAATACAGTCTGCACTTCCATACACTGTGTAACTACCTGTGCATATGTAAGATTAAAGCTTCTATAATGATTCTGTAATGAGATTTGTTGTAGCCCTGAGATATTTTTTTCACAGCTGTTTTTTTTGTAACCAGATACTTGTTACCGAAGGTAATTTATAAATTTCCAGCTGGTATAGTGAATAAGATCAGTTTATACTAGTGGCTGGTAATGGGGGCCAAGTGAATATTTAACTGTGGCCCTTAGCATTGCCCTCTGCTCTTATTCTCTGAGTTACATAACTGAAAGCGGCTTCCACATCATGTGACCTCATGTGCCCACTGCAGGAAGGTCAGGCAGCACATCCAATCAGAGGAAGTGGAGGGAGTGCAATGTATTCTCCACGATTGCGCTCCTTTTTCCTCTGTCAGCTCCAAACTAAAGGTAAGGGTTTTGAATAAAGTTTGCTAGATTAGCTAGTGTGTGGGGAAGTTTAGGTGGTATTTGGGATGAGGGTTGCACGTGTTGAGGTCTGGGAGGTATGTGGATGGCATGTGGGGGGCTTGTGCAGAAGTCAGTACTGTATGATGGTTACTAAGATGCTCTCTCTATTGTATTGTGATCACTGGGATGCTCTCTATTGTATGGAGTTTGCTAAGATGCTGTTTGTATTGTATTGAAGTTGATAGGATGCTCTCTGTATTGTATGGTGGTCATTCAGATGCTCTCTGCATTGTGTGGAGTTTTTTCTTGTCAGATTTTGTGAGGTATGGTGCCAGAGAGTGGTGGTGAGTGAGGAGTATTTCAATGGGTTAGGTATGCTGCCAGGGAGAAGTGATGGGTGAAGTATGGTGCCAAGGAGTGCTGGTGAGTGGTGACTATCTTAGTGCATGATGTATGGTGCCAGCGAGAAGTGATGGGAAAAATGAGATTTCAGTGGGTGATGGATATTTGCCGAAAAGTAGTGGAGAGTGATGGCTATTTCAGTGGGTAAGGTATGTAAGGTGAAGGAGTAGTGGTGCATAAAGGATATTTCAGTGGGTGAGGTATGGTGCCAGTGAGTAGTGATAGGCAAATGAGATTTCAGTGGGTTATGCATATTGCCAAATAGTAGTCTTGTGTGATGGCTATTTCAGTGGGTAAGGTATGTAAGGTTAATGAGTAGTGATGGATAAAGGATATTTCAGTGGCCGAGGTATGGTGCCAAAGAGAAGTGATGTGGGAAGAGGCTTGCAGTGAGTGAGCTATGGTGTCTGAGTAGAGGTGAGTGAGGTGGATTTTATTCTTTGAGGGATGGTGTATGTGAGGAGTTAGTGTGCTGTGTAGTACAGGCAGCAATACTTACCTCTATGTCTGATAATTTGTCTGTGCTCTGCTCTTCATTCCTCCACTGCATTTAACAGTGAAGACATTCTGAAGATCCCAAAACTATATAATAAATACAGTATACTGTAAGTGATTTCACCTTAATGTAATGTGCTTACAACACTGGCTGTGCCTTTCCCCAGCAAGCATTTGAGTCTATACAATGTTTATATCTGTGTTGAAGCAGGGAATGCGAGCTTTGCATTTTGTAGTATATGGCAAGTAAAACATTGGGGTTGGAAGGTTAAGCTGCACTTCAAAGGCTACGTAACATGGAAACTATTGTATTATATAACAATAGAACCGTGGATAAGGCGGTGCAACATGTGATACCTCCCGGGGTACATTCCATTACTCCCACCAAAGTGAGTGTGCCATGGGAGCTGCCAGTGTTGTCTCTCCTGGAACTGTCTAGTTCAGTGTTGGCTAACCTTGACACTCCAGCTGTTGTGGAACTATATATCCCAGCATGCCCTGCCACAGTTTTAGCATGCCCTAATAGCAAAACTGTAGCAGTGCATGCTGGGTTATGTAGTTCCATAACAGCTGGAGTGTCAAGGTTAGCCAAGACTGGTCTAGTTACAGCTCAGCTTTCATTTAATACCTACTCTATGTGTTGTTAATCATGTGCTGTGATTCTTCATGAAATGTGGAAATCTTAACACATTTAATGAAAAAAATGAAGAAAAAAAAACAGATTATTAAATGCAATATTTATTAAATCCCAGCATGCTATCTGAAATATAATACATAAATCATGTAGCAAATACATACAGTTTAACAACATACAGTAATGAATAAATCCCACATATATATATAGAAAGATAAAATACAACACTGTAGATTAGCAATAGGTAAAACTGACAAAAAATATAATTATTAGTGAAGGATAAAATGATGCTTGGAAACAGAACCCAGAAAATGAGTTGGCGTTTTATCAAAATGATTTAATAGCACTTATAACACATGAAAGAGAGTATATAAGGTGGGAGTTTAGCAGTATATTTCTTTGTAGGGGTCCATTCTTATTGTAATAATACATTGTAGCATATAGGTTTAATATTCTAAGTACCTATTAAAACAGGATGTGGTTGTAAGCAGAGCAAATAAAATTATTTCTCCTATAGATTCATGTATCCATCCGGTATTACCGCGTAGTGTTAATAATAGCCAACTTAAACATATTTACTGGATTGGCACATCTATGTTTTATTTTCCAGACCATTTTAGGCCATGATATCACACGTATGTTAAAAGAGTATACAAATATTTTGTGGCACTTTTGTGTTATGTGTTGATTGGACAAAACAGCAGGTTTTCATATTCCCAGTTCTACATCCAAGCCAAACGCAGCAGAAAACTGTGCCATCAAAACTCTTATTTTATATACAATGAATAAGGAACAGATATTGCATTACCCACTCCTGCTTGTATTAGAACACAGTAACACACTGATCAATTGCACTGTAGGAAGACATAGTACAAATGAAGTGCGTTTAATTTATAAATGAGCGGTTCGGTTTTGCTTGTTTATGTTGGGATCTCAAAAACAGCATCTTATTGGCTATCCGGCTCGAACGTGTTTTGGATAGCCAATAATATAAATCCAAACTTACAGTAATTTGATAAAAAGAACTGAGTCACAACCGACCCACTCATCTGTAGTTTAATTAAATCAAATGGCGAGGTCCATAACAAGATGGAGAAAATGTTGTGCCATATTTCCGCTTAGGCAGTGCATGGGCGGAGTCGGCGGAAGCGGCACTGGATGCACTACCAGGGTGCCACAGGTGTTCAGTCACTCTCACCATGTGAGTCGCACTGCTATCATGTCATCTTAGACAGGTAATAAACTCAAGAGTGCTTCCTAATTGGAACTAAATGGTGGGTGTAGCAACGTTCCAGCTGCTCCACCTTCTACTCCCATTCCTCTCCTACCTATTGAGAGGAGCTTTAACCAGGCCAGAATCTGCTTCACAGTTCAACTTGTAACCCTCAGCGGTCTGGCACTGAACCCAGGCTGAGCAGAACTTTGCTGAATGAGGAGAACTGTAATAAAACAAAATACAAGGATCCTGCTAGCAGAGAAATACTCTGCCAGCAGGAGAGAAAGGAGAATTGGAGATTGATTGGAATATAGGAAACAGAAGTTGGAGAAGAACAAGCTAGAGATCATACATCTATGAGAACATTTATTCAGGAATATAGAAGACAACAAGACAAAAGACAGATATGGCCAGATTATTAATGGAACTACAGTACAGCTCCAGGCTTTCACATGAAAATAGGCCCATTATGATGACAGCATGATGATGACAATCCACCCAGTTGACCACACACTCGCCCATAAATCAAAAAATATTCAGTGGTGGCTCCAGGGGTGGGGTTGCAACGCAGTTCAAAATACAAATAGGGGAGCCACTTCGACTGTCAGTGAGTCCCAGCCATCTATGTTTGGCAGCGTTTAAAATGGCAGTTGGTGTGGTTCCCCTATTTTAATTTTGGACTGTGCTGCAGCTCTACCTCTAGAGCCGCCACTGTAAGTATTACAATAGTATTTCTAATTTCCTCACAAAAATGATGCAATTTTTTTCTACTTTTACATAATTACGGAGAGATTAGGGCTGATAGTGTAGGGGGGTACACGCCCACATGGCCCTGGCCACACCCACACATCACTGGTCACACCCACATGGCCCTGGCCACACCCATACAGCACTGGTCAAACCCACATGGTATTGGCCACACCCATACAGCACTGGTCACACCTCCTCCCCTTCTCACAATAGGCCCTTGATTATTTTCAACCCCGGGCCCTTATAGCCCTTAGTTCAGCACTGGAGACAGGAGTATAAATAGTATAGTGTACCCTCCTATAACATGCAACATAGATGCCTCTGCCTAAACTGTTGGGTGTCTCATTAAGTCAGGTCATTCAGAAATATTCTTTGTTTAGAAGCTCTAACAACCCCAACAGGCGATAATGGTATTAGTTATGCACTCTGATGTGGTCATGCGTGAAAAGAAAGCAGTATTTTCCATAGGAAACCATGTCCTAAATATAGATTTCTACATACACTGGCTATTATTTCCATTCCTATGGAGACTGTACACTAGTTATGCAGCCTTCTAATGCTGTCCACACCCTCTCCATGTTGTCCAAACCCCCTGCACCTTAATACTGTTTTCTCTAGGCAGCATGGCTCCTTACCACAGTTCTGCCGTCCCCACACATCCAATGCACTTGCATAGTACCCGGGTGGATATTGCATAGTACATGCTGTACAGCTAGCACTGTGCCACAATGTTTGCCTGAATTACACTCGCTCCATCGCAATCTATGCATTTTTATTGGTCAATATATAGTAATATCTTAAACCAAGGTTAAACTTGAACAAAGTTTGATAGTTTTCTTGTTAACGCATGCAATATTATATACTGTAGACACATAACTGTGGATATTTCAGAATCTTGATGCTTATCTTCACTTTTTATCCATTATGTTTTAGTCACAGTAGAAATCGATAGCCTGCAAGAGAGATATAAAGAAAATATTTGCAATTAACACCAAAAGTACCTTACAAAAAGTCAATGTATAGCTGTAACATCTAAGAAACCTTTGTTACTAGAATATAGTTTTCTTCATCCCCTTCTGTTACAGAAAGGATTAGTTTGCTGGCTGGTCTGTGCCCAATATCTAATTAACACTAGTGAGCAGAATGGATAATGATCACTGCAACAGAAGCATGTAGTACTTTTACAAGTGATAATTTGGGCACCTGTACTTACAGTGTCATGACGCATCTCTTGCATCTAGGATGGGGCAGGGGTGCAACGAGAACCTAGCGGCCTCACGGCAATATTGTCAAAGTCTCCCCCCTCTCCAGTTACAAGTTTTCAAAGCGCTCCCTCAGTCCCACGCTTACCTTCCACAATAAGAGCCGTAAGTAGACTTTTTGATGCCCTGGGCCAGAAAGAGCATTGGCACCCCCCCTTCCCCATTCCCCCCCTCCCCACTTTTCAAATAGGGACATAAGATGAGCACCCAAAAGATGGGTGTGGCCCTATGGGGAAGGGGCATGACAAATATGATTTGCCAAATACAATGATGAAGGTGTACTGATCCTGTTGTACCTCTGCTATCCAGGTGTCACAGCCAACTACAGTGTGAATCCAATGGCTGCAGTGATGATACACAATAATTATGCAGTATAACCCACCAGCTTTAGATGTAGGAGAGCGCTGGTGAAGCTGCACCTGCAGCAGGATTTGAAAGGTGATAGATTTGAGTCCCGGGTATGACAGCATTTTGAAATGTGTGCGCTAAATAAAAGAGGATGTGACTGAAGGTGAGTGGGGAGTTGCCCAGGGAGGAGATAGTTGTGGCCAGAACAAGCTGGGGATATAAGAAAAGTCTACAAGTGAGAATGATTATAAACAGGAAGTTCACAGGTCGGAGCAGTGCCCCCTACCCTGTGGTGCCCTGTGCCGTGGCACATGTCGCACCACCCTAGTTACGGCCCTGTCCACAATCATTGACTTTATGTATTGCAGCTTCTGCTTCAATCTGCAGACTATTGCTTAATGTCCGAGAGAAAGTGGACAGCGTTTACCTATGGCGGGATGCATGACGCATCGCATTCGGGTTGCGAGGTATCCCGCCACTCTTTGCATGCATGCCGGCGTTAATAACACCAGTATGCATGATGGAAAATGCAAAGGTCAGCTCTCTCGGTAAGAGCTATCCTTTGCAAGTGAAGGACTTCAAGGTCTATGACCCTTTGGCGTCCTTCTGCGCATGTGTAGAAGGACACGCAACCTGTGAGTTGCTGGGAGGAATCCGATTGGATGCCTCCCCATGGGGTGCGCTGTGAATAGAAGCCCATAGGCTTCTATTGGGCAATGCCATCTGAAGATGACGTTGCCCACCGCATCAAAGCCCTGAAATATATCGCATTCCGGGGCTTGATGCATATGAGAAATGTGGTCAGAACCCTGAAAAGGGCACTTTCAGGGGTTTGACCGCATTTCTTGCTTTTGCTGTATTCCGCCCCTAGTACGGGACTCCAAAGCAGCGCACTCTTCCTGCCACCTCTGCCTACTGTAACATTGCACAGTCAGTCCATACCAGCAGGGCAGCTGGAATAGATTATGCAGTGTGATTCGATGGAGAAGGTGACGGGCAAGCTGGGGCCGCCACCTCCTTGTCTGTAAGCTGCAGAGAGCCTTGCTGGAGGCAGGAGGATGGACAGCAGGGGGGCAGATTCTGATGCATAACTGAGTGCAGGGGGGATTGCGAGCCCCGTAGCAACCACAACCCTTGGGCTGTGGCAAATACCGATACTATAATGATGACGGTTGCAACTGGTCTAAAATGAATGGGCGGCGCAGGTTTCTACATGCAGACGCACGAACATCTGCAGTAGCCCTACGGATTCTCACATGAGAAAAAGGTAGTAAATCAGCCATATGGGGCCGCCCGCAGCTACAGCCCCTCTGCGTGTGACTCAGAAGGACCAGCAGCTTAGAAAGGTCTTTAGGACTTATGCTACCCGTGAATGCCCAGTTACAACAATTTAGCTACAAGTGGAGATGCAGCTGAGATAGGTACGACCCTGAATCTCTTGTAGCCACTCATAGTTGTGAATGCTCAGCTTGGATGCACGCCCAGTGCAAGAAAATAAATAATGAATACTGTATATACAGTGGCGTATCTATAATGGGTGCAGTGTGTGCGGGGCACATGGACCCCCAGGTCCAGGGGGGTCCCGCACCGCACACCCTGCACCCATATTATTTTAAACTTACCTGTCTGTGGTCCCGCGATCGGTGTCAGCGCTGCTAAGAACACCGGAAAATGGGCGCCGCAGCCATTTTTCCGGTGTTCTGCACATGCGCAGTAGACTCCGGGCACACTCTAGTGCCCGGAGTCTACTAATGCTCCGGTGGCTGGCCAGTCGCATCAGTCGGCTGCCGGCCACCTGGAAGAGAGGAGGGGGCCCTGCACGGGGAGTGCACACGGGCCCCTTCCTCGCTTAAGATGCCCCTGTGTGTATATGTATGCAAAATGTACTGTGAGCAACTGTGAACCAGCCTACACAGTGCTCTCCATCGGTATGGGGACAGAGGAGTCAAAGTTGATTCAGATAGTATATGAAAATAAGACAGAATTACAGAAATCCCCTTTGCAATTAAGATTAGTTCTGTTCATAGGTGACATACAGTACGTTATTATTAGCCATTTTGAGTAATGACACAGTTGATTGCCAGTAGTTTTCTATTGGCCTTTCAGAGTCACAAAAATTATGAGTTATATTAGACTGTTACCAGGAAAAAGTTGAAGGCCTATACTGAGAAGGGGAGGGGAGTGCTGTGTGGGTGGTGCCATGTGGGCGTGTACACCCCTACACTATCCGCTCCATGGTCCCTCTAAGTACATAAAAAGTGAAAAATTGCATAATTATTATTTATTTATTTATTTAGTTTGAGAACACTAGAAACACAATTTTAATACTTAAGATATCTGGCCAACTGTGTGGGCAGCTGGGCATCATCATGCTGCCATGAAGGTGGGCCTATTTTTTATTTGAAGGCCTGGAGCAGGAGCTCCATCCGCCCCATTGTTAATTTGGCCCTGGCTGCTACAGTCTCTTTAGTGCATGACCTGGTGTCAGTGAGCCTAGACCAACATGAAGACTAGATAACTGTTCGCAATAGAAAAAAATATATCTGAAGATAATCAAAAGTTTAAGCTGAACTATGCCACAGAAATTGAGTAAAGCTAAGCAAGAATTTTGAATATTTGGAAAATGAAATTGTATACCGTACTTAGCAATCAGCAGTTGCCATGTCAACTAAAGAAAACAACTGCAGGTGATAGAAGAAATTAACTGGGACCTGAGATGAAAATCCCAAGAGCTTCAATCAAGATTCACATGGATTACTTTACATCGAATAAGGACTGAGGAGCAGGGAAATGATTGACTATGCATTATTTATTAAGATGGCTAACTGGTTGTTACGTGAACCAGGTATAAAACTCAAGTGAGGATTTTACTGTGTTTACAGGAGTATTCCAGTGGCAGGAGCACAGGTGCATGTATGGCAACAGGGCAAGAGTGACCTAAAAGTGGTAATGATGATATGGCATTTAGGAAGAACAACATGTAAATGTTATTTTATATCAGGGTCTAGAGTCCTGAGATTAGCACACTAGCAGGCAAATATAATGGCAGACAATGAAGTCTGGATTCGATTCGGAGGTCCAATACACTAACAGACCAAGGGGCAGCACCCTGAATCGTAGTCAGGTTTGGTACATAATCAGGCACTTCAGTAGCAGACAAGGCAAGGGAGAGTCTAAGTACTGTTCCAGGTCTGATACACAGGAGAGTAAGCAGTAAAGGTTTGACAAAGAACAAGGACTAAATGTAGCAGAGATCTGATACACAGATATCAGAGCAGGTAAATGGAACAGGCAGAACAGATGGTCAATTAATCAGTTGGGGTTAATACACTGAAGAGCAGATAGAAAAGTGGTGTGCAGCAGACAGACAAGCTTACACTAGCAATCACCTAGACATTGAATCCGATTGAACATCTCTGGAGAGATCTGAAAATGGCTGTGCGCACCGAGGCTTCCCATTCAACCTGATAGAGCTTGAGAGATGCTGCAAAGAGGAATGGGCGAAACTGCAAAACTGCCCAAAGATAGGTGTGCCAAGCTTGTGGCATCATATTCAAAAAGACTTGAGGCTGTAATGGCGGTCAAAGGTGCATCAACAGAGTATTGAGCAAAGGCTGTGAATACTTATGTACATGTGATTTCTTAGGGTTTTTTTTTTTTATTAAATTTGCAAAAATCTCAAAAAAAGTTTTTACACGTTGTCATTATGGGGTATTGTGTGTAGAATTTTGAGGCCAAAAATGAATTTATTCCATTTTGGAATAAGGCTGTAACATAACAAAATGTGGAAAAAGTGAAGCGCTGTGAATACTTTCCGGATGCACTGTATATGACCTATCCTAGCCTATCCTGAAAGGACACAAACTAGCTATGGGATCCCAGAATTTTAGGCATTTCTAACATTTGGTTGACTGGTTTTTGCCAGCTATGTAAGCCAAGTCTGGGTCAGGCCAGGCAAGAAGACTTCCAAAGCAACAGCTAATAATACTTCATGTATAGTGCCACAGACACTTGCTGTATAAAAAAATTGAATACATTACTATCTGAAGCAGAGGAACTCAACCCTCATGTTTCCCCAACAGGTCATGTTTTCAGCATTTCTGTCTGTGGAAGCAGGTGGGATAATTACTGAGGACTGAAGTTGAGAATCCCGATCTAAAACATGCTTAATATAAAATTACAAGTTTAATATATATTTGCATCATAACAGTAAAAGCATGACACATATAGATGACCAAAACGCTGTACAAATACATTTCATACAGTCCTTATGTTTGTAAAACCAGCTCTCCAGAATATATAATAATACTTTAGGGAAGTGAGGAGAAAAACATAAAACGCAATTGTACGTGTGTGTATTCAATAATCCATCTGTCTAGAACTGAGAGGCGTAAGCAATGCTGCCAATTTCTGCTTAGTTTCCACGTGTGCAGTAACAAATATCTTAATAAACAACTGTTCATTTGCTAGTATGCAATCTGCTGGGTGATTTGCAGCTACAGTTCAGAATGCAGAACTAAATACAATTTTGTTTGAATGCGTTGTTTAAATGGCCTCTTAAAAACATATTAAATAAACAATTATATTAGCTGTTGACTGATTATTTTTCTGTTAAGAATATATTCATATTATTCAAATAAAAAGCTATGCTTCCAATTAATGGTTGGAATGTTGTCCTGGACTAGATGTATAATTAGGCATGACTGACACATGCCTCTGACTACTCACAAAGAAGGAACATTTTATCCATGCATCCCTTCACACCACTTATTCACTGGCTCTACTGATTCATAGCTGTATCTGTTATGCCTGCCTGTAACATCACTCTATTTATTTATAACTATATAATCCAAAAGAAAGTAATAGAGTGCACTCACGGTCAGGCAGTGTCTTCAGTTGGTATTCTGTATTCATGTAAGAGATCACATGGTCCGGAAGATGCCTGTTTGTGTAGGAATGTGACCAATGTCGTCATCATACAACAGAGGTTTAACCAGACTTGTGCGCCCTGTGTTACCTTCTGCCCCATGTCCCCTCCAGTCTCCTGTCACTCCAGCCCCATTACTCCAGCCTCCTCCACCCTGTCACTCCAGCCTCTTGTCACTCCAGCCTCCTGGTCCCTCTCACTCCAGCATCCTGTCACTCCAGCCTTTTGCCCCCTCACTCCAGCCTCCTGTCACTCCAGCCTCCTGTCTTTCCACACAGGTTCAACCAGACTTGTGCCCCATGTGTCCCCTCCAGTCTCCTGCCCCTTGTGTTTCTCCAGCCTCCTGTCCTACCAG
This sequence comes from Taudactylus pleione, assembly GCA_031769625.1. Lineage (NCBI taxonomy): Eukaryota > Metazoa > Chordata > Amphibia > Anura > Myobatrachidae > Taudactylus > Taudactylus pleione. The sequence goes on along the minus strand of JAUIMM010000200.1, from coordinate 3,310,611 downwards.
ACTCCCATTTTTAAAGGGTCCTGCCCCATGTCTTTCCAGGCTCCTGCCCTTTGTCACTCCAGCCTCTTGGTCCATCACTCTAGCCTTCTACCCCCTGTCACTCCAGCCTCCTGTCTTTCAAGCCTTCTGCTGGCTGTCACTCCAGTCTCCAGCTCTCTGTCACTCCAGCCTCCTATCACTCAATCTTTCTGCCCCATCACTGCAGCCTTCTGTCACTTCATACTCCTGACCCATCAATCCAGCCTCATGCCCCCTGTTACTCCAGTCTCCTGGCCCCTGTCACTCCATCCTCTTGCCCCCTGTCACTCAATCCTCCTGCCCCCTGTAACTCCATCCTCCTGCCCACTGTTACTCCAGCCTCCTGGACCCTGTCACTCCATCCTCCTGTCCCCTGTCACTCCATCTTCCTGCCTGTCTCTCCAGTCTCATGCCCCATCAGTTTACCCTCCTACCCCATCACTCCTGCCTCCTGTCACTCCAGCCTCCTGCCCCCTGTCACTCCATCCTCCTGCTGTATCACTCCATTCTCCTGCTCCCTGTCACTCCAGCCTCCTGCCCCATCACACAATTATCCTGACCCATATCACTCCAGCCTCCTGTCTTTCAAGCCTTCTGCTGGCTGTCACTCCAATCTCCAGTTGTCTGTCACTCCAGCCTCCTATCACTCAATCTTTCTGCGCCATGACTTCAGCCTCTTGTCACTTCATACTCCTGGCCCATCACTCCAGCCTCCTGCCCCTTGTTACTCCGGCCTCCTGCCCCCTGTCACTCCAGCCTCCTGGACCCTGTCACTCCATCCACCTGCCCCGTCACTTCATCCTCCTGCCTCGTCACTCCATCCTCCTGCCCCATCACTCCAGCCTCCGGCCCCGTCACTCCAGCCTCCTGCCCCATCAGTTTACCCTCCTGCCCCCTGTTACTCCAGCCTCCTGTCACTCCTGCCTCCTGCCCCATCACACAATTCTCTTCCCCCATATCACTCCAGCCTCCTGTTCCCTGTCACTCCAACCTTCAGTCCCCCATCACTCCATTCGCCTTCTTGGCCGCTTCAACTTACCTTCTTCTTGGACTGCCTTCATTTGTACATGTGCAGAAGGCACATGTCTGGAGATGCACCTCTGTGGAGCGCCGCAGGATCTTAGTGCCCATTGGCTATATGGCAGCAGCGGTGCTGGTGGGGTGACTGCAGCTGTGCCCAAGGCCGCAGTGCTCTGGGCAGTAGTGCTGCCAGCTCATTTCTTCAACCGCCCCTGTTCAGAGTTGTACGCAAACCCAATGGTTTGTGCAACTCCAATGGTTCCCGATTGGCGCATGTGCAGGATCTGTGATGGCGGTCGCAGTGCCCCCTAAGTTGCAGCATGGTTGAAATGCTGTAGCCATTTTGAGGTGAGGAAGGGGAGATGGCCAGCATCCCAGAAAACATGGGGGGTCAGCCCCGTTTTCTGAGCATGCATAGGATGCCCACTGCCAGCATCACAGATCTGAGGGCTGCATCCAAAGATGTAGCATTGGTCATCGGCCATCTGAGTAAGCCTACTCAGAATGGCTGCCCGAACTCCACTGCTGAGGCCAGTTAATCTGTGTCAGAAGACGCAGAGACTGGCCTTGCCATGCCCAGAAATTAGGCTGAAACGGTCAGCCTCCCTGCCCCCAAATGGCAGCAACCTGTCAATCAGGCTGCAGCTTCCCCAACACTCTGCGACTGGAGCAGCAGCTAATTTGCAGCAAATGTGCACTGCAGCTCCGGAATATGTTAAACCATCGGGTTTGTGTATAGACTCTTGAGTCCTTCTGGAGAAAAGTGCAATACAATTAAAATTATTATTATTACTATTATAAACCCCATTATCTCCCTCCTCCCCATTGAGTGCCAATTTGGTTTATCTGCATACATCAGATTATCTCTCTCTAAAACTTGATACATCTCAAACAATGTTAACAAATACAATGAAAGCGAATTGCATGTTGCACATTGTATTCAATAGCTTGCTGACTTACTGTTGTGGGTAATTCCAGAAGTGTGTCCTGGTAGACAGTCAGCTCTTCGATGAGATTGCTAGGAAAATAACCAACAATTCCCATCTGATCCCTGTACTGGTCACTATATACCTGCCAATGAGAAGGAGAATTAGACAAGATCGGCATAATTCCAGGTTGCACTGATATGGAACAAAGCAGCTGTCACTTCTGCTGAACGATCATTTTTTCAATGAATAATCAAACAAATCTTACAACTTGCCCTACTAGCTTACCAGATGGACCCTGGCTCACCAAGAGGGTGGGGGTTATTAATTACCCAGGCCCAGGCTTGTTGGAGGGGCCCGGCAGAAACCCAGGTCAGCTGCTGAGGGGGACATAGTATTTTTTCACTTTTTTGGGGGGAGTGGACATGGTCACGCCTCCCATATTTGGACACACCCCTCCAGTACCCAGGCCTTTGTTGTCTCTCGCCAGCCCATGATGGACAGTATGTGGTAACAATAAGTGATAAGTCATGTTTCCAATGTCACGTTTTATACAGTCTGATAATACAGTAGCCGGAACATTGGTTACTGTATTATGGGCCTGATTCAGGAAGGTACGCAGTTGCTAATACACACGGAATTGGCCGATTATTGCATTCTGCGCATACGTATGCATCGCAGTGCGCGAACTAGCCATTGCGATCGGGACTGCCATCACAGTGACTACGCAGACCCATCACAGAGTGATTGACAGGAAGTACCGTTTGTGGGTGATAAGGGGGGGTGGTCGGCTGAACGCAGGTGTGCCAGTGCGTTTGAACGCCTTTGCAGGGGCATGCCTAAATTATCCACTGCGATGCCCTACGCAGCCTGAGGCCTGATAGCGTGCAATGAGGTTTGCAATTTCTGAGTAAAATTAGAGCTTGTGCAGGTGGGTGTGAGGCTGCGATGGTACACAATTGTACCGATGTTTTCGCAGTCTTGCTAAACATTACAGATGTGTGTAAGATAAAGTGGGCGTCCCTACGTAGTGGTGTGGCAGCATTGCGATCGCAATGAATTACCATACTATCGCAGTTGACCTGCGTGCGTAATCACTGTTGCATTCACAGTTGGGTTCTGTAGTAAATCAGGCCCTATGTAAGACTTCAAAACTGCTAAGTATCACTATTAGCTGAATGCAAGATCCCTACTTCTGTAAATGTGCAATTAACTGATTTGAGAAGATATATTTAAATGAATGACATGTTAATCCTTTGATCACTTTTTTAAATGCTCAGAATATGACTAATTGGTCCAGGCTACACCAGGACAGTTCTGATTTAGGTATAAACAAGGAAAGGGTTCAGAGGGCAAATGTACTCAGTAGCGCACGCAGGGAGGTTTCTGAGTACCCAGAAACCCCCCCTGACAGACCCAAGAGCAGGCACCATGTTCTTAAGCCCCGTCCACCTCAAGGCAAATTCCCCAGGTCAGTCGGGAGAAGGCGGAGCCAATAAGACGTGATTCCATTAGAATCGTGTAATTTGGCTCTGCCCCCTCATGATTGACCAGCAAATCGCGGCATTTTGCCGCTAGGGGGGAGCCTATTGATTTGTGCAAGGTAAGTGTGTGTGTGTAATGTATGTGTAACTTATGTATGTGTGTGTGTAATGTATGTGTAACTTATGTATGTGTGTGTGTAAGGTATGTGTGACTTATGTATGTGTGTGTATGTGTGGAAACCCCCCTGTAAAATTCCTGTGTTTGCCCGTGAATGTACTGTAATTTTCAAAGTGCTATGGAATATATCAACTGATAAGCACATAGAGAATTGTGGCCAAAATAACAACTACTTAATCAATTATATATTCAGCCTATGGCAGTGCAGCTGTTGTTGAACTAAAACGCCCAGTATATTCTCTGCCAGAGCCTACAGTTTAATGACACCTGGAGCAGTTTTGTTTACTGCCAGAGACATGATACTATGATTTATCAACTAGTGATATTTTTGTTATCACTTGTTACGAATCTTAAATGGTGCTCCAACCAATCAGCTCCTAACGTTAAGTTATCAAACACATGACAGTTAGGAGCTGAGTGGTTGGAGGAGCACTGTATAAGATTCGTAATGAGTGATAAGAATATCACTCGATGAATCTGGGCCTGAATTTCAAGAATATCTCAACTCAACTACGTTTTTGGTCACAGGTATAAATGATTAGTTCTTCAATGTAAACATCTACTACCACTATGATACTTAGGGGGCATATTACTGAGTTTTCAACTAAAATAATGTAAAAACGGCCATTTTCACATAATTTTCACATTATTTTAGTTTCACAAAAATTTATCACAGGGCTTTTGGAGCAGATTTCAATAAAATCTTCTCCATGCCCATCAGCTCTGCTTATTGACATTTCCTACACCTGTGATAGTACATATGGTCAGCCCGGGATCCAGTCTAAAGACCTACAGTAAAAAGGTAGACAATGTCTAGATAGACACCAGATGTTAGACAGTCAATAGGTCGACAGGGATAAAAGGTTGACAGGGACAAAAGGTCGACACACTAAAGGTCGACATGTAAGAAGGTCGACAGGTACAAATGGTCGACAGGGTCAAAAAGTTGGCATGAAAAAGGTAGACATAAAAAATGGTCGACACATTTGGGGGTTTTTTAGGGATAGGGATAGGTTTAAGGTTAGGTTTAGGGTTAGGCACTTACCAGAGGGTTAGGCACTTACCCCAATGTTTGGGTTAGGCACTTACCCTGATGGTTAGGGTTAGGCACCAGGAGGGAGGGTTAAGGTTAGGCACTTACCGGAGGGTTAGGGTTAGGCACTAGAAGGGACGGTTAGGGTCAGGCACCTACCCCAATGCTTAGGGTTAGGCACCAAGGGGAGGGTTAGGGTTAGGGTGAAGATTAGAGTTAGAAAACAAACAAAAAAATGTGTCAACCATTTTTTGTCTACCTTTTTCATGTCGACCTTTTGATCCTTTCGACCTTCTTACATGTTGACATTTAGTGTGTCGACCTTTTGTCCCTGTTGACCTATTGACTGGCTAACATTTGGTGTCTATATAGACATTGTCTACCTTTTTACTGTAGATCTTTCAATCCACACCCGGTTGTCCTAGATTTATCTAACCTCAATTGTTAAATCTTTTGGAACAAACCCTTCTAAACTAACGCCATCGGTGAGTGAGCTGCTTCTGTAACTGGATGAGCTGAACTGTGTAGTCCTATCAGGCACTGACTTCATGATCTGTCTGCACCCGCTGCTTTATTGTACTGGGCATGTGCAGAGTGTGACCCAGCAAGTGAAGGCGTAAGCCCGATGAGGACACATTGCCAGGACAGAGCTTGTGATAAAACCTGTGATAACATCTAATATTGCAATGTGATATTAATTGATATTATAGCATCACCATCGTTTTCAAAATGCATATGCCATTTATTCCTATGGTTTATTTTATATGCAGTCTTATTATTCCCAGTTATTTTCAATATAGTTGCATTAAAAGCATACTTGCCTACTCTCCCGGGACCTCCCGAATATCGGGTGCTCCTCCCAGCACCCTGCAAGAGTAGGCAAGTCCCCCGGAATGGCGGATGCCCCCCTCCCCCGACTCCCAAAGTGCCCGCCGAAAAAATGGGCGGTTCGGGGGTGCGATGACGCAATTTGCACTGAATCACGTCATCGAAGCCCCACCTCCTGGTTTAGAACGTCAACAAAATGGCCTCTGCGCAGGGTTGAGAAAACCTTCAGCAGCCAAGAGATTAAAGAATCCAGAAAACATGACCTTTCATGGTATTCGAGGACTGGAGTTAAAAGCACTAATTTAAAAGAAGTCAGTGTCTTAGTACTTAGCAATAATTATATTGGTCATGGCGAGCTGATAAATCTATAACCAAGGACATTTTCAGTATTCAGTATATGTAATCTTACACTTCCAGACCAGAACTCTCCCGAGTCCTCATCGTCCTTTACCAGTTTAGTATAGACATAGACCAGCTCATTTTTCTTGACGTTAATAAATCTGCAGTCTGGGGCATAATAATCATCTACAGCTTTACCAAGTGAGATAGCATCTGAATAAGAAAAAAAACAAGGGAAAGTCAATCATTTTAGTCAAATTAGTGTCACTTTAAAGTTTGTTTTGATTTAATTAGTATTCCATCTTTAGTGCCTATGGTGAAAACGAATGTAAATCATTCACTGTATCATCTCCTTACTGTATTAAAATTCAACATTTATTAAATGGTGAAACGCAATTTTGCTTGTGTCCAATGACACATACTGTAGTGTACAGTACATAGACATGTACACAAAAGCATAGTCACAAACACTACAAGTTGCATACAATAACAGACAGGGTGACGATAGGGGTCTTTGAAGAAGTTATACATTTTTTATATGTAAAGGTTTGTGTAACATACTTATAAAAATGTAGAAGAAAAAGGGAACATGGGTAAAAAAGCAGGATTAGAGAGATCCAGTATTACTAAAAGTTGTCATAAATAAAGATAATATTTAACCAAGTGAATGTACAGTAGATATAACAGGAAAAAAGCATTAGCCAGAGTGAAGTTTTTCAAAATAGTACATTTAAATTTATGTCCCTGGCAGACTTACAAACACATTCATCGTCCGCACAAAGCTTATCCCTTGCCAACTTCGGCATGAAAGCCCCATTAGCCTCCTGATGTATAAATCCAAGACACAAGAATATAACCACAAAATAAACAACCGGAGACATTTCTCCCAATATTTCCTCCCAAGCACCTCAGTCAGTGTCGTAGTACGAAATGCCGCGTTACTCGGCACCTTCAATCATATGCAGTGCATTTAGGCAGAAGCTGAACATCTGGAAAACTCCAGGCAGCCAATAGGGGATGACTTGTGCAGCATTCCAGTCTCTCACATGGGGATGTGAAAACAAGAGGGCTCCTATGCAGCTGGTTATGAAAGACAAGCAGACACTTCCCTTACTTGGAAAAACAACTTTATGCACACAGAGTATTAACTGGTCTAACAATTCCAATGTACCATATACAGTGTTTTTTCATTTATTTTATAAATAATTACTAGAAGTGCATTATTCCTTATACTACATATTGAACACACACATACTGTACTGTAGACAGGCATTAGCATACAGTAAACATTTACACATTTATACTTTTGTACTTTCTCTCCTGATCATTTTACAAAGTAATCACGTTATAGGCCATTATATCATGTAAGTATAGTCATTTATTTTTGTTGAACTTGAGCAGTAAAAATTCTATACAAGCCGTTCTAGTTAGAGTCCATTAAACAATTTAAACAGAAAAACATTATTCTGTTCAATAAAATAAGCGAATTGTTTTACGTTGGGTTGCAAACTAGAGCATTGCACATGCATTTGTAAGGTTCAGCTCTGAGGGCCTGATTCGGGAAGGATCGCAGTAGCAAAGACCCACCGCAGTGCGTGGGCACGAACTAGCAATTGCGATGGGAAATGGGTTTGCAGAGGCTACGCAGACCTCGAGCACATTGATTGACAGGAAGTGCCGTTTGTGGGTGGTGACGGGGGGTGGGCGGGCGAACGCAGGCGTGCCAGTGCATTGCAACACCGTTGCATGGGGCGTGCATAAATTATCCACTGCAATACCATACGCAGCCTGAGGCCGCATAGCGTGCGCTGAAGTTAGCAATTCCTGAGTGAGGTCTGACCTGCTTAACTGTGCGCATGGGTCCGATGTTACCGATTATTTTGCTATGTTGCCCAAGTATACGGATGTGTGTGAAGGGAAGTGGGCGTCCTCATGGTAAGCTGTGATCACAATGCGATTGCAAACATTTGCATTCACCACTGATATTAGCAACTGCGGTGCGTGCGTTCTAGCAGAATAGCGATGCTTGCTGAATCAGGCCCTGAGTTCAGAAACACTTAAGTCAATTGTTTTGAGAAATTACTGTAGGACTATTCCATGCATCAGATTGCCAAGAAGCTGAATATCATACAAAGTTGTTCACTATTGTCTTGAGAGAACAGGAACTAACCTAGAAGGGCCAGATATACTACAGTACAAGAAGATAAGTACTTCAGAGGGGAGGTAGTTGAAATGCTGGCTCCAAGATACAGGCACTCATAATGCCGATGCTGGAATACCGACACCAATCAGCTCCAGCATCCCGACGGTAAGTAGTGGGGTTAGGGTAGTGACGTGCAGTAAGGTCAATGGCTGGGGAGGCAAACATGGAGATGGGTCTGAGTGCTGGGAGCCAGGGGTGTGTCTAGGGATCCGAGCACCCCTGGCAAGGTAATGGGCTGGCACCCCCCATAATTTCAAGAAGTGCCCCCAGTAATAGTCCCCCCTATGCAGTGCCCCAGTAGTAGTCCCCCCTATACAGTGCCCCCAGTAGCGGCCATCCCCCACATAACGTGCCCCCAGTAGCGGCCCCTACAATACAGTGCTCCCAGTAACGTCCATCCCCCCATAACGTGCCCCCAGTAGCGGCCACTTCCTATACAGTGCCCCCTAGTAGCCACACTCCTCCCCCCCTGTGATGTGCTAAAAAAAAAAAAACACACAGAAAAAAAAAGCAACTTACCTGATCCCCGCCCCTGCCGACAACCGCCGCTGTCCACTCCTCCGGGCCATGACGTCTCTCCCATCACCCGCTGCGGAGGGAGTCGGAGTTCATGAGTGAACTCCAGCTGGCTCCCTCTGTGGATGACGCAGCAGCCAGTGAGAGTCTGTGACTCTCATTGGCTGGCTGCTATAACAGAGAGCTGCCGCTGATGGCTGTGTGTTTGTAACTGTGTAGGGCAGACTGCTCTCACTGCGGTCTGCCCTACACTTGGGGCCCGGGGGACTAGCAGGGCTAGTTCAAGCCCCTGGGTTAGTCCACCCATTGGGTGCTGGTGGCACTGCCAGATTGGGGCCCCCCCTTTGGCCGGCACCCTTGGCGAGTGCCATCCTGGCCAATGGGTAGATATGCCCCTGCTGGGAGCCTATCTCTCACCCTCTACTCACTGTAACTCTCCCCTCACTACACTTAAGCTTCAGTGTCCATTGATTCTCCTACCTGCATCACTGTCTTCTCTTGCTGCTGCTGACTCCAGTCTCTAAACACTGCTCGGCACTTCCTGGTCACATGACACATCCAAGGAGTCCATCAGTGCTCAAGGCACGTCCCCCATACTCAGGCATGCCTCTATTACCTCTCTTTCTGTGCAGCTTACTGCCCGTGGTGTGGCCCCACCCATAGCTCTGCAAGCAGTGTCTGACTATACAGAAGTGAGGCTCGGCTGTTCTTCCTCATCTCTCGTCTCCCTGCAGTCCCAGGGAGCTCCACAAAGCTGGTGAGTGTTAACTATAAAAATGATAACAATAAACAAAGTACTGTAGACGTTTAGAAGTTATAACTATCTTTGTATTATGCTAATCATTTTTATATCAAAATTCAGGAGTATGACATGGGTGGCTCAGCCTCCCCTGCCTACCCTGACTGCACGTCCTTGGGCTGGGGGGGGGGTAGGGATTAGGGTTAGGCAGTAGGGGGAGGGTTAGGATTAGGTATTAAGGGGGAGGGCTAGGTTTAGGCACTAGAGGGGGATGGCTAGGTTTAGGACTAGGGGGTGAGGCTAGGTTTAGGGGTTGGGTTAGGGTACATAGCCGCCGCTGTCAGTATTTTAACCTTGTCGGGATGCCAGTGTCGAGATTCTGACTGCTGGGATCCCGAGCGGCAGCATCCTGTACCCAACCCCTTCAGAGTCTGCAGTGCGAAAAACAGAAGTTTTACAGCTTCTGAGTTGCCAGCTTCCTTAAAAAGTGCACACCAAAATCCAGTGACATGTGCCACAGTAAAAAGATAACCATTGCCCTATAGGCAAAGGTTGCAAAGAAAAAGCCATTGTTGAAATGATCAAATAGGAAAGAAAGATTACAATTCACTAAAGAACACAGACGTTGGTCAGTGGATGACTGGAAAAGAGTACTATGACCAGTGGCGTAACTAGGGTATTTGGAGCCCAGGGCAAATTGAAAAAAGGAGCCCCACTCCTTCCCCTCTGTACGTGCACCCAAAAATGGACATGGCCACTGAAAAATGGGGCTTGTCAACATGACACACACACCTTTTCATGGCACTCTGGGAACATTCCTTTCCATTCCATATGCACCTTAATGCAGTGCCCCTTATACAGTCCCCCCTATGCAATGCCCTCAGTAGTGGTCCCCCTTATGCAGGCCCCTATTAGTGCCCCACATACAGTACCCCAGTAGTGGTCCACCTTATGCAGGCCCACAGTAGTGCCCCTTATACAGTGCCCCCAGTAGTGATCCCCCTTATGCAATCCCCCATTAGTATCCCTTACACAGTGCCCCCCCAGTAGAGGTCCCCCTTATGCAGGCCCCCATTAGTGCCCAGTGACCCCAGTAGTGGTCCCCCTTATGCAGGCCCCCAGTAGTGATCACGCATAGACATACACACAAAACAGAAAAAACAGACTTACCTGAGACCCCGCTCCTGCCGCACCCGCAGCAGTCTGCTTCTCCATCTCCATCCTTCCATTTGGTCCTATGGGAGAGACATCATGACGTCTCTCCCATCACCCATTGCAGGAGCAGGAAGGCGGAGCTCATTTGTGAGCTCCAGCACGGCTCTGGCAGTGGGCACAGCAGCCAATGAGAGTCTGTCTGACTCTCATTAGCTGCTGAAACATACACATTGCCGCCGGCGGCGATATGTGTGTAAACGTGTAGTGCGACCGCACTATTCACTGCGGTGTGCACTACACTGGCTAACTAGGACAGGCCTGTACCATGGTCGGCGGTGCCCCCCTCCCCCCGCACCCCGGCAGCCCTGCCCTAGTTACGCCACTGACTATGGCCAGATGAGTCGAAGTAAGTTTGAGGCATCTGATTCAAAGTGAAGAACAGGGGGTAAATGTAATAGCCTGCGCGATGCAGGCATCAGTGAGTTCCTGTCAAGTCGGACCGATGTTTTAAAGGAGCAATCATTTAAAAGGCAAAACCTGATTGCTCCTTTAAAACTATTACCGGACACCGCTCCTTTCCGATGGGAAAGAATCCCGGTTGGAAGAAGGATTCTTTCAGATTCCTCCACCTCTGTTCGGCTTCTTCAGCTGGATGCCGAGTTTTTTGTGTGCATGTGTGAAGTGAGACCAAGTTCACACTTGCACACTAGCACTGCCGAGCCAGCTACTGCGCATATGTGAACTTGGGTTTCACTACTAAAGTAGCAGTGCTAAAGTAGCGATGATAAAGTAGTGGTGATAAAGTAGTGGTGATAAATTAGCAGTGATAAAGTAGCGGTGCTTAAGCAAGTAGTGGTGATAAAGTAAAGTAGCGGTGATAAAGTAGCAGTGATAAAGTAGTGGTAATAAAGTAGCGGTGATAAAGTAGCAGTGATAAAGTAGTGGTAATAAAGTAGTGGTGATAAAGTAAGTAGTGGTGATAAAGTAAAGTAGCGGTGATAAAATAGCGGTGATAAAGTAAAGTAGCGGTGATAAAGTAGCGATGATAAAATAGTGGTGATAAAGTAGCAATGATAAAGTAGCGGTGATAAAGTAGCGGTGATAAAGTAGCGGTGATAAAGTAAGTAGTGGTGATTAAGTAAGTAGTGGTGAGAAAGTAAAGTAGCGGTGATAAAGTAGTGGTGATAAAGTAGTGGTGATAAAGTAGCGGTGATAAAGTAGTTGTGATAAGGTAAGCAATGGTGATAAAGTAAAGTACCGGTGATAAAGTAGAAGGATAAAGTAGTGGTGATAAAGTAAAGTAGCGGTGATAAAGTAGAAGGATAAAGTAGTGGTGATAAAGTAGTGGTGATAAAGTAGCAGTGATAAAGTAGTGGTGATAAAGTAGTGGTGATAAAGTAGCAGTGATAAAGTAGTGATGATAAAGTAATGGTCATAAAGTAAAGTAGCGGTGATAAAGTAGCGGTGATAAAGTAAAGTAATGGTTATAAAGTAGTGGTGATAAACTAAAGTAGCGATGATAAAATACTGATGATAAAGTAAAGTAGCGGTGATAAAGTAGTGGTGATAAAGTAAAGTAGTGGTGATAAAGTAGCGGTGATAAAGTAGTGGTGATAAAGTAAAGTAGTGGTGATAAAGTAGTGGTGATAAAGTAGCAGTGATAAAGTAGCGGTGATAAAGTAAAGTAGCGATGATAAAGTAGTGGTGATAAAGTGGTGGTGATAAAGTAAAGTAGCGGTGATAAAGTAGTGGTGATAAAGTAAAGTAGCGGTGATAAAGTAGCGATGATAAAGTAGTGGTGATAAAGTAGTGGTGATAAAGTAAAGTAGTGGTGATAAAGTAGTGGTGATAAAGTAGCAATGATAAAGTAGTGGTGATAAAGTAGCGGTGATAGAGATCACAGGGACAGCTGATTTTTGGATGCTGTCTCTGCAGCAGAGCTATGTTGAATTGCCCTGATGATTTTGTATCCACCATTGCTACTCGCAGCGAGTTGGATACTTACTTATCGGGGGTCACCCTGCCCTTTAAACAAAGTTCAAGGAATACACAGAAATAAAGGAATAATGAACTAGAAAGTTAATTATTTGACAAAGAGGTATCAGTTGTGAAATTAATAATAAGAGATTACTTACATTCATACAATAAATGGTAGCTATGGCTATATATAGTAGTGGAAATGACTGATCAAGGACAATTAAGGGTCAATATAACACAAATCTATTAATTTCTATGAAATGTCAAACGGAATGGACCAGTGTCTTTTTATTGGGGTCTGCACGGATGGTGTAGTGGCTGAAGTCATGAGTTCAATTCCTGGTCATGGACCATCTGTGTATGTGCCATCTATAAATGTGTGAAATGAAACCCTAGTGTATGTAAGGGAACATACAAGGGTGGTTCAGTAACTAAGATAACAAGACCTCTCACATGTGTGATGTTCTCTATATCATTCCAATTCCCCGACAGACCGGAGCAGGTAGAGCCTTTGATAACTGCAGGACAGACGTTCAAAATGAGCAGCAATCTGGCCGGCCAAACACATCCACCACAGATGATAAAAAGGCAGTGCACCAAACCCAAACATGTTTCTGTGACATGACGTTATCACCGTACACCACGACAAGTTGGCGATGAATTTCAGCTGCTGATGTGCCCTTTAGATGCAGAAATCTGATCACACTACGCACCTCAATGTTGGACCATGTTTCCACCAGCCCCGCTATCTTACATCGGATGTAGGGACAGTATGACTGATATGAGGCGCAGTCTAATGGCCGTGAGGGGAAGCAGTGGCCTACAGGCTCTGGTCTGGTGGAAAATAAGAATGAAATAGACACACGAGATGTCTTGTTACCTTACTTACTGAACCACCCTCATAGATTGTAAGCTCCATAGCACAGTGACTGGTGTGAATGACTGCAATATTGTCAGTAAAACAGTGGAATATGTGTGCGAAAATATAAATAACTAATAATATAATAATAAATGCTTATTGTAGCAGCTGTCCTGGCTTGAATAAATTGGTAAATAGTCCCCTGCGACTTGCAGTTACGAGGAATGATACTTTCTCAGGGCCTCACTGCAACCAATTATAAATAGCCCACTGTATCATAATTACATTGCATTATTTTATATTAAAGTCACAGAGCACCAAAATATGACAATAGTGGCTCAGCTCTCTAATGCTTTAAAGTGAAATCAATAACGCATTTTATTTTATAGATTCTTTATAGCTGAGATAATAAATGTATCACATTTCTATTGCAGTGAAATCCTAGGAATGCTGAGCCTGAAGTACTTTAACAGGTTGGTTGTAATAGTTAATGTTCCAGTTATTTTTTGCAATATGTTGTATTTTGTTCTTCAAATATATAGCTGACTATGGGCAGGAAAAGTTTTGCACAGAATAATTAAGGACCAGGGGACGTGGAATAAAATGTAGGTTATTCAGTGGAGAGAAAAAGATTCTGCATTTATACAGGAGAGCCCCAGGTTATAAAGTTGTACAAACTTTTGTATCACGAACTGTATTTTCATTCTATTTATCTACAACACACTATAAACAATAGTATTTTGTTTAGTTTTTTAGAACATTATACAATGAACCTTTCTATGGTTACAAAGGGACTGCATAGCTTCTAGAATCTAATAAATAAAATAAACATTTACAGCCCGATTTTGAGTTACATGTAATGTGTACACAACCCCGGGCAACTGCTGTAAACAGATTGCGAATAGAATGCCGTTGCGGTTATACGCACATATCCTGAGTTGAATGCATCGTAGCGAACGCACCTCCCCCCGTTTGTAAGAACATATGTCATCACTATCATCAACACTTCCACCTTCCCGATAAGACAGTGTTTCCCGACTCCAGTTTTCAGGGACCCCTAACAATGCATGTTTTGCAGATCTCCTTGTTGGTGCACAGGTGTATCATTACAATATTATAATTATTCCAATTGTGATTCTGAGGATGTCTGTAAAACATGCACTGTTAGGGGTCCCCAAGTAATGGAGCTGGAAAACTCTACCACACTAGTTGTAGTTGCAGAAGATCGGCTGTTTAAATTTGGCATCCACTGTGCATGCGCAGGACCCAGAACAACGTTTTCAGTCAATCCTGGCAACGCCCCATGACAGATCTGCTAAATGGTGCGTTTGCACTGTTGTCGTCCAGTTTCCACACATAAATGCCAATTTAGAGGCTGCAGAGAAAAGGCTGAGATGTGCAGTGTTGGACTGGGGCATGAAGGGCCCACCAGGGAAAGCAGTGGTAGCGGCCCAAGCTTAAGCAGTGTGACCAGCCACCAGAGGGGGTGTGACCAGCCACAACAGATGGACTTGGCCAACCATTAGAGAGGACATACAAAGAACAGCGCCCAAAAGAGGTGGTAGGGGTTTGTGAGCACCACCCACTTTGATCAGCACTAAGCCTAATCTTAGTGTAGTTTCTATAGAAACAATTCAAGAACCCAAGTTCATCCATGAGCCTGCTCCACCCTTAGAGGAGGGAGTGGGGGCCAGAGGCAGTGGGGCCCACCGGGGATTTCCCCTGTATCCCTGTGGGCCAGTCCGACCCTGGAGATGTGTACCACTCTGTAGCATGCTAAGAAGTACACTGCGCTCTGATAATTATGTTGGAACATATGAGTAACACATTGGTATATGAAACTTAATTTATTATCTCTAAAAAAACTCATTTTGCATTATGTCACCTTTGTCAATGTTCCCATGTACTTCTTGCAACACGCTGCTTTTCATATCTCATTTTTTTTAGGTAGGGGGGTTGGGCAAGCAGAAATACATTAGTTGGCGCCACATCGTGTAAAGACCAGAACTGGGGAGATAAACTGAAGCTTCCCAGGTGCCTTTCAAAGACTTGTACAATACAAGATAATCTCCAGTGCTGACTTTGGTGTATAAAGATGTGGCTTTGTGTAAACACCCTAAATGGGGAAAATATTGCCCTGTATGACAAGAACTCTGTCTAATGAACAACCTCTGGGTTTTGTTTTTTTTCCCAATTAATAAGAAGAGTGACCACAGTATTTGAAAGTAGCAGCTCATACAAATAATATGCTAATAAAGGAAAAATAAGCGCTCCAAATGGTGACACCTGTAAACATGAGAAATGGGTTAGTGAGGTATTAAATGTTTATAGTCTTCTCCTTTTAGTGAGAGCCGGGTGCAGTTGTATTAGAGATGAGGCTCCGGTGCCTTTACAGAGTGCAATACCCCGTCTGTCCCTATTCAACCCTGCCATTCTCTTGGAGGTCTGAGCTTAGTGTTCGAATTGGTCAGATCCTCCTGTTCTTGCAGCGGGTGCATCTGGCCAGCGGCAGCCATGGATAATGGTGTCACTTGGCTAATTTGCATACATGGTCATCCCGGCAATTCCAGTTTTTCTCCAATTTTCGTCTAACAAAAGACCATGCCAGTGTTTCTGTAGTATTGATTCTATCATATGGTGGTGTTATGAATCCCAAAGCCTGCTCCGTGTGAACCCCTTAGAACCCAGGCTACCGAGGTCTTCCTATAATTGTGGGTGTCTACCTGCGCTCTCACTAAATGGATAGGGGTTGTGTGTTCATGCAGCAGTGGTACCTTCAAGGTCACCCAAACCTTATATAAGATAATCTGACAAGAAAGAGGGGGGGGGTACTGCGCTTTCCCTTAATTAAGATGACCGTCGATCATCATCAGCATTCACAAGTAAAACACAGCACAGGGATCTAGTGAACATGATTCCCATTTTTAATCAAGATAATTCCCTCACTAAAGATGGCCACCGCATATGGGGAATTGCCTGTATAACAACTGATACTTGTAATGACACATACGCCACAACCAAGATGGTGCCCACCAGCACCTCCCCTATATATGAGGATGCCACATACAAGATGGCACACACCAGCACTCCTTGAGAAAGGCCCGGAAGGCTGATACGCATCGGAGTTACAGATCTAAGAGACACACCACTCATCGCAGAATTGTCTGACACCTAATTAGGAATCCGGAAGTCTCCTCGCGCCAGAAGCGAGTAGAGCCGCTGGGGAGCCTGCTGACCCCGGGTGCCGCGAGATCACAGTACACGTGACACCCGGAAGTCTCGCAGAACCCAGTGTGGACTGCATCCCTTAGACGCAGGACATTGGAGACCAGGAGGACACAGAGGAAGACTGCGGGTACACCCGGAGGTGTACGGAAAGGACGCGGAGGGTAAGTAAGTGCACCTGGGGGTCACGGGACGCCGCCCCGCCAGACACTGCTTACAACACCTCGCGTATTGACATTGGTTTTCTCCACCACTCAGCCCGATACTATTTACCTATGTATTCATTAATACTGAACAATACTGCATGCCCTGACATTAATACACTCTCATCCACCCAGGATTAATCCATCCATACTGGGTCAGGCACCTTAATAAGAGACCTATTAACAAGTACCTAAGGGTATTCATTTAATTTAGAACAAACAAGCATTTAGTGTCCACCTACGGACACACATTCATTAATTTTATGCAGGAGCAGTGTGACTCCTAATAAACGCCAGTTATTAATAAAACATACAGTGTGAGTTTCATTCATATACGTAATATCACAAAGTTCATTCAAGCGCAGTACCCCCCCCTCTTTCTAGCGAGGTCTTCCGCCACTAACAACTGCCCGTTGTTCCCTTAGAACCTGAGACACATTCACCAGTACTTAGGCAGCTGCCTGGTCTTAAAACTCGGGGTAGCACTGATTCCCACGAAGGTACAATGGGATTCAGTGGTGAGAGGAACGACAGGAACAGATATAGGTACAGGTAAGGCTTGAAAGTCGATGGTACGACTTAGTGATCTGACGGTGCAGTTTGGGAACCGATTGTGCAACAAGAACTGGTAGCAGAGCTTGGAGAACAAGTGATGCGGCTTTGAGAGCTGATGGTGCGGCTTGTGAGCCGATGGTTCGGCAGGAGCCAATTGCAGAAGTTGGTATGCATGTGCAGTGGCTTTGGAGCCGATGGTGCGGCTTGGAGCAGGTAGCAGATGATAGTACACAATTGATGTGGCTTTGAGAGCCGGTAGACTGAAAACAGTGTACTTGTTTGTGTACGGCAGCTTTGATAGCTGGTACACAAGTTTGCAGCTTTGAGAGCTGGTATACAAGACTGTCTACCGTGATACGGCTTTGAGAGCCGGAGGCAGCACGGAAGCCGCTGGTACAGCTAGGGAGCCGTTGGAGAGGCTAGAGCCGGGAGCAAGGTAATTCCGGTGGAGTACCAGAATACACTTTCACGAGGTGATACAGAATTCTGCCGGTGCGGCTGAGCCGAGAGGACCTACAGGAATGCTATAGTCGGCGCGGTGCCAAAAGGCCAGCGTGTACAAATAGGAGGAGAAACCAATCACACCGTAGTGTGGATAACATGTGACCTCCCGAGGCGTGTACATTGCCTAGCAACTGAGGAATTCGGAACAACACCGTCATGAGAAGGTAAACTGCTCGAGGGAGACAAGTCGTAACCGCGACTTGTAACAGGTGGTTGCTATTGAATTGTGTAATAAAACACATTTTGATATCTTAATTTTCCCATTCTTTTTATATTGTATACGGTCTTTCTTATTTAATTGTGAAACTTTGTTAATTTGTTCCTGACGGACTGATTCCTTATATCTTTTTTGTATAAATATTTCTTTCATTGCTTGAATTTGTTCTTTGAAGGTTCTTTCTTCGGTGCAATTCGTCATTATCCTCCAGGAAAATTGTCTATCCACTTTTGATGGTGGTTACTATTAGTGGAAAGTATGTTATTGCCAGTTACTTCTTTGTGTGGGTTCTTGTTTGGATTTTATGTTCCTTTATAAAAGTCTGCAAATTTAAGAAAACCATCATTTCTTTGCTAGTGGTGGTGACGAACTCCAGTTTAATTATATTCTCATTCATTTATTTTATAAAGCCATTCAAATCTTTTTCAGATCCTTCCCATATGTAGAACAAGTTATCAATGTACTGTATCTATGCCAGCAAATGATGTTTGTGTATAAGTGTTGTTACTACATATCATATTGTCTTCCTATTTTGCTACGAAAAAGCGTAGCTAGGTGCAAAGATGTGTCCATTGCTGTGCCTTTCTTTTGCAAATAAAAGCTCCCTTTATACCAGGAGTAGTTATGTTTTAAAATAAAATCAACATTTTCCATAAAAAAATTTGCTGCTTGGGGATATTTGTCATTATTGAGAGGTAGTGTCTTGTATTTTCACACCTTATTTTGTGTTCAATACTGGTGTATAATGACCTCACATCACTTGTACAAAGTATATACGACTGTTTTCATTCTAACTTATGAATTCCTGTAAAATATTCATGGTACCTTTAAAATAATTTTTTTTGTCTTCCAAAAAGGGGCTGCAAAAATGATCTACATATTTTGATATGTTTGACCCAATGCCCGATATTGTTGGTTATCCCCGGTGGGTTTTCCTGATTCTTGTGTATTTTTGGCAGAAAATAAAATCTGGGGATCTTTCGATTCTTTTCAAGTAGGAAGTAGTACTTTTATTATTGACTATATCTATCTACATCTAAAAGTTTACAAAATGGTTTTTTAAAATTTTTTTGCTTTTCAAATTTTTCTGTGTCAGATAATAGTCGTTCTGCCTCCTGTTCATACTTTTCCCTGTCCATAATTACCACTCCTCCTCTCTTGTCAGCAGGGTTATAATTATTAAATTATCTTCTTTTAATTCTCTTAGGGTCTATGTAATAATAATCACGGCACTGCCACGATTATTAACGTTCCAACTCACCGGGGATATTTAAATTTTTAATAAAAATATCCCAGCTATGTACTACCGAGAACTGGCAGGGACAGCAGTTGCAGTAACTGTTGTCCACATAAGTTGTACCCCCGGCATTTCAGAGAAGTCTTTCACTGAAGTGAAAGACTTCCCGTGACAAGCTGACACTGCTGTCAAATCTCCTGCATTAGGGCTATTAGTACATAGGAGCAATACATAAAATAATGCAGAAACTGCAGTTTTTGCATCTATTTATATAAAAATCAGCTTGATACATAGGCCCCTTAGTCCATTTTGATCTTCAGCTATGAAATTGTAATTCATCTTAATTTTTTCTGTCAAAAGTTCCATTTCTTTTTCTACTAATTTCAGTTGCAATATGTGGTCCCTTTCACATGAACTGGATTAAAGTTTGAGGTTGGTTTTAATGACGTGTGTGTTGGAATTTCGAACTTGAAGCTGTAGCTTGTCTCGTGACAGGGTCTTTAATAAAGTATTTATTATTACACAATTTTCTAATGAATTTTTGAGTATCTATGTATAAGAAGTATCAAGCAATAGATGGGTACAGCACCACTACCTGTGTGACTTACTGAGTGAAACAAATAAATATTAATATGTATAGCAACTTAGCCTATTATTTTTTCGGCGTCCGCTCTGAGACAATAGTGTAATACTAGTGTGAGTATTTTTAGAAAGTGAAAAACAAGAGAATTGACAATCAGGCGACTAGTTTGCTAGATGTGTAAATTCACACACAGTAAAATGTACAGTGGATAAGTTAATGGTTTCCAAATGTAGTTATACCTCAGACCATATAGAGGGGCGTGTTCCATGCTAATTAATAAATATAACAAACCAATAAATAGCAAGGTGCTTAGTGCAAAATATGATATATCTGATTACATCTAAATAAAAATTGTTGAACTCATATAGATAACAAAGTGCTAGTGCAAAAATATGAATGAATCTGAAACAAAGTGCTAGTGCCAAGTATAATAAAAATTATGACAATTTATTGAAAAACAGTGCACATAAAAATATATAAATAAATATGACCATAAAAACAACGACTGGCAGTAAATAGATAAAAACAAAGTAGAGGAAAGTTGATATTTTTAAGCAGCTTATCTGATTAAAGGAGAGAGGTAGTTCTCCACAGTGCATGAGGCAGCCAACACTCCAACGCGTTTCGTCACTATGACTTCATCAAGGGGATATTGCTTCAGTGTGGTGGTCCTGTATTTATACCACACTGAGTTCAAATGAGAGTCAGGTGTTCACCTTATTTCCTTTGTCTTAGGGAGACCTCAAAACCAAGCGATTTCATAATTCAGCAAGCCATCATTTAAAATAGTTTGTGTTACAGGGTTTCCCATAAAAAATTTTTAGTTATAAATAGTCAAACGGCGATCTTTTAAGTTCAACTTCCGCCCTTTGTGAACTGGCTTCTGCCCTTACTTGGAGAGTCACATCCGTTCCCGGCAGCTGTGTTGAACCATAGCGTGCGATGAAGCACTTCCATTTTCTTCCTCGTGTTCCGAGTTGGACACGTCACTTCCGCCCGCCGCGTGTTGACGTGTTCGGAGGTGAGCCGCGTCACTTCCGCCAACCCTTCTTTCGTTTCGCTCCAGGACGCGGCACATCACTTCCGCCCTTACTTAATAGATGTGTTGAGCTCTTCCGCCCCATTGTTTTCTCCGGACTTAATGCTTCCGGCCTTCTTGTCTATAGAATTAGTATGTTTTTGCCCAAGTATGAATAATGAATAGGTGGTGTCTTCCATCTTATCTGAAACTAAAATAATAAAGGATAAGCATTCCATTTAAGGAGGATAATCTGTTTTGATGCTGGATATATAGGTTAGATCATTAAATGATTAGTCTAAGTATACCATTCTCTTTAGGCATAGATATATATTAGAATAATAAGATAGTGATAGTTTGATCTAAAAACTATGAATATGTACTGAATTGTTTTATGTATATAATTATATTGGATATTGTTTAGATATTTATTCCAAAAAGGAATTTCTTTAAAAGTTCAACCAAGAGGAGCAGAAATTCAGGGATATAATAAGTTGTGAAATGTTCTTAAAGTATGGGGATCATTCTTTCACTCTTTTCCTTGAAGAAGAGGTTCCAAAGACTCTGAAAATTTCTTGGATTTTCATATTGGTCAGACTCAGACAAACGACCTCTTTTCATCCAGTTAGATAGTTAAAATCAGTTTTAAGATGTACTTGAAGTATGGGGATCATTCTTTTACTCTTTTTCTTGAAGGGGAGGTTCCAAAGACTCTGAGGATTTCCTGGATAATCATATTAGTCAAACCCAAGATCCACCTCTTTCCATTCAATTGGGTAGTTAGAATTGTAAAGTTCTGATACCATTATTCACTCCTCAGCCTTAAGGCTTACAATTATGAATATGCTATAATTCCCTTTTTAGGCATTATCATTCTCTAGCCTGGTTATATTCCAAACCGCCGGCTCAATTTGCAGCACCAGGTATTCTCAAGGGGTTACCTTCCTTGGTACTAACCTGGCCCAATCATGCTTTGCTTCCAAGATTGGACGAGATTGGGCTCACACATGATGGTATGGCAGCAAATACATATTTCGATGGTCCATAATGCCAGATATTCTACCAAACCTGAACTTCCCTCAGAAGATGAACCTTCAGGGTACTACTCAGGCCCATCCATAACCTGGGGGTATATTGGTAGATAGGAATGGAGCATATTACAAGAAAGGAGCAATTTCGTAGTATTCATTGAAGCCTTTAGGTGCCAGTGTGTCCAGTTCAAACAGCCAGAACATCTCTCTTCTTGATAGCAGATTGCCCAAATCCCCACCTCTTTCTCCCAGGGTAACGTGTTCTATTGCCTTGAAGGTGATATCTTCGGGATCCGAATTATGTTTTATTGAGAAGTGTTTGGAGACTGCATGTCCTTCAACTCTGTTTCTAATGTTCCTAATGTGCTCCTGAATTCTGATTTTGAGTGGTCTCTTGGTTTTTCCTATGTACTTAAGTCCACATGTGCACTCTAACAGGTATATCACTGATGTGGAGTTACAGTTCATAAAATTCTTTATAGTATATTCCTTAGATCCGTCCGAATTCGTAAATGTTTTTCTCTTGGGGTGAAGAAATTTGCAAATATTGCAATGTCCGCATTTATAGCTTCCATTGCACTTCAAAGTGTTCATAGTTGGTCTTTCATTTCCTTTATCCCTCAGCATACTCGGTGCCAGTAAATCTTTTAAGTTCCTTGATTTTCTATATATAATCTGTGGTTTTGTCGGTAGGATCTTTTGGAGTAAAGGATCCATCAGAAGGATATTCCAGTTTTTGTTAAGAGATTTTTTAATGTGATTCTCGTGTCCATTATATGTTGTAATAAATGGTACCATTTCTTCTTTTTGTGGTTTCTCCGTCTTGTATTGTAGTAGATTATTTCTCTGTAGGTTTTTCATTTTCTGCATAGCTGTATTGATGATTGCTTCCGGATACTCTTTTTCTCTAAACCTGGTTGCATAAATATCAAGTTGTTCATTACAGACGTTAACATTGCTGCAATTACGTTTAATTCTGTAGAACTGGGAGTATGGTATGTTGTTCTTCCATTTGTCCAGGTGACAGCTTTTATAATGCAGGTAGCTGTTCGCATCTACTCCTTTTATAGATTTTTTTGTGCAAATTTGGTCACCTTCTGATGTTAAAATCAAATCCAAAAACTCAATACTTCTGTTGTTAAAATTTGATGTGAATTTAAGATTCATATTGTTATTTGAAATAAAAATTAAAAAATCGTTAAAAGATTCTTCCGATCCTTCCCAAATAATTAAAATATCATCAATATATCTCTTATAAAAAATGATATTGTCTTTAAAAGGGTTATTGCTGTAAATATAATTCTTTTCCCAACATCCCATGAACAAATTCGCAAAGCTGGGAGCAAAAGTTGTACCCATTGCGGTTCCACAAATTTGACGATAAAATTGATTTAAAAATTTAAAATAATTATGAGTAAGTATAAAAGACATAAGATCACATAAAAACTCTTTGTGTGGAACTTCAATTTCTTCATCCAACTCTAAAAACATTCTTGATGCGTTGATACCTTTTTCATGCTCAATACATGTATATAATGATTGTACGTCGATAGTTATCCAGTTATAAGTTGATCTCCATGTTATATTTTTGGTTTGCTGTAATACACTCGTAGTATCCTTTAGATAAGATTCTAGTTTGATAACATATTTTTGTAAAAATATGTCAACAGTGCTGTAATACACTCGTAGTATCCTTTAGATAAGATTCTAGTTTGATAACATATTTTTGTAAAAAGATGTCAACATATTTGGAGAGGTTGGATGTGAGGGAGTCAATACCTGCTATTATGGGCCTCCCTGGAGGTTCTGTAAGTGACTTATGTATTTTTGATAAAAAATAGAAAATCGGGGTTGTGTGGTTTGATTTCATTAAAAATTGAAATTCTTCTTTGGTTAAAATATTCCTCTGTAGACCAAAGAGTAGAATGGTTCTAAGTTCTTCTGTATATTCTTCAACTGGATCTTTGGTCAGTTTTTCATAAGAAATTTGGTCATCAAGTAATCTATGTGCTTCTTTTAAATAGTAAGCATAATCCATGATAACCAAACCCCCCCCCTTTATCAGCTGGTTTTAGAACTATCTCACAGTTTTCCATTAAGTTTTTAAGTGCCTCCTTTTCTCTATTACTTAGATTTTGTTTTTTTATTGGTGCATAGTTTGTCTGATTACTGCAAAGGTCCTTCTTTACCATTTCATAGAAAACGTTTATGTGAGTCCCTTTTGATTCCAGTGGGTAGTATGTTGATTTACCTCTAAGACCGGATTTTGAATTAGGGGCAATATAGTACTTTAAAGGTGCTGATTCTTTTCTCAAAAAATGTCGTTTGAGTGTGAGATTTCTCACAAACTTGTTTAAATCAATAAAAGTGTTGAATTTGTTCATGCTTCTTGTCGGGGCAAAGTTCAAGCCTTTGCTTAATAGCGTTATTTCAGATTTAGTGAGTGTATGCTGGGATAAATTAAATATGCCTTTGGATTTCGGATCTATTAAAAATTCCTCCTTTTTTGGTTTCTTCCTCCTGCCGCCCCGTTTTCCTCTTCTTCTCTGTACCTTCGCTTCAGGGGGGAGGCTGTTTTGGTGGTTTCTCTGAACATTGGATTTTTGTTGCTTAAATGATCTTGTGCTGGTGATAAAAAAAGCTCATTATCACTGTTTGAGTCCAGATGTTGTAATGCGGAAAATCTATTTCTAGGTTTAAGTCCTATCAGACCAGTATAAGTAGGAGGATCTCTGTTTCTTCTGTAGCTAAACCTTCTAGTGGGTGCTACTTTCCAGCTATGTCCTTCTCCAGACTCATATCTGGTGTTGGTTCTCTCTTTTTTCTGGAATCTCGTCCAATTTTTAACTTTATTCAACTCGTAGTCCTTCTTATCTCTAATAAACTTCTTTTCTTTGTTCTTCATGACTGATTCTTCTACTCTCTCCACCTTTCTAAGTAGTACTTTTTCATTTTCTTTATATTCCTCTTTTTCTTTGTGTTCTTCCATCTGGGGTTCCATTCTAATGATTTCCTTCTATAAATTTGAGAGTACTGCCTTTTTTTCCTCAATTATTAGTTTTATAAGCTCTAATGAGCATTTGTGTAAAATGTCATCCCATTTTTTAAAAAAATCTGAATTATCCAGTCCAAAAGTTGGATTCTTAATAAGTCTTAGACCTCTTGGGATTCTGTTAACAGATAAATAGTGTTTCAGTCCCCTAATGTCCCAGCATGCCTTTACTTCTTTTGTGAGCATTTTTTCCATTTCCCAGAACATATTATCCATGTTCTGTGTGGGGACATTTTCACATATTGGGGTGTTTTCATTGAACACTCTTTGGCATAGGTCATTCCTTTTATTCACACGATCTTTATTTCTAAACATGTTGAACAAGTATAGGCAGCTATTCCCCCAATCAACACAAAAAAGAAAGAAGTATCAAGCAATATATGGGTACAGCGCCACTACCTGTGTGACTTACTGAGTGAAACAAATAAATATTAAAATGTATAGCAACTTAGCCTATTATTTTTTCGCCGTCCACTCTGAGACAATAGTGTAATACTAGTGTGAGTATTTTTAGAAAGTGAAAAACAAGAGAATTGACAATCAGGCGACTAGTTTGCTAGATGTGTAAATTCACACACAGTAAAATGTACAGTGGATAAGTTAATGGTTTCCAAATGTAGTTATACCTCAGACCATATAGAGGGGCGTGTTCCACACTAATTAATAAATATAACAAACCAATAATAGCAAGGTGCTTAGTGCAAAATATGATATATCTGATTACATCTAAATAAAAATTGTTGAACTCATATAGATAACAAAGTGCTAGTGCAAAAATATGAATGAATCTGAAACAAAGTGCTAGTGCCAAGTATAATAAAAATTATGACAATTTATTGAAAAACAGTGCACATAAAAATATATAAATAAATATGACCATAAAAACAACGACTGGCAGTAAATAGATAAAAACAAAGTAGAGGAAAGTTGATATTTTTAAGCAGCTTATCTGATTAAAGGAGAGAGGTAGTTCTCCACAGTGCATGAGGCAGCCAACAGTCCCAAAATTTTCAGAGTCTTTGGAACCTCTTCTTCAAGGAAAAGAGTGAAAGAATGATCCCCATACTTTAAGAACATTTCACAACTTATTATATCCCTGAATTTCTGCTCCTCTTGGTTGAACTTTTAAAGAAATTCCTTTTTGGAATAAATATCTAAACAATATCCAATATAATTATATACATAAAACAATTCAGTACATATTCATAGTTTTTAGATCAAACTATCACTATCTTATTATTCTAATATATATCTATGCCTAAAGAGAATGGTATACTTAGACTAATCATTTAATGATCTAACCTATATATCCAGCATCAAAACAGATTATCCTCCTTAAATGGAATGCTTATCCTTTATTATTTTAGTTTCAGATAAGATGGAAGACACCACCTATTCATTATTCATACTTGGGCAAAAACATACTAATTCTATAGACAAGAAGGGCGGAAGCATTAAGTCCGGAGAAAACAATGGGGCGGAAGAGCTCAACACATCTATTAAGTAAGGGCGGAAGTGATGTGCTGCGTCCTGGAGCGAAACGAAAGAAGGGTTGGTGGAAGTGACGTGGCTCACCTCCGAACACGTCAACACGCGGCGGGCGGAAGTGACGTGTCCAGCTCGGAACACGAGGAAGAAAACGGAAGTGCTTCATCGCGCGCTATGGTTCAACACAGCTGCCGGGAACGGATGTGACGCTCCAAGTAAGGGCAGAAGCCAGTTCACAAAGGGCGGAAGTTGAACTTAAAAGATCGCCGTTTGACTATTTATAACTAACATTTTTTTATGGAAAACCCTGTAACACAAACTATTTTAAATGATGGCTTGCTGAATTATGAAATCGCTTGGTTTTGAGGTCTCCCTAAGACAAAGGAAATAAGGTGAACACCTGACTCTCATTTGAACTCAGTGTGGTATAAATACAGGACCACCACACTGAAGCAATATCCCCTTGATGAAGTCATAGTGACGAAACGCGTTGGAACTGTTGGCTGCCTCATGCACTGTGGAGAACTACCTCTCTCCTTTAATCAGATAAGCTGCTTAAAAATATCAACTTTCCTCTACTTTGTTTTTATCTATTTACTGCCAGTCGTTGTTTTTATGGTCATATTTATTTATATATTTTTATGTGCACTGTTTTTCAATAAATTGTCATAATTTTTATTATACTTGGCACTAGCACTTTGTTTCAGATTCATTCATATTTTTGCACTAGCACTTTGTTATCTATATGAGTTCAACAAATTTTATTTAGATGTAATCAGATATATCATATTTTGCACTAAGCACCTTGCTATTTATTGGTTTGTTATATTTATTAATTAGTGTGGAACACGCCCCTCTATATGGTCTGAGGTATAACTACATTTGGAAACATTAACTTATCCACTGTACATTTTACTGTGTGTGAATTTACACATCTAGCAAACTAGTCGCCTGATTGTCAATTCTCTTGTTTTTCACTTTATAAAAATACTCACACTAGTATTACACTATTGTCTCAGAGCGGACGCCGAAAAAATAATAGGCTAAGTTGCTATACATTTTAATATTTATTTGTTTCACTCAGTAAGTCACACAGGTAGTGGCGCTGTACCCATATATTGCTTGATACTTCTTTCTTTTTTGTGTTGATTGGGGGAATAGCTGCCTATACTTGTTCAACATGTTTAGAAATAAAGATCGTGTGAATAAAAGGAATGACCTATGCCAAAGAGTGTTCAATGAAAACACCCCAATATGTGAAAATGTCCCCACACAGAACATGGATAATATGTTCTGGGAAATGGAAAGATTGCTCACAAAAGAAGTAAAGGCATGCTGGGACATTAGGGGACTGAAACACTATTTATCTGTTAACAGAATCCCAAGAGGTCTAAGACTTATTAAGAATCCAACTTTTGGACTGGATAATTCAGATTTTTTTAAAAAATGGGATGACATTTTACACAAATGCTCATTAGAGCTTATAAAACTAATAATTGAGGAAAAAAAGGCAGTACTCTCAAATTTATAGAAGGAAATCATTAGAATGGAACCCCAGATGGAAGAACACAAAGAAAAAGAGGAATATAAAGAAAATGAAAAAGTACTACTTAGAAAGGTGGAGAGAGTAGAAGAATCAGTCATGAAGAACAAAGAAAAGAAGTTTATTAGAGATAAGAAGGACTACGAGTTGAATAAAGTTAAAAATTGGACGAGATTCCAGAAAAAAGAGAGAACCAACACCAGATATGAGTCTGGAGAAGGACATAGCTGGAAAGTAGCACCCACTAGAAGGTTTAGCTACAGAAGAAACAGAGATCCCCCTACTTATACTGGTCCGATAGGACTTAAACCTAGAAATAGATTTTCCGCATTACAACATCTGGACTCAAACAGTGATAATGAGCTTTTTTTATCACCAGCACAAGATCATTTAAGCAACAAAAATCCAATGTTCAGAGAAACCACCAAAACAGCCTCCCCCCTGAAGCGAAGGTACAGAGAAGAAGAGGAAAACGGGGCGGCAGGAGGAAGAAACCAAAAAAGGAGGAATTTTTAATAGATCCGAAATCCAAAGGCATATTTAATTTATCCCAGCATACACTCACTAAATCTGAAATAACGCTATTAAGCAAAGGCTTGAACTTTGCCCCGACAAGAAGCATGAACAAATTCAACACTTTTATTGATTTAAACAAGTTTGTGAGAAATCTCACACTCAAACGACATTTTTTGAGAAAAGAATCAGCACCTTTAAAGAACTATATTGCCCCTAATTCAAAATCCGGTCTTAGAGGTAAATCAACATACTACCCACTGGAATCAAAAGGGACTCACATAAACGTTTTCTATGAAATGGTAAAGAAGGACCTTTGCAGTAATCAGACAAACTATGCACCAATAAAAAAACAAAATCTAAGTAATAGAGAAAAGGAGGCACTTAAAAACTTAAAAGAAAACCGTGAGATAGTTCTAAAACCAGCTGATAAAGGGGGGGGTTTGGTTATCATGGATTATGCTTACTATTTAAAAGAAGCACATAGATTACTTGATGACCAAATTTCTTATGAAAAACTGACCAAAGATCCAGTTGAAGAATATACAGAAGAACTTAGAACCATTCTACTCTTTGGTCTACAGAGGAATATTTTAACCAAAGAAGAATTTCAATTTTTAATGAAATCAAACCACACAACCCCGATTTTCTATTTTTTATCAAAAATACATAAGTCACTTACAGAACCTCCAGGGAGGCCCATAATAGCAGGTATTGACTCCCTCACATCTAACCTCTCCAAATATGTTGACATCTTTTTACAAAAATATGTTATCAAACTAGAATCTTATCTAAAGGATACTACGAGTGTATTACAGCACTGTTGACATATTTTTACAAAAATATGTTATCAAACTAGAATCTTATCTAAAGGATACTACGAGTGTATTACAGCAAACCGAAAATATAACATGGAGATCAACTTATAACTGGATAACTATCGACGTACAATCATTATATACATGTATTGAGCATGAAAAAGGTATCAACGC
This sequence comes from Taudactylus pleione, assembly GCA_031769625.1. Classification (NCBI taxonomy): domain Eukaryota; kingdom Metazoa; phylum Chordata; class Amphibia; order Anura; family Myobatrachidae; genus Taudactylus; species Taudactylus pleione. The sequence goes on along the minus strand of JAUIMM010000200.1, from coordinate 3,281,175 downwards.
ATCAAGAATGTTTTTAGAGTTGGATGAAGAAATTGAAGTTCCACACAAAGAGTTTTTATGTGATCTTATGTCTTTTATACTTACTCATAATTATTTTAAATTTTTAAATCAATTTTATCGTCAAATTTGTGGAACCGCAATGGGTACAACTTTTGCTCCCAGCTTTGCGAATTTGTTCATGGGATGTTGGGAAAAGAATTATATTTACAGCAATAACCCTTTTAAAGACAATATCATTTTTTATAAGAGATATATTGATGATATTTTAATTATTTGGGAAGGATCGGAAGAATCTTTTAACGATTTTTTAATTTTTATTTCAAATAACAATATGAATCTTAAATTCACATCAAATTTTAACAACAGAAGTATTGAGTTTTTGGATTTGATTTTAACATCAGAAGGTGACCAAATTTGCACAAAAAATCTATAAAAGGAGTAGATGCGAACAGCTACCTGCATTATAAAAGCTGTCACCTGGACAAATGGAAGAACAACATACCATACTCCCAGTTCTACAGAATTAAACGTAATTGCAGCAATGTTAACGTCTGTAATGAACAACTTGATATTTATGCAACCAGGTTTAGAGAAAAAGAGTATCCGGAAGCAATCATCAATACAGCTATGCAGAAAACGAAAAACCTACAGAGAAATAATCTACTACAATACAAGACGGAGAAACCACAAAAAGAAGAAATGGTACCATTTATTACAACATATAATGGACACGAGAATCACATTAAAAAATCTCTTAACAAAAACTGGAATATCCTTCTGATGGATCCTTTACTCCAAAAGATCCTACCGACAAAACCACAGATTATATATAGAAAGTCAAGGAACTTAAAAGATTTACTGGCACCGAGTATGCTGAGGGATAAAGGAAATGAAAGACCAACTATGAACACTTTGAAGTGCAATGGAAGCTATAAATGCGGACATTGCAATATTTGCAAATTTCTTCACCCCAAGAGAAAAACATTTACGAATTCGGACGGATCTAAGGAATATACTATAAAGAATTTTATGAACTGTAACTCCACATCAGTGATATACCTGTTAGAGTGCACATGTGGACTTAAGTACATAGGAAAAACCAAGAGACCACTCAAAATCAGAATTCAGGAGCACATTAGGAACATTAGAAACAGAGTTGAAGGACATGCAGTCTCCAAACACTTCTCAATAAAACATAATTCGGATCCCGAAGATATCACCTTCAAGGCAATAGAACACGTTACTCTGGGAGAAAGAGGTGGGGATTTGGGCAATCTGCTATCAAGAAGAGAGATGTTCTGGCTGTTTGAACTGGACACACTGGCACCTAAAGGCTTCAATGAATACTACGAAATTGCTCCTTTCTTGTGATATGCTCCATTCCTATCTACCAATATACCCCCAGGTTATGGATGGGCCTGAGTAGTACCCTGAAGGTTCATCTTCTGAGGGAAGTCCAGGTTTGGTAGAATATCTGGCATTATGGACCATCGAAATATGTATTTGCTGCCATACCATCATGTGTGAGCCCAATCTCGTCCGATCTTGGAAGCAAAGCATGATTGGGCCAGGTTAGTACCAAGGAAGGTAACCCCTTGAGAATACCTGGTGCTGCAAATTGAGCCGGCGGTTTGGAATATAACCAGGCTAGAGAATGATAATGCCTAAAAAGGGAATTATAGCATATTCATAATTGTAAGCCTTAAGGCTGAGGAGTGAATAATGGTATCAGAACTTTACAATTCTAACTACCCAATTGAATGGAAAGAGGTGGATCTTGGGTCTGACTAATATGATTATCCAGGAAATCCTCAGAGTCTTTGGAACCTCCCCTTCAAGAAAAAGAGTAAAAGAATGATCCCCATACTTCAAGTACATCTTAAAACTGATTTTAACTATCTAACTGGATGAAAAGAGGTCGTTTGTCTGAGTCTGACCAATATGAAAATCCAAGAAATTTTCAGAGTCTTTGGAACCTCTTCTTCAAGGAAAAGAGTGAAAGAATGATCCCCATACTTTAAGAACATTTCACAACTTATTATATCCCTGAATTTCTGCTCCTCTTGGTTGAACTTTTAAAGAAATTCCTTTTTGGAATAAATATCTAAACAATATCCAATATTATATACATAAAACAATTCAGTACATATTCATAGTTTTTAGATCAAACTATCACTATCTTATTATTCTAATATATATCTATGCCTAAAGAGAATGGTATACTTAGACTAATCATTTAATGATCTAACCTATATATCCAGCATCAAAACAGATTATCCTCCTTAAATGGAATGCTTATCCTTTATTATTTTAGTTTCAGATAAGATGGAAGACACCACCTATTCATTATTCATACTTGGGCAAAAACATACTAATTCTATAGACAAGAAGGGCGGAAGCATTAAGTCCGGAGAAAACAATGGGGCGGAAGAGCTCAACACATCTATTAAGTAAGGGCGGAAGTGATGTGCCGCGTCCTGGAGCGAAACGAAAGAAGGGTTGGCGGAAGTGACGTGGCTCACCTCCGAACACGTCAACACGCGGCGGGCGGAAGTGACGTGTCCAGCTCGGAACACGAGGAAGAAAACGGAAGTGCTTCATCGCGCGCTATGGTTCAACACAGCTGCCGGGAACGGATGTGACGCTCCAAGTAAGGGCAGAAGCCAGTTCACAAAGGGCGGAAGTTGAACTTAAAAGATCGCCGTTTGACTATTTATAACTAACATTTTTTTATGGGAAACCCTGTAACACAAACTATTTTAAATGATGGCTTGCTGAATTATGAAATCGCTTGGTTTTGAGGTCTCCCTAAGACAAAGGAAATAAGGTGAACACCTGACTCTCATTTGAACTCAGTGTGGTATAAATACAGGACCACCACACTGAAGCAATATCCCCTTGATGAAGTCATAGTGACGAAACGCGTTGGGTCTGTTGGCTGCCTCATGCACTGTGGAGAACTACCTCTCTCCTTTAATCAGATAAGCTGCTTAAAAATATCAACTTTCCTCTACTTTGTTTTTATCTATTTACTGCCATATTTATTTATATATTTTTATGTGCACTGTTTTTCAATAAATTGTCATAATTTTTATTATACTTGGCACTAGCACTTTGTTTCAGATTCATTCATATTTTTGCACTAGCACTTTGTTATCTATATGAGTTCAACAATTTTTATTTAGATGTAATCAGATATATCATATTTTGCACTAAGCACCTTGCTATTTATTGGTTTGTTATATTTATTAATTAGCGTGGAACACACCCCTCTATATGGTCTGAGGTATAACTACATTTGGAAACCATTAACTTATCCACTGTACATTTTACTGTGTGTGAATTTACACATCTAGCAAACTAGTCGCCTGATTGTCAATTCTCTTGTTTTTCACAATCTATGTATAACAGTTGACTGAGAGGCAAATTTCAATCCTTTATCTAATACACTTGTGTGTGCTTCCGTGACGGCTTTTTGACTTTATTGTCACTTTACGTGAGCTGCGCACAAACAAAAGGATTATTGTTCACTACAATAGTTTAGGTGTGAAATCAGATTTCTTTCCCTTTTTTGTAATTCCTCACTGTACAAATGTGTCCTCTTGCATCTTTGGCGCTTGTGCTGCAGACGTGCGCACACATCGTGCCATGTGATTTGCCCCAGCTGCGTGCGCCATGCATTGCATTTGTATCATGCAATTCTATGGATCGCAGGTGAAAATGCAGCGTGCATACCCGTTCGCGGACTTGCGCCATACATGGCGCGATTTGCCGCACAAGCGGCAAAGATGCAAGTGGACATATCTGTATGTTACACATCTATTAATTGCTCATCCTGCCCAATGTAACCTATGTAGATAGTGTGCCCCTGATGGCTGCCTTGTCTGGTTCTTTCACGTGGAACAAGTCATCCATTGTTTTAATCTTACATTATGCTACTTCGCTCACTTAACTACTATCTAGAAATAACCACATGGACACGTATGTGGAATTAAAAGAGGACACAGCCGAAATGTATTGATCAATCTGTAATTAGAAATATGGTGGCAGTAAAAAAGCAGTGCTCCAAGGCCAACAGCCCAGCAAATATATTTGACTAAATAATAAGAGGCGGATCCCCGCCCGGCGTAAACTGGCCTGAGGCAGAACCATTCTCCCTTAATTGGCCTAGCTCTGACCCCTCCCTAATTTTGATGGCCCGGTCCCCCTTTAAGGTGAATGACCAACTGGCCGCTATCAAAAGGCAAATGCTACCCAGGCACTCTTACGCTATAATAGGCCTCCTAGGAGCACTGCTTCCCGCCAAAAGCTCGGCTCAAAGAGCCAAGCCCAGCCACCCATCAGGAAATAATCGCACTCCAAGGAAGACTGCAATGTTTTGAATAAAACACTTTAGACTTGCTCCCGTGAGGTGTATCTCTTCGGGCCTATAAAAACTCTCTTGTAAGGCAATCTAAGGTGCACCATATAACATGCCCGTCCATTAGTGACCGGACTAGGTATTACCGCCAGCCTACCCTGCTGCTGGCCATCTCTAGTAGACTATTTGCAGGTCCTTCCTAATAGCAAGTATAAATGCAATGTAATCGTAACTACCAGGGCATGCCCCCAACACTGAACTCAATCTTATTAGTACCTAATAATGTGGGGCCTGAATTACTAAAAGATGCTCATTAGCCCAATAGATACATGAATGTCCCACGAACCACACTCGACAGTTAGCATTTCTAATAACCTGCAAAAAGGTGTTAAACACGTCTGATACAATTTATAGAAAACACCCTAGCCTAGGGAAGGAAAACAATAGTTGGGTGACCCACCTGAAGGTGAAAAACAGCAAAACCTCTTTGAGGGCAAAAGCTGAAAAACCCTTCAAAATCCCTAGTGGCAGTAGGCATAGGGCCCCTGGGTTTCCCAGCACACTTTCAAGAAGCGATGCTAACTATGCAACTTAGCGCAATGCAACTAATTCTTGTAGGCTGACGACTACCATTGACCTAAATGTTTTAAAGCATCAATGGAAGCACCTGCGGCTGCCATGCAGACTGCCGCTCCAATCCTGAAAAATGTGTGCCAAACCGATCTAGCAGCAAATCTAAAGGCCCAAACAGTTGTGAAAGACCCCTGTAAAATAAACCTAGATAATGTTGTCTGAGTGGCGTGAAGGAGCCAGCGTGCGCTGCGTGAGGGCCGTAACTATTAAACATACGGCCAATCCGGCTAGGGTTGGTGAAAGTGTGTGCTGGAGTTGGGATAGAGGTCAATCACCCTTTAGCAAGCTGATCATTTAAGTAATCTATGAATACGACACAATTACAGGTAATACTGAAAACTTAATCCATAATCAACCACCCGTTGATATCTAAATCATCTTATTTGATAATAACCCGCCAATTAAAAAGATCCCTAGATAAGCTAACCAAATTGGCAGGGTAAAGTTACGCCTCTTAATGAACCAATGCGATACCCAACCCTGTAACTATCAGCTCTTTTACAATTGATAGCTCATAGGTCTTTGCGAAATCACTTAGAATGGGGCTCTCCACCCCTGACCGACATAACAGGAAACTTTGTGAAAGAAGAAAACGCTAGCCCGAGCTGCCGACATGGAAGCCCTGGAACGACTTTGCTCATGCCATTCACAACGATTCTAACAGGTATGTATGGGATGGCGAACCTCCCCTTGTACTCGTAACCAAGAAAACTTTGGTAAACCTTACAAAACCGTCAAATAAATACTCAGCGTACCCGGAGCCAATGACCTCAAAACAAACTACCTACATTCCGACGTGACAGCCAGCCGATATTAACGGGACTAGGGTAAGCCATGTATTTCAGCAAAAAAACGAGATAAGGACATCTGCAATACCATACTCCGCTCCCATAACATGATGCGCCCTAACGTCCATGCTCCTGGGCAAACCCACAAAGAGGTGAAAGAACGCCTAAACAAACGCAAGGCCATAAACAAACGGAGGCCGTAAATATAGATAGCTTGAACTACCCTTAAAATATGTCTGCATAACATAATCCTGCTGGTGCCGAGTCTGGTATCCCAGCTTTCTGCTACAACCAGGATTGTAAAAAAAACCCTCCAAAAACAGCATACTGGCAGTTAGATCTCACCGCATTATGATTCCGACCAAAATCTTGCTCACAGTCACCCTCTAATAACTCCCCGAAAACTACGGAACTAGACGCATCCTTAAACAACTGCAGTCCGTAATTGTCCACCTGAGCAGGTAGCCAATTCTAAATCCGTTGAAATCCCGAAGCATTACCAACCAAACGTGCAGATCTTCCCACAAGCCCTAAGATAAAACTAAAATGTTGAGAATTGAATCCTGGCTGTGGAGCGATCCAAGCGACGACAATTTCCTGCCCGTGGGTATTACTCCTCAATCAAATTCATGGCCTAGAAGCGACTGCAATTACTTTAGTGACTCTTCCCAATAATTCCCCAATTCACTAACCTTAACCAAAGGCAATCGGCAAAGATAGCAAAGTGTGCATATCTATCCCCAGAGAGGACAAACGTTTAACCAGAGACCTCAGTTTCTTCGCGAGAAACCGGTACGCCTAGAATCGAATAAAAGACGCCTGTAAAGAAAATTAAATCCTTGCAAACTAAACCACCGAGTGGCCCCCTACTACCAATCAAGCAACCAAATAATTGGGCTGCCCCCCTGTGATGTGTACGTGGTTGCACGCACCAATGCAACAGCCGACAAAGGAAAAGTAAACAGAACAAACCGTTAGAAAGGAATTATCTATGGAACAAGTTCCAGCTACTTAAATTCCCATACACAGAAAGATATCCACTTTATCCAGGTGAGCTCGCTCTCAAAAACTTTGCACCCTCTCCAGTGCTTGTTCGAAGGATTGGTACACTTCACGGCAAACTGACGAATCTAACGCGTCGTTAACAGATCACCGTTCAGGGCAGGAAAGATGCTGGATAAATCTAAACTTGCCTCTCACCTTCTTAGGTACAAACTCCAAATGCGAGGTACAAAAATCCCTCCCCAGGGAAAGACTATAAAGAGCCCCACACACGCCCTAATCCAACCTCCGCTTCCCATTTACTCATAACGACTTCCGGGTGATTGCATATGGGCTGAAGGTTCCGTTTGGACTACGACGTCTATATTGTGTGTTAAAAGCAACAAATACCCAAATTAAAATCCCCTATCACTATGTAATACCCCCTCCCTACTCGATTCGATATCCCCTCGACTTGTTCCTGCCCTGCCAAGGCAGCTATATTACTGGTCGATGGCCGTCACCACGCAGCATGCAGAATTCAATGCACCTACGCCCGACTCCCTGCTGCACTGGACGTTATTGAATGCATAACCCTCACCTTGCCCGATGCTTCAGGTACTTGGACAGGCTGGACAGTGTTGCCTCCAGGCTTTTCGGAACCCATAGGTATCAATGACTGCCGAGTAACCCTCAACCAAAAAACTCCACGTCCTTGAATCATGAACTGAAACACTTCCTAACCTTCCTGCTTCATCCTGATAAACTGCGTGCCTTCAACACATCCATGAATTCCCCGGACGGGTTTCCCAGTAAAACTCACCACGAATACGAACAAGCCAGTTAACCAAATAAGGTATGAACGATGTTAACCGACCCCAAATTGCAGACAAGCCCTTCAACTGAAACAAACACTGCAATCACTGAGAGAACATACAAACTCTACATAGATAGGACCTTTTTGGGATTCAAGCCCTCAGTACTGTGAGGCAGGAATGCTAACCACTAAGCCAATCATGCTGCCCGTTTATGCCTTCAGCTTCCGCCGTAATGGCAAACATGCCCACAAACTTGCCTTTCATAATCCGCTCCCTGAAACCAGGGTACGTGAGAGCAGAACAAACTCCACACACTCTGGGCCAAGGATGTAAATTAACCCTCAAAGTCTGCCCTGAGAGGCAGTAACGGTAATCACCACACCCTCTGCGCTGCCATAACTTTAACCTCAAACCTCAGTAGAGCTGCGTCTGCACAATGGACCCCATACCCCACTGCAACCGTGACTCTAGCTGCTAATAATAGTACTAGAACTCTTTAGGTTTTTATGCTTATCCTTAATCGTCTGCGCAAACACCCCCTTAACTTATAGGGCCTACGGTGTATCTGAAAGAATCGCTATACACAGCAAATAAAAATCAAAACGCTGCACAAAAAGAGAACAACTTGCTCACGTGATCCAGTGGATGAAAGCTCTGACCTGACTGACTGCCCGCTAACGCTTGTCCCTCGCTGCATGGTGCACCCACCACGACTTGAGTCGCCTTCTGAACATCCTGGACAGCCGAAAACCCTTCCTGTGGAACCCTGGAAGACTCAGGCAGCAACCTGAGGACTTAAAATAAAACACGTGAGGTGGAAGCATGATGTGTGACGTCTTTCAGCTGATCAGGACGGTGGAACAACCAGTGTGCAGCAATGGGTGGGGCTGGGACGGATGCGTGGGCGCATTCAGGGAGCAATGGAATGCACAGGAAAAATGAGCGTCTGGCACCCTGGTGCTGAATAATAATGGGCGGGAGATACCTTGCGGTAATAAAACCCTGGGGGGGCAAAAACCTGGGGGGATGGAACCCTGTGAAACTTTCGAGGGGCAAAACCCTGGGAAGGTGAAACCTTGGGGAGGTGGAAAACTTTGGGGGCGTGAAAAATTGGGGGGGGGAACCTTGCCGGGGGCTGCCCACCTCCCCCGCCGTGTAGCAGTGGTAGGGTAGACAGCGGGGGCCATTCATGCATTTGCCTCTTTGTTTGCTGGAAGCTAAAATGGCTGCCAATGGATAGTGGAAGGCCTGATCCGGGGGGGATGCACAGCCTGGCACGTGGTTTCCGGCCAACCCGTGGAGACCCCCGCAAGCCGGGCTGGGGTGAATGAGGAGGGACGGAGATGCCAGTGCACGCTTGAAGGGTGGAAGGCGCAGCCTCGCGGACTGCCAGATGCCACGTGACATGCCTGCGGAAGGCGCCCTGTGTGTGTGCCGGGTGTAGGCGCCTGGAGGGTAGGAATGGGCAGCATCGCAGGCTGCCAGATGCCACGTGACATGCCTGGGTAAGGCGCGCAGTGTGTGTGTGCCAGGTGTGGGGTGAGTAAGCAGCATGGGTAAGAAGGTGGGCTGGAGGGGGTATAGCGGCGGCGGGGAATGGTGGAGCGGAGGGCGCTGGGGTTGGGGGGAGCGGGAGAGAAAAGCCAGCTTACAACAGGAACTGGTGGAAGGACACAGGGGGACTGGATGGATATACAAATGGGAGCAGTAAAGGACTATTAATGAAATACAGTGGGAGCAGAACACAATACATTATAAAAGGTGATACTCAGCAGCCTGGTTCCAGAACTGGAAAAGAGGAAGATGTCTCCTCTTCCACGCTACTGATAATGCATAGTATGGGCCCTGCGCTTTATTGCTGCCATAGGCTATTGTTATTGATGGACACAATCACGGCTAACCCCTGGTGGACTGGCAATATTCCATCCTAAACAGGGTGCTTATCTTTCCTCAAACTTATTAAAGTATTCGGATCTATTTATGTATGCAATGGGTATTGTGTTAGTCATTCTTTATTTACCTGTACAGTTATATGTTATTACTTCCATCTATTGCTTATCTCATACATTGTTACCTATACAGTGCACCCAAGATGGCTGCCTCCCTTGGAACTTTCATGGGTAGGATAAGTAATCCTTGGAAGTCATGACCTAAAATGTCTGCTTCAGCCCTGTATTATGTTCATGGTTTTCTGTATTCTCTGCAAATCTCAACATTTGTACTATATTCATTATTCCTGTAAAGCACATTTAGGGTCTCACTCAGACCCGGTCGCAAGCGCCGATGCGCTCGCAACCGGGTTGATGGTCCCCACAGAGCATGTGCACGACAGAGCCGACTCCGTCGTGCACATGCACGAGACCTGGCTAGCGGCGGGTGCACCGTCGCTAGGAGTCTCGTAGCAGACGGGGCGAGCTGTCGATGTTGAGGGACAGCTCGCCCCGTTTGCTGGGCGGGCCGGGGGCGTGCCCGGGGAAACGAAGGCGTTCCAGTCGGAACGCTTGCCATTTGGAGGCGGCCCCACTGACATCATTGATGATGATGATGTCAGTGGGGAACTTCCTTCTCAAACAGAGCAGGAAGTTCCCTGGGGCTTACGAGTGCCCAGACCCAACCTTAGGGTCTGGTCATAAGCCCCGATGGTCGCGATGGTGATGACCATCGCGACCATCACCCTGATCGCAAGCTAACCCACAGCTTAGCTTGTGACCTGGAGGCAGCACTTCAAAACAAGAAGTGCCCACCCTCATTCAGAGTGAGCGATCGCTTCTTGCGATCGACTCTGAATGAGGGCCTTAGTCCTTCAGAAGAAATGTGCTATGTAAATAAAATGATTATTACCACTGATGCCCTCTGTCATATATTACCTACCTCAATCTTTTTTCATCTTTCTGTGCATGGCATGAATAAGAAGCTTTGCTGGGTAACAGAGTTTCTATAACATAGTTGGAATCTCCCATCACAGGTGGAAATGCACATCCCCAGTTTTGCCTTTCATATCAGAAAGGGAGCGGAGGAGAGTTGGAATCTGAGGCTGCGGATGGGCCCTGCAGTGTTATAATGATCGTTCCCATTGTGAAAATGGCTCTCATAACAAGGCCAGGAGCCCATTGAAACTCCATTTTTTAGGTTAGTAAAAGTACAAGTGAAAACACATATCAAATGCAAACACACGTGTCTCACTAATGTTTTGAAGTCCCTGGAAGCCGCTGTAGGCTTTTCCCAATCATAAACACATATAGATACAGTCAGCTGTAGTCAGAAAGAGGCAGATGTAATTTTATGTAGATAAAAGTTGAATTATACAAGTGGCCATGGCTGTTATAAATAAATGACAGAAAACTACGGATCTGCACAATTTATTCAGGGTTATTGCAACAAATACACATAACTCTGCTAGAGACTTATCTTTTAACGAGTCAGCTCTACAGAGGCGCTTACATTGTCTTTGAACCCACAGAATTCTGCTGACAATACACATTTCTATTAAGAGCCAGATTGTCAGCTTTCAAATGAACTGCATACACCGAGCTTGTGCATTCATGATGAATACTCAACTCAAATATATTTGGCCTGATTTATATAAACATACTGTAGTTTGTGTGGGATCTTCAGAGTAGGGTAAAGGTGGGTACACACGGTTCAATTAAAATGCACGATATGAACCATTAAGCCAACAGCAAAGTTCCATTATTTTGGCTACATCTCACTTCAGTACCGAACCTGTGACCCCACAGAAATATGTACTGTCATAGATGAGATACAGGTTGAGTCTCCCATATCCAAATATTCCGAAATACGGAATATTCCGAATTACGGAATAATTTTGGCATGACTGAGATAATAAAACGTTTGATTTTTGATGGTTCAATGTACATAAACTTTGTCTAAGGCACAAATTATTAAAAATATGGTATAAAATTACCTTCAGGCTGTGTGTATAGGGTGTAAATGAAACATACATTTATTTCATGTATGTACACAAACTTTGCTTGAGCGACAAAATTATTGAAAATATTGTATAAAATTACCTGCAGGCTGTGTGTATAAGGTGTATATAACACATAAATGCATTCTGTGTGTATATTGGGGTCCCATTCCCAAGATATTTCATTATGATATGCAATTATTCCAAAATACGGAATATTCCGTTATCCAAAATACCCCTGGTCCCAAGCATTTTGGATATGGGAGACTCAACCTGTAGTATGATTTATATCTACAGTTCAAGATGCCATTTGACTGCCAAGTAAAGGGCTCTGGATGACAGATATCAGCCACCACACTGGACTATAACACACACATAGAAGTAAATAGTGAGGTTGATTGCTGGAACCTTATTTGTCTGTACACTTATTAATGGCAATCATTATTTTTGCTTTGGCATTTGCTATCCACCGATATCTCCACAGTCATTTATTATTTATTATTAAAGAAGTAAAAACACTGACAATTTGTGGTAACCTACACTTTCCATACAGCAAAGGTCCAACCCAAGTGTCTACCACCCTCAAATCCAGAAGTAAAACATATTGGGAAGGCCACAAAGCGCTGTCCTTATATTAAGTCCTCCAGGTGTGATGTTATCCCTTTTTCAAGTGTGGAATCCACTGGTTTCCTCCATGAGTATATGAAAAATAAGTAAACATTTAAACAGTGTAACTCTGTAATAGCCCCAGAGTAACTATCAATTATATGACCTCCTTACAAAAGTGAGAAATGGACCCCAAAAGGTTTCTTTAATCTTCTCCCAGAAATAACAGATTTCCACAGATGTGCAGCAGTATTTCTCTCCTCATAAATGGAAGGAAATATGCACATCATAGTGTAGTTTTGTAACATACAGATTCCAAATAAACCTATATTACACTAACCCTATATAGGTGGTGAGCAGACACTATAAGGTAACGTTCAGAATAGGCTGGGACTTCCACAATACATAAACCACATCCTACAAATCAGCATAGGATAAAAAAAAAAGTAAAATAAAATCATACACCCATGATATTAAGGGGACATCTTGTTAGGCAAGGTCATCAGTCTTTTGCTCAGAAAGATGAAGAGGCCCTTTGAACTCACCCAGTCAAAGATATGGATATTTAACAAAAGGTTTCTTTGGGTCATCCACTATTCTTGATAATGACAATTCCCTTCAAAACCTCTTATTAGACAGGCACTCACCTTCCACTTGTTACCGAAGTTGTTCCACAGGTGTTCCCATCAGGGTTTCTTTACTGGTGGTAATTTGTATGGCCCATAGGTTTCAGAGTGTGTATCCAAAAAAGAATTTAAACTGCTCCAAATTCAATTGAAAACAGAAAATATTTTTATTAAAAAAGGAGTCAATCCATATACTCCACAATAAAATGATAAAAACAGTCCATAGATATTTTTTTAGCCATTATCACAAACAACTACATCACAAAAAATTAGTATTATGACACCGAAAGACTGGTGGTTTGTGCCACTCCATACCACGAAGAAGGTTAACCACAAAAAATAATATTTTAAATCACCACCTCTCCCGGGTAGATCATGAGGTGGTCAATAACCCAATGTGGTATACTTAATGGTAGTGGAAAAGGTCTTAGGGATGTCCTCCTATTCAGCACAAACGCGTTTCAGATCAAAATCCTTCCTCAGGGTGTGATGTGTAACAAACCATGTCTGCCATTTATACCTGACTAGTGGGTCATGTGACTTTACACCAATAGGATCATTAAGCTAAAAAAATGCATGGTTCTTAATTAATATCGGAATAAAATATCTAATCATTACATACTATGATAAAAACAAAACAAACCAATTCATATCTTACTATTCTATCTATAAATAGTAGTCTTAAAAGCAAAAATAAAACTAAATTGGTAAAATATAAACACCGGAATCAGGGTCATATTAATAGCCAGCAATTCCATACAGGATACTCCTCCTTGTTTTTCTTATCTCCCATAATGGCGGGATCCTACCCATTAGCAATTATTACCCATAAAGCACTAGTAAAGTTTGTGACACCATTGGTTGAGCATAACTTCAATCTAAGTATGCAATCTTACTATTGGTCTCCAGTTGTTACGCGTGGCATATCACATCCCGTTCTTACTCGCGGCATGTCACTTCCGGTCCAATGACTGGATCTTTCCCTCCAGAAGTCGCGGCTCTTTACTTCCTGGCCGTGAGCCGCAAACACATGATGGAGTGTATTGAAGGGAAGCCGTGAGTTATTTCCAGACCATGGCACAACGGAGATTTGAAACGCAAGCTGTCAAATCTTGTCAGGGATAGAGGAGAAGTATGTCCTCATGTGTAATTAAAAATTGAAACACATTAGAACTCAAAAAAAAAATTAATAATACACATGTATATGCAGATTTAGCAGTGGAAAAGTAAAAAAGTTCTACAGTTCCATATCTCAATACAAACATCAAACCTTTTACAGAAACCATTTTGTTTCAAATTCGGCATTTAGCCCCCTGGGGACAAGAGTCCTAAGTTCATAAATGGTTTGCATTTCTGTTATGGCTAATTTTATATCTTTATCATCAGTTTTCCAAATAGATTTATTCGCCTTAATGCCACAAAAATGTATAAGCTGTTCTATATTACAATGATGCTTATCTTTGAAAGGTGAAGATTACAAAGTGTATTTTTAAACCCTTCTTTATATTACGCACGTGGTCTGCTAGTCTTATTTTTGACATACGTGTCGTCTTGCCGACATATTGAGCACCGCAAGAGCACTCCAACAGATATATGCAGTATTTAGTGTGGCAAAATCTCTAATAGGTTATAGTTTACCTGTTTGTGTAGATTTATATTGAGTAATTTTACTATTTTGGCTCTTACATGCACAGCCCATTATACACGAGCCACATCTATAAAAAACCACTCGAATGGTTATTACTCATAGTGCTTGGTATTGATATGGCACGCTTTACCAACTTGTCCTTCAGATTATGTGCATTCCTATACACAAAGCTAGGATAATGCGAGATGTGTGATTCTAATAGAAGTTCCTTTTTAAGTATATCCCAGTGTTACCAGAAGATTTTTTCCACCTGCTTATACTGACTATTCAAATTTGTGATAAATGGAACGCAAGATGTCTCTTTTGTATTATTCTTCTTTTGAATTTTACTTTTCAATATTTTTGCGCGATCTAACTCTAGACCAGCCTCAAAAGACTTTTTTTTTTTTAACTACAGTGTTATCATATACCCCTTAGTTGTAATTTGGCTGCATAAATAATTGGCTTGTGTTTTATATACCTCTAGATCGGTATAATTTCTCCTTATACAATAGAATTAGCTCAATGGGATACTTTTAAGCCACGTAATATGGTGGTTACTATCATAGTTTATAAAGGAGTTACAATCGGTGGGTTCAACGTAATTTCTTGTCTTTATTTTACCTTCTTCTATATAGATGTTTAGATCTAAAAAATTGACTTCCGCTTCACTGATATTAAAGGTCAATTTGATGTTCGATACATTATTGTTTAGATAACTACAGAAGGTATCCAAAGAGAATCGATTACCTCTCCATATAAACATCTTTTGACAATGTATGTTGAAGATAAGACTAGCAGAGCACGTGCGTAATATAAAGAAGGGTTTAGAAACGCACTTTGTACCTTCACATTTCAAAGATAAGCATCATTGTAATATAGAACATCTTATTCATTTTTGTGGCATTAAGGCGATTAAATCTAGTTGGAGAACTGATGATAAAGATATAAAATTAGCCAAAACAGAAATGCAAACCATTTATGAACTTAGGGCCTGATTCAGAGCCGCTCTTAAGCGGCCACTCGTTCGCTCCGAGCGATGTTTGCCAAACTGCGCATGCGTACGGATCGTTATACGCATGCGCGAACCAGTCAGTGCGGCCGAAATTTGTTTGTTCGCTAAATAGCGAATGCCTGCTATTTTGAGTGACAGAATGAGGCATATGTGGGTGGTAACAGGGGAAGGTGCTTGAAAACGGGGAGTGGAGATCTGAACGCAGGCGTGCTTAAAGGTCAAAACGGGCGTTTTAAGGGTGTGCATAATTAATACAGCAGCGTCATTGACCACGTCACTGGGTTATTTTATAGCCAGAACTGCTCGCAAGATTGTGGTAGCAAAAACCAACCACAAGAATTGCGAGCAGTTCATACGCTGGTCGATGTACTCAATTAATCTAATAAATAGCGGACATGACGTAGGATGCGAGCGGCCAGGGGGCGTATTTTTCCAAAAAACGGCTGCAAGTTTTGTTCGCTCGTTCAGACCTAGAGGCGTGAACAGACCGCAAAGAGCGAACGGTTCATTTGAATAGCCACCCCTATTTTCTGGACGAGCGAGCGCTAATTGCGTCCAGCTCTGAATCAGGCCCTTAGGACCCTTGTCCCCAGGGGGCTAAATGCCGAATTTGAAGCAAAATGGTTTCTGTATAAGGTTTGATGTTTGTATGGAGATATGGAACTGTAGAACTTTTTTATTTTTCCACTGCTAAATCTGCATGTAAATGTGTATTGAGTACTAATGTGTCTTCATTTTTAATTACATATGAGGAAATACTTCTCCTCTATCCCTGACAAGTTTTGACAGCTTGCGGTTCAAATCTCCGTTGTGCGGGTCATGGTCTGGAAATAACTCACGGCTTCCGTTCAATACACTCCATCACGTATTTGCAGCTCATGGCCAGGAAGTAAAGAGCGGCGACTTCTGGAGGGAAAGATCCAGTCATTGGACCGGAAGTGACATGCCGCGAGTAAGAACAGGATGTGATATGCCACGAGTAACAACTGGAGACCAATAGGAAGATTGCATACTTAGATTGAAGTTATGCTCAACCAATGTTGTCACGAACTTTACTAGTGCTTTATGGGTAATAACTTGCTCATGGTTAGGATGCCGCCATTATGGGAGATAAGAAAAACAAGGAGGAGTATCCTGTATGGAATTGCTGGCTATTAATATGACCCTGATTCCGGTGTTTATATTTTACCAATTTAGTTTTATTTTTACTTTTAAGACCACTATCTACAGAAGGAATAGTAAGATATGAATTGGTATGTTTTGTTTTTATCATAGTATGTAATAAATTAGTTATTTTATTATGATATTCACTAAGAACCATGCATTTTTAAGCTTAATGATCCTTTTGATGTAAAGTTACATGACCCACTAGTCAGGTATAAATGGCAGACACGGTTTGTTACACATCACACCCTGAGGAAGGATTTTGATCCGAAACGCGTTGGTGCTGAATAGGAGGACATCCCTAAGACCTTTTCCACTACCATTAAGTATACCACATTGGGTTATTTCCATCCATATTGACCACCTCATGATCTACTCGGGAGAGGTGGTATATTCTTTTATGTGATTAACCTTCTTCATGGTATGGAGTGGCACAAACCATCAGTCTTGGGGTGTCATAATACTAATTTTTTTGTGATGTAATTGATTGTTATATTTTTTTAGCCATTATCTATGGACTGTTTTTATCATTTTATTGTGGAGTATATGGATTGACTCCTTTTATGAATAAAAAGATTTTCTGTTTTCAATTGAATTTGGAGCAGTTTAGATTATTTTTTGGATACACACTCTGAAACCTATGGGCCATACAAATTCCCACCAGTAAAGAAACCTTGATGGGAACACCTGTAAGAAGTGGGAGGTGAGTGTCTGTCTAGTAAGAGGTTTTGAAGGGGACTGTCATTTTTAAGAATAGTGGATGACAAAAGAAACATTTTGTTGAATATCCATATCTTTGACTGGGTGAGCTCAAAGGGCCACTTCATCTTTCTGAGCAGAAGACTGATGACCTTGCCTAACAACATCTCCCCTTAATATCTTCTGTCGGGATACAGGGCGTTTTCCCGGGAATCCTTATTGGAATGGAAAGATTTGTTCACTTTATAACTAACAGCGCCTGTGGACAACTCCATCTCTAATTCTACATTTATATACATATAAACATACACACATACAGTCAGGTGCATAAATATTGGGACATTGACAGAATTTTCAGATTTTGGCCTCTATTCACCACCACAATGGCTTTGAAATGAAACAAACAAGATATGATTTAACTGCAGACTTTCAGATTTAATTTGAGGGTAATTACATCCAAATCAGGTGAACGGTGTAGGAATTACAACGGATTCTATATGTGCCTCCCACTTTTTAAGGGGCCAAAAGTAATGGGACAAACTAAACAATCCTAAATATAACTATCACTTTTTAATACTTTGTTGCAAATCCTTTGCAGGCAATTACAGCCTAAAGTCTGGACCGCATAGACATCACCAGATGCTGGGTTTCATTCCTGGTGATACTCTGCCAGGCCTCTACTGCAAATGTCTTCAGTTCCTGCTTGTTCTTGGGGCATTTTCCCTTCAGTTTTGTCTTCATCAAGTGAAATGCATGCTTTTGCAGTATGCTTCGGGTCATTGTCTATCTGCACTGTGAAGCGCCGTCCAATGAGTTCTGAAGCATTTCACTGAATATGAGCATATAATATTGCCCGAAACACTTCAGAATTCATTCTGCTGCTTTTGTCAGCAGTCATATCATCAATAAATACAAGGGAACCAGTTCCATTGGCAGCCATACATGCCCACGCCATGACACTACCACCACCATGCTTCACTGATGAGGTGGTATGTTTTGGATCATGAGCAGTTCCTTTCCTTCTCTTCTCTTCCCATCACTCTGGTACAAGTTGATCAATGTCTCATCTGTCCATAGGATGTTGTTCCAGAATAGTAATGGCTTTTTTAGATGTTGTTTGGCAAACTCTAATCTTGTCTTCCTGTTTTTGTGGCTCACCAATGGCTTGCATCTTGTGGTGAACCCTCTATATTCACTCTTGTGAACTCTTCTCTTCATTGTTGACTTTGACACATATGCATCTACCTCCTGGAGAGTGTTCTTGATTTGGATAACTGTTGTGAAGGGGTTTTTCTTCACCAGAGAAATAATTCTTATGTCATCCACCACAGTTGTTTTCCATGGTCTTCCGGGTCTTTTGGTGTTGCTGAGCTCTCCGATGCGTTCTTTATTTTTAAGAATGTTCCAAACAGTTGATTTGGCCACACCTAATGTTTTTGCTATCTCTCTGATGGGTTTGTTTTGATTTTTCAGCCCAATGATGGCTTGCTTCACTGATAGTGACGGCTCTTTGGATCTCATATTGAGAGTTGACAGCAGCTGATTCCAAATGCAAATGTCACACCTAGAATCAACTCCAGACCTTTTACCTGCTTAATTGATAATGAAATAACGAGGGAATAGCCCACACCTGTCCATGAAAATATGAGATATGGTAAGAACTTACCTTTGTTATCTCTAATTCTACGAAGTCCGTAGGGTTCCACAGGATACCTTGGGGTATAGGTGTGACGTCAGTCATCGGGCACCATAGAGTTAAGCTTTCAGCCTCCCAGGATGCACTAGGGTCCCCCTCCTATACCCCGCCCCCGAGCCAAGGCACCTCAGTTAGTTACCAAGCCATAGGCCGGAGGAGGAGAAGGAAGAGAGAGAAAGAAGATCTGGATACACACAAGAATCACACTCTCACCAGAGGGAGACGGAAAAAAACGGTGACCAGACCAAAGCCCATCTGCAGCACAGGTGCGATAGGGCGGGAGTCCTGTGGAACCCTATGGACTTCGTAGAAATAGAGATAACAAAGGTAAGTTCTTACCATATCTCATATTTTCTACTTCAGGGTCCATAGGGTATCCACAGGATACCTTGGGGATGTCCCAAAGCAGTATCCTTTAAGGGTGGGGACGCTGCTATGCTGAAAGGAGAATCCGCCGCCCGAAGGAAGCATCCTGAGAGGCAAAGGTGTCAAACCTGTAATACCTCACGAAGGTATGGACAGAGGACCACGTAGCAGCCTTGCAGATGTGGATTGCAGAGGCACCACGTCGAGCTGCCCACGAAGGACCCACAGACCTAGTGGAATGAGCCTTCAAAGAAGGAGGAACCGGCAGACCTTCATGAAGATAAGCTTCAGAAATAGCCATACGGATCCAGGCTGCCAAAGTTTGCTTTGAAGCAGGGAAACCCTTTTTACGGAAGCCATAGAGGACAAACAAGGCGTCCGACTTCCTAAACGAAGAAGTGCGGTCAACATAAGTCCTTAAGGCCCGCACAACATCCAAAGTGGCCTCACCCACTGAAAGACCAGGTGAGTTAAAGGCCGGAACAACTATTTCCTCGTTAACATGAAACTGGGAAACAACTTTGGGAAGAAATTCAGGCAGAGTGCGGAGCACTGCCCTGTTCCCATGAAAAATCAAGAAAGGGGGTCTATAAGAAAGAGCCCCTAAATCAGAAACACGTCTGGCCGAAGCTATGGCCAGAAGGAAAACAGTCTTAGCTGTTAGCCATTTAAGATCCACTGAGCCCAGTGGTGCAAACGGCGGTCCCTGGAGAGCCCTCAGGACCACAGCCAAATCCCAAGGCGCCACAGGTGGAACAAAGGGCGGCTGAATGCGGAGAACACCTTGCATAAATGTGCGCACATCCGGGATTGTAGCAATCCTACGGTGAAACCAGACAGACAGGGCCGAAACCTGTACCTTCAAAGAAGCAAGGCGAAGCCCATGATCTAGTCCCGCTTGTAGGAAGGAGAGTATCCTAGACAGACGAAACTCCCGCGGTGCATAACCTCTCGGTCGACACCACTGGAAAAACGTATGCCACACGCGATGGTATATCCTCGCAGAAGACGGTTTCCGAGCTCGTAACATGGTACGCACTACAGAGCTGGAAAACCACCTGGACCTCAACATGGCTGTCTCAACAGCCACGCCGTCAAAGACAGCCGAGTCAGGTCCGGGTGAAGACAAGGACCCTGCGACAGAAGGTCCGGTCGTAGCGGCAAACACAGAGGACTGTCCACAGACAGACCCTGAAGGTCTGAGAACCAGTGCCGTCTGGGCCACGCGGGAGCTATCAACAGGAGCGTCCCTCCTTCCTGTTTGAATTTCCGGATTACCCGTGGAAGAAGGGAAACCGGAGGAAACAGGTATGCGAACCGGAACGTCCACCGGACGGACAGAGCATCCAGAGATGCCTCTTCGTCTCTTGTGCGAGACCCGTACACCAGCAACTTGTTGTTGTGCCGGGACGCCATGAGGTCGATCTCTGGAAGACCCCACTTGTCCACCAGCAGTTGAAAAACGTCCGGGTGCAGGGACCATTCCCCCAGATGAACGTCCTGGCGACTTAGAAAGTCCGCCTCCCAATTTAGCACTCCCGGGATGAAGACAGCTGATATGGCCGGAAGATTGCGCTCCGCCCATACCAGGATCCGAGACACCTCTACGAGAGCCGCCCGACTTCGGGTTCCTCCTTGCCTGTTTATGTAGGCCACGGTGGTAGCGTTGTCCGACTGGACCTGCACCGGGCGACCCTGGAGAACCCGATGTGCCTGCTGGAGGGCCTTGAAGACCGCACGGAGTTCCAAGATATATATTGGAAGCTCCGCTTCTGTCGGCGTCCACCTGCCCTGGAACAAGTGTGGACCCGAAACTGCTCCCCAGCCCCGAAGACTGGCGTCCGTTGTCAACAGGACCCAATTTGGTACCCAGAACGGACGTCCCTTGCTGAGATGGGTCTGCAACCACCAGGCAAGGGACAGGCAAACCTCCGGGGTGAGCACTATCGTCTGGGACTTCAGAGACTGAGGCAGCCCGTTCCACTTGGACAGGATCAGGTGCTGCAGAGGTCTGGAGTGAAACTGGGCATATTTCACCATGTCGAACACCGACACCATGGAGCCCAGTAACCTCATCGCCGAGTGTAGAGACACCCGGCGGCTGTGCAGACAAATGCGCACCCTCGACTGTAAAGCAGAGATCTTTTCCCCCGTCACAAAGATCCTTTGCTGTCCCGAGTCCAATAAGGCTCCGATGTGCAGAATCCGCCGAGACGGGATTAGAGTGGACTTCTGCCAGTTTATTAACCAGCCGTGCTGTTGCAGTAGCGCAATGGTCAGGTCCAAGTGGCGCAGAGGGAGCTCCGGAGATCCTGCCACTAATAAAAAGTCGTCCAAGTACGGCAACATGCCGACTCCCTGCAGCCGCAGAGAAGCCGCCATGACCGCCATCACCTTGGTGAACACACGCGGTGCTGTCGCCAGGCCAAAAGGTAATGCCCGAAACTGGAAGTGGTCGCTGCGGATTGCAAACCTGAGGAACTGTTGACAGCGCAAAAGAATAGGGACATGCAGGTAAGCGTCCTGTATGTCCAATGACACCATGTAGTCCCCATGTTCCAGCGCCAGAATGATGGACTGTAGGGTCTCCATCCGAAACTTTGGCACCCGCAAAGACTTGAGAGCTTTGAGGCTGAGAATCGGACGATACGACCCATTGGGTTTCTGCACCAAAAAAAGATTGGAATAGAAACCCTGGCCCCTCTGGGAGAATGGAACAGGCACTATAACTCCAGCCTGGAACATAGTGTGCAAGACCTTCCGCAGCTCCGTAGCCTTGTTCCGGTCTGATGGTAGACCCGTGGTGAAAAATCAAGGCGGGGGTCTGTGCCGGAAAGAGAGGGCGTACCTGTGGGAGACCACCTCGAGAACCCAAGTGTCTGTCGTGGTGACCGACCAACACCGGGCAAACTGCAGCAGGCGGCCTCCCACTTTGGGATCCCCCAAAGGGAGGCCCGGACCGTCAGGCCGCAGGCTTGTCATCAGGCTTAGGGGCCGGACGTCTGGTACTCCATGCCTGCTTCCGGGACTTGGCCGATTTCTTGGGACCAGCCTGTCGGGGAAAAGACTGTGGTTTGGGCCTGCACTGGGCCCTATAAGACCGAAAGGACGATGGTCCTGAACCAGAAGGAACAGCGGCCGACGGGAGACATGCCGATTTGGCTGCCGCCAGCGTGGCCACAATCTTGTCCAGATTTGGACCGAAGAGAACTTCTCCGTTAAAGGGCAACGCCTCCAAACCCTTTTTGGAATCAGCGTCCGCCTTCCAGGATAGCAACCACAAGGTGCGACGAGCAGCCACCGCTGCTGAAGAAATTCGAGACACCAGGGTACTAAAGTCTAAGGCCGCCTCGTTGATATAAGTGGCCGAATCACGGAGATTACCAATCAACTCCGTCTGTTCGGCCGGACAGTCGGAATCAAAGAACGCCTCCAATGAATCCGCCCAGCGCTCCATCGCTCTGGCAACCCAGCAAATGGCCATAGCCGGCCGTGCTGCCCCACCCGCAAGGGAATAAGCGGACTTCAGGCTGATCTACACCTTACGGTCTGTAGCATCCTTAAGGGAGGACATGGATGGCATCGGCAATGTGGCACTACGGACAAGACGTGTCACATGAGAATCCACCTGTGGAGGGGATTCCCACTTGGCAAAATAATTATCCGCGAACGGATAAGCCACCGCCAGGCGCCTCTGCGGCTGGTATCGCTTGCCAGGCTGTTTCCACGCCTCCTCTAAATGGTCCACTAACTGACCCGAAAGAGGAAAGACTGTGGCGTCACCCTTCACATCCTTAAAAAAGGCATACTTGGATTTAGCAGCTGGGGGAACTTCGTCCTCAATCACCAAGGCTGTGCGGACTGCCCGAATAAGTCCAGGAATATACACCTTGAACCTACTTCAGGGTCCATAGGGTATCCACAGGATACCTTGGGGTATAGGTGTGACGTCAGTCATCGGGCACCATAGAGTTAAGCTTTCAGCCTCCCAGGATGCACTAGGGTCCCCCTCCTATACCCCGCCCCCGAGCCAAGGCACCTCAGTTTAGTTTGGTGCCCGGCCGGAGACGGGTGCACCTGTTGGAGTGGGGGCTAAGAAGAGCCCCTGAAGTTTTCCTGCATGCAGCTGTGGCTGCACATCTGGATGTACAGCATGGACAGTCAGTCCTGACATCCATGCTGTCTTCCCTACACCCCCGCCGGTACCAGAACGCCGGTACCGATCCGGGGATGCTGGTGAGCATCTGGGGGTCACAGCTAGCGGTGACCCCAGATGTTCTGGACCATGGCCGGAATCAAGGGGGACAGCAAGGTAAGCAGCGGGGTCCCGCGGTGGGTCCCCGCTGTTACATGATCCACAGTCCCCAGGCAGGGGGCTCCCTGGGGACTGGCTGCAGCGTGGAGCCAGGTATATAACCTGCGCTTCCACTACCCCCCTGGGACAGCGGACCGCAGCAGAGCGGTAGCGCTGCGGCGTCCCGGGGGTTAAATGCATGCCAGGGGAGCGCGCCTTCCCTGTCTCACAGCCGGCGCCTCCACCGCTGCACACAGCCCTCTCTGCAACACGACGACTGGCCCTGTGGCAGCGCTCCTCCCCCAGGCCAGCCTCCTCTCTGCTCCTCGGCGGCCATCTTCCAGAACGCATGGTGAACGCTGCTGGAGGCCTGGACGGAGGCATCGTGGTCTGGGTACCCCCGCATACCTCTCCTCCGCTGTGGTCAGGTCTGTGTATGCAGCGCTGTGTCCTACCAGACTCTCTGTCTGTGTAGTTGATTTGTCAGCACTGGCTAGTGCAGGAATTGATTTTCTTTGCATTGTATGTGACTGTGCTAGCGCTGCTGCCTGTATCTTCTATTGTGACTGTCAGCTTTATTACTGTCCCTGTTCTTTCTGCTAAGCCCTTGCGGTGCGGTGCTGCAGGGTGGTCTCTCGCCTTTTTCAAAAACAATTGGTGAGAGGGGTCACATACTTTGTACCATCATGTCTGAAAGTGATTTTCCTCTCCGGCTACCGTGTACTACGTGTAAAGTACCTTTAGTGGAGGGGGAGGGAAGCGCGAAGGGCCTCTGCCGTCTATGGCGCGGCCTATTACGGTTACAGCACCGGTACAGGAGCCGCCCTGGGCTTGTTTCGCTCAGGCGCTTATAACCTTAGTGGGCCAGTTAGCTCTGCAGCCCGCGTTTACGCAGATGGGTTTGTCCCAGCAATCAGTGGTGTCGTCACCCATGCAGGGTTTCCCAAGACAATTGGTGGTACCCCGCAGTCTCCCTATTTCCCCTCTCCCGGTTTCTCAGGAGCCGGCGTGGGTTAACTCCCTGACGAGTTCTGTACAGCACTTGTCGGATGTGTTGCAGGGGGAGGCTGTGATGCGGCCACATAAACGGCCGGGGGCGTCTCTGTCGGCTTCTTATGAGGATGACGAAGGGACGTCTGATGATGGGGAGATTCTGGATCCTTACGATCAGGAACTAATATTTTGATGACAACTTTGTCTGTTTAATGTCATGTGTGTTATTGTTTACGTTAGCTGGCTGTGTGATGTCTGCGGGCGTTACGTCCGGTTGCCTAGGAACCTTGATGCCTTCCCCGTTGCTATAGGTGGTGCACGATGGTTCCGTCTGTTGTCACTTCCGGTGCGACGGACGGAGCGCGTGGTCAGCGTGGAGCATGGTGTTGGCTGGGGTCCAGGCGTGGAGATGACACGGGCGTTGACAGGGCACAGGTGAGTTATCTCACTACTTAGTAGGTGGGGTATTTAACATGCTATGGGTGCAGTGTTGTTTTGTGGTTCCCTGAGGAAGGCAACCCGAAACAGCTGTTGGAACCATCCGGGTTCAGAGCTTGGCTCCCCGGGCCCTGTGAAGGCTGCTCACCGAAATATGTGCTGAGTATATCTAAAAGTCTTTTCAATGGCATTATGGCTTGTCAACATACCCTGATGGTAACATTTTAACTATTAAACATTTTTTTGGATCATTTACAAAGAGGTGTGCTGGATATTGTCCACATAGGACTTGCTGATTATATATATATATATATATATATAATATATACACACACACACACATATACACATATATATATATATATATATATATATATACACATATATACATATATATATACACATATATACATATATATATATACATATATATATATATATATATACATATATATATATATACATACATACATACATACATACATACATACATAAAAAGAAAGAACACACCAGAGAGCTCAGCAACACCAAAAGACCCGGAAGACCACGGAAAACAACTGTGGTGGACGAAAGAAGAATTATTATTTCCCTGATGAAGAAAAACCCCTTCACAACAGTTGGCCAAATCAAGAACACTCTCCAGGAGGTAGGTGTATATGTGTCAAAGTCAACAAACAAGAGAAGACTTCACAAGAGTGAGTATAGAGGGTTCACCACAAGATGTAAACCATTGGTGAGCCATAAAAACAGGAAGACCAGATTAGAGTTTGCCAAACAACATCTAAAAAAGCCATTACAGTTCTGGAACAACATCCTATGGACAGATGAGACAAAGATCAACTTGTACCAGAGTGATGGGAAGAAGAGTATGGAGAAGGAAAGGAACTGCTCATGATACAAAACATACCACCTCATCAGTGAAGCATGGTGGTGGTAGAGTCATGGTGTGGGCATGTATGGCTGCCAGTGGAACTGGTTCCCTTGTATTTATTGATGATATGACTGCTGACAAAAGCAGCAGAATGAATTCTGAAGTATTTCGGACAATATTATATGCTCATATTCAGTCAAATGCTTCAGAACTCATTGGACAGCGCTTCACAGTGCAGATGGACAATGACCTGAAGCATACTGCAAAAGCAACCAAAGAGTTTTTTAAGGCTAAAAAGTGGAACGTTATGCAATGACCAAGTCAATCCCCTGACCTGATTCAGACTGAGCATACATTTCACTTGATGAAGACAAAACTGAAGGGAAAATGCCCCAAGAACAAGCAGGAACTGAAGACATTTGCAGTAGAGGCCTGGCAGAGCATCACCAGGGATGAAACCCAGCGTCTGGTGATGTCTATGCGTTCCACACTTTAGGCTGTAATTGCCTGCAAAGGATTTGCAACAAAGTATTAAAAAGTGAAAGTTAGATTTAGGATTGTTTAGTTTGTCCCATTACTTTTGGCCCCTTAAAAAGTGGGAGGCACATATAGAAACCGTTGTAATTCCTACACCGTTCACCTGATTTGGATGTAATTACCCTCAAATTAAATCTGAAAGTCTGCAGTTAAAGCACATCTTGTTTGTTTCATTTCAAAGCCATTGTGGTGGTGAATAGAGGCCAAAATATGAAAATTCTGTGTGTGTCTGTGTCTATATATATATATATAAATAATCAAGAAGTGGTGCTTTTGAGAGTTTGTACCGAGCTGCGTTTAGGGGGCACAAATTACTCCATCTTGTTTTTCTGAATAATACACACACACACACAGTGCATCCGGAAAGTATTCACAGCGTTTCACTTTTTCCACATTTTTTTTTTTTTATGTTACAGCCTTATTCCAAAAAGGAATAAAATTCATTTTTGTCCTCAAAATTCTACACACAATACCCCATAATGACAACGTGTAAAAAATTTTATTGAGATTTTTGCAAATTTAAAAAAAAAAAAAAACCTAAGAAATCACATGTACATAAGTATTCACAGCCTTTGCCATGAAGCTCAAAATTGAGCTCAGGTGCATCCTGTTTCCACTGATCATCCTTGAGATGTTTCTACAGCTTAATTTGAGTCCACCTGTGGTAAATTCAGTTGATTAGACATGATTTTGAAAGGCATACACCTGTCTATATAAAAAGGTCCCACACTTGACAGTGCATGTAAGAGCACAAACCAAGCATGAAGTCCAAGGAATTGTCTGTAGACCTCCGAGACAGGATTGTCTCGAGGCACAAATCTGGGGAAGGGTAGAGAAAAATTATCTGCTGCTTTGAAGGTCCCAATGAGCACAGTGGCCTCCATCATCCTTAAATGGAAGTTCAGAACCACCAGGACTCTTCCTAGAGTTGGCCAGCCGTCTAAACTGAGCGATCGGGAGAGAAGGGCCCTAGTCAGGGAAGTGACCAAGAACCCGATGGTCACTCTGTCAGAGATACAGCATTCTTCTATGGAGAGAGGAAAACCTTCCAGAAGGACAACCATCTCTGCAGCAATCCACCAATCAGGCCTGTATGTTAGAGTGACCAGATAGAAGCCACTCCTTAGTAAAAAGCACATGGCAGCCCGTCTGGAGTTTGCCAAAATGCATCTGAATGACTCTGACCATGATAAATAAAATTCTCTGGTCTTATGAGACAAAGATTGAACTCTTTGGCGTGAATGCCAGGCATTATGTTTGGAGGAAACCAGGCACCGCTCATCACCAGGCCAATACCATCCGTACAGTGAAGCATGGTGGTGGCAGCATCATGCTGTGGGGATGTTTTTCAGTGGCAGGAACTGGGAGACTAGTCAGGATAGAGGGAAAAGATGAATGCAGCAATGTACATAGACATCCTGGATGAAAACCTGCTCCAGAACACTCTTGACCGCAGACTGGGGCGACTGTTCATCTTTCAGCAGGACAACGACCCTAAGCACAGAGCCAAGATATCAAAGGAGTGGCTTCAGGACAACAAACCAGAAATTCTCCAGTCCTGAATGGTGACGTGCACATGTATTTTTACATGTGTTTTATACAGCTATGGCCAAATGTTTTTAGAATGACGCAAGTATTGGTTTTCACAAAGTTTGCAGCTTCAATGTTTTTAGACCTTTTTGTCAGATGTTACTATGGTATACTAGAAAAGTATACTGAGACGATTGATGTGTGGGGTTGCTTCTCAGCCAAGGGAGTTGGCTCACTCACAATTTTGCCTAAGAACACAGCCATGAATAGAGGATGGCACCAAAACATACACAAAGAGCAACAGCTCCCAACCATCCAAGAACAGTTTGGTGATGAACAATGCCTTTTCCAGCATGATGAGGCACCTTCCCAAAAGGCAAAAGGGATAACTAAGTGGCTCAGGGAACAAAACATCGACATTTTAAGTCCATGGCCAGGAAACTCCTCAGACCTTAATCCGATTGAGAACTTGTGGTCCATCCTCAAGAGGCGGGTGGACAAACAAAAACCCACAAATTCTGACAAACTCCAAGCATTGATTAGGCAAGAATGGGCGGCCATCAGTCAGTATGTGGCCCAGAAGTTGATTGACAGCATGCCAGGGCGAATTGCAGAGGTCTTGAAAAAGAAGGGTTAACATTGCAAATATTGACTCTTTGCATTAACTTAATATAATTGTCAATAAAAGCCTTTAACACTTATGAAATGCTGGTAATTTTACCTCAGTATACCATAGTAACAACTGACAAAAAGGGCTAAAAACACAGAAGCAGCAAACTTTGTGAAAACCAATACTTGTGTCATTCTCAAAACTTTTGGCCATGGCTGTACACTGTTCGTTAGAAGAGTTACTCTGGGGCCATTACAGAATTACACTATTGTTGGGATTCTTCCTTCTGTTACATATACTGCAAGGAGGAAACCAGTTGATTCCACACTTGGAAAAGGGAAAACATCACAATTGGAGGACTTTATATAAGGACAGCACTTTGTGGCCTTCTCAATACTTTGTATTTATTATACACGTATATGTTCTGTAATGACCGGTTTTGTACATACAGTTAATGTTCAAGAGGATAATGTATCAGAGGAATAATGCACCTCAAACTGTAATTTATGACTGATAATAGGGAATGACTTTGGATCTCTCTGACCTGTATAACACGACCTACAGCCTCATGCTTTTATATAAGAGAACTCCTTGATGACTGGTAATAGTCATAATTTACATTAGGGACTATATTATCCTTTAAAAAAATTATTTTCTAAGTCTTCAAAGCATTTTTGACATTCAAGGAAAGATACAGCTCTAACGATCAGCCTCTAATAAACATAACTAGGTATTTTTATATTAAATAGCAAGTTTGATGTCAAAATCGGTTTCTAAAAGTAGTAATTTATTTAGTTTAGTCTCCCACTCCCCAAACACCTCTCCAATTTATGATATGTGAAGTATATCTTTATAACAAGGTCAGACAGTAGATTTAGGATGCTGTGGCTTCCATGTGTTGTACTCTGAAGGGATGTCAGTGCAATATAAAATTAAATGGTTAATGCTGTAACAACAAACTTGCTCCGAGGTAACAGAGGATCAACGTACCCCATACACTGTATTGCTAGTCTGGCGGGCTGGAAAATTGTGGCACACCAAGTCACTTATCTGGCCCTACATAACTGATAAATGACGGTTGTACAAAAATGTGTTTTTTTTTTGTTTTTACATGTTGGGGGGATTCGATATACTGAAGGCAGTAATAACAGGAATAGCTTTGCCATTATAAATTGAGTGAAGTTTCCTTACGGGATAAGTTGAATTATATTAGCAGCTAAACGAATCTCCCCCACATTATAAGCACAATGGCCGGCTGATGGAAATTTTGTAAATAGTCACTTGACAGATCTTTCTTCAAAATGTTCTGCAGCGGTATAAAAGTGTGTTCCTTTACAATGTCTAGGGGAGGGGATTTCGAGAGGTAGTTCTACACAGCATTAACAGGAATATAAAAATACTTTAACATACAGATGTGTTCACATATATCTCTGTGCGCTGCAAGTCGCATTAAACAATGCGTGAGCGAATTGCGACTTGGTGGCGCCAAGTGTGTCTCTGCGCAACTTTTTCCTTTAAATTGGGCCTCAAAGCGATGCAAATAGGACGTGCATGCAGCTTATGCTGATAAAAATGATATGCAGCATGCCTATATTCTACGAATAAGGCGTATTTTAAAGGAAAAGAGTTGCACGAAGAGACACTGCGCTACAGAGTCATGCTACTTGTGTTCCCGCTAGGCTGTTTTAGCGGGGCACCGCGCCCTATTTCTGAAGGGCAGAAAGCACCCTGCCCTCCAGCGCGGCGCCCCCACTGAGACAGCCTACTGTTTATGTCTCCACCCGCGGGTCACAGTGTCCCATGGGTGGTCAAAACGCAGTGCATGCGCCCGGCGTCCATTCACTGTGACTGCAGTGCTTGGGGGCTGCCAGGCATGTCCGTAAATGCCGGGCATGCCCCCAGGAGTGGCGAAAAGGGGACGAGTCATAAAGACACGCCCTCTTCTCTTTGGCCACACACCCTATTCGGGCGCGCAAAGTGCCCTAGTTCTAGGTTCGGCGCCCTGCCTGCTGCCGGACCTAGAGTAAACACTACGCTACGGCATGACGCGTCTAGAAGGGCTGCTTAACGCGCAAGGAGGCTAGATGTATGAGGACACATCTGTACTATTGAAACAGAACTAAGTATAAAATACAATATGATAAAACACAAATTTCCAGATAAACTGCAAAAGAAGCTCAAAGTTTTTGCTCCGCGTTCTGAAGCTTTGCTGCCTCTATTTCTAAACTCAGCACTTTGTTCTAAAACAACATGATGGAAACTGGTTCACCTTGAACAAAAATGACATATACCATAAAAAATTAGTCCCTAGGCACTGGTCTCAGGGAATTGTTCACATACTCTAACAATATAGTAATAAATTAAAGGAATGAATGCCAGCTGAAGCAAATACAATCTTCTATTTCACTAGTCACATTTCGGTTTTCAATTGTTTTGACATAGGAACATCTCGATTAGAGGGACCTTGTGTGTCATCGTTATTTAAGCAACGCTGTGTCATTGTTATTTAAGCAGATGCACTTCCAAGGCTGTTACCCAGTGTCTGTAGCTGAGACATGGAAGAGCAGCTTCGTCCTGAAGGGTGCCCAGCGAGAGGCCTTGTTTATATTTTTAGAGTTTCCTATTGTAAATTATTTAGAGGAAGCAGAAACAAGAGATTTCATGAGGAAAGGAGAAGTAGGTTTAGCATTGCAGAATGTGTTAATTCAAATTAATATTAAAAAAATTTGATTTTATTTTTCTTCTTATCGGCAAAGTAGCGTGATGAATTGTAGAAATAAAAGGCCTACAGGCAGCTGTGTACAGTTATTTTTTTACACATGAGCAACAGGACTGAAGTCTGACAGGTGCCACAATGTAATTGTACAATGGCACCAGTCCGATTACACATCTGAAAAGCACCATTGTGGAACATTTTAATGAGACACTTCAAAAAAAGTGAATTTAAGGACACAGGAAAAATTTACATTTATGAATTTTTAGCCTTTTTATTGTAAGATGCTGGCTGCACAAAACGCCATTTGAATTCCTTGGGAGTGAATTAAAGGAGACAACTAAGAAAGGAGATTGCAAAAAGAAATACTAAAGTGCACTGAGAGACAGGACAAGGAAGAAAGTACCGGTTACGTAAACTCATCAAGACAATGCATGGTCACCCATTAGATTGTAAACTCATTCGGCACAGCCGTCTTTACCTTCTTCTTCAGGTCAGTGGATGTCATTTGTTATGATCCCTAAAATGTACAGCACTGCGTAATAGGTCAGCACTTTATAAATCAACAGTCCTAATTCTAAGTGAATCAGTGATTTACATTTCCTTGGTTTTGGTGCCCTTTGGTGTTCTTAAGCAATGCCGAGCTCGAGCAAACTGAGCAAAACCTAGGTTGTTTATGCTTTTGCTCTGTCTGAAACAGAAAACGTACCCGTAATACTGCCATTATCCACCCTTACCGCGTTCCAATAATCTTACCTGTAACCATGAGACTTCATTTTGCATGGTAAATGCCCAAAGAAAGCACTTTCATGCACCTAGATTCTGCTCATCAAGACAAATAAAAACCAATATGGTCAGTTCCTTCCAGCAAGAGGTGCAAATGTTTCACCCCAGCCGTCTACGCCATCATGGCGCACAGATCCATACATTTATCTGTGGACATAGGCGCAACAGTGCAAAGTTAACGGTGTGACTTTGCAAGTCAGCATTGGCACTGACACTTGAAAACATTTTGAGGGCATAATAGCCAGCGAGAAATACTAATAATTGAAGGATTATTTCATTTATGAGCTAATTAACTTGAGTTTATGACCCGAATGTCATTTAATGGTCATAACAGAGCTCACTTGGAGGTATCATGTTGTGCTAGAGTAACAACTAAAAGTGACAGACACACATAAAACACTTTAAAAGAAACAAAAAAAGCATTTATTTGTACAAAACTAGCATCTGCGTGAATTACAGCACATACCTGTATTTCTTATTACAATCCAATGCTGCAACAGGCATTGTAAATTCTTCAAACAATAGAAAGTCATAAATAAGTATAGTAATCCCAAATGTTTCACTTCTTAGCATAAGTGATCTTCATAGCGTGAGATGGCGTAATCTTAAACCCTTGAAGTGCATCCCGCGCAGAACCTGCCTGGTTGTCATTCTCAAACTCTACAAACGCAATATCGTGTCTTCCGGGAACCAGACGTACTTCCTTGAAGCCAGGAAACCTGGTGAGAAAAACATGATATAATGATTACGTCGTCATTCGGAATAAATCAAAAAGTAACATAGTAGCAGAGCGACATCCAACGCAATGCAAAGTGATATTTTGTATTCTTACTAGATCTGCTGAATCTGCCTCATAGTATGCAGCACCAGCGAGACCTCAAATATATTCAATGGATTAAAATGGTGACAGGTCTGGGTCATCTATCCAGCGCACGCCATTTCATTGTTATGCATGTTCAGCAGAAATCCACTGAACTAGTTTCCAACTACAATCAACAAGGTCAGGTAATTTCAATGATATTTAATGGCTATCTAATGGATCTCTCTATTGTGTATCTATTATTAATGCACCATCCTGGCAATGTGATCACTTGGTTACGGTTACCAAGTGTGGTAAGCCTGTGTGATATACATTTCTCCTGTTTCCAGGAATGAAAACTAAAATTTACATTGCGTATACTTGTATTTGTTTACTCTAATGAAATCCTTCAGCTTTATATGCTGACACGTCTTAGAACAACTAGAAAACCAAATTACACTTGGAGAGTGGATTTCAAACGTACATTAAACGATATAGCGTAGGCATAAAACATACAGTGAAAACTTGTGACTGTCTGAGCAGTCCCCCTGCTAAAAAAGGGGCATCTGAATCCTACCACACCAAACGAACAACTGAATGCCTGTGGCCAGGAGTGGGGTATATGTGGAGGAGGACCTGGGGCATCCTGGGGGCTGAAGAGCTTCTGTTTGGAGCCTGGATCACTCCAACCACATTAGCTCCATGGTATCCCTGTGGATCCCTATGGACCCCGAAGAAGAAATATTGAGCACTGCTCTTATTCTGGGTACTTACATCCCCTCATCATTGATTGGGGGTTATACATGTATAATGTATAGCATTCCCGCTAGGCTGTTTCAGCGGGGCGCTGTGCCCTGCCCTATTTCTGAAGGGCAGAAAGCACCCTGCCCTCCAGGGTGGCGCCCCGCTGAGATAGCCTGCGGGTTCTGTCTCCACCTGCGGGTCGCAGTGTCCCGCGGGTGGTCAAGACGGCGGCGCAGCGGTCACTGCCAGTGAATGGATGCCGGGCGCAAGCACCCGGCATCTATTCAGTGACCGCAGCGCTTGATGGCTGCCCGGCATGTCCGTGTCGGGCACGTCTCCAGGAGTGAGGAAAAGGGGATGCGCCATAAAGACATGCCCCCTTTTCGGCCGAGCTGCCCTATCTCTAGGTCCGGTGCCCTGTCTGCTGCAGGACCTAGAGTGAACATTAATGTAACTAAGAAACATTGGTCTCACTCTGCAGGGCTGATCACCTTTTATACATTAATAGTCTGACAACTTAATAAAATATGAAATAAATATGGTCGAAAAAAAACACCACTTACTGGTTAAATAACATTGAAAGCATCATTTCATTAGTTTCTTCTGGTAGATTATTCAAGAAAAGGATGTAATTTGGCGGGTTGTCTGGCACCTATTGCAAGGTTAAAAAGAAACAAAAATTAGAATACCTGTTATTACAATTGTATTTTTAATTATTTGTCACTAACTGGTGGTGCTACAGGGGATTAACTCAAATCGTGGCACTTAAGGAAAATGTTTGCAAATTGTGGAGGGGCAGACTAGATGGACCAAGTGGTTCTTATCTGCCGTCAAATTCTATGTTTGGACCTTTAGAGGCACAAACGGGATGTTGCCCAAATTCTAGCACTTTAACAACCTAAACCAGGATCAGAGATCTCAGAGTTTCCTTATAGGAAAGGAGACAGACTGATTACACCCCTAGCTGAGACACAGTGACTCTCTCATCTTTTTACATCACTTAAGCAGCAGCCAGTTGGGTCCTATCATTTAAGCCAATGGTTCTCAACTCCAGTCCTCATGTGCCACCAACAGTTCATGCTTTCTGGATTTCTTTAACCAGGCACAGGTGAGATAATCTATGTGGTTGGGTCAGTAATTATCCCACCTGCTGCCACAGACAGAGATCCTCAAAACATGACCAGTTGGGAAAACTTGAGGCTTGAGGGTGAGGCTGATTTAAATGAGAAGATGCACAGCTATATGACCCATAAGATATGGGGAGCATTAGCCATTCTTTTGATTGCAGGGGGAAAGGTTTTACATTGGGTCACAATATAAGCACTGGCACTTCCACAGTAAATCCTTCCTTCTACCATTGCAGAGAAACACTCAGCAGACAGACACGTTTGCTGCAAGGCATCATTCCATCAATATGGTGGCGATACTGCGACCATCTATGATTACGTATGCAAGAATGTCTTATGCATTGTACCCATGAAAGCCTATTATGAGAAACGTTACCATGGGATGAGGTTTTTGATTAGGAGTGTCTATAAGGAAAGGCTACAAGCACTGCTAATTGCCTTTTCAAAAGATCTGTTATATGGGAAGGCAGTTTTATTTATCTTTTTCTTTTAAATAAAATGTAAAAATATCCAGTTAAGCAGAAGGGAAGTAATTTTCTTTGAGATACAGATTTGAAAGATTAAAATAGTTAATTGCTTTTGCCTTACCTGTTGGCTCGGTGCCCCTCCTGGTGATGCGATCTCCATCTCCTGAAAATAGAACAGTGACGCATTAGCACACACATCAGGGTATGATACAAGACCCGCAAGCACTGGCTCTAGCAGGTAACACACTGACATCTGTTTATCAATTAATATTTTGCAGAAGACCATCATTATTTATTAACATTGGTGCCGAAAAACAGACAAATACCTGGCTATAGTATAAAATGACAAAGATAACTGTAAATCAGAAAGAAGGTGCAATTTTGCACCTTGACAAAACCAGGTTTGAAATAATTCAAGTCTATAAATGAGGGGACAGATACAGGGGCAGATTCAGTCTCAGCATATTGCGGGGTATTTTTGCTTAACTGAAAAAAATAAATGGTAACAGCAGGCGGCCTTTCACTTAAAAACACCAAGTCACTGACATGCCACACGCTAATTCTGCAATGTGCGCACTATATGAGGCGCATGAGTGATGACATCATCCTCAACCCCCACAAATGCTTTGTAATTCCCATCTGCAAGTTCAAAAACCCATTTCGTATCATTACCACAACATGCCTTGGTCATATGTTACTATTTACACTGCTCTTCATGCTTTATTAGTCATTGGGAGGGGCATACCAGAGATACTCCACTATGTATTGGAATATGTTACTATTTACACTGCTCTTCATGCTTTATTAGTCATTGGGAGGGGCATACCAGAGATACTCCACTATGTATTGGAATATGTTACTATTTACACTGCTCTTCATGCTTTATTAGTCATTGGGAGGGGCATACCAGAGATACTCCACTATGTATTGGAATATGTTACTATTTACACTGCTCTTCATGCTTTATTAGTCATTGGGAGGGGCATACCAGAGATACTCCACTATGTATTGGAATATGTTACTATTTACACTGCTCTTCATGCTTTATTAGTCATTGGGAGGGGCATACCAGAGATACTCCACTATGTATTGGAATATGTTACTATTTACACTGCTCTTCATGCTTTATTAGTCATTGGGAGGGGCATACCAGAGATACTCCACTATGTATTGGAATATGTTACTATTTACACTGCTCTTCATGCTTTATTAGTCATTGGGAGGGGCATACCAGAGATACTCCACTATGTATTGGAATATGTTACTATTTACACTGCTCTTCATGCTTTATTAGTCATTGGGAGGGGCATACCAGAGATACTTTAACATATTTCAATACATAGGGACTTTTTCAGTCATCACCTTGTCTGGAGATGCAAACTAAAGTTGCAATTTCTCCCACTTAGAGATTTCTAATGGATAGCAAGACATTGTGGAATATAGTCTGCAGCTAATTGAATCTGCCTCTATAAGTTGGGAGGGGGTGCATTCTAGTGGAACTCTTCATACCAGGGTAAAATAAATCTGTCCAATGAGACGGTGTTAGATAATATGCTTCCCACAGCCAACTACAGATGTGTCCTCACTCGTCTTTGCTGCAGTCGCGTCAAACAGCCCCTCTCGGCGCACCTGGTCCCGTGAGACTCTGCTAGCGTCGGGCATCTTTTTTTGCATTTTTTTTTCCGAAAATGCATCTAAGTCACAAAGCGATGCAACTAGGACGCACCAGGAGACTGTGCTGATTAATTTGATAAGTGACACTTGTATATCTGGGTGCAAATTTGTCTCTCAATCAGCAGGCGAAGTGCAACGATGCAGCGGCCGCAGCTTTTTCCCACGCCAAGTCCCGTTTGCAGTCTCAGTCGCACACAGATATACAAGTTCCATATCAAATTAATCAGCAGTCTCCTGGTGCGTCCTATTGGCATCACATGGATACTTTCGGCAAAAAAAAAAAAAAAATGCCCGACGTTAGTAGAGTTGCACTGGACTTGACTGCTCACTCACACCCGGCATATTGCGCTGCATGGCGTATTGAGGGTAGATGATCACGGACACATCTGTATTCTCATTTTTGTCTTTCCTTCAAAGGCAAAGTCATTTGTGTGCTATAAGCAAAAGCAGTCAGCACGTTACCTGCATGGGGAGAATAATTGCATTTGCAACTCTTGTATCGCAAATTAGTTTACTCATGTGCAAATCTTATTCTTAACGCTAAATCAAGCACAATATCTAAAGAGCTATAATTGTTGGTGCACTGCTATTTCAGAACCAGATTGCACGTAACCTAACAGGTCATGTTTGCAGGATTTCTTTAATCCCAAACAAGTGAGTTTATCTATTTTGCTGGGTCAGTAATTATCCCACAGCCAGAAAACATGAACTGATGGAGGTACTGGAGGACAGTAGATTATAGCACCTGGATTATAAGAATAATTGGAATCACTGCTAGTCAGACTTTGGGGCTCATTTACTAACCTCACTCATAGGTGTAACATTTGTACCAAGCCACAGTACCCAATAGACAATGAAAGCAACCGACAGGTTGCTATAGTTAAGTGCATATTTTGCCACCCTATGAAGTCCTAACATAAAAAACATTCAGTGCAACAGCAGATTTGCACCCGCATCATTCCAGATCCCCGTCACTCACTTGTGCCGGCTTTTTATTCGCTGCATTAGCTGCCAGTTCTTGGGCTTTATTTTTTTTCTTCTCTTTCTTCTTCTCTTTATCAGCAAATGTTCCTCGCATCTTGGAGATCACATCAGAGTCACTCTTCGCATACTGAATGCGCTGCAGGAGACAATACGTGTTATAACAGGAAAATCTGTATGAAGAGACTACACTGCTGAACAACCCTTCCCAGAAGGCTGAGTCTCACGATAATTCATTTTCAGGCACAGTGTGCAAATAGTCACGGTTATAAAAAAAACAAAAACAAACGTGTAGCCACAACCGTGCACTGAATAACGTAGATTTTATTGATGTATATGTCAGATCACATATTGGGCATTAGTTTGGGTACAAATATTCATGCAAAGTAACCCGTTTGAAATTCTGACATCAGAACTTTTTGGGAGTGATTCAATATTTGGCGATAAGCGTAAATGTGCACATTGCAACAATTATGGTAGACCAAGGTCACAAATGTTCCTGCGCACCTCTATTGGCTGCTAAGGGAAACCTGTGATGTTTGTGGTCACAGGCTGCCAGGGAGACAGTCTGAACGCCATCGCTAACAGTTGAACTGTCCACGTTGACTGTTATTAGCCAATTCACCAACACACTAATGCTGGGTACACATTGGCCGACATATCGGCCGTTAAATATTGTGTGTGAACCGTTGAGTTTGTACAGACGATATGTCTTTAAAACGACCCATCGCGTCAGCAGTGCAGCACAGCCGGTGGCAGATATATCTGCACATCGCGCTGTGTGGTACGGGTGAACAGACAGGCCGCCAGGGAGGGGGGGGGCACAATGCGACCCTGGCCAGATGGCAGTGATGGTTGTACAGTGTGTAGGAACAACCATCATCTGCAGGTCGACTGATCTACAGATGTCTGCAGATGTCTGCAGATGATGGTTGTTCAAACACACTGAACAACAATTATTTGTCATCTGGCCCCCCCTCCTCGCGGCCTCTGCAGCAAATGTACGGGCAGTCGGCTAATCGCCCGTACACACAGCACGATGAACCACTGACTGTGCAGCACAGCCGACGCGATATGTCTGTGAACGGGAATGTGTATGAAATATCGGCAGCTGAACAGGTTAAAATCCTAACCTCGGAAGCCCGACAGATGAAGATCTTGACGGAGGGTGGAAAGTGCCCTATCCCTCACCCCCCCCCAACCCTCCCTTGGTGGTGCCTAACCCTAACCTCCCCAGGGGGTGCCTAACCTACAAATGAATAAATGCAGGAGGCTGACACATGTAAGCCAAGGAATTCATCTCTACATACATACATACATGTATATATATATATATATATATATATATATATACACATACACACACATACACACACCAGAAACCTTATGCAGATGAATGTGCTTTTAAGTGTCTAGCTGAGGAAATGGAACAAGGTCGGAGGGGGCCAGGGGACCACGTACCATTGGTTTATCA
This sequence comes from Taudactylus pleione, assembly GCA_031769625.1. NCBI lineage: Eukaryota > Metazoa > Chordata > Amphibia > Anura > Myobatrachidae > Taudactylus > Taudactylus pleione. Next base: position 3,241,830 of record JAUIMM010000200.1, on the reverse strand, counting down.
TAAAAAGGAAAGCCTTGTAATTGCCGTAAAGCGTTGGTGGCGGAGGCAAGCTCCTTAAAAATGACAAAAGCCTGTCCTCTCATCTTCATGGTCTTTAAAGCCACTATATCCATTACATGGCCGAACTGTGAGAATAGTGCATACATCGACCTCTTTAGCTCTGTGAATAAAACAAAGTCATAAGAGATTAAAATTACATGTATAGAAAAAAAAACAAGGCAGATTACAATGTAACAAATTAGTCACAGATCTTATCTTCAGAATAGGAATGCAAAATTACAAGAAACTAAATTTTGGACATATATGGGAGGTTTCAATTGTCTTGGGTGTTGCTTCATTGGGTGCCCGTTAATTGATGCAATTCAAATGTTTTGCGTGCACATTAATTATCGAGCTTGTCATGCCCAATTAGACAGGGTTTAGCTGTCCTGGTTAAGGCGCCCAAACTGACTTTCCACATACTTTCTGCCTCCACATGTGAGCTTCAAAAAAAAAAACTTCACCCAAACATTACAGGCAATGCTTAAAATTTATATTTAAAAAATTAAAAAATTAAAAATAATACATAAATATATATCAACTTACTAAACACATTAGGTCACAATAATGACAGTAGCACATTCAATTTGGCCCATTTTCTCGTGCACTCCAAGTTTTAAAATATGACCCAGATCAAGAAAGAATCGGTCACCCCTGTCCCTTATACTGGCTTTACAATGATATACTGCCTTTTAGAGGTCAGTCCAGATGATAATCATGCCCCATAGATCCTTGGTGGGTTCTGGAAGAGCACCAGCATTTTCAAACACCGACGTGGTAACCTATGGAAGGATGGGGTATGCCATTTTTAGCCCCCGTAATTCCCCACACAGATACACCAGGCCTTGCTATGCCTAGTCTGAGGCTGGTTTTCACAAAAGTCCAGTTACTGTGTAAACCAAGTGCCAGGTTGTTTAAGTACTTTTTGTGGTTTGGGGGGGGGGGGGGGGGGGGTGTTTACATTTCTTATTATTTTTTTTTTCATTTTCTTACACGATGTAGCCTCTATGTTCTAAGTGGAGGTCACTGAAAATCACATGCAGTTCTCTACTAATCGGCCATCTGTAAGTTATTTCTGCAGGGGATTGACAGTCACCCCCACTCAATTAAACGGTCCTAAAATATCACCCTGTTGCAGACTGCTCTGTGCAATTGGTCACACTAATTGGTCATAAGACTCTGCAAAGCACTTTGACACCTTAAACATCTATGATAATAGCAATACTTAGTAGATGCTCAAAATCCCTCAAGGTGCTTATGGCATACATGAAAGGCTTGCAAGTAATCTATTTATATAAAGGGGTCTATTCATGAAGATCTGCAATTTAAAATTGTTACTTATCACTATAGATCACATCACATTGATGCGATTTATAGTTTTGATAAAGTAGCAATTCATGAACACTTGCCTGTTTTGAGAAGCGGTATACCCAGGATCGGCGGTCCAGTCTTTTCTGTCTTCTGTCTCTTCAGTTTTTTTTTTTTGTTTTTTTTTAGTTCTGCGCATGTGCCAGCATCTCTGTGCATGCGGGACTTTGTGCGCATGCGGCAGGTCATCACAGCGATGGCAGGAGGGGGTAGGTAGGGGGCGGAGAGAAGGGGCACTGGGCAGTAAGTAGGTAGTGGCCTGGCACCTTATTATAGCGGCTTCAGAACAAGAGGGGGGGGGGGGTTCTGGGCCGGGGGGTTCTGGGCCAGCGGGCAGTCATGTGGAGGTGACCCTAACCATAGCAGCGGCTGGGGAACGATCAGAGGGGGCAGTGCAGCCAGCAGGTGGTGTCCCAGGATATT